>JAQQTO010000063.1:101212500-103612500 GCA_029884595.1 Ormosia semicastrata
TAAAAGCCCATGGGTTGCCTTGCTGTTGTTTGATGAATAAGTACTCAATTATTTTATCTTTTTAAAATTTTTTAATTACACATAAATATAACATATTATTTTATATATATTTATAAAAAATTAAAAATAGAAGATAATTTTTTTGAATAAATTTAATGAAACTTATTTTTTTTATTTTTTTATTTTTTATACATAAAAATGTCGTATTATATTTATATGTACACAAAAATATTTCTTCATGTAAAACCACATAAAAAAAAGAATCTAACCCTCAATTCAACCTTATGAGAAATTCTCTTCTTACTGCAGACAAATACGCAGTTAAAGATCTAACAAAAAAAAAAAAACTAATCAAAGAACCTTATCTATTTAATATGCGAACTCAAATGACAATAGATTATAGGAAATTGGGGAGGGACTAATGTCTAAGAGTCAACCAACACAAAATTTTAATAATTTGAAGAGTATATTTTTATTAAACAGTTTACAAGGTAAAAAAAATATGACACAACATACAAGCGAAAATGATTTTTACACACAAAGTTTCAAAATGGTATATAATTAACAAGTGTTCAAAAAATTATCTTCATGAAAAATGAAGATGATAATTGTACAAAAAAAATTGTATATCATTTTTACACTAGTTAACAATGTGTAAATTTATTATTAACAACTTATACTGCAAGATTAGTGGAGCGTAATAGATATTATCCCGTTAACTACATAATATACTTTGCTAACAAAAAATGATGTATAATTGTGTGGTGCAATAGCTAAATTGTTCATTAAAATAGCCTGGCACCAACACTGCAACATGCATTATTGGGTAGCTTTTTTCAAACAGATATCTATTTTGATGTACACCTTACCTGCCTCATGCTAAGTGCAATTTGGCCACAACTAGCCGACTCACATAATGCTTGTTAATCATCTTTCCAATCGCTCATGCACATGCATATAAGCAAATGTAGCAGGGCAAGGGACAAGGGCGCTTATATAACTTGAAGAAAAGCAAACCCTCCCAAGTCCGAACTTTCTGAATACATGTCCTAAGGTTTTGGTACTCTCTCTCTCTCTCTCCCCCGTCTCTCATTGACCAACAAACACAACATGCCGTCTTGGTGGATAAGAAAATCTTAAATAGTTGCACAACAAGATAACTTTAAACAACACGAAGAACATCAGAAGTGCAGGAACAACAAAAGTAAAAGCAATGCTTCAAAAACCAGGACTAGAACCAACAAGAAAAAGTAAAACATAGAGAAGCCAAAAAGTTTTGATGAAACTATCCTAGTCTCTCACAGATTTTCTAGAGCAAGCCTTTATCTTAAAGCTTCTTCCATCCCAGCTAATGGACCCCTCTTTCTATGAAATGTTCCATTAAGAGAAGCAAGCATATCCTCTGCCTCGGCCATCAAGGTCACTAGATCTTCCATCAGTGAAATCTGATCAGAAGGGTGTGGTGTTTGCTTTGGAACCAGCATCAACTTCAAGCTCCCCTTCATCAGGGTCTTCTACTTCAGCTTCTTTGGGTGTATATGTCACTGGAGATCATAGAGATTTTGGCTCTTTCATATTGGTCTTGTGCACTTTTTCTTGTGGGGTTATTGTGGATTATTTACCTTGTCTTTTTTGCATGCATTTGTTGGACCCTTACCATAATTTAACAAAAGAATGTTACAAGGTGATTGCAGAGAATTTGAAGAATCTGAATGTGACTCTGGCTTGACAATTCAACATCAAGGATCAGAAGCCTCCGGAACAGAAAAGTTAATCTAGCATCCACAACTCTGATAAACTAGTACTTAGATCCAAACCACAAAAGATGAAAATTGGAGGCATATATGTCATCCCATGCCTCTTCCTCCTTATTATTCTGATGCACCATCTCAGCATCTGCAATCAAAATGGATCAAGGGAAGGCTTCTGGGAAGAAGGTCATTTAGCCATGTTTATGCAGGATTCAATAGGTAATTTATCATTTTCTTATTTCTTTCCTTAAATTTCAGTAGATAGAGAGGAAAAAGATGGTTTGTTTTTTACATAAATTAATGATAGATGATCATTACTATATTTACAGTACAAATGGACAGTTGTGTGCAATTAAGGAAAAAAGATCGAACTGTGAGGATTGGAACTCTGAATGTTGTCTCAGAGATAAATCAGGTTTATCTCCCATCTCTTCTTCTTTTCTTTTACCCAATCCATGAATCAAATGTCTTACTCATACATGAATGAATGAATGCTTATTATTCACTCTTATTCTCATAAGTCATTAAAAAGGATAAGAGAACAATTCTGTCTATTTTTACCTTTTTTACTTGAATTTATAATCTCTACCAAAACCTTAAAACACACACACACATACTAATCAATCAAAACATAACATTGAATATGTGCCCTGATTTTAACTTTATGGTAAAATATAGGTCGTCGAGAGTAGTACTCTAAGAATAAAATTTCTCCGAAATAGAAGGGTTAAGTAGAAAACATAGCCCTAGATAAAGACCAAATGCAAAAGATTACTGCTTGTTTTTCCCAGGAATCTTAAGATTGTGATTGTTGATTTTTGACAAGTTGTTTTTAACTACAATTGAACAGGAGGTAGCAATACTAAGTCAGCTTTCACATCCCAACATTGTCCAATATTATCGAAGCGAGCTAGTATATGCTGATTTTGATATTTAAAATTCTTACTCATTGAAATTTAGTTGGATTCAATCTTTATGTTTTCAAGCATGGTGAAAACTTAGTATGTCTTGGTTAGTACTTAGTGAATAACAAGAATATAAAATATTTAAAAGAAAATTAATTCATAACTCAACGACATTACACAATTGAAGCTAGCTTCTTGCGGCACTCTGACTAGATTAGCACATATCCACTTTTGGAAACTATGTACATTAAATGTTTAACACCAAACGTTCAACATTAACTAAGATTATTCTAGTACTTTTTTTTTTGTAGGATAATCTGGTACTTTTTGAATAACTAGCATGGACAGATATGGTAATGAACTAGCCTATAGGTTTGATAGCTGTACAAGTACAAAAGGGAGAACTATATAGGGACAGAAACATCCTATAACTTAATTTCAAAGCATATTGATCTAGAAAGCCATCTAATTTGTGCATGGTACAGGCAACCTCTCTATATATTTAGAGTACGCCTCTGGTGGATCAGTTCACAAATTGCTTCAGGAATATGGCCCTTTTAAGGAACCTCATATTCGAAGTTGCACCAAGTAGATTCTTCATGGGCTAGCTTACTTGCATGCAAGAAATATTGTGCACAGGTATTTATATAGATCACAATGACAATATATATGTATATATGATGTTTTCTAGTTCTTGTCTGTATGTATATGCTTCTTAGTAACTGAGACTAATGTAATCTGACAGGGATATCAAGGGCACAAACATACTAGTAGATCCTAATGGTGAAATCAAGCTTGCTGATTTTGGCATGGCTAAACATGTTTGTATCTTCCTAAAGCTTCATATTTAGTATATTTTCCTGAAATTTCTACACTTGAGTCAAGTAGTGATATCTCTTACCTCAATTTTTACACCAGCAAAATCCAGATAATATCATGTACCTCGATTCTTTCTTTCAAAGGAAGCCCTCATTGGATGGCACCAGAGGTGTTTATTCTGATTCTAGACACTCCTTTATTTCAATCCTTTTATTGTTTCCACAGTACTAGTTCATTATCTCCTATAATATAAGAAGTTTAGTCTTCATTTAGGTAATTCTGAATACTAGTTGTGTCGGCTTTGCTGATAATATATGGAGCTTGGCATGTACGAGTCTCGTTTTATGGTGGACTCTTGGACCTTTGACTTAACCCATTATAATAGGTTTAGTTCTTTTATGTTCCCAGTCGTTCATCTATTATTAGTATTTGCATATCAGTCCTTTATAGTCTTTTAACTCAATTGTCGTATTCTGTTAGAAAAAGTAACATCTTTTTACTTCGAAAGACCACCCCACTTTTGGATTTAGATTCAGACCGGTGGACGCTAAGGGGAACCAACTGGTCCTTAACTTCGCTACAAAAACAACATAATTTTAAACGGCCATCTCGCCCAGAATACAAGAAGAAATGAGATGGTTTTTAATGTACTTTAATAATGAGAATATAGATATTGCTTATGCGATCTATGAGACTTGAAAAAGAAACATTCGTACACTTGAAAACCAGAAACTCAAGGAAGTTCTCAAGAAGTATTTTTATAAAAGTCAAATGTTGTATATATCCTTAATAATAATGGTTCAGCTTTGTCAAATCTTTTGACATGCGAAATTATCAAATGAAACAAAACTCTAATTCACACAATTTAGCTTAAAGAAATATGCTTTTGATTTGAGATTTGATATTATGCTTTAGTTTCTTATATATTACCTTCTATAATTTGTTAAAGACATGCAAAAAAGCCATGGTCCAAGTTACGAACAAATAAAAGAATTCAAATATTACACTAATACAACAACAACAACTAAGTTTTTTTTCCACTAAATAAGGTTGACTACATGGATCAAATGATACCATTGTGTCCTATCATAAACTAATATTACACTAATAATTGCAGAAAAAATATCAAAAAGATCTCCACCTTGTTTCACATTAATTCATAAGAGTATACTTCACAATACTAATCCTTACTCAACTTTTCTAAAGTAAGAATATTATAAGATCAAATCTACTATACATTTGCACCATATACATAACTACCATTTAGTACATAGCTCTCTCACTCCAATATTTCCCCAAACTTCATACAAGTCACGTGAAACATGTAGGAGAGATTCACTACTACAGTCCTGTTTATTGGCTTTGTAACCCACACTTTTCCTCACCCAAAGCAATGCATCTATTTTTCTATACATGTTATCTTTTGATTCCTGCAAATAAATTTCTTCGTAGCCATTGCCTACTGTAGTGCTACTACTGCCTTGTAACAGCTCATAGTAATATAATCTTGTTGTGAGACAAGAACAGCTAATGCATGTGCTATACTTTTGGTCGTCTTGAAAGAATTTTCTTCGTGAACTCGCCAATAATTGGAATGTGGTTCCCAATCACCAGATAACTAGGGAAAACTCAAGAAGAAAAGGTGAATGAGCAAAGTTAAAAAAGGTTGCAATGTCTGTCACAATACTAAATCTAGAATTGCTGATTGAACAGAGCAAAAAGAACAGAATTCATAAGAAAATTCATGAAACGAACAAGTTACTTTTATAACTTACCTCACACTCAACGATATAGAAAGGGTAAGAAAAATTCATCTAAGAGCAGGATGCATAAGGAATTCAACTCACATATGTGCATAGCATTGTGTGACAGACCATTGTCTAAGTCACATAAATAATGTTTGCTTTAGGAATGCATTTAAGACTCCCAACAAATATCTAGCATCTTTGTAATTAAATAATAGAATTATAAATTCCAAAACAAGGCAGTCAAACACATTCCAACATCCAACCTATCATTTTTTTTTTTTGTGGTTTATCAATAACCAAACATAGCAGATCTACCTGACCCCGTCAAATTGGCATATTAGCAAGCTCCTTAATAACAATTTTATGGCAATATTAGCATACAAAGTGTTAGTCACCTATCAGATACTCAGCCTACTTCACAAGTAGACTGAAGGCATGTATTTTTACTTGACACATGATTGGAAACTAGGTCCTTCCTATCCCTTGTTGTCACTGAAGTAGTATTTTGAGCTCCAGAGACAGTGACCATGGTCAGCACATAGCATGATGCATATTTGACTAATGTAATGTATCATCAAGATAGAAGCTGGGATATGATATTGTCAATTGAGATATTAAAAATAATATCTTAATTGATTGTACATATCTTCTTGTATTTATTATAAATATTTTGTTTTCTAGTCAGCTTATTAGTTTCCTAAGTTAGAATATTCAGATTGATAGTTTTCTGTTTTAGAGATTTGTTTCCTTTTTTTATTGTGTATATCTCTCCTATAAAGGGAGACTTTTTGTACGTCTTTTGAATATATCAATAAAACACCTATTTCCAGTTGGTATCAGAGTAGTGCATAAGCACTGTTGGCCCTAATCCTTCCCGTCATGATGTCTGACGTCTCCTTAGGCTCCAATGGCTTCCAAAGGAGTGATGCCTTTGTCTTAGATCAGACCAACCATCAGAATCAGAGTTCTGCATCCAAATTACCTATGGGTGATTCTCACTCGATTCAAATCACTACAATTCGCCTCAATGGTGCGAATTTCCTATGCCGGTCATAATCTGTCTGCATGTATATTCGCGGAATAGGGAAAATTGGCTACTTGACTGGTGACATATAGTCACCAGCCAAGAACAACCCTCAGTACGCTATCTGGGATGCTAAAAACGCCATGATCACGACCTGGTTGGTCAACTCCATGGATAAAGACATTGGTTCTAACTACATGTGCTATTCTACAGTCAAGGAACTATGGGACAGTGTTAATGAGATGTACTCTGATATGGATAATAAATCTCAGGTCTATGAATTGACCTTGAAGATAGGAGAGATCAAGCAAGGAGGAGACAGCGTCACCAAGTACTTCAATACCCTGAAATGGGTATGGCAAGATTTGGATCTATACAATAATTATGAATGGAAATCACTTAAAGATGCCAAACATCATAGTCAGATTGTGGAAGAAGGCGGAATTTTTAAGTTCATGGCTGGACTTTATGATGAATTAGATGAAGTTCGAGCTCGAATCATTGGAAGGCAAACTCTCCCTTCA
This sequence comes from Ormosia semicastrata, assembly GCA_029884595.1. Classification (NCBI taxonomy): domain Eukaryota; kingdom Viridiplantae; phylum Streptophyta; class Magnoliopsida; order Fabales; family Fabaceae; genus Ormosia; species Ormosia semicastrata. Next base: position 101,219,272 of record JAQQTO010000063.1, read on the forward strand.
CTTGGTGAGGTATTCTCAGAGGTAAGAAAAGAAGAAACTAGAAGAAGCGTTATGCTTGCGAAACACAAGAAAACAGAGACAGTATCAACTGACACCTCTGCATTGGTGGCTACTGATGCCTCTGCTAACAAAAGAAACTATTCAGAGGTATGGTGTGAATACTGCAACAAGCCTCGCCGTACCAAAGAAACTTGCTAGAAAATTCATGGCAAACCAACACATTTAAAGGGCAACAAAACAGGTCCTAAACCCAACTGAGTTTTTCCTACTACTCAGAGGCTAAAAAGAGCTCCATTAGAAAAGAACAGGTTGATCAACTTTTACAACTTCTAAAGTCCAATTTATCATCTAGTATTCCTAGTCGCTCTCTCGCACAAATAGATAATTTCAGTAATTCTAGTGTTTTATCTTGTAACTTAAGTCCAGTACCTTGGATCATTGATTCAGGTGCATTAGATCATATGACTAGTTTGTCTTCTTTATTCAAAACTTATTGTCCTTGTTCTGGTAATGAAAAAGACAGAATAGCGGATGGTATTTTCTCTTCTATTGCAGGGAAAAGTATTGTCACTCTATCCACAGCCATAGACTTAAAATCTGTCTTCCATGTTCCAAAACTTTCCTGTAATCTTTTATCCATAAGTAAACTCTGAAAAGATTCTAATTGTCAAGTCATTTTCTCAGACTTTTATTGTGTGTTTCAGGACCAGATCTCGAGGAAGATGATTAGCAGTGCTAGGATGATGGATAGGCTCTACTATTTCAATAATGATTTCTCTAAGGATAAAGTAGCTCAAGGGTTTAGTGGTATAAGTTCTCGATTTGTCTGAAAATAAATAATGCTTTGACATCATAGACTAGGAAATCCAAGTTTTCAATATTTAAAACATTTATTTCCAACTTAATTTCTGAATTTTGATTGTTCATCTTTTCAATGTGAAAGTTGTGTCCTTGTCAAAAGTCATCGCACTCCTTATACTTCTAAACCCTGCCATGCATCTAAACCCTTTTATTTGATTCATAGTGATGTTTGGGGTCCTTCAAAAATTACTACTCAATTTGGAAAAAAGTGCTTTGTGAGTTTTATTGATGATCATACACGGTTGTGTTGAGTATACTTAATGTGTGATAAATCTGATGTGGCAAGTTTATTTGAAACCTTCTACAATATGATTGAAAATCAATTTGATACAAAAATAAGTATTCTTCCTACCAACAATGAAACTGAGTACTTCAATAGATTCTTAGGGGATTTCTTAAATAAAAAAGAAATCCGGCATCAATCTACATGTCCTAATACTCCCCAACAAAATGGTCTTGTTGAAAGGAAAAATAGACATTTACTTGAAGTAGCTCGTGCTATTATGTTTGCTATTGAAGATGTCCTAACTGCATCTTATTTGATAAATAGAATGCCTACTCGTGTCTTGAATTTTGTGACATCTCTTGATAAATTCAAATCTGTTTATCCCACTTCTAGGATGTATGCTGACTTGCCTTTAAGAATTTTTGGTTGTACTATCTTTATTCATTTAAACTGTAACTCTCACTCAAAGCTTGATCCCAGGGCTAACAAGTGCATTTTTACTGGTTATGCTCCTAATCAAAAGGGATATAAATGTTTTAATCCAACAACCAAAAAGCTCTATATCAGTATGGATGTCACCTTTTAGAAACTAAACCTTTCTTTACTAAAAATTCTCTTCAAGGGGAGATAAAGACTAATGAAGATAATTTTCTACATAGTTCTTTACCCTGCCCTATTTTTCATCCTATTTCTCGAGTGGAAACAATGGTTTAGGTTTTTGAAAATGAAAAAATAGTGCCAACATTAGATGGTTCACTGACAGGGGAGAAATACCGCGGTTAAATAAGGAGCTACAAGTTTTTATGCAGAGAAAACATCAACTGAATACTATTAAGCCTATCATCCCAGCACAAGGACAATTAGATTCTCTTGAAATTTCAAGTAATACCGAGTTCCCTGATTCTGTTTCAAATTCTAATATTCCTATAGCTCTTAGGAAAGGTGTTAAAACTTGCACTAGAAAAGGTACCAGAATTTGCAGCACCTCTCATCATATTTCTAAATATGATTCCTATCAAAATTTGTCTCAGAACCATAAAGTCTTCACTTCTAGGATTACCAACCTATTTATCCTTAGAAACATTCAGGAAACTCTAGATGATCTAAACTGGAAATTAACAATTATAGAAGAACTGAATGCTTTAAACAATAATAGAACTTGAGAAATTGTTAATTTACCAAGAGATAAAAGGACAATAAGTTGTAAGTGGGTTTTCACCAGCAAATGCAATGCTGATGGAAGTGTAGAAAGATATAAGGCAAGACTAGTTGCAAAATGGTTCACTCAAACCTATGGAGTTGATTATCAGGAAACTTTTGCTCTAGTGGCTAATATTAATTCTATCATAATTTTGTTATCCCTTGCTGTAAATTTTGATTGACTTTTACACCAATTAGATGTAAAAAATATTTTTTCTAAATGAGGATTTGGAAGAAGAGGTTTTCATGGATCTTCCCCCTAGATTTGAGGGAAATCTAGATAGAAATAAAGTATGCAAACTAAAAAAATCTTTATATGGCCTGAAGCAATCCCCAAGAGCATGGTTTGGACATTTTGGAACTGTAGTTAAAGGTCTTAGCTAGGCAAAGTCAAGCTAACCACACTCTATTCTACAAACATACATTAAATGGTAAAATTGTTATCTTGATTGTGTATATAGATGACATAATTTTAATAGGTGATGATGACAGTGAACTCAAGTTTTTGGAATAGAAAATGGCTGATGTTTTCGAGATCAAAGAGTTGAGTCCTTTAAAATACTTTCTTGGAATAGAATTTGCTAGATCTAAAGAATGTATATTCATTAGACAATGAAAATATATTCTTGATTTGTTAAGTGAGATAGGTTTGCTAGGATGTAAAGTAGCAGAAGAAACTCTCATTGAACCCAATACTAAACTTCAACCAGTCAAAACTGAAGAAATAGTGGATAAAGAAAATTTTAGGAGGCTTGTTGGGAGAATGATTTATTTGTCTCAAACTCGTTCAGATATAGCCTTTGTTGTGAGTAGTGCTATCAATATGGGCTATAGCCCACACTACAACAACCCACTAAGCCCCCCTCTTTAGCCTATTTTTTTAAGCCCATCATGTGATGGGACTTTTTTTAGCTCTAACCTATTAAACCCACTAATTTAATGGGTCAAGAGGGGGCTACCCACAATGGCCCCTAACCCACATTTCACTCAATCAAAAATTTTTAATCCTAAATCAAAAAACCCTAATCCCAAATCAAAAACCCAATCCATTTCTTATCATTTTCTCTTTAGTTTTCCTTTCCAGCTAAACAAACAATATCACATAGAGAAGCTGTACATTCCAAGACCTATCCATTTTTTCTTTTTCTTTTTCTCATTTTCGATTTAGATCTCTTTCTCTCAGTGTTTGGTCCTAAATCCCATGGGTAACTACGACTCCAACCCCTTCGCCGCCAAAGATGATGTTAATCCCTTCGCGGTAAGTTTCTGATAACCCTATTTATATCCCAAAGCAAGTATAATGTTTTTTTATTCATATTCTTTGTCGGTGTAGCTGTTGTATACTTGTATGCTTGTACCCTTCACTTTCTTAATGATTTTGTGTGCTGGGTTCAACTAAGCTGATAATTTTGAGATTTTTTTTTAAAGCAAAAAAAGTAACCTGGGAGTGAATTATTTGGCTTGATTCAATGAAAATTTTGTTGTTCCCAATTCCTGATTCAAATACATATTAGATTCTATTTTTAGGGTTCGTTTGTTTTTAACATGTGATTGACATGTTAAGGTCTTATTTATTGGTGGTCACTGCTTCCTTGTATTTGATTCAATTATGCTGTATATTCCAATTTTGAAACTTTGTGCTTTGATTACTTCTGTTTTGTCTTCAAGAATCTTAGTTAAAAAATAAAATAAAACTGGAGTTTATTTGCCATTGGTTTGCCAGGCGCACTACCTATTGGATTGATTGTCTGTTATTCTATAAATGAATCTGCTAATTCAGAATTTGTCTTTCTCGTTTGATTCTATTCAGCCTTATTTTTCTTGTTCCAATGATAAAAAAAGATGATCTTTTTTTCATTCTTCAGCTGATTGAGTGGTTAATCTGGTATATTGATCACTGATGTATCCTTCAGGCCAGGAGGACAAAAATGTTGAGTTGAAACTAAAACACTTTAAGCTTCATCAATAAAAGAAAGTTTTATATCTCACAGCCAATGCCTGCACTAGTAGGGACTACACATATGTTGTTGTTGGGGTATGCTTTGCAGGACAATATATCACTTATGAGAAAATGGTTCTAGATAAGAAGCAAATATTTTAGATGTTATTGTCAGTCAAGTCATGATCTTGATAAAAAGCAAAAATTTATAGTTATTTCATGAAATTCGTAATGAAATCAAAACACTTGCTCTATATAGTGACCAAATTAAGCTTCAAGTGGTGTTGTTTGACTTTTTGCTTAACGTAGTGAGCCATACACCAACTCTAAATGGTTAGGTAGAAATCAAGATTTCACCTAGTTTAAAGATAATGCAGGATGGCAATGAGTTTATCCATTTGAAGTTCAGGTACACAAACTAAGAATTTAATTTGGTTACTAATACTTATCCCATCTAGTGATGTGTTTACTATTTATTGTACTTTCTAACTTAAGGATAGCTAATTATTCCCTGTTTTGTTATAAGTGCAATATATGTTTGATTCGTGTCTAAATCAGTTATGGATTTATGTTTAACATTTAAACCTTTTGGACAAATGATGCGCATAAAATACACTAAGAGCAAGTGCACTCTATGCCAAGTAATATAGGACTTGAGTTCCAGTTATCGATCCCACAAGGAATAATGATAATTACTAGATTCGTAAAACCCTTTGTTATCCAGACAATCAAAAGTATATGAAAAAATTCAAGACAAAATCAAAATAAACAAATAAGAAAAAGAAATAAACAATCAAACAGAGAATAGATAATCAATGAAAGAGAGACTAGGGCGCAAGGTTCACTTGAATCCAATTATTCAAATTTTCTTTCATTTATAATGTAAGGTAATTCTTTTGCCAATATTCTCTTATTTACTATGAATCCCAATGGTCATGGATGAAACAATATTCTATTCCTAAATTAAATCACCTATTTGGTCATTTAGTTGAATTAATTAGAAATGCATTAAGCTTCAATTCAAGAGATGAATTAACATACCTGTCAATTCCATTGGTAGGAAAAATTGATGTTTGGTCATTCATCAATCTAATCCTAGGCTTACCATATAGATTCACTCATTGAATACGGATGATCACCGGTCAAACAATAAATTAACACATGCCAAAAGTGATCAAGTTATGACAAGAATGCAAGCAATATGATAAAACCCTAAAGAAATTACTTTAATCAAATTAAAAATCGAACCCAAATAATTAGGGAAACAAGATCTCCCATAGCCCTAGCTATAGGTTTAGCTACTCATGTTCAATAAAAACAAACCCATATCAGAATACAAACTCATAGAAAGAAAACCCAAAGAAAAAAAAAACTAAAAAGAAAGAGAAATCAAAACCCCTTTAATGGAGATTATGATCTCTAAGTCTTCAAGAATCAATTCCTCCTTCAAGTCGTCCTCCAAGGTCTGCTACCGCAAAACAACTCTCAGGATTAGGAATTTTCTGTATAATGTGCTCAATGTGTTTTCTGTGTTGAATTTGGCATAATTTTTTCCATTTTATTGAAAACCACGTATTCTGTTACGCAACGGGCGCTTAAGCGCTCAGTTCTGAGCGCTCAAGCGCTCAGCCACTTGCCCCTGGGCGCTTAGTGATAACTCCATAAAATGTAGTTATTTATGCCCCATATTTGTGCTTCATGGCATGCTTAGTCATTGTTCTTACGCATATTTAGAAGGTTTTATGCTTATATTTGTTAAATGTCAATTGGATACCTTCCTATATGTTTTTGAGCAATTTGTGCATATTTGTTGATTGATTAAGTAGATTTGCAATTATATTTAACTTGGTGCTTTCTCTAATGCAGGAAAGGCTCAAAAGAGACAAATTGATGCAAGCCAATGCCCAGCATTAGAGGAAAGAAACCAAGGAAACATTCCAGTGATCCAAGCCACTGCGCAAACATGTGCACGTCGCGGCGTAAGGGTCCCAAACAGCACAAGTTAAAGGAGAACACGACCTACCCCGTGTTTACACACATGGCCTTCCACGTTGCGGCGTGGGCATATGCACGCCGCGGCGCGCGTCGGTGAGCTGAGCGTATTTATTTAGTTTTTCACGCTGTCTCTCTGGCTCTCTCAGTTTTCTCTCTTTTAGGTTTTAGGTAGTTTAGGGTTAGAGGCTGCGGCTGGGTCCTCAATTGGAGGTGGAGATGGAACTTGGGGAGCTAAGGATGGAAGCCCTCTTTCCATTAGAAGAGGATCTGAGCTTCAATGACAAAATCCTTAAGCTTTCTCTTTCCCCCTTTGCTCTTTTCTCTTCCTCATTTCTTGAACATGTATTTTGTAAATTGTTCTCATGTTCATTGTATAGATGAGCTTTATTTAGGGATGACTTTGAATCCTTTTATTAATATTAATGATTTATTTTTCTCTGAGTTTGTGTGGATGTTTGGTTTTGTTTAATCATATTGATCTTAATGCTCTTGAGTGTTTGGGCAACATTTAAGTTAATTTGATAAAGTCCAATGAACCTAGACATAGAGATTTGGGTTTGAGATTGTATGTATGATTGATGCATGTTTGATTCCATTCCAATGGCGAGATGAGTTGATTCGCTAATGGGATAGAAATATACCTCTTAGTCATGCATAGCACATGTTTGAGAATAAACCTTAAAGAGTAGATTTTGTGTTAGCTCTCAAGGACACTTAGAGAGTTGGGCAATTGAAACCATAGTTAAATGGCCTGGACATAGGCGTTTAACTAATGTAGATTCTTAAGCTAATCTAATCATTGCATTCATATTTATGAAGAGGATTGCATGTTGCTGGTTGAAGTAAAGGGTGAAGAAGGATTTCCATAATCTCTAACCATTATCTTTACCGCTTTTTTGTCTTTAGTTTAATTATTTTCCCCTATTTTTATGTTCTTGAATAGAATTATGTAAGCTATCGGTTAATACTTTGTATTGGAAATAAACTTATCCTCGTGGGAACGATCTCTTACTCTGTATCTGCATTACTTGTGCGACCCGTGCACTTGCGGTACACAAAAGTGGTCAACACTCATGCGCTATGGGCGCTCAGATTTGAGCGCTCAAGCGCTGGCGACTGATGCAAAATTCTTCTTTTCTTTTGCTCCTTTGAACGTCTAGTCTTTTTCACGTGCAATTACCTAACAAAAAACACACAAAACACAAAATAAAAACACAATCAAACAATACTAAAAATATAACAAAACTTACGAACGAAATTTAATAAAAATAAATAAAAAATATAAAAAACTAAGGAATTGAACCATAAAAATATGACATATTAACAGTTCATCAACTCCCCCACACTTGAGCTTTGCTTGTCCTCAAGCAAAGAATAGGAGTCAATAACAAGATCAAACTCAACATCAAGAAACATGAATCAAAGAAAATTTCATAATTTAAAAATTCAAGTTTAGCAATCAAATTTAATCAAGCAAGATCATTTAACACTTAAACAATTAGAGGCTTGAGCCTAGCTTGCAACTTTCTCTTTACCAAATAATTGAGGTCACTTAACATTCCATCGCTCAAGTGTTTAAAGGACAAAGAGATCACTCAAATTTCTCTTGAAAAATACAATACCATGGGCTTGCTTATCAATCTCATCTCCACTTCCAAGTTCACATACATCACAAGAATCAAAAGGACTTTCCTTTGGTTGTAACGGAGCCAAGGGTATAATGGAAGGTAGGAAAAAAAGATAAAATAGGGTAAAGAATACTCATGGATAAAATAATACAAAGCAGAATCAGGCTAAAAAGATGACAGATAGAGCATAATGCACAAAGAATATAACAACTTCTCACTTTCAACCCAATATTTTCATTATTCTTCACCAACAATTCTTTTTTTTCTTTCTTTTTCATTTTTTTCCTTTTTTTCCAAACTTTTTTTCTTTTTTTTCAACCCTTGAAGACAAAAGCAACCTTTCAAGACTTTTCAATCAACACATCAATTGCTCCAAAGAATTTAACCTGATTATTTAATTGGGTATTCAAAGAAATCAATTTCAGGCTTAAATAGGGCAACTAAAGGGTTATTTAATCAATGCAACTCTGGAAGTCAAGAAAGAATGAAGCCTAATTGCCTTAATCATGTTCAAGTCTGTATGTCAATCATTAAAGCCTCAACAAGATATCAAAGCAAGTTCTAGCACACATCAATCAAGAGAAAACTCACTCCAGAAGAAAAATAGAATTTCATTTATGAAAAATCTAATCATTAAAGCTCAAAACTTACTTTCTGACTAAGTTGATAAAGAGAACAAAAGCAAGTAGACATAGTTAAATTTCAATTGAAGATGCTAAATTTCACTTTTCTTCATTGAAAAAGATTGTTTCACACATTATCAGCTCATGATCAATGAAATCCCTTTTAAAAACATATCTCTATCAGTTCAGAATAAATCAAGACATCAACACACAATTCTAGCTTAATTACCAACATTAATCAAGTGCTTCAACAATTTTTTTTTTGCACAAAAATTGTAAAAGTACCCCCCACACTTAAGATAAACATTATCCTCAATGTGGAAGAAAAAGAAATAAAGGGGGTAAAGAAAAGAATAACACAACCTGATGAATAATGAAACAATGCTAAGTAAAGGAGAAGCACAAAAGTCAGCGCAGCAACAGAATATGAAAAATAAAATCCCAAAACACATGAGTAGTATCTAAAAGAAAAACAAAAGTAACAAAAATAACTAAAATAAAATAAAGAAAGAAGAAACACGGGTTGCTTCCTGTGAAGCGCTTGTTTAATGTCATTAGCTCGATGTTGTCTTTTTTAGATAAATCAAGGTAGCTTAAAGTAAGAGAAATAGGGGGACGTCTTCTTTTTTTTAAAATAGTTCTTCCTCCCTTCGACATTGGCCTTGGGAATGCTTCCATTAGCACTTTGACTTTGAGCTGGGCTGTCCTAATTGCGCCTTGACTCCACTAGTCCATGGTGGTCTCACTTGATCAACAGATGAAGGACCAATCTGTGAAGAAGCATGGATCTTAGGTGGACCTTTATCTTTTTCAGCATTTTGACTTTCAAAAAGATCAACATCAACACTGTATGATGGCGGGGGGCCTTTGATAGCTAAGTTTTCCTACTTCTTAGCTTGAACAAAATTAATAGGGGCATGGAGATTTGACATTGGGGAAGATTTAGCCTCCCTAAAGACATTAATGATAACATGATCTCCATCCACTCTCAAGATGAGCTCACCCCGAGGTACATCAATCATAGCTCCGGAAGTGGCCAAAAATGGTCTTCCAAGAATGAGAGGAATATCAATATTCTCTTTCATATCCAGCACCACAAAATAAATTGGGAATATGAATCTGTCCACCTTCACCAAAACATCCTCCACCACACCGCACGGGTAAGTGATGGATCTATCAGCCAACTGTAGAGAAATGTTGGTTGGCTTCGGTTCCTGCATTCCCAATTTTTTAAAAATAGAGAAAGACATCAAATTAATACTAGTACCTAAATCACATAATGCCTTATCAATACGAGTTACTAATAGTGCAAGAAATAGTAAAACTCTCTGGATCTTTCAATTTTGGGGGTAACTTATTTGAGAGAATAGCAGAGCACTCCTCAGTCAGACATATCATCTCAAATTCCTCAAGTTTGTATTTCTTTGTAAGTATTTCCTTAAGAAACTTCGCATACTTAGGTATTTGAGAGATGGCTTCAATAAACGGAATATTGATCTGTAACTTCTTGAACATTTCCAAGAATTTGACAAATTACTGATCTGACTGATTATTCTTGAGCCTCTGAGGGAATGGGATCTTGGCATATGACGATGATTCATAAACTGTGTTCTACTCATGATCCTTCTTCGCTTTCTGTCACTTTGGTGCTTTCTTCTCAACCTCTCTTTCTTGATTGACATCTTGAATTGAGACATCTTCAGTAAGGACGTCATTCTTCTTTGTCTCAGTTCTTGACAAGCTAGATGCTTCAATTGTCTTCTCATCTTCATGCACTGACTGAATAAGAGTATCTCTAGGCTCTGATATTTCCTTCTTCTAGGAGAACTCCTTAAGTACCTTACTACTTCTCAATGTAATTGCAAGGACCTGTTCCTTTGGATTAGTCTCAGTAGTGCTAGGCAATGTCCCTGGTGCCTTTGTTGTCATCAATGTAGTCAAGTGACTAATCTAGGTCTCCATGTTCTTCATTCTGGCATCATAATTCTGCATGTACTTCATTACCAAATCTTCAAAACTTGGCTTCTCTGCAGATGCTTGGAAACCTATAGGTGGTGGTGGAGCTCTCTGTTGATTCTGCTGATAGCCTTGCTGATTTTTCTATTTGAAATTCGGGTGGTCCCTCCAATCGAGATTGTACGTATTGGCATAAGGATTGTACTGCTGCCAATCGAAATTACCAACAAAATTTGCTACTTCAGGCTCGGGGGCAAATAGACTACTAACTTGCCAATTTGCACTTGTATGACCCTGTCCTCCACATGATTCACAAATGATAGGTGGGACTGCACTATTTGTCACCATCAAAGTCTCCATCTTCTTCGTCAAAGCTTCTAATTGACTCAGAATTGCTATAGAAGAATCAACAGTATATACACCTGCTTGTTTCTTACGAACCTGGTGCTCATTCTGTCACTGATTACTATTCAGCGTCATTTCTTCAATCAATGCTTGGCTCTAAGTAAGTGTTTTTCTCCATATTGTACCTCCAGCAGCAGCATCAATGAGTGAACGATTTGTAGGTGACAAACCATTGTAAAAAGTCTGAACCTGCTGCCATACGAGAAATCCATGATGTGGACATCTTCTCAACAACTCTTGAAAGCGCTCCCAAGCTTCATAAAGAGTGTCCATTTCAAACTGCATAAAAGAAGATATGTCATTCCTTAACTTAGCAGATTTAGAAGGAAGAAAATACTTAGCCAGAAACTGTTGTGTCAACTGATCCCATTTAGTGATGGAACTCCTTGGAAATGACGTTAACCATTGACTCGCTCTGTCCCTAAGAGAGAAAGGAAAGAGTCGCAATCGGATTGCATCATCTGTCACTCCATTATACTTGATAGTATCACACAACTGCAAGAACCTGGCCAAATGCTGATTTGGATCATCTGAAGGCAATCCACTAAATTGAACTGAATTCTGAATCATGGAGATCAATGCTGGTTTAATTTCAAAATTATTTGTCGCCACAGTTGGTCTTACAATACTCCCTCCACACCCCTCAGCAGTGGGCATAGAGTATTCAAACATGGTCCGCTCTGCTGGGGTAGATCTTTCTTCACGGTTGGCATCGACAACTAATTGTCTCTCCATCCTGTTTATATCTTCTGTTACAGTTATAATAAAAGTCTACTTCTTTAACCTGCGAGCTGTTTTCTTAATTTCTAGATCAAAAGCCAAATCAGGACACTGAGATCGAGTAAGCATAAACAAGAAATAGGAAGTGAAAAATTAAATATAAATAAATAAATAAAAATAAAAAAATAAAAAAAAAATAAAAAATCAAAATAAAATAAAATAAGAAATAAAAATAAAAAAATAAGGAATAAAAGAAAAAAGGCATCTAAATTAACTAGAGTTTTTCGCTTCTAATATTACCAAACTTATTCCCCGGCAACGGCGCCAAAAACTTGATGCGCGTAAAATACACTAAGAGCAAGTGCACTCTATCGCCAAGTAATATAGGACTTGAGTCCCAGTTATCGATCCCACGAGGAATAATGGTAATTACTAGATTCGTAAAACTCTTTGTTATCGAGACAATAAAAAATATATGAAGAAATTCAAGACAAAATCAAAATAAACAAATAAGAAAAAGCAATGAATAATTAAAGAGAGAATAGATAATCAATGAAAGAGAGACTAGGGCGCAAGGTTCATTTGAATCCAATTATTCAGATTTTCTTTCATTTATGATGTAAGGTAATTCTTTTACCAATATTCTCTTATTTACTATTGAATCTCAATGGTCATGGATGAAACAATATTCTATTCCTAATTAAATTACCTATTTGGTCATTTAGTTGAATTAATTAGAAATGCATTAAACTTCAATTCAAGAGATGAATTAACATACCTGTCAATTCCATTGGTAGGAAAAATTGATGTTTGGTCATTCACCAATCTAATCATAGGCTTACCATATAAATCCACTCATTGAATGCGGATGGTCATCAGTCAAACAATGAATTAACACATGCCAAAATTGATCAAGTTATGACAAAAATACAAGTAATATGATAAACTCTAAAGAAATTACCTTAATCAAATTAGAAATTAAACCTAAATAATTAGGGAAACAAGATCCCCTATAGCCCTAGCTATGGGTTTAGCTACTCATGTTTAATAAAAATAAACTCATATCAGAATACAAATCCATAGAAAGAAAACCCAAAGAAAAAGAAAAATTAAAAAAAAAAAGAGAAATCAAAACCTCTTTAATGAAGATTATGATCTCTAAGTCTTCAAGAATCAATTTCTCCTTCAAGTCATCCTCCAAGGTCTGCTACCACAAAATAACTCTCAGGATTAGGGATTTTCTGTGTAATGTGCTCAATGTGTTGCCTGTGTTGAATTTGGCATAATTTTTCCTATTTTATTGAAAATCATGTGTTCTGTTACGCAACGGGCGCTTAAGCGCTCAGTTCTGAGCGCTCAAGCGCTCCGCCACTTATTACTGGGAGCTCGGCGCTCAACTCTCACCGCTTAGGCTCTATGGGCGCTCAAGCTCTCAGATCTGAGCGCTCAAGCGCTGGAACTGATGCAAAATTCTTTTTTTCTTTTGCTCCTTTGAACGTCTAGTCTTTTTCACGTGCAATTACCTGACAAAAAACACACAAAATACAAAATAAAAACATAATCAAACAATACTAAAAATATAACAAAACTTACGAATAAAATTCAATAAAAATAAATAAAAAGAATATGAAAAACTAAGGAATTGAACCACAAAAATATGTCATGTTAACGGTTCATCAACAAGTGAAGTCCAACTTCCTCTGACTTGGACATACCACCTGTTGCATTACATGTGTTTTCTAGTTAACAAATTTTCTAGAACCATGAGCAACTCTTCTCTCCTATTGCTTATGTTGACAACACTTATCCACTATGGAAATTTAAATTAATTACATAGGTGTAGGTAGATCTGCAGATTATATTAATGAAGAGCATCCTTTGTTGAACTATATACATAAATCTAAAATTTCAAGACAAACAAGTGCTTAACTAGTACTCTTTTGCCTGTGGGGTAGCCCATGGGTGGGCTAGGGCTAGCCCATTAAATAAGTGGGTAAAATTAATTTTTTTTTATTGTAGGCCAGCTCATAGGCTAGCCCTAGCCCACCTGGCTTTGTGGGCTTTTGGCCTTGTGGGCTTTTTGGCCCTAACCCACATGGGCTAGGGCTTAATGGGGGGATGGGGTGGGGTTGGCCTTTTTGACAGTTCTAGTTGTGAGTATAATAAGTCAATTTATGCATTCTCCTAGAGCTGAACATTTTGAAGCTATGAATAGAATTCTAAGGTACCTAAAGGGGTCTCCTAGAAGGGGATTTAGTTTACAAGAAACATGGACCCTTACAAGTGGAGGTCTACACTAATGCATATTAGGCTGGTAGTATTACTGATCGAAGGTCTACTTCAGGCTTTTGCACTTTTATTTGAGGAAATCTAGTTACTTTGAGAAGCAAGAGACAAAACGTGACTGCTAGAAGTAGTGCAGAAATCGAATACAGGTCAATGGCACAAGGGATCTATGAGGTTCTATGGACTGAAAAATTGTTAAAGGAATTAAAGGTATACAATTCAACATCAATGAAATTGTACTGTGATAATAAATTTACAATTACTATTGCTCACAATCCAGTTCTATACTATAGAACTAAACATGTAGAAGTTGACAAATATTTCATTAAAGAGAAAATAGAGAATAGGTAGATCTGTTATACTATACATCTCTACAGCAAATCAGATTGCAGACATTCTGATCAAGGGACTGCCTAAGAAGTTTTTTTACAATATAATTATCAAGTTGTCCATAGAAGATATCTTCAAGCTAACTTGAAGGGGAGTATCGATTAAGATATTAAAAATAATATCTTAATTGATTGTACATATCTTCTTGTATTTATTGTAAATATTATGTTTTCTAGTTAGCTTATTAGTTTCCTAAGTTAGAATATTTAGATTGATAGTTTTTTATTTTAGAGATTTGTTTCCTATTTTATTGTGTATATCTCTCCTATAAAGGGAGACTTTCTGTATGTCTTTTGAATATATCAATAAAACACTTATTTCAAGGGATATCAATAGTTTGTATTGAAGAGAAATATCTAAATGGAAAATTAATAGCACAACACAAAGAACTATCTAAAAAAAGATAAGTCAACCACAATATTATAGCTTATCAAGGAAACTAAGGGGACGTATTTAAAACAATGCCCCTTTCAGGGGAAGAGGAGAATGTAGAAAGCTAAGTCAGAGATATAGAAAGATTTACCTGCAGTTAAGTTCCCCAAGATGAAAGCAAAAATTTACCTGTGTTATGCCGTTAAATTGCAAAACAAAGTGTAGAGTGAGGAGGGAGCCAAGACTGTGAAAGCTGTTAGAAACTGGCTCTTCTTGAAAAGGTACAATGTGTTAGAGCTTTAACATTAATAAGAACCATAAAACTGATATTTAGATTTCAATTATGAAACGGGTAGAAACGGCAGTGGATTTAGGTGGAGAGTATGCTACAGAAGGCTTAGATTTGTAGAAGATTTGAGGATAGAATAAGAACAGGAGATAAAAAAATCCTAGAAAAGAAATGACACACATATTCCACCTAAGATGCCAAATAGTCCGGGCTTTTGGAATTTGGGCAACTACTCTGGCTCAATAGTATTTCTCTATATAGTACCCAAATTACACATCACAAATTACTATGATATGTGCCCACCACACATCTTATTTGCTTCAAGGTGCAAATTCTATTTAAAACCACCATAATGCAATCTCACATCATTAATCAAAACACTTCATTGCTAAATCCACAATATAGTGCAATAGAAGTTGTCAAACATGTTCTTAATAACTACATGTATAATTGACAACAGAATAGTGCAATTCTATCTTCAACACATTCAGTATTGCACTGCACCAAAATTGTTTAACGACTAAGACCACTTTGATTTCATATCATCTAAATGACCATATTTTAAATTAACAATTACAATGTAATTCAATGCACATATTACCTTCACTACTAACTTAACCAACAAAGCAGTCCCAATATTACCACCTTCGAATATTTGTATATATACCAATAAACCCTTTGCATTTGGCCCGATTACAAGTCATAAAGCCTTCGGGAGAAAACCAGCAACAATGTCCTTTCCATTCTCCTACACAGCTAACTACGCACCATAACCACCCTGTCCTTTACACCATCCAAAGGGTTCTTTTATTAGGGTTCATAGTTAGTCTGGTGTTGCATATGGTATTATTTGCAATATTATGGACAAATAATGTACTCTCTTCCTTTACCTGATTACCAGGTAATTAGTATTCTTTTGTAGCCGTCCATTAATTTTTCAATATATCCGACAATGAATTCGACAAGGTCCATCAATGGACCGTAAAGTACAAGGTCCATCTCATTTCTTCTCTTCGATAAGAAGATGGATTTGAAATGATACAAATTCCTCTTCGTTCTGATGTGCTCAATGAAGGAACTGCCTAAGCATACTTTTTCAGATCCAAACGTCTTTGTTCTTCCTAAGTATTCTTCTTGCATAGAATAACGCAGCTGTTGTTACAAAATCTAGGATTTTATTAGTAGGCAATATGCCCGCTTAGTTTTGAGTAGGTAGAACCATTCTATTTTGGTTCTTCTCCACATTCTTACTAGGTGATCTAGGAATTTGCCTATGATTTTTTTCAACTGAGATTTCGATATAGAAAGATCTCCTTGTTTCTTCATCGCGAATTCTCACATCATTTTCTTGAAAAGATATTAGATCACCGTGGAAAACTTTCAAACAAGTAATGCTTATCATTCAATTATTCACACAAGCCCTTCAATGACTTATCAGCTGCCTTGTTTGAGGAAGAGTTTCATGAAAATGGAGACGAACCTGAATAACGTTTGATCTTGTTTCTAGATTAAGTAGAAAAAAGGATATATGAAGTTCGTTCTAGTCCTCAGTGCATCTCTGTGATGGGTAAATCTCTATGAAAAGGGGGCAACTTTTGTGTAGTTTATGATTGGATGTAAACGGACCCGGGATGTACAGTTATTGAAATGGAAACATCAAACCAACCATGGGGGTCGTTTTATGCTGAACTCTCTAGTCAAAGGTCCAGTGGTGGACCTTTAAATTTACCTATGATAATAGGTTTATGAAATTTGCAGCAAAGGACAAATTATATATTACTCTTAAACCCTTAAACTTTATGTATTTTCATATTGAAACTTGTCTTAACTGAAATAAATGGGTATTAGATCTAGTTTTCAAATATTGAAATGGAAGCTCCTCAATTCGAACCTTGCCATCACCCCCAAATTGATTCTAACCTCTAAAACACAATCTCCATGAGCACCATCCTACACCTCCATTGCCCACCTACCTTGAACCCTTTGCTGTGGAACCCAATTGATGTTTGGGATACACTTTCACCATCCCAGTTGATGTTTAACTGTGCCTGCACCCACCCCCTCACCAGTCTTCAACCATCGCATCTCTAACGGGCGGTCCACTTTCGGTGACACTTTTGCATGCCACCTCTTCACCGTCGTTGGCTTGGTATGTTTCTTCTTTCCTCAATTGCTTTTTTATATGTATC
Organism: Ormosia semicastrata; assembly: GCA_029884595.1. Taxonomy (NCBI): domain Eukaryota; kingdom Viridiplantae; phylum Streptophyta; class Magnoliopsida; order Fabales; family Fabaceae; genus Ormosia; species Ormosia semicastrata. The sequence goes on from JAQQTO010000063.1 coordinate 101,236,351, forward strand.
CCTCCCACATTTATGTCCATTTCCACTTATTACCTATAACTGTCAGTTCAAATGGTGTTCTCCATCGCTTATGTAAACTATTTAATTATGATTCAATTACGTCTTTTACACTCCCCTAAAACTATTTTTTATGCAAAAAAAAAAAAAAATTACAATGCTTCTCACACCCTCTGCATGGCCCTCAAATGCCAGTGGATGAGAATAGATGAAATATAGATTTGAACCTAGCCATCATCCCCAAATTAATAATGATGAAAATTACATAAGTAGCAAATTTGACAATATACTTCATAAATATTTTACCTTTAAAATGATAATATGTCAATAGTTAATTTGTTTAATATACACAATTTATGTAAATTTTTGTCTTCATAAGAATTTATCCCAAAGCAGCATTTGCTATGAAATGGGAGGCCTAAGGCCTTAACATTGTTTTTTAAATATTAACCAGTCATCGAGATACTACTGATATAAATATGGTAAAGAAAGAGTATATGCACCAAATGTTAGTTCAGCTGTCAACTTGCTCATGCCATTCCTTATTTTTTGGGTTGCACAACCATCCTTTATAATAGATACTTCTCAATTATTTTCTAGTAACTTTTAGTCCAATTCTTTTTTCTTTTTTTTTGTAATGCCCATTTCATGTACAAGCTGGCCACATAAGACCTGGTTTCTTTGCAGCTCAATCAGACCCACATTGACTTTATACTAAAAGCCCAAACTGTGTTTTCTTTCTTTATATTCTTTTGGATGAAATATATTCTCATATTTTGAATAATGTATTTGTTCTTGATGAGATCATTTTCAGTAACTGTGCTAAGACTATATGATAGTGTAACATAAAGGCAGTTAATTTGCAAAATTATTTATAAGTGCATAGTAGCATGAATAAGATATAGAAACAATAATCATTATCTTTGTATGTATGTGTAGGTTGTTGAATCAATGTCTTCAAAGGTTGAAGATATAGAAAACAGTAATGAGGAAGCATTTGGTGATGGCAAAGAATACATTGTTATCAATGGCATGAATGATGTTGGGAAAGTTAAGTTTGAAACCTTAACCGTGAATGACTTGAAGAAATATCATTTTGGTAATATGACATTGGTGCATGAGTTTTATAATTCATAAGGCAAAATGAATGGATTTAATGTAAGGAAGGGTAAGGTTGGCAGAAACAAAAAGAATGAAATATTGTAGAAGAATTTTAATTGTTGTAGGCAGGGCTACCAAAAGGATAAATTTGTGAACAACCCAAACCCTTAGAGGGAGTCAAGAAGTATGAGTAGGTGTATGTTTCAGGAATTAATGTGTGTTCACATTAACCCATCAACTGGCCTATGGGATATATATCATGTTTGTGATGATCATAACCATGAACTGGTTCCTCCCAAGTTTGCTGCATTCCTACAGTCACAACGGAGAATGACATGTGACAATATAGCTCAAATGAATAGCATGCACAATGTTGGTATAAGCACGTGTAATATTTATGGATCCTTTGTAAACCAGTCTGGAGGTTTTCACTTAGTTGGATTTAGGAAAAGAGAGATATATAATTAGATTCAGAAGCAACGAAGACTCAATGGTGGAGATGCAAAAGATGCACTAATGTATCTTCAGTTGTTGGCAAGTATGGATCCAGCCATGTCTTGGAGGCATACGGCTGATGGTGATGGCTATTTACAACACTTATTTTAGTGTGATGGGTCCAGCCAGGTCGATTATCAGATCTTTGGTGATGTTCTGGCGTTTGATGCAACCTACAACAACAAAAAAATACAGGTGTCCTTTGGTTGTCTTCTCTGGTGTCAATCATCACAATCAAACAATTATATATAGCATCTTAGACAATTTTTGGAAGCAATAAAAAAGCAAATGTCCAAACGTTGTTATAACAGATGGAGCCATGTCTATGAGGAATATGACAAGGAGAGTTATTCCACAGGCCCATCATAGATTATGTGGGTGGCACTTGATACGCAACGCAACCACTAATGTTGGTAAAGCAAAGTTCACCCAAGGGTTTAAGGAGTGCATGTTGGGGGACTTTGAGGAGGACGAGTTTGAACAAAGGTGGGAGAATTTGGTGAAGGAATGTGATGTGCAAGGGCATAGTTGGGTGCAGAAAATATATGAGAATAAGAGAATGTGGGCAACGACTCTGATGAAGGGGATGTTTTTTCTGGTTTTCACACGACATCTAGGTGTGAAGGTTTACATGCTCAAATTGGCAGAATGGTGGATTCTAGATATAACCTGATAGAGTTCTTAGAACAGTTTCAACATTATTTGACTTATCAGCACAACAAAGAGGTGGAGGCCAATTACAAATCTGCTTATGGTCAACTCGTGTTGAAAATGCATTTGCATGCGTTGGAGAGGTCTGCATTTTCTGTCTACACACTAGATGTGTTTTTCTTTTTTCGCAAAATGCTAGATAAGGTAGCTCTTATGAAGGTTGTTCTACTGAGGGAAACAGCCACTCAAGTGATTTACATGGTGACACAGTACCGTAAAGTAAGGAGGAGAAGACATGTGCCGTACTACCCAAATAAAGTGATTTTTAGAGTCAGCAAGATGCAATGGGGGGAAACTCTTCATACTTGTGTTGATACGGTGCTTTGGTTGATAGTTGCAGGCGCATGTGCAGTCTAGCATACTGCAGTGACGAGGATTATAATAAATTACTAGCATATGTCATCAATAAAACATCCATTCTGGAAAGGAAACATTTAGGACATGTTCATGATGCCGAATCCAATGGCGGGAATTCCTCTCGTGGCAATGTTGGGGATCCTGTAAGGGTCAGCATAAGGGGTGGTGGTGCAAATGGTACACATGATGGAAGGCAAAGTATGCGGTGTGGCATATGCAGGAGAGAAGGTTATATTTGAATTGTTGCCCACTTTCTTCAGAAGTTGAAAGGTTTAGGAAGACTGGTAAGGTGAACCCGAGTTAATTAGTTGCATAGGATGATGAGAACGTGTCTACTCAGCACACAAATGATGAAATGGATGAGGTTGTTCATTGGCTTTAGGGTTTAATAGTTGTAATTAGTTTTTGACTTTAAATGATGTGTTATTGACACTTCTTTGAATTCAAATAATTATCCAAGATTATTACACATTTGTGGAGTTTGCAATGCAAGGCTTAGGATCTCAGACTAATCCATTATTAGGTGCAGCATCTTCCATCCCACCACTGATCCAAGGTAATGTAAAATATTAGAATGTCGGGATAATCGTTCTGGTTGAATCCTTTTTTAACAATATTGATGTGAAATAATTTTGCTGGGTTGCTTTATAATTTATGCACGTTACTTATTAGAATAAATTTTTATTAACAAAATGTGAGGGAGAAAATTTGGCATGGAGACGGTTAGATGGTTGGATGCATGCTGACGGTTGGACTTCTTGACCAACTTGTTCATGGCCATGAGCAATTTATTTGTTTTAGTGGTATGTTTACTCTGTTTGGACTTTGTCAGGATTAGAGTTTTATGAACTTTGTCATGTATTGGGAAATATCTGTGCTTATGGATGTTGGCAAGGGATTGAATTCTGTTCCTAATTCTAATATGGTGTAATGTTTATTTCATAGTGGTATGATTTAACTAAGTTTATTGTGTGAGGATTATGGGATTTTGGTGTTTGGTTTTTGATTTAGTAGTTTCTTTGCACCCTTTTTGCAAGTAAAGTTAGTGCAATTCAATGGCTTACTGCTATATGGTTTTGAAATAGGGTAATAAGGCCTTACTGCCCCTTGGTAAGGTTGTCTCAAACTTAACAGTTTGTCTTTGTATGTGAGGCCTCAATGCGTACAAACAAATGTTCAAACCATAATCAATTGGCGCGGTCTACAATTGGGTATATAGTGCAACTACTATTGCTACTTTCCCATGTGATTTCTTTTAGACTTAATGTATGAAGTACTTACATACTAATCCTGATTCATGCCTTCAACCAAAAGGAAAAAAAAAACACATGGGAAACACGTAAGGGTATGAGTATGTATTACTTCATTATTTTCTTACATTGGCAGTGGTTTGGATGAATATTTATTTTTTTGTTTGGTTTGGAGTGATAGGATTAAGAATTACAACCAAATACATTGATGATTAGTAATCGGGTCGCTAGTTAAAACCGATCAGTAAAAAATCGTTATAGAAAAATAAAAAAGATGCAGGAATTTTTGTTGGCTTCACTTATAAAGGGCTTGTGGTTTTGATTTTTGGCCCAACATAATTGGTTTGTAGAAAATTTACAATATGTTGGGTTTAGGGATGAAGCTTTCAACGAGAGAATTGACCCTATGGGCTTTTGAGAGGTGCGTATATAGAGCAACATTTTATGTTAAGGATTCCAAAAAACAAATGTTTTATTGACAGTTGTTATACAACCTTCTTGATTAGGTGAATAAAATATTCACTTTTGTTTTGTTTTTTTTTTTTTTTATCTTTTAGCAACTTCCTTTTTTTTCACCTAGTAATTGATGGGCTACTTTTTTATTAAAAATTTGATTTGTCTTTTAATAATTTGTTAAAAATATTTCTAACTTTTTAATTTACATTTTTATATATTTATTTTTTAATTTAATTTTATTATATTTACTTTTTATTTGCTTTTAGCAACTTTTTTTAATTTATTTAGTGACTAATGGATCACTTTTTTTTATTAAAACTTTATTTTTAATGAAAAAGAATAATTTTTAAGTAAATTGATACAACAGGTAAACAAGTCATAATATAAACAAAATGAGCATTGTGGTCTAATGAGTTAGAGTGTGTAAGAAATTATGTGAAAAAGAATGTGTTAATAATATTTTTTGAGACATTATTTGACCGAAATTATTGTTTGCTCTTTGTTCAACGTGATTTTCCATTAAACCAAGGTTAAAGTAGAACCAATGTTATATCAAAAGGTTGTTAGAGATGTCCTATGTTAATGGCTTAGTTGGTAAATATTAGAGACATACAGGGAGAATAATGAGGTTCAAATCTCGTAAATATTTTTTATCCTAATTTTTTCTCTTTTAGATCTTATTAAGGAGCTATCTAAAGAGCTTCACTATGGAACCTTTCGTTAGACTTACAATGTGAGTCCTAAACTTGCAATTTGTTACGCTAAATAGTAAAATTAACTCATATCTTTTTTTATAATTACACATTTAAAAATAATTTTAACAAATGAGTATCGTTAGTACTTTTTTATGTTGTGTTAATACTTTTTTAATTTTTATTTTATATTTTCAAGTCAAAGAAATTGGGCATCCTCAAACATAATATAGGACAGAGTTATTACATAAAAAAAACAGAGTTATTACATAAAAAAATTTACTAAATCATGAATCATGATATAATAACAAAATCTCTCAAATAATATATTAACTAATATTTTAACTCGTGTGATGTACGAGATATTATTAAAGTAAAAAGATTTTAATTAAAATAATATTTAATTTTATTAATTTTGATCGTAGGTTTTTTTATTATAATTTGATGTCCTTATATAATATAAGTGTGAAATTTGATGAAAAACAAATACAAAAGTGAACATTAGTTACAAAGATATTAAATTTCAATAAAATTTTAATGTATACACGTGTACACAAATTAATGTGTATGACTAAATTGAGTTTTAAAAGTAAACATGAAAAGGAATGTGTTGTGCTGCGGGAGAAAAAGAAAAGAAAAAAGGATAAGAAACAAAACGAATTGTGGGCTTTTTTACTAAACTGCCACTGTTAGTAAAATTATTTATTAAAATGTCATTTTTTTAACTATTTACCAAATTGTCATTTTTTTAACTATTTACCAAATTACCCTTTTTTAATTATTTACCAAAATGCCACTGTTTTGAAACTATATACCAAACTGCTACCCTTTTGACTGACGTGGCATTTTTTAATATTTCTGGCCAACCAGGATGCGCCAAGTAGGATGGCGCATCCACGTAGGTTGCGCCAACATGCCTAGCGCAACCTACGTGAATGCGCCATCTTACTTTAGCGCGATCCTGGTTATTACCTGGAACCAAAAACGTCACCCTTTTTGGTATAATTTATTAAAATTAAATAATTAATTAAAAATTAATTGAAATACTTAATAAATATTTATAAACGTTTATTAATGAATTCATACTAATTACGAGAATAAAATATATAATATAAAATAAAAAAAGTGACAAATTGAGTATGTTAATAATATTAAATATTATTTTAGTTATTATGAAGATTTATTAATTACATAACACATATGTTTATTTTTTTGTTATTTTTTTAAAAAAATTTGTTTCAATTTATTGATCAATTTAAAAAACAATTGAGGTATTAATTATTTACTTTTAATTGTCTTTATGTAAGATTTTTAATAAATTTAAAAACAATCTAATCAAATGTACGTACATATCTTATTATTGAAGTTATTGAATATATTTATTTATTTTGACACAAATAATTTAAACAACATATAATAAAAATTAAATGGTATATCCTGTAGAAGAGACGTATCACTTAAATGAATTTTTGTTGAGTAGGATTCAGATGATAGTGAGTAAGATTCCGATCCGAATAATCCCTATCTCAAATTTTTAGTAATTCGAATTAGTAAAAATTTCGACAGAGTTTTCCCTAAATGTTGGATCTCCCCAAAAGCCAATGATCCTGTTTAATGCAACCAGTTACCACAATATTTAATAAAATCTAAAACAGTGCGAAAAGCATATATAGTGTAATCTAATTAGGGTACCAAACTCACAAGAATATATTCTCAATAGTATTTTACACAAAATCAATAAATATATTCTCTAAATGTCAATGAGATGGGCCCGCATCAGAATGCGGTGGCCTGTGAGATGGTTCGGAAGAGGGACCTGGCTGTGATGGGTATGGTGGGTAACCTGGTGGTGGGTAAGGATATGGTGGGTAACCCTGTGGTGGGTAAGGATATGAGGGGTAACTCGGTGGCGGGTATGGATACGGTGAGTAAGGGTATGGTGGGTATGGTGGGTAATATGCAGGTGGTGGCTGAGTAGGGGGTACGTAGCAGTAGTAGGAGGCCGAGTGGGGGGTATGTAGCAGCGGTAGCGCGGTAGGATGTTGTGTCATATCCGGCAAGTAGCCTGGAGTCCTCGGGATGTCGAAGTCGTGTCCGACCGCTCGCTAATCCTCTCCTCCGTCACGCCGCGTTCCTCGTTGGCTCGGCTCCTCGGGCGGCCCCGAAATGTCGTCTCGCTGGTGGAGCCGGGACGCAATTTGCTCCATCGTAATGCGGTCATGCTCCCGCAATGAGTGTAGGATTTGTGTAGCAGCCTCTCGAGCGACAGTGTCGGTAGTTGAACTGAGCAAATACTCGCAATGTCCGCCTAATAAACATATATAATTTATGTCATTATACTGAATACAAAATACATATAGTCACTAACGAATTAGTAAAGAGCTTACCGCATTCCCAATAAATGCGCTTGTGGGAGCAATCCAGCGTCCGGTAATTCTTTTATACCAACGCATGTACTCAGAACGCGAACTGAGGGGTGCGACCAATGGGACTCCCCTAACAAGCTTCTCCCTACGACTATCCCAGGTGGCTATATAAACAGCATGTGTAGCCGGCCAATCCTCATCATGCCTGCCTGCCAATGTAACCGAGTGCAACTGTCTGGCTTGGAGCGCTCCGTGGAATGGGCTGGTCAAGACCAAACTGGCGCATGACGCGGTCTGGCTGGTGCCACTCGACAATATGGAAACATATGAGAGGGACCACTGCCAGCGCTATGTCCCTAGCAGCCACACAAAAAGGTGGCAATGCTGCCACCTGCTCATCCGTGTATGGTTGCCATATAAACTGAAAAAATGAGATGCACAAAACATTAAGACGGCATATGCATAAGAAAATATATCAAAGGAATGTAAACGAAGACATACCTCATCGTTCTTCAACTGATCGAAGAACTGACGATAATATGAAAGGACGCCAATCACAGTATCACTCAATACTTTATGCTTGCGCCACCTATTTGGTAAATGAAAGCATTGCAAACGTAAGTATTTTTATTAACAAAGCATGTCATGAAAGTAATGTAAAAATATGAAATGAAATAGAAACTTACTCCCATCCTAAGGGACGTAGTTGACCACGACCAGCATCGTAAAACACATCAGGCTCATCATGGTCAGCTAGTGAAGGGGCAAGCCGGGGGAATCTGTACCACGCCCAGTACTACAATAAGATGCATGCACCTCCGATCTCGCGTGCGTCATAGTCTGTAGCTTTACAAAGCTCTCTATACAAGTACGTCAAAACTGCAGACCCCCAACTATACGTCCCGGCAACAGCAAAGTCCTCCAACAATGGGAGGAACATCAAGTGCACGAGCTTACCCGAATGATCGGGGCATAAGAAACCCCCAAGCAAGCGAAGTATGTAATGTCGTGCACGCTGTTGCACGTACTCATCATCATCGTCCTCAAGGACTGTAGTAACACTCGGCTGCCACAGGTATGTCATGTCAATGCGTGCCCCAGCTACGAGCGAGGGAGTCTCATCAATCCCTAACAACTGAGCGCACAAACTGAGCCAATCGTCCCTATGCGTAACGCCAATGACTGCTGCGCCATCAATGGGAAGACCCGATATCATTCCGATATCCTCCAACGTAATGGTGCACTCCCGGTCGGCATGTGAAATGTATGCGTCTCTCGGGCGCCATCTTCAACCAACGCGAGAGATCGGGAGTGATCAATACTGCAATAACCCATGTGGGCAACTCCCAAGAAACCAGCCTGCTGAAGATAAGGAATAATCGGAGCAGGGGGGTCCATATGTTTCGTCTTCTGAGCACGTCTAACACGCAGGTGTCGGTCCTCATGTCCCTGCCATACATGCTGGGAAACATGGTACTCCTGCAACTCCAAAATCGAGCCGTCCTCTGGTCCGGGGTTTACACGGAATGCCATCTGTCAACTGTATGCCAAACATTAACAACAATTAGTATGATCCTATTATTTTTATAATAAAATATGATATAACCATATGATAACTATACAAGAATATAATATGGAATAATTAAAGATAACACTGACAATCAACTAACATATATAGGAGAATAGTATTCGAATACAACTGCATAGATTGGTGATACAAAACAATACAACTCGTAAATACACATCATTACTAATACAAGATTCTGAAAAATGAAAATAGGTCCGAGATCAACTAGATGGGCGCAGTTGATGGCCCAGCTCCATCATCCCCCAAGGAACTCGATCCGCCGACACGACAAGTACGAGAATTATGTCCACGTTGATGGCATCTTGTACACGTCTGTCCTGGCCCTGCTTCGCACCAATCCATCTCATTCCTAAGTCGGGTTGATTTTCGTCGACCTTTGGATCTAAGTAATGCACGTGGTGGCACCAAAGTGGCGTCGGGAGCTGCAGGCCACCATGGTTCAGCCCGGACCGGTTCAAAGTTGTCGCGACCGGAGATCGCGGCGGGAAACAGCAACTCGAAGGATTTTAAAACATGGAAATGGAAAAATGGAGTCGCCACCAATTTTATTTAAATTTGGAAAAATTGGAAAACCTCTCTTTGAAAATGGTCTTTGGAACCAGATTGGATTCGGGAGTCGGTTATGCTTAGGGAAGGGTGGAAACTTAATCCCACTGCACCCCTAACGCACCCGTCCTAAGACGGTACCTTGGGTTAATTGTGCAAATTATTAACAATTCTTGAAAATATTTATTTTACCCTTTTTACAAAAAAATATTGTAACTATTTACAAAAGCGAAACCACAAAATTATGAAAATTTAATTTGGGCTTGACAGAAATAAAATTCTGCTCCTACGTATCCCCTGGTGCAATGGGGAACTCAAAGTTACGTAGTTCTTTATAAAATAAGTGTGGGTTGACTGATTTTAATTAAAAAAGAATTTGAAAGCGAATCCATTCTTGCACAGGATTCAAGTTAGCACTAGGCTACTCAATAAACCCTTATGATCCAAAAGATAATGAAGATAGCATCCGCTATTCAATCATCGTCATCGGTCATTGCATGGATTAAAAGATTTTATTTTTATTTTATTTTTTATTTTTTTATTTTATATATAAAAAACATAAGGACAAACAAGTAACAAAAACAACATATTGTCAAAAACATAACAATTCAAAACAAGTTTCATTTTTTAGTTTTTTTTTATTTTTTTATTTTCTTTTTATTTTTTAAAAACAACCACCATGCTTGTCTTCCCTTTTTTTTATACTTTTTTTATATTTTAAATACTCTAAAAAAACTATTTAAATAAAAACAAACTCTTGACCAAATAAGAGAACTAACCATGGAGACATAAAAACCTAGCACATGCTGAAAAGAGTATCCTAGCTCAAACTAACAACTTAAATTAAATTACAAAAAAAAAAAAACAAAACACAACAAAAAGAGCAAATAATAACAATAGTAATAAAGCTTATTAAAACCAAACCTCAGATCCCTCAGTTTCACGTTTTCACCGAAGAAAAAAAAGGAAGCATATAGAACTCCTCACGTGGTGGTAGCATGGGTGGAGGATGGTGGCTGGTTTCACGTGGTTGAGGTGGTTGGTTGGAAGGGGTTGAGAGGATGAAGGTTGGAAGCTTAGACGTGGTAGAGGAGAGGTGGAGGGTTTTTAGAGATGATGGAGAGGTTCTTTGTTTAGGAAGATGAAGGATGGAAGAGTGGTTTTGAGGAGAGGTCTTCTTTGGGCTTCACGTGGTGGTCACGGTGGAGTGGGGTTCTTGGAAGGATTCTGGTTTGTGCATGGTGGTGGACGTGGTGCATGGGTGAGTCAACTCAGTGGTTTTGGAGGGATGAAGGTTGAAGAATGGGTTCTGTTTTTTGGGAGTTTTTAATGGTGGAGTTGTTGTGAAAATGGGTGAAGTAGGTTTAGGAGGCTACGGTTGCATGGAGTTTGGGTGGAGGAGGTGTGTGGTTGGGTAAGGATGGAAGTGATGTTGGTGAAGGGTGGTGAGGGTTGGACGTGGAGAGGTTGGGAGGTGGTTCGGAAGTTGTTATGGAAGGTTGGTAGGTTTAAGGAAGTGGCTTGAAGGAGGTTCGGAGGTGGTGTCTTGGAGGTGGTGGTCACGGTTTTGAGGAGAGGGTGATGATGGGTTGTTTGGTTGGAGAAGGATGGAGGGTTTTGGGCGTTGGGAAAGGTGTTGTTTGGGTGCAAATGAGGATGGTGCAGCTAGCTTGGTGGCCTTGGTGGTGGAGCTTCACGTGGAAGATGGAGGGAGATGGCTTCGGTTGGAAGATTGAGGGGTCACGGTGGAGAATGGGTTGAGGTGAAAGGTGTTGTTTTCTGGTTATGGAGGCTTGAAGATGGATAAAGGTGGTCTTCGTTTGGAGAAGATGGTGTTTTAGATGGTGAAGTTTTGGAGATGGGTTGCTTCACGTGGTTGAGGTGGTTGGCTGGAAGAGGTTGGATGGAGTTGTGTAGGTGGAGGCTACGGTGGAGATGGTGAAGGGAGGAAATGAAAAGTGTTGGTGGTTATGTGAAATGGAGAAAGAGGAAACTGTGTGAAGAAAAGTGGTTGGGTTTTTACGTAAAATGGGAGAGTGGTGAGGAAGGTGAATGGGGAAAGATGAAGGAAGAAAGCGTATGAAGGAAAAGGGTTGGGTTTTTACGTGAAAATGGAAGAATGGTGATTTTGAGTTGACTCGGTTGTGGATGGGAGGTGAGATGGTATATTTGGGTGAAGAGGTTGGAGGTGAGGGTTGTGGTGATGGATTCTGTTTGGTTTTGGGAAGGGAGCTAGGAGGTGAGGTTGTACGTGAATGAAGAGGGAGATGGAGTTTCTGGACCTGATCTTCACGGTGATGGAGGTTAGAGGGAGGCTACGGTTGAAGGGTGGTGGGTTCTTTGATGAGGAGGGATGAGGGGTCACGGTTTGGCAGCTTGGACGTTGGAGAAGGATGGAGGTTTTTGTGGAAGAGTTATGAAGGATGGATGGTAGAATGGTGAGGCTATGGTGGGAAGAGTAAGGTGAGGGTTGGTTTTTGGTGTTATGGTGTTGGGTGGTGTTTGTGGGTGGTTGTGAGTGAGTGCTTGGTGGTGGCTTGGAGGGTGGCTGCAAGATGATGATGAGGAGAGGTTGAGAGGAGAAGGGTGCTGCCCTCACGTGGACGATGGATGGGTGGTTATTGGTGGAGCAAAGTGAAAATGAAGTTGGAGATGAGAGGGTGGCAGAAGATGGAGATGGGATGTGAGAAGGATTTTGAAGGAATTGGGTTGTCCAGCCTTGGAAAAAAATTATGGCAGAGGATGGATGGAATGATGGGAAGGTGATGGAGGTTCTGTGGTTTTTTGAGAAGATGGTTGTTGGGAGGTTGTTTACATGGTAGCAGAGGGTGATGGGTTTGAAGGTGGAAGGTGAAGATGAGATGAAGGATTGGGTTCTGCAGCCTGCCCAGCCTCCTCGAAGAAAATGAGAAGGAAAAGAATATAATGGAGGGGTTGTCGGTTGATTGCAGAAATTACGGGAAAGAGGTTGCGTGAGTGGGTTGCAGCATTATGTGTGAGACAAAAACAGAAAAGAAAAAAGAGAGAGAACGTGAATGGAGAGGTGCAGCAGTGTGTGCAAATGAAGAAAAAAACAAAAAAAAAAAATGAGCTGTGTATCATTTGTGATAACGTGAGTGGAGTGCAGGTGAAAAGTGAGTGAGTGTGAATTAGTAGGAACGTGAGTGTGGTGCTGCATGTGACTATTATATTTTTTTTTTATTTTTTTTTTTTTTTTTTTTTACTTCTTTTTTTTTTTTTTTTTTTTTTTTTTTTTTTTTTTGTCTCTTTTTTATTATTATTATTATTATTTTTTAGCCCTAGGTCAAAATTGGGTGTTCATGAGTTACCCTCTTTACTTGTTTCTTATTAGATAATAAGAAAATTGTGGTCTTCTTATTATCGTCGTAAGGAACGAGTAAAGACATGAACTCCAATTTTGTCCGGCAAAGCACAAGATGTAAATGCAAAACAAAGTAAGAACAATGATAGGAAGTTAAAATGCAATGAGCCGATGCGCTCAACAGAATTTAAAATGCATGGAATGCATGGAGCAGCTGCGCTCAACAAAAAGCTCGACAGAAAGTAAAATGCATGGAGCCGATGCGCTCGACAGAATTTAAAAATGCATAGAATTGACAAAAATTTAAAATGCATGGAATGCGTGGAGCCGATGCGCTCAAAAGAACTGACAGATAATTAAAGTGCATGGAGCCGATGCGCTCAACAGAAAGTAAAATGACAGAAATGCATGGAATGCATGGAGCCAATGCGCTCAAAGAATTTTAAAATGCATGGAGCCGATGCGCTCAACAGAATTAAAAGACAGGAGCCGATGCGCTCAAAAGTAAAAGACAGGAATTAAAAGACAAGAGCCGATGCGCTCAAAAAGGTAAATGACAGGAGCCGATACGCTCAAAAAGTAAATGACAGGAATTTAACAGACAGGAGCCGATGCGCTCAAAAAGTAAATGACAGGAGCCGATGCGCTCAAAAAGTAAATGACAGGAATTTAACAGACAGGAGCCGATGCGCTCAAAAAGTAAATGACAGAAGCCGATGCGCTCAAAAGTAAAAGACAGGAATTAAAAGACAGGAGCCGATGCGCTCAAAAAGTAAATGACAGGAGCCGATGCGCTCAACAGAAGGTAAAAAAAAGACAAAGGGCAACTGAGTCCCGGAAACTTAAAGGACAATGGGCAACTGAGTCCCGAAATTTAAAAGACAATGGGCAACTGAGTCCCGAAATTTAAATGGCAATGGGCAACTGCAGCTCGAAATTTAAATGGCAATGGGCAACTGCGGCCCGAAATTTAAATGGCAATGGGCAACTGCGGCCCGAAATTTAAATGGCAATGGGCAACTGAGTCCCGAAATTTAAATGACAATGGGCAATCAGGCCCGAAATTTAAATGACAATGGGCAATCTATGCCCGAAATTTAAATGGCAATGGGCAATCAATGCCCTAAATTTAAATGACAGTGGGCAATCTATGTCCGAAATTTAAATGGCAATGGCAATCATGCCCAAAATTTAAAAGACAATGGGCAACTGCGGCCCTGAAATTTAAAATGACAATGGGCAACTGCGGCCCGAAATTTAAATGACAATGGGCAACTGAGTCCCGGAAACTTAAAGGACAATGGGCAACTGAGTCCCAGAATGACAATGGAATAAGCATCTCGATCAAAAAGATTTTTTTTTCTTTTTTTTTATTTCTTTTTTTCTTTTCTTTGTTTTTCCTTTGCTTTTCTCTCCTTTTCTCTTTTTTTTTTCTTTTTTCCTTTTTTTTTTTTTCTTTCTTTTTTTCTTTCTTTTTTTGTTTTTTGTTTTCTTTTTTTTTATATTTTTTTTTATTTTCTAAATTTTATTTAAAAACATTTGAACCAAGGACGACTTTGGAAAGCTTTGACCACTAAAACTTTATTCACATGCTTTTTTTTCCTTAGACCCTTCGGTTCTTTCCTTCTTCTTCTCCTTTCCTTCTTTTTCTTTGTTTTTCACTTTCAACTCTCCTTTCAAGAAATGGGATGAACCATTGCTTGGTGATTCCTTGAGAGAAAATTTTGCCCCAGTGTTTAACCTTGTCTTTCATTTAATTGATTCCCTGCAACTGCTTGATAACTCAGTCCTTGTCTGCGTTGCTACTTCCTTCAACACAGCTTCTCCTTAATCCTTCAAAAATTTTGCCCCAGTATGGCCAACTAAATGTAAACAAAACTGCCCCTATGTAGCTGATCACATGCAATTCAAAATTGCCCCAGTTTGGGTGCACCCTTCAAGGTGTTTCAGGCCAACTTCCTCTGAGATTTTGCCCCTTCATTTGCCCTAATTTTTGTTTAGACCGACCTTTCAGGTTTTCAGACTAACGGGCTCTTTTTTATTTTTATTTTTATTTTTTTTTGTTTTTTTTGTTTTTTGCTCGGGTACTTCCTCTTCCATCAATTGGGATTTCCAAGATCTCTTCGATCTGAATTGATCAATAAGCAATTACCATTAGATGGGCAAATCATGGTGTTGTACTCATGGTCACTTTACCTGAAGCATTATGTCACAGACACTCATGAATTCAAAAAGTACAATAGGAAAGAAGCGAACAACTTCCAGATTGTTCTTAGAAGTTTGACTACAGAAAGGATATTATTTACAACGGTTAAAGACACAGGAAATAAAATAGCAAGAAAATCAAAAGATTTTTTTTTTTTCGCTTGAGTCAAGATTCGACAACTGGACATCATTAATTATCAAATACCACCCACACTTACTCCTTTGCACGTCCTCGGGCAAAACAAAATAAAACTGACTCAAAAGTTAAACATTCTAAAAGACTCAATGAAGATCAATTAATAATTCAAGTAATCAAACATTCATGAGGCAACACATCTTCACATCTCAAATCAACAAGCAAGGATACTTCAATTGAAAAACATGAGTAAAGAATGATAGATCCTCACAGAATTTATTCTCAGTCTCTCAAGTGTTTAAAAGGTAGGTATTTCACTCAATTCGACCCATGAAAATTGCACTACCATAAGCTTGCTTATCTTCTACTTCTCCACTACTCAAAACACATGCACACACAAATCATGAGGACTTTATTCAAGGTTGTAGTGAGGTCAAGGTAAAGGTAGAAGTAATATGGATATGTCAAGTTAAATACCAAAGAGAATAGAAGAGCATTATGATACAGTTAGAGTGGAGAAGATGTTTGAGAACATTCAGTCTAACTTTCTTAAGATTTTCTTAGTTTTCTCTCATACAGGACAATGACCAATATCTAACTAATGTTTTGTTAAAGATCAATTGGTAGATTGAATTCCTTTAGGCTTGAACATTCTCCTTCTATTCCTGTTATTTCCAATCATCCACCCTCATTCTAGGTATGAATATATCACATGGTGCATTCTTTTGATTGTAGCAATAATCAGCTCTCTCTCTCTCTTTTTTTTTTTTTTATAGAAGCATATTTTCTTTTTCTTTTTTTCTTTTTTATAGAAACATATATTTTCTTTTTTTTTTTTCTTTTTTTTTTTTTTTTTTTTTTTTTTTTTTATATAACCAATCTGCACATGCACCCCCACACTTGTTCAAGAACTCATCAAATAACAAAGTCAATGCTCTCTTATTCCCTAAGGTTGGGTTAGAACATGATTTTTCATTTAAGGCACGTAATGAGTTAAAAACAAAGAATGGTCAAATAAGCTCAAAGGGGTTAAGCAAAGGAAAATATGCAAGGTTGGCTATTTGGCTAAACTGGCTAAGAAAGAGGGTCTCAATCATGTTCATGCATGCAAGTGAAACGCAGCCTCAAAAAGAATCAAAGCAAGTTCTAGAGTGATCATTATCATGAGTGAAAATCACACAAGAAAGAAGAGAATGGCATAAATGTTGAATCCATCCATTAGGCTCAAGATCTCACCAGATATAGTTCTATCATTCTCAGTCCACCAATTCAACATCCATAACCAAACATGTGATTTTTAAGAAAGAAGACAATTTACTCAATCATGCAAATTTTCCGAATTTCAATTGCCACTTCCACACAAACTAGTTATCTACCCCAACTAAAATGCGTCTCAAGAGTAAAATCTACTCCCTACTCGCCATCCTTAACTGGTTTAGAAAATTACCGACAAGCATGTAAACATATTAATACATACACACACCTTTTTTTTTTTTTTTTTTTTTTTTTTTTTTTTTTTTTTTTTTTTTTTTTTTTTTTTTTTAGGCACACAACGATCCTTCCCCCAACCAGATCATAACATTGTCCTCAATGTGAAAGAGAGATACGAAAAGAGCAAAACAACCCGATAAGAAGTGAATCAACGCCAAGCAGAAATGAAGCACACAGTCAATTGCTGCATCGACCCTGATAAGAAGTGAATCAACGCCAAGCAGAAATGAAGCACACAGTCAGTGCCGCATCTGACCCTCAAAAGAAATCAGATAATAAAACTTAAGTACTTCCACAATTTAATACTAATTACTACCCTACTACTCCTTACTCTGCCACCAATTAAGATGCGTCTCAAGATAAAAATTACTCCTTACTCTGCCATCCTTAACTGGTTTAGAAAATTACTGACAAACACAACAAACATATTAACAAACACACTTTTTGAATTTTTTGGTTTTTTTTTGTGTTTTTTTTTTTCATTTTGCACAACCATCCTTCTCCCCAACCAGATCATAACATTGTCCTTAATGTTAAAATATAGATAAGTAAAGGATAGAATTACCTACTGGAGAAAGCGGACACAAATTTAAACAGAAATAAAGTACAATAAAATCAAACCGATTAAAGAGAAAGTGTCAGATCTGTCTTGCTTCTCTTGTTACTTCCTTCGCTGCTTCCTATTGACCAATCTATCTGAGCCAATACCTTATCAGGTACATACTCAAAAGCTTCCAATTTATCCATGAGCTCATCAATAGTGGAGGCAGAGATAAGAAGTTGTCTTGCCGAAGGAGTGATAAATTTCTGTTCCACAGCTTTGTCAAGAAAAAATAACAAAAGGTCAAAGAAATTATTAACATTCAACAAACCAATGGGTTTATGGTGGATGTTCAGTTTAGCCCAAGAGACAATTTGAAAAATTTCTTCTAAAGTACCAAAACCACCTGGTAAGACAAGAAATGCATCAGAATTGTCAGCCATTATTTTCATGCGTCCATGCATGGATGTTACCTGAATTTCTTCTCCAACTGTCTTGCCAGTGATGTTACTTTCAGCTAAAGGTTTAGGAATAACACCTAAAACCCGATTGCCTCCTATAAGAGCAAACAAGTGAAACACTCCCATTAACCCACGACAACCTCCCCATATACAAGATGAATCTTTTCGCGCAGCAAGTGCTCGACCAAGAGTGCTAGCTGCGTTTAAACTCTAATCCCTTCCCATAACTCGACCCACAAAAAACACAGACATTTTTTAGGTTACGAATAGCAGGCCCCATTCTATACCCTTCTTCTCTTTGAGTGTTTCTGAGTTGAAGATGAAGGAGAAAATGGAGTGTTTAAATAAGAAAAAGAATGGAAAGGGAAATAATTGCACCTAGAAGGGTAGGTCTTTGTTGTCGAGAAAAGGTTGAATTTAAGAAACATAAAATCTTTTTTTTTTTTTTTTTTTTTTTTTTTAACTTTTTTTTTTTTTTTTCTTTTTTTTTTTTTTTTTTTTAACTTTTTTTAAGAAAATTATCAGGGTAAAGAAGTCTAGAAACCCCAAAGGATCTCATCCAAAAGATCGTCTGTCCAAAACCAAAATTCAACAAAATCATACAAAGATAAAAAATGATTACATACCTTTATGTACAGGTTTTATAGCAGATCTTTATACTGCGTCATGAGTACAGTAATACCAAGACGGCTCAGCCAATCTGGGCATTCTTCTCCCTCCCGCTTGTGGGATATTTTGGATTGAGCTACGACGCCACTAATTAAAGTGCGTAAATCGATAGCTACCACCAACGACCACAGCCAGTGAGAGGTCGTGAAGAGCCCATGGCATTAAATCACAAGATTCACTCGGAGGCATTGTCACGCGAGAATGCAAACACGGACGCTTCTTTCGTCCATCGCCAGCGAGCCTTTGGTTAAAACTGGGAATGCTTGCGCGGCTCTCTGCAGAGCATGGCACACGAACCTTATTTACCGACCGGCGTGCGAAGGTCCACCCGAGTCAATGACGGTCCGCCACTCCACCGGCGGGGCTCCTAATCTAATTAAAGACCAAGTACAACCGAAGTTTCGCCCTCTTTTCATTTTTTTTTTTCATTTGTTTTTTTATTTTTTTTTTCATTTTTTTTTTGAAAGATAATATATACATGTTGTTGTGATTGTGGCTCACATCTTCCTCTGGTTTCACGTCCAGAAACGGCTTAAACGCCTTCTATGAGTCGAGGATAAGCTTCCCATCCAATTTTCTTATAAATTGGCAAACAGGTCTTTTTGAGTCGATTCCCAAGACTGTAACGCTCTTGTTCGTCCTTGAAGAGATTCCACAAACTAAGAAGTTCACGCTGCACAACTCCACAAGAATGCGTCTCAAGAGTCAATAAGATATTATCTAATGACTCCTTACTCAGTCCATTCTTAACGAAGAATATTTTATCTTCTCTATTTACAGAAACTATCCCCAAAGAGTGACATCGCGTGTTGCAATTCCATCGTGCACACTTGTAACAAACTTTCATTCTTTTTGCTCTTCTCCTTTTCGAAAATGAACTTTTACCGAGACCAGGCATGTATGGGACAAATGAATCTGAAGATTCACCAGCTAAACGAACCTTTGCTTCGATTATCCAGCGTATATCTTCTGGGATGCCCTTATACATTAACAATCTCAGTCTTTCACACCTAGCTTCATAGACTTTTGTTAGAGCATTTAGAGGGAGAGAAGGAAAATATTTTCTTAGATTTGAGAGAATGACCTCCATTTTGAAAGGAGAAGAAATCAGTTATTATGGGAAACTGAAAAACAAACCGACCTGAGAGTCACGGAGTACCGTTATCCGCCATTTAACCGGCAACACAGAGAACTCAACAACTTGACGTTCCAGAAATGGTTGAGTCTTGGTCCATTAACTTTTAATACAACACCATTCCTAGGATTCTCAATGTCTATGGCCCCACAAGATACACGTGTTTGACAACAAAAGAAACGCGCCTCCTAGATCTCGATTTTCTAAGGAGTAGGTGCGGATGAGAATCTTAAAGCAAAACTTTATTGACCAATTTCCGCAACTTTTGCAAAAGGTGCAACAGACCTTGAATAAAGAAGGCCAATAAAATCCATACTGCAAGATTTTCGCAGTTGTTGTCTCCACATGCTTCCGATAAAATTTAATGGCACTACCTACCTCATTGTCGGGTACACAGCTGTCTTTTTTCTTTTCTTTTTTTTTTTATTCATAATGCGGATGGAGAAGACGGTAACATCATACAAGGAATGTCATGCATAAAATGAGATGAATGAAATGAAAACATTTTCTTTTCAAATGCATGGAATGCAATGCATGATTTATTATTATTTTTTTTATATATATATTTTTTAGAATGCTAAAGATGCCATGCATGAAAATTTTTTTTTTTTTATGAAAATGCCTGATTTATTTTTTTTTATATTTTTTTTAAATGCTAAGGATGGCATGAAAATGCATGATTTTTTTATTATTATTTTTTTTAAAGAATGCTTGGAGTGTCATGAAAATGCATGATTTTTTTTGAATGCTAGGAATGCATGATTTTCTTTATGCAATGTCATGAAAATGCAAGTTTTTTTTTTTTAATGCTAAGCATGTTTATGAAAATGCAAGTAATGAATAACTTCTTTTTTTTATTATTCTTTTCTTTTTGATTTTTTTTTTTGCAAGAATGAATGATATAAGAGAAAAGAAAAAGAAAATACGCTCCCTTTTGTGCCCTAGCCAAGTGGAACCTAAGATTTGACAATCACTATGTTCAACCTATCAGTGCAAGATTTTCGGGACAGTCTAAACTTCTAAAAGTCACGGTTCCCAGATTGCCCTTATCTATAAAGACAAGGTCCCAAATCATGAATTAATCACAAGTAGGGATAAACCCTCTCAATATGATTCGTCCATGATAATGGTAACAACTGAGTGGTGTCTCAACAAATGTCAAGTGAGCATAAAGCCCTCAATAACAAAAGCCGAGACCCCTCCTACTCCTCGGGTTCGCACAGACTCGGGTATAGAGCCCAAAAAGTGTGTGAGGTAAGTGATAGTGATGTATGTGAGGGAGCATACAAACCTGTATAAAATTTTTAAAAGATAAAACTACCCCAACCTGCAGAAACATATATACAATAACCAGGCAGCAATCATCTATCCTAAGGTTTCAACAATTATACAACAAACACAGGGATAACGCTATCAAATATTTACATAGAACAAAATAAATAAAATCCATTTACAAACAAGGATAAAAAGAGTAAAATAAATAAATGAAAATTATTAACAATTTGCACAACTAACAACGACAGGCCTGACTCTCCAAATATCCCCAGTGGAGTCGCCATCTGTCGCGACCGGAGATCGCGGCGGGAAACAGCAACTCGAAGGATTTTAAAACATGGAAATGGAAAAATGGAGTCGCCACCAATTTTATTTAAATTTGGAAAAATTGGAAAACCTCTCTTTGAAAATGGTCTTTGGAACCAGATTGGATTCGGAAGTCGGTTATGCTTAGGGAAGGGTGGAAACTTAATCCCACTCGCACCCTAACGCACTCCGTCCTAAGACTACCACTTGGGTTAATTGTGCAAATTATTAACAATCCTTGAAAATATTTATTTTACCCCTTTTACAAAAAAATATTGTAACTATTTACAAAAGCGAAACCACAAAATTATGAAAATTTAATTTGGGCTTGACAGAAATAAAATTCTGCTCCTACGTATCCCCTGGTACAATGGGAAACTCAAAGTTACGTAGTTCTTTATAAAATAAGTGTGGGTTGACTGATTTTAATTAAAAAAGAATTTGAAAGCGAATCCATTCTTGCACAGGATTCAAGTTAGCACTAGGCTACTCAATAAACCCTTATGATCCAAAAGATAATGAAGATAGCATCCGCTATTCAATCATCGTCATCGGTCATTGCATGGATTAAAAGATTTTATTTTTATTTTATTTTTTATTTTTTTTATTTTATATATAAAAAAACATAAGGACAAACAAGTAACAAAAACAACATATTGTCAAAAACATAACAATTCAAAACAAGTTTCATTTTTTAGTTTTTTTTTTATTTTTTTATTTTCTTTTTATTTTTTAAAAACAACCACCATGCTTGTCTTCCCTTTTTTTTATACTTTTTTTTATATTTTAAATACTCTAAAAAAACTATTTAAATAAAAACAAACTCTTGACCAAATAAGAGAACTAACCATGGAGACATAAAAACCTAGCACATGCTGAAAAGAGTATCCTAGCTCAAACTAACAACTTAAATTAAATTACAAAAAAAAAACAAAACACAACAAAAAGAGCAAATAATAACAATAGTAATAAAGCTTATTAAAACCAAACCTCAGATCCCTCAATTTCACGTTTTCACCGAAGAAAAAAAAGGAAGCATATAGAACTCCTCACGTGGTGGTAGCATGGGTGGAGGATGGTGGCTGGTTTCACGTGGTTGAGGTGGTTGGTTGGAAGGGGTTGAGAGGATGAAGGTTGGAAGCTTAGACGTGGTAGAGGAGAGGTGGAGGGTTTTTTAGAGATGATGGAGAGGTTGCTGTTTAGGAAGATGAAGGATGGAAGAGTGGTTTTGAGGAGAGGTGCTGCTGGGCTTCACGTGGTGGTCACGGTGGAGTGGGGTTCTTGGAAGGATTCTGGTTTGTGCATGGTGGTGGACGTGGTGCATGGGTGAGTCAACTCGGTGGTTTTGGAGGGATGAAGGTTGAAGAATGGGTTCTGTTTTTGGGAGTTTTTAATGGTGGAGTTGTTGTGAAAATGGGTGAAGTAGGTTTAGGAGGCTACGGTTGCATGGAGTTTGGGTGGAGGAGGTGTGTGGTTGGGTAAGGATGGAAGTGATGTGGGTGAAGGGTGGTGAGGGTTGGACGTGGAGAGGTTGGGAGGTGGTTCTGGAAGTTGTTATGGAAGGTTGGTAGGTTTAAGGAAGTGGCTTGAAGGAGGTTCCGGAGGTGGTGTCTTGGAGGTGGTGGTCACGGTTTTGAGGAGAGGGTGATGATGGGTTGTTTGGTTGGAGAAGGATGGAGGGTTTTGGGCGTTGGGAAAGGTGTTGTTTGGGTGCAAATGAGGATGGTGCAGCTAGCTTGGTGGCCTTGGTGGTGGAGCTTCACGTGGAAGATGGAGAGGAGATGGCTTCGGTTGGAAGATTGAGGGGGTCACGGTGGAGAATGGGTTGAGGTGAAAGGTGTTGTTTTCTGGTTATGGAGGCTTGAAGATGGATGAAGGTGGTCTTCGTTTGGAGAAGATGGTGTTTTAGATGGTGAAGTTTTGGAGATGGGTTGCTTCACGTGGTTGAGGTGGTTGGCTGGAAGAGGTTGGATGGAGTTGTGTAGGTGGAGGCTACGGTGGAGATGGTGAAGGGAGGAAATGAAAAGTGTTGGTGGTTATGTGAAATGGAGAAAGAGGAAGCGTGTGAAGAAAAGTGGTTGGGTTTTTACGTAAAATGGGAGAGAGTGGTGAGGAAGGTGAATGGGGAAAGATGAAGGAAGAAAGCGTATGAAGGAAAAGGGTTGGGTTTTTACGTGAAAAGGGAAGAATGGTGATTTACTGAGTTGACTCAGTTGTGGATGGGAGGTGAGATGGTATATTTGGGTGAAGAGGTTGGAGGTGAGGGTTGTGGTGATGGATTCTGTTTGGTTTTTGGGAAGGGAGCTAGGAGGTGAGGTTGTACGTGAATGAAGAGGGAGATGGAGTTTCTGGACCTGATCTTCACGGTGATGGAGGTTAGAGGAGGCTACGGTTGAAGGGTGGTGGGTTCTTTGATGAGGAGGGATGAGGGGTCACGGTTTGGCAGCTTGGACGTTGGAGAAGGATGGAGGTTTTTGTGGAAGAGTTATGAAGGATGGATGGTAGAATGGTGAGGCTATGGTGGGAAGAGTAAGGTGAGGGTTGGTTTTTGGTCACATATGGTGTTGGGTGGTGTTTGTGGGTGGTTGGTTGTGAGTGAGTGCTTGGTGGTGGCTTGGAGGGTGGTCTGCAAGATGATGATGAGGAGAGGTTGAGAGGAGAAGGGTGCGCCCTCACGTGGACGATGGATGGGTGGTTATTGGTGGAGCAAAGTGAAAATGAAGTTGGAGATGAGAGGGTGGCAGAAGATGGAGATGGGATGTGAGAAGGATTTTGAAGGAATTGGGTTGTCCAGCCTTGGAAAAAAATGATGGCAGAGGATGGATGGAATGATGGGAATGTGATGGAGGTTCTGTGGTTTTTTGAGAAGATGGTTGTTGGGAGGTTGTTTACATGGTAGCAGAGGGTGATGGGTTTGAAGGTGGAAGGTGAAGATGAGATGAAGGATTGGGTTCTGCAGCCTGCCCAGCCTCCTCGAAGAAAATGAGAAGGAAAAGAATATAATGGAGGGGTTGTCGGTTGATTGCAAAAATTACGGGAAAGAGGTTGCGTGAGTGGGTTGCAGCATTATGTGTGAGACAAAAACAGAAAAGAAAAAGAGAGAGAGAACGTGAATGGAGAGGTGCAGCAGTGTGTGCAAATGAAGAAAAAAAACAAAAAAAAAAAATGAGCTTTGTATCATTTGTGATAACGTGAGTGGAGTGCAGGTGAAAAGTGAGTGAGTGTGAATTAGTAGGAACGTGAGTGTGGTGCTGCATGTGACTATTATATTTTTTTTTATTTTTTTCTTTTTTTTTTATTTTTACTTCTTCTTTTTTTTTTTTTTTTTTTTTTTTTTTTTTTTTTTGTCTCTTTTTTATTATTATTATTTTTTTTTTTAGCCCGGTCAAAATTGGGTGTTCACAAAAGTCAAACTCATAGGCCCTATAAATGCTTTCCATCCTGTAAACCCTATGAACAAGTTCGAATGGGTCAACTGCCACCGAAGCACACGCAGCAAGCGCATGCGAGCAAGGATAATGCAATGCTTGAAACACCCCATAGTCACACTGCCTTGCTTCTAGGTTCAAAGTATAAGAAAGTCCACCCTGTTGTGTTACAGGATTAAAAGCCTCTTCAACCATGAACCTTGTGTTCTCTCTATTGTACCGACGAACTTGGTGTGAACTGGCCTTTGCCAGGTTTACTCTCCAAGTGCTTCAATAAGTCATCACTCCAGATCTGGTTAAATTAATGGGAATAACAATATCAAACCATAAATAGATGCACGTGTGAACAACAATGTGTTTGTGGTTGTACTTAATATTGTAAAACAATATCAAACCTGGTTCAATGTCGTCAATTTCGAATTTGCCTCGTCCTTTCGGTTGACGAAGTATTCTACTAACTTCGTATATGTCAATTGAACCAATGCAGTTATAGGTAGATTTCTGCTACCCTTCAACACTCCGTTAATGCACTCTGACAAATTGGTAGTCATATGACCGAATCTGCGACCACCATCATACGCCAAACTCCATTTTTCTTTTGGAATTCCGTTAATCCAATTTGCCATCTCCGTTGTAACTTTAAGCTTCTCTAGCCTAGCATCAAACTTTATCGCGATTGGTTCATACCCTGATACATCGAATCTGCGAGGTTAGTATTACAACCTAACTATTATTAGCGACAAAAATTACAACACAAAGAGAAAATGTAAAGTACCTGTGTTAATCAAAAATCTTTTCAACTCCTTGTTCTGAAATTTGGAGTTAAAATTGGAACCAATATGCCGTATGCAGAAGACATGATATGCATTCGGAGGTTGCCATCCAAGATTTTCATTTGCCATGATTGTAAGATGCCTCGATGTCGATCGAGATCAAACACAAGCCCTCTTGTTGGGTTACATGCAATCTCAAGTGGGCTAAGAACCAACTCCAAGCATCCTTTGTCTCCCCCTCCACAATGGCAAATGCAATAGGCGAGGTTTTCTGTCTCCATCTTGAGTTGTTGCAATCAACAACTTATGACGATACTTGCCATACAAATGAGTGGCATCAATCTGAATGATGGGCTTACAATATCGGAAGCCAACCACACATGGTCTAAATGTCCATAATAACCGACAAAAGACTCTTTGAACGATCGAGTCGGTTATTCACAAAACATTCCTCGTCTTGCAACTCCACCACCGTGCCTTCCATGTCTCTCTCGCATGGTTGCTAGCCATCCGGGCAACACCTCATAAGATTTGTCCCAATCCCCAAACACATTCACAATAGCCATTTGTTTTGCCTTCCAAGCCTTTCGATATGAAACTTGGTAACCAAATTGACTTCGAATCCGTTCAATAATTAATGATACGGGTGCATCGGGTTTTGTTCTGACTAACTCCAAAATGCAAGAGCAGATCAAACGAGAGTCCAACTTCCGGTGATCTAATGACATAGATGGGCTTACGCAACTATGAGGTCCATTATATTTTGTAATCTGCCACGTATTCGACCTCCTGCTTTGTATGGCTCTAAGTCTCCAACTACAACCTTCGTCAAAGTTAGGGCATTTGGCAGTGAATCTTCGTGAATCAGAGTCTTCAATCTTGTACTCTTGATGCCTGTGAATGGAATATTGTTTGAGAGCTAACTTCACAGAATCTTTTGATGGAAATTGCAAGCCAACATAGAATTCATCACCCATGCTCCAAGTCCCACGAGTGTCTAACTCAGGCAAGTTATCAGGATTATCCAATGCATCCCAGTTAATTTGAGAAAACTGAGGGCATGGTGGCACAAACACGGATTCAGGTACCCGAGGCATAAATATGGATTGAGGAGCAATCGCCAAAGGAACCTGTAAATTTTGTTCGGCATCAAAGTTTTCTGCCTCTATGTCGGTGTCTGAATCGTCGCCCTCAGCTACTTGTTCTTCGTCTTCACTTGACTCCCATACTGCATCTCTGACAAGTGGGTTATCAGGTTCAACCATTGCACCACCAATAACGATCATATTGCATGACTCAACTTGATTAGACGGACCAACTTGAGATTCGGTTTCACCAGGAGCTTCAGCATGCTCTTCTTGCCCACTTGTTTCTACCTCCACATACAACTCCATAGATGCCATGTTCGGAGTTTGACAGAAAGAATCTATCATGTACTTTAGATCATCATCGTCTTCTATTGGAAGCCCTACCCATCTCCACGGATTGAAGCATTGCGGACACCGATAGATAACTTTTGACACATGTTGGTTTGCTTGAAGCTTCAACTTTGAATGGATCTTAGTTTTCAACCCATCCAAAGTCATGTCGGCTGTGATCACAATAGGCCTAGGAGGAGGACCTCGATACATGACACCCTCTTCACCATCATACATTGTCCCATTGAAGTAAATATGCACATTTAGCGATTTTGTCATGTTAACTCCAATTCTGAACAATAACAATTCAACACATTTGTAGAGAGATTAAACATCAATTACAATATTCAATACAGTTATTTATGTAAAAAAAAATTTCTAAACTCGAATATCTTGAATTAAGCTACATTTACTAATGTAAATCATGTCAAAGATATATATCCTACTAGATTACCTATAAATTAATTATCTATATAATTTAAATTACATATCATACAACTTCATTATTCATTAGTCAATACAAATATTAAACTATAATAATAATACATTATAATTAACACTAACTTAGTAAAAAAGTAATCAATAAATAATAAATAAACTATTTAACTATTGAAAGAAATACTTACAGTGTGAAGGAATATAATTTAAAGTACAAATAATGATCCTGACACCACTTCTCGTAAGAATTGAGAGACTTCAGAGTGTTTAGAGAGAAGAAATTTGTAGAGAGATAGTGAGAATTTAGGAAAATGTGAGAATGTCACGCACGGGGAAGGGGTGTGGGAATATATACTAGGGTTACGCCACCCTTGTTGGCGTTTTGTACTTGGTTGCGCCATCAAGGGTGGCGTTTTTGGTTCCAGGGCCAACCAAGATGCGCCACGTAGGATTGCGCATCAACGTAGGTTGCGTCAGGCGTGTTGGCGCAACCTACGTGGATGCGCCATCCTACTTGGCGCATTCTGGTTGGCCAGAAAACATTAAAAAATGTTACGTCAGTCAAAAGGGTGGCAATTTGGTATATAGTTTCAAAACAGTGGTATTTTGGTAAATAGTTAAAAAAAGGGTAATTTAATAAATAGTTAAAAAATGACAATTTGATAAATAGTTAAAAAAATGACATTTTGATAAATAATTTTACTAACAGTGACAGTTTAATAAAAAAGCCCGAATTGTGTCGTGGGAGACAAAAAAGAAAAGGACAAGAGAGACGTGACGTGCTGCACAGTGAAGTCACGCTGCAGCAACTGGAGCACTCCGTTCGAGAATGTTGCAGCACTATGATGCGCAGGTGAAGGTAGTAATGTTAATTGTGGTGGAAGGTCTACCTGCAATGTTAGAGTTGATACAAGATAATGCTATTGTTGTTTTTCATTTTAGTAGTACAAATGAGTTGTTGTTAAAAGAATTTTAAAAATATTCCTAATATCTAATAAAATATTCCTGAGTAGTAAAAGCATGCACTGCCCAAAATAAGTGCGTGGTTATTAATTATTTAATTTTATTGAAGTAGACATTAAAGACATGGTGATTGACATCACGCTTGAGTATCCAAATTAATGGTTTATAAGTTTGGGTTTGACGTCTTTAGGGTTAAGGTTAGGGTATCTTTAATATCGTTATATGCTTTAGTTTATATGCAGTATAAGTGGCATATTTTTATTACTTATTATTACAATAATGTATTTCTAATATATATATTTGAATAATACACATGAAATGAATATTTGCTATTGTCATCACTTGACTTATTATGTATTAATAATTTATAACATATTATTGTTTAATTCAATTAATCAATATTATTTATCCAGTCTTTATGAATCAAAATGTAGGATTCGAGATAGTAAAGCTACATGATAAATACTTATAATTCATAAAACACTTGAGAATGATAAATCATAATATCAATGTCGTAGATTGTTTCATGGATTAAGAATTTTTTTTCTAGCAATTTTAACAATCACATTATGAAATTCACATTTTTTAACCACGGAAAAAAAAGAAACATGTACTATGATAATCAAGTAGCAACATTCTAAAATCAACATAAAATCATGTAATTGAGCAAAGTAAACATAATTAAACAAGGAGTAAGTTAATTTTAAATAACTCCAGTAGGAAAGCTCAAAAGATTTTGTGAACATTGTTCATTTTTATTATTTATTATTATTTGAATTTTTCATTTTATAATTTTCATCATTTTATTTCCATTTTATTTTTTTAAAATTTTTCTGCATTAAAAGAAAAATAAATAAAAATAATCACATTAACCTTGTGGTCTTTCGAAGCATGGCTTGAACCTGACCCAAAAAAAATTATATCGGGCTTAATTTCAAAAACTTAACTCAACCAAATTAGCTTTGATTAATTAACTTATTTAATGTGTGACACTCTAATATGAATTATCGTAAAATAAACAAAATATTCCAAAATAAATCGCATTAAACATATAACTTCTAAAAATGTGAAAAATAAAAACTCATAATAACTTACACAATCACTATAGAGAGCCACGAATGATCAAAAAGTTATATATACAATTGTCACTGGCTCACACACCATAAAGTATACATAAGCTTTTCCAAACAATTAGAAATAAACACATATACAAATGGTTCACAAAGAAACAAAACATTAATCTAAGCCTTTTGCTTCTTCTTTTCTGTGCCCTTACCCTTTTTAGGGACTTTACCTAGATTTACATGGAACACACAAGGGTGAGAAATCACAATTTCTCAGTATAAGCATACCAAGACCAGTAATTAATCATTTATAATAAATAATTTAACAGAACACCAAAAATATATTCGATATAAAAGAATATCCGACAATCAATAATATCAAGAATCACCCACAAAATCCTAAGATACTATTGAACGAGCAACCAAACAAACAATCGATTAAGCCATGACAAATGCTCATACAAGTGTTAACCATGCAATGCTTTATATTATAAAATATGATTATGCTCAAACAAAGTTCACGTATTATGGATGTGCAATGTCAATGCAGATTTTTTAAGTTAAAAACACAAGCTATTTACTTATTTCCCTAGGAACCGCTTTCCTTGTATATACTAAGGAGGATAGACATCCAAGCCCTGACACTACCTAGTTATGTGTGGACTAGTTTCCCTCACAAAAGTAAGAGTACTGCTACCAACTACATACACCGGTAACCCTGACCATACAAGCAAACATGCAAGGAGAATTCAGATTCAACACCTCATTCTTAGGTCATATGGTTGTGCATACCATCTAAGGTCACAATACATAGGAATTAGTAAATACCAAGTTTGAAAATCAAACATCTGAGCCAGATATTTAAATACTAGCACATAGTAATATTGGCCTCACTTATCCAACAAAGTAACAAGAACCATGTCACTAGCATTCTCTTACCTAGAACCTCACATCATCACTTCACAAGTGATTTCCAAAGCAATCTCATGGTGCAAGGTTTTGGATACATTCCTAAGGCATTCTAACTCAAAGATTTGCTTAAGGTTTCACAACTTTTAAGTATATATATGCTACTGGTTATTCTCTTCAAGAATCACCCCCATTTGTGCCTCAACACACCTAGAAAAGCATACATAAGTAATCCCATCACTTACCCTTTGTTTGGATGTGGAGAGAAAATGGAAGGAAAGAAAATAGAGAGAAGAGAAAATGAAGAGAAAAATACATTTTCTCTTCTATTGTTTGGATGAAGAGAAAAAGGAGAGAAAGAAAATAAAAAAAATTTCTTTCTCTTGTTTGGTTGAAAAGAAAAGTGAGAAGAAAGAAAATGACCTTATATTAAATGAATTTTATACCCTTATTATAATGTAATTAAATGTAATTAAATCTCCAGCAAAGCAAACTCAATTGCTATCCTCTTAAACCATAAGATCCACACCAAAATAGGTTCTCTCCTTTTTACTACTCAAAATATCATGCTCAAACATGCCAACAATTGTGCAAAACAAATAAACAGTAGAATAAAGAAACAGTTAAGTACTATCCCATTATGCTATTTAGGATGCAAATACAGGTGATAATCAAGGAAACCATAAATGCATGATTTCATCCTAGTTTATCCAAGAGCTATTAACAAACACAGGAATATACATCATGAGTTACTATCACTGTTAGGATAACTAACTCAACAAAAAAGTAAACTATTCCAATTTCTCAATCAAACGGCCATCACACACAAAATTAGAGTGTTGGACTCAAATAGCCAAGCACCAGAACAACAAACAACAAGCAAAGACAATAAAAAGGCAACAAGGTGACTTAGCCACCAAAAACTTAACAAAGAATGATATGATTCAATTAAAACCGGGATGTGTCTACCAATATGACAACATAAAAGGAAGGACCAGCAGTTAATCATTTCAAAAAAAAAAATCATTACACAACCAAAAGCCAACTATGAATCCTCTAATCAAGCACCGCCTTTTACCATTTGCCCACTGCAAATTTATATATATTTTTATTTCAAACCAGGAGATTTAAGCCATAAAAAGGTTAGCAGATAAACTATCAACCCGTTTCTTCTCACTTCAACCAGAACACATACCCCTGATGCCCTAAGCAAACTTGTGTGATTCAGATAAAAATAGACAGAAAACAAATGGGAAATTGACTTAGGCATGCATATCAGTTAGCACTTACGATCACCTAAACATATGGAACAACCAAAATTTGTATGGATTCACTCATTGGCTCAAAGTTGTAATGTCCATGTCTACTACTGTGTGTCACTCTGCGCAGAGCTTCTTTGATGATGACCAACGAATTCACAATAAAGTGACCCATTTTCAGAAGGAAAAAAAAAATCAAACTCCAGAACAGTAATGCAACATTATATCATCAAACAGTCTCACAAAGCAAAACAAATAACAACAAAAAAAAAAAGCATTTTCATCTTACCAAAAATCTTACCAGAAAAATGAAAAAAAATGAAAAATCTTGCTGAATCAACCTATCAATGAAGTGGGAAATGAAGTGGGTGAAGAACAAAGAGAATCATCTTACCAGAAAGTGAAAATCAGTGGCTGAGAGACACGAGCACGACTGGTCTGAGCGGAGGGCCTCGATCTAAGCTCCGCGGCTAGATCTGAGCAGAGATGACGAAGGATCCACGACGCTGCAGGGGAGGAGACACGCGGTCGGTGGTGCACGATCTGACCGGCGTCGCAAGAGTGGATGACCGGAGAGACAGCACCGACGGCAGGTTGGAGGTCACACCAGGGATGACTTCCCATGGCTGGATGCAAGGAGAAAAGAGGGAAATGAGGTCTGAATGGGTTTCAAGAAGAAATGAGGTCCTGAATGGCTGAAATGAATTTGGGGGTATAAGGGTAATTGTGCAATATTATCACCCCACCCCTTCCATTTTCTGCGCATGAGGGAGGAGAAAAAAATTTGTGTGGGTCCCACACCTTTATTTTCCATCTTCCCTATTTTCTCTGCACTGCCAAACAAGAGAAAATGGAATATTCCACTCATTTTCTCTCCTCCTATTTTCTTTCCACTCATTTTCTCTTGAAACAAACAGAGTGTTAGGAGATTCAAAAACATCAAACACTTAATGTTGGAAGTTCTAGCAGCTCATGCTTGGGCATGATACACCCACGCCGCAGTGTGGTGGTCTCTGTCTGTGAAGACTGAAAACCTACGCCTTACACGCCGCGGGGTGACACACCCTACGCTACGGCGTAAGAAGCAGAACCTAAGTTCTGCAGAATTCTGCAGACCCGGTACTATTCCATTCATTTTTCTCATGAAAATCCAACACTCCAAGTTGGTTTCTAGGTGATTTTAAGTTCCTAACAAGTCTACTAACCCAAAGGAAACATAAAACACTCATTAATTTGATAAGAAAACTCTTGGTCCTTTCATTTGATAAAAACATATTTTCTTGACCAAAAACTTGTTTAGACCATTTGTACCGTAAGTGCATGGGTCATTCAAGTAATACAGATACAGAGTAAGAGATCATTCCCACGAGGATAAAGGCTTCCATAACTAAGTAACAACCAATAGCTTAATCAATTCTATTCAAGGGCATAAAAATAGAAAAAGCATAAATAAACTAAATCTAAACTACAAAAAGCATAAATAAAGATAATGGTTTAGAGATCTAGGGAATCCTTCTTCACCTCTTATTTCATACTAATGACATACAATCCTTACAAACAACATCAATGAATTGTTAAGTTAGCTTGAGAATCTGATTTAGTTAAAAGCCTAGTCTAGGTCAATTAACCATAGTTTCATTTACCTAATTCACTATGTTTCCATGAGAACTAGTGCAAACTCCACTCATGAACGATCTATTCTCAAACACCAGCTATGCATGGCTAAAAGGTATATTTCTATCTAATTAGTGAATCAACTTATCCAAGTCAATTGAACTCATCGAACATGCATCAACCATACATTAGATCTAAAATCCAAATTCCTATGTCTAGGTTCTTCAAACTTCAACAAATCAATCAAAAGCTGATCAAACCTTCAAAAGCATTAAGAACCATATGACTGAACATAACTAAACATCAATATATACTCAAAAGATAACAAAATCATCATTAATCATAGAAAGGATTCAATGTATCTCTAAATACAGCTCAGCTAATCCATGAACACAAAATTACAATACAAAAATAGTGCTCAAAAGATAAGAAAGACAAGAGAAAACATAGGGAGAAGGAAATAATCTCATAGATATCATCTTCATAGCTCAAATCATCATCCATAAGGATGATAACCTCTATCCTTGGCTCCTTTAGGCTCCTCAGACTCCAAAACACTAAACCAAGTCGCAGCTTCTCTAAAAAATAAAAAACTCTTCACCTAAAATCTAATAAAACCTATTTATAAGCGCAGAAAAATAGGGGACGCCGCGACGCAAATCATGCCACGTCGCGGTGCGCATACGTAATTAGGTCACCAACGCCTGAGGCATTCACTCTTCATGTCGTGGTGCCTTGGCCTCGAGTATTTTGTACTGATGCAGGGGATGCACCACGTCGCGGTGTCACATGCTGAGATACAAATTTGGCTTCCTCTTCCACTTTCAGCTCACATGCTCCACATTTGAACTTGTTTGGAGCCCTTCCTAATATAGAGAAAGTACCAAATCAGTAACAAATATAAATTCACTTAATCATTTACGTACAAATTGCACAATAACACATAGGAAAACATCATAATCAGAAAATGACAAATATGAGCATAAAACCTTCAAAATATGCATTATAAACAATGACTAAGCATTCTTTTTAGCACAGAGATAGGGCACCAATAACTACATTTTATGGAGTTATCACATCTCCAAACCTAAATTTTGCTCTTCCTCAAGCAAAATCAAACAGGACTAAGTAAACCACTTAACAATTCAAACTCAATCATTTATTCAGCATCAATATTTCAATCTTTCTTTTCTTTCATCTAAAACATAACTACTAGTGTATAATAATGATTGCATCAATCCGTAAAAAGCGCAAATGTCCCGAAACCAGCTTCACACATACACCATCCTTCACATGCTAACAATCCAACTTCCTTTCATACAATTCACATTATCCACAAACATGCAAGATAAACTTCTGCTAATCAAGTCATACACATCCGAATAAATTTATAAGCATACATGCATATGAATCATAGAATCCACAAAATTGATTCTAAACTCTCTCTCCGCTAATGTAAATCATACAAAACTAAGGATCAAAAGGGACTTTTACAGCTTGTAATGTTAGGCCAATGGTATAGGCGAAAGAAATGAACTGGAAAGGATACAATACAAATATTGAGAAACATAAACATGGTATTTCAAGTCATGAGCCACTAACTAATATTAGCAAGGTATACAACAGTAAGTATAGAAAACTCGCCAAAACCATTTTCAATACTTTTCACACTTTACTTCTCTTATGCTTTGTTTTCTTTTTCTTTTTCTTTTTTTAAACATTTTCATTCATTCATTTTTTTTTTGCTTTTTTCTTTTTTTTCTTTACAAAGCAATTATTTTTCTTTCTTTCTTTGACTACATCTGGTTCCTTTAGGCTCATTTTGTATTAAATAATCAATAACACTCCTAATCAATAGACTCACTTCAAGAAATAAAATATCATGTACTCAACAAACAATAATGGTAGGAAGAAAATGTAATACTTTCACATGCATTAGAATGGTTAACAGGTTAACGAACATAATGGTGGTGAAAAACAAATAAGGCCAAACAATATAAGGCTTCAAAAAGGGACCTATGGTTAAAATCATATCAGGGTAAGCTTGAAAAGGCTCAATCAGTCCAAATAATGTCTTAATCATTTCCTCAATCATGCATAACCTAGGATTTCGCCTCAAGAGAGTTGAAAAACAATTTTTAGAATAATCAAAACTCTACATGTACATTCATAAACATTCTCTAGACATGCACTCTTATCATTTTCAAAGCTACACTTGCATCGAAGTGAAATGTAAATCATGCATCAAAAACAACTAAATTATTTCACATACTTCAAGATCACATAAGGTTTCACTAAAAAGGGGGCAAATAGCAAGCTTTCAAATCATGGACAACCATAATAACACCAGCATCTTTGCAACAAGTCATGCATTCAAATAAATCCAACTTTTTCAATTCAACATGCATAACATCATTTGCATAATATTAAAAATTAAAATATCTTCATCCAAACAATTAGTAATAGCGAAAATAATAGAAAAACATGAAAACATGGTGGCTAT
The DNA here is from genome assembly GCA_029884595.1 of Ormosia semicastrata. NCBI lineage: Eukaryota > Viridiplantae > Streptophyta > Magnoliopsida > Fabales > Fabaceae > Ormosia > Ormosia semicastrata. Next base: position 101,271,820 of record JAQQTO010000063.1, read on the forward strand.
CACAACTGCATCTAATAAACATCATCACATGCATTCAAATATATCATTATAAACAAAGCATGTAATAATACTCCCCCAAACTAAAATGAGACAAAATCTTCACTTTCATTGGTTCATTGGCTACCTAACTTATCAAATTAAGCATACTGTTAATCTACACATACTAAAATATTTAAAAACACTTAAAATAAACTAACAATATACAATATATACACTACAGGTAAAACATCGCAGCACACAGCATCCATGTCGCGACATTTGATCAGAATGGGTGCTTTTAGCAGCCCCCAAATCAAGTCTCTTTTTCTTTTTAACAAACTTTAAAGGGCAGCGCCGCGACATTGAACTTGCCATGCCGCGGCGTTGAGTTCTCTGGATTTTGGCTTGATATGCACAAAATAACGGTCATGACGTGACGTATAACATACTCACGCCACGGCATGAGAGGTCAGCCTACAGAATTTTGCAGCAAATTCAATTTTGCTGCAGAATTTGTTCCAAAGGGATCCTTAACACCTCTAAAACTTGTCCAAATAGCTAAACTACTAAAAATATAACACAAACATATTATAACACAAAATCAACATACTAACTTACTTAATACCTAAAATAAATTTAAAACATAAAAACAATCAAAAACATAAAACTAACATATTTAACATACTAACATATATAAAAATCAACTTAAATAATACTTAAAACATAACCAAACAAAAACTAACATAATTAAGACATAAAACTAACAAAAGCTATAAACTACTAAACTAACACACTAACTCATATAACTAGTAACATACTAACAAAACAACATACTACCACAATTAACCTAACATATTAACATATACATACTAACATACAAAATTCAATAAACTGCCTATTTATACTTAAAGTAAATGCAAGAAATAAACATAAACTTGGGATTTCCTCCCTAAGAAGGGCCTAGTTATAGTTCTGTCAGGACTTTGTCACCAAAATTGAATTATGCGGATGAGCAGTCTTCTTAAACTTGATTCGAAGGTTATCCTTTTCAGGAGTCGCGAATTCCCTCAAGCCTCGTATAATTGTGATCATTCAGCTTCTTTATTGAATCTAAAGCAATAACATAAAAGCAACTTACATTAACATAGATTATATACAACTTGAATTAGAACTAACCAAACTCATTGTTGATATTAGCCATATAGAATTAAACTATATCCCTGGCAACGGCGCTAAAAACTTGATAAGCAAATTATTGGTCTTTTCATTAGATAAAAACTTGTTTAGACCATTTGTACCGCAAGTGCACGGGTCATTCAAGTAATACAGATATAGAGTAAGAGATCGTTCCCACGAGGATAAAGGCTTCCATAACTAAGTAACAATTAATAGCTTAATCAATTCTATTCAAGGACATAAAAATAGAAAAAGCATAAATAAACTAAATCTAAACTACAAAAGGCATAAATAAAGATAATGGTTTAGAGATCTAGGGAATCCTTCTTCACCTCTTATTTCATACTAATGACATACAATCCTTACAAACAATATCAATGAATTGTTAAGTTAGCTTGAGAATCTAATTTAGTTAAAAGCCTAGTCTAGGTCAATTAACCATAGTTTCATTTACCTAATTCACTATGTTTCCATGAGAACTAGTGCAAACTCCACTCATGAATGATCTATTCTCAAACACCCGCTATGCATGGCTAAAAAGTATATTTCTATCTAGTTAGCGAATCAACTCATCCAAGCCAATTGAACTCATCGAACATGCATCAACCATACATTAGATCTAAAACCCAAATTCCAATGTCTAGGTTCATTAGACTTCGACAAATCAATTAAAAGCTGATCAAACCTTCAAAAGCATTAAGAACCATATGATTGAATATAACTAAACATCAATATATACTGAAAAGATAATAAAATCATCATTAATCATAGAAAGGATTCAAAGTATCCCTAAATACAGCTCAGCTAATCCATGAACATGAAATTACAACATAAAAATAGTGCTAAAAAGATAAGAAAGACAAGAGAAAACATAAGGAGAAGGAAGGAATCTCATAGATATCATCTTCATAGCTCAAATCATCATCCATAAGGATGATAACCTCCATCCTTGGCTCCTCAGCCTCCAAAACACTAAACCAAGTCGCAGCTTCTCTAAAACCTAAAAAACTCTTGACCTAAAATCTAATAAAACCTATTTATAGGCATAGAAAAATAGGGGACGTCGGGGCACAAATCATGTCACCTCGCGGCGCGCATACGTAATTAGTTCACCAATGCCCGAGGCGTTCACTCTTTATATCGCGGCGCCTTGGCCTCGGGTATTTTGTACTGATGCAAGGGATGCACCACGTCGCGGTGTTAACATGCTGAGATGCAAATTTGGCTTCCTCTTCCACTTTCAGCTCACATGCTCCATATTTGAGCTTGTTTGAAGCACTTCCTAATATAGAGAAAGTACAAAATCAGTAACAAATACAAATTCACTTAATCACATATCATTTACTCACAAATTGCACAATAACACACAGGAAAGCATCAGAATCAGAATATGACAAATATAAGCATAAAACTTTCCAAATATGTATTATAAACAAGGACTAAGCATTCTTTTTAGTACAGAGATAGGGCACCAATAATTATATTTTATGGAGTTATCATGATTTCATCAAAAATGGATCAAAACACTGAATCACTCATCCAAACCCCTAAAATCAACACTTAGAGCATTTTAGGTCTAAAATGAGAATTTTCAATTTTTAATCCAAACTCTTAGCATGAACAAGTCATAAACCACATTTAAAACTCATCCAAGCAAGAAAATCACTTAAAACACCACTAGAACTCAATTTGGCATACTAAACCTCAATTAAGCCTAACATGGAAAATGAGTAGAAATGAAGTTTAAAATATCAAGAACTCCTACCTTCAAGCTCTTTGATGCTGCAGATTGGAGTCTCAGTCCAGAACTTTAGATTTCTCCTTTGATCTCCTATTCTTTCTCTCTTGTTCTTCCTCCTTTTCTCCTTTCTCTCTTGTTGTTTCTGTTTCAAAATCAGTTATGAGAAAGAGTGAAAAAGAAGCCAGAAATAGAGTGAAATATCAACCCAAAGAGTCAATAAAAAGGGTTGAACCGTAGCTGGTTTAAGGCCTTTAGTTACAATACCAATATTTCTTGATCTACTAAAAATACTCAATTTTAGCTAAATTAAGTTTTCCAAGTTTCAACAACTTTGAAATAAATACTAAGATTCATTAAAAAAATCATTTCACTAGAATTATAATTTTTCATATCTGTGACTAGTCAATCTGGCATTAAAACACATAACCAGTATGCCTAAAACTACCAAACGGACTCTGATTATTCACAAACTTTAAATACATCACAGAATACATATTTGTGACTTAAAAATAAATTATCCACATCTATTTCCATTTGCTAAGCCATTTAAGCTAATATCTGGGTGATTTTAAGCTACTTTTCACTTTTCGGCTTGCAGCAAAGTGCCTAAATTAACTCAGATTGTCACAAAATTAAACAGACATGTTAAGCAAGTATTAAGCTATTTTTGTAACTAGTTACAAGTCTAACATGTTGAAATGGATGAAACATTTCTCCCCCTCCCTCTTTTTTTAAAATTTTGTCCCCAAAATTGCTTACCTCATATAAACAACTACGGGTAGCCTTGCTACATGTAGGACTCCAACTCCCAAGTTGCTTCCTCAAAGCTAACGCCATCCCAAAGCACCTTCACGAGAGGAATCTGCTTACCTCTAAGCTCTTTGACCCCTCTATCCATGATCCTCATCGGCCACATAGCATAAGACAAATCCACTCTTAACTACACAGATTCATTTCTTATGACATGTGAAGGATTTGGATTGTAATTCCTAAGCTGTGACACATGGAATACATCGTGAAGGTTAGACAAACTAGGTGGAAGTGCAATTTGGTAGGCTACGGGTCCAATTCTCTTTAGGATCTGGTAGGGACCAATGAAACAAGGGTTCAACTTCCATGTTCTCAATGCTCTATCAATCCCTGTTATCGCAGTGACTCTCAAGAATACATGATCTCCTTCATTGAACTCTAGAGGTCTTCTCCTCTTATCAGCATAGCACTTCTGCCTACTCTGAGCCATAACCAACCTATCCCGGATCATTTTGATCTGATCTGTGGTCTGCTGCGCCAACTCAAAACCTAAAATGGTTTTCTCTCCTACCTCATACCAACATAAAAGGGACCTACACTTTTTACAATAAAGTGCTTCATATGGTGCCATTCCTATGCTATTATGAAAACTGTTGCTGTAAGCAAACTCCACTAAAGGTAAGAACTTATACCAACTCCCATTCTACTCTGACATGCATGGTCTCAGCATATCCTCAAGGGTTTAAATAGTCCTTTCTGATTGACCATCAGTCTGTGGATGGTATACTGTACTTAAACTAAGCTTTGTTCCAAAAGCTTTCTGCAAGTCTCTCCAAAATCTAGATGTAAATCTAGGGTTTCTATCAGAAACTATACTAAGGGATACACTGTGCATCCTAACTATCTCCTGAAGATATAACTAGGAAAGTCTATCCATGGAGTAGTTAGCTCTAATATGTATAAAATGGGCAGACTTGGTTAGTCTATCCACTACAACCCATATTTCATCAAATTCTAACTGAATTCTAGGTAAACCCATCACAAAATCCATTGTGATGTGATCCCACTTCCACTTAGAGACTCCCAAAGATTGAAGAGGTCCAGAATGTTTCTGGTGTTCTATCTTGACCTTCTGACAAGTTAGGCACCTAGACACAAACTCGGCTATGTCCCTCTTCATACCAGACTATCAAAACAACTTCCTCAAGTCTTAATACATCTTAATGGCCCCGGGATGGATAGTGTATTGACTACAGTGAGCTTCTTCAAAGATCCTATCTTTGATTTCAGATTCATGAGGAATACAAAGTCTATCTCTAAACTTGATCATCCTATCATCTGACATATTAAACTCATGAGAATTACCTAAAAAATCTACTCACTCACATCCCTAAGAGTCTTATATTCCTTCTGAGCTTCCTAGATCCGAGTCTTAAAGTCACTAACTATGTCCACTTGACTCATACTGAGACTATATGGTAACACAGTTGCTGAAAGACTCATGTCTCTAAAACTTTCAAGAAGTTCACTCTCTTGGATCATCATACGGGACATATGTAGGGATTTCCTACTTAATGCATCAGCCACCACATTGGCTTTACCTGGATGGTACTTTAACTCAAATTCATAGTCTTTCAAAAACTCCATCCATCTTTGTTGTCTCATGTTTAACTCATTTTGATCAAATAAATACTTCAAACTCTTATGATCACTGAATACCTCAAATTGAACACCATAAAAGTAATGTCTCCAAACCTTTAAGGCAAACATTATTGCAGCTAATTCCAGATCATAAGTAGGGTAGTTCTCTTCATGAGGTCTCAACTATCTTGATGCATAAGTAACAACTCTCCTATGTTGCATCAAAACACAACCCAAACCCATCTTCGAAGCATCACAATACACCTCAAAGTTCTCCAAAGGATCTGAAATTACTAATACCGGTGTAGTTGTCAACCTCACTTTAAGCTCTTGGAAACTATCTTCACAAGCCTGAGTCCAATCGAAAGAACTACTTTTCCTAGTTAATCTAGTTAAGGGTAGCGCTAACTGAGAAAAACCCTGTATGAACCTTCTATAGTACCCCGCTAGACCGATGAAGCTTTTAATCTCGGTCATAATGGTGGGTCTCTCCCACTGTAACACTACATCAACCTTGCTTGGGTCCATAGAAATCTCACCCTAAGATATCACATGTCCTAAGAACTACACTTGTGAAAGCTAGAACTCACAATTAGATAGCTTGGCAAATAACTTATTCTCCTTAAGGGTCTCCAACACTATCCTCAAATGTTGTTCATGCTCCTCCATTGTCTTAGAATAAATCAATATATCATCGATAAACAACATGACAAACTGATCTAGGTAAAGTCTAAAGATCCGGTTCATGTAATCCATAAACACTACCGGTGCATTCGTTAACCCGAAGGACATCACGAGATACTCATAATGCCCATACCTAGTTCTAAAAACTGTCTTAGGGATATCCTCTTCCCTAACCCTTATCTGGTGATAACCAAACCTAAGATCAATCTTTGAGAAAATCGCAGCTCCTCTCAGTTGATCCATTAGATCGTCTATCCTAGGCAACATATACTTATTTTTAATGGTCACCTTGTTTAGCTATCTGTAATCCACATAGAGCCTCATGGTACCATCCTTTTTCTTCATTAAAAGCATAGGTTCTCCCCCACGAAGAAACACTCGGCCTAATGAATTGTTTGTCCAATAAATCCTCGATTTACTTTTTGAGTTCTGCTAACTCTAATGGCACCATTTTATAGGGTGCTATAGAGATAGATCCCATCTCAGGTATTAGGTCTATAGAAAACTTTATTTCCCACTCGAGTGGCAACTCCACTATATCACTAGGAAAAACTTCAGGATATTCACTCATAATAAGTATTTCACCTAAGCTTTGCTCAACCTCAGCGCTTAGTGAAAACAAGAGTACATATCCTAGAGATCCCTCCTCTAAACAGAGATTAACCTGATTCGCATTGAGATACACAGACTCAGATAGAACGACTCTGGTAGGTATATTTGACAAGAAAACCAGGGATTTTTCTAATAGATCAATACTACATTGTTGGCGGACAACCAATCCATGCCAAGAATGACATCAATATCTACTAAAGGCAAACAGATAAGGTTTACACTGAAAATCCTATCTTCTACCTTTACACAACAATCAAGACACACTCTAGAAGTTGTAACTGGCTTACTAATAAATGTAGATAGAGATAAGTCATATAAAAATTTAGACACAGGTAAATCTAGCTCATTCACACAATCATTCGAAACAAACAAGTGGGATACTCCCGAATTATACAACAAAGTTAAAAGATGATTGTGAATAATGCATTTACCTTCGATAAAGTCAGAAGACTGAATCATCTCTTCACCACCTAGAGTGTAAACTCTCCCTCTGGCTTGTGGTTTTTAAGTAGGTGCAGTTTTCTTCTTTGATGGACAGTTCTTCGCAAAATGACCAAGTTTCCCACACACAAAGCACACCGAACAGGACCAGTCTCCATGTTGTCTCCTACACTTGGAACACTTTGGTCCCAAAAACTCCTTTTGAACCTGCTTACCCTTATCCTGAGTAAAGCTAAGTTTAGAATATCCTTTCTTGAACTTGTCATCACCCCTCTTCCTCTTCTGAAGATCTTGTGACTTAGGCCCAAAGAAAGCTTCCTAGATTGCCTCTCGTTTATCTGACACTTATTAATCAGAGTTTCAAAGTCTCGATTAAAAGATGATTGTGACTAATGCATTTACCTTCGATAAGGTTGGAAGACTGAGTCACCTCTTCACCACCTAGAGTGTAAACTCTCCCTCTGGCTTGTGGTTTTTGAGTAGGTGCAATTTCCTTCTTTGATGGATAGCTCTTCGCAAAATGACCAAGTTGCCCACACATAAGGCACACTGGGCAGGGCCAGTCTCCATGCTGTCTCCCACACTTGGAACACTTTGGTTCCAAAAACTCCTTCTGAACTTGCTTTCCCTTTATCCTGAGTAAAGCTAGGTTTATATGATCCTTTATTGAACTTGTCATCACCCATCTTCCTCTTTTGAAAATCTTGTGACTTAAGCTCCAAAGAAAGCTTCCTAGATTACCTCTCAATTATCTGACACTTATTAATCAAAGTTTCAAAGTCTCGAATTTCAAACGGTTGAACGATATTCTAAATGTCTTCCCTTAATCCTTCTTCAAACTTAACACACGTCCAAGACTCATCTGGGTTAAATCTGATGCAAGACGAGAATTTATACAATTAATTGAATTTGACCACGTATTAGCCAATAGACATGTCCCCCTGTTCCAACTTAAGAAATTCCATCTTTTTGGCATTCTGAAGATTCTGTGGAAAGAACTTTCTCAGAAATGAGCTTCTAAAGATCGCCCACATCGCATGAGTCCTTGATGCCTCAAGAGCCTTCTTTGTATCCACCCACCAATCCTCTGCCTCACCCTCCAGCATATACAAAGCAAAAAGCACCTTATGCTCGTCTGAGCAAGCTATAACAGTGAAGATCTTCTCCATCTCCTTGAGCCAACCCTCAGCTCTAACTGGGTTGTACTCTTCGTTAAAGGAAGACGGATTTGATTTCCTAAATTCTGAGAGGTCTTGGAAAGTCTGATTCCTTCCAACTGCCTTTTGGTGTGGTTGGCCCTGGTGGTATGATGGAGGTGTAGGTGGTACTGGTTGCTAAGTTCCCAACCTCTCAAGCACTCTAGCAGTTACTGCTGCCTACTCTCTCATTGCATTAGCAGTTATAGGTGCCTGCTCTATTTGCTGGGTCATGGCATTGGCCATTGCCATCATGGCGGCTGCCATATCAGTGCCTTCATTTCCAGAGTTCCTATTACTGCTTCCATGTGGTCGCGTTCGCGCTCTTGCTGCCATAGTTTCCTGTAAACACATAATAGTACATATTGAGGTAGTTAATACCAATATCATGTAACATGTAATAGTAGCTAAAACAGTCAAAACAAGGCACTCATACAATTCAATCAAATATCTCACACAAGAGATAAAAGAAATGACATAAGAAGGAACTTTTAAACATGACTAAGCATAGTCAGTCCACACTCCGGCTCAACAGGATGAACTTCTCTAATACCATAATGTAACACCTTAATACGAATTATCGTAAAATAAACGAAATATTCCAAAATAAATCGCATTAAACATGTCACTTCTAAAAATATAGAAAATAAAAAATCATAATAACTTACACAGTCATTATAGAGAGCCACGAATGATCAAAAAGTCATATATACAACTATCATTGGCTAACACGACATAAAGTATACATAAGCTTTTCCAAATAACTAGAAATAAACACATATACAAATGGTTCACAAAGAAACAAAACATTAATATAAGCCTTCTGCTTCTTCTTTTCCTTGCCCTTACCCTTTTTAGGGACTTTACCTAAATTTACATGGAACACACAGGGGTGAGAAATCACAATTTCTCAGTATAAGCATACCAAGACTAGCAGTTAATCATTTATAATAAATAATTTAATTGAACACCAAAAATACATTCGATGTAAAAGAATATCTGACAATCAATAATATCAAAGAATCACTCATACAATCTTAAGATACTATTGAATGAGCAACCAAACAAACAATCGATTAAGCCATGACAAATGCATATACAAGTGTTAACCATGCAATGCTTTATGTTATGAAGTATGATTATGCTCAAACAAAGTCCGCGTATTATGGATGTGAAATGCTAATGCAGATTTTTAAATTTAAAAACACAAGTTATTTACTTATTTCCCTAGGAACTGTGTTCCTTGTATATACTAAGGAGGATAGGCATCCAAGCCCTGACACTACCTGGTTATGTGTGGACTAGTTTCCCTCACAAAAGTAAGAGTACTACTACCAACTTCATACACAGGTAACCCTGACCATACAAGCAAACATGCAAGGAGAATTCAGATTTAATACCTCATTCTCAGGTCATATGATTGTGCACACTATTTAAGGTCACAATATATAAGAATTAGTAAATACCAAGTTTGAAAATCAAACATTTGAGTCACATATTTAAATACTAGCACATAGTAATCTTGGCCTCACTTATCCAACAAAGTAACAAGAACGATGTCACTAGCATTCTCTTACCTAGAACCTCACATCACTTCACTAGTGATTTCCAAAACAATCTCATGTTGTGCAAGGTTTTGGATACATTCCTAAGGCATTCTAACTCAAAGATTTGCCTAAGGTTACACAACTTTTAAGTATATATATGCTATTAGATATTCTCTTCCAGAATCACCCTCATTTGTGTCTCAACACACTTAGGAAACCATATATAAGTGATCTCATCATTTAAGAAATTCCAAAATATCAAACACTCAATGTTGGAAGTTCCAGTAGCTCACGCCTAGGCGTAATGCACCCACGCCGCGGCGTGGTGGTCTCTATCTATGAAGACTGAAAACCTACACCTTGCGTGCCGCAGCGTGACACACCCTGCGCCACGGCGTGAGAAGCAGAACCCAGGTTCTGTAGAATTCTGCAGACCCAGTACTGTTCCATTTATTTTTCTCACGAAAATACAACACTCTCAGTTGGTTTCTAGGTGATTTTAAGTTCCTAACAAGTTCACTAACCCGAAGGAAACATAAAACACCAATTGATTTCATAAAAAATGGATCAAAACACTAAATCACTCGTCCAAATCCCTAAAATCAACACTTAGAGCATTTTAGGTCTAAACTGAGAATTTTCATTTTCTAATCCAAACTCTTAACATGAATAAGTCATAAACCACATTTAAAACTTGTCCAAGCGAGAAAATCACTTAAAATACTATTAGAACTCAATTTGACATATTAAACCTCAATTAAGCCTAACATGAAAAATGAGTAGAAATGAATTTTAAAGTTTCAAGAACCCCTACCTTCAAGCTCCTTGATGCTGTAGATTAGAGTCACAGTCTAAAACTTTAGATTTCCCCTTTGATCTTCTCTTCTTTCTCTATTTTTCTTCCTTCTTTTCTCCTTTCTCTCTTGTTGTTTCTGTTTCAAAATCAGCCGTGAGAATGAGTGAAAAAGAAGCTAGAAATAGAGTGAAATATCAGTCCAAAGAGTCAATAAAAAAGGCTGAATTGTGGCTAGTTTAAGGCTTTTAGTTACAACACCGGTATTTTCTAATCTGCTAAAAACACTCAATTTTAGCTAAATCAAGTTTTTCAAATTCTAAAAACTTTAAAATAAATACTAAGATTCATTAAAAAAAGTCATTTCACTAGTATCATAATTTTTCATATTAGTGACTAGTCAATTCAGCATTAAAACACACAACCAGTATGCCTAAAAATACCAAACGGACTCCGATTATTCACAAACTTTAACCACATCACAGAATACATATTTGTGACTTGGAAGTAAATTATCCACATCTATTTCCATTAACTAAGCCATTTAAACTAATATCTAAGTCATTTTAAGCTACTTTTCACCTTTCAGCTTGTAACAAAGTGTCTAAACTAATTCAGATTATCACAAAATTAAACAGGTATATTAAGCAAGTATTAAGCTACCTCTATAATTGTTTATAAGTCTAACATGTTGAAGAGGATGTTACATAATGTATTATGTGTATATCTTTGTAATATTATTTTTTGTTAATTTATTGTTAAATAATATGTATACAATTTTTGTGCAAGGTTAGAATATGAAATTAGTAGAGTCAGGCTTAAAAGCTTTAAAATCTAATTAATTAATAAAAAGGTTTAATTTGGATGATAAAAAATTAATAAAATAAAGTAACGGTAAAGCAAAGATACAAATTATATTGATGTCAAGATTAACGGTGTGAATGACTCTAACCCTACACACTGCCCCAATCTCCTTGTGGGTATTACATCTACCAATTTACTATATTATGGGGCAAAAACACATAACTATTTTGCAACATCTATATTTTAGTGGTTGACATGTTAAAAATAATCAATATAGCTAAACACTTTCACTCTAATCTCCTTGCGACTGATGTTTATCAACTCAAATACAACAGCATCTCCTGGCCTCAAATGGATAGTGTCCTCTGCAATAGTAGGTCATCCATTTGTAAACCACGTCTCCAACGGGTCCAGCAGGTGGCCATACCAGTCCACTTCTGCAGTGTACTGGCCATCTAAAACTTTCCAAGGACGATTACTTGAGAGTTGCAAATTTCGGGAGAAATTTTGTGGTATCACTTGCAAACAACATGTGAATGTTTACCCAGGATGGAGTAATAAAAAATGAAATGATATTAGTGGTAAGATACACAAACCAATAGTCCCCTGATGGTTTCCCACTCCATCACGACTACAAAGAAAGAGAAGGTAGATTCACTGTAGTAGAGCAAGGCTTCTATGGTTGCATTTGTGGATTTTACAATGGGAGATATGAACATTATAGCATAATATTATGGACATGCACAAAATTGAGTATGGCATAATGTAAAACGCTTAAGAAAGCCACATCACCAGTTAATGGGAGGTCATCGATATATATTGAATAAAATGAGTTATTGGAGTCGGATGCACAACTGTGGTTGTCATTGGGTGATCCATTTTCCATCATTGGTGAAGGCAAAGAAATAACAATGAACCCGTTGCATTTGAGTGTCGTATTATATAAGGTCACATGGTACATTCTTGTTAAGGGTTTGGAATCTCTCATGTAAGGGTGGTCCTGGATTTTTCGATTTCTAGTATCTGGCATTTATAATAATAAACTAGTTGTCTTTGCATGGATATATTCATTCATTGCAATAAGAGGTATAATCACCAACCTGTTTAAATATACAAATTGTATTATTTTTGTCTAAAATTTTTTAATAAAAAATTATAGCACTCATATCAACTTTTATAGATAGATCTAGGCACAATACACTCTCATGTAAGCAAATATATAAAAACATACATATTTCTAAAATTGCTATTTAATTACTAGATTAAACGTAATACAATATTATTTGGTGAAGCAATAATGCACATACAAGAAAATGGAATTTTGAATGTTTACTCCATTAACTTTATTTATTATATTTGCATAATTATTCATCATTTTTATATAAATTTTAAAATTATCGACAAATTTTGTACATAATTATTTTTTAAAAATGAGTTCTAACATTTTCTCTAACATAATTATTGTCTAACATTTTATTTTGTTTTTCTCTAATATAACAAGTGTAGTAGTCCTACTAGCATAATTTACAAGTAGCCTAGTGATAACTGCCGAGGTTACCAAATTAAAATCAATTTATAACCAGTTTACTAAAATTACTTGCAGTATAAGGTAACACCGGGTCGAGCCCACAGATCACTCTAATTATGATCACAAAATCAAATTAAGAGGTTAGTAAACAAGGAGGAAGGGGTTTGTAAGATCAATTAATAGAAACAGAAAGCAATTAAAGAAGAGAAAACAAATTAAGAAATAATCAATCCAAGAGAACTAACCGAACTTGATCTTAATCTATCCTTGATCACTAAGATCCATTCAATTATCAACCAAATCCTTGGTCTTAGATCACATCAAGACGCCTCTCAATGATCCACGGATCTTCTAGAAGAAACGCTTCCAGAATTCAATTAATTAAAGTTAGACAAATTAAGCATCCATCTAAAACCCAAATTAACTTAAAAACTAATATCCAACCAAGATAAACAATTCATCAAACACCTTTGATGCCTTGTTTAATCTATGGAAAACTCTTTTAGCATATGATAATTATGTAATTAACATATAAAAATCTCAATCAAATTAAGCATTCAATCAGAATCAAACAAAGAGAAGAAGAAGAATAGAAACTTGATTAATAATCGAATGTATAACAATTAAAACAGAATCTCAAGATTAACCATCAAGAATGTCAATCCTTTAGATTGATTAAATGCTCTACCCCTCCATGAATAGGAGGGAATAACTCATAAAAAGAAGAGAACAAGATGAAAATCTAAAGAGAGAGGAGAAAATTCTAGGAAGAAGAATCAAGTGAAAAGGCTAGGGTTTTTCTCTATCTCGGATCCCCTCTTTATAACAAAATAATTGACTTCAAAATTAAGAATATTATTTTTCCTTGGGTTACAGTTAATTTTCGACCTCTTAGCTTTCATTGGCCACCGAAATCACTTCAATTGGGTTTAAGATAAGAAAGTTATGCCCAATTCACTCTTAACAGGTCTCTGATCCCGTCATTCGACTTCACAGGGGTGAAACATCATCAAAACGTTGTATTTTCAATTCACATCTTCATAAGATTTTGAGCTTTGTGTGTAAGTTTTCCAATGCCACTGGTTTCAGGTCCATATCACACCTACAACCCAAATTATGGACTAATAGTGCACATTACTCAGGTTACGTGATAGAACCCGAGTTCTGAATTCCAAGCCTAATTCGGTCCAATAGACATCCGATTGAGACTTTGAGCTCTTTATCAAAGTTGTAGAGATTTCTCTCAGCTTTCCTACAAGGTAAAATTTATAATTATTAGATATATAAAACTCAAGATATGACCGAAATACAGAAATAGTATAAAATGCTAGTAATGGTAAAAAAATCAATTAAGCCCAATTTGAGTCCAAACTTACAAAACATGACCAAGTTCAATCAATTAAGTACATGGATAATGTAAATAACTAAAAATGGGGGTTTATTAATTTATAAAATATTTGATTATCACCTAGTTAGGGATGGAAATAAGCCAGCCGGCCTGTCAGAGGCCTGTGGCCTAGCCTGTTTTAGGCCTGACCTAGCCTGGCCTGTTTAGAAAATGAGTTAGGTTCAGGCCTTTTTAAAAGTCTGTTTCATTTAATAGGTCAGGCTTGGCCTCTCATCAAAACTTGTTAGGCCTATTAGGCTGACCTATTTATATTTATTTATAAAATTATATTCTTTTTTTTTCAATGGTCTTTCAAGGCTTGTTTAAAGGCTTAGGCCTATTTGAGGCCTATATAAAGGCCTTGGCCTACTGGCCTATTTAGAGACCTTAATATAAATCAGGTTTCAGGCCAGGCCAGACTTCCTAAACAGGCTAGACCAAGCCCAAAAAAAGGCCTTTTACAGGTAATAGGTCAGGCTCAAGCCAGATATTTGTAACACAGGCCTGACCTATTTAGGGTGAAGCCTAGCCTGGCCTGGCCTGTTTCCATCCCTACACCTAGTTATTAAACTTTGTTTGTTTTTGTCCATTCGAGTATTTTGGATGAGAAGGAAAATAAAAAATACAATAAAATAATTACCTCCTAGAAACGTGTTTGACTATCTTGTTAACGTGTTTGACATGATAACAAAAAGGGTGGCCTGTGTTTTTTTCCAAATGAAACCATATCACCAGTGGGGAAGGGTTTTTAATGCTTACCTTTGGTAGTGCTATCATAGAACTTGCCATATTTATGAAGGGAGATTAATAACAAGGTCCAAGATGCAGCAGAGGAACATTCAAATTGTACAAGGAATTTACTACTTGTTATACCAATTAGTTATGGTTACTTTTCCTCTGTAAAAAAAAAAACTTTTACATTATTTACAACTGATGCTCAGTGTATTTTTTAGGGGCTGTACCGGTTTATGCACATAAAAAATATAAAATTAGTAGGTAGGTTGACTTTTACCTACGGTTTTCCCCCCAAAACCACAAGCTCATTACATTTGTTATTTAAAGCCCTTACAGAGTGTATTTTTGAGAGACTGTACCGGTTTGTGGTAGCAGGTAAGGGTTGGTGATTGCATTCAATGGCTAGCATGGTTGACATTGACAGTGATGTGGTTGTCATGGACTCACCTATAGCTACTGAGGACAACAATGAAGGAGTCCACCCACCACTCAGTCGGGTTGTTGTTTCATGCATTCATTGCATTTTCTATAGAGCTTTACTAATGTTGGTCTCTTTATTAGCATAGCCTCTGTTTATGCAGGAAATAAATATGGACAAAGAACCTCACGTTTTGACACAAAGTGTGATTAACAAAGCATGCACAATGGAGCAAATCTTCTCATGCCTACAGGTACATTCCGTGCAAAGCCATTATTTCTCATGACATAAATGAGTTCTTTAAATAATATCATTATTAGGTAATGTAAAAACAAATCAAGACAAAAAATAAACACATTGTCTTTAGTTTTTCATTGTGATTATCAGTACAACAGTCTCACGTGACCAGCTCCATTTTTAATGCTTATTTCTTCTTCTTCTTTTCGTAGTTGTTGTTTAATCGGGTTGAAATGGTTGAGCGGTCTGTCGAAGATTCTAATAAATACATGACTTGGATGGACTTAATTGGTCTAATACATGGAATTTTGGCTGGTCAGGGACTCACTACCAACCAAGACATGATGGGGAGACATGAACGGGATAAGGAAGTCTCCAACGATGGTGAAAATCACCACATGTTAGTCCCTCAAAATTCATGCAAGCCAAAACGTGTCAATGATAATAATAATTTGCTGCTAGACAACACTGACGTGGTGTTGGATGCTACAGATATGGTCAAAGACCATCCCAACCCCACTGATCCAATCATGTATACTCCCATGGTTGGATATGCATCTGCATCCCAAAACCCTCCCCCTTCTCCAAATCAAATTTCGATGTAGGAGAAATCGCATGTTAATAATTTCACTAACTATGGGAAATCCCCTGTCCTTGGTTTCAGCTACTATGTCAGAGATCCGCATGCACAGATTATTATTATTATTATTATTATTGTTGTTGTTGTTGTTGTTGTTGTTGTTGACAAGTTCGTCAATACTATATTAATGTTGTGTGATCTAAACCCAGTTAATCAACAAAATTTTAAAGTATTGTTTTAAAATGAATAGATTATCAATCAATTATAGTTTAAGTTCATTCAATTCTAGCAAACTCTAGACACTCGGCCTGTACTGTAGTAACCCATAGACTAGGTATACTTGGCTTGAAGTAGTGCGCACCAAGTGCCATGTGTTGCCTGGATTGTCTTAGCCCAATATATTTTATGTATTTTTTTTGCAATACTTTCTTATGCATTTTGATAATATAAGCTTTTTTTAATGATTATACAAACTAATCCAAATAAACCTTTACAAAATTCTTGCCATAAATTTGATAAACATGCAGAAATGCATTCGAGTTACAAGGGTAAAAGAATTTTTATTTATATTTATATATCCCGTTTAAAATTTGTTTTCAAGGGTAATTTATAATTTTTATATAATTAAAAATTGGCGTTGGTACTAATAGGAATTTTGTTGGTTAGTTTACTTGGTTAAATGACTACTTTTTTTGTGAAGTTTTATGCATTGGTACAAATACGAATTTTGTTTTCCTTCATATATGTCTTATCAGCCAATTATTGGAGGACCTAAATGGCCCATTGGATTATTTGGACGAAGGTTGTTCTCTTCACCAGGCCAGCATGGAGTCCCTGCCAAACGGCCCAATGGAGCTGGGCATTCTACCACAGTGAACAAGCTAACTTGTGGACTAAACTATACTGCACAGATATCCAGCAGAAAAAAGACCAGGAGTACACTGCCAAGATCAAACCCTTATCTACTACCCAGGGTAAGTAAAACTTGAGTGTTATTTTTGTAACTTATATATTGTGGTTAAAAAAAAGGTATTTGATAATGACTTATTATCATGGTTGCCACTATACGGATAATTAATTTATAACAATACAAACTCAACTCCAGGGGTTGGGGCTGAAGACTAACTTTCGACCCACCACTGAGATCTCAAGCCTGTAATGGTGGAAGTTTCTTATGATATATTTGGTATGAGTCTGGATCCAAGGTAATGTGTAAGTCATGCTAGACTTGCCTAATTCTTGCTTAATTAAAGCCATCAATGACGCCATAATCACAAAGGAATACCATTTGCAAACCCAGAGTGAGACTATGTTTAGCTATGGTGAAACAACTGCATTGAGAAGGGACTTTATATGCTTGTGCCCATAAAGAAAAGTATATTCTAAGGTGTGTTTACGTCTCATTTTTTGACTGAGTTCAAAAATATTAATACTATTACCACAATACACCACTAATAACTAGATCTAATATTTGTAGATTATTAAACTTCGGACATTAAAAACTACATGGATGCAGAGGTAGCTGACAACAAGCGTCACCTTATGGGCACTTCCCCCCTCCTTTTCGGTATAATTGTGTCACTACCAAATACCTTTTCGTGCATAGGGACATGATGACTATCAATATATTAATTTAATTCACTCTCGTATCGAATTAATTGAGTTCAAGATGATGTGCTTATCGGAATTACATTGGATGCGATTAAGGATAAGTATATAGAAGATTGGATGACACCTACATCCTTGTTGAAATACGTTAGTCATGAAGTTTGTTTTCTATCCCATAACCCCTATACCCCAAGTAGTTACTAACACAGATCTAATTCGTGTAGATATACATACCAATGAAGGATGGAGGCCACTAGTATCTCAATATGATCTCATTCGATGATTACAAAGTTTACCATCTCGATTCCTTTCCTCTTGACAGTTACGTACTTGGTCGTCGGGAAGCAATAACGAAAGTGGTAAACAACACAAATGATTCAAATATCATTATTCAAATTTACCACTACCACTTTGCTCATTTAACTAACACCGACAACAAATAACATAGTGCCAAGTGCTCAATGAGATCGTCCAGTCTGACTACTTTGCCGTGGACATCCTACGCAAATTCCATGACTTTCATAATTGGGAGATGACAGATGCAAAGGGAATCCCCAACTATGGCCAGAGGTGCAACATGTCCCTGTATATCTTTCATAATGCGCCGTTTGCGTTAGTTTAATGTCCTTGATTAACAATAACCAATGTGTTTATTATGGATTTACAGTGCCAACTCTACAGTTTGGGTCCTTGATTGGCTGGATATGGAGATTGGGTTCCACGCAAATGTCATAGGCGTTGTAAGTCAAACTAACACCTCTACGAACTTGTAATTCAATTTATGCTACTTTATGCAAACAACCAGTATAATTAGCCCCTTGATGTGTTTTTTGATTTTTTTGTTCCGCATCACACCATTGAAACGTCAGTTGTAGGAGAATGTTGTGAAGATGAAGACGGTAATTACCTTGGTTATGGCTCCATTGAATGAAGAGAAGAAACTAATAGAGATGAATGCGACCAAAGCTTTGAAGGAGGCACCTCCAACCGCATAGCATGATGGCCTACATGCATAGTTGGAACAACAGGCCTTTTGGACCAACAAAGCATATATCTAGTTCATCTTATTTTGGTTTGGTATAGTAGACTGTCATGGGTAATTGGTGTAAGTGCTTTGATATTATTAGTATGAATTTTTTTTTGGCCCTATGAGGATGCACTTGGTTATAATCTGAATATTTTTATATTTTAACTTAATGAGTATAATATCTATTTACTACATATTCTGGCTGATCACACGGGCCCATTAAGCTCAATGTGACAATTGATGGATTTTGGTCATAATGGTCCAACACCTCAATGGTGGTCCATTTTATATTGGACCCATGACAGTCTACCATAATGGGTAAGGCATATATGGGACTAATGATGGTCCATTCTATATTGCCAACCGGTCGTCAGTAAGAACCATGCAAGAATCTTACAGTCTCCAGGCGATAGATGCATGAAGAAATGGTAGAGTGCCATGTGAAATCTATAACACCCCCTTTAGGGCATTACATTTCAGACCAACTCCTTTTTAATTCTTTACCCAAGTTATAAAATATTTAATGTTATAAAATATGAGTTTCAAAATTTCTTCTTCGCAAATAACATAAACTTATCGAATTTCAGAAACTCAAGACATAAAACTGAATAATATACTTTACACATAAACAAAGTTTACTACAACTATACGTACATTATACTTACATACCCAAAAACATAAAAAGTCTAACCTAACCAACCTAGACTGGCCCAAATTCACAACTCCTAAAGAAAAGAGTCCTTCTCGGAAGATAAATTCCTTAGCTGGGAATGTCTCGACGGATAGAAATCCGAGCAAAAGATATCTCGGAGTCCTCCCTAGGAGTATAGTGAAGATCACTCCACAACTCCCTGATAAGTAAAACAAACTATATATATGCAACAGTAAAAGAAGAAGTAGTGACTCCATGTCAGGTCCTACTTACAGATAGAGTAATGTCACCACAATACTCTATATGCTCTATGTCCCAATGGACACGCCAAACATTAGCGCCTTCAAGAAACTGTAGTCTAAACAAACTTAGCAGATCCCTCCTTGTCATCATCGCAGTCTTCATAGACGTAACCATAAAACAGAAATAGACAAAATAATACAATAAAGAGGTGAGATCCCCTACATCAATACCATCATGGCAGTAAAGAACAATAATGACAATAATGTCATTCATTTATATATCAATATCACATAACAACATGTATAGTCATGTTATCAATTAACAGATATTTCAGCAATGTATATCACAATATATGAATAATAATCATACCACGAAAATAAGTATACTGACTATGCCACAACAATATGTATACTGACTATGTACATGTATACTGACTATCCTTATCCACAATGCACTCATTTCCCACTCCATGGAGCTAAACACAATTTCAGAGAGAATGATCCAGAAGATATGTCTGTATGTCAGCCGCCTCAGACCAAGTGCTATAATTTTTCAATGTATACATCAGACATTATATTAGATATTCTACGCCAGATCGGGAATAGGAATAGTGATTTGTCGATATCATCGATACGTTTGCATCGGTTGCCATGGCACAGTAGCGCTTTCTATCTGACCATATATGGAATCTCGTGTCCCGACGCCTCCAAGATCCATTATAGATCTTCACTATGCAATTCACACCTGCACAAGGTATAATTCAACTCCTAGGCAACAATAGCCTTAATAGACACCGAATGACAAATAATGCATGATTAATGACTCTATGCATATTACAAACCTGTATCGGCTATAACCATACGTTGATATATCTGGGTTCAATACATTAGCCCAACAACAAATTTTGTATTTCTCAATCGCGTAGCATTTTTATTGCATTTTCACAATCGTGTAACACTTCTGTTATGTTTTTAAATTGCGTAACAATTTTTCAACGTTTTCTCAATCGCGTAGAGATTTTAAAACATTTTCTTAATCACGTAGTTAAAAATCATCATTTTTAAATCGCGTAAGAGTTTTTCTATATATTTTCAATCGCGTAAAATATTTTTCTCAATATTCTAAGCTCAATTTAAAACTTTTCTCATTTAATATCAAAATTGGACTTTAATTCCATTATTTCCTTAATAAATCACCTTTAAATAATATTTCTAACATTTTTATACTAAACCTCCTCCAAATAATATTTCCTAACGTTTTCCACAAAAACTTATATCATCTAAATTAATTCAAGATATTTCAAAATCTTTGTTCTTTACTCTTAATAAAACTTTCTTAAATAAAATATTTTAAACTCCAAAATATCCTTAAAAATTATTTTCTTGCTAAAACTCTTTTGAATAATATTTTCTAATATTTTTCCAAAACTTACATTATTCTCAAAATCTATATTATTTTAATTTTAAATCAAATCCTTTTCCATTTAATTTATTAAAAATCCATTTAACTAAAATACTTGAAATCCCAAAATTACTCCTTAGTCCTAAATTCACTATAATGGCCGAAAATCACTTCTTAATTAGTGATAAAAATATTTTTATTTTCATTTTAATTTTGCAATTCCTTAATCAAATTAATTATCAATAAACAACTAAATTCACAATTAATAAATCATTTTCATCATTCCAACTAAAACTCTATTAAATAAAATACTTCAAATTTCAAATCATCTTTCTAACTTATTTTTATAATTGAAGCCAAAAATCAATTTCTTTATGAATAATAAAGTTTGTTCATTAACTTTTTAACTTGCAAAATCCTTAAATCGTATTTAGTCCCTTAATCATCTAGGTTAACAGTTAATAAGCCATTTTTACATAAAATTACTCATTTGTGGGCAAAGTGGCCATGAGCCTCTTGGTCTTTGGAACCAAAAAAAATTTTCCTCTTAATCATAATTTATATCATACAACATATATAAAACATCATAATCCTACTATATCAAATTCATGCATAATATTTAAAGCAATAAAATCACATA
Source organism: Ormosia semicastrata (assembly GCA_029884595.1). Classification (NCBI taxonomy): domain Eukaryota; kingdom Viridiplantae; phylum Streptophyta; class Magnoliopsida; order Fabales; family Fabaceae; genus Ormosia; species Ormosia semicastrata. Next base: position 101,293,640 of record JAQQTO010000063.1, read on the forward strand.
AAGCAATTAAACACAAATCACAAAATCATACAAACAAGGTGAATAATCCTCACATGAATTTATCACCTTCATACAAATTTCGTTCCTCACCACCATATTTGGTTGATGAGGTTAATCTCCCTCTTACCTTAGATGTAGCTTCCTAAGGTCCTTGTATAGCCCTTTGTATCAACTTCCACCACTAAGTAGTCTCTTGAAATCCAAATAAACACATAAAAATTAACGTTTAAAGCTAGATTAAGGTAACCATAGATCAAATATGGTCTTAGAATTTCAAGAATCAAATAAGAAATGAAAAACCATGAACTTCACCTTAGAATCCTAGAACTTGAATTTAAGAATCAAGCTTGAAGATGATGGAATTAGGTCTTGATCACAACATGAAAGTTGCTTAGAATGATGTTTAAGATTAAGTGATGTAGTTGGCTTGAATTATGAGAGATTGGAGAGTGGTTTTGGGTGAGGAGGCCGTGAGATGAGGGAGAGAAAATGGTGTTTAGCTTTGAGAGAAAACATGATAGCTTTTAGAAATGTGATATAAAAATCAACTTTGGTCGCTTTTTGAGCCTTATGGTCGTGGGCCTTCATGGAGAGAGAAAGAGATATTTTGTTTTGCTACAAGCCATCACAACCATTAGTTAAATCAAAGGTGGATATCCAAAACTTCTCCATGAAGTTTACACTCAACTCATCTCATCCATTGATTAGATCAATGGTAGATATCCTAAGCTTCTTCACTAAGCTTGCCCTCATAACCATTGATTAGATCAATGGTAGATATGCAAAGCTTCTCTTCCAAGCTTGTTTTCTATTGGTCCATCATAAAAGTCATAGCCTCTTTAGTTGACTAATCTCAAGATATTTTCCAAAAGATATTTTTAGAAACTATTACCCAATGGATAATAACTATTGTTAGTTATTGTTCAATGGATAATAACATTACACAATGAATAAAAACACTACCCAATAGATAATAACATTATCCAATGGATAATAGAAAACTTAGATACAGAAAATTTTCGTCAACTGTTCTCAGTTTCGAGTTTAGTAAGTTCCCCCGGTCCCGCATCAACAGTCCGAAACTTTCTGATCCAGGAAAAAATTTTATTTTTTTAGGCCCGCCTCAACACACTTACAGTCTAAAATAATATTAAAATAATCAAAATAAATTAAAAATTCTCAAAAATTCACGAAAATTCTTAAATATTATAAAACTCATAAATATCAAGAAAAATAAAAAATCGGGGTGTTACAAAATCAGTTCAATGTTGAACTAATTTCACATGAGAATCAATAACAATATTCATAGTTATGGATTCATATGGATAAATAGAAAAGGAAACCAAACCATATGGAGATATTTAGGCTTACCTTGAATCAGAATATAGAATCTGGGACAATGTTCTGTAAGCACCTAAGTTTATCATTGATTTTCCCTCTTCTAACCTAAATAATAATAAATGATAACCATGTGTTAGTCCACATTCATCTTGACCAAAGAGGCCAAAAAGAAATATTTGTCCAAAAAAAGTTCAAAAATATTAATATAAAGCAATAAGATGTGATATTATTTTTTAAGTTAATCTTTTTAATCAGAATCCAACCAATCGATGCTTGCCTGCAAGTGGATGGTAGAAATATGTGGCAATAACCATTAGCACAATTTTAACAGCTCCAGAGAGCAGAAAAGTAAATTTTTTTTTTACTTCGTTTCTTATTCAAAAAGAAAACTAAAGGGATCGCATTGTGATGTCAGTGCTTTTCTGAGACATCATTTTTTTAAAGAATGCAAAATTGGAAGATATTGTATTGTTGTCACAAATTCTCTAATGTTTGACTTCATCTCCCTTATTCTGTTGTTGTTTATTTTTATGTGTTTAATTTTCATCAAGTGTCATTTACATCTTGGTGGTATAAGTTTAGGGAAGTGTCATTGACAACATCTAATATTGTGTAAGATACAATTTAATGTAAAAGAATTTATTATTAGTAAGTAGTATTGAGTTTTTCTAGAAATCGTTTGTTCCTTCTGTATTCGCTTTATTTTATTTTATCTTTTTATTATATTTTAGTCTTTCAATTATTTTTTAGTAAAAATAAAATCATATTTGCCAATTTAAAAGATTTCATGATAACTTATTACACAAGAATAGGCTTACATACTATTTCATGGAAATATTATTAAAACCCTAATTTTTTAGTACTTCAAATAAGTTTAGGGAGGACAATAAGAAGAACAGAAAAATAGCAACCACTGAAGATGAGGAAACCAGAACAAGCACTATTATTACTACACCATTCGACATAGTCCGCGAAGCTGAGAGTGCCACCTATGACTATAGCTCTTACTCTCAGCTTGAGAATGAAGCAGGCAAATGAAAACTTAACAAACATGCTATTGCATATAGACTAATAGTTATCTTAAATGTAAAATAAACCAACCAATTGAACTGCACCGTTATAAAATCCTAATTGAATGGCATCAACTTTTTCTTTTAAAAAAAATGTAACATTTCAAAATAGGCACTATTATCGCTACACCCTTCTTTTGGTGCAAATAGACATTTGAGAGCTTCAGGATACAGTTTACAACACTGACTAGTGTAAGAGATCTCAACAAACATCCAAAACAATGCATTCAAGTTTATAGAGCACCAAATTATTTTCTTCAATTTTTTATTGAAAAAAGAAAGTATTTTTGTGCTTAGAAGTAGACAACCAGCATGAATAACAATTTGGGTATCAAATCTAATGTGAATATGACAAAAATAAATATTCAAATTATGAGCAAGATATTTGATTTTTAACCACTTTCAATACTACTAACACCCATCTGAAGATGCTAAACTACCTTTTTGTTATCATGTCAACTTGAACTCCCCTCCATTTTTCTATAAAAGCCATAAAGAAATAGAGCCAGAGAAATGGAGATAAAGGGGGAGTGGGGTGGGGAGAATCTTGGCTTCCCATTATTGATGAACAAATCCAAGTAACAATTGTAGGAGTATAAGAGAGGCAGGCTTGCAAGTTCAATGATTGGAAGCCAAAACTTTAGTGGCTTCAGCAATGCCAGTATAAACAATGTCCTGCTTGAAGCTCCTAAAACAACAAGCCGATTACATTTATTATTTACTGCTGATGTGTTACTTGGTAGCTGCAATATTTAAAATTACATACAGAAAGGAACCAAACATTATCCACAAATCCCTTATCGGCTTTAATAGGATGCACAGACTTTTTTGAAACTTTGGTTGCAAAGAGTTTTACATCCTACGGCTGCACAACTGCTGCATCACCCTTTCATCCAAGGCAGATTGTTGATACTTGATTTGTGTAAATAAAGCCCATCAAGCCAAGCTTTGTATTTGTTTCCATGCTCCAAATGCGACAGCACGCTAAGCCCAAGTGCAAGGAACATGCCCACCCTTTGACCATACGTGTGTCAGTGGGTCCCACATAATGGGTAGTATCTAGTGATCACAATTCGCCTAGACCTCGAGCATATAAGAATTTTCCGCCTTAGTGATCTGCTCATTGGTTTTCTTAATTTGTTAGCTTCTTTTAGGAAAAACTGTAATTTGTAAAACTACTTCTATGTACAAATAAGAAAAGCCGCTTTTAGAGAAAAGATTTTTTTTTTGGGAAAATATTTGTAGAGCCTCTGCTGCCATTGTGTTCTTGACTTCATAGTTTCTTATCATAGATACAAAAAATCCTACAGTAGAGCCCCAAGCTTATAGGATATCAAAGTTTATGCTTCTTAAAAGCAGAATATGTTAGACAACCTTAAAAACCTTTTAAGATTAAATACCTGTCTGCTAATCCTTTGTGCCCAAAAAATGATTTGATCACTCCAGCCAATTTATAGTACATAGCATCAAACCCTCAACTTCTACACCATAATATATGGCATACACTGGACGTACAACCCTTAACAAAAGGGTAAGGGCCAGTACATTGCCCTTAAACAGAAGCTCTGATCAATGTGTTAATTTCGTTCTAGAACCCAATTATAATGTACATAGATTGATTGGAGAGGGGGGGGGGGGGGAACCACTCAATTATCCTTATAAACAGTACATAAAAGACACTACTTCATTTCCTTAAAACCACAACCACCCTTGATGAAGCAAATCTACAACCATCTTTAGTTTCACATACAAGGTACACAACTACACTGCCATACTAAGAGAAAATAGAAGTGCATTAATCTTTGTAATTGGTAATGCAGACTGCTTGAGGTAATTTTGATTTAAGGATTTCCATGTCAGCAGCATTTTACAATAACTCGGACTACCTGACAAAATTGGCCTAAGTATACACACAACAAGACTTCACATAACGTAATCACCCAGTCACATCTCCAAAACACTGATTACCAACTTAAAATGAATAATCCTTCAAATCAGATTTTGAGTCGCCCAATTCCACGTCTGCCATGCACTCTTCCTCAGTAAGAGGTGGGAGTTGCCTCGTCTTACGCTTCATATTGTGCTTGTGCCACTCACTCTTGTGGTGTTCCCTGTACAGCTTAGAGTCTTCAAAAGAAACATTACATGTGCTGCACTTGTTTTGCTTTTGTTGTTGTCCCTCAGTAGGCCTACTCATGAACGAAATTGTCTGCTTCTGAAGTTTATCATTCAGTTCAAGCACAGATTCATGAGTTTCTTTGGGCAATGGCGCAGGCATATCCTCATATTCATTGTATTGCTCCACATGGGTATCCCCGTCAACATAAAGAGAATGCGCAAGAACTTCAAATCTTCCATGCATGTTATTCATAACAAAGTCATGACAATCCTTATATAGACCAGGTTCCAATTCAAAAACCTGCAAATCAGAAATTATACCGATTTTCCTCAACACATTAGCAGATTCAAGATTAACCCTATACATACACACACCCTTTGGAAAAGATTTTTTTTAACTGTTAATAGTAAACAGGGACTATACAGTAATAACCAGCAATAACAATTGAAATGGAAGAATCATGGAACAGTTATACAAATGGACTTCCCTTTTGCATTCTTTTTATTTATTTATTTATTTTTTGGGGGGCAGGGGGAGGTGAGAAAGGATGTCCAAAAAAAGAAACTGAATTCTGCACAGTTTAGTACTCTTCTTCATTTCAGATTGAACATGGCTACAAGCAACAGCAACCACTTGCCCAATATCCAACATAATCAGCTAACAACAACCAAATACTTGGTCATGTTATTAACCACATAAAATGCAGGAAAAGATATTTACCAGCCTATTCCTAGAATTACATCATCAACATAATTGTTGAACAGATGACCCCTTTTTTTTGGATAAAAGAGATAAAGAACTCTTTAAACCATCAAGTATAATGATACTTTTAGTTTCACTTTTAAGGCCAAGAGTGAGCAACCAACATGTGTACCTAAATTGAAACGGGAATCAAACCATGAACTGAGCTTGTTTACAACTATAGGAGGAATAATAAGGACTTACAACAGATAGCTGACCAGCAGATCCTTCTTTAGAAATAATGGTTGCCTTCCATACATTCAGCTTTTCTAAAACAGCAGGCACTTCCTCCTCAGGAGCAGCAACTCGTATTCTTAATGGACACCGTTTTATAGGGAAGTGCTTTTGAAGCTCTTGAATCAAATCCAGAGCCTGTATAAATAACAACTTTCTAATTACCATGATTATAGAATAACTTGAGAATTGAAATATAATTATTTAGAACAAAACAACGATGCAAGTACCTGCTTCTTGGAACTGCTATTTGGATCGACAGCAAAATGAATTTCTCTCATGAGACGTTCAATCATACTGATAGTGTAAGGGCGCTGAGTCTCGGGATTGTAAGTCTTCTGCATCACAATGGTAGCAATATCCCTGAACTGACTCGATAGCAAAGACTCCCTCTCTTTCCCAGCAACCTGAAGCTCCCCTTTCTTTAAAATCTGCAATACAAACATTTTATTATTCAACCGTCCCATCACAGTATCACACATCTTCAATTTTTTTTTTTTAATCTCACCTCTAAGCATATCTTGGACTGGTCATCAGTCCCAAAAGCTGCAACCAAATCCTTTGACTTGGCAAGAACCCCTTTCGAAACATTAGAATAAACAGTGTGTGACTGCAATACTTCATCCAGGTCCTTCTCCCTGTTATTTACACATGCATATACATTTTCTTTTTGTTAAACCTAAACGCATGAATTCAAAATTAGAGATTCCAGAAGGTACTATAATAAGCTTACACGCCGGAACGCCAAGAAAGGACGGTGTTTGGGTAGCAGGCGATCTCGAAGCGCATGCCATGCTTCTTGAGACGCACCACTGCCACGTTTGTTAGCCTCTTCTGCCCTATCGGCTGCACCAGCGACCTCGACATCTCTCCTCTCTCTTTGTTGCTACTTTCTCACTCTTCAAATGTTAAAGACCAATGTTGTTAAAGCAGGACTAGACAGTAAACTGGTAAAGTTTCAGGTTCAACTGGGCAGTCGTAGCGGATGACATTATAATTATGTCACATATATGGATATAAAAACCTGAACAATCAAATAAAATTAAAGTACCAAATATCAAGTATCAGACACAAATTCTCCTCATAATTCATAAGTCTTACACTCACAAATCACATCATAAATCTTACTAAGTTTCAAAGCAAGTAAAAACTAAACTAACAAGCATAAAATACAAACTCTTCTTCTCAAAAGTCATAACACATATTGCTATTGATAAAAGATCAAAAAATCACAATCACAAATCAAAACATAATACTAAGTTTCAAAGTCACTTATTTGGTACCAGAAGCAACCAGTAACAACCATAAGTATGGGCGTTCACGGTTCGGTTTGGTATGGTTTTGGGAGAAAATTCCAACCGAACCAAAACCAATTGATTCCAACAAATTGACATCCAATCGGTTTGGTTCCAATAAGGCAACCAAACCAATCCAAACCGATTTAAATTGGTTTAAGCTAATCTCAAGAATTACAAACCATTTGAAAGGGAAACAGAATCTCAGCATGGAAGGACAGGTGGGTGAACAGCAGTATGGTGCTTAGTGATCAGGTAGTGAACATACAAAGCCAGATGTGGGATTGGAAGGTTGCAGATCTGGCTACTGGAGAGGGGGAGTAGCAGTGGGAAGTTCTGAATGAAATACTTCCAATGGAGGCTAGAAGACCAATCCAATCAATAGTGCCCCCAAGGCCTGACTCAGTTGATGATCGGATGGTGTGGGCGGGGGAGAATGAGGGAAGGTTTCAAGTTAAAAATGCTTATGCACTAATTACAGGAGCAGTGGACAGAAGAAATAAATGATGGAAGGAAATATGGAAGTTAAGGGGACCAGAAAGAGTTAAAGCATTCATCTAACTGGCTGCACATGAGAAACTAAACACCAAGAGCAGGATTGGTAGATGGGCAGGGGGCAGTCCAAATTGTGATCACTGTCCTAACATTCCTGAAACAGTTATCCATGTGCTAAGAGATTGTCCTCAAGTAGTAGAGGTCTAGAACCAGTTGATCTTGGCTAGGGAGTAGGGACAGACCAGAATTCTATAATGGGAGATCTAGAGGAGTGGATTGGTTATAACCTATCAAGGGAGCTAGGAAGAAGGAATGTTGATATTTGGCAAGGGACCTGGGCAACAACTTGCTGGTTACTATCAACTAGGTGGAATAGATCAATTTTTCAGGAAGCCTTCAATAGACCCACGAGGCCCCCGATGACCATTGAGCAGTGGACGAATTATTATGAATACAGAAGTAGTAGTTTGTCTAAAGTAGCAGAAGATGGGGAAAGCATGATTAGGAATATAAGGTGGTATCTGCCAGAGGAAGGATGGGTGAAGGTAAATACTGATGGAGCTTGCAGAAGCAAAGATGCCATGACAGGGTGTGGGGGCATCAATAGAGAAAATTGGGGGCAATAGGTGAAAGGCTTTAGCAATAATTTGGGGAATGCAAATGCCTTTATTGCAGAACTATGGGGAGCCTGGGAAGGATTGAAACTAGCAAAGAGCTACAGGAGTCTGGCTAGAAATTGACTCTAAAGCAGTTGTTCAGGCTCTGAATGGGGAACGCACAGGGTATGGTGCAGGAAGACAGGTCAAAAGACAAGTCAGATGCTTAATCAAGGACAGCTGATTGATCAGGATTAGCTACAGCCCCAGGGAGGGAAACCAATGTGCGGACAGGCTGGCTAGTACAAGCCTGGAGCAAGAACCTGGGCTTTTAGAATTAAGGAAAATTCTCCAGGGGAAATAAGAAACGTGATGCATTCATTGCTTCGGAAGGTTTCTACTCCCAGAGGAGGTTCAATGTAGCTTTTTTTGTTTTCGCTTTGGCCATTTAATCACCGAAAAAGAATCACAAACCATTTGCTGCACACAAGCTAATCTCAAGAAGTAAAGAATAAACTGCTTGTATATTTCAAACCAGAAAAATGGACAGAGTTATCAAAGCCTTAATTACAAAGTAAGCCATCGATTAATGATGTATTGCTGAATAACAAGCCAAAAAAAAAATCTCTTCGAAGAACAAAACTGTAATTGTGAATACCCAGAAAAACGAAAAAAAAAAAGGTTTTGATCGTTTTTGGTTCTTTCGGATGGGTTTTACGTTTACGTTTGGTTTGGTTAGGATTTGAACACCTCTAACATTAAGCAACCTGAAGAACGAAAATCAAAAGCAATCAGGAAAAGAAAAATTGAAAATGAATCAGGAACAACCAAAAGCAACCAATAACAACCAGAAACAATCAGGAATCGAAAATCAGAAGCAACCAACAAGTAACAAGCAACCATTAACACAACCTGAAGCACTAGGTATTACAAATCGAAAATCTAAAATCAGTGACAAGTAAGAAGCTGAAAATCCAAAATCCAAAATCGAAAATCGACCAAAAGCAACTATTAATATGCTACAAATCAAAAACAGAAAATCAACTTTAGGAATCGAAAACTGAAAATTAAATGAGAAAGAGAGGAGTTGAGGAAAAAAAGAATAAAAGAGAAATCGTACCTGGGCTGGGGGCAGTAGACGACCGGCCGTGGACAGCGGGCAGTGGCAGGGCTTGGTTCAGCGGCAGGGGTAGAGAGCATTAAGATTTAGGGCATAGAATGGAGTTTTTTTTTCTCTTTAAATGAATGAAGGGAGTTTCCTATTAAGGAGTGAAATTGTTAAAATTTTAAAGGTGTAAAAAATAACATTTATCTTCTTACTTTTCTTATGATAAATATCAATTTTTATTACAAGATTTTGGATTTTTTTAAATTTTAATTTTAAATTTTGATACTAAAATAAAAAATGATGTTCGCAAATCATTTTTAGACAGTCATCATTTTTCACACCTATATTAAATAGTTGTAATTAAATAAAAAAGTGATATAATTAGTAGTATAAAGAGTAATATAAAAAATAATGTAAAAAATATATAATAATAAAATTATAGTGTACCAAAATTTAGAATCCTTATTATACTAAGAAAAAAGATCATCATATATTCTTTTTTAGGATGTATACATTAGTAACATTTTTTTAAGAATATTAAATTTAATAAAAATAATAATAATAAAATAAATATAATAAATAATATTAAAAAATATAAAAAAAGATGTATAAATTATTAATAATAAGAATATCATATTTCATTATTCTAGTCATTATACTAGTCATAGATTATAAATTAGCCGGTCTTTAGCTATAACATAGGACCATAATTATTAGAAAATAAGCTAGTTCTTAGTTTGGGTAGTTGGGCCGACTGATTTAGTCTGACCCAAACAACACTTGAATTTTTTGTCACTTTTCGAAGATCATGGGCCTAACCATGTGTGGTCCACTTGAAGGGGCTGGAGCCCAAAATATACCAAATTAAAACCTTGCCAGGCCATCACCAGCGTTGACCCAGACTAAACATTTGAAGATCAATAAAATAATAGAGAGAGAAGTATCTAGAAATCACGGGCTTCAACTACATTAACATGTGGGGTCAACTTAAATTGGCTTTGAGCCCATAGTAGCCCGAAAGAAAAACCCGTGAGTCATGACAAGTGCCATTCAGATTCAATCTAATGAACGTAGCAATGGAGAGAGAGGAGAGAGAGATGTCAACGATATTGGTGCAGTCGGTAGGGCAATAGAACAGAAGAAGCTAATAAACGTGAGGATGGTGCGGTACTACAAGAGTCAAGATTTTTTTTTCCTTGGGTAAAACTACAAGAGTCAAGATTTATTACTTAATTAATAACATCTAACAAAAAAACAAAAGGTTATATGTTGCATGGACTGGAAGATCACCAACTTTCTATTAATAAAACAATTACACCATATTCAAGGACTCGTGTGTGACCTAATGGTTGAATAATGAAATGTTTGTGTTGCAAATTTTAAAGAGAGGGGAGCTTCAGGTTGCTGGGAAAGAGAGGGAGTCTATGCAATCGAGTCAATTTCAGGGATATTGCTACCATTGTGTTGTAAAAGACTTACAATCCCGAGACTCAGTGCCCTTGGACCATAAACATACTAGTAGATGCTAATGGTAAAATCTAGCTTGCTTTTGGCATGGCTAAACATGTTTATATATATTTTCGTGAAATTTCTACACTTGAATCGAACATTGATATCTTCTATTAGGAGTATAAATGAATTAGGTTAGGTTCACATTATCTTAAATGAGGTTATATTTCACAAATATAAGGCATAAATTTAACCTATTTATTTTATATAGGTCATTTTTCATGATCTAGCCTTATCTTTTTAAAAGTTTAGCTTGATTTAAAAACTTATTTAAATATTTATTTTGTAATAAAACTTTTAAATAGGCTAATAAGTTTAAACCTTTAAATACTTAAGGAGCTTAAGTCTTTAAATAGGTCAATAAATGTAGACAATAGGATAAAAATCTAATACAATAACAAGATTTTAAGAAGCCTAATTGTCCAACAACAATACAAAATCAATATAATATAAAAAAGGAATATACACGGCCAGAAAATCTACCATGTGTCTTCTTAGTCATCAACTCAATGTTTTAATTTCTTGATATGTGTGATAATTCCATAAAATGTAGTTATTTGTGCCCTATCTCTGTGCTAGAATGAATGCTTAGTCCTTATTAATAATACATATTTGGAGGGTTTTTTGCTTATATTTGTCATATTCTGATTTTAATGTCTTCTTGTATGTTTTATAGCAAATTGTGCATAATTGTTATTGATTAAGTATATTTATATATGTTACTGATTTGGTATTTTTTTCATGTTAGGAAGGGTTCCAAATAAGGTCAAATGTGGAGCATGTAAGTCAAAAGGTCAAGAGGAAGCCAAATCTGCATTTCAGCAGTCAATGCCGCGACGCAAGGTTGTGTACGCCGCAGCGTGTAGAGGCATCTCAGTCATTCCATACTTGAACCCGAGAGTTCAGCGCCGCGGCCCAGAAGATGGGTGCGCCGCGGCGTAATGAGACTGACCCAATGGGCGCCACGGCAGAAGATAGTGCGCGCCGCAGCGCAATGCGGCAAGCTGAGCCTATAAATAGGATTTTTCATGTTTTTCTAAGTATCTAGGTCGTTTTTCTTTAAGTCTTGGCCGTTTGAGCCGTTTCCATTTTAGTTTTTCTTAGTTTTAGTTAGTTTTAAGTTAGAAAGCTTTGGCTAGATCTCCATTGATGGTGGATTGGAGGTTAGGAACAAGGATGAAGGAGGATTCAAGCTTCAGAGATAAATCAATGAGCTTCCTTTCTCTTTTTCCCTTTCTCTCTTCTCTTCCTTATCTTCCTTGTATATGATTTTCCTTGTGTTTTCATGTTCATTGTATAGCTGAGCTGTATTTAGAGATATTTTAGATCCTTTTCTATATATATTAATGATGTGTTCCTCTCTAAATTTGTGTGGATGTTTAGTTTTGTTCAATCATAATCTATGTTTAATGCTTGCTGTTGGTTGGCCATCAATTGCATGATCCTAATATTGTAAATGAACTAGACATAGGGATTTGTTAATATGGATATGGTATGGTTGATGCATGTTCGACGAGTTCAATTGGCTTGGATGAGTTGATTCGTTAATGTGATAGAAATATACCTATTGGTCATGTATAGTGTGTGATTGAGAATAGATTGTTCATGAGTGGATTTTGGTTCTAACTAAGGAGTTAGGTAAATGAAGCTATGATTGATTAACCTAGACATAAGCTTTTAGCTAATGAAGATTCTTAAGCTAACCTAATCAGTGCATTCATGTTAATGAGAAGGATTGCATGTTGTTGGTAGATGTAAGGGATGAAGAAGGATTCCCTGAAACCTAATCGTTTATCTTTATTACTTTTGTAGATTAGATTTAGTTTAGTTATTACTTTCTTATTTTTATGTCCTTGAATAGAATTGATTAAGCTATTGGTTGGTACTTAGCTTTATAAACATATTTATCCTTGTGGGAACGAACTTTTACTCTGTATCTGTATTACTTGAGCGATCCGTACACTTGCGGTTAGCAAATGGGCTACATGTTTTGACTCTGTCAAGTTTTTGGTGTCGTTGCCGGGGATAAGGTTTCTATATTGCTAATATTGACAATGAGTTTGGTTAGTTCTAATTCAAGTTGTATATAATCTATGTTTCTTTTATGTCTTGTTTTAGTTTCAATAAAGAAGCTGGATGATTTCAATCATACGAGGCCTTTGAGGGAATTTGCGATTCCTGGAAAGGGTAACTTCGGATTCAAGTTCTTGAGAACTACTCATCCGCAACAATTCAATTTTGGTGACAAAGTCCTACTAGGATTATAACTCAGGCCCTTCGTGGAAAGGAACCCCATGTTTATGTTTATTTCGTGCTTTTACTTTATGCATAAATAAGTAGTATGTTGTGTTTTGTATGTTTGTATATATATGTTCATGTTGATGTTAGTTGTCTTAATATGTTTTTGTTAATATTTAGTATATATATATATGTTAGTTATGTTAGTTCTTGATTTTGTTTTGTTTTTAGGTTTTAAGTTTGTTTTAGGTATTAAATAGGGTAATATGTTGTTTTTGTGTTTAATTATGTTTGTGTTGTACATTTTGTAATTTAGCTTTTTGAACAAGTTTTGTTGCAGTTAGAGACCCACATGAGCCAAATCCAGCAGCAAAACTGTGTTTGCTGCTAAATTTAGCAGCTAAGGTTGTCACGCTGCGGTGCAAGGTGTTGCACGCTGCGGCGCAGGTCTCGTTTTCTGCAGAATTCTGCAGCTTTTTGTGAACGCTGCGGCCCAGGCATGGGTGCGCCGCAACGCAGCACCCCTATTTTTGTTTTTTTTCTATTAGTTTCTCTGTTTTTCTATATTTAGTAATGCTCAGTAGCAGTTATACTGCTATTTTGAGAGTCTCAAGTGCCCTATAGACCATATTCTTTATAGATACATTTTATTTTGGTTTGGAGGAGTATCTTTACATGTTTTATTACTTTTATACTTAATGTTAACATGTATTGATATTTTGAGTATGCAGTGGTGTTAATCATTATATTTTCATGATTATATCTTGTTTTGACTATCACTTATGCGCCTTTAACAAGATTTTCAATTTTCACATTATGCAAATGATGTTATGCATGCTTGAATTGAAAAGTTGAATCTATTCGAATGCATAACATGTTGCAAGAATGCTGGTGTTGTTATGGTTGTCTCATGATGTGAAAGGTTTTTATTTGCCCCCTTTTCAGTGAAACCTTATGTGATCTTGAAGTATGTGAAACAATTTAGTTGCTTTTGATGCATGATTTACATCTCACTTAGATGCAAGTGTAACTTTGAAAATAATAAGAGTGCATGTTTTGAGAATGTGTGTGGATGTACATGTAGAGTTTTGATTATCCTAGAAATTGTTTTTGAACTCTCTTGAGGTAAAATCCTAGGTTATACATGATTGAGGAGATGATCAGGGTATTGTTTTGATCGTTTGAGCCTTAAAAAGCTTACCTTGATATGATGATATCTCTAGGTCCCTTTTTGAAACCTTATACTGTTTGGCCTTATTTGTTTTTCATAACCATTGTGTTCACTAACTTGTTAATCATTCTAATACATGTGAAAGCATGTCATTTATCTTCCTACACTACAAGAAATCAGGAAATCAGCGAGGGAAATTTCCCTCTCTAATCCCTCCCTAATTTAATTAACGAGGGATTAGAGAGGGATTAGCGAGGAAAAAGTTTGTCACTTTTTTTTTCATCGCTAATTAGAGAGGGAAAGTATTCCCTCTCTAATCCGTCTCTAGAAAATTAATTTCCCTTACTAATTCCTCTTTAATCCCTCGCTAATATTCCCTCGCTATTTTGTCAGGGAATTGCCCTCGTTATTCCGTCGCTGTATTATTTACTAATTTTGTCAATTTCCCTCGCTATTCCTTCTCCATTAATTCCCTCTCTATTCCCTCACTAATCCCTCTCTAACTTCCCTCGCTAATCCCTCTCTAGTCACTCGCTAATGACTTGTATTATTCAGTAGCTATTTCCTCGCTAACATATACCTCGCTAATCCCTCGCTAATATATCTCTCGCTATTTCCCGCTAATCCCTCACTAACATATCCCCTGTTATTTCCTCGCTAATCCCTCGCTATATGCAATGTGAGTTTCTGTCGCTAATCCCTTGCTAATGAGCTAGGTTTTTTAAATAACCTATATATATGTATATATAACTTTCCCAAAACCTGCATATCAAACCATAATCTAGCAAACAGAAATCCAGCAAACAAAAATCCAACAACAAACAATCCAATAATTGTAAAATGATACAACAAAAAACTTGTACAAAATAATCTAATAATATAGTTAAAAGTTATTATACAAATAATCAATTAATATAGTTGAAAGTTATACAAATTTGACAATAAGAATAAAAAATGGCAATCAGTCTAAGTTGTCTTCATCTTCGTCTTCATCTTCCTCTCGACCCTCCCTACCTAAATCTTGTGATGGTGGTTGTGGAGCAACATTTGTTGATCCGATCATAGATAGGAACGATTAGAAGGGCGCCAACATAGGGACAAGTTGAATCTAGACAAACGAAGTCATCGCTGCTGCCACTGTTGTATTTACACTTCAGATATATCTTGTGTCGACGGTGTAGAGTGGGAAGGACCCGTAACCGAGGAGGATGAAGCTGGCCTGGTGTTATTACCAATGTGCAAGCTGTTACCTATGTCATGGACACGTTGTTGGGACCCGCCGCATCTAACCAGACCTCTGGGTCAACCATAAGGTGAGAGGAAGAGTTTTCTCTATATTTTTCTGTCATTGTAGTGTCATATGACTCCTAAAAATAACAAAACAAGAAAAATATTAACAAAAAAATAAACAACCTAAAATATACATGACTTTTGAATAGGAACAAGACACTTACAATAAAATTCCTCGAGCACTCAGAAACATAGCTTCTGTATTTCTTCTTATGAACTTTTGCATACATATCTCTGTAAGAAACCGATGCTTTAACTCTGCCTCCTATAATCTCATATGGAAGAATATTATATAATAAACACATATCAAAAGTAAGGCAATCCTTCTAAAATACTATGTTATACTCAAGATAGGCAAATAACTCAAGTAATTACAACATATTCATACATAGATGCTTATCATTAAAACTTTAAATGAGGAAGTTATATTACCATCTTGCGCTTGTGTTGACCAAAGCTTATCGACCCGCCTGTATGCTTCAAGGCATCAGGCATGGCTACCTTGTTCCTTCGGGTAGCTGTAGACCTTGTCATCCATTTATCTATCAGCCAAATGTCGACCAGGTCATCCCACACTTTCGTCCTCATTCCTCTGGGCCCATGGCCCTTAATATCAACCAAGTTGTTTGAATTTACCCTCTCAAAGGCCTTATCTCGTGCTTTGTTCAAATGGTCTGGATAACGGTCCAAGATAGTCCGTTCCCAGACAGTCCTCGCCATGCTGCCATCAGCATTAGATGTGAACCGATGCTTAGCCTACACAAAGGATATGTATGTATATTTATTTTTCAATAAACGTATTATATATAATTCTATAAACACAATTACTTACCATGAAGTTGGTAAATAGTATTTCCTTCATCTCAGCTGGATAACCTCACCACGTACTAGCCGGAACAGGCATCCGTGTCATGACATTTTACATAATGTCACATGTCACCCTTGACGGTAGAAACCTCCTCCTATAAGTACAATAAGATAATGTTAGTTATCTGAAAGTAAATACATAGAATAAAAGATGATATGTCACTAGTACTTACGGTTCAGGGACAGGCGCCACATATATAAGTTCCTTGCTATCTGTTTCTACATTGGATTCTCCACATGAAGGCACCACATTCGGGCCGCCAGTGGGTGGGTCAGTAGGGGGTGGCATAGAAATCGCTGGGTCAGTAAGAGGTGGGACAGAAGCTGATGCGCCTCCAATGGTCAATGGACTAGATTTGGTAGGCTTGTTGGTCGATGGGCCGATGGTGAAGTTGCACCTAACATAATTATACATAAAAAAATACATATATATTACATTTATATAAACCACGAGTTAATAATAATTAAAAAGATTATCCTACAAGTATACTTGGAAAGGGCTGAGAATGCTGTACTGGTGGAGAATCATGGTAGATGCAACATTACGGCCTCTCTCACGACTGCGTTCAGCACCTCTACCTTGAATGGTCATGATGGATATTTGCATAAGGAAACATAATGAAACATGACGAGTTAAGAAACTATATGTCAATAAAAACCTCAAAATATAATAATGATATTCTAGTGTAAATACCATTAACGAAATTTATTGAACAAGCTTCAATTTTAACTACTTGAGTCTAAAGCAAAAGATTTTTCATCTTCATCTAAGAATTCATTAATTTCATTATTTTTGTTGTCATCAATGAACTCATCATCAACCAGATCGTCCATTGGATAATGTATATCACGTATGTTCACTTCTTCTATTTGGGCATGTGCATCAAACAAGGAGACTGCTTCATCATCTATCACAGGATTGTGTGTTCCAAGGGATCCATCATCTTGGTAATAATCAGTGGCAGTTAAGTCATTCAATTCATCACCTTCCTTATTCAATGTCTCAGCCACGAAGAGTTTTGCTCTGACATTGCAAGCTGCCCACCATTCACCATTAGCTCTATTCCCACTTTGTGGGTATCTTGTATAGTACACTTGTTGTGCTTGTTCGGCTAAGACGAATGACTCATTTGAGTGAAGTCTTGATTTATACTTGATGTCAACTAACCCATATCTGTCATCAACATTGACTCCATTTATCGGGTTAAACCAATGACATTGTAAAAGAAATACTTTGTTTTGATTTCCTACATATGACAATTCCAGTGTATCTTCAATGATGCCATAATAGTCAAAATTATTTTCACCATATATACTACCTCTAACACACACATTACTATTCATGGTAGCTTTATTTTGTCCGTACACCTTGGTATGAAATCTGTACCTATTAACTATTAAGCCACAATAAGAAGTCACGGACTTGGATGGACCATAACTTATCTCTTGTATCATTTGATTCTCGACTTGGCCTATATTAACCTGTATCATTACATAGACGGTAGATAGTTGTAACATCTAGCATAATGCAAATTGAATTTAATATGATAGATCACTATTATGGATAAAAGGACTCACCAGATGTTTTAGCAACCTACTGAAGTCCTTATCTCGAGTTTCCAATATTTGATCATCGGTGATATTGGGATCTGTATCCCTTAACGAATCCTCGAATTGTCTAATCAATACAATAATTAATATTTAACATAAATTTAGCACATTAATAACAAATTCATTAGATAAAGAGTAATCTTATTGGAGATAAGGTTCCACTTCTCCACAATTTACAAGCACATATGTCTCAGTAATCTGATGTTCCATATCCGTCAAGAATCTATTTCGACCTCTCCCGATAGGATGATATGAATGTTTAAAAACAGACAACCATTCATTAATTGTATCTTCCCAACCATCGTCATTCCGAGGAACTTGAGTGCGCCTGGTCTGTAGGTGGGGATCAAAATGCATGGAAGCAAAATTGAAAATTTCTTTTAAAATATACGCTTCACAAATAGATCCTTCAACTTTCGCCTAATTTCGGATATTTCTTTTCAAGTACAGTATACACCTCACAAAGGGGTACATCCACCTGTAATGCACTGGTCCTCCAACTTTAGCTTCATAAGGGAGATGCACGACTAGATGTTGTATCACGTCAAAGAATGCTGGAGGGAAAATCTTCTCTAACTTGCAAATTGTTTCAATGATACAAAGCTCTGCATTCTCCATGGTGGAAGCACGAATTTCAGTTACACAAACTTATTTAAAGCACAAGCTTAGTTCTGTTAACGGTCCCCATATAGGTTTTGGCAAGATATCACGAAAAGTCAGAGGAATTAACCTTTGCATAAAAACATGACAATCGTGACTTTTCATTCCATATATCTTCCTACCGTCTACATTGATGCAACATGCGATATTCGACGCATACCCATCAGAAAATTTCAACTGTTTTATCCACTCACACACCATCCTTCTTTTATTGGCATCCAAGACATATGTCGCCTTTTGTTTTTTACACTTGTCATTCTCAACTATTAGCTTCAAGGTAAGACGTTTGCATATTATCTTCAAATCTCCTCTTGCATTTATATTGTCTTTTGTCTTGCCCTTTATGTCCATGACAGTGTTGAAGATATTATCAAACACGTTCTTCTCAATATGCATAACATCTAAATTATGTCGTATTAGATTAGTGGACCAATAAGGCAATTCCCAGAATATGCTCTTCTTCACCCAATTGTGGTGTATACCAAAGCCATCTTGTTTTTGTTTACCTGAATTCAAGCTGAAAATGATTTCCTTAAGTTGAGTCACTCTATTCAAGACATCTGTCCTACTCAGCCGTTGCGGTGGATTAGATTTTTTCACTATTGATCTCTTAAAAGAGTTTCGATCACGGCAAAATGGATGATCAAAAGGTAAAAATTGGCGATGACAATCAAACCAATAATATTTCCTACCGTGCTTCAACACAAATGACTTACTGTGATTCATACAAAGCGGACAAGAAAGTTTTCCATGAGTGCTCTACCCAGATAGTATTCCATAGGCTGGAAAGTCACTTATTGTTCACAACAAAGCCGCTTTCATATCAAAATTTTGTTTTTTTCAAGCATTATAAGTTTGCACCCCATCATCCCATAATATCTTCAGATCGTCAATTAGGGGTCTAAGATAGACATCTAAGCTTTTACCTAGTGACTTTTGTCCAGGAATCACAAGAGTGAGGAATATGTATTCCCTTCTCATACACATACTTGGAGGTAGATTGTACGGTGTGACAAAAACAGGCCAACATGAATATGGTGTGGCTGAACCGCTGAATGGATTAAAACTGTCTGTACACAGGCTAAGCCTAACATTTCGAGCGTCTAGTGCAAATGTTGAATGGGTAGCGTCAAATCGTTTCCAAGCCTCAGCATCAGCTGGATGCCTGATTACTGATTCATCTTGACACACTCCATCCACATGCCAAGTCATATATTGTGCAGTGTTTTTGGACATAAACAGACGTTGGAGTCTTGATATAATGGAAAAATATCGCAACACTGAGTGTGACACATCTTTCTCATTCAATGAACGTCCCGCCTTCGGTTTGAATCGCGGGTGTCCACATACTAAGGAAACTGAGTAGAGTCTCTTGTCACTGTATTCTTTGTTATACAACATGTACTGATTAAGACACGCATCTATCTTCTCATATCCTAATCCCAACTCACGAACCATTCTCTTCGATTTGTAGAAGTTTTCGGGTAACCTTTCAGGTTCTGGAAGTATGCTCTTAATTATGACAATCAGTCTATCATAACAACTCTCACTCATGTTAAACTCTGACTTCAAGTTCAAAAGTTGAGTTACAGCTGACAATATCGTGTGCTTATGGCAACCATCCCATAAAGGTTCATCAGCGTCTCTTAGCAAGTCATAAAACTTCGCAACTGACAAATTTGGATCATCTTCTAAATCTTGAGCCTCTGGATTTAATCTATCACCTGCGGCATCCATAACCATATCCACGTATGGATTCCTAGGCTCCACTTCATCATCATGGATAATGGATGTTGAGTCGCTATCCCCCCATATGTCCTCACCATGAATGGTCCAATTTACATAACCATCCACAAATTCGTACTTATACAGATGTTGTTCTACCCCAAATACCTCCCTCCAAGCACGATTCTTACATCTAGCACATGGATAAAGGATGCGATTTAATGCATCAGTAACTGTTGGGTCTCCTTGAGCAACCCTAATGAAAGCATCAACTTCATCCTTGAATTCTTCACTTACATAGCCAGTAGGATCAATTCTTCGTAACATCCAACTTCGATCGGGTCTCATGATTACTAAAATTGGTTTAGCACATTAATATAAATCCTTATATCTCCATCTCCTTCTTAACATGGTATGACCCTATCCCATTCGATAAGAAACTTTTTTAACACTTGGTTAATAGTTATTCCTTAAATCTCATATTTTATACTTGATGAAATTTCGGCAGCATTTCCTATTGGTCTCCAAGTGCATCACTTGAATGCAGTGAGATCTACCGCGTTTAAGTATACACCCAGAGAACAAAAGGAAATGTAGCAGACCGAAATTTTAACAAATATAAGATATGAGATTTAAATAATAACTATTAACCAAGTGAAGGAAAAATTTCTTACCAAATTGTCCTACTTGGACAATTCAAGATTTAATACAATGAGCAGTATGAACAATAAGTATATATGCTCATTCATATTGAATCTAAAATGGAAAACTAAGGTTTTACTCAAATCTTCACTCAAATAAGAAAATAAAACTTTATGCATGTGTTAAAGCACAATCAAAAGTTATCAAACTACTATTCTTAACACATAATTCGTTAGAAATTCATAACTTTTATTTTCAACATCCAAGATTTGATGTCATATTTAGATAGTCATAAATGTACCTCATAGGAGAGAAAAACATAAATAAAATTTAAGTTTTCACTGGCCACAATGATTGCTGCTATGTGGCCTGACATAGACAACATTGATGAATATGTTAGGAACACTACTGCTAGAGCTTTCAGTGTTGTTGCCTCTGCTCTTGGTATACCTGCACTCTTACCCTTCTTGAAGGTTGTTTATAAGAGTAAGAAATCATGGCAAGCTCGGCACACTGGGATTAAGATTGTGCAACAGATTGAGAATGTGAAGCAGTGTGTAAGGAATTGGAAGCCCTATACGCCAGTTGTTATACTAAGGAAGTCATGATCATTCTGATTCATGAATTTCAGTCGCCTGATGAAGAAATGAACCAAGTTGTTCTGAATGTGGTGAAGCAGTGTGTAACACCCTCAGTATCATGTTAGGCTTGTAAGCGGGTTATAAAAGTATTCTAATACTTGCTTAACATGTCAGTTCAGTTTTATAACAAACTGAATTAGTTTAGTGCACTTAGTTACAACACTGAACTTGAAAAGTAGCTTAAAATGACTTAAGAAATAGCTTTAAAGGATAAGTTGAGAGAAACAAGTATAGAGAAATTGTTTTTAGGTCACAAATGAGTTAAGTAAGATACAGTTAAAATTTGAGAAGAATCAGAGTCAGTTTGATATTTTTAAGTATACTAGTTGTGTATTTTAATACCGATTGACTAGTGGCAGATATGGAAAATGAGAATAAAAGTGAATCAATAATTTAAATGAATCCTAGTATTTATTTTAAAGTTGTTGGGAAGTTGAAAAACTTAAATTAATATAATTCAAGTGTTCTTAGCATATAAAAGTTCTAACACTGGAACTTAAGTTCCAATTTTTCCCTTAACCCACGACCCCCAGCAGAAAACAAAAGAAAAGAATAGAATAGAACAGAAACAGAGAAACGAAGGGGAGAAAGAAAGAAAGGAGAAGAAAGGAAGGAAAGAGGAAAAGAAGAAGAGCAAGGTTCCAAGGTTGGTCATCATCTAAAGGTAAGAGATTTCTATTCTTTTCCCCTCTTTGTTCTTTTGAATGGGAGTTAGAGACTTGGAATGGAAAATTGGATTTGGAGAGCAAAATCCTAGCTCTTAGCTTGATTCTTGCTTCCAAGAATTAAGTTAGGATAATTTTAGTCTAATAAGTATTAAATAGTCATTTATGGCTCAAACCAACCATTTTGGTTCATGATAGAGAATCTTAGAAATGGATTGGAGAAAAATGAGAATTAGGTTGTGATTGATTGACTTTGATCATAATCTAAGTTTAATGAGTTAGATACTAGTTAGTTGATGGATTGGAGCCCTTAGAATCCATAGTTTCCTTTTTAATGGTTAGTTGAAAAAAAGTAGGGTTTTAGTTGGAAGTTTGAGTTTAAATTCATCGTTGATGAGTTGAATTAATGTTTAATGATCCTAACATGATTAGAGACCATGATTAGGGTTAGAAAATACTTAGAATCCATGATTTGAGGATTAGAACTTGGTTAGAAACCAAGATTATGCAATACCAGAATTTGCAGAATCAGGACAGCACCCGAATAGCCTATGGTGTTTATCGCATAACTTGAGCTACAGATATCGGATTGACTTGATTATTATGGCATTTTAAAGCTAAGATATAGGGCTACATGTAGTAAAAATTTCAGGATTTTACACTAAGCCAAACAGTACCAGTATCGGTTTGAATCCAAGGCAGATTCTGCAGAAAATGCATTCTGACAGCCAGTAAACCAGATTGTATAACTTCCTGCTCCAGTGTCCGTTTCACTTGAAACTAGTGGCATTTTAAATCTAACATATAAGGCTTCTTGCCTAGAAAATTTCATAATTTTCCTATGTGTATTTTGTTCCTAGTTTCAGTTTAAAATCAAGGCAGAAATGGGTAAACCAGTAAATCCTCTATTTTTACTTCTGCAAAATATCGCATAAGTTTAGATACGCTTATCCAAATGAGGTGAGGTTTACGGAATTGGAAAGATATAAGAGAGAGCTATCTTCCCATAAAATTTCAGAATTTAATGAGTTAAGATACGCATTTGGTGTAATCTTGAAAATCAGCCTTTTTAGGCAAGTTTTGGAGGTATTTTGGGATTGTTTGAATCCTAGAAATACTAGTAACTCCTTTAATAGTTAAATTTGAGTTAGATAGATAAGTTTTGTGGTAAATACTTTACTCTCTCAATAAGTTGAGTTGAAATGGGGTAGTAACAAGAGTGAATTGGTTTCTTGAGGCAAGTGAGGTTGAGCCTAGTGAGTTAGTTATCTCAAGCAAGTGAGGTTGAGCCTAGTGAGTTGGTTCTCTCAAGTAAATGAGGTTGATCCTATTAAGTTAGTTCCCTCAAGTAAGTGAGGTCAAACCTAGAGTTAGTTCCCTACGGGTCTAACCTAGAGTTAGGCATCTTTAGAAAACAGATTGTTAGAAACTTTAACTGATTATTGAAGAGCTCTAATCGGTTAGACAGCTAATTATGCATAGAGGTGGAAAACCTTTGGGGAGGTGTGGGAATATGATTTTTGGTTGTTTTCTGCAACATTATGCAGAAAACCAGCAAAGACTCCCTTAAACCACAAAAATGAGTTATCTTGGCAGCTGGTGATGTTTGTCGCATAACTTGAGTTACAGACATCGGAATGACATGATTCTTATGTCATTTTAAAGCTAAGACATAGGGCTACGTGTGGTAAAAATTTCAGAATTTTACACCAAGCCAAATAGAACCAGTTTCGGTTTGAATCCAAAGCAGATTTTGTAGAAAATGCATCTGGCAGCCAGTAAACCAGATTCCATAACTTCCTGCTCCGGTGTTCGTTTCACATGAAACCAGTGGCATTTTAAAGCTAACATGTAAGGCTTCTTTCCTAGAAAATTTCATAATTTTCCTGTGTGTATTTTGTTCCCAGTTTCAGTTTAAAGTCAAGGCAGAAATGGGTAAACCAATAAATCCTCTGTTTTTGCTTCTGCAAATTTTCGCATAAGTTTAGATATGCTTATCCAAATAAGGTGAGGTTTACGGCATTAGAAATATATAAGAGAGAGCTATCTTTTCATAAAATTTTAGAATTTAATGAGTTAAGATACACATTTGGTGCAATCTTGAAAATCAACCTTTTTAGTCGCATAAGACTACCCCTCAGACTATAGTGTCATACTAGGTCATCCTTCACTAAATGACTTTAGAGTCGTGATCTCCACACCCCACTTAGCCATGAAGCTCCTAGACCAATAAGATAGGATCGTCATAGTCACAGAAGACCAAGCCACGACTAGAAAATATTATAATGAAAGTTTGAACATAGCTAAGAAACTTCGGACCACAGACCAACACAACAGCTTAGCTTCAGTCACTACGGAACCCATTAACGTCCTTTTGACTAAAGTGGATGCTCGTGAGGAGATTCGTGATACACGTCCATAACCTAATGGAGAATTGTAACCCCTCTAACTTGGTGCTAAGTCGGACCAGGTGACTAAGATTGGAGGACATCTCAATCAAGAAGAGAGAACTCGGCTAATCGAGTTTCTGGTGAGGAATAAAGATCTGTTCTCTTGGAATTTTGTAGACATGCCAGGGCTAGACCCATAATTCATCTGCCACCAACTCTCTATCTCAAAGGATGCAAAGCCAGTGGCCTAACGAAAAAAGAAGGTCGGACTTGAAAGGCAAGAGGTGATCCAGAAACAGGTAAAGGAGCTCTTAGATGCTAGATTCATCAGGGAGGTCTCCTACACCACATGACTATTTAATGTGGTCTTGGTCAAAAAGGCTAACAGAAAATGGTGTATGTATGTCAATTACATTTATATGAACAAATCATATCCAAAAGACCCCTACCCACTTCCCAACATTGATAAGTTGGTAGACAACTCGTCTAGATTTCATCCACTTTATTTCATGGACACTTATTCAGGATACAACCAAATTTTTATGAATCCAAAAGATGAAGATAAAACTGCCTTCATAACTGAGATGGAAAGCTACTAGAACCGCTTCATGCCATTTGGATTGAAGAATGCAAGGGTAATTTACCAACGAATGATGAACAAGGTCTTTAAAGGTCAAATTAGTAAGAAGTTTGAAGTTTACATTGATGATATAATTTTCAAGACAATTGAGACCAGTGACCACATCAAGGATCAAGAAAAAGTGTTTTCTCATATTCAGAAGCACAACATGAGGCTGAATTCGGAGAAATAAAGTCGGCCACATGTTGGAACATTCTTTGAGGTTCGAGTTTTCTACATCAAACAATCAAGCTAAGTATGAAGCGTGCATCGCAGACATTAACATGGCAAAGGAGATGGGAGCCACAGATATAGCCCTAGTGATTCACAACGGGCGACATCCCTGATTTGAGGTGAATATCAGGCTAAAGTGCCCCTATTATAGAAGTACTTAGCCAAAGTTAAAAAGTTAATAAAAAGTTTTGACACTGTTAGGGTGGAGCACACCCCAAGGGAGCAGGACTCCAGAGCTGACATCCTATCAAAGCTTATTAGTACTAAGAACCTGAACAATAACAGGTCCGTGATCCAGAACACCCTATTCACTCCTTGTATTATGGACAATGAAGTCATCCTACTAGAGATGACGAAACCTGGATGACACATATAGTTGCCTACCTCTGTAGTGGTTCACTAAATGAAGATAAGAAGGAAACCCAGAAAATAGTACGAACAATGGTCTAGTACACCATCCTAAACAACTAGCTATGTTATTGTGGGTTTTCTTCTCTCCTCCTTAAGTGTCTTGGTCCTAAGGAGGCATAACACGTCTTGGTCGAGATTCATGAAAGAAGTTTTGGCCATCATCTTGGTGGAAAGTCCTTAGCACGAAAAGCGCTGAGGTTTAGATATTATTAGTCCGTTATAGAAGCTGATAGCAAGGAACACATACAGAAATGTAACCAATGTCAATACCATTCAGACATCTATGCAGCACCACATGAGGAATTATCTAAGATATCTGTCCCATGGCCATTCTACTAGTGGGGGATGGACCTCCTAGGTCCCTTTCTCCAAGCACCAGGGCAGGTTAAGTACTTAGTAGTGGCTATTGATTACTTCACCAAATGGATTGAGGCAAAAGTGTTATCCACCATGACCTCTGCGTGAATCCAAAAGTTTACTTACAAGAATATTATCAGTAGGTTTGGAATCTCAGAGTCAATTGTCATAGATAATGGAACTCAATTCACGTATAAAAAAATTCAAGGATCTCTTAATCGATCTCAAAATCAAGCAGTATTTCACCTCGGTAGAACATCCAAAAACCAACGAGTAAGCTGAAGCCGCCAACTGGGTTATACTTAGAGGGATAAAAAAAGGCTTGACAATGTTAAGGGGAATTAGGTGAAGCAACTTGATCATGTCTTATAGGCATATCGGACCATGCCATATTCCTCCATTAGAGAAACTCCCTTTAAGCTGACCTGCGGTTGTGAGGCTATGATCCCAATGGAAATAGGAGAGTCGAGCTAGAGAAAATAGAACTTTTCTAAGGAGACTAATATAGACCTCATCTGCCATGAATTGGACTTATTAGAAGAGCAACGATGCATTGCCCATGTCCGTGAAGCCGCCCTCAAACAGAGGATCGTTGCACGGTATAACACTAAAGTGATTCCATGAAGATTCAATCCAGGCGACCTCGTCCTCCATAGGGTGGATATCAGAGGGGAAAATGCAAAGGATGAGAAGTTAGCTCCTAATTGGGAACGTCTATACAGGATTGTATCCAAAACCAACATGGGAGCCTACACTTTGGAAACTCTCTCTGGCAAGACCATTAAGAATTTATGGAACCGACAAGTTGAGAAAGTATTATAGTTAAGTACTTTTGAATTGTTACTTCTATCATGTAAGAGACTTCTTCCAACATGAATAAATCAATTATTTCTTCAACATTTGCTTGCTCTATTCATCTATGACTATTATAATCCACAAGGGTATTACACCTTGGAGAGGTCCAAGGAATACAAAGTCTGAAGAGGATCAGACATTCTGACATCTGTACATGATGGCTAGACAGGGGAATCCACTTGACTAGTATCCAAGGTCAAGGAGTGCATTCAAGGGTTTTCACTCGTACCCTAACCTAACCTTAACCCGTAAACTAACTAGGTTTACAGTGGTTAAGTGTAGCTAACTGTAGCCTGAGATAGAGGACTCTATACCAAGAGACTTCTTTGTCAACTATACTCCACAACTCCAAGACTAGAATTAACCCATAAACCTAAAAAAGGTTTAACGTTGTAATTGTAACATCCTCTAAAATATGTTAGACTTGTAAATAGTTATACAGGTAACTTAATACTTGCTTAGCATGTCTGTTTAATTTTGTGACAATCTGAGTTAGTTTAGGCACTTTGTTACAATCTGAAAGGTGAAAAGTAGCTTAAAATAACCATATATTAGCATAAATTGCTTAGCTAATGGAAATAAAGTTGAATAATTTATTTCTAGGACGCAAATGTGTAGATTGTGAAGTGGTTAGTTTTTTAGAGTTAACTAAGTTAGTTTGGTATTTTTAAGCATATTAGTTGTGTGTTTTAATACTGGATTGACTAGTCACAGATATGAAAAAATATGGTAATGGTGAAACAAGATTTATAATGAATCTTAGTATTTATTTTAAACTTGTTAAAAGTTAAAAAACTGGATTTAGAGAAATCTAAGTATTTTTAGCATATATGGTTGATATAGTGTGATATCAAGAGCCTTAAGCTCTTTCACGTTTTGCCTCTTTTGTTGACTTTGCATGTGAGATATTTATCTCATATTTAAAGACTTCTTTTCTCTCAATTTCTCGTTCTCTCAACCATGCAGCAGCAACCCAAGGAGAAAACCAAAGAGAAGAAGAGGAAGAAGAGAAGAGGAAGAGGAAAGCTAAAGGGAAGGCTAAGGTTTGAGATCATCCAAGAGTTGAAGCTCCATCTCAACTGCTAGAGGTATGGGATTTGAGTATTTTTAGTTTATTTTCTCCATTTTTACCATTGATACATTATGATGCATAATAGGTCAAATTGGGTTTTAGAGATGTTTGAAGTGTTTTTCTTGTTTGAATGTGTTTCAATAGTTATTTATGACTTGTTCATGATATGAGTTTTAGTTAGAAACTTAGAACTCCTCATTTAGACCTTTAATGTACAAAGTGGAAAAATAGGTTTGGATGAGTGATTTTGTTCTTGAATCCAAAGTTAGTAGTTTCAGTTGGTGGTTTATGATTCCTATATGTTAGAGAACTGGTTAGGGACTTAAAATTACCTAGAAACTGAGTTGGAGTGGCTAAATCCCACGAGATGCTCCAATGGAATAGTGCACGGCCCTGTAACACATTGTATCATTCAAAAAGGAATATATATATATATAATATTTGGTAAAAAGAATGTTTATTGTAAGATGTGAGAGAAGTGAATTTTGACCATTGGATCTTACATAAATGGTCAAGATTAGAATATAAATGCATGTGACTTTTTTAAGTAGTTACATGACTTTTAAGTTGTGGAAATAGGTTTGCCCCAATGATTTAATCTTTTAAGTTTTGATGATGACAAATACAAGACAAAAAGAATGATGCTTATGCTTTATAGTTGTGCTTAATAAATGACAAATGCATCACAAAAGAATGTTGACCATGTTACATAAATGTGTTTAATGAGATATATGTAACATTCATCATATAATATATCCAATAATATTTTATATGAGTTATAAATGAATTAATATTGGATATGTCTATGAAAGTCTTGTATGCATGTTAGACTAACTAGAGTTATACATTTATGAATCATGCATATGAAGATATTGAGCTATGAATTTGGACTAACTATGTTTGGTTAAGTGAGCAATATTTTGTAGGATAGTTCAAGTACCAAGAGTGAGCATTGCAACAAGAAAACAAAAGATCACAACTATGCTCAACTCAAGGAGAATGAAAATGAAAAGATGTTCCAAGCATTTGCAAGTTTTGAAGAGAAGATTTTCTTTGGAAGCTTGGATTACATCAAGAAGTGATGGTGGTAAAAGATCTAGTCCAACATCTTCAAGCTTAGCTTATAGGACTTAGATCTTGTGTAAAGGTAAAAAGGAATCACACTAAGCTCAAACAAGTTTTAAACATATTTATAAGTGTTTCTAAAATGTTTAAATGCCCAACAAACTATTTTTGGAAAGCTAGTCTTGGTGGTATTTCAAATCTATGAAAAATAGTCAAGTTTGTGTTTTGTAAAACTGACATATACTTACTCTTTTGATCATAACTTTTAAAATACTTTGAGTTTTACTTTGAAACTTATCTCATTTGAAAATAGACTCAAAGATCTTTCCAATGACTGGTCATTTGCTTTAAATGGATAAGAAACGAAAAAGTTATGACCAATTAAAGTTTGAGTTTTGAAAACATGACCTTTGGTTACTATTTTGATCATATCTTTCAAAATACTTTGAGTTTTGTTCTGAAACTTCTTTCATATGAAAGTAGACTCAAAGATCTTTCCAATGAATGGTCATTTGCTTTAATTGGATAAGAAATGAAGAAGTTATGACCTTTTAAAGTCGGTTTTGAAAACCAGAAATGGTGTAATCGATTACACAAGTCATGTAATCGATTACAACGTTGACAGAAGCCGTGTAATCAATTACACAGAGTATGTAATCGATTACAAAGTGCCCAGAAAGCTTGTAATCGATTACATGAAGCTTGTAATCGATTACAAAGTGCCCAGGAACGTTTCTAACGGCTATAAACGGCTAGTTTTCATAGAAAATCATTTCTAAACACCTCCAACGGCTCTAAAACTCATTGGGCTATAAATAAAAGTGTTTGGGCATCAAAAACAAGTTGGAGAATATTCTAAAAATTACCCTTGAACATTGAAAACGAAATTCATCATCTTTTTCTCCAAATTCTTTGTTTTGAGCTAAGTGTGTAAATCCTTTATACCCATTGAGCTTCAACTTGTATTATCTACTCTTGAGAGAGTTTTCTATCATCTACATTGTTCTTCAAGTTGTATATCCACTCTTGTGAGAGTGTCTATTCTTTCTCTTCATCTTGAAATCATTGTAAGAGGGTGAGGTATCCCTCAAGAGAGAAAAGGGTGAGGTATCCCTTATAGTGAGACTCAAACACAAAGGGTGAGGTATCCCAAAGGTGTTGTGAGTGCTCTTCATTGTAAAGGTCATCAAGCACCTGTGAAGCTTGAAGAATTGGAGGCTCTAGCACAAGGGTGAGGTATCCCAAGGTGTGAGGAGTGCTCTTGTATGTACAAAGGTTTTTCTAGCACCCATAAAGTCTAGGAGATAGTGAAGAAAATCTCAAGTTAAGCTTGAGGACTGGATGTAGGCCACAAGTGGTTGGTGGCTGAACTAGGATAAATTCTTGAGTTTGATTCTCTCTTCCCTACACTCTTTAAATTCAGTATTTGGTAGAATATATGTATTTATTGCATATGTTGATGTTTTGATTGTTACAACTTGATATCTAGCTTATTCACTTAGTTCATCATATATCCCAAGTTATATTTAAGTAATCCTCAATAGTTGTACATTTATTAGACTTATTCCGCTGCATTTATTAATTGAGTTATTCAAAATGCATAATTTGTCAAAGTTGCATTAAAACTAGTCATCACCCAATTCACCCCCCCTCTTGGGTAATGGTTGCCATGGCTAATATAAGTAACTTTTAATCTTGATCATCCATGTATGATTGTATGGACAAAATTTACTCTTCTTAAGTAACTTTTAATCATGACTATCCATGTATAGTTGTATGGTCAAGATTTTCTTCTTTCACCCTTTCACACCACGTGCCCTGCTCCTCTTTCTTTTTATTTCCTAAAGGCATTTGACCACTTCCTCTACGCTTCTCAAGCACTATTTTTTTCTCTTTTCTCACACCTACTCTTGAGGTAATTTTCTCGAATTAAGGATTGCACTCTAAGGAGAGTGGACGCTACCCATTCTTTGAAATTCATTTCTTTAACTCTTTGAAGTAAACCCAAAAACGTGAGTAATCCATTTTATTGATACAATTGCAGGGTGTGTAGGTTGGATGGTGAGGGCAATGTAATTTAGGATTTGTTTGGGATTTAGGAAAGTAAATTAGGCAATTTTTATGGTATGTAATTGATTTATGTGTTGTGGTATTTTATGGTTATAGAACATTATAGAGAATCTCTATTTCAATTGTGCATATTTTTGGGGAAATATCCAATTAGAAAATCGCTACATACTTTGAGTAATTTCTACTTGTTATACGTCTATTTGTGCCTTATCAATTTTAAATTGATTTTGTTATTGGATTTTAATTATAGTAGAACCTTAAGGACTCTTGGGATAAGCACAATTTTGGGAAACACAGTGCTATGTATAGATTGTTAATTGAACAAAAAATTTTGATATCATGGGATATATAGATGTTTGAATTATCATATATATGGACTAACATTGATAATGGTTTGGGAGCATTGATGGATGTTGATTTGGATTATTGTTATGCTTATGGTTAAAGGATTGAAATATGATTGAGCTTGAGTTTTCTAATTTTGGAAATTGCTCTATATGAATTTTTTTTTTACTAATTTGATTTTTATTTTGACTACTTGAAAATTTATTTTTCTTGAAAGGCCTATTATTGCATATTGTTTTGAAATTGTTTTCTCTTGGGAGAAGATCTTGTCAGACTCAGTATCAAACAATAATGAAAGTTAGCCTTGGTACACCTAGGATTAAGTTTGGCCCTAACTAGCAAGAAATATACTAACTCTGTGTGTAGACCAACACATGTGGGTTAGTAATGATTCCAAGCTTAATGCTTGTTAGTTCAAGCCTTGAGCTTGCTAGATTGTTAACTCACCCACGAGTTGTGTGCTCGTTTTGCTTAGTTTTGCCTAATGGATTCTCCCATATGACTTATATTTTTTAACTAGTTGCACTTTATTTATTGAATTATTAAAAGTGGTTCTCATTAACTATTTGTTATGTTTTTCAGTTTGGGTTTATAATGATTTGACTTGAATTGTTTTATTAAGAAATTGTTTTATTTTATGGTATTTTTTCTTGTTAATAAAAGACTCTTGCCTTGCTTGTCATATTTTTGTTATAGTAGGTAGTAATTGTTCACTTAGTAATGACTCACCTAAATCATGATTATGTGTTTTTTTAAATAAAGGTAAAGAGATAGCTTTTGGTTCTACTCTTCCAATTTGATCGAGGGAGTCCAATTTAGTTACCGTCGGTGAGTCCAACACATTGCTCGTGTAGACAAATTGGAGTCTTTATTTTATTTTATTAGACTTTTATTTTAGAGCCTTATGGACTTAACTGCTAGACGTGCTCCATTATTTTTGCAAGCAGGATTTCAGATAATATAGTTGATTTAATTATGTTTTGGTCAAATTGCAACTCTGGATTTGTTATTTCTATTTATTTAAAAGTATGATATTTTTGGTATTAAAGTATGATCTAAGGCCCTGTGGAGGCTATGGTTATTGTTTTGGAATATTTGTATGAATTACAGGTTTGGATGCCGATCATGGACCCTAAGTTCAGGTCGTGACAATAAGTGCATAAGCATAAATAAAAAAATAATAGCAAAAAAAAAGGCAATACAAATAGGAAGCCATAAATTGCATAATGCACCACAAACATTTATTTGATTTATATATTTTGTTGTTTTTCTTGTGGCACCATTTTGCTTCAACTATGTAGGCTTGAATTATGTGACAAATCTACAAGCTAAATAACCAATATATAGATTAGTTAGAGTGAATCTCCCAAAGAAGCTTGAAAGTTTGAATATATATATTGGAAGCATACAACTTCTTTAACACATAGCATCACGAAACTTTATTTTTCACTCTTTACTCTGACCAACTCTATTTCGTAGCATGGTTCTATAATTGTGTCAAATAATAGTTTCATACATTGCAAAAGAGATTCAATGAGACAAATATATTCCATCTTGAAACAAAAGAAGAAAAAAGAAACATAGAACTTCTTTGGATGATGCAACTTTTAAGCTTCATATTATATTCCTTTATGTAATAAATTTTTCTCTAAAAGAAAAAAAAATCGAACCTAATTCATAATTTGCATGTAAATATACTACTTATCAATCATATTTTATGAAAAAAAAATTGTACACAATATTGTTGGTAACGTTTGATGATTTATTTGTGTTTGATTTGATCAAAATCTTTATACTATTCCTATTTTTGAATTTTTGCAGTGCCACATATAGTTGATTGTTGTGATATTGACAAGTGTACTAAATCGCAAAAGTAATAAATGATGAGTAAGATATTGTTCCCATGAGGAATTAGTTTACCAAATACCATTTCTCTAATATTAATACTATCTAGGCAACTAATAATTGTGATTCAAAATAATTAAAGACACAAAATTATAAAAGACAAAACACACACAAGAAAGCACGAAATTAAGAGGGAAAAGATAGAACAAAACACATGAATGTAAAATACATTAAAGATGCAAACATACGGAATTAAAATACTAGAGATCTGACTTTACTTAATTCAACAATCTATCATAGACAATAGAGTAGTTTTGAGGTCTTCATTCTAATTAATTTCTAGTCATTTAATTGATGTGGAGAATCCCTTAATTAATTAAAACTCTATTCCTTGGTGAGTTAATTCTCTTTAATTAAAAAAGCCTAGTCAATTCCTTGATATAAACCCCAACTCTTAAAGACATGATCTTCACTATATGGATTCTCATGAAAAATACCACAATTCTCACACACAACCTATAACATCTATTCCTATATGATTATAAATCATGACACTTATTATTTATGGTCTAAGTCATATGCAAACTTTTTGATTCTACACACATTTCACTAAATCAATTTATGAGCAGTCAATTCATAAAAGCATTAAGAACCATAAAAAGTACTCAAATTGAATAAAAAAAGAAATTAATTAAAAATCCAATCTTAATACATGTTAATTGAATTAAGTTACATATTTACCCTAACAATATATGAATTTAACTACTCATGACAAAAGAGAAAAAGAGATAGAAAGAGGAAAGAAAATTCATCATGATAGAATCATAGAGAAGAAACTAAAGCGCCTTCAATAGTGATTTGATCTCCAACTCCATGAGAGCTCCATGACGGCTCCACCTCCTCTCTTAGGGATCATCCCATCGCTACCTTTGAGCCTCACAAAACTCTATATTTTTTATGCATTTTTTGAATCAAAAGGGAGCTACTTTGCTAAACTCATTTTTCCTTTTTTATAGAAAAGCTTATAACTTTTCGTATCTAACTTGCATGATTTTTATTACCCTTCAGATGATTGAATCTGTCCTCGATCTCAATAGATAATTTGTAGAAATTTCTGTTAACTTTTCAATGTCGCAAATGATGCATCAATCTGATCTCTATAGCTCAAGATGTGACTCAATTAAGGAGGAATGATCAAGATAATGCGAGAATCCAAATCAAATCTCTTTGAGAATCTCTATCCAATCTCCAATATAAGATTTTGTATCCAATTACAACTCTAATTGGCATATAAGAATTGTGAATGCTTATGTCTTGAAGCATATCAAATGGGTTTTTGATGATAACAAAGGCCAAAGTGAAGTTCAAGTGCAAAAGAGAAGATCAAGCGCAAAAGGAAAAATCAAGATCAAAGAAAGAAGTCAAGAGGTTTATTTAGTTATAAGACTTAGAACATTAATGTTAAATGCTCTCAAGATTTCTCAAATGATTTTTCAATATATGATTTCAAAATAAGTGAGAAATTTCAAAGTTAAACATGACTTTCAATAAAACTTGAGTTTCAATCTTAAATCTAACACCTTAAAAGGATTTATGTTTAATCAAGTGTCTTGAGGTGTTAGAAATGACTTACAAGCTTTATTGGACTTGAAAAATGTGTTCAGAGGCCAATGTAATCGATTACATGATGTTTGTAATCGATTACACAGCAAACAGAAGCCATGTAATCGATTACATGAGCAATGTAATCGATTACAAGCAAGTTAGAGGCCATGTAATCGATTACACAATATATGTAATCGATTACAATAAGCCCAGAAAGGCAAGAACATGTTCAAAGAGTCATGTAATCGATTACATGGATATTGTAATCGATTACACAGCAAGTCAGAAGTCTTGTAATCAATTACATGGATATTGTAATCGATTACACAGCAAGTCAGAAGTCTTGTAATCAATTACATGGATATTGTAATCGATTACAAGCAAAGTCAGAAGCCATGTAATCGATTACACCAATAATGTAATCGATTACACAGAGCCCAGAAAGCCAAGAACACATTGGAACAACAATGTAATCGATTACATAAGTTGTGTAATCGATTACACGAACCTTGACAATGTCCAACGGCTATATTAAATGCATTGAATGCGTGCCCAAACCACCCCAACGGCTCTATTAATTGAGAAACTTATAAATACCAAAGTTGAGTCTTTATTTGAGGTTGACCTTGAACCAAAAACTGATCATCAATACTTCCAAATGTGAATCAATCCTCAAATCCATTTCTTACTCTATTTTTTGTAAAAACGTAAAAAATCTTTGAGAGCATATTAAGAGCTTCAATTTGTATTTATTTACTCTTTAAAAGAGTTTCTATCTTCTATACTTTGTGTAATCTGAAAAAGAGAGGGTGAGGTATCCCTCTAGAGTGAAGGGTGAGGTATCCCTTGAGGGTGAGGCATCCCTTAAAAGGTTGTAAAGGGTGAGGCATCCCTGTTTTTGAGGCTCAAAGCACAGGGGTGAGGTATCCCAAGGTGTTGGTGAGTGCTCTATTGTGTAAAGGTTTTCAAGCACCCGTTCAAGCTTGAAGTTTAGTGAAAAATCTCGAGTGATTCGCTTGAGGACTGCACGTAGGTCACAAGGGGTGGCTGAACCAGGATAAATCCTTGTGTTTGATTCTCTCAACCCTATCTCTTTACATTTGTGCATTTACTTTATATGCTTGCTTGAATATTATTCATCTTGGTTTATCTAATTTGTGAGTGAAATATTCAATCTCATTTACCTATTCACTTCAATTATCCAATAGCTTCAACGAAAATTGTTTAACAAACGTTTTACGAAAGATTTGTGAAAATATTTCATAAACTCAATTCACCCCCCTCTTGAGTTTGAGGCCACTTGGCTAACAAGTGGTATCAGAGTTAGGCTCTTGTGTAAAGGGCTTAGCAGCTTCAAGAGAAAGTGATGGCCTCCTCAAATGAGTTGTTAGAAAGTTCTTCTATCTATAGACCTTCCTTTTTCAATGGGAATGGATATGCTTATTGGAAAGAAAGAATGAAAATTTTTATTGAAGCTATTGATTTAGATGTGTGGGATGCTATTGAAAATGGTCATTTTGTCCCTACACAAGCTGTAAATGGTGTAAAAATTAATACACCAAAAAGTGAATGGACGGATGAAGATAAAAAGAAGGTTCAATATAATTTGAGAGTCAAAAACATTATTATCACATCTTTGGGGCATGATGAATTCTTTAGAGTTTCAAATTATAAATCTGCTCAAGAAATGTGGGACGTTTTAGAAGTAACCCATGAGGGTACTAGTGAAGTGAAAAGATCAAGAATTAATACTCTCACTCATGAATATGAACTTTTTAGAATGAACCATATTGAAAGCATTCAAGAAGTGCAAAAACGTTTTACACATATAGTTAATCATTTAGCTTCATTAGGAAAGACATTTTCTAATGAAGATCTTATTAATAAAGTTTTAAGATGCTTAAGCAGGGACTGGCAGCCTAAGGTGACGGCTATCTCAGAATCTAGAAATCTTGCTACAATGAATTTAGCCACACTTTTTGGCAAGTTCCAAGAACATGAATTGGAGTTGAATAGACTCAAACAAAGTGAAGAAGTTAACAACAAAAAGAAGGGGATTGCTCTCAAGGCCACTTCCTCCATGATTAATGATCATGATGATGATGAATATGATGGAGATGGCTTGGAAATAGATGAGGAGAATCTTGCTCTACTAGTAAAGAAATTTGGAAGATTCTTCAAGATGAGTGAAGCTCAAAGAAGACCTCCCTTTCCCCAAAAGAATGTCTATCACAAAGGGGAAGAAACCTCATCCACTCCTAAATGCTATGAATGTGGAGAATTGGGTCACATGAAGATGGAGTGCTCAATTTATCAAAGTAAAGTGAAAAAATACCACCAAAAATCCTCAAAGGAGAAGAAAGAAAGAAGAGTCTACATAGCTTGGGATGATAATGACATGGATTCAACCGATAGCTCGGATAATGAGAAAGCCAATCTATGTTTCATGGCTAGAGGAGAAGAGGAAGATGAAAATGACATAGAGGTAACATCTTCAAATTCTGAATCAAACTCTTCCCATTCCTATGATGAACTACAAGATGCATTTGAAGAATTGCATAAAGAATCCATAAGACTTGCAAAACTTGTCTCATCATCCAAGAAATCAATTTCCTCATTTGAAAAACAAATTTATGCTTTAAACAAAGAAATTGAGGAATTGAAATTAGAAAATGAAACTCTTGGATTAATAGATGCAAACTCTTCATGCATGACATGTTTATCTCTTGATAATGCATCTACACCCTCATCTTGCTCATCATGTAAAGCATTTGAAATTGAGATTGAGGATTTGAAAAACACTCTTTCAAAATTTACCTATGGAAGAGATAATTTGAACATATTACTTGGAAACCAAAGATGTGTTTTTCAAAAGGCTGGTTTGGGGTATAATCCCAATAAACAACAAAAGTTTCTCAAGAACTTCTTTGTTTCATCAAGTACATCAAATAGTCCCTTTATTAAATGCTTTCATTGTGGTAGGAAATGGCATAGTGCATCAAATTGCAATGTAAGGAAGAATATCAATAACAAGTGGTATCAGAGCGCCTTCAATAGTGATTTGATCTCCAACTCCATTTGAGCTCCATGACGGCTCCACCTCCTCTTTTAGGGATCGTCCCATCGCTACCTTTGAGCCTCACAAAACTCTATATTTTTTGTGCATTTTTTGAACTAAAAGAGAGCTACTTTGCTAAACTCATTTTTCCTTTTTTATAGAAAAGCTTATAACTTTTCGTATCTAACTTGCACGATTTTTATTACCCTTCAGATGACTGAATCTGTCCTCAATCTCAATAGATAATTTGTAGAAATTTCTGTTAACTTTTCAATGTCGCAAATGATGCATCAATCTGATCTCTATAGCTTAAGATGTGACTCAATTAAGGAGGAATGATCAAGATAATGCGAGAATCCAAATCAAATCTCTTTGAGAATCTCTATTCAATCTCCAATATAAGATTTTGTATCCAATTACAACTCTAATTAGCATATAAGAATATGATAAGAATCCTTCAAATATTTATCTTTAGGAATTTCTTCTTTTTGCACAAAATCTGATGATTTATCCTGAAAATTCAAATATTCTTAGGTGAAGAGATAATTATTTAAAAATAAATTAAAAATTAAAAATAAATAAAAATAAACAAAAACTAAATAAATAAAAATTGAAAATCCTAATAAATAAACATAAAAGATAAGTGTATTTTACACTTATCATTGACCATGACTGAAAACAAGCTTTGGAAGATATAGTCCCACATGTAAAAGAGTTTTATATTGACTTTTGTTGATAATCATGACAAAAGAAATAACCAAAGGAAATTGCCTTATTTGAAATCTCATCGGAAAGCTGGTATTTGATGGAACAAATGTTATTTAAGTGTAAACCATTTTCCTAACATATTTACTAGAAAAATATTGCAGTTAAAAATGTGATTGTCAAATCTAGTAATATGAAGTCTTGTACTATTACACAATCCTCTTAATTGATCATTATTCTTGATTAGCATAACCAGAGAACCAATCTTAAATTTTAATTTATGATTTAGAAGGCCTTCATGAGATGTTATTGACGAATCCTATAGAATATATTTTGAATCTTTGTTCCATAATTACAGCTATCTGACCACTAATTTTCTATCTAAGTTATTTATCATCTTTGATAAATTGCTAATAAAATGAGACATGTAAATATAAAAAATAAAAGTAAAATTTGTTTTTTTATAATAAAAGACCAATTTAATTAATTTTTCAAATAACACTTGATTAAATAGGTAATTGTTCTTAGAACGGATGATGTAGAGTGTTAATATATTCCCTATCCATAATTAACCCCTAAACCTGAACTTTGGAATGTATAGCCTTTTTAGGTATTGTAACACCCTAGATAGTCATGATAAACTTGTATATGGTTACGTAGGTAGCCTAGTACTAGTTTGTCATGCTTGTAAAATTTTGTGACCGTCTGAGTACGTTTAGTCACTTTGTTGTAGCACTATATGTGAAATATAGTTATTTTTAGCTTTGGTTTTGACTTAAACTGCTTAGTTGATGGAAATAAGTGTGGAGAACTTGTTTCTAGGTCACAAATATGTAGAAGTAGATGTGATTAAAGTTTGAGATTTATCAGAGTTCATTTGGTATTTTTAAGTATACTGGTTGTGTGTTTTAGTGCCGGATTGACCCCCGATAGATATGAAAATTTTGAAACAAGATTTTTAATGAATCTTATGATTTATTTTAAACTTGTTGGAAGTTAAGAATCTTGGTTTGGTGAAATTCAAGCGTTCTTAGCAGATTGAGGTTTATCTTTGTAGTCATTTAAGTGACTAAATGGTTGCACAGCTAGGCTAGTTTCTGCCTTGGCCTTTTTAAGTCACCTAAGTGAGACTTTTCTCTCATTTCTCTCTTCTCTCTCACGGCTGCAATTAGGGTGCACCAAAGGGAATCCAACAAAGAAGTTTTGGGAGATCCATCTTCAAGCAAAGAGGAAGAATAGTTTAGTGGAGGAGAGGAGCTGCTTTCAAACTTCTTTCTGGCCTTTGAGGTAGGGAGAAACTTAGTTTGATAGCTTGTATTCATTTCTTTCATGTTTGGTTCTTGAGGGACTTGATGAGGAAATGGAGGTTTGAGAGTGATTTTGTGATTCTTGAGTTGAATCTTGATATGGTTAGTTTGGTTGAGTTAAAAATTGATTTGTGGATGTGTTAGGATGAATTTTTCATCAATTGAATGCCTTAATTCCCTTTAGGTTAGTTTTGGGGGTTTAGGTTGAATGTTAGGATTTGATTCTCAAAGTGGTTGAATTAAATGTAATTGAAGTGGTATAAAAGTTGCTATGTGGAGTTGAATCTTGTTTGAGGTTAGAAAATCACTTGGAAGTGAGTTTAAATGATTGGAGGATCACTTGCTCCCAATGGAATAGTGATCATTTCTGCAAAATTATACAGAAACTAATTCTGTGTGTAAGTGCTTAAGCGCTTAAGAGCTGGGCATTCAAGCGCCCAATGCCCAACAAAGAACTTGTGATGCGCATTGCGTGCTTGAGCGTGCAGAAGTTGAGCGCCTGAGCTCCCTTCATTGGATAGAACAGAACAGAGCCCTTATTTGGGGAAAATAAAGGGGATAACTTATGTGATGCTTTCTTTTATGCTTCTTAATGAGTAGTGAGATTTTTTTAGGAGTATTTGATGAAGTGTGTGAGTGAAATAAGTTTGAGATGCTTATAAATCAATTATGATACTAATTATTGTAAGTAATTAATGATTGTTTTGCATGGGATGTTTGAGAAACATACTGAGGTATGTAATATACTTTTTATGTTGTTTGACTCATAGTGAAGTGAGTAATATCCTCTCTATACTGTGTGTAATAAGATGAGTAATATCCTTATTACATTGTTGAATAGTGAGGTGAGTAATATCTTCTCTATTGTTTGTGAAACACATTGAGGTGAGTAATATCCTCTTTGTGTTGTTTGAAGCATATTGGGGTGAGTAATATCCTCTCTATGTTGTGTGTAATAAGGTGAGTAATATCTTTATTACATTGTTGAGTAAGGAGGTGAGTAATATCCTCCGTTTGTTTTGATGGATAGTGTTGATGAGTCATATCCTCACTATGCATGATAAATCATAACATATCATAACATATCCTAGAGTAGTTGAGGTGCGTAATATCTTCAATACGTCTGAGGGCTCATAACATCTTAAAACTGCATTCATTCCTAGGACTTGTATAGATATACACATTAGACATAATTAAACATAACATGACAATTGTATGAGTGATTGCTAATCATACATTGCAATTGTATGGGCAATTGTGTACTTCTGTGATTGAGGTGTTAACTTTATGATTGAATAATTTGTATGATTGTATAAATTACTGGTATTAGAATACTTTTACTGAGATATGTTTTCTCACCCCGATTATGTTGCCATATAAATCCAAGTACAAGTTCTTTGAAAGGGAAGAAAAAAATGTATGAGGACTAGCATAGTATAGATGTTGTTTTGAGCTAAACTTATATATGTTTTATATTTGCTTAGTTGTTTTGAGTTATGTATAACAATATGCCTTTTTAGGTCGTGATGTATATATACAATTTTTGTTATTGTGACTCTCCATATTTACT
Source organism: Ormosia semicastrata (assembly GCA_029884595.1). Classification (NCBI taxonomy): domain Eukaryota; kingdom Viridiplantae; phylum Streptophyta; class Magnoliopsida; order Fabales; family Fabaceae; genus Ormosia; species Ormosia semicastrata. The sequence continues at coordinate 101,335,166 of JAQQTO010000063.1, forward strand.
TATTGTGTATGAATGATATGCGTTTAATTTTGTTGCTGTATGTTAGAAGTAGTATGGTCAATATTGATTATTCTTTTATATGACGATATATCTGAATAGTAAATACTGGGATGTTACAAGTATCCAATCCACCATTACATTTTAATAGAAAAGTGATTAGTGGTGACTCCATCTCTTGTATTTAGTTTCATCTTCATCTGCATTCAACATTGTTTTTTATTTTTCCTTTCCAAAAGGGGAGTCTCGTCACTCTGTGCCACATCGTGGCGTGTTGAGAGAGACATTTTGACATTTAAGATCAAGTTCATTTGGAATTCTAGTTGCAGAGCCTGTTGTTTAGGAGTGTCATTAGGTTAGATTGACTCAATGAATTTGAAAACTCAAATCGAATTAATTAAATTGGTTCAGGTTAATTTAGATAATAAGGACAATTTGAGCTAAATCTAATGAAAAATGAATCACCATTGGTTCAGTTTTTGAGTTCATGATTTTTGAACTTGAAACTCAAACACTTAATTTGATTACCAATTAATTTTTTTCCTAAGCTCTCAAACCTGTGTGTTTTAGACTTGTAATTACATTGTTTTGAAAACTAGACGGGATCGGCCTATTCGATCAGTTTAGCCGTAAACTGACCCTTAAGCCAGTTTGGTTAGGCCTATAGAATTGGTATTCTGAAAACTGGATTAAAAACTCATGAATCGGTTAGGAACCGATCAAACTGGTGAAATTGTAACATGTGGGTCTCAAACCTAAGACATCTAAGCTGGTGAAGACACAACCTACCATAAAGTCACAACTACGAGTTGTATTTAGACATGTTATCATATTAACAAAATAAATTATTTGGTTTATTATTTAATTTATTTAATTTAATATATTGCTTATTAAAATGTTACTTATCAACACTTTCTATATTAACAAAATAATTTTTTTATTTAAATAAATGTAAAATGTATTTAAAATATTAAATTCTTAAAATTTATATATGTGAACACTAAATTTTGTCTAATTAAAAAAATAAAAAAATAAATAAAAATTTAAAACAAAGAAAAAATGCATTAATAAATAAAAGCTCAAAGTTCATTGAAAAAAATAAAGAAAATGAAAGACCCAAAAAAAAAAAATTAAAAAAATAAAATTGCAAAAATAAAATAAAATTATGCATTAATAATAAAAGCTCAAAGTTCATTAAAAATAGATAAAAAAAAGAAAATGAAAGACTCAAAGCCTATTACTCTTCTTAGCCCAAGTCAAAAACACTTCCAGAAAAAAAATCAATTACTATTTTATTTAACACTAAAAAAAAATTTTAAAAAAAAAGAAAAAAGAATTGTCTTTTTGAAGTTTATATAGCTTGATCAATGATCTTCTTACTGTTTTTGAAGTTGTAACTAAGATGAAGCTAATAGAAGAAAAGTGCACTACAGACCATAGAAGCAAATCTCAGGGCAGTACCAAGGTTAGTGATTTTTTCTCTTTTCTTTGTGATAATTGTCTTTGTTTCTTTTCTTTGGATCAAACTTTGTGATAATTATTTGTTTCTTTTACTTTGTAGCCATGTTTACATACATAGTTTTAATTATTAGTAGGTGATTATGCAAGATGACAAATATATGTGATTATTAAACCATTAATTTGGTGCATATAAACATTTTTCTTTGCTTTGAATTTTTTAGAGATCTTTAACTAAAATATTTTTTTCATTTTAAAGCTCTCAAGTTATTACAAATTCCAAATAACTTCCTTTATATTAGGAAGAACCACATGTTGGAAGTGCGAATGCCCAAAGTGACACTGCTTTCCATGAGAATCTGGGTTGATTTTCTCAACTACAAAAGTTCTGAGGGGGATGTGTATAAGATAAATTACTTCAGATGATTATTAATTTGTTTGCATGTATAAGACAATTGTGGTTGCTTTTGACTTTGAGTCAATCCCTCTTTATGAGTTATCTTTATCTCCTTTCAATGACATTTATGAACATGATAGTTACTCTAATTCCTTAGTGGGTAAGTCTATTTTACTGTAGCATTGTGAATATGAAATTTTTTAGTGGGTTAGTCTAGGGTGATCGAAAACAAACAACTTAAATTATGAATAGGATTTTTTTTTCTTGCAAAATTGAATAGGAAACATAGCATTGTATTTACCAAATTTTTATTAAATATCCTATTATAGATATATCATATTCTACTAAGAGTTTGCTCTGCATGTCCTTAATAATAAGGATAAAAAAATTAAGAAATTAATTTTTAAAAGCTTATTTAGTATTAAGGTTAATGTTGTATGGTAATGATATACATGATGGTTTTACTTTTAAATAATTGAGTAATGTGATAAAGTTATGTAATTATGGTTTAGATTAGCTATACAAATTTAAAATTTTGAAACTTTAATTCATTATTATTATTATTATTTATAACAAAAATAAAGACAATTTAAAAAAAGCAAAAATTTTAAAAAACTTGATAAATCGTAAAATAAATAAAGTTATTTGTGTTATTCCGTACATTGCACGGGTAATTATACTAGTGAGATCACATTCCCTCACATTCCATTCGTTTTGATGAGTAGAAAATGAGAGGAAAGAAAAGAGAAGGAGAGAAAATAGAGAGAATATACTGTTTTTCCTTGTTTGGTTGTCGAGAGAAAACTAAGAGGAGAGAAAAAAATGCAAGTGGGGCCCACTAAAAACTTTTCTCGCCCCAACAGCGCAGAAAATGAGAGAGAAAGAGAGACTATGGCTAAAATAACAATCCTGTCCTTATATTAATCTTTTCTCTCAACAGTAACACCCTCACAACCTTGAACCACAACCACGGCGCGTCCTTGTCGGAGCCACACACCTCGGGCCACCAAGCAAACTGCGCATTGTCAGCCACACATCACTGCTCAGAAGCGTCGCCATCCATTGCCACCATCAGCGCTCGGACTCTAACCCAAACAGACCATTGTGAACCACCGCACCTTAGCCGCCCCCCGACCAGCCAGAAACGTCCTCACCGAAACCACCCCAACCTGTTCCACGTGCACCACAGCGCGAGCCATCGTCCAAATCTGCGTCACACCTCCCCTTCGTTGCCCATCGCGACCACCAGAACCCAGCCGTCCAGAACCATGTGCAACCGTGCCCACCAGAACTGGCGTGCCACCGTGCTAAACAGCACCAGTCCGTGAAGAGAAAACACAAATGATGGTATGGAGGTGGGAGTGGGGCATAAATGCTTTCTCCAAAATAGGGAGGGTAGGGGGCAGTCATGGGGTTGGGGGATGGGGATGGGGAGGGGTGGGGTCGTGGGGTGAGATAAAAAGGATAGAGAAGGGGAGATATTTAGAAATGAGAGAAAGAATATTTAAAAATTGAATTTTAAGTATTTTTATATGTTAAAATATTTTGAATTAAATTAATATGTTATAAGGATATATATGACATTTTATATAATTATATATTCTTTTTTATTAATTCTCATTTTCTTTCTACTCATTTTCTCTTCATCCAAACATATAAAGAGAAAACTCACTTTTCTATTTATTTTCTCTTCTCACCATTTTCTTTCTTCTCATTTTCTTTCTTTCCATTTTCTTTCCTCATCCAAACAAAGGGGTTGTGTCACGAATGTAGATTCTTTGCACATGAAGCCAAAGACATTAATTTTTCTTTGTCACCACATGAAACAAAAAAGCACAATTGGAATTGAAAAGGGATTTAGGTCCTGATGGTATGGCACAACAGCAATAAGAAGGCCAGTTCCTCTTGTGATAAACTCAGAAATTTTAGTCAGTTGAGATAAAGACAAAATATATGCATAAAAGAAATTTTCAAATGATAGAATATATTAATAAAAAAATGAAAATTAATTTAGTTATTTTCTTTATGTTGAATGATCTTTTTATCATTAATATTATTGAATATTTCTTTTTTTATATATTTGAATAATCTTAATAGCTAACCACGTTAAGTGTAATTTGAGAAAAAAAAATTAGATAAATTTTAACTTTTCTTATTACAAATTTATTTACTTATTGTTCTGATGTGGAATCGGAAAGTACCTGAAAAGACACGTGTATGGTGGTTTCCTCCTTCTGCTATTACTGTCCGGTGATCCAAGGGGGGTTGGATACTTGCAAAGGGACTCCAACACTCAAGTCAGGCAAGGAATAAGAGAGGTTTTTCACTATATTATCATTATTCTGCTTATGGATGGAACAACTTAACCTGATACTTATAGAACATGCGCATGATCCCTTTATGATCAGAGTGAGGTACAGATACGTTGAGATCGTGGCCTTATGGGGAGGTGCCTCTGCTCCACGTTCGTTCAGGCAGAGCCCTGGCGGTTGGTGTCTCCCTCCCACGATCGTTTAGACAGATCCCTAAAGTTTAGAGATGTCGCGTTAATGACCACCTGCTGTAGCAGACAGTTATGGTCCCCACACCCTAAGGGTCATAAGTGGCAGGTGTCAGGTCCTGCGCAGATCTAAAGAATGGGGTTATGAGATTCTATCGGATCTTGAGAAGGCCTAACTGAGGTTCATAGCGGCGGGGTCCCGTAATTCTCACGTTGGGTGAGCCTTCTCTTATAGGACCCCAGACTATGGTCCAGAACACTTACCTATAATATAAAAGTAAAGTTACATAATAAAAAGAAATAAAAATGATAAATAGTATTATCATAAGTAATATAAAAATTTATTTACTTATTCATCCCATGAGAAAAAAATTATAACAAAATTATAAATACAAAAAGGATAAAAATGATAAATAGTTATCATAAATAATATATAATATAAAAATCTCAAAGATGAACGGGGGTATGTGTCCCCAGTTACTACCGAGTAGCTCCGTCCCTGGTTGGTTCCCAAAACTTGCTCTCTATGCCACTGCACACACTTTGGCACCATTACACATCCCTCCTCAACAAACACTGCCCATTTTATTTTCACTTTTACACACACTCGTGCTATAAAAGAAAATACCAAAAGCAAAGCAAGGAGAGGCAGAGGCGCATAATATCACAGTGAGGAGAGTCTATGTTTTTTGGCTCTTGGTGTGATCTTTTGGTATAGCTTGAAGAAGGACTCAGGGAGACAGAAAAATGGAAAAACTTAGACACACAAAAGGGAGAGAGTAGCTGCTAGTGCTATGAAGAAAAAGCTCTTGGTCAATAAGAGTAGAAGGTCTTCAACTCTCGGAAGCAAAGGTACATTTTCAAACTTCTCTGTTTATTGGTTTCTTTGGTTAGTTTAATGCATGTTGAGTTGAATCCATGATCTCATAGCTATATGTTTGCTTAATGATCTTGGTGCATTCCATTTGGTTTCCTCCTTGAGATTTTTCTCCAACCAAATCAGTTCCATAAAATAAACCCAAGTTACCATCACTCCAGCCTTTCAAAACTGAATTTCACCTGCACAAAAAAACACCCCCAACAATCTGAAACAACCATCCTTTGCGCACTAGTGGGTCACACACACAACTTCTATTAGACTTCAACCCACAGAACTCTCAATCTTATTATCGCCATCACCCCCAAAATACACACTCACCCTCCATTTACAACCCAAACACCACCATCAACAGCCACCAACATCGGCGACCCCTCTCCGCCGCCATTGAACATAAACCACCAGAACACTGGAATTCGGCATCACCTTGAAGCCGTACCACCCAAATAAGCAACAGATCAGTAACCCTCAGCCATTGGAAACCCAAACAATAACCACCCAAGACCACTGCTCACTTCATCGCCACTGTAGGTCATCTGCGAGACCCATCAGAGCAGTTGAGTCGCCTGCTCCGCCGCCTGAACAGCGCTGCCAACCACCAAGCCAAACCTCGAGTCTCCTGAGCAGCCGCACGTCATCATCGTCGCCAGCCACCGCCGAACCCCACGAACCAATCTCTATATCTTCCCTCGTTCTTGCGCTCCATGAGACCAGAGCCCATTCTCTACTCTTCTGCGTTTTCTTTGTTTTGTTTGTGTTTTGTTTATGGAAAATGTTTGTGTTACAGCCCTAAAATCCCTTTTACAGATGTTTTTTCATTACAGTAATGAATAAGATTGCGTGGGAACGAAATGAAAGGAAATGGAATGGAATAGAATATAATTTTTATTTTTTTTTTTTACAAGTGTCATTAATGCTTTGTTTGGATAGGAAGAGAAAATGAGAGGAGAGAAAATAAAGAAAAGAGAAAATGAAGAGAAAATTGCTTTTTCTCTACTATTGTTTGGATGAAGAGAAATCAGAGAGAAAGAAAATGAAAGTTAAGGAAAGAAAATAAGATAAAAAAATTATAGTTATATAAGATTACATATATGCCCTTATTATAATTATGATGAGATACAAATATATATTATTTTTATTTTTATTTTATATTTATAACTAGATTTTTTAATAAATTACATATATTAATTTATAATTTATAATAAATATTAATTACAAAGTCGCACATAAAAAAATCACTTACAAAGTCTTAAATTATTAACATCCAAATTATACAATTTGTTTTAAAATTTTATTCAATAAAAAAATCATAATTAATTATTTATAATTATATAATATTTGTATATAAATTTAATTTAATATATTTAATAAATAAAACAAAATTTACTGTATTTTTTCTCATTGAAAAAACTCTCTCCCTGATATTTTTTTTCCACCTCTCCTCAACATCCCCCCAGACCCCCACGACCCCACCCCCACCCCCACCCCTCCAGTTTACCCCTCCTCATTCCCCAGCGGCCCTCCCCCACAACTCATTGTCCTTCTTCATTCTCATGCTTCACCCTTATCCCATGACTGTCTCTCACCCCCAGCCCATTCGTCGCTCATGCTCGTCGTTCACAGTCGCGCGCTCGTCCTTCGCATCTCAAGCTCGCCGTTCGCAGCTTGTGCTTGCCGTTCGACGTTCACCGCACGCCGCTCACACCTCCAGATCTCGTCGTTTGCCATTCACAAATCGCACTCTCGGCTCACCCCATGCCACTCGCACCTCCAGATCTACCACAACTCCTCCTCTGATCAGTGGTTTGTTGCTAGAATCGGTGCTTTTTTTGCCAGATTTTGGTCTGGTTCGCATCCCCTACCCCCAACCCCACCCCACCCCACCCCTCCCCTGCCTCATCGCTTCACCCCCTCCTCCACCCCTTCCTCATCCTCTGTTTTTCCCTTGAATACTTTACCTCATTTCTTTTTTTATTGTTGTAATAAACTCTGGTTGATAGTTGACAGTGTGTGGCTTGTGAGTGATAACTGTTATTGAACTCTGTTGAATTCCTGAAATGAAGAATAGGCATAATTGTAAATTACACATATCAGCTTCGATCTTTGAGTTTTCTTCGCATAAGTGGGAAGAAAATTTTTTGATGGGTCCCACGCCTAAAGTTTTCTCTCTTCTATGTTTTCTTTGCACATCCAAACCGGAGAAAATCTCATTTTCAACTCATTTTCTCTCCTATTCTTTTCTCTCTTCTCATTTTCTCTTGTTCCAAACAATGGGTAACAGAACGGAACGGAATTACCCATGTGTTCTCCCCATTTCACTTCAATTTTGGGAGGAAACAAAAGTTAGACATTTAAGGAGAAGAGGGGTGAAATGATTCCCCATGTGTTCCGTTCTGTTTCCATGCATTTTAAAATTTCCAAATAAGGGAAGTCATTTCCGTCTCCTCATTTCCTTTCTGTTCCCTTCATTACCTATTATCCAAACATAGTGTTAGGGATGTAAGATTGTTTACACTTTTTTTAGAGAATGTGATTGAGTGAGAGAAAGTGATAGAAAAAATATATGTATAATGAATGATATTAGATGAGATGTGAAAAGAGATGTATATATTGTTTGACGTAAGAATATCATTGTTGTTTGTTTATATTGTGTTCCTCAATTTTTTTTTTTTTATTTAGGCTGATCAGTCAAAGTCTTGTTAGGGCCAGGAGTGATGAGTTGTGAGTTTTGGGTTAGTTTATGGGTCCTCTTGTGTATTTGGGCTCAAGTTGAAGGAAGCCTACATAAAGGAACTTGAGCAGATCATTTTTTTATAAAATAAAGTTTAGTTTTTTCTTTGGGAGCTTTTCTCTTAGAATTAGGTTTATTTGTGGTGTTAGATTGGGTTTTATGGACTGGGTTTTGTTTGTTCTAAAAGAAGTTGGGCTCTTTGTTAGGCTTTTCTAGCCTTGCTAAGAAAAAAAGAAAAAGAAAAAATGGTTTAGAAAAGAGAAACGAAAATGAAGACAAATAATATACAAAAATAATAACCAAGTGATTAAAAATAGGTACATTACCACTTATAAAGGGTGAGTTGAGATGATAAGCAACTTCGACCTCATGAGACGAGGATGTGAGTTGTGAAGCTAATGTTATGGGGAGATTATATAATTCTCATGTTCTTGCGATTAAATGGAGATTAGTCTTATGTATGATTCAAATAAGTCAAACTTGTGGGAATACCTTGTGGTCTCACTATAAATAAATAAAAAAATGTAAATTACCTAATTTGAAGCAAATGACCAAAAAATCAAAAGTAATAAAAATTAAAAAAGTTGAAAAATATTTTGAATTTTCTTATTTCGGCTATTTAAAATTAACTTTCACCTTGTACTTAATTATGTTTGCTTTGTTCAATGACATGATTTCATGTTTTTTTTTTATTTAGTTTCCTAGAGTATTTTCCACTCGATAAGTGAGAGACTAATCTCTCAAGGTATAATTAGACGCCTAAGTGAGAACTCCTCCTAACAGTGCTATTTCCATACATATGAATCTCGGGATCAAACTCATGATCACATGCTTAAGGGATTCAAATCCTTTCACTCGTATTAACACACATTGATATTTCATGTTTATTTTAAACGTTCTTACTTGATTATCATAGTGCATGTCTCATTTTTTTTTTGGTGTTTATTAAAAAAAATGTTAACTTCATAATTGTTAAATAAAGTTATTTTTTTTAAAACTTGATCCACACAACAATCTACGATGTTGATTGTATAGTTTATCATCTTCAAGTGTTGTATGAATTATATGGGTTTATCGTATATCTTTGTTATCTTAGACCTTATGCAAGAGTGACTTTATTTTCAAGATAAAATTCCTTTTCAAGAAAATTAATTCAAAATTAAAATCAACCAATTCATAATCATTTTCTAAAAAATAACGTGACTTTGAATTTCTCGTTACACCGATAAATACGTAGAAGTGAAATATCTAGTCTATTAAGCCAAAATTAAAAATTTATAATTTATTTGTTTTCATTCTTTTTGTGATTAATTTCAATATCTCAATTAATCTTTTAAAGAGGAATAAAATATATATTTTAATGTTATTATTAATTTACATAATTAACTTAGGATAATCGTCTTAAGTATGAGCATATCGAGGTACTTGTAGAATTTAATTTTCACTTTTTCTTATACACACTAAATTCTTGAACTCAACTTAGTTTTGAAGACTAATTTTTTTCAAAAGTTTTTTAATTTTTTAAATTTAAATAAAATTAGTGTCATTTTTATGTTTCTTACTTTTTTTTTTTTCATTCTGATCACGATAATATACATTATTATTATTATTATTATTATTATTATTATTATTATTATATAATAGTTCGATCACATTTTAACTGACCATGAATTAGTCACTAGTTTAATAACCTATCCCATTTTCATAACTTTGATAATTATGCCATTCAAAATATAGTTGTATAATTTCAATTGGTTTGACCAATTTGCTTGGATAACTCGCAAACTAGTCCAGGCAAGGCTTGGGTTTGATTGAACCAGTTACATTAAAAAGAAAATAATAATTGAATTTATCATGTTAAACGACATCGTTTTGTTTTTGCACGTAATTTGCCGGTTTGCCCTATTCTCCTTATTGGTTTTGCGTGACTCACGGTTGAAGAAGAGATACTGTGCTTCAGTACTTGTGCCGCGTCCAAGTGAAGTGAAGGGTGCACGAAGGCGTCGAGGGCTCCGGCGAGCGTCAGTTTCCGGTCCGTGTTTTGTTTGCTTTTTGTCTCTCTGTTCTCTTATTTGCTCTGTTTGTTTGGTCTTTGGTGTTCTCTGTGTGTTTGGTATTTCCTTCCTGTGAAAACAAAATCTGCTTTTGATAAGCATATATATAGTGGTGAATGATTAGTGTTGTGGTATTGTAGTTTTGATTCCCCTCAAAAATGCTAAAGGCCTTAAAAAAATGTCAATGAAGATTCCTATAATGATTTAGAATCAAGGAGCATATCCACAATATTGGAAATGTCATAGTGATGAATGATGAATTGGGTATTTGTGGATTTTTGAAAAAATTGTTGGTTGTGGGCATTTCAATGTTTAACATTGTTCTTAATGGTTGTGGGCGTTTTGTTTCTCCTTCTTGGTCCGGGTTTTCCGGTTGGACCGCAGCTGGACCGCTGACCCTGTAACCTGGCCTTTGGTCCAGGTTATACAACTATGACTCAAAGTTCTGCTTCCTCTGTTCCTTCCTCATTCATTCGAGACCCTCATCCACCCAAACCAATACCAAGTGTCTTGTGCAGTCGCGCCCTATCCATGCATTTGCCTTCTTTGTCTCTGCTTCTGTTTAGGTGTAGCTGAGTTTATTGTGTTCTATTCTTTTTCTCTTTTTCGATTTTTCGATAACAGGTTTGGTCTTTTTTTCCCAAACTGGACCCATGAACACCCCTACTTTTGTTCAGTTGAGTTTAAGACATTTTGTGCTGTATTTTTAGTTGTCTCTGAACTCCGAAGTAGCAGCTGTTGATAGAGAGAATGGAATCTGCGGAGTTGGACGAGAAAAACGAAGGCCTGTGTCGTGGCAGTGAAGATGATTCCACAGCTAATAAGAAATGCAGCAAGTTCTACGATGTCTATGGACCCCAAGTAAATTTTCATGACTCTATTGTGCTTTTATTTTGCTATTCAATGGCAATGCTCTTTTTTTTCTTTTGAAAAATTTATTCTGATAGTGAAGTTTTTCTTTTTACTTTTTTTTTAAAGTTCTAGATTGAATTAAAGCAAAGCTGTTTATTTGATAAACTTTTAAACATTTCTAAAGAACCTTGTCTTCTTATCTGATTTTTGGATCATTTGTTGCAATTCAATTGGGATAAAATGGTTTCAGAGTTCCCAATGTGCTGGTTGTGTAAAAACTCCACTTTTAGTGAACTTTCTGTTCTGTCAACTTTTGTGTGTGTTTTCTGTTATATATGTTATGTAGTATTAGGTTCATTGTGTAAAAAGTTCCCTTTTGTGTGTTTAGGAACTGACTATTTTAGATTCATTCTATGCTAGGTTTTTCAAAGGTTGATACTTTTTAAGTAGTTATGTTATTCATTCTCAATAGGTACAGTTATACTGTCCCTTGAAATGCAAAAGTACCATGTTGCTAATACACACATAAATGCACCCCGGCACAGATAAGCAGTAGTAGGATTTGTAAATGGCGTTCCAAGCTTCCATCTACAATAACTTTGCCTTGTGATGCTTTAGTTGTTTGTTTCTTCTCGGGGTTTTGTTTTGTTAGTATATAATTAAGAGTTGCTTAATCTGTTGTGCTTTTGCAGGGCAAGGCAGATGTTGTTTTCAAGTCACCAGAAGATAATTCAACTCTGAATCTGAATGTAGGCTCTTACCTCCACTATGTAACTTGAAATTTGAATTAATTATGACTGGATTTGTATTGTGAAACAGGACATTCAAGGACTTGTAACTTGGGTGCTTGGTGAAGGATTTATGCCATCATGGGTTTTTATCAAGGTACAAATCATCTTTTCCTTTCTTTTATTTCAACAAATATCTTGGCAACAGAATATATGTCCAAATAAATTTTATTTCTAATTATTTAGTACTTTTTGTATTTCAAACTGCTTTCATCAAGTGGGTTTAGCACCTGTAATCTTTTTCTTACCCTAATCATTAAAGTTAGGGGGCATTCATACACCCATCCATGGGAATTGAAAGCTACACAATATACTACGAACTATTAATCATTGGTTATCTAAATATGGCATCTTACTGAGGACAGGATGATAGGAGTTGACTATAGACTACATGTATTGATGGAATAAAATGACCCTTGTCTATTTGAGGTTCAAATTCCTTTCTTAAGGTTTAGTAGAAGAAGATCAATTAATTTATTTTATTAGGATTGCTTTTGTTTTTTTTCCCAACCTTATAGGTTTTATGATATGGTTTTTAGTTATAAGATCTACACTTTTTTCTTTCTATGATTGAACTCCTTACTCCATTGCAGAAGAGGACCAATTATTACTTCCTTAAATATCATTAGAGGAAGATGCATTTGATTTTAGGGTGTAGCATTTAGAAGGCATTACAATTTCATTAGTTTGCAGTGACCCATAACAATAAAATTATTTTTGTTGATTAAAGAGAAAAGTATTGTAGAAGGACCTCAAGTTTAGTGTGATAATCAATTAAGAACCTCAACTTTAAAACTTACCAATTAAGGACCCAAACTTTATTTTGATTACTAATCAAGGACCTCAACTTTAATAAAAATATTTTAATAATATTTATCAATTGGAAAAAAAAATTATGACATATATGCCATGTGTTTTGTTCATATTATAAATTATTTTTTATTTATCAAGTTGGATATTTTTGTCTTTTGAACATTTTTATTAATAAAAATATATTTTGATAAAGTTGAGGTCCTTAATTGGTAACAGTAAAAGTTTAATCCCTTAATTGGTTTATCTCAAAAAGTTCAGGTACTCAAACAATACTTCACTTGTTGATTAAAGTGAGCTGACGCAATGGGAGGGTTATTTTGGTAAACATCTATTAATGGGGGGCTTGGTTCGCAGTTGTAAGGGTCAAAGCACTTTGTTTGAAAGGCTTAGGTTCGATTCTTGATGCTAGCAATCCCCTTTGGTAGATGATTTGTAAGTACCAATATAAGCCCTCACTTAAGCTGGTGGCACGCCTTGGCCTTGGAATGGGGTACCTTCCCCTCCCCCTAAATTCTTGTTACCAAACAATAGTAATAATGGATATAGACAGTGAAGATTCTCAACAATAGACTTTCTCTGTTTCACTGATAGTGATCTGGAATTTCTTTATTATTGTACTTTTTAAAGTTTTTTCTCAGAAAAATGTTCCACATGTTCATTCTTTTCTCAAGATCGTTTGAGTTATGGACCATGCAACTTAGTAGTATTGTGCTTAATATCATTTTGATGGGTTCCCAAACAGTCTTTGCTTGCCTCTGTCTCACATGACTAGTTTTTTTGTTGGTATAAAAGACAAGTTTTTTCTATCTTTATGCTTCTTAAAGAGAGATTATGTCATTAAATATCTGTTGGCTCATCCCTTGTGCCCAAAAAATGAATTGATTAGTCCTGTCAATTTATAGCAAAATTTTATCCTTAAAAAAAAAAGCAAATAGCAATAGACCTTCAACTTCTACTCCATATGGCATATCACTTTTTATTTTGCTACAGTTACTAATGCAGCACTCATGATTTGCAGAATAAACCTCTCATTTCCAAAGTGGTTATGCTCTATATGCCAGGCCTGGATGCAGCTTTGTTCTTGTCGCAGTCTAAAATGCTTCCCAATTTAAAAAGATTCTGTGGCAAACCAAGGCCAGTCCTAGCTCTTAGGTCTGTAGAAAATGTATATACTTCTTATTTCCTTCAAAATTTTGTTTCTCTGCACTTAAATTTTTCTTTTTCTTTTTTTGCTAGCTGTGTATCAGATGGTATGCAGACAGTAGATGCACTCCTAACATGCAAGGTGAAAAGAAAGAGGGATCAAAATAGTTCAATTATGGGGAAATCTACTCTGATATCTCAACAAGGTCTTCATTCTTAAAACCATTATACAGAAGTTTCATTTGCAAGGGGAAATTAGGTCTTGTATATAAGGCTTTTTAATATAAGTTATATGAGAAGAAGAATGGACAAAAATCCTAAAAATGGCTGTCTTAAGTGCTGTTTAGTCAATAAAGCTATTTGAACTTCCTTTTTATATTTCTACTCTCCCAGTCAAAGTACCACTATGGCTGGAAGTCCTCATATAATTAATATCAGTCCCTGTATTTTGCCTATTAATTAATTTCTAGTCTTTGTATCACAGCAAGAAGAATTAGCATTAACCTGGAATGCTTTCTGTTAAACTATTTTGTATAGTTAATGAATGTTGATTGATATGAGTTGAAAAATGAAGCTATTAAATTCAAAGTTCCTAGGAGATGGCTTGTTTTGTGGTTTGTCTGTAACATTTGGGGGGGGGGACAGATCAGGTTCTTCATTATACTGGATATTAACTTGGCAATGCTTGATTCACTTTATGGCCTTTTTAATACTTTGTATTATGCGTGTTTGTTCACATGCTTGTTCATGCTGCAGATTGATGTACATGTGTGTAAGCAAATGTATGGTCATCGAAAGGAATAATGTTAAGTCAGCAAGGAAAATAAGCTCCTTGGTAGTAGGGCTTAGAAGTCACTTTTCTTGGTTCATTCTGATATAGTTAGTTTAATTCCTATTTGTTATTATTATGAAATTACATTGGTTACTTAGACCAGTAATATATGCCATGTTTACCCTCGTGGTTCACTTTCATTTGTGAAGTTCTAGAGGTTCTACTTCTATGCCTAATTAATAATTTTCTAGCATCTTCTCTTAATTTTGAATTCATTTCAAGATCACCATTCTTCTAGTTTAAGTAAAAAGAAGTTTTGAATCTGACAATGCAAATGCAAGTGAAGGCCCATCATACCCTTTACAGGTCTATGCTCCTGTACGTTCTTTTTTATTTTCCCTTTATCACTTTAATTATGACATTTAAGATAGATCATAACAGTTTGCTGCTTCTAGTGTGTTGCTTTTTCCACATGGAGCAACTTTATTGAAGCTGTTCTTTTGCTGTTCGCAAACATGATTGTATCACTATCATTTCAAAGCAATTATATAACTTACAGACCATATGAATTTGGTCACTATATGAAACATCAAACTTTTGACATCTTCATGCAGAAGAAGGCTGTGGCGGTACAGACAGTCTATCATTTACGGAGCTTACGAAAGACATACCCTTCCCTGTTACATACTATACACTAACAGAGAAAGAACTGGAAGAGAATGGATATTCCGTTAATCAGCCAGGTGATTTTTTACTTTGCTACCAATAATATATGTTAACCTTTATGACAATTTGCTTACTGTACACCTTTTTTTGCCCATTAATACAGGTTTTCTTTCTACTATGCCTGCTCCTTCAGGATCTTCTTTTTATGAGATTTTGGCACTTGATTGTGAGATGGTAAGTCAATCAATAACTGTTTGGTTGAAAGATAGTACTGTTTTTATCATGTAAAAATTAAGTTCTGGATGATGATAAACTTATCTAGATTTTGTCAGTGAGAAGGAGCAGGTTTTTCTGTTTATGGAAAAATGTTCATATTGTGTTCCTCCATAAGCTTATAAAATATTTGCTTACTGGAGTGAAAATAAACATGTTTAAATTGGTGATTCATGTATCATAATTTTCGAGGGATACTGTATAGAATTTTCTTTCAATTTCCCAATCTGCAAAACAAATTAGTATTATTTTTTAATTATGAAGCTTAAAAATCTTAACAACCTCATCAAATCTGGACAAGTACTATGAGAGAATGATAGTTATTTATCTCCCAAGTGTTTGAAATTTTCTTTTATATTGTCTTGAACTCATTTATCTTAATACACAATTGCATCATTGACTGGGATTGACCATTGATACACCAAGTTTTACTTGTTTAAGAGGAAACTCAATGCTACTGGATTCATTTCACATTCACGGAAGAGTGGTGGAGATAACTGAAAATCATGTTAACCAAGGTTTTATTGAAATACAGACACGAAATTTTAAGAAACTTCATTTTAAAGTAGTTATGGTATTTTTATGTGACTGGTATCTTTGTACTTATGTAATCATGATCAGTGTTTGTTTATTTTTTTGGTTAGTGCATAACAAGTGAGGGTTTTGAGCTGACAAGAGTTACTCTAGTGGATGTCAAAGGACAGGTATTCACTGAATTTATTTTCTGATCTCCCTTTTGTAAAATAAATGCATCTACTACTGATTTTAGGAGGAATGGCCGTTAGTTTTTAAATTTCTATCAATTATTATAACTATTGTAATTTTTTATATTGTGTTGGTTTCTTCTGTATAGCTATTTACATTCAGGTATATATAAATTGGCCTGCCTGTTCTTACTGAAGCTTGTTAAACTTGGAAGAAATTGTTTTCTTAGCACCCTTTATCATGTAACTCTATATTATGTTGCTCATGGCTTCTTCATGGATATCACTGCCTTCTGGCCCTTAGAAAAGAACCTTTTATTATTATTATTATTAATGGTGCTTTATGTATTTTTCGTTCAAAAAACTGCGAACAATTGCATTGAGATTCTGTTTTGGGTGTCCTTTTTTCTGTCTCAATACAGTCTTAAGAACTTGAAGTAACCTTTTTACAATTTTGGTGACTTGGTCATCTCATTAAAAGTATGAACATTTACTTGCACATTGATGGTTTATTTCCTAATATTTGTAACTTTGAATTTTATCTTTTCAGGTTTTGATAGATAAATTGGTTAAACCATCAAATGCTATCACTGATTACAACACAAGGTGCGCTGTTGTTTGAGCTATCAGTCAACCTGCCTAAAGAGGTTCATTATTTAATATTGGAAATAATAAACAATGTGTTTGAGCTAAGTGGATTTTGGTATCTTGTGTATTACCCATAAATGGGTTGGTAAAACTGATTTCTTATAATGCTTTTTCTCCCCTACTTATGTTGCTGTGCCCTGTGGGTGTCTATGAGTGATCTGTTTATTGGATGAATTTTATATTTGTAACCTTTCTCTATTTTCTTGTTCCCTTTTGGTGGGGTGATAGTTTAGGGCTGAGACTCTTAACTCATTGTAACATCATCTAATAAAGCTTATTATTTTTTGTTTTATTGCAGAGATATATATGTATGTCTTGGTGGTTTCCATTTGATGTGGGGTTGAAATTTTTATGAAATAAAGAGATTAAAAAGGATTCAAAATATTTTGTTGTTTGTAGTGTTAGAAACCTCTAAACAGCATGGGAGACTTTTGAATGATAATCTTCAATTTTGGACTACTGTAATCTATTTGTAATGTAAGCAAAGCCAAAAAAAAGGTAAAAACAAAAAAGAAAAGAAAAAAAATTCACGTTGAAAGAAAAAAGAACAAAAGCAAAGGTGAAATTTTTTTTCCATATTATCTGTCTTTCTTTCTTCCTAGGACTTGAATCAAAATTGTCAGCCGCAAGTAATAATTATGTCATGTGCAGATTTAGTGGAATAACGTCTGAGATGTTAGATGGGGTGACGACAAGTCTGAGAGACATTCAGGTTGTGTTAGTTGAGGTGTCTTGAATTGTTGTTTGTCTTATTTCAGTTAATAGCCACAAACTGCTGTTAGTGTGCTGTTCCATTTAAGTTGAAATTTTCTGTTCTGCTGATTTATTTCAATTGCTCCCGTGTTCAGGAAGAGTTTCTAAAGCTGGTTTACAAAGACACTATCCTTGTTGGGCATTCTATGGAAAATGATTTATTAGCATTGAAGATATCTCATGATTTGGTCATTGACACAGCAGTATTATACAAACACCCCCGAGGACAACCTTATAAAACTGCTTTACGGTTTCTTGCCAAGAAATTTCTTTCAAGGGAGATACAGCAATCAGGGAATGGACATGACAGCATTGAAGATGCTAGAGCTACCATGGAATTGGCACTATTAAAGATCCGAAATGGCAAGTAGTTCTTTTGAATGCATTAATGCTGCATGCTTTGCGTTGGATATTGTTAAATTTATTACAGTTCTGAGTAACTTTGCAGTTTCAGTATATAATCTTTGAAAGCAGATGTTGATTTGCTTTAGATTCTTGGGAGCTATTATCATTCATATATGTATGTATATGTATGTTTATGCATGTAAATGTGCATGTGTTCATTATTTAATGTTTCGAAGCGGTTGTTTTTTGTTGGGCATTACTTTGAAGTAGATGTTGTTTTGCTCTAGATTCAGGTAGAATGACATCAAATATATTTTAGTTTTCTGAGATCTATTTACGAAGTGAAATTTTTATGAATTCCTCTGCTTGTTTATCTGTTGAACCATATCTTTTTTGCATGAATTGTGTGCTTCTTAATTTCCTTCACTTAAGTATGAAGGATCGTCTTCTTTGCTTCTTTCTTTCTTTATTCATCATGGGTAAAAAAGGAAAAGGGAATTAGGGCGATTCATAGAATTAGAAAGAATTTTTATAATAAAAATGTATAAGTAATAAAAGATGATAGGTTGGCTTGTCATGGGGGAAGCAATTCTTGAGTGAAATGAATTTATTATTTTCATTATTGCTGTCATCTATTTCAAAACCTTCATTTTATCTAATTCATTATTTAGAAATTTTAGAATTGTTTCGTTACCTATACTTTTCAATTTGTGAGTTACTAACCATGGACACTTAATTTTATACAGTTTTTATATAGTGTAATTGTTTTATTAATAGAAATTTGTGTTCTTGTAGTACATATAACAGCCATTTTTTTTTTGGTTATTAAGTAATAAATCTTGACTCTTGTAGTATCTCACCGGTGTCCCTCTTGAACTATTGCTTCAATAAATTACCTTCAAAAAAACTTTATTCCCATACTTTTTTGTCTTATTGTGCTTGTCAGTCAGCTGTAGATTTGACTATCTATTATATATGATGGACTGTTCTGTATGAGTTATGATTCATTTATTCCTGGAACTAGTGTGCAGGGAAAGGAATATTTTGATTTTTGTTCAACAAGCTTTATTTTTTGGTTTTATCGTTCTGTATTATCTTTCTGTATTATCCCTTTATATTCACCTGGTTTGCCATTGTAAACATTGATGGTTGAGAGAAAAGAGAAAGGAGAGAAAATGAGAAACCATGCTGATGGAAGTTGTGACCGTATAGGTCCTTTTTGATTTCTATTATATGAGTAAAAGAAAAGCTATATTTGTACAAGGTACAAATGAATAACTAATGAAACTGCTAAATGTAAAAAGACCAAAGGTAAAAACCTATTTATCTAACACTCTCCCTCAAGTTGGAACATATATATCATATGATCCAAGCTTGTTACATATATAACTAATTCGGGGTCCTCTAAGATTTTGTGAGAAGGTCTGCAAATTGATCATTTGAGTTGACAAAGGTTGTGACAATGTCACCCGAAAGAACTTTCTCTCTTATAAAATGACAATCAATCTCAATATGTTTAATTTTTTCATGAAACTGGGTTAGAGACAATATGTAAAGCGATATGGTTATCACAGACTAGGGTCATCTGTCCAACATCTCCAAACTGAAGTTCTTTGGGTAACTGTTTTAACCAGACAAGCTCACATGTTGCCACAACCATAGCTCTATACTCAGCTTCAACACTAGATCTAGCAACCACATTCTGCTTCTTACTTTTCCAAGAAATCAGATTACCTCCAATAAGTACACAGTAGCTTGAAGTGGAACGTCTATCAGAAGGTGAACCTACCTAGTCACCATCAAAATAACCAACCACTTGAGTGTGTCCTTTTTCCTCATAGAGGAATCCTCTTCCTGGTGCTCCTTTAATATATCTTAAAATCCGAACCACAGCATCCCAATGGTTGTCACATGGAGAGTTCAAAAATTGACTAACAACACTCACAGGAAAAGAGATATCAGGTCGAGTCATTGTGAGATAATTTAGTTTCCCAACAAGTCTCCGATATCAGCCTAAATCAGCTAAGGGCTCCCCCTGATTTGGCTAAGTTTGACATTAGGATCCATCGGGGTATCAATAGGCTTAGCATTTAGCATGCCAGTTTCCTCAAGTATGTCCAAAGCATACTTTCGCTGTGAG
Organism: Ormosia semicastrata; assembly: GCA_029884595.1. Taxonomy (NCBI): domain Eukaryota; kingdom Viridiplantae; phylum Streptophyta; class Magnoliopsida; order Fabales; family Fabaceae; genus Ormosia; species Ormosia semicastrata. The sequence goes on from JAQQTO010000063.1 coordinate 101,355,077, forward strand.
ATAGAAATACCATCCTTTGACTGAGCAACTTCAATTCCCAGGAAATACCAAAGTTTGCCCAAGTCTTTTGTCTGGAAATGATTGAAGAGGAATTGTTTAAGCTGTTGAATGCCATGATGATCATTGCCTGTGATAACGATGTCATCAATATATACAACTAGATAAATACATCCTTGAGAAGAATGGTGGTAGAACACTAAATGGTCTGCTTCACTGCGAGTCATACCAAATTGTTGCACCACAGTACTGAAGTGACTAAACCAGGCGCGAGGAGATTGTTTGAGGCCATAGAGAGATATTTGTAAACGACACACATGTCCAAAACACTCCCCCTGAACAACAAAACCTAGTGGTTGCTCCATATAGACTTCTTCCTGTAACTCACCATGGAGAAATGCATTTTTGATATCTAGTTGGTGAAGGGGCCAATGACGGATGGTAGCCATAGATAAAAAAAAGACGAACAGATGCTACTTTGGCAATAGGAGAGAATGTATCACCATAGTCAAGACCAAAAATCTGAGTATAGCCTTTAGCAACCAATCGTGCTTTAAGGTGATCAATGTGACCATCTGGACCTACTTTAACGATGTAAATCCACCGACAACCAACAACGGATTTGCCTTCTGGAATGGGAACCAAATCCCAAGTTCTGCTGGTTTGAAGGGTTGACATCTCCTCAATCATAACTTGTCTCTAGCCTGGATGAGAAAAAGCTTCACCTGTATTCTTAGGGACAAACATAGAATCCAAGGAGGATACAAAGGCATAATGGGGTGAAGATAAACGATGGTAGCTCAAGCCAGCATAAATAGGAAAAGGGTTACGGGAAGAATGAATACCTTTGCGCATAGCAATAGGAAGATCATACTCACTTGGAAGGTCTTAAGAAGTGGGAGATAATGTTGGAGTAGGATGTGAGTCATCAATTGTGGCTTCAACCGTCTCAAGAGCATCAATAGTGGTTTGTCCAGAAGGTTGGACCTGCCGTGGATGACGATGGAAAGTCAATAATGGTGGTGGTGAAGGCGGTGTCGGGTCTATATGATAAGTTGGATCAACATCAGACTCAAGAGAGGTAATGAGAGTAGGAATAGGGAGTACCTCAGAAATAGGTGGTTCTTCAGAGGAGATTGAGTGGAAAAAGAGGATTGACTCAAAGAAAGTAACATTAACAGAAATCACATATCTCTTAAGGTCAGGAGAAAAACATCTATACCCCTTTTGTGATCGAGGATATCCAAGGAAGACACACTTTAGTGATCGAGGAGAGAGTTTATCTTTTCCTGGTGTGAGGTCATGAACAAAACATGTAGACTTGAAGACTCGAAGAGGTAATGGATAAAGAGGTTGTGTAGGAAAAACAATGGAGTGAGGAATTTTGTTTTGGAGAACCGATGATGGCATTCAGTCGATGAGGTAGCAAGCAGTGAAAACTGCATCACCCCAAAAACGAGATGGTGCTTTAACATGAATAAGGAGTGTATGAGCTGTCTCAATTAAGTGTCTATTTTTCCTTTCAGCAACCTCATTTTGTTGAGGGGTGTGTGCACAAGAGGCTTGGTGAACAATTCCCTAAGAGGCCATAAAAAATTGGAATTGTGTAGAAAAATACTCACGGGCATTGTCACTTCTTAAGGTGCAAATGGTAACACCAAATTGAGTTTGGATTTCATAACAAAAACTCCGGAAAATGGAGAATACTTCTGACCTATTTTTCTTTAAGTATAACCAAGTACACCTTGAATAGTCATCTACAAAAGTTACGAAGTATTGATATCCTAATGTTGAGATAACACGACAAGGTCCTCATACATCAGTGTGAATTATAGCAAAAAGAGATTTAGCTCGGTTACAGAGTCGACTAGGAAAGGAACTATGAGTTTGTTTGCCCATTTAACAAGATTCACACTCCAAAGAAGACAACTTTGACAAATTAGGAACCATCATCTGAAGTTTTGAGATACTAGGGTGTCCAAGACGAGTATGAATAACATTGGGCGATTTTGTGGCTGCAAAAACATTGGAGGTTGTCGAGAGACGGTAGAGGCCCTGTGACTCATGCCCTGCGCCAATCATCTTTCTTGAGCTCCGATCCTACACAAGAACAGAGTCTTTAGTGAAGGTGATATAGCAATCAAGGGTGTGAGTTAGACGGCTAATTGAGATCAAATTATAAGGACAACCAGAAACATAAAGAACGTTGTCCACAAATAATGAAGGCAAAAGATTAGCCTTCCCAATTGCTGTAGGTCGAGTTTGAGAGCCACCGGCTAAGGTAACAGTGGGAAGGTGTGTTGGATAGGAAAGAGCAGAAAGAAAATGTTTGTTACTAGAGATATGATATGAGGCACCAGAATCTAGTACCCAAGGTCCAAGGGATTTGGAGATGCAAGCAATGGAGTTACTAGTGTGTGCAATTAAGGTCACAGATGTAGAGGACTGTATGGCTTCAAACCACTTCTGAAAATCTTCATAATCAGGTTAGGATGGTTGAGTTGTTGATTGGTGACTTGAACCTTTAGAAGTGTCAAGAGTCACGGTCTAAGCAGCATTAGCAATTAGAGGTGGTCTCCCATGCAAGATCCAACAGCGGGCCATAGTGTGACCAATCCACTTGCAATGATCACACTTTGGACAAGTGCGATTGCACATACGTCCTCCTCCTCGATTTCTACCACTGCGTCCTCGATTATCCACTAGGGAGACAAGAGCTGAAGTTTCAGAAATTGGAGGTGTTGGAACTTCAGCAGAAGACTATGATGTGGAGGGTCTCACAACCCTGAGAAGGCTAGAAAAAGCTTTTGAGAGAGTAGGAGCGATAGTGCTTCCTAAAATCTGATCCCGTGTTGAAGAGTATTCTGATGGCAAACCATAAAGTGCTAGGAGCATGAAGAAGGTGTTTCTTTGTTCATACTCTTTTTTTGGAAAATTTGCTGGAGGTAACAACTTGTTGAAGTCTGAAAGAGCAGCTTGAATTCTTCGCAGATAGGTTGACATACGTCCTTCAAGTTTGCGGGGAGCTATCAGAGATATAAGATCAGAACAAACAATGTACATACGTTGTATGTTATTAGTGTAAAGTTCCTTTGCCTGCTTCCATATTGTATAGCATGAGATTTGAGGACAGAAGATTTGTTTCAATGACGAGTGAATTGTTTGCTTCATCAAGCTACATAATTGAGCATTGATCTTCTCCTATCTAGGCCTTTCAATTGTTGGGATATCCTCGACTTTCTTTGTCAAATGGTCAGTATATCCCTTACCTAAGAGCCATAGCTTAATGTCTGAAGCCCATGTATCATAGTTGGTTCCATCTAGCTTGTCAGTGATGATTCCAGAAGAGACATAGCTAGTGAAAATAGGAGTCTCACTCTTAGAAGTGTCAATTTTGGCATCCAACTCAGTTTCAGGTTTAGTCATAATGATTGTGAGAAAGAGACAAACAAGAGAGGATTTTAGGGAGAAATGACAATGCTTTAATCTGGCCAGAGGTGGCTGAAACAGGCTGGAAAACCACCGGCGGTGGCTGAAACAGGCCAGAAAATCACCAAGAAGAGGTCCAGAAAAGGCCAGAACTCGAACAGAGTGCGCGTTTTGTTCATGCGCTCAATATGTGGTGGCACGTGACGGCCACGCGCAGGGAAGGAGGTGGGGCGTGGAGGTGCGTCCTGTGGCGAATGAAGATGGCCTCTTAGGTTTTGGCCGATCGGAGCTTTCTGAATATCCCTGAGGTTGAGCTCACTCGAAACGATGAAGATCTTGAACGGCTGGAAGAATCACAGCCGTGGATGCACTATACGAGAACTGCTGGAACTGGACAGAGTCACCACCACTTCGTGAGAATGGTGGGTATGAATTTAATGCTCACCACTTGCAGTGGGCAAGTGGGTAAATGCAATGGTTTTCTCCTCCCTAGCTCTAGATACCATGTAAACATTGATGGTTGAGAGAAAAGAGAAAGGAGAGAAAATGAGAAACCATGCAAATGGAAGTTGTGACCGTATAGGTCCTTCTTTTTGATTTCTATTATATGAGTAAAAGAAAAGCTATATCTGTACAAGGTACAAATGAATAACAAAGTAATGAAACTACTAGAAGTAAAAAGACCAAAGGTAAAAACCTATTTATCTAACAGCCATATTGTTGTCAGTATAACTGCTGTGACATGCTTTTTTGGCTTCACTCTTGAAACAGGGCCTGAGTTTGGTTCCCCTCCATCCTTTATGAGGAAAAAGCTCCTTTCCATTTTGAGCGAGTCCGGCAAAATTTCCTCCTTGATTGATGATATATCCATAGTAAAACGATATGCCTCTGAGTCGTCTCATGCAATTCCAGTGACCTCTGATGATGAAGCACTTGCAAAGACCAACAAGGAGGTAGATGTTGTAGCTAGTTTGCAAATGTTTTCCTTTCTGATTACAACTATGCTTTGCCTTGTTTATGCCTTTTTTGTTTCAGGTGAAGAATGAAAAGGTACATTTTATCTGGACTCAGTTTTCAGAGTTACACTCATACTTTAAGAAACAAGCTGAAGATTCAGAGAACTTGAATAAAAGACTTGCAGAGATGATGGCATTACTTACATGTCAGAAGAATTTTGCAAAAGGTAAAGGCTTCAAGTTGAGTGCATCTGCCGAACTGAAGGAAATTCTGGCTTGCATGGATGCTAGAATTCATAATCTGTATATGTCACTACCCACGAATGCTATGTTGATAATTTGCACCGGTCATGGAGACACCGCAGTTGTCCGCAGGTAGATATGCATGCCTTTTTTATATCCAAATATTCTGTCTTTCTGTTTGTTTTTACTGGTATACAGTTTTCACCTGACAATAATGTAGGAGCAAATTAGTGTTTGGCCCTGGAATGACATAATATTTCCCAATTGAGTCCTCATATATCTAATTTCCTCAACTGTGTATATGCAAGTTTCTGTTTGGAGTTGGATAAATGCAAAGTTCCATCAACCCTAGTCAAATTTGACTGGAAGATTCACATATGTAATTTATTGATTCCCAATGTGGATGGTGGATCCTGTGTCATGTTGGACTTACTGATTTGCTTATGTGAATATGATTGCGCATGTAAATGGTGAATTGTCAACAAATTGCATGGCTTGGTTCCATATCATTATAATTCTTTATAATCACTTGATGATCCGTGACCAAGTCACACCATTTACTAGGGTTCCATGTGAGCTATTCACAAGTCCATGGATGCAAACCCATTAGTCCAACTCCAATATGATCCTGGTTGACAAACATTACAGATTGAAACTTACTAGTTGAGGTAATTAGACATATGAGGATTCACCTGAGGAATGGGGCATCTTTCATGGCTTAAACATAACTGTCAATTTGAACATGTGATGCCATTTCATTTGAATTTGAAAAATATATTCCATAATTGTCCAAGTCACACATCTCTTCCCTTTTTGATGGCGGTAGTTGAGTTTGTATATTAGCATTGATTATCTTTTGACTGTTAGCTAAATTAGTTAATAATTCATTAATGATTTGTGGCAAAATTGCTTGTGGCCTGGATTGACAAGATTAGGTCTGGGAGCTTTATGAGACAATGTTTATGAACTTAGATTTCTCTTTTCAAGGCTGAGGGAGTACAAATATCTTCTTCACCATTTTGATCTTTTTCACTGTTGAGGATCATGTTGAATTGTCAGTCAGAAAGTTGCCTTTGCCTTATCCTTTTGCTGTTGTAATTTACTTTACAAATGAATACACAAGCTGAGGAGAGGGGGGGGGGGGAGAGAGAACGAACATAGTTGTGTAGTACTTCCAGGTGTTGTGCAACGAACATATATGAAATTTGATATGCAAATTTGGACAGGCCTGGAACTTAAACAAACCTAAGATTGTACTTTTTATAACTAATGTTCATTTATTTTGAATGAAAATTGTTGGTTTTTTAACCTTCCTTTTTTCTTTGAAGGCTGAGGAGAATGCTTACTGAGCAGAGTGAAAGTAATTTATGTCGAGAGAAGATTGTGGAAATCTTGGAAGAGGTTCAGGCTCGAGCTGAAGTAGCCTTGTGTTTTGTAGGTATAAAGCATTGAGTATAAATAATACAAAATGTGTACCAAAAAAAAAAGAATACAAAATGAACTGATTATTCTTGATAACCTGTGGTGAGTGCCCACAATTTGATGATAAACGTTGCGAAATGTAAAAATTGGTAACATCTCACGGCAAGAGTTCTAAATCTGTCATAACCATATCAGGAAAAAGAATTAAGAGAAGGGCCCCACATATTTTCAATGATTCTGTTTCTTCATAAAAATTATTTATTGTTTAGTTATTTCGCCTTTTTTTCCACAAATATTTTTCCATCCGTACGGGGTTTAGAGTTATTTTAATTTTAAATCTGTTCAGTTTATGGGAAAAAGTTATGTTTGCATATCCAGTACGTAATCTTCCGTAAAGATATCAATGAATTTTAACCTAGCGTTTGAAAGTATGGGGCTTGGGAGCATTAGGAAGTGCGTTTGGGAATAGAATGGAGCTGGAATAGCTGTAAAATAGTTGGGCTATGAAAGAATTAGTATTATAAAAGCAGAATTAGAACAAATTAATTACATATGAACATGGCTACAAATATTTTTACAATCGATTAATCATTTGTCTCAAACTTAACAATAACATATTAACCACATCTTGAATTATATATTTCTTTACAATCAAACTTTTGATGCAGCTGCTCCATCATTGCATTACTAACTAGCCTGATGGGGACTGTCATCTCAATTCATAACCACGTTCATACGCTTAAAATGCACTTCACATCTTGTTTTGTCAAATCCTTAAATTATAATATAACTGCCGTAAGCTATTCGCATCTCGACGTGACATCCTAACCAAATTGAAATTAAATAAAATACGCCACACGGTTGAATGGTTTATGCGAACGAGTTATGCAACAGAGGAAATGTACAAATATGCTAACAAGGAATGATGTCATTACAAGCCTAAGCATAGCTGTTCTTTGTTGTAAGATACTCCGTTGTCCTCCAGCCACGTTAATCACTTGAATAACATGAAAATTCGTATTAGCTTAAGATTGCACGTTAGCATACATCTGAATCTGGACCACACGCTTAAACATACAGATAGACTAAACAAGCAAGCAAATACTACATTAACACTAAGAATGAGTCTCACGTAACAAAAGAATTGTCTTGGTCACCTCCATGCTGAAGCAACAATTAAGTTTTTGTCTTCCCACCCAAAATGAAGTGCTCCCATTTCCTCCTTTATCTTGTACCTGTCACAGTACTGCTTAATGAGTTTCCTAATTGCTTGTGTCACATTTGTGCTCATTGGGGATGAAGTGAAGCCAGCCATTGTCATCCTTGCCCTCCATTTTCCAGCAACTTCATACCGTTCTATTCTATCCTCGCCCTCACATGCAACAATATTGACAATGTCCTTTGCCAAGCATTGCCTTTCCACATTCAGCCTGTCCTGGCTTTCTCTAGGAAGAGTTACATCGAGTGAGTCAAACACAGCAGAGTAGTAATTGTAGGCTTCAACAAATCTCGGGAGAAAGGGAGTGGTGTTAGTGTTCATGTCTTGCTCCACAACTGTTACAAGTTTTGGATTCAGGCTCTTGACCATGCGAAGAAGTTGGTCTCGTTCGTTTACCGTTGAAACACTCTCATCACACATGTGATGAAGCTGGAATGCAAAGTTCACCACAAGTGCTTCCCCAGGACGACAGTTGAGCATTGATGGGGTGACAATGGCAGTCCTTGATGCCACTGCTCGAAACTCAAATGGCAATCCAAGCGCTTCTGCTAGCTTTTCAAGTCTTTGTCCTATGATGTTTAGGCCTCCAACAGATCGCTGCACAGATTCAGGATCATCAACCCCAGTCAATGTCACATGGGCTGGCTTACCCGGCCTTGAAGCAAGTGTTTGTATTAGAGTTATGTATTGACTTCCTTGATTGATGTCAAAATCTATTATATGAACCTTCTTTTCATCTTTAACAACCTCTGCAATTGCACCATTTGCTGCAATAAATCCAAATTTAAAACATGGACACACCTCAAATAGTATCTGCATGGCTGCTAGACGGTCTGAAGAAGGAGGTTCCTTGCATTTCAGAGCTTTATAAATACATTTTCCAGATGAAGCCACACGAGCTGCAAGTCCTTCCACCATATAGGCTGCAATTCTTTGGGAGGGATCTCCTTGAATTGAGACCATCTGCCGGAGATCATTTATCATAGATGAGGCTTCCTCTTCATTTCCTTCTGAAAGTGCACTAGCACATTCATAAAGCAATTGCTTGGGGGTACGAGGAGAGCTTTGTGATATTTCTTTGGTGCTACTGATGCTACTAAGATTGGAATCTGAGGACGAAGACTCCTTTGGTGAGTCATGGAGCAGCATATTCTGAATGGGATCAGCCCACTCCACAATGCCAGGATCAATCTCCATGCTTTGAGCAGTCCCAAAAATGTCTTCCTCCTCCTCCTCATCATCATTATCATCAAGCAATGCCCTCTCCAATTCTTGTAGTTTTAATCTCATTTCACCATCAAAGTCAAGGGAATCCAGGCTCCCATTTTCCAAAATATCTGATCCAAAGTTGGACTGATAGGCATCACGATGCCTTGTAGACATGAAAGAAGTATCAAATGGGTTAGTAGAAACCATAGAAGCTCCTGAACTAGCTCTAAGCTGGTAAGAAGAAGCACCATTAGGGTGAATTGAATTTCCTGAGATGCCGGAACTAGATGGTTCTATCAGTTCTTCTGTAGGTGAATCAAGGAAGTACTTTTCATAACTCTCACTGGAGTAAGAATCTGTCATGTACATGCTTTTGTGCTTATCAGGACCAAAATTTTGGGAGGTCAAGCCAGGTTTAACATCAGTTCCCTTTAGCGAGTAGAGCTTGGCATTCCTATATGATGTAGCAGCCAGCTCTGCAGATGTAACCAATGACATAGTTCGCCTTTAATTCAGTCAGTTCACATAGAATTTCAGTCTCTGCCCAAAACATCACAAAGATTATTAGTCTGGAAAATGCTATAAATTCAGCAATCAATTAAAACTACCAAGCTTTATTTTTTTCTTTCCCACCTTGAGAAATAGTAAACCAGGCCAAGTTGCTCACTGATGAAATCTTGTTGAACCTTCTAGGATGCCTGTGTTGAGATTGGAGAAACAAAAGGAGAAGAAAACAAAATTAGAAGACACTTTCAGTTAGAACAACCAACCTATACAAACTTGACAAAGCATATTAAATACACTTCAGTTTAGTAATTTACATACTGAAAGCCTCATGAATAAGCTGGTTGATAATTATTTCAATTCACAATTTTTTTAAATCTAAAAATTAAAGTAATCCTATGCAATTGTGTGCTTTAGACTTAAACAGAATTTGTTGCTACTTGATCCTTAGATGACCACTATGATTGAATTTATTCAAGTAATAACTATGATCTCACTTGGCGAGCAAAGAGAATTCAAACTTCCTTTTCAACAAAATTTAGTTATTAGCTTCCGTCAAATATGAATTGACATGGAAGATAAAGTTGCACCTTAGCAAAGCAAAGAATATTGTTCTGATATAGTGGCCACACTGTATTTGGAAGAGAAAAATAAATATTAAAGACTTGTCCGCTTTACACCAATATACACAATATGGTCCACTTAACCAAATGCATTCTTGATATCAAATGAAATGCTCAGGAAACAAAGACTTCTGTATTGGTCTAAAGATTCTTCAGACATTCAACTTAAATCTTAAAACTTATTTGCCAAACTAAAAAATGAGGAATTTCTGAGGTTGACAAATCATTTGCTCTTCGAATATGATATATAATATATTAACTCTAGCCAGAAAGAACACAGAAATGAAACTCCTGCTGTGAATAAAAATTAAGATGTTAAAGCATAAGAGACTCATTCAACAACTAGTTTGATTACATAGATGAAATTGATGACCATGCACACAGCTTTTTGGATAGTACGATCATTTAGTATGTGTTTAGCTGGGAGAATCAATGGGATAAAGTATCCGCTTTGAAGAGACAGCTTTATTTTAAGACAACAAAACTCCCTGCCAAAAACCATTTTTTGTTTGAAATTCCAACCCAAAAGATGAGTACATGTATCAAGTGCAGAAACAGAAGGTAAAACAAAACCCTTTGGGAGTAAAGACCTAGACAAGGAAAAAATCAAAAATTCCTTAGGACAACGAAATTTAACACAAATCGAGAAGTGTAGAAACTAAAGACCCTTTTTTGTAGTCTTCCTGTATTCTAATTCACAAGCAAATCACCGGGATTGCAACAGATAGTACCTCTTATCCGAAGGAACGACCCAAGTTACAAAATTTAAAGCATTTCATCAAGATTCTAGAGGTAGAAATTAAAGAACAATCACCACAGAGACAAAGTGTACCTGATGCAACTAGAAACCAGGAAGAAGCACACAGACCACAGCAGTCTTCCTGCCCTGTCAGTAGGCACACAGGCAGATGAGGATGAACCTCAGAATTGTCTCTAGAGGAGTAGAGAAGAAAACTCAGCAAGGCTTTTGAACGAACAAGCGAAAGAGAGATTATAACCATGCCAAAAGGCAAGACAACCTCTTGATGACTCTGACTCATAAAATATTAAAAAAAACTAAAATGTTTTTTAACATGAGGAGTACGACATCGACTAGAACGCCGTGCCGTATGTTAATATGGGCATATGGCTTATTGATCACATTATCACATGTGAAGGGAGAATAAATGTATGTTATGTAAATGTGAGTGAAATTATCAACAGGAAAAAGATAATCTTATATTTTTTTTAAAAGTGTATTATTATTTATATTATTTTTAATAAATGTGATTAAATAAAAAAATATGTATAATAAATAATATTAGATGAGATGTAAAAAAAAAATATATACATTATTTAATGTAAGAAAATAAAAATTGTTATCTAAATGTCATATTTTGAATGTTTAACTATTTAATTATAAAAATATTTTTTGAACAGGGAAGGTTAGATTGTTGGAAAAGCAACAAATTAGATAACAACCAAAATTAACAAGAAGGAGCTTTAAGAATTGATATGCACAATTAATCAATCAAATAAATATAGATGTCGACATAGGAAGAAAAAAAAGACAAGACTTTTAAGTTTAAATCTCCCGTTGAATTAAAAACAATAAAGGTCAGTTAAGAGGAATTCAGCAGCCCAATTAAAGAAAGAATATGAACAGAGGCCCGTTCAATTTATTTTATTAAATAAAAATGAAAGGCAATCATGGCAATTACCAGAGTTTCTGGAATCCAAAGGAAATGGTAAGCAAGTGGAAAACTCACCTAGAATTAACGAAACTTCTTAGCATTCGCCGTTTGTCTGTCTCTGACTAAAGACATTGGTCTCACGAAACTATGATGAGACAATATGAGCATGAGATACCCGTCAAGGACGGTGCAAACTGCAAATGAAAACACTGCACTGCCCCTCCTTCTTTCCCATCCTTCAATGTTGACCGTCTGATTGAGGCCTGCCAGCAACCCCCAGTTGAACATTGCAGTGGCAATTGAGTATTTTCATAAAAAAATTCTGCGTCAACTTTTTTTTGTTTGATATGCTACCTTAACTTCAAACTTTAATGTGAAAACTAATTTTAATCAACACACTAAAACGTAATTTTTTTTGGTGTTAACACTAAAACGTATATTAGCTGAAAGATGTAATGATAATCCATATCTTTCTAAATAATTACTATTTTTTCATCAATAGCATTATGAAAGTTTGAGTACATGATTTCTTATAAATTATTTAAATCTCCCATCCTAAGAGGTCATACCTCCATTTTACATATATACGGAGGATTTACTTCTTCTTATATATTTTTTTATGTAGTTAAGTGAAGAAAAAAAAATAGACATAAATATTATAAAAATAATTTCATAAATTATGATTAGATTTTATTAAAAAATATTTTTGTATTTATTTTTTTCTTCCACTTGATTACATGAAAAAAAAATGATATGAGAAGATCCAAATCTATATATATAGAACGTATCTAGTGAGAAAATTATTTGTTATAAAATATGAAATGAGTGAATCTTGATTATTAGATCTTATATGAATGATTAATATTAAAATATAAACGCATGTGACTTTTTTAAGTAATCATATGACTTTTAAGTAATTTTTAATATAAATTATTTATATATAATTATATAATCAAAATTTACTTCTTTTATTTTTTTATTATAAAAATTATTCTCACTAAATATACCACTATATATATATATATAAAACTTGAGTCCCTACAAATAGATTTTTTACGTTTTGATATCTTCACAATCTTAAAGGGTAAACATATGGGTAAACATATGTTTCACGTAACTAGTTCAATTCTAGTGATATAAGGGTAAACATAAGTCAAATAATAAGTATTTTTATATTTTTAAATTGCTTTGATATATCAAATTAAATATTTTTATCTCGTCATGTTAGTGCTTTTTAATCAATAAAAGGATCTTTAGATAAGGTCAAATCCTTTTTTGTCCTAAATCCTTTATAAAAATAAAGTCTTAATTTTATGAAAAAATTCATGAAACAATTGTTTTTTTTAACAATTTTAGGTCAAGAATAATAGCTATATAATTCTTTCCACGTGACAAGTTATATTTATAAAAAAGATTTAGATCCCCAATACTTCACTCAGTCTTTTCACATCAAAGTATTAGGACATGCTTGAAACACAATAAGTGGGACTAGTTAACAGCATTATAGCATACTAATAGTCTAATACTTCTATTAGTGTAATTTTTATATGTTTAATTTTTTTAATTATCTTATAAAATTATTTTATATCTCATAAAAATATTACAATCATATATAATATAATTTAATATTTTTTCACATAGATATATAATAGATATATATCTATCATATTTTGAATAGACAAAAAAATATTATCCAGTATACTAGCAAGTAATCAATAAACTTGTATGGTGATATCTGAAAATGGAATGTAAAATTTTAAACCGTTGCTAGTGACATAATTGTATAATTCAGACGGAAGGTTAAGATATAAGGCTTATCTAGTCATAAGACTAAACTATTGGAGCAAGCAAGTAATAAACTTGTATGGTGATATCTGAAAATGGAACTTAAAATTTCAAACTGTGACTAGTGACATAATTGTATAGTTCAGATGGAAGGGTAAGATATAGGGCTTATCTAGTCATAATACTAAACTATTGGATAAGTGATTCAATAGTAAGTTAAATGATTAAATTAAAAAATCTGAATAAAGAATAAAATATTTTTATAAAAATATTATACAAAAAATTATATTATATAAATATTATTATATTAAAAAATATTATATAAAAAATATTTCTAATTAATAGTTATAATAATTTATTAGTTAAATAATTTTATAAATTAAAAAATTAAGTATATTGCTTAATAAAAACATGTAATTTAATAATAAAATATATCTTATGACAAAATATATTAAATAATGTATTTAAATCTTACAAGTTATATTTTTTAAAATTTTAATTTAAAAATTAAAAAAATTGGATCAACTAGATAACTTAAATCTAACCGAATTTGACCATTTCGTTGAAAAGACTGGCTCAAAGACTGGGTGTCAGATTTTCCCATCCAACCGACGTCCGGTTCGTAAAACTATACTAGTGACGGATCACTATTTTTTAAATTTTTTTTCAAATTATAAAAGAGAAAAAGACATAAAATTATAAAAAAAATTCATATATTTTAATTAAGTCTTATTAATAATTTTTTTATTTTTTCTTTTATAAGTAACCACTTAAAAAAAATTAAAAGAACCTCGATCGGCTAGTGAAATAGGCTTGCATCATCACAACTTCATTTTGTTTTTAATTTCGAAAGCGCGGAATATGGAAGGGAAATGCAACTGTGGTACCCATATGTTTGACTTTTTTAGTTTTTGCATAAAATTATTTTTTTAATTAAAAAATTTTCTGGATCATTTTTATTATAAATACCTTTAAATATAAAATAAAATAATTCAGACACGTATATTATAGTTTTTTAAATACTTTTATTATTTATTTAATTAAAATATATTTAATTTTATTTAATTTATTCACAAAATCATTTTATATGTCATAATTATTACAGTTATATATAAAATTATTTAATATTTTTATATTAATATATAATATAAATATAATATATATATATTTTAATATACATAAAATATTTATTTTTTTAAATACCCAAAACTTAAAAAATAAAACGAGAAAATAGTTGTAGTTTTTGACAAAGTAAAGGTTCTGCACGAGGTCTCCTTTTCCTAGTTCAAACCTTACTTGCTACAAACACCTACAGTTGTACGGTGGAAAATTTTCTTTTTCTTTTATCTTCAAAGAGCATACGACTCAAAATGACATACAAGCCCTCCCCTGTCGTTGTTCTCGAGTAAAATGATGAAAGAACATTTCAACTAAGGTGAAAGTAACATGTTCGTTGCGACACCAAATTACTATGATGTTTTCATATAAAATATTTACCTTGCTAACTTATTTGTATGTGCATCTAGTAGGGGGAGGACAAGTGTATCCAATAGTTTTGTGACTTCTAATGTGAAATGAACCAAATATGTCATCAATCACACGTATAATTTATTAGTACAATTGTATGAAGCATCCAAGATTAACATCCACACAAGTTTTATTTATTAATGTCATTAAGTCTTAATCATTTCTCCTTTATCTTATCCAAACGGACCAAACCAAGCGAGTTGGAATGCTGGACAAGAAAATAATTGACATATTGATACCAAAAAGTAATTGCATTCATTGATTTTTTCTTATCGGTTTGAAATTGCTTATTGAGCTGTAATTACCTACATGATTATCTTCTTCCTCTTTTCATAATTAATATAATTATCTTTTTAGTCTTTAACTAATTATTCACATAATTTTTGACCAAAAATAATAGTTAAATATAACTCTTCTTAAAATAGTAACTTTAGAATTCAAACTTATAATATTGGTGATAAAATTTGTCTAAAATTACAATTTATTTTTACTACAAGTATAATCACCCCTTGATTCTATCTAATAGACTTTCATTATACCAACTAGGAAATGTTTAGACAAGTACCATATGATTTCAGACACTTGTGACTGACTCCATATTCATTCAATTAACGGACGCATCATATTTGAGCACATGGGAGGAGTTGATCTTAGGAGATAACGGTTGAAGTCAAACCATACACTTGTTTCATTATTTTCTCCTCAAATTCTTTTTAATGGGTAAGTCAGAAAGTCTTTGGGGTTTGTATATAATATATGATGTGTTTGGGAACGGATTTAGATCATTTTAATTTTTTTTTCTTTCAAATGATCAAGTAAAAGAAAAAGATAAATACAAAGATTATAAAAAAAAAATTCATACATTATAATTGAGTTTTATTAATAACTTTATTTGTATTTATCTTTATTCTTCACTCAATTATTTGAAAGAGAAAAAGTTTAAGAGAAGAAAAGAGGAGCATTGGAAAAGACAGTTAATTTAATTGTTGAATTGAGATTGGGAGATTAAATTTTTTTTAATTTAAAGTATTTAGTTTAGTATATCTTTGCATATCATAAAACAAAAATAATCACAGAAATTTGTTTATTTATTTTAAGTAATCAGATGATCACATATTTTAAGATGCAGTATTTAGCAATAATAATAACACTATAGCCTAGCAAAATCCTCATCTTCTTCATGATTCAAGATTTGGATTGTAACAAATCAAAGAATTTAAATAATCATTCATACTATTATTTAAATCAAAGTTGTTGAGATTAAGAAAGAAATCACATGGAAATTAGGTTGCATCTCGCCATTTAACTTAGCTAATGTGAATACAACCCTGATTTTTTCAAATTATTTTTTGTTATGGATTTTGTTTTTTTTTAAAATGAAGGGTGCATTTTAGAAAAAAAAAAAGATCATAATCGGTGATGAAAAAAATAAAAAAGTGGATTATTATAATTTATTATACAAGTGTATGTATCTTACAAAATTTTAAATTCTTAATTTTTTTTATCAATAATTACAATCTACGTTATACTCTCAAAAATAAATTCCTCACTTTAAAGGAGAAATCCTTTTATACATTACTTTTCACCATGAAACCTCCTCATTTAAGTTTATTCATTTATTGTCAAATGTAAAAAAAATCATCATATATATATTTTAAAAATATATGTACCGTTAATACTTTTTTAAGAATATTAAATTTAATAAAAAATAAAAAAAAATATTAGTGTGATAAATACTATTAAGAAAAATGTGAAAAGTTTCCACTAAACCATTTACCATCTCATTATATTAACAAATTTAATTTATTTATTTATTCCATCTATGAATTTGCTTTTGTCGTCCAATCCCGCTGGAGTCACAGGGCAAATTTGTAGCATTTGAAAGTTTTTCTTTGCTTGTGAATCCCATCCTGTCACCGCCCGGTCCCTGTTGTGTTGAGGCTTTTCCATAAAACGGTTGTCCAGCTACAGCATTAACCGAAGGTTGGGCGGAGGGTTTTGTTCCGCACTCTGAACATCACTCTGACGACAACGAAAGAGATATTATTCAGCATTTTGCATTGGTAAGCCAATCCTCTCCAATTTTCAAGTTTTAGTGTGTGATTTATGATAGTTTGATGAGGAATAGGTTGTGGAGAACCGTATTAGTGAGATTTAGGGAATTCTTGTACTTTTAAATGTTTTGGTTACATTAATGTAGGGTGTAACATCCTAGGTAGATAAAGGAAACTAAGGGATGAGAATGCAACCTTAATCGAACAAGCTTGTTCTTCATACTGATCAAACCTAACTCTTGGTTTTGTCATAAGTGATGCTAATGCATGAGCCTCTCCAATAACTAGGAGTAGTTCAGATTTTAAATTTACTTCATGAAAAGGAGTCAAATTCATGAAACTGAATTGTTAGGGGCTCTAAGAACCCTCCTTGATGGACCAAAACATGGTTGTGTCTTCTCAATGGTGAGTTTCCTCTATCATCTGTTATGGTTGTTAGTGTGGATATGTAAAGTATTTCGGGGAGCATGTATAAATTGATAGCTATTGTCATTTGACAAAAAAAAAAAAAAGAAATAATGAGTTCTTAAGATAAAAAAATTTGTTGAGGATTAAAGTTCTCTGTTTTAGATAATGGATTGATCCTTTGTGGTTTAAGTGCTCATTAATTTATGGCTGTCCTAGGATGTGTTTGGTTTGAAAAGTAGAAACCATGCGGATTATGCTGATAGATTCTTCATGTAGTTAAGGCTATAGTTTGAACTCCTGTAACTAAAATTGGAGGAAGTGTACCTTGCAGAGAGAGCTTAATTGAGTATCCTTGTTTATCTTATAGATTTTTAGGTAATTGATTCAAACTAAAATTTGCTTGCTAAGTTATACGATATGAAGATGGTTAACGGGTAGAATCAGGCTTTAAGTTTAGTCATAAAATTTGATGATATTTATATCAATTAGAGGTTCTCAAATTCTATTTTGAGATGATGGTTTCGGTTAGGCATTGATACCTTGTCAAAATGATTGTTAATAGAAAGGCAATAGCTATTAGACATAAAGGTTAGTAAATCTTTACTCCATTCTCGCTGTGACCCTTCCCCTCCTTTTTTCATCAATCACTTTCTTGTTGTCCTTCATACCCGCTGAAGGTCACAACCCAAATTTCAAGCATTTGAATGTATTTGATTCTTCACTGTTTTCGTCAACCTGCTTTCCTCACCACCTGTTTTCGAGTATCAGCTTGGCTCTCAATTGTTTGCACCCCATTCCCCATTATGTGCTACAAATCCTAACGCTTGGCTCCTCAAACATGCTTTGGGAATCAGCTTTGGGCTTCATTAATGGAGGCTTCTCAACGTCACACTTGAAAATAAGGAACAACTGTAAAACAACTGATTATGATTGAATTGCTTGAGTGAATTTCACTCAGCATATAGGTATTTATAAACATGAGAAATTAATTACAACTTTTATTTACAAGAAGAATAATTAAAGACTTAAACCATTCCTCATGACACTATTGTTTCCAAAGCTAACTATTATATTTCCCATGCTAACTAATTCAATATTCAACACTCCTCCTCAAGTTGGAGCATATAAATCATATGCACTAAGCTTGTTACATATGAACTGTACTCGATGACCCCTAAGAGATTTGGTGAAAATATCTGCAAGCTGATTATTTGAGTTGATAAAGGCAGTCACTACTTCTCCACTTTGTGTCTTCTCTCTCACAAAATGACAATTAATTTCTATATGTTTGGTTCTCTCATGAAACACCGGGTTAGAAGCGATATGTAGGGCTGCTTGATTATCACATATAAGCTCCATCTTACCTGTTTCACACAATTTGAGTTCATTGATTAATTGTTTCAGCCATATTAGCTCATATGTTGCAAGTGCCATAGCACGATACTCTGCATTTGCACTTGATCTTGCCACAATACTTTGTTTCTTACTTTTCTAGGATATTACGTTTCCACCAAAAAGAACACAATAGCCTGATGTAGAATGTCTATCGAATGGAGAACCTGTCCAATCTACATCTGTGTATCCCACAATCTGAGTATGTCCTTTATCTTCATACGATAGGCCTTTTCTTGGAGCCCCTTTGATATATCTAAGAACTCTAATGACTGCATTCCAATGTCCTTCACATGGTGAGTCGAGAAACTGACTAAGGGTGCTCATAGCAAAGGATATAGCTAGTCGGGTAACAGTCAAATAATTTAATCGGCCAATCAACCTGCAATATTTGGCTGGATCAGATAATGGTTCTCCTTGATCTAGATTAAGTTTGGCATTGGGATCCATTGCTGTATCTATTGGCTTAGAATCCAACATTCCAGTTTCCTTAATAATGTCTAATGCATATTTTCTCTGTGAGATACAAATCCTTGCATTAGATTGTGCCACTTCTATTCCTAGGAAATATTTCAACCTTCCAAGATCCTTAGTCTGAAAGTGATCAAATAGGTGTTGTTTTAACTTCACAATTCCTTCTTGATCATCTCCAGTGATAACAATATCATTGACATAAACAATCAGAGATATATGGAAGTTCCAGAGGAGGAATGATGATAGAAAACTGAGTGATCGGCCTCACTGCGAACCATACCAAAATATGATATAACAGTACTGAATCTATCAAACCAAGCTCGCTGAGACTGTTTCAAGCCATATAAAGATTTGTGCAAACAACAAACCAAGCCAGACTCCCCTGAGCAACAAACCCCGTAGGTTGCTCCATCTACACTTCTTCTTGGAGATCACCATGTAAGAATGCATTCTTAATATTAAGTTGATAAAGTGGCCAGTGGTGGATGGCGGCCATGGAAAGGAAAAGATGAACTGACGCCATCTTTGCAACCGGAGAGAAAGTATCACTATAATCAAGGCCAAAAATTTGAGTGAAACCTTTAGTAACAAGACGAGCTTTCAATCGATTAACAGCTCCATCAGGTTCTACCTTAATTGTATAAATCCACCGACAACCCACAGTAGATTTGCTAGGTGGCAATGGAACAAGTTCCCAAGTACCATTGACATGTAATGCATACATCTCTTCTAACATTGCCTGCGCGCCAGTCTGGATGGGAGAGGGCTTCGGCTGTTGTTTTTGCTATAGTCACAAAAGACAAAGAAGAGATAAAAGCATCATAGGAAGAAGACAAGCGATGATAACTCAAAAAATTATAAATGGGATGAGGATTGCAAGTAGAACGAGTACCTTTTGGGATAGCAATGGGAGGACTGGAGATAACATTCGGAGGAGGATCTAAGGAAGGTTCAATCATTGGTTCTAGTTGTGAATCAACAAGGATTGCATTTGGACCATTAGCTGTACGAGGTCGACAGTGATAAACTTGGAGAGGTTTATCTGCAAGGACAGACGGGGTAGTGACAGGAGGTCCGTCTAAGTAAGGAACAGGTAAAACCTCAGTGACAGGATGAGAGATAATATCAGATGTAGAGAAAAAAGGAGTATTTTCAAGAAAGGTAACATCTGCAGACACAATAAAATGGTTAAGTTTAGGGGAATAACATCGATATCCTTTTTGGAATCTAGTATATCCCAAGAAGACACTCTTAATAGAACGAACAGTTAACTTATTTTTCCTTGGTGTAAGATCATGAACAAAATAAGTACAATCAAATATCTGTAGTGGAAGAGAGAAAATAGGTTCGTGAGGAAATAAAATCGAATGAGGGATTTGATTTTGCAAGACAGAGGAGGACATACGATTAATAAGGTAGCACGCAATAAGGATAGCTTCACTCCAAAACCGACGGGGAACATGAGTATGAATAAGCAGAGTGCGAGCGGTTTCTAGAAAGTGGCGGTGTTTGCGCTCAGAAACTCCATTTTGTTGTCGAGTGTGTGGACAAGAAGATTGATGGAGAATACCCTGTGAAGCCATAAAAAGATGAAAAAGATGCAGAAAAATATTCACAAACATTATCACTATGCAAAATTTTAATAGAAGTACTGAACTGTGTACGAATTTCAGAACAAAAGGATTTGAATATAGAAAACAATTCAAATCGTTAATTCATTAAATATAATCAAGTACAATGAGAATAGTCATCAATAAAGGTAACAAAGCTCTGAAGCATGGGTACTCCTCTCAGGGAGGAATACCAGTACCCGGTACGTACCGGGTACGAGTACGTGTTGGGTAAGCGATGGGTACGTACCTTTTTTTTTTTTTTGAATTTTGTAGTTGTGTACGGCTTGGGTGCAGCTTGGGGTATGACTCCATCAAAGTTGGGTATGGCTCCACCACTATTTTTTGCCAAAAACGATTGCCTTTCACTCTCAAATGAGATTTTCTTTCTTTCCCCCAATTTCCTATTCAACCAGAGCCTCATTTCTACTCCCCTTCTCGAGTCTCGACCTAGCAGCGCAGTCCATAAAGAGTTACATGGGTCGTTTGCGACCCAATATGCTGATAGCAGCGTTCTAGACTTAGGAATAAGATGAGGGAAAAATGGTAGAGCAGAGGAAGAAGGCCTATAGAGTAGGGTTGTGTGGCTGCATGCAGAAAAGTGGAGAAGAAGCCGCTTGGAGATGAAACCGCAAGTGGGATAGCGTGGCTGCTATGTCTACAACTGCATTTCTGCGTTAGTGCTTGAAGAAAAATTGGAGAAGCAGCCGCAATTCAGAGAGAATGTGGGAGGAAAACAGTGAAAAGTACAAAACCCTAATTGATGCAATGTGCAAAACGCACATCATCACTTAAAAGCAAGAAATGGGCCTTTTCTAGTTTTGGGCCTATTCAATCAGTGGACCACAAAAAAATGTGAGAATAGGATAAAACAGAGAGTGGACTGTGGACTTTGCCTATTACAAATAAGAATTAGTTAGTAGTATAATTTATTTTAGTTTATTATATATATATATATATATAACGTACTCGTACCCTAGTTTTTTGAAAATTTTCGTACCTCGTACTCGTACCCGTACCCGTGCAACGTAGTAACAAAGTAACGGAAACCTTGACAAGAGGGAACACGACTTGGACCTCAAACATTTGAATGAATAATGGCAAATGGAGATGCAACTCTCTTATTAACACGATTAGAAAAAGAAGTGCGAACATGTTTTCCTAATTAACAGGACTCACACTCTAAGTTATTAGGATTCGATAGACTAGGAACCATAGTTTGGAATTTGGATAGGTTGGGATGTCCCAAGCGACAATGAATCAATTTTGGAGACTCAACTACGGCACAAGATACTAATGAACTTGGTATGGTCAGTCGATACAGTCCTTGAGATTCACATATATTACCAATTGTTTGTCCCGTTCCCTGATACTACACAAGAATGGAATCGGCAAAAAGGGTAACAGAACAATTAAGTGAACGAGTAAATTGGCTAACAGAAATTAAATTAAAGGGATAGTTAGGCATATAGAGAACAAATTTTAAAGGTAATGTGGGAAGAGGATTAGCTTGACCTATCCCTTTAGCACAAATTTTAGAACCATCAGCCAAAGTAATGGATGAAAGAAAAGCAGGTTGTTCAAGTTTAGAAAGGACAAAAGAAGTACCAGAAATGTGATCAAAAGCACCTGAATCAAGGACCCATGGTCCAAGAGAGGAAGGATGAGAAATACAGGCAACAGGATTACCATAATGTGCAACCAAAGCAACGGGAGTAGAAGCCTACTTAGATGTTTGGTACGTGAGAAACTCATTATAGTCATTTCTGGAAACATAAATACCATGTGATTCTGTCATGCTGATACAGGAATAAAGAGGCTGGGTAAATGTTTAGAAAGATCGAAAATAATCTGGAAAGGATGCTGAAGCAAACCCAAGAACAAAACAACAGAGGCGAAACAGAGGGCCAACAAGGCCAAACAGTAGAGCTGTCAATCTGGGTTGAAGCCCATGGGACAGCCCATTAAGCCCTACATAGGGTTATTTATTTTATTGGCCCAACTATTAGTAGGGCTTTTTAGCCCTTAACCCACAAAGCCCCATCTGTAAGTGGGTTAGGGCAGGGCTATCCAGTGGGTCAGCCCCTATCTCAAACATTTTATTTTTTTAATTATTTCTTATCAATAATTTTAATTCCCAAATTCATTTCAACCCTAAAAACCCTAATTCACTCCAATTATCTCTCTCTGGCCTCGTCTTCCTCTTTGCTAATCATGGGTTCGCTGGAGCAGTGCAAGCAACTGCACGGCGGTGAAGGTGGGGCCGTTTGGGTCATGTGCGGCGAGGCAGGAGCAAAGGAGTACGGGTTGAGATGTGGTGGTTGCAGGAACGCACGGTGAGTTTTCTGTGCAGAAGCCGGCATTGGACATGGCGGAGGAAGGTTCGGCTCAGTGGTTTGGGCCGTTTCTTTAGCTCACTGGTGGTTCTATTTATTATGTGGTGTCTCCTTTTTTTTTTTTTTTAAACAGGGATGTGATGAATTCCTTCTGCTTGAGGGTGATTTGTGAATATTTTTGGGATTGGGATTCTATTTGGGATTCTCTGTGTTGATGATGAAGTGTTGGTTGCTGAGGTTTTTTGGTGTTGATTGATACTGGGTTGGTTTATGTAATTTTGAGTTTGTTAGTTTCTGGGTTATGTGTAATGGGTTTCACGGAACAGGGCTCTGATTTTTCTAGGTTTATTTCTTATGGTTGAATTTGTGGGTGAAGACAAGTTCTGTTTTCTTCATTCTTGTATCTACAAAAACACATTGTTTTCTGTTTATTCATTCTTGTAGTGATGACTGTTAGTGTTAATTCTCATTCTAGCTAAAGAATTTCTGGGGGCACTTTTGAAAGTTTATGCACACATTAGATTTAGTGGTGACAGCTATGAAATTGTTTGATGAGGTTGTACTTGAAATGGAATGTGAAGTGAACGAGTGTGTTGCGTTGTGCTTTGAATTTAATTAGCTTTGATTTCAGATTTTGATTGGCCGTTCTAATTGGGAAGACTATTCCAAAGGAAAGGAAGGAACTGCAAGATACAGGATTCATAACCTTCTTGAAAAATCGGGTCCAGGAGTGTATGAGCTTGGAATAGCTGTTTCAAGTATATGTGTCTCCCAAACCAAAATGAATTTGGTCTCGAGTTATGTGATGATTCGGATGACCCAAGTTATGCTTGGTAATTTCCAGTAGACTATTCTAGTTTGATTTAGTTTTTACTCTTTCTAGCTTTGCTTCTCTTTCTGCGATGTTCAATATTAATAGACAATAGTGTATAAACTATCTTTCCTTTATGCTTGTTACACATTTTTGTATCATATGGACCCTATAAGAATAGCACTCGGGTGAATGCTATCATTGTTATTTGTTAACTGACCTCCCATGGTGGTTACTTGGGATTGAAAAGTAAGATGATTTATTTTGCAGGTACTTCAAATTGAAGAAATGTGTCACTAAGACATCTTCTG
Source organism: Ormosia semicastrata (assembly GCA_029884595.1). NCBI lineage: Eukaryota > Viridiplantae > Streptophyta > Magnoliopsida > Fabales > Fabaceae > Ormosia > Ormosia semicastrata. The sequence goes on from JAQQTO010000063.1 coordinate 101,379,060, forward strand.
TCAAAGGAGAATATGCAATTGGGATGATTTCCAAGTGGCCAGAGGCTAACTGCTCCATCTCCTAGGTCCACACTAAGTCACATTATGATACAAAGAATAATGTATCACAATATTTTTGAAATGTTTCCATGCTTCTCATACTTGAACTTTTGTTTTTTGCTAAACCATATATGACTCATTCTGTGGGACTATTTCTACATTTCTTTCATCCTTTTGTTTGTCTTGATGTTCTTTGTTTCTTGAATTGCACATGCTTAACTTTGATGCTTATACTGTTCTATGTCAAAACTTATGAAGGGTAGCAGTGGTGCCTTATTAATTCTCTTATGTTGCTTTCAGTATCTATCAAATGCTGCCCTTGCACGAACAAGTGTTGCAAGTACAACAGTATTATCATCTACCTCAGGACTTTTCACTCTTTTCATTGGTGCATTTATGGGTCAAGACTCTTTAAATGTAGCAAAAGTAGTTGCTGTCTTTGTTAGCATGGCATGACAACCCAAAAAATTTGTTTCAGCTTGTGGCATTATTTATACTTCTGTCACTCAATATTGAATATTGATAAAACTTTGATTAAGGATTTAAAATATTTCCTTTAGATGAGTAGTGTACCATATATTAATTCTAAATTGATTTTTAATTGTTTTATGTAATTCTCAAGTTCTTTGATTTGGTGAAGAATATACTGTGTGTTGAAAACGTGTAAATATCTTTTATATATCTTTTATATATCTTTTGTATTTATGTAGTTTCCTTGTATAGGCTAATCAGATCATAACCCTAATCCTTGTATTTATTATTATAGCTCTATATATACAGACTCTCGTCGTGTAGTTGAAGCACGCGGTTTCATCATATGTCTCTCTTCTTTTTCTCTCTTTTAACATGGTATCTAGAGCCTAAAGAGAGGCAACCCTAGAATCACAAGACACCGGTGGGTCCATCGCCCTCCGATGAAAATTTTTCCGCCAACCGTGTTTCCTTCCGGTTTGCCGACCTTTCTCTCGTGCCGTGACGTCTTTCGGCGCTCTTTTCTCCCTGTTCGCCGTCGCCGCCGTTTCGCCGCCCTTTTTCCGGCCGCCGACCACACCGTTGGCACCGCCTCCCTCCGACCGGCCGGACCCCGAAGCCGGCCCCAACGCCGCCCCACGCGCCCGCACGCCTCCCGTCTCCGCTGCTGCCCAGCCACCGCGCGGGCTGTTTTCCGGCGCGTGACGGCGCGTCCGGCCGCCCCTCCGGTCGCCGTTCCTCTCGTTTGACTCGTCTCGGCTTCCTCTACGCCGATCTACCCTCAGATCCGTGTTTTCTTGCGTTGGAGTTTTCAGGTATCTTGTATTTTTCTTTTTTGCCCCTTATCTTCTGACCTATGGCAAGTTCTACCTCTCCAGATGGTTCTAAAGATCATCCCAAGGCTGAGCCTCCTGTTTTCACAAGTTACCTCCATACCCCTCTCTCTGCTGATAAATTAGATGGCAGCAATTATGATACATGGGCTTCAGACATCAAGTTATGGCTTGAAAGTCAAGGCTATGAAGACCACCTCACCATAGACCTTACCTCTATAACTGCGGAGGAACAACCCCGGTGGAAGAAAATTGATAAACAGTTGTGCGTTGTAATCAAGTCCACCATTCACTCTCTCTCAAGCAGATCTTCCGTGCGCAGACCACTTGTGCTTCACTTTGGGACCAAGCCAAGGTTCTTTACACTAATGACACTCAGCGATTATATGGGGTTTGTCACAACCTCATGAGTCTTATTGCTCCTCGTCAGTTTGATGGACCTATGTCTGCTTACTTGGGTAAGGTTCATGGTGCTTTGCATGATTTCAATGAGTTGCTACCTCCTGCTGCTACCCCTGCGCAAGAACTCGAGCAACGTAGCACCTTTTTCATGCTCATGGCCTTGTATGGGTTACCTCAGGAATATTCTGCTAATCGTGATCGATTTTGGGTTCGCCACTTGTTCCCACTCTATCCTCGGCTTGGTCCTCTTTGCTTCGGGTCCCAACGAAGCAACCCTCCGGTCTCGTCCTCGCTCGGCCCGGTTGATACTTCGCCCTCGTCTCCCACGGTGCCAATCGTGGTCGTTCTCGTCCCGGCACCTCGGGTGCAGACCTCGTCCGAAGTGTGCATTCCGTAACGAGGTTGGGTCATACCGAGGATCGTTGTTGGACCAAAAATGGCCGTCCTCCACGGCCGCCCATATTGCCCAGTGCCACCGTCCCCGATTTACCCGAGTCCTCCGCTCCACCGACCCCATCTCCGTGACCTATGCAGATTTTCTCGAAATGGTTTGAGCAACAACAGGCTTCTACCTCATCGCATCCGTTGCACACACCGGTAATACGTTTGCTTGTCTCTCTCAATCCCCACCATTAGGTCCTTGGGTACTTGACTCGGTGCTTCGACCATATCTCGGTAATAAACGTCTTTTCTCCAAATTCTCTAACTCGGCTATTTACCAATAATTACTTTAGCAAATGGTTCCCAAACACAACCCGAAGGGATTGGCACTTGTCCATCCCCTCCCTTCTCTCGTCGTTGATTCTGTTCTTTATGTTCCTGGTTGTCCTTTTAATTTACTTTCTATTAGTCGTTTGACCCGTTCTTTAGATTGTCGCATTAGTTTCACTAAAGACTCGTCATTTTGCGGGACCGGAGTTCGGGACGGATGATTGGCGCCGAGATGTGAGTCTAATGGCCTTTACCGGCTCTCGCCACCTCTCGTGTGTGCTCGTTATCGATTCCCTCTTACCATCCATGCTCAGTTGGGTCATCCTAGTCTTGCCAAGCTACAAAGATATGGTGCCAACCTTTTCTAAGTTATCTACTTTACCTTGTGAGTCGTGTCAACTAGGGAAACACACACGTAGTTCGTTTCCCGATCGAGTGTGTCGTCGAGCTGCGTCTCCTTTTGCTTTAGTTCATTCTGATATTTGGGGTCCTAGTCGTATTACCTCTACTTTTGGGTCAAAATACTTTGTTACTTTCATAGATGATTATTCTCGATGTACTTGGTTATTTTTAATGAAGAATAGATCAGAGTTGTTTTCAATTTTTCAGACTTTTTATAATGAAATCAAAACTCAGTTTGGTGTTCCGATTCGTATTTTGCGTAGTGACAATGCCCGTGAATTTTTGTCTCACAATTTTCAAACTTTTATGGCATCTCATGGGGTTCTTCACCAAACATCCTGTGCTTATACCCCTCAACAAAATGGGGTTGCTGAACGCAAAAATAGACATCTTATAGAAACAACTCGGACCCTTTTATACCATGGTCATGTTCCCTTTCGTTTTTGGGGCGATGCGGTTCTCACTGCTTGCTATTTGATTAATCGCATGCCCTCTTCTGTTCTTGATAACCGGGTCCCCCATTCTGTTTTGTTCCCCCACCTACCCCTCCACTCTCTTCCGCCTCATGTCTTCGGGTCGACATGTTTTGTCCATAATATCACTCCCGGTCTTGACAAACTGTCTGCCCGCTCCATCAAATGTGTTTTTCTTGGTTACCATCGGTCTCAAAAGGGTTATCGGTGTTTTTCACCCACTCTTAAGCGTTATCTAGTCTCTGCCGATGTCACATTCTTCGAGTCTGTTCCTTTCTTTGAGTCTCCTGACCTGCCTCCTCCACCCATCACCGAGGTCCTTCCTATTTTTCCTCCTCTTGTCCCCTGTTGACCCCTGCTCCATCACCACCTTCTCCTATTGGTGCCCGGTCCCTACTACCGGCACTCTCCGGGTTTATAGTCGTCGGCCACGCCCACCACCACTAACATCATCACCATCCGCGATTGTAGAGATTACCGAAGCTCCTTTGGCCTCTCATCCCAAGCACCACCTCCTTTACCGCCTCAAGACCGCCCCTGCGTCCGACCTTCCCATTGCTCTTCGAAAAGGTATTAGATCCACTCGTAACCCTTCTCCTCACTATGTTAATCTCAGTTACCATCGCCTTTCTTTATTGCATTATGCTTGCCTTTCCACTTTGTTTCTCGTGTCTATTCCTAAATCTCTAGGTGAAGCTTTATCTCATCCTGGATGGCGACAAGCAATGATTGATGAAATGTGTGCACTTCAGAGCAGTGGTACTTGGGCACTTGTTCCTCTTCCTCCTGGGAAATTTGTTGATGGTTACCGGTGGATTTATACGGTCAAGGTTGGCCCTGATGACACTCTTGATCGCCTAAAGGCTCGTTTGGTGGCAAAGGGGTATACCCAGATATTTGGTTTGGATTATGGCGACACTTTCTCCCCAGTGGCGAAGATGGCTTCTGTTCGCCTTTTTCTGTCTATGGCTGCTATTCACCATTGGTCCCTTCATCAGCTGGATATCAAGAATGCTTTTCTTCATGGTGATCTGGAAGAAGAAGTCTACATGGAGCAACCTCCATGGTTTGTTGCTCGGGGGAGTCTTCGGCCTCGTGTGTCGTCTACACAAGTCCCTGTATGGTCTCAAACAATCTCCCCGGGCTTGGTTTGGTCGATTCAGTACTGTTGTGCAGCAGTTTGGTATGACTCGTAGTGAGGCTGACCACTCTGTCTTCTATCGCCATACAGTCCGAGGCTGTATCTATTTGATTGTGTATGTGGACGACATTGTTATCACCGGTAGTGATCACCAAGGTATAACTCAGATAAAACAGCATCTCTGTCATCACTTTCAGACCAAAGATCTTGGCAAACTTCGTTATTTCTTGGGAATTGAAGTGGCACAATCCAAGGATGGTATAGTAATCTCACAAAGGAAGTATGCTATGGACATTCTTGAGGAAACAGGACTACTAAATGCAAAGTTGGTTGACACCCCTATGGATCCCAATGTTAGACTTTTCTGGGATCGGGGGAGCCATTTTCGGACCAAGGAAGATATAGACGATTGGTTGGAAAACTTAACTATCTTACTGTTCCGTCCAGATATCTCCTTTGCGGTGAGTGTGGTGAGCCAATTTCTAAACTCACCTTGTGAAGGGCATTGGGATGCAGTGATTCGTATTCTCAGATATATTAAGGGAGCTCCAGGAAAAGGCCTTGTCTATGAAGACAAAGGACACACTCGATTGTAGGGTACTCGGATGTCTTGATTGGGCAAGGTGTTCTCTCCATTGATAGGAGATCAACTTACTGGTTATTGTGTATCCATTGGGGGTAATCTCGATTTCCTAGAAAAGTAAGAAACAAAATGTAGTTGCAAGATCAAGTGCCGAAGCAGAATATCGAGCCATGGCCTCAGCTACTTGCGAGCTCATTTGGTTAAAACAGCTTCTTAAAGAGCTTCAATTTGGAAACGTTATGCAAATGACTCTTATTTGTGATAATCAAGCTGCTTTGCATATCGCTTCCAATCCAGTATTTCATGAGAGGACCAAACACATTGAGATAGACTGTCACTTTATCAGAGAAAAGATTTTGTCTGGAGACATCACCACTAGCTTCGTCAATTCAAATGATCAACTGGCAGATGTTTTCACTAAGTCTTTGAGAGGTCCTCGGATAAACTATATTTGTAACAAGCTTGGTACATATGACTTATATGCTCCAGCTTGAGGGGGAGTGTTGAAAACGTGTAAATATCTTTTATATATCTTTTATATTTCTTTTGTATTTATGTAGTTTCCTTGTATAGGCTAATCAGATCATAACCCTAATCCTTGTATTTATTATTATAGCTCTATATATACAGCTCTCCGTCGTGTAGTTGAAGCACGCGGTTTCATCATATGTCTCTCTTCTCTTTCTCTCTTTTAACACTGTGCAATCAATACTAGGAATGAAAAATTTATTATATAATCTTTGATTTCTGTTAGTCCATAAGAAAGAGTCATGTTTAATCAAACTTTTTTTAGTGGGTTGGCCTATGGGGTGGGTTAGGGCTAGCCCATAAAAGACGTGAGTCAAGTTTTTTTTATTGGGCCAACCCATGGGTGGGTCAGGGCCAGACCATTAAATAAGTGGGTCAATTTAAAAAAAAAATTTATTGTGGGTCAATCCATGGGTTAGCCCTAACCCACTTGGCCCTGTGAGTTTTTTTGTCTTGTGGGCTTTTTGGCCCTGTGGGCTTTTTGGTCCTAGCCCATATGGGCTAGGGCTTGATGGGTTGGGCTGAGCCTTTTTGACAGCTCTACCAAACAGGTTGTGGAGGAGGCTGGCGAGGATTGGCCTTCATCGGAAATGGCAGGGCGAGTTGGCCGGTGGAAGTAGCTGTCAGAAAGAGGGTCTCATGCGCTCCCACGCGCATAAAAAATTGAAGCTGGACAGATTTCGGCTACCGGCATGTGGCTGCGTGTCGGAGCTCCGACAACAGCTCAGTTTCGCTGGTAGGCTGAGTGGAAGGTGGTGAACACAGTGGTGTGGTCGGCCAGAGGAAAAACGGAGCACAGAGGTGCAGATCTGAGAAGACAGTCACTGGAGGAGAGAGAAAATGGACACGAGGCGGGGAAAAAAAGAGGTAAGAACTGACACGGCTGAAAGTGGTTCAACTGGAAGGAAGGAAAAACTAGAGCTGGCTTGGAACATGCTCTGATACCAACTTGAAAATAAGAAACTGTAAAACAACTGATTATGATTGAATTGCTTGAGTGAATTTCACTCAGCATATAAATATTTATAAACATGAGAAATTAATTACAACTTTTATTTACAAGAAGAATAATAAAATACATAAACCATTCCCCATGATACTATTGTTTCCAAAGCTAACTATCATATTTCCCATGCTAACTAATTCAATATTCAACAGTCACTATGAGTTCATGGGCTATCTTTCTTAGCATCTTGTCAATTTAAATGCTGCTTGTAAGGTGGAATTGTACCGTGCCTCAAACCTTGTGTGTTTTCGTTATGAATGTGAGGTTTTGGACTGGTTTTTATTTTTGCATTGAGCTTAGTTGAGGTGTAATTGAGTGTTTGTGTATTTTGCCTCCTCCTATTTATATCAGAACTGTGAAATTTTTAGCATAGGCGACTTGTGCATACTTGATTAGATTCTAGTTTAGGTTCTTGTTTCCTCTTCCCTAATGAATGTGACCTGATAGTGTAAGCTACTATGTAATTATGGTATAAAACTATACTTATTTACAATAATAAAAATATTTGGATTATGTATAATATATGTTCAATCATGAGAAATGGCTGTCGTTCATGCATATATGCAAATTTCTTTTGGTAATTATTTAAAATGCATGAAATTTTATCTGTATTTTTTTTTTATTATAAGTGTGTCAAATTCTGTGCTCCTTACTTGGGTCTTGCTCCTTACTTGGGTCTTTGTGAATGGGACAGAGCACGCTGTGGTGATGGTTCTACGAATGTGAGGAGTTCAGGAAGGAAGGTCTCAGCTGTACTAGTTTGCAGAAAAAACAGTTGTTTGCTTACTTCTCAAGACTTGTAAGGTTAGCTATATATTCTCCTTTTATAGTGGCATGCAATATGACAATGATATAAGTCCAATGTTTTAATTCTCTGGTTGGTGTTGATATTCCCATTGATGTAGAGACCAATGAGTGTTTAGTCAAGTACTTTCAAAACAAAACAATAAAAGATAGATTGCCTTGGTTAGGAAAGTAAGCATATCTAACTGGATTACCAAGTCTGTCCAACAAAATTAGAGAAGTTACCTTTTGTGGCATCTTAGGAAAAATCTCCAAAATTTCCATTTTTTTTTATGTTACCTATGTCTACTATGTTTTATCCAAGTTATAGCCCCAAACTAGTCCATTTAGTATGCCTTTTTAACTCATAATGACGAATTGCTCAACCTTGGTATAGGATGTTGTTCCTAACTTGCTCAGTGAAATTAATATAGTTAGAGAGTTTCAAAATTTATGTAATTTTGCAGAATTAATCCAAAGGTCTTAAACTACTTATCATAAAAATTCTAGGAGCAAATGAAGTCATTTGATCCGTCAACCATGCACATGCAGTTAGGTGACTTCTCTATCATAACCGAAAACCATTTTGTGGAAAATGCCTTGTCTCTATATTATCACTATGAACATCTGAAGCATGTAAAAGTTATAAAATTTTTACATCTATATTCGCTGCCTCTTATCTTTAAAATGCATCTAGGTTTATGAAAATTGGAGTTCTACTGACGAAGATATGCAATAAAATATCAAGGCTGTCAAACCATAACAGAGCAACATTTTATGTAGAATTTGACTCAATTCTATATGAAAACGAACGCATCTTAATAAATGTAAAAATTCTAAGCTCCTCGTTACCTAGTACCTTACGTCTTAGCTTTCTATTAAAACAAATAGCAGCCCAATTAGATTACTATAGCCTAAGTTATGCTACAAAAACTATATGATGTCAAGATTTCCTTTCTACAAAATTCACCTCATATTCAAACAACAACTGATATAAATTGCAATGTGCAAAAATCCTGAAAATTTAATGAAAGAAAATTCTGCTACTTAGCTTTTAAATGACATTGGTTTCATAAACTTTGGACCACTATATATACATTTATGCATGGAAATAGCCTAAGATGTCAAAGATTGTCCAAAAGAAGACTTCTGTTTTTATACAGAAATTGAATTACAAACTGTATATACTATGAGCAACTTAGTATAGATCTCCATATATTATATATAGAGTACTCTAGGTACAAAAACTTACATTACAACAAGTCTCAAGTATAATGTTAACAATCATATTGATGGGCCTTTAACCCACGTTTATAAGAGGAGAGGTGAAAAGAAGGGGAATGGGCTGGGAATAAATACATAACAGCCAGGAATAAATGCAGAAGCAGCTGTCAGTAAGGAATAAATGAAGATTCACCACCAGTAGGTAAATGGAAAGGTTGATAACAGTCAAGAATAAACAAAGGAATAAATAAAGATTAGTGAAGGGGTTTTGTAACTGCTCGAAATGAATGTAAATGATAGTGGTATACCATCAAAATGTGGGTTATAAATGGGTAGGGAGCAGAGTAATGGGGAGGCTGAAATTTAGGGAGGAATTGGGAAGGGGGTGGGACGTCTCTGTTTTCTGCAGGGCTCCCATTGTTATCTTTAATTATTCGTTTCTGCCATTGTTCCGGAAAATTCTCTAATTGAAGAGGTCTTTCTCTGAGTTCAGGAGCTAGTCTCCAACATTGTTCTACCTATAATTTTCAGTTCCTATCACATATTAAGTGACATAGGATGATAAACAAGCTAGCCTCCATGTTCTGCTTGGTTGCAGTAATGTCTCATTCTCAACATGTGATTGAAGAAAACATTCTAATTTTGTGATAATACATGAATCTCAGTAGTGACCTTTTCAAATTCATGATATAACAAGAAAATTAGTCTTTAACTTAAAATATACTTCCTGTAAAAGTAAGTTTTCATAAAAGAAAACACCCATCAAACTTATGCATAATCTGTCCTTGTATGGAAAACTAACATTTCTTGGATGAAATTTCTGGCCAGAACTAGAGAGTGGGCTATCAAAATCCCAATTACTCAAACCACAATGTATTTAATCACACAAGGAACCAAGTAAATGCATAATTATCGTACAATTTAAAATTTCAACAATAATTCACGACAATAAAGTTCTACCGATGCAAGTTCTTCCTTTCTCTTTAGTTGTTGTTTTCACAAAAATAAAAGGAAGAGGGAGCATTTGTGTTTATGAATTTTATTGGAAGGAAATTAGTGGTAGAAAAGAAAGGAATTCTCTCTCTTCCTTAAATCTTGACTCAAACGTAAGGCTTCTTCTATCTAATTACATTAATTTAATATAGTTAGTGATTATCTTAGTCATAATTCCACTAGCCTATGCATGAATTTTCCTTTAAATCTTTGGTTAAGTTGTACTCTTTTCCTTTAAATCTTTGGTTAAGTTGTACTCTTCTCTTTACTACTTAGTCTCACTTCTTTACTCTTTACTTAATTTCTTTGTCACATATAAGCCTTAACACTTTCACTCCTTCTCTTTACTATAATCCTAACTCATACATAATATAATTTTGTTTAGGTAACCATATCTAATTACACCTGTACAAAATATGAAAGAACATGTGTAAATATACCTTATAGTTGCTTTGGAAATTTTGCTGACAAATGATCTCTAAAATGCTTTCCACTTGTTGAATTTTTAGATGGTAACATGAGTTTTACCTATGCAGGTTATTGGACTTTGAAATACTTGCTTCCATAGAGGATAAAAATAATGTCCATGATAGTGGGGTTGTTAGATGATGTTGCTAGTGGTGTTGAATCCATTCAAGAAGTATATGAAGCTGACTTAATTGTGAGTGACAACTTGAATGAGCAATATGAACTTCGTGAGCCAGCAGTTGGCATGTCATTTCCTTTAGAGGATGCCGTTCAGTCATTTTATCAGTAGTATGCTAATACAAATGGATTTGGTTTCATGACCATAAATTCAAGAAAAGGACATGATGAAAAGTTAAAATATTTCATACTAGCATGTTCACGAGAGAGGAATTGAAATGATTTGAAGACATATCCAACAATAAAGGATAAATGTGAAGTGAAGATAATATTTTCGTTGAAAAAAAAGGGATTTTGGTACATAAAGAAAGCTGTAGTTGACCACTCTCATGACCTTAGTCCTAGGAAGGAAAGGATGTTCCATGTAAACAAAAACATCAGCAATCATGTGAAGAGAACAATACAGATCAATGATGAAGCAAGAGTAAAGCTAAACAAGACCTTCTGTTCTTTTGTTAATGATGTAAGTTTTTCTTTAGAGATAAAGAAGTGAATTTCAAGTATCAAAACAACATTATAATCCATAAACTTAATATGAATGCTTATGTCTTGAAGTGTATCAAATGAATTTTTGATGATAACAAAAGCAAAGATGAAGATCAAGATCAAAAGAGAAGACCAAGATAAAAAGAAGGAAATCAAGAGGTATATAGATATAGGTATTAGAATACTAATGTAAAATGCTTTCAAGGTATCTCAATTAACTTCAAATGATTTTTTAAGATCCTTTTAAATCAACTTAAAATTTAAAGTTTATCTTTTTAAGGTTATGTTGATTTCAATCTTAGATTTCGTATTTTAAATGTAAATTTTATCAAAATCCAAGTTTCTATAAACAAGAATTGACCAATACACTTAATTGGACTTGAAACATGTGTTCAAAGGACAAGGTAATTGATTACACATGTGCTGTAATCGATTACAAACTAAACAAAGGTTTTGTAATCAATTACATTGAGCATGTAATTGATTACAAGCATGACATAAGCCTTGTAATCGATTACACTGAGGCTGTAATTGATTATAAGTCTGACAGAGGTCATGTAATCGATTACACAAGGTTGGTAATCAATTACATCTTGCCTAGAAAGCCAAGAACACGTTCAAACAGCCATGCAATCGATTACCATTAGTGTGTAATCGATTACCACTGTCTGACAATGCCCAACAGCTATATTAGGTGCATTAAATGCTGGGCATTAAAGCTCCCAACGGCTTCTTTGATCAAAATAATGTTATATACTCATGCTGGGGCATCATTAATGATTGGCCTTGATCTTTGAAACATCTTTCTAACACTTTATACGTGAATCAATCCTTGAAAATCATTCTTACTCTGTTTTTCTAAAACTCCTTGAGATATCCTTGAAGAGCATTCTAGAGCTTCAATTTATATCAATTACTCTTGTGAGAGTTTCATTCTATCAAACATTGATTATTCTATAGAAGAGGGTAAGGTATCCCTCCAATTGTAAAAGGGTGAAGCATCCTTTGTTTGAAGAGGCTCAAGCTACAAAGGGTGAGGTATCCTAAGGTGGTGTTGAGTGCTCAAATTTGTAAAGGTCACAAACACTTGATTCAAGCTTGGAATTTAGTGGAAAATCTCGGGTGATTGCTTGAGAATTGGAAGTAGGTTACAAGGGGTGGCTGAATCAGGATAAACCATTGTGTTTGATTTTCTAAACCATTCTCTTTACATTTCTGCATTGGTTTATTTGCTTGCTTGAATATTTCTCTCTTGAATTGGTTCATTGATTTGTAATATCTTCCTATCTTATCGATTCATTCATTTTCATAAATTAATAGTTTCAATGAAAATTGATAATCAAGAATTTTTTATAAAGATTTGTGAAAATTTTTTATAAACTCAATTCACTCCCTATTGAGTTTTGAGGCCACTTAGTAACGAGTGGTATCAGAGCTAGTGATGAGTACGCAAAAGATGTGGTTTTATGTCTTGAAATCTTGAATTATTTCCCCTGAATTTATTCTTTTTACTGCTTGTTTCTTAAGTATCTTGCAAAGTTTGATTTAGTTTTGTAATTGAGAATACTTGAGTTAAAAGAAGCAGAATCCTCACCACTTTGATGTATTTTTGTAGGGAAGCATCTAATGATGGAGGAGATTGATTTCTGGAGGCAAATGCAAGGAATTTTGGTTGTCAGATTAGCGCCTAGATACCCTGGATGCAACGTCTAGGCGCCCAACCCATAGCAGACCATTCCTCTCTGGACGTTCAGAGTCCAAGAGCTCTATACGAAGCGCCTAGGCACTCTGACTTCTAACACAAACTTTCATTATGGATGATTAGCGCCTAGGCGCTATAGACGCAGCACCTAGGAGCCCATACCAGTTTATAAATACATTAATTCTGACCTAATTGAAAGGGGGGGCCGTCAGACAGAGACGGAGGCAGACGAAAAACAGACCTAATTTGGAAAACTTGGAGGTGGACTTGAAGAGAAGAAGAGTGGGAGCTCAGATTTTCTTCAATCTTCCATGGAGTTTTATATCTTCTTCTCTATTGTTTTAGTTTCTGTATTTGTTTCTATGTCTAGCTAAACTCTCCCTTGTTGGCATTGAGTGGATTTTGATGGATTTTGCTTGTATTTGACTTGGGATTCAGTTATGCTTAATTGATTCTTCTGTTTTGAGTTTATAATCTCTGTTCTTAAAGCTTTCTAGGGTTTAATCATCCTTAGAATGAATTTTAGGTTTATGCATTGGATGGAAATTTGATGTGTAACTTTTGTTTGAGTTTGTGAACCTTGTGATTCATCGTACTAGGAATAGTCAATGAATGCTTGTTATCTCGTTGGATTCTTAATCTTAATGCTTTTTCCCTTTTAGAATCACCTAAGGAATTAGATTTTAATTAGGATTTAAGGTTCTTGTGCCTAAGGAATTAGGACTTGGATATTTTTGGAGAATCCGATAACAAAATAGAAGTAGAAATTTGTTTTAACTCCAAGTTAATATGCAGCAAATGAAATCAAATGAAACTTGATCCCAACTCTTTCTTATCTTTGAATTCCTATCTATTTTGTGTTCTAAGTGTTTGTTAATTTGTCAAAGCTAAAATACCAAAAAGAATCTTTATCTTTATTTTAATCGCTTGCATGCTTAGTTGTTTACAGTTGAGCTCCCTTTGAACCAAAGTTCCATTTGAATAGTAGCTAAGTTCGTGAATTGGTAATTGGTCATTGATCCCTGAGAACGATATCCGGTTTTCTCACCGTTTTTATTACTTGACGATCCGGTACACTTGTCGTGGTCCCATCAAGTTTTTGGCGCCGTTGCCGAGGATCGATTTTACCAATATCGGTAACATCAAAGGCAGCTACTAGTTTAAACATTTGTCTTTTCTTTCATTTATTCATTATTGTGTTTAGTTTTCTTTATTTTACTTATTTTAGTACGTTTAGAATTTTCTATCTAAATTTTTGCATTTTATTTAGTTATTTTTGTTTTGACACATTGTCTTCATTGTATGCGAGATAAAGTTCATCCGGATCAACTTCTTTTTGACCCAGAAATAAGAAGGACTGAAAGAGCTTTGAGAAAGCAATTAAGAGAACAAAGAAGGAATTTGGATAACACTCAAATAGTTGTTGAAGACATGGCGGACAATGGAGAAAACAAATCCCCCAATGGAGAAAATAATGGAGAAAATGTAGATCCTCCACCACCACATCAACCTGCTAGGACTCTCATGGATTACTCTATTCCTAACATGGATGGGTGTGGTGCGAGTATAGCAAGATCTCCAGTTCAAGCAAACAATTTCGAATTGAAGCCCGTTCTACTCCATTTGATTCAAAACAATCAGTTTGGGAGATTAGATAATGAGGACTCACATGCACACATACAAAGGTTCCTTTAAATTTGTGATACTGTGAAGTTGAATGGAGAGAGTGAGGATGCCATTCGTCTGAGATTGTTTCCTTTTTCCGTGAGGGACAAGGCTAAGAGCTGGTTGGATTCATTGGCAAAAGGAAGCATAACTACTTGGGCAATTTGGTTTAGAAATTTTTGATAAGATATTTCCCTCCGTCCAAAGCTGCAAAGTTGCGAAGTGAGATCACATCATTCAGGCAGCATGATGAAGAGTCTCTTAGTGAGGCGTGGGAGAGATACAATGAAATATTGAGGAAATGCCCACACCACTATTTTGACTTCTGGATCCAGGTGCAAAGCTTCTATAATGACATGCTACCTCAAACTAGAGCAATGGTTGATACTGCAGCAGACGGGGCCTTGAACTATAAAACTCTGGAAGAAGCTTGGGACTTGTTTGAAATGATGGCCAACAATGATTACCAAAGAAATGGGGAAAGAGCAGTGGTGAAGAAAGGATACTTGGAGATGGATTCAATAAATACATTGTTCGCTTAGAATAAGATTTTGACTCAACAACTTGATAATCTCACGAAGAAGGTTGACACTCTTAAGGTGAATGCAGTAAGTAATGCTCCTTTGTCATGTGATTTTTGTAGAGGAGAACATGAGAGTGTAGATTGTCTGGGTAACATGTTTGGATCTCAATCTCAAGAGCAAGTTAACTTTATGAACAACCCTCCAAGGCAACAAAACAACCTCTACTCTAACACTTATAATCCGGGGTGGAGAAATCATCCGAACTTTTCATGGAGTAACCAAGGTAATCAAGGCAACCAAGCTCCGTAAAGACAACAATTTTCATACCAAGGTCCTCCTCAACACTCTTCGCATCAAGGTTCTTCATCTCAACCTCCACCTATTGAGAAGAAGGCTTCTTGGGAAATAGCTTTGGGGAAACTAGCTTCTCAAACCTCATCTTTTGTCCAAAAGACTACTGGTTTCATGGATGAGACAAGAGGTGTGTTTAGAAATCAAGATGCGTCAATCCGTAATCTAGAAACTCAAGTGGGCCAACTTGCAAAACAGATTTCGGAGAGACTTCCAGGCAGTCTACCCAGTGATACTGTGGTAAATCCAAGGGAGCAATGTCATGCAATCACTTTGAGAAGTGGTAAGATGTTAGAAGAAGACAAGAATAAAGCATCTGGATCTGCAAAAAATTAGAGTGAAAATATTGAGGTTCCGAGTGAAGAGGTTTTGTCTCAAGGTGATAGTAAAGAGGTTGAAGTTAAGGAAGAACAACCAAGAGTGCAAAGAAAAAAGAAAGACTTGGAGCTGAAGAAAATAGTTGATCCTTCACTCTATGCTAAACTTCCATATCCTCAAAGATTTAGGAAAGAGATTCTAGAAAAGCAGTTTTTCAAGTTCTTAGAAGTTTTCAAGAAGTTACAAATAAACATCCCTTTTGCTGAAGCATTTGAGAAAATGCCTTCTTATGCAAAGTTCATAAAGGATTTACTTTTAAAGAAGAGGAAGTTGGAAGAAGATGGGACTGTAGCACTTACTGAGGAGTGCAGTGCCATTATCCAGAGGAAGCTTACACCAAAGTTAAGGGATCTTGGAAGTTTTAATATTCCGTGCACTATTGGGAAGTTGAGCATTAATAAGGCATTATGTGACTTGGACGCCAGTATTAATTTGATGCCGTTGTCCATCCTTCGCAAGCTTGGGATTGATAAAGTAAAGCCAACTACAATGTCTCTTCAATTAGCAGATCGATCAATTAAACATCCATATGGAATAGTTGAAGATTTGTTAGTGAAGGTGGACAAATTTATTTTCCCAGCTGATTTTGTGATTCTAGATATAAACGAAGATGTTGATATTCCTCTGACTCTTGGAAGACCGTTCTTGGCTACTTCAGGAGCTTTAATTGATATACCTAGAGGAGAGTTAATTCTGAGGGTGAATGGTGATCAGGTGACTATGAATGTTTTTGATAAATCTGTATTGACATCAGATCTATATGCTTCTGTTAAATGCATTCAGGATAAGCATCTACATGATTTGGCTAGTAAGAGCACTTCCTCATCAATCAATGCGGATTTTCCTACTTCTAAGAGTGTTGATGAAAAGGAGAAAGGTCCTTCTATCTCTGAAATTGTTGAGACATAGAAAGGTCCTCCCATTATCCATGGTTCATTGTAAGCTAATCCCCTACCTGTTGAAAAATTGAGACCTCCATGACCTGATGAGATTTTTCAGGCTAAGGTGTACTCAGAACAACCAGGTTCAAGTCAAGTTCCAAATGCTTGTGGGGATTTCAATGTCAGTGACAGAGTATGGAGGCAAAGATCTGACAAAAGAAAGACATCATCTTACTTTTCTTGCTTCAAGCCACCATAATAATCATAACAGCACATCGTCAAGCTCGGGACGTTAAACAAGTGCTCTTGGGAGGCAACCCAAACTCGATTTTGTTTTTCTTTCATTTTTGTTATATTTTTCTTTTTCTTGTGTTTTTTTTTTTTGTATATTTTGCGTGTTGGATTATTTGAAATTGAAAATTAGGAAAAGGAGAGCTTCATGTACGTGTTACAGAAAAGAGGTAGAGTTTCAGCAGTATCAGCATGCTTATAGCGCCTAGGCGCTTAATTTTAAGCGTCTAAGCGCCCAAGCATCTCAAGGTAAGTTCTTCTCTGCCACAACAGCTTCTAGACGCTGTATACGAAGCGCTTATGCGTTTTAAAATGTAGAACCCTCAATCTCTCCTTCTCTAATTTTCTCACACACTCTTCGCGCTAAAACCCTATCTTGGTCTCTTTCTCTCTTCCGAAACCCACGTACCCATTTTCCCCCTCTCATTTTTTCAAATCATTCTTTCACTAAATCACTCTTCCAAGACCCACACTTTCTTCTTCCTTCTCAATCTCTCCCTAGTTCACGCACTTGTCTGTCCTCTCACTCCAGGTATGTGCTTCTTCTTCTTTTTCACTTAATGCATCATTTTGATTATTTTTCTGATTGGGTACCTAAATATTCTTCCTCATGTCTTCCTTTATTGCAATGGGTACCTAAATATTCTAACTTTTTCTGATTGGACATAGGGTGGGTTAAATGTTATGTATTTTGGGTGATTATCTACATATTATGCTTTTTGTTTGGGGTTTGCTAACTAAATGAGTTAATGGGTTTTGAATAGCATCCCCTCTGGGTTTATTGTTCTATCTTGCTTCTGTTTAGAGGATGTGAAGTAATGTGGCTCTTGATAACTGAATGGGTACATTACATTTTTTGAGTGCTTGGTGGGAGGAATGTTGAACTGCATTTTCTGATTCATTTGGTGGGAGCATTTTCCTGTCTGTGTTAGGTGGGATCATTCGTATGCTATCCCCATTGATGCACTCTGAATTTTCTGCATGTTCGGAATTGATGCACCTTTAATGAAATGCTATCCTATGCATGTCCTGATTTGATTTGCATATTCTAATTGATTCTGAAACTTTGGATTATACACTCAGACTATTTGTGTTTAATGTGCAGATTCATGGCACCCAAGCTCCACCCCAAGTGCAAACGTACTTCACAACCTGAGAGCTCACTCCAACAGGCGTTGTTCAACGTTGACCTCTTTCTCTTTGAGGAGAATGATATACGCCTCACCGATATCCTCTGTAATTGGGGATTTGTGCCAGAACGAGGTATCTTTTTGAAGAACGGCGACTGCAATGAGATTTTTAATGAAATCCTAAGGAGGAATTGGTCAAAGCTTTGCAAGTTACCGGTCGACAGTTCAGCCTCCATAGCGAATTCTATGCAAATGCATACCGGGCGGAGGGTGATGACTGTAATAAATATGAGTCATACGTCTGGGGCCATCACATTCTTTTCGATTCACAAACTCTCGATCATTTTCTTGAGACACCAGAGGCAGTGGGCGATTGCGAGTACACGAAGCTGAAGAATGAGGCATTAAACCCCGATTTAGTTTTGCGAACTCTATGCCAGCCGGGTGCACACTGGGAACTTGATACCTAGAACTATCCCAAATACTTGAAGAAGTCTGACTTGCTCCCAATTCCCAAAGCTTGGTGCATTTTTTCTGAAGCTGGATTTTTCCCCAACTCTCACCATCAGGAGGTGACACTTGTCGAGATTACCAAATTTAAATCAATTTATAACCGATTTACCAAAACTACTTGTAGCATAAGGTAACACCGGGTCGAGCCCATAGATCATTCTAATTATGAAGTCAGATTAAGAGATTAATGAACAGGGGGGAAAATTTTTGCAAGATTAAACAACAAAGAGCAATTAAAATGAGTAAACAAAATTAGGAAAATAACCAATCCAAGAGAATTAACCAATCTTGATTTTAATCCATCCTTGATCTTTATAGATCTATTCAACTATCAACCAAATCCTTGGTCTTAGATCACATTAAGATGTCTATCAATGATCTATGAATCTTCTACTAGAAATGCTTCTAGAATTCAATTAATTAAGGTTAGACAAATTAAGCATCCATCCAAAACCCAAATTAACTTAAAAATCAAGATCCAACCAAGCTAAATATTTCATCAAACACCTTTAATAAATTATTTAACCTCTGAATTCATCTCTTGGCATATGACAATTACGCAATTAATATATGCAAATTCCAATCAAATTAAGCATTAAATCGAATTTAAACAAGAGAAGAAGAGAAAGAGAAACTTGATTAATAGATGAATATATAACAATTAAAACAAAATCTCAAGATTAATCATCAAGACTGTCAATCTCTTGAATTGATTAAAGAAGTTTAGTTCTCCATAGCCATCACCATTGGAGAACCTTCAAGAACCATGAAAAATAACAAAGAGAGAGAAGGAGAGAAAAAGAAGAAGAGAAATCTTCAAAATCAAAAACTAACACTTTAATTATAACAACACTTCTACATAGAAGCTCTACATGTCACAATGATCTGCATAGCCTCCCTTTTATAGAGGGTTAGAGATACAAAATGTCAAAGGGGCTGAGTCATGGTGGTTGGTGGAGTAGGTGGAGTAGTGGAAAATGTTGAATAACTTTTGGTGAGTAGAAAATTCTGGAGATTCTTTGTCTCCGAAATCATGCAGCTCTGAAGTCATTGCATTCGTCATTTTTGAGCCAAGTGGTCTTCATGAAGATTGTAGGTCTGGATCTTAGCTTTCAAATGGCTTTGGTTTGAGTCTAATATCATTTCTATAGCTCCAGATATGTTCAAATTACTGCACACTACTCAGGCCTAGTCGCAGCTCCTCTATTCTGACTTCCATGCCCAATATCACCTCCAAGAGTCTGAATCGGGAAGAGTGTTCAACATAAAAGTTATATATTTGAGTCTTAACTATCAACCATCAAAATTTTAGCCTATTCTACAACTTTCACTACGAGCAGTGTAATGAACAGTACACAAAGGTCATTCTGCCAGGAGCAACACTTTAGTTCTTGATTCAATGCCAATTTGAGCCATCCAAACGTGTGATTGAGTCTTTGATGTCTTTATGAAGATTGTAGAGTTCTCTATTATCTTTAAAATGACATAAGATTCACCTTAAACATCCACCTACAGCCTAAGATATGACCCAAATACAGGATTAGTGTAAGACGTAAATCATGCTGAAAAATTCAATTAAATCCATTTTGAGTTCAAAACATACAAAACATAACCAAACTTAATTTATTAAGTGCATGGAGAGTGTAAATGACTAAAAATGAAGGCTTATTAATGCATCAAATATGTGAACATCAAATTCTCCCACACTTAGCTTTTTGCACTCCTGGGCAAAACACACAAAAACAAAATGAAACAGACTCAAAAGTTAAATATTCTAAAAGACTCAATTTCTAATAATATTTAAGAATGAAGAGCAATTAATAATTCAAGTGACCAAAACATTTATGAGGTAACACATCTTCACATCTCAAATCAACAAGCAAGGATACTTCAATTGAAAAGCATGAGTAAAGAATGATAGATCCTCACAGAATTCACTCTCAATCTCTCAAGTGTTTAAAAGGTAGGTATTACACTCAATTCAACTCATGAAAATTGCACTACCATAAGCTTGCTTATCTTCTACTTCTCCACTAATCAGAACACATGCACACACAAATCATGAGGACTTTATTCAAGGTTGTAATGGGGTCAAGGTAAAGGAAAATGTAATATGGATATGACAAATTAAACACCAAAGAGAATAAAAGAACATGAAAGCTGAGTTCAATTATCGATCATGAAAGTTCATCCAAACTTCGTCTAATACAAATTCCCTTTACATATTATTTTCCATTTCTTTATTGCCTTGTTGACCCTTTTTTTTACATATATATTTCTTTTTGAATTTTTTTATATACATATATTTTTTTTTCTTCTTTTTTTTTTCTTCAAAAAGAATATCATATATACATTTTTCAACCATTCTGCATACACACCCCCACACTTGTTCATGAACTCATCCAATGACAAAGCTAATGTTCTCTTATTCCCTAAGACTAAGTAAGAACATGGTTTTTTTCATTTAAGAAACATAATGAGTTCGAGACAAAGAATAATCAAATAAGCTCAAAGGGGTTAAGCAAGGGGAAATATACAAGGTTGGCTATTTGGTCAAAGTAGTTAAAAAAAAATTGCCTCAATTATTTTTATGTATGCATGTGAAAACGTAGCTTTAAAAAGAATCAAAGCAAGTTCTAGAGCAACAATTTCATGAGTGAAATTCACACAAGAAAGAAGAGAATGGTGTAGATGTTCAATTCATTCATCAATAGGCTCAAGATCTCACAAGGTATAGTTCTATCATTCTCAGTCCACCAATTCAACATCCATAACCAAACATATGATTTTTAAGAAAGAAGACAATTAACTCAATCATGCAAATTTCCCTGAATTTTAATTGCTACTTCCACACAAACTAGTTATCTACCCTAACTAAAATGCGTCTCAAGAGTAAAATTTACTCCTTACTCTGCCATCCTTAACTGGTTTAGAAAATTACTGACAAACATATAAACACAATAAACATATTAATACATACACACATTTTTTTTACACAACTCTACACACGACAAACATAAACACACTTACTATTTTTTTTTTTAGTCACACAACTATCCTTCCCCCCAACCAGATCATAACATTGTCCTTAATGTTAAAAAATAGAAAGGAAAAAGATAGAGGATAGTACCTGTTACTGCAATTACGGAAAAGAGAAACCTTACACAAATATAAACAGAAACAAAGTACGATGAATAAAACTAAAGATAAAGGAAAGTCATAGATGAAGTGTCAGGTCACACTTTGTTGTTTCTTCTTTGCCTCCCTTGTTGTTGTCTCTCTTCTTCATTGTCTCACGACCAATCTATCCGGGTACATTCTTGGATCAGGTTCATAAACAAAGGCTTCTAATTTATCAATTAACTCATCAACAGTGGAAGCCGAGATAAGGAGTTGTCTTGCAGAAGGTGTGACAAATTTCTGTTCCACAGCATGGTCAACAAAAGATAACAAATTATCAAAGAAATTATTAACATTCAACAAACCTATGGGTTTATGGTGGATGTTCGGTTAGCCCAAGAAACAACTTGAAAGACTTCTTCCAAAGTACCAAAACCACCAGGTAAGGCTATGAAGGCATCAGAGTTTTCAAGCATTGCCTTCATTCGTTCATGCATAGATGATACTTGAATTTCCTATCCAATTGTCTTTCCAACGAAGTTCCTTCGAGTTAAAGGTTCAGGAATGACACCTAAAACTTGACCACCTCTTAGAAATGCAGACAGTGATACAGCCCCCATTAACCCAAGGCAACCTCCCCTATATACTACATGAATGTTCCTCGCAGTAAGTGTTCTACCAAGAGTGCTTACTGCGTTGACAAACTCTAAACTCTTCCCATAATTTATCCCACAAAATACACAGATACTGACAAGTCTATGAACAGAAGAAGAAGAAGCTCCCTCCATTTCTACACTCACACACTCTTTGAATGATTAAGAGTTGCAGGAAAGTGAAGAAAATGAAGTGTTTAAATAGAGAAGAGAATAGAAAAAGTAATAATAGCTCCTATATGAGTAGGTTGGCTGTTGTCAGAAAACTTTTGAATTTTTTTTTGTTTTGTTTTGTTTTGTTTTTAAATAATAAATGCATAAGATAATATATACAGATTGTTGTGATTGTGGCTCACATCTTCCTCTGGTTTTACGTCCAGAAACGGCTTAAACGCCTTCTATGAGTCGGGGATAGGCTTCCCATCCAATTTTCTTATAAATTGGCAAACAGGTCTTTTTGAGTCGATTAGAAGACTATAACGCTCTTGCTCGTCCTTGAAGAGATTCCACAAACTCGAAGTTCACGCTGCACAATTCCACAAGAATGCGTCTCAAGAGTCAATAAGATATTATCTAATGACTCCTTACTCAGTCCATTCTTAATGAAGAATATTTTATCTTTTCTGTTTACAGAAACCATTCCCAAAGAACGACATCGCGTGTTGCAATTCCATCGTGCACACTTGTAACAAACGTGCATTCTTTTTGCTCTTCTCTTTTTCGAAAATAAACTTTTACCGAGACCAGGCATGTATCGGACAAATGAATCGGAAGATTCACCAGCTAAACGAACCTTTGCTTCGATTATCTAGCGTATATCTTCTGGGATGCCCTTATACATTAACAGTCTCAATCTCTCACACCTAGCTTTGTAGATTTTGGTTAGAACATTTTTATGAACAGAAGGAAAATACTTTTTTAGATTTGAAAGAATGACATCCATTTTGAAAGAAAAGAAATCAGTTATTATGGGAAACTGAAAGACAAACCGACTCGAGAGTCACGAGTACCGTTATCCGCCGTTTAACTTAGGAGGCTGAAAGAAGCGCGCAAAAAGAAAAAAAAAACAAAATTAAAATAAATTCTACTCATAACAAGGATTAGAAAGGGAGATGGATTCTACCTCAGCAGCTTGATGTTCCAGAAATGGTTTGAGTCTTTTTGCTTTATAATTTTTTTTTATATGCATCATTTATTGATTCCGCAAATTCATTCAATTGCAATTTGCGTAACTTGGAAGCATCATTTTTCTTTCAGAAATGGACCCCAATTTTTGACAATGTTCGCAACTTTTGTAAAAAGTATAACTGCCCTTGAATAATATGGGCCAATAAAATCCACACTGCAAGATTTTGTAGCTGTTTTCTTTGAAGAAAAATGACCTCCACATGTTTCTGAATGACAAAATTCAATGACACTACTTACCTCATTGTTGGGTACAAATCTCCAAAAGATTTGATCAGGACGATAATTGAACAAATATGGGTCATCACAATAGAAATTTTTTTTTTTGTGTCCATTGAGGTGGCATCTTACTTATCAAGCGGGGTAGACGACTTCTTGCAAGTGGACTTCATCCAAAATATCCTCTTGAGCTCCCTCATAAAATGGTTTGAGGCGATGTCCATTGACCGTGAAAGCTTTTGTAGTAGTCTCACTTGTAACCTGCACAGTACCATAAGGAAAAATCTTAGTAACAACAAATGGACCAAGCCACCTAGATCTGAGCTTTCCGGGCATGAGTTTGAGGCGGGAGTTATAGAGGAGAACTTTTTGACCAATCTTAAATGTTTTTCTCATGATCTTCTTATCATGGAAGGCTTTGGTCTTCTCTTTATAAAGTTTGGAACTCTCATAAGCCTCCAAGCAGATCTCCTCCAATTCCTGCAATTACAGCTTCCGCTCCATGCCTGCTTGATTTAGGTCCAAGTTACACCTTTTTACTGCCCAAAATGCACGATGCTCAATTTCCACTGGCAAGTGGCATGCTTTGCCAAAAACAATCCGATAAGGAGACATCCCAATCGGAGTCTTATATGCGGTCCTATAAGCCCATAAAGCATCCTCAAGCCTTTTGTTCCAGTCCTTTCTGTTAGGTTGAACTGTTTTCTGAAGTATCTGCTTGATCTCTCTGTTGGAAACCTCGGCTTGCCCATTAGTCTGGGGATGGTAAGGTGTAGAAACTCTATGCAAGATTCCATACTTTTTCATCAAGGCTTCCATGCTTCGATTACAGAAATGTGAACCCTGATCACTAATGATGGCTTTTGGGACTCCAAACCTGCAGAAAATATGTGATCTAACAAAATCCACAACAACCTTGGAATCATCAGTCCGAGTGACTTTTGCCTCCACCCATTTAGATACATAATCCACACAAGCGAGAATGTAAACAAAACCAAATGACACAGGAAAAGGACCCATAAAATCAATACCCCAAACATCAAATATTTCACAGAACAACAAAGGTTGTTGGGGCATCTCATTCCTACGAGAAATATTCCCTGTTCTCTGGCATTGTTCACAAGATTTACAAAACAAATATGCATCACGAAATAGAGTGGGCCAATATAATCCAGAGTCCAAAACTTTCCTAGCTGTACGAGTAGGTCCAAAATGTCCCCCATAGGCAAGTGCATGACAAAAACTAAGAACAGAATCAAATTCATGATCAGGAATACATCTCCTAATGACTTGGTCACTACAAAATCTCCACAAATAAGGGTCATCCCACACATAATATTTTGACTCATTTTTCAATTTGTCAATCTGTGCCTTAGTGAAATGTGCAGGTAGTGCTCTAGCAACCAAGAAATTAACCAAATCTGCAAACCAAGGGATGTTACCTTGCATCTTGAAAAGCTGCTCATCAGGGAAGACATCATGGATAGGAGAAGAATCTACCTCTCTCTCAATCCGACTCAAGTGATCTGCCACTAGGTTCTCTGCTCCACTCTTATCTCTGATATCAATATCAAACTCTTGTAAAAGCAACATCCATCTAATCAGTCGAGGCTTTGCATTGGGCTTTTTCAGGAGAAACTTCAAAGCTGCATGATCTGAAAATACAACCACTCTAGAACTAAACAAATATGATCGAAATTTATCTAAAGCAAAAATAATTGCTAAAAGTTCCTTTTCGGTTGTAGTGTAGTTGGCTTGTGCAGCATCTAAAGTCCTCGAAGCATAGGAAATGACATGAGGTACTTTGCCGACTCTCTGTGCAAGGACAGCTCCCAATGCATAATTAGAGGCATCACACATGAGTTCAAATGGGAGTGTCCAATCGGTGATTGGATGATAGGTGCACCTTGGTCAATGCTTGCTTTAAGTGATTGAAGGCATCCTTGCATCTCTGGTCAAAGTGAAACTCTACATCCTTTTGTAGCAAGTTGGACAGTGGAAGGGCAATTTTGCTAAAATCCTTTATGAACCGACAATAGAAACCTGCATAACCAAGAAAAGAATGAACCTCCCGCACGCATGTGGGGTAAGATAGACATGAAATGACATCTATTTTTGTAGGATCTACCTCAATACCATTGCTAGATACTACATGCCCTAAAACTATACCTTGTTCTACCATGAAATGATATTTCTCAAAATTCAGGATAATGTTACTTTCAATGCACCTTTGCAAAACTCGATCTAAACTATCTAAACATGCATCAAAGGAAGAGCCATAGACAGTAAAATCATCCATAAACACATCCATGCAACTCTCTAAAAATTCAGAGAAGATACTGACCGTACATCTTTGAAAGGTTCCTGGAGCGTTGCATAGACCGAAAGACATTCTCCTGTATGCAAATGTTCCAAATGGGCAGGTGAAAGTGGTCTTCTCTTGGTCTTCCGGGGCTATATGAATCGAAAATAGCCCGAATATCCATCCAAGAAACATGTAATGCGACTTACCAGACCGGTCTCTCCAACATCTGATCAATAAAAGGCAATGGAAAATGATCTTTCCTAGTGGCCTAGTTAAGTCGCCTATAATCAATGCACACCCGCCAACTGTTCTGGATTCTTGTGGGTAGGAGCTCATTGTTCTGATTTGCAACTACTGTGACTCC
The DNA here is from genome assembly GCA_029884595.1 of Ormosia semicastrata. Taxonomy (NCBI): domain Eukaryota; kingdom Viridiplantae; phylum Streptophyta; class Magnoliopsida; order Fabales; family Fabaceae; genus Ormosia; species Ormosia semicastrata. The sequence continues at coordinate 101,405,061 of JAQQTO010000063.1, forward strand.
AGATTTCTTTGGAATAACTTGCACGGGGCTCACCCATTTACTGTCAGATATGGGATAAATAATGCCAGCTTGCAGCAGCTTGGTCACTTCCTTCTTCACCACATCCAGAATCAAGGGATTTAGTCTCCTTTGGGGTTGCCTCACTGGCTTGGTATCTTCCTCCAATAAAATCCTATGCATACATGTGGAGGGACTAATACCAAGAATGTCTGTAAGTGTCCATCCAATAGCATGCTTATGTTGCCTCAAAACCTGCAGCAATTTTTCTTCTTGTTCAGGTTGCAGATTCTTAACGACAATTACTGGCAGCTTCTCTCCATCTTCTAAATATGCATATTTAAGGTGATCTGGCAAAGTCTTTAACTCTAAGGATGGGGGATGCACAATGGAAGGCAGCAAGCTATTTGAAACAAGTAACTCAGCAGCATTAAATTCGACATAATTTTGACTCACATTTTCATATGCTGCATCAGTCAAATAAGTACCTGTATCATCACTCATAACCGCATAAATCTCAGCACATGCAGCACATGGTTCAGTACCACAGCTAACACATATATCACAAGTGACAGAATCCAGAAAGTCAGCAATATCAGGGAATTCAACATTCATATCAGCATAAGTATCATCAACCAGCATTTCAATCACATCAATATGAAAAACTGAATGCTCCTCAAGGGGATGTCTCATGGCATCAAAAATGTTAAACTGTACCACATCTTCACCAAATTCCATAGAAAGGGTACCAGCATGCACATCTATCTTGGTCTTGGCTGTCTTGAGGAATGGTCTTCCTAGAATCAATGGAGCATGATTTGTTGAAGACTCATCTTCCATGTCCAGAATGTAGAAGTCTGCTGGGAAAATTAGCTCATTTACTCGCACCAACACATCTTCTAACACTTCTGCAGGGTGAGCGGTAGTCCTGTTTGCTAGCTGAATCACTATACCAGTGGGGTGTAAGGTGCCAATGTTCAAAGACTTATACACTGACGTAGGCATGACATTAATAGAGGTACCCAAATCTAGCATTGCATGGTCAAATCTGGAATTACCTATAGTGCAAGGGATTGTGAAAGTTCCAGGATCTTTACATTTCTTTGGCATGCTTGGCTGAATCATCGCAGAAACATTTCTGCCCATACTGACTTTCTCAGTACCCTTAAGTCTTCTCTTGTGAGTACACAACTCCTTGAGAAATTTGGCATACTTGGGAATTTGTTTGATTGCATCTAGGAGGGGAATATTGATTTCCACCTTCCTGAATGTCTCCATGACTTCCTTCTCTGTTTCTGCTTGAGCTATCTGCTTGGACTGTGTCACTCTATTTGGGAAGGGTAGTGGAATGGGAGCTCTGGTTGTGACCAAATCTGAATTCTCAGCACATTTCTTTTGGACTGATTGAGTATCTGGTTACTGCAATGGGAGCTCTGGTTGTGGCAAATTAGAACCATCAATTTCTCTGCCACTTCTCAAAGTAATGGCACTTACATTGCCTCTTGGGTTACTGACTGTTTGTGAAGGCAATTGGTTCGAACCTTGACTTTTCAATTCACTCACGGTGGTGGCCAATTGCCCAATCTGAGTTTGCAGGTTCTGAATGGTGGCATTGACATTCTGTTGGAATTGAATATTATTTGTGGCCATTTGTTTCATCAAATCTTCCAATGATGGCTCGGATGGATTGGTTGTAGGACTTGGCAACATGAGGGGCTGCTGCATAGGTGGCTGCACAGTTTGTTATTGTCTAAATGCAGGTGGTTGGTATTTATTGCTAGGACCTACAGCTTGGTATCTAAATTGCTGCTGTTGGGGTTGTTGCTGCTAACTAGAATTCCCATATCTCAAGTTAGGATGGTCCCTCCAACCAGGGTTATAAGTATTAGAAAATGGATCATATCTTGGGCTGCTGGGATGGCGATATTGAGGTCTACTAGGAAAAATGCCAACCGCGCAACCGATCGTTTCAGGAAACGCGGAACCACCATCTGAAGTGTGGGACATGCATCGAGGATGAGATGAGCAAGAGCAAATGCCACACACCCTTGCGGGCTCTTGTACGTAACCTGGTACATGTTGTCCCACTGCTAATTGCCTCACCAAAGAAGTCAATTCATCAAGTCTATGTTCCATTCTCTGTTGATCTACATGAGACGATTGAACTGCATTAACTCCTCTGGTTGAGGTAAGGACTCTTGTGCCAAATTGTTGAGCATTGGCTGCCATATTTGCTATCAAATCTCTTCTTGCGTAGGGGTTTTATCCACCAATGCACCTCCAGATGCGGCATCCACCATACTTCTATCCATCGGCAGCAAGCCCTCATAGAAATATTGAATCAAGAGCTGATCACTAATTTGATGGTGGGGACAACTCGAACACAGCTTTTTGAATCTCTCCCAATACTCATGCAAGGTCTCACCAGTCATTTGCCTTATACCACAAATGTCTTTTCTAATGGCAGCTGCTCTGGATGCAGGGAAGAACCTCTCCAAGAATAATTTCTTCATATCATCCCAACTCGTGACAGAACCTGGTGAAAGGTAGAACAGCCAATCCTTGGCTACATCAGCAAGAGAGAAAGGGAATGCCCTCAACTTGATATGCTCCTCAGAGATTCCATGTGGCTTCATGGTTGAACAGACCACATGGAACTCCTTTAAGTGCTTATGGGGATCTTCACCGTAAGACCATGAAACTTGGGCAACAAGTGTATCAATCCAGATTTTAACTCGAAGTCAGCATCAAGATTAGGATATTGAATGCACAAAGACTGGTAAGTTACATCAGGAGCAGCAAGTTCTTTAAGGGTCCTATTTTGCCTGTTATCAGCCATGATTTTAGAATCACTTAAGATCTCAAGTGCACTTTCAGATTCAATGTCACAACTAAATTCAGACTCAATTCTTTCACTTAGCCTACGAGTTCTAATCAACCTATGCAATGTTCTATCAATCTCAGGATCAAATTCAAGCAAGATATCAGGATTAGACCTAGTCATGCATTAATCAAAACACAAAAATAAAATAAAATAAGTAAACAAGTAAAATACACTAGACAACTCTAAAAATATACCAAAATAAATCTAATTGACTAATGAAATGATTTTTAAAAATTATAGGACTTGTACAGCATGAAAACTACACAAAAATGAAACTAAAAAATGCAATAAAAATATTAAAAAATTGAAAAACTGGTCTAAACGATGGATTTTGGAAAAACCAGGGGTGACCTCACAATTAATTGTGAGTCTTGTTTATTAGGCTGTTTTCCTTAAACTGACCAAGTTTCAACTCATTCTGGGCACATTTTCTGTCAATACAAAATTCTTGTAAAATGACTCGTAATCACCCGTTTTCGCCTGAAATCCACCAAAACACAGCAACATAAAGGTTAGTGAGAGATTAGTAGTTAAATAAACTCTTAATAAGATTGAACAAAATCAGAATGATCCCCGGCAACGGCGCCAAAAATTTGACACTTGTCGAGATTACCAAATTTAAATCAATTTATAACCGATTTACCAAAACTACTTGTAGCATAAGGTAACACCGGGTCGAGCCCATAGATCATTCTAATTATGAAGTCAGATTAAGAGATTAATGAACAGGGGGGAAAATTTTTGCAAGATTAAACAACAAAGAGCAATTAAAATGAGTAAACAAAATTAGGAAAATAACCAATCCAAGAGAATTAACCAATCTTGATTTTAATCCATGCTTGATCTTTATAGATCTATTCAACTATCAACCAAATCCTTGGTCTTAGATCACATTAAGATGTCTATCAATGATCTATGAATCTTTTACTAGAAATGCTTCTAGAATTCAATTAATTAAGGTTAGACAAATTAAGCATCCATCCAAAACCCAAATTAACTTAAAAATCAAGATCCAATCAAGCTAAATATTTCATCAAACACCTTTAATAAATTATTTAACCTCTGAATTCATCTCTTGGCATATGACAATTACGCAATTAATATATGCAAATTCCAATCAAATTAAGCATTAAATCAGAATTTAAACAAGAGAAGAAGAGAAAGAGAAACTTGATTAATAGATGAATATATAACAATTAAAACAAAATCTCAAGATTAATCATCAAGACTGTCAATCTCTTGGATTGATTAAAGAAGTTTAGTTCTCCATAGCCATCACCATTGGAGAACCTTCAAGAACCATGAAAAATAACAAAGAGAGAGAAGGAGAGAAAAAGAAGAAGAGAAATCTTCAAAATCAAAAACTAACACTTTAATTATAACAACACTTCTACATAGAAGCTCTACATGTCACAATGATCTGCATAGCCTCCCTTTTATAGAGGGTTAGAGATACAAAATGTCAAAGGGGGCTGAGTCATGGTGGTTGGTGGAGTAGGTGGAGTAGTGGAAAATGTTGAATAACTTTTGGTGAGTAGAAAATTCTGGAGATTATTTGTCTCCGAAATCATGCAGCTCTGAAGTCATTGCATTCGTCATTTTTGAGCCAAGTGGTCTTCATGAAGATTGTAGGTCTGGATCTTAGCTTTCAAATGGCTTTAGTTTGAGTCTAATATCATTTCTATAGCTCTAGATATGTTCAAATTACTGCACACTACTCAGGCCCAGTCATAGCTCCTCTGTTCTGACTTCCAAGCCCAATATCACCTCCAAGGAGTCTGAATCGGGAAGAGTGTTCAACATGAAAATTGTAGATTTGAGTCTTAACTATCAACCATCAAAATTTCAGCCTATTCTACAACTTTCACTACGAGCAGTGTAATGAACAGTACACAAAGGTCATTCTGCTAGGAGCAACACTTTAGTTCTTGATTCAATGCCAATTTGAGCCATCCAAACGTGTGATTGAGTCTTTGATGTCTTCATGAAGATTGTAGAGCTCTCTATTATCTTTAAAATGACATAAGATTCACCTTAAACATCCACCTACAGCCCAAGATATGACCCAAATACAGGATTAGTGTAAGACGTAAATCATACTGAAAAATTCAATTAAATCCATTTTGAGTTCAAAACATACAAAACATAACCAAACTTAATTTATTAAGTGCATGGAGAGTGTAAATGACTAAAAATGAAGGCTTATTAATGCATCAAATATGTGAACATCAAGGTGACAAGAGACCGGGCATTACTAATTTTTGCTATTGTTACTGGAAGATCAGTGGATGTGGGTTTACTGATTTCCCATAACATCAAAACTCTAGCCCAGACTAGGACCCGACAGTCTCGGTTATGGTACCCCACTCTTGTCACGCAGTTATGTAGGGCAACTGGGGTTGAGATCACTTGAGATGTCTCAATCAGGCCAGCTCCAGCTGTGGACGTGGCCATGATCAATCACTATTTGCAAGAGGACGACCCCACTCAGATTCATCTGGAAACCAGAGCCCATGCAGCTAAGCCACCTCGTCCACGCCTTGCGACTCCCTCTAGTGGAGTAGAGAGACGCATTCGGCGTCTTGAGCACTATGTTATTCAATCCAACCAGGCATTTGAAGGGATGCTGCGGAACCTGGCTACCCAGCTGAATGTTGATCTAGATGCTCTAGGTAGCATTCCACTTCCTGAGGAGGACTCACAGAGTGAGGGTGGAGTTGGCACTGATGAGAACGAGAGTGAGAGTAGCGATGATTGATTGCCCCTGCACAACTCTCATTCCCAGTGATCTACAAGGGGGAGTTTCTCTTTTCATTTTCTTTTGTTTTGCATTTTCATTTCTAGAGTTAATTTCATTAGTTTTGTTATTAAATTTTTTGCATTATCATAGTTCCTGTTTTTAGTTCACTTCTAAAGTGTTTGGGGACGAGCACGAGAATAAGTTTAGGGGAGGATCTGTTTTCATGCCATGAACATTATCCTTTTGACCTTCCCCTGCTTTTGTTTGTCCTTATTTCTTTTAATTTCTTTTAATTACAAATTTGAGTTAAAAAAAAATTTGTTGCCAATCATGAAGAAGAAGCAAGATAACTAAGGAAATAGCTTTGAGTAAGCTCCTTTTCACCATAGTTCGAGCGTAGAGTAACTTAGTATGTGTCATTCACATGTAAGTGAGAATCCAAAGTGAGTTTTGAGCCTTGATGCATTAGGGGGATACAGTCACCCACTCATTTCTTTGTGATTGTGTGCATTTCACTCATATTAACACTCTTCAGAATTTGTTTTCTCTCTTTTTGAAATTGTTGGCATGTATGTGTTCATGAGGCATGAATGAGGCATTGTTTGTTTGATAGCTTGCTGGCCAAAAAGCCAACCTCATACATTTTTCCCTAGTGCAGCCCCTTGAGCCTGAGCACCATTCCATTCTTTTCAGCTCAACTCAAACCTTAAGCGTAAAACCATGAAAAATAACCAACCAGAGGAGTCAATAGACTATTTTTGGATTTGGGGTTAAAAAGAGTGCAGAGGTTGACATTAGGGAATGATGGGTTGAATTGTTTATATTGTGAAAGAGATTGTCAAATTGTTAAAAAAAAAATTTTAAAAAAAATTATTAAAAAAATAAAAAAAATTGTGAATTTGAAAAATTGTGGTTATGGGGTATGAAAAATGAAGCAAAAGGGGGTTTGTGCTAATTCATTAGGTTTCTTGAGAAAATTTAGATCTTTTTGGTCTATAGCTCTTTTGGTTGAACCTAGCTATTCCCTATATTTATTCCACCCCTTACCTTAGCCCAATTACAACCCTAAATAAAAGACCTCATGACTTGTGGAATGCATGCATATAGATGATGGATTAGTAGAGAGGAACCAAGCCTATGGTAAGGTGTTCTTATGTTGTGAAGGAGTGAAAATACAAGCCCAAACACTTGAGTGAAGTGAGCAAATTTGCTAAATCTGTTCACATGTGAATTTGTGTGCATGTAAAGCTACTCTGCTCTTGGTGTTGTGTTGATTGAGGAAAGTAATCATTTGAGTTATTTCCTTTGGTGATCTGTGCTCTGTATCCATGTTTTGCAACACTAGTTTTTGTTTTGTGTCTGTAGCGAAGCATCTAATGACGGAGGAGATTGATTTCTGGAGGAAAATGTAACGAATTTTACCTGTCAAATCAGCGCCTAGACTCCCTGGATGTAGCGTCTAGGCGCCCAACCTATAGTAGACCATTCCTCTCTGGATGTTTAGCGTCCGGGTGCTCTATACGAACGCCTAGGCGCTCTGACTTCTAACACAAACTTGCATTCTGGATGATTAGTGCCTAGGCGCTACAGACACAGCTCCTAGGCGCCCATACCAATTTATAAACATATTAATTCTAACCTAATTGAAAGGGGGGCCGTTAGAGAGAGACGGAGGCAGACGAAAAATAGACCTAATTTAGAAAACTTGGAGGTGGACTTGAAGAGAAAAAGAGTGGGAGCTGAGATTTTCTTCAATCTTCCATGGAGTTTTATATCTTCTTCTCTATTGTTTTAGTTTCTGTATTTGTTTCTATGTCTAGCTAAACTCTCCCTTGTTGGGATTGAGTGGATTTTGATGGATTTTGCTTGTATTTGACTTGGGATTCAGTTATGCTTAATGGATTCTTCTGTTTTGAGTTTATAATCTCTGTTCTTAAAGCTTTCTAGGGTTTAATCATTCTTAGAATGAATTTTAGTTTTATGCATTGGATGGAAATTTGATGTGTAACTTTTGTTTAAGTTTGTGAATCTTGTGATTCATCGTACTAGGAATAGTCAATGAATGCTTGTTATCTCGTTGGATTCTTAATCTTAATGCTTTTTTCCTTTTAGAATCACCTAAGGAATTAGGGATTTTGATTAGGATTTAAGGTTCTTGTGCCTAAGGAATTAGCACTTGGATTTTTTGGAGAATCCAATAACAAAATAGAAGTAGAAATTTGTTTTAACTCCAAGTTAATATGCAGCAAATGAAATCAAATGAAACTTGATCCCAACTCTTTCTTATTTTTGAATTCCTATCTCTTTTGTGTTCTAAGTGTTTGTTAATTTGTCAAAGCTAAAATACCAAAAAGAATTTTTATCTTTATTTTAATCTCTTGCATGCTTAGTTGTTTACAGTTGAGCTCCCTTTGAACCAAAGTTCCATTTGAATAGTAGCTAAGTTCGTGAATTGGTAATTGGTCATTGATCCTTGAGAACGATATCCGATTTTCTCACCATTTTTATTACTTGACGATCCGGTACACTTGTCGTGGTCCCATTAAGCTAGACTCTTGTATAAAGAGCTTAGCAACGTCAAGTGAAGTGATGACTTCAAATGGTTTTTCCAATGAAGATTCTTCTATAAACAGATCTCTTTTTTTCAATGGGGATGGTTATGTCTATTGGAAAGAGAGGATGAAATTTTTTATTGAAGCTATTGATATAGATGTGTGGGATGCTATTGAAAATAGTCATTTTGTCCCCACACATATAGTTAATGGTGTAAGAACTAATATACCAAGAAGTAAATGAACCGATGAACATAAAAAAAAAGTCCAATACAATTTGAGAGCCAAGAACATCATCACCACTTCTTTGGGGTATGATGAATTCTTTAGGATGTCAAATTGCAAGACAGCCTAAGAAATGTAGGATATATTGCAAGTAACCCATGCGGGCATAAGTGAGGTGAAAAGGTCTAGAATAAATACACCCACTCATGAATATGAATTATTTAGAATGAACCAAGGGGAAAGCATTCAAGAAATGAAGAAAATTTCAGTCTCCTTGTAAAGAAGTTTGGAAGATTTCTCAAGAAGAAAGGAAGTCAAAGAAGACCACATTTTCCTCCTAAAAGACATATCAAAAGGGAGAAGGAGTTTCATCTAATCCAACTTGCTATGAATGTGGAAAGTCTTGGCACATGAAGATGGAGTGTTCAGTTTATCAAAAGAAGATGGAGAGATTTGAAAAAAGACCCTCCAAGGAAAGAAAAGGAAGGAGAGCATACATTGCTTGGGAAGACAATGATATGGATTCCTCCGATATTCAGAAAATGAGGAAGCTCATCTTTGGGTCATGGCAAATGAAGAAGAAGAAGAAAGTGAAACAGAGGCAACTTCATCTAATCTTGAATTTTCTCCTTCATATAGTGAATTACAATATGCATTCCAAGATTTACATGATGATTCCATGAGGCTAACTAAAATGGTTTTAACTTCCAACAAAACAATCTCCTTATTGGTAAACAAAGTTTCTATTTTAACAAAAGAGATTGAAGAACTCAAAGTTGAGAATGAAACTCTTGGACTTATTGATGCCAACTCATCATGCATGATTTGCTCTTCAGATGATTATACACCTACACCCTCTTCTTGTTCATCATGTAAAGCACTTGAAAATGAAATTGAAGATTTGAAAGATGCGCTTGCAAAAAATGTGTTACTAGGGAAGCAAATATGTGTTTTCAAAAAGTTGGTTTGGGGTATAATCCTAATAACCAACAAAAATTTTACAAAAATTTCTTTGTTTCCACAAATGCATCAAGTAGTCCATTTATCAAATGCTTTCATTATGGAAGGAAAGGGCGTAATGTATCCACATGTAATGTTAGAAAGAACATAAATACCAATGTTGGAACTAAAAATGTTTGGGTTCCTAAGGGCACATTGCCTAACTCTAACACACAAGGGCCCAAGATAATTTGGGTACCAAATGTTAAAATTTGAATGTGTGTTATAGGTGTGCTTGAAGACCAAAAGCTCAAGTTGGTACCTTGATAGTAGTTGCTCTAAGCACATGACGGGTGATGACTCTAAGTTCTCCTTTCTTGCACCAAAGAAGCATGGACATGTCACATATGGGGATAACAATAAAAGAAGAATCCTTGGAGTTGGAAAAGTTGGTAAGAATTCCTCTACCTCAATAGATAATGTCTTATATGTAGAAGGACTCAAACATAACTTGTTAAGCATAAGTCAATTATGTGATAAAGGAAATAGAATTATCTTTGACTCTAATTATTGCATAATTGAAGGTAAAGATGATAAACAAGTTAAGTTAGTTGGACATAGAATTGATAACATCTATATGATTAATCTTGATGATATTTCCTCTCAAAATGCAAAATGTCTTATGAGTAAAGAAAATGATTCATGGTTATGGCATAGGAGAATTGCCCACATTCATATAGATCACCTATACAAACTTGTTTCTAAAGATTTAGTGATTAGTCTTCCAAAGCTCAAATTTTAGAAAAACAAACTTTGTGATACATATCAAAAGGGTAAACAAGTAAAGGTTTCTTTCAAAGCTAAAAATGTTGTTTCTTCAACTAGACCTTTACAACTTTTGCATATGGATCTTTTCGGACCATCAAGAACTATGAGCTTTGAGGGTAACTATTATGCTTTTGTGATTATGAATAATTACTCTAGATATGCATGGACTCTATTTCTTGCTCATAAGAATGATGCCTTTCATGCATTTAGAAAATTTGCAAAGGTTATTCAAAATGAGAAAAATTGTAGCATTGCATCCATTAGAAGTGATCATGGTGGGGAATTTGAAAATCACGAATTTGAAATGTTTTACAATGAAAATGACATTGAGCATAATTTTTCTGCTCCTAGAACTCCACAACAAAATGGAGTAGTTGAAAGGAAAAATCAATCTTTAGAGGAGTTAGCAAGAACTATTCTCAATGAAACAAACCTTCCTAAATATTTTTGGGGGAATGCAGTTAGCACCGTTTGCTATGTTATGAATAGGGCTCTAATAAGGCCTATTTTAAAGAAAACCCCCTATGAACTTTATAAAGGAAGGAAACCAAACATTTCTCACCTTTATGTCTTTAGTTGCAAATGCTTTGTCTTAAACAATGGAAAAAATAACCTAGGCAAGTTTAATGCTAAATCCGATGAAGGAATATTTTTGGGTTACTCACTTAATTGTAAATCCTTTCGAATTTACAATAAAAAAACTATGACTATTGAAGAATCAATACATGTTACATTTGATGAATCTAATTCCATTGGGTTGGGAAAGGATATTATTGATGATGTTGCAGAAATTCTATCCAACACTCACATTGGAAGCAAAGAAGAAGAGCAAAAGAGAGAAAGCCAAAGGGAGGAAACACCACCACAATAAAAGGAGGATGGTTCAAATAATCTTCCAAGAGAATGGAGAACTTCAAGATACCATCCTCTTGACAAAGTAATTGGTGGTGTATCAAAAGAGGTAATCACTCGAAACTCTCTTAGAAATGCATGCAATCATATGGCTTTTGTGTTTCAAGTTGAATTTAAAGACATAGATGAGACAATTAATGATGATCATTGGATATTGGCCATGCAAGATGAACTAAACCAATTTGAAAGAAATCAAGTTTAGGAATTAGTTTCAAGGCCCAATGAACATCCAATTATTGGCACCAAATGGGTCTTTAGGAACAAACTTGATGAAACGAGTTTAATAATAAGAAACAAAGCTAGGCTTGTAGCTAAAGGTCATAATCAAGAAGAAGACATAGATTATGAAGAAACATATGCTCCCGTAGCTAGAGTAGAAGCCATTAGAATGCTACTTGCATATGCATGCATCATGGACTTTAAACTATTTCAAATGAATTTCAAAAGTGCCTTTTTAAATGGTTTTATACAAGAAGAAGTGTATGTGGAACAACCTCCTGGTTTTGAAAACTTTGAACTGCCTAACCATGTTTTTAAATTGAAAAAGGCTTTGTATGGCTTAAAACAAGCTCTTAGAGCTTGGTATGAAAGGTTGAGCAAGTTCCTTTTGGAAAATGGCTTTTCTAGAGGAAAGGTTGACACCACTCTTTTCATTAAGCATAAAAAGCATGACATTATTCTTGTTCAAATATATGTTGATGATACTATATTTGGTACTACTAATGATTCTCTTTGTAAAGAATTTGCTAATATTATACAAATTGAGTTTGAGATGTTCATGATGGGTGAGCTCAACTTCTTCCTTGGTCTCCAAATCAAGCAAACAAGTGATGTGACTTTCATAAGTCAATCAAAATATTGCAAGTAGTTGCTCAAGAAATTTGGAATGGAAGGTGCCAAGCAAATGGCTACACTAATGGGCACTTCTTGTTACTTGGACAAGGATGAATGAGGTAAATCTGTAGAAATTACAAAATAGAGAGGTATGATAGGCTCACTCCTTTATCTTACAGCAAGTAGGCCAGATATTATATTTAGTGTGTGCATGTGTGCTAGATTTCAAGTAAATCCTAAAGAATCACACCAAAGTGCTGTTAAAAGAATCATGAAATATCTAATATGCACTTCACAAATAGGATTATGGTACCCTAAAGGTGCTTCTTGTAGCTTAATTGGGTATTCCGATTTTGATTTTGCTGGATGCAAAATGGATAGGAAAAACACAGGTGGGACATGTCACTTGCTTGGAAGCTCACTAGTTCCTTGGAACAGCAAGAAACAAAATAGTGTAGCAATGTCTACAGCTGAAGCTGAATATATTGCAGCTGGAAGTTGTTGTGCTCAAATCCTTTGGATGAAGCAACAACTTCTAGACTATAGTCTTGAGCTTGACCATATCCCTATAAGGTGTGATAATACTAGTGCAATTAATTTATCTAAAAATCCCATTCTGCACTCAAGAACAAAGCATATTGAAATAAGACATCTTTTTATTAGGAATCATGTTCAAAAAGGTGATTATATTCTTGAATTTGTAGAAACCACTAAACAACTAGCTAACATTTTCACTAAGCCCTTGGCAAAAGAAGCATTTTTCTATATAAGAAATGAACTTGACTTTTGGATCAATCATGCATAAGCTGAAATTCTGCATAAATTCACTCTGCTGCATCATATATCTCTTTTGCTGCATAATTTGTAATTTGACTACATAACATGTTTTACTACGTAATGATGATGTTTTGGTGGTTAATTTTCTATTTCTTAATAATTCTTGAATCCAATACTAACTTGAGTGTCAGAGGTTACCCCAAAGTTGTTTTGCAAGTACTCCATCATGACAAAGTCCACCAAGAAGCTCATTTTGACAAAATGGTTTAAATTTTTGGCAAAAGTGGTAATTTTGCATAAACATGTGTTTTAGATCAAGAACTAATCAGTTTGTATGCTTGTATGATGTTTGAAATTGTTTTCATACTTTTTGGAACTAATTTGAAAGCTTTAAGAATGACCTTTTATTGTTTAAAATGCAAAAAACTGAGTTTTAGTAATCTGGTAATTGATTACAAGCCTTTGTAATCGATTACAAAGGTTCTGTCAAGAAGGTAATCGATTACACCAACTATGTAATCGATTACAAGGTTCCCAGAAATATGGTAATCGATTACACCAAACCTGTAATCGATCACAAGGATTCTAGAAGGTTGGTAATTGATTACACACCAATTGTAATCGATTACACACCAATTGTAATCGATTACACAATGGTTTTAAAAGGAGTTTCAGCGCGGGAACAACCATTTTCACTTAAACCATCTCATTTCTCTCTCCTCCTCCACGACCTTTCTTCATTTCCTCACCCCAAACCTTCAATTTCTCTCTCATTTCTTGGCTAAATTATCCCATTTCACTACCATACTACTCGAATTTCCCCTCTTCATCATAAACCCCACTCAATTCCACCCAAAATCTCCTCAATCTTCATTCCCCATCTCCCTTCATGCTCTCTCTCCCCCTCTCCCTCTAGAACCCTAACTTACGTTTTCACTCTTCCTTACCAACCTTCCAAATTTTTCCACCATCAAACACCACGTGCGTTTCATCAATGGCAGAATCTTCTCAATGTACAAAACATCCAAGAATAGGGGCCAACATTGGAGAGTCTTCCCATGCTCCTCCACGCAATATCTCTGGGCTGGACCTCACACGTCACTTCTCCACCACCAAGAAGGCGGAGTTATTCAGGAAAAATTTCCAGTTAAGGAAACTTATCTCTCCCAAGTATCTCACCCAGTCCTTTTGCTCAAGTGAACCTTTAGAGTGCTTCAGATTAATTGAAAAGTTAGGTTTGCTAGGTTTCTTCAGCATTCAAAAGGACATTTACCCGAACCTAGTTAGGATGTTTTATGCAAACCTGAAATATGAGGATAAATGTCTGATATCTGAAGTAAAGAAAAAGCAAATTAGGGTCACTAAGGATGCATGGTGCAGGTTAACTAGGCTTAATTATCATGGGACAAACTTCTATGGAAATGAGAATGCTTGGGGAGATGATTTCGAATATAAGGCTGCTTTGACCTCCCTGACTAGGTTTGGCTATAAAATTCCTAGGGATAGGAAAAGGGTGATGGCCACTGGGTTGACCATGGAAAATAGAGTATTTCATTATCTTGTGACCAGAGGGTTAATTCCTAAGGGAAGAAATTACTCCCAAGTCCTGAGAGATGATGTGGTGGTATTGTGGGCCATGACCACAGGTAGGCCAATCAACTAGGCCTACTATATAATTCAGCACATGTTGGATGCTAAGAAGAAGAAGAACTCCGCCCTTCTGTATGCTATGCTTGTCACCGCCATATTGGAACATTGCCATATTTCCTTGTCTGAAGAGTCAAAGGACACAAGTTCTAAAGGACCACAGTCTATAGACTTGCACACATTGCAAAAGCTTAAATTATACAAGGTAGACACTACATTTCCCACAGAAGCTATGGTCATATTCCTCATGACCCTGAGGATGATGATGAAGATAGAGGACAACAGCCTCCTCCCATAGTCACCATGGAGCTTCTGCTATAGGAAATTCGTAGCTTGAAAATAGGGATGGATCACATTGAACAAAAGGTGGATCATTTAGAGCTGAGAATGGATTACTCCGATCAGGAGTTAGCCTCTATCCGATCCTTTTTGGAAGAACCGGGATATATACCAAGGCAAGTAGCTCCTGCTCCTCCTACCTCTTCTGCTCCTCCTGCTCCTCTCTCCTTTGCTGGTCCTTCTGGTGCTCATCCTGATGATGATGAGGAGATCCTAGGTTCTGCGGACGGCCTTGACATAGATGACGATGACTCGAATGATGTGGCAGATGATGTGGATAGTGACAACGAGGCGACCATATGACCATGCTGTCCAGTCATTATCTTTTATATATATATTTTTTGTATATGACTTTAGATCCTTCTTTATATTAATAATTATCAAAACTTGATATATTTCTTTTCATATGTATCTGAAATCACTATGATTGGTATACTTACTCTGATTGCAAATATGGCTGGGATGAAATGTTTATGTTTTGATAATTATGACTGAATGCTTATGTCATTTTTTTTTATAATACCAACGGGGAGAGATTAGTGAAATATATTGCATGTGTATGAGGGAGCTTTGTGCTTTCACATAAGAGCTTTATGCATTCACATAAGAGCTTTGCGCTTTCACATATTCTATCTCATGCATATATTACGGGGGATAGTTGTGCTTAAATCTCTGATAATCAAATAAATGTAAATATTTCTCTTCCTTTTCAATGTCTAGTTTGTCATCATCAAAAAGGGGGAGAATGTGAATGCTTATGTCTTAAAGCATATCAAATGAATTTTTGATGATAACAAAAGCAAAGATGAAGATGAAGATCAAGATCAAAAGAGAAGACCAAGATAAAAAGAAGGAAACCAAGAAGTATATAGATATAGGTCTTAGAATAGTAATGTAAAATTCTTTCAAGGTATCTCAATTATCTTCAAATAGTTTTTCAAGATCCTTTTAAATCAACTTAAAATTCAAAGTTTATCTTTTTAAGGTAATGTTGATTTCAATCTTGGATTTCTTATTTCAAATGTAAATCTTGTCAAAATCCAAGTTTCTATAAGTAAGAATTGACCAATACACTTAATTGGGCTTGAAAGATGTGTTCAAAGGACAAGGTAATCAATTACGCATAATCGATTACAAGCTAAACAGAGGCCTAGTAATCGATTACATTGAGCATGTAATCGATTATAAGCATGGCAGAAGCTTATAATCGATTACACTGAGGCTGTAATCGATTACACTGAGGCTGTAATTGATTACAAGTCTGGCAGAGGCCATGTAATCGATTACACAAGGCTGGTAATCGATTACATCCTGCCTAGAAAGCCAAGAACACGTTCAAACAGCCATGTAATCGATTATCATTAGTGTGTAATCGATTACCAGTGGTCTGACAATGCCCAACAGCTATATTAGGTGCATTAAATACTGGGCATTAAAGTTCCCAACGACTCCTTTGATCAAAATAACGTTATATACTCATGTTGGGGCACCATTAATGACTGACCTTGATCCTTGAAACATCTTTCTAACACTGTATACATGAATCAATCCTTGAAAATCATTCTTGCTCTATTTTTCTAAAACTCCTTGAGATATCGTTGAAGAGCATTCTAGAGCTTTAGTTTGTATTAATTACTCTTGTGAGATTTTCATTCTATCAAACCTTGATTATTATATAGAAGACGGTGAGGTATTCCTCCAATTGTAAAAGGGTGAGACATCCCTTGTTTGAAGAGGCTCAAGCTACAAAGGGTGAGGTATCCCAAGGTGGTGTTGAGTGCTCAAATTTGTAAAAGTCACACGCACCTGATTCAAGCTTGGAATTTAGTAAAAAATCTCGAGTGATTGCTTGAGAACTGGACGTAGGTTATAAAGGGTGGCTGAACCAGGATAAACCATTGTGTTTGATTCTCTAAACCCTTATCTTTACATTTCTGCATTGGTTTATTTACTTACTTGAATATTTCTCTCTTGAATTGGTTCATTAATTTGCAATATCTTCTTATTTTATCGATTCATTCATTTTCATCAATTAATAGCTTTAACGAAAATTGACAAATAAGAGTTTTTCAAAAAATTTGTGAAAAATTTTTATAAACTCAATTCACCTCCTTCTTGAGTTTTGAGGCCACTTGGTAATACTTAGAACACATAATTTTCACAAATCATTATGAAGCATAACTAATTGTCCTTATGAAGAAAGAGGAAGAAGCCATGACAAAACCTTGGTCTTCTCAAATAAACTGGTTCCTCTTCTTTGATCCTTTCATATGTTACCCACAACTTTTCTGATGGAAATTGAATATGCGTGTGTAACCCTTATAAAATGAGAGAGGACCAATTTATATATGCCTATCTTTAATCTGGTACGTCCATTAGTACCAAATGAACGAATGAGATTTGTTTGCTATTAATTAGTTGACCACCAATCAATAAATTAATTTGGTTATTATTATGCCAATAAATCATAATAGCGTAGCTTACCATAGTTTCATGATCTCATATTATAGGAATCATGTCATAATAATCCACAAATATCAAAGACAAATCCGGTAGTGATCACACAAATATCGGGCCATTATCTAACATGCTCTACTTGGTTCGATAGCCAACTAATACCATAATTCAAGAGCATAAACATTATAGGAATCATGTCATAATAATCCATAAATATCAAAGTCAAATCCGGTAGTGATCACACAAATATCGGGCCATTATCTAACATTCTCCACTTGGTTCAGTAGCCAACTAATACCATAATTCAGTAGCATAAACATTATAGAATCTATAAATAACAAATCTCTAGTAATGTTCATCATAATTGCCATATTATAATAAATTACACAGTGCAGATTATGGTGTATCTACATTGTTTTTGGTCACATACTCCCTTCCATATACCACAACATTTGTAACTTACCATAATATGTAGAAAGCAAAATATGAATATCCATCATACTCCACATAATGTCTCGTAGAGATTTTCCTATTAAACTCAAATACAAATTATGTTCACACAAAATGAGAAATAATAAATTCATTAATATATGTTAGAAACAAAATATTGAGCTTAGAGTGTCAAAGCACCATAAACACATTACTCATCAATACAACCAAGACTCATTCTATGTATATGTTCTTTAAATGTCTTAGGCTATAATCCCTTAGTTAACGAATCTGCAATCATGAGAACAATTCAAATGTGTTCAAGAGACATTCTTTGTTTCTAAACCTCCTCCTCAACAACAAAATACTTTAATTTCATACATTTGACATCCCTTGAATATTTGTCATTTTAGAGAAGAATAATACTATAGAGTTATTACAATCAATTTTCAGCAGCTTAGTAATGGTGTCGACTAACTTAAGTCTTGAAAAAAAATTCCACACCCATAATGCATGAATTTTGGCTTCAAATCATGCCACAAATATAGAGCAACCACCAATTTTTTAGCACTTTTGCATGATATTGTTCCTTTAGCTAATGAAACAAATAACCAAAAGCAAACTTTCAACTGTCAATGTATATAACAAAATCAGAATCCAAGCATCTAATCACTTTCAAACGATCAATTCTAGGGTATCTTTAGTACTTACACAACATTCTAATAGCAAAACTAATGTATGGTCTTATACAGATTTATACATGCATTAAACTGCACACAATATAAACATATGGAATAGAATATATTCCTTTACATTCTACATCATTCTTCTTTAAACATTGTATGAGATTAAATTTGTTCCATTTTTGTATGGGAACAATTCTTGTGAAACATTTATTCATATTAAATCTCTCTAGAATTCTTTCATTAAGTGTCTTTTTTTAGACAATCCTAATAATTCTTGTGATTTATCATGAAATGTCTCAATTCCTATCACATAGGATCCTTACCTTTATCTTTATTTTAAAATTCTTAGAGAGAAAATGTTTTGTCTCACTCAATATACTTAAATCATTAGCAGCAAGTAAAATGTTATCAATATATAGAAGATAAACTTACTTCCACTGGTCTTTTGATACATACATTGGTCAACGATGTTTTCTTTAAATCCAAAAGATGTTATGGTATAATTGAACTTGATATACCATTATCAGGAGGCTTGTTTCAGTCTATATATTGACTTATTAAGTTTACACACCATATGACTCTTTCCTTCAACTAAGAAACCCTTATGTTGGCTCATATACATTTCCTCTTCAAGTTCTCCATTAAGAAAGGTTGTTCACATTCATTTGATATAACTCTAAATCATAATGAGCCACCAATCCATAATAATTATTAATGAGTTTTTTTCGAGATAGGTGAAAATGTCTCTCTATAATCAACATTAGCTTTGAGTATAACCCTTTGCAAGAAGTTTGGCTTTATACTGTTCAATATTACCATTGGAGTCACGCTTGATCTTGAAGACCCACGTACACCTAATTCATTTAGATTCTTCTGGTAATTCGGAAAGACCCCAGACTTTGTTTTCTTTCATGGATTTTAGCTCATCTTTCATAACATCTAACCATTTGTCATACTCATTACCTTAATGACATATGAAAATGAAATTGGATCTTTATTGATTCTAATGTTGAAAAATGAATCTTGTAAATAAACCACATAATTGATCGGCATGGTTGACTTCCTTTCTCTTTAAGATCACATTAATGACATTCTTTATAGTTCATTTACAATCAGATCTATGTGAGTTAGTTTCTTGTGAAGGAGCTTCTTCATTTAAATGTTGTTCATTATTGTTAAATCTTTCCTTAATAGTTGGAACAATATTTGAAGCAGTTGTGGATAAAAAGACTTTTATGGGCAATGAAACATCAACCTTTATTTCCTTTATGTCCATTACTTGTCATTCATAACTCCCACTAACGTCACCCTTTTTAAGGAATCTAGTATTACTAGTTTCCACTATTCTTGGACTATAGTTTGGATAATAAAATCTATACCCTTCAGATTTCTCAAGATAACCAATAAAATAACCACTAAACATTCAAGAATCCAATTTCTTTTCATGTGGATTATAGATTCTTTCTTACACTTGACAATCTGAAACATGTATATGCCTTAGACAGAGTTTCCTTTCTATCCACAGCTCAAATTTTGAGACTACCTTACTAGAAACCCTGTTTAGTAAATACATACCACAAGGATTTAGGTAAAGAGGAGTTGCTCATTATACTCCTAACCATATCCCTTAATGTCTGGTTATGCTTTTCTGTCACTCTATTTTGTTGAGGTGTACTTGATATAGTGTATTGCACACTTATGCTATGCCTTTTGAGGAACTTTGCAAATGGACTTGAACATTGTCCCAATTCATTATATTTACTATAATATCTACAAAGGATGGAGCATCAAAGGCTCAATGTGTATAATTTCTAGAATCTAGGCATTTATTGTGGCACCTTTCTTATTGTGTTTGGTTTGCTTTCTTTTAATGCAATCCACACATGTACCAAGATTATTAAAATCTAAATTTGGTAAAAAATTTCATTCTTTTCAAATATTTCTAACCTTTCTTTGGATATGTGACCCAAACATCAATGCCACAAGTAATTGGAACCTTCATCTAGCATTCCACGCTTAATTACAACATCACTATAAACAATAATTAAAGATTCAGGATAAATATGATCAAGTTTCAATTTATATAAACCATCTGTAAGAATGCTAGAACCAACAAAATATTATTCTTAAATAAACTAAAACAATCATGTCCAAACTTAACATGAAACCCAAAAGCATCAAGTTTTAAAGGGAAACTATATTCCTAGATACTGAAGGTACATAAAGAGTCTGTAATAAGTCCAAATGATAGCCAATATCTAAGACTAAACGGTAAGTCCCTTTGCTTTCAATCGGAACCTTCATTCGATTCCCCATGCATAGAAAATATTTAGTTGGGTTTGTGGTTTGGATTGTAAAGAATCCTTACATGATGTTGAACACATGAGTAGTAGCATTAGAATCAAAGCACCAAGTATTATTAGGAATTTCAGTCAAATTTGACTCAAAACGTACAAAAGTATTTATATTACTTTTCCTTTTTGAACTAAGATTCACATTTCGGGTAATCTTTTTGATAGTGGTCATTCTTCTTACAGAAAAGACATCTATAATAATTTTTGTTCCCTTTGATTAGCTAAATAACTTTAGCAGTCTTTTCTTAAACTTATTAGCTTTCATCCTTAGTCCTTTACTAGCCTCTTGACTTACAACTTTAATGGAAGAACTTTCTTTTGCTTCAACCTTATTTTTCTCATGAGTAAGCGTACTAGACAATTGATTAATATTTCACTTCTCCTTAATAGTGACAATTAATTCAAAATGTCCATCCTCTTAAGTCAACAAGTTCCTGATGAGTTGCACTTAATGCGTCTTCCCATAATCATCCTAAAGGTGTTTAATATTGTTACAAGTAATAGTCATCTTGATAATATGTTCTTGAATACTTAATGACCTAAACTTCATGGTTATGAGTCTTATCATTAGCATACTATTAAGTGACTCATCTACATAAAGAAAATGTTTGTACACATGCTTAAGGTATTCCTTTGCTTTTGCTGTTCATGAGATAATAGTCTTTATGTTGTTGAAATAACATAAATACTTTTAATTCAACTTCATAGATTTAGATAATCAAACAATCAAGCATAACATAGTTCTCTTTTGGGTAGATACTATGGTATACTATCATTAACTAAATGCCAATATCAACATTTATCAAGCAATTAAATATTTCAAATCAAACATATATCTTATCTTTGGATATACAAATATATTTGACCAAAATATTAATATATCTTTATTATACTCACTACTCATAGGATAATAGATTACTTATAGAAAAGTTTATGACTTTGAACCTCAAAATATTTCTCAAGTTTCATACTCCTTTATTATCCCACATTTTTCTTTCTCCCCATCTCAAACTATAAATCTGACTATAAGATGGCTCTTTCTTTTTCTAGTGGTAGTTTCTTTTTTAGTGTTTATGAAGTCTTGGACTAGAAGATATTATAATTGTACTTCAAAATATTTTAAATTTTTCTTACTCATGTTATATCACTATTAGAATTGTGCGGTTCATAGACAGATGATACACCTGTCTCTAATTAGTGATGAAACTACCAATGAACAAGAAGTTTTTTGGGTTTTTGACTTTACTAACAAAATTACTGATGGATGTGTTGGTTGGTGAAGATAGTCTATCGGTAAATCTATTGATAATGTTAGTGCCATTTTGCACCAAACTAGACCAATATATACCAATGAAATATGCTGACGAATAATGTCATTGGAGATCATAACATATGGTAATTTTGTCGATGAATCTACAAGTAGTGATTAGTAAGTCCATTGCAAGTAAATCTCCTTAGCATTTTGGGCTCCCTTGATCCTAACATTTATGTCCCAGCAAAGATCTCCAGTGGCTTGTATAGACCTATATCTTGAGTGGATTTTAAGGACCTCCTATGCTACCCAACCAAACTCTCTTGATGCACTACAGGCCTCATTGGTACATTTAGTCATGGCAACAACCACGAAGCTAGAAAAATTTGACAAATTCAATGAATCTATACTACCTGAACATGTATAAGTAGAAACATAGTACAATGGTCCATACAATTGAAGAACAACATTCAATTTATGAAAAGTTTCCTTTATCCACTTAAATCTCTCAATCTCTTCTAATCGAGCCCTTTCAGTCTCCGAACAATGCAACCCTTCATCGTTCTTACTCGAAGTTAAACCCACATCCCTAATATTAGCATTTCGTACAATAGATAATTCAAGAGTTCTTGGAGGGGGGATTCGACAATGATCTCTACTACTGTATTCCTATTGTTACTCCACTTCATCCTCAATACAAACATGAACTTGAAATTATGAGCCTAAGATACATCTCAACATCAAAACCCAAAAAAGTGAAAACAAACCTTAATCACCTGAAAACCACCCTAGATATCTAAGGATTTAAGCAACAAAAGAAGTACAAAAGATGTGAAGAATGAAGAAGGAGACAATGATTACTTCGTAAATCAAGAACAAAGCACAAATAGGTGGCTAATGACTTTTAGAAATAGAGGGAAGCATCAAGATTGTCAAATTAAGAAAGACAGCAAATGCCAAAAATCAAAATGGTGAAAACAAGAACAAACGAAGGAGAGAATAGCCAAAAGAGGAGAAAAAGAGTGGCTTATGAAGCAAGAGAGGGAAATAAAAAGGAAGAAATACCCATGCAGTTACCATATGTCACCAACGACTGAGATTAAAACACCCCTGTTGATTAAATGGCCCAAATATAATAAATATATGCTAATGGTCTAGATATAATGTATAAACATCTGATGGTCACAATGCAAATAGGTGAAAAGCTATCTCATGATGGATTTTTGAAATGAAAAGACGTGATGGATGACTACGGTAAGACATGTGGCAAGAGGCACAAAAAATGATGCAACATGGTAGAGGACATATAGACAATTAGTCATACAATAATTTTCTAAGCTCGATCACTTGACTTTTTCATAGTCATGCTTCGAGCTTGGGGGCTATGGACCATACCAGTGCAATAGGCTCGACCTAAAATGTAGACCAAATTGGACCGCAACGCACTTATCCGATCTAAGCCTTTGAGAAGGGCTCAATCCAATGGTTGTACTTACTGACTGGATCTAGTCGAACTTGTACCTAGTTATCCATCCCCCAATTTTGAGAAATTATTCCTTAACAAACAAGACACGTGGCACATGGAGATAGGGGAGCAAGAATAACATAATTCCTCTATCGAAGATTGCAATGATTAGCAAGGGTGTGTATCGTCAACTTGAACACATAAATTGGGGCACCTAAGAAGCCCCAAGGTATGTTCATTTAATTTTTAGCCTAAACACTCTCTATCCACCTCTCACAAATAGTGACTTGATTGTTGGAAATTGGAATTTCATTGCGGATACCCCTGCCACCATGTTCAGTTGACCTTGAGGCACTTCAACAATACTGCTACCACTGTAGCCCACCATTTGAGTCATAGGCATGAACACAAATAATGTTTTTTTAAAAAAAAATTAGAAATCAATACTTTTCTATTTACTTGTGTCCTCTTGATTTTTTCTTTAAATTTTTAAAATTAAGGAAACATTAAGACATCTAGGAAAAATTATCACTTCCATTGGCTACAAAGCCCATCAAAATTTTAAATGTGAGCTTAAATTAGTATCGCTTATTTAAAAAAAGTTTAAGAGACAATTTTTTATTGAAATTTCAGTTATATGATTTTAGTTCTTTTCATGAATTCAAACAATACAGTTTTTTTTTGGGAATTTTTTTTAATTATCAGATCCTTGTAATAATTTATTGAAATGGTAGAAAAGAAGAGACTCTTTTAAGATGTAATACCCTTTGTTGCTTTTACTACGAATGTATCCGAATAATAATGACCACTACTCGATTTTATTGGCACACAATTAGGATCCTTAATTGCTCCAAGTACGAAAAAGCTATCACTATACTGAAATGACAATTATTAGACAAACAAATGACTAAATAGAAGCAATAATAAGTGAATATCAATATTATGAGTGGAAAAGAACAAGTAGAGATGGATCAAGGCACACAAATTATTAGTACAAAACAAAAGCCTTTAATTATCATCAAATACCAAGCCCAATCTATATATTTAATTTAGAGATGTTGATATGAAATTTTGCTTTAACCTGCATTCCTAATTTGGTTCTGTATGTTTGGATGGAGGGACTTGAACGGAAAGGAAAGGTAAAATTAATTTTTTTTAAATTAAGAAAGTTATAAAATATTTGTAAAAATAAATAAGTGATCATTGAAATTTGAAAGGTTACATCATAATCCCTCTCTTTATTCATTTATTTTAAAAAATTCTCAAATAAAAAAAATATTTACCTGAAATGAAAAGTAATAAGAACTAGTAGGTATCATGTCATTCCTTTTTTCTTTCCCTTTTTCCTTTCCCTTTAAAATAAAAAAAATTTATAAAAAATTATTAAATAAGAAAAATGTTTACTCAAAATGTTTACCTTCTATTCCCTTTTCCTTGATACAATCCATGTGCAATTGAGGGGGAGTACCCTCAAAAATTTCTTTTGAAAAACCTAAAAGTATTGTTAAAAAAGCTAACAAACTTTAGTACCTCTAATGAGATATTATTACCACTCTCGATATACTATTTAAATATAATAAATTGGTAAGATTTTTTCAATCTCGTATTATAGGTATTTATTAATTTTTCCACTCTCACTCTAAGATCTTAAGATTTTGGTTTTGTTTTAGACATGAAATTTTAATTTTAATTTTAATTTTAAAAGAGTGGATGAGCTTTCGATTTATTTTGTAGTTGTTTTTTTTTTGTTGGTCTCTATAGCTTTTTCTACTTTAAGTAGCATATTTTTCCCCTTTTAATTCTCTAGTTTCCCTCCATGATCTCTTTCGTGGGATTGACATTTAAAAATCTCCACTTCTACTTCTAGTTATTATTGCTTGATATATTGCTTTCTCTTTATTTATTTTTCTTGCTTCTGATTCTCTCATGCTATTACTAGTGCTTTCCCTAACGTTGAGTATAGTTATAGAAAAACTATAATTCTTATTTGATTTGCTTGTTAATTTTAGTGGTCATCTGAGATAGTTTAGATACTTTGCCATAATACTGAATGTGAACTATAAGTATTATTAGCTCAAAAAATAGCATAAACTGCTTAAATGATGGAGATAAATATGAAGAATTTATTTATAAGTTATTTAAGGTTAGAATTAATTGTAGTTAAATTTGGAGAATTAACTGAATTAGTTTGATTATTTTAATAACACTGAGTGAGAGTTTAAGGACCATATTAAATAGAAAGATATCTTGGAAAATTATGAATTTTCATTAAGATATCAAGTAAAGAAGGGTAGATTTTCTAGTAATGAGGAGGCAGACACCTAAAAGCCTGTTAGTTTAGTTCCTAAAGTTTAACTTAACATTAGGAAGAGTAATAGAGCTTAAGTGATAGTGAAAGGTGTATGAAATGAGAAATCTAGGAATGAGATGAATTCTAGAATTTTCTATAATACCTATGAAAGTTAGAAAACTTGTTAATGAAAATTTAATGCATCCTTAAGAGATACAACATTTCCAGTTAACACTAAGGTTTTCAACCTTATCTCTCCATCTTTCTATCCACCACCCCTGACAATTCTTTCATCTTTGACTTGTCTCTTCTCTCATTCATGTCACAATAGGCAAAAAAAAGAGAAGAAAAAAGGAAAGGAGAGAAAAAGAAGCAAAGGGAAGAGGAAGAAGCAGGAGAGGAGGAAGAAGATAAAGCCGAGGAAGAAGAAAGGAGGAACAAAGCTTAGCATCATCATCTTTGGGAGTTAAGGTAGGGTTTTTGTTCATTTAACTCTTTCTTTTTCTAAATCCTTTGAATGCTTGATGCATGCTATTTTGGATTAAAAAAAAAGAGTTTTGAGAGATTTCTTAATAGTTTGAATTGGGTGAACTTGATATGAACTTGAAATATGGTTTATGTTGAGTGGAAACATGCATGATTGTTGTTCTGAAGTAGCTTTAGAGGGTACCTGAGATAGGCACGTGTGTGGTAGACTCCTTTGATGCACGTCAGTTGTCGAGTGTGTTGAACTAGGGGGGTGGGTACCTACAAAAGGACTCCAACGCTTAAGTCAGGAAGTGCACCAATTTGGTCTATGTCATGGGAGAACTCATACTTGATCTAGGTGACTTAGCCTGATATTTATAGAGGTTGGATTGATCTGTCTTCTCGATGAAGAGATACATTCCCATTACAATTGCAGGAGAAAATATGTTCTTTATTTACTTACAGAGAATCCCTATATTATCGTAATACTGGCATGGCAGTTACAACTCAATTATCTCATAAGATCATGATTGGCAATTAGGATATATCACGAGATTCATCCATTGTGCGGATCTTGCAAAGCTGTTACCATCCAAAATTGGGATCTCACATTAAGCTGACTCAGTTGGAGTCATGGAGCCTTGGACCTCTGCTTGTACGTGCATTGGGCTGGAGTACATATTAAGAGCCCAGGGTACGGTCCAAAACAGTTGCTCCCAGCTTGACGCTTAAGTGGAATAGTTAAGTATCAAGATTCCAAATTTGATGAGAACCCATGGCACTTAATAGTTACGTGCATTGGCATACAACACCATCCCGTCACCCGAGGTGTATCTTTTGCCCTCACATAAGATTTCGCAAGGTTTTCTGACTTTTTCCACACTCCTTTGACAGTATTGAACTTTCTTGGGAAATTTCTACCTCAACTTTCTCGGGAATTAAAAGTCCATTAAAGGGACATTAAATCCATGCTGTTTCCCAACTGCCCATTTACTTCTCTACCAATTAGAAACAAGGAGCATTAAAGATGCAGTTAATCTCATACGATCAGTTCACCTTTCAAGGGACCAATCAGAGTGCTTTATTGTGCCTATAAAACAGAGAATGTTAGCGTTTAAGCTAGCATTCCTTTTGCTGCATTCTTCTTTTTTTTCCATTTTATTCCAGAGTATAACCGTCCATGGCCTTCATCTCATTTTGTTCATATTCAAATAGGGTTTTGCCCCCTGCGAAGGTTATCTCCTTATTCTTCCCAAAATATGTGAAAATGTTCTCCCTTTTACTCACCAATAACTTTTTTAATGGAGACTTTTCTTTCTCAGCGTAGCAATAGCAGACACTTTTCTTTCCCAGTATATGAGGGAGTATTTGAAACATGCTCTACTACTGGAAAAATCAGTGACTACTATCACATTGGACGATCATCCTCGAAGAAACAGAGCCTATACTCCTCATTCTTTCCAAGAACTTAGCAGGTGCTTCAGTTTGAGCCTTGCTGGTTCTTCAGATAAGTAGGGGGGATTATTGTAGCAGCTCTGCAATTTGAGGCAACTTGGTGTGATCATGAAGCTAGTGGAATGATCTTCTTCATGAAAGACTGCACCCCGTCCGACAAAGTAAAGAAGAGGTCGATTCTCTTTTGTTATACATTCCATATTTCAATATTTTTTTTCCTCTTTTCTAGATGTAAGATGATGTATGGAATGAAAATAAATTAACAAAAATTTGTATATTATGAACTTTGCATGATGTCTGCTTCCTTCCTTTAGCTTTTAATCGTTGTTCACATCTTTTCCTTTTTGTCGGGGTAAGTCCAATGCTTACTCCGGCATCACATTACCCTTTTTTTGGGGTAAGTCCAACGCTTATTCTAGCATCACATTACCTTGCCCTCGACTTAGTGTTCATTTTGAATAAGTAGCAAGCTTCAAGTCTCTAATCCAGGATTCAAATAATTTATCGCTTGTAAAACGCGGGCCGGGGTCTCACTCCATTGCGACCGTGATCCAAAGTGATAACTTTCATCGAACAAGTATCCCGGCTAAAGCCGAAGTTCATGGAAATAATTCAAACTCAAACTTTAGAAGTTGTGTGACATTCGAGTTACTGTACCACTGTCTTTTCAATTGCCTTATGAACTGTATGGTCCACGTGGCATATTTTTACTGGAAGGATGTGCATAGTACTTTGCGCGCCATGATGAGCATTCTTTTGAAAACTGGGTTGTAAGGATAGCAATGCCCCCTAACCGCTTAGCCTTTATAAATAGGGCTTTTAGGGATGTATTGTCTCCATTTTATTATTTTCAAACATCTTCCAGAGAACTCTGCACGATAGTGAAATGGGAGCCCTAGAGGATTTCCAAACATTTTCGTCTTCAATAATTCTGAGCTTTTCGCACATAGTACTCCCCCTTCTTTCTTTTCTTCATTATTGTAATTGAATAACTGAGAAGTTACGCGCTCTTTAATGGGGCGGGTTTCTATTTTTCCATTCCATAGAGTAGATTTAGGACTTTCAATCCTCTTCATATGACCCTATCCTCTTGAAACACCCTTTCTGCCATTGCAAACGTGGCAGAGGTGTCCTTCTGAAGTTACAAACTTTGGAGGGAGAGGAGGTCGCCGTGTAGGTGTAGACCATTCAGTTCACCCTTCACCATGTTTGAATCTCTAATTTAATTAATTCTGACATTTACTTACCAGCCTCTTTGTGTGTTCTCAGGATCTTTATGGCCAGAGGTAGGAGGGGACCTAAAGTGCAAATACCGGTTGCGGAGGCTCACGAACCAATCGAGGAGGAACAAATCGGGATCTGGCGTGGTCTGGGACGGGTATACCCTTGGGTAGGAGATGATGTCTGGGAGCGTTTACCTGAGCTTTCCTCAGAAAATGAACTCAGACAATTGGTACAGTATCTGGAGTTGACGGAATGGAGAAACCGTGATAGAGAATCCAAGTTTTATGCCCGGAGTGGAACGAGAGGGTTTGCTTTTCTAGGGAGGCCGATTCGCATTTCATGTTCATTTACGAACCCCTCTTTGTCAAATTGGGGCTTCAGTTACCCTTCAGTGAGTTCCAAATTGCGGTACTCCAAGGTCTGCGTGCAGCCCCTACCCAGATCCATCCTAACGGCTAGGGTTACATCATTGCATTTGAGAGATTCTGTCGAATAATAGGGTTGCAGTATTCTACCAATGCCTTTTTTTACTTTTATACTCGGATAAACCCTCAGGGTTCGGGGAGGCAGAAAGGCTGGCTCACCATTCGGTCAAGATCTGGTCACAAATCCTTTGATGTTTTCCAATACAGTTTCAAAGGATTTAAGACTAGATTCTTTAAGCTGATGGCAGCAGAGGGGTTCCACCCCTTCTTTCTGAAAGATGAAAGGGAGCCAAAGTTCCCCTTATACTGGTCGGAAGACGCTTGGTGTTTTCCCACAATGCTGCTTGAGAAGGAAGAGAAAGACCTTACTTCGGATGAGGTCAACTGTGTTAAATTTACAACCTGGTATTCTAGAGAACACGAGTTTATCAAAATGAAGGACATTCTTCATACCCCTGGTGATGATCTTCTCTTTGTTTTGTTAGGTAGGAATTAGGATATTATTACCCATAATTTGCCCTGGACTTTTTGGGCTCTGAATTTTCATACTTCATAATTTTGCTTATCTGACTTTGATCTTATTTTGTTGTCTCATTTCAATAAGCAACATGGCATCAGGACCTTCCTTCGTAGCTTTGCAAACCTTGAGATCTAGGAGAAAAGGAGTGGGATCCTCTAGTGCTCTTGCTGTCGCCGTCACGGTGTCCTTAAACCGGGGTATTGTTATTCAAGAGACCCCAGAAGGACCGGATTTCATAACCCAAAATCTTCAAGGGAGGAAAATGAGAGCTATTGAGAGCTCTGCTAACCGCGGTAGCGAAGGAGCTTTAGAGAACGACAATCGAGAGAGGACAGACCCTTTGCCTATTATTTTAGGGTAGTCTGATGTCTGGCCATTCATAGATGGGTGGTTACTGAGCAATGAAGTGTTGGGACATATTTTGGGATAAGATATGGCCCAAACTCTAGCCAAGCTTCAAACTTCTACACTCTAGACTGCTGCCGAGGTCTGCTATATTGAGAAGTCCATCAACAGACGATTAAGAAGATGGCCGAGGAAAACAAAAAGGAAAATGAAGAGGCCACCCGGAAGTTGACCGCGGCTCTTAAGCTGAATGAGGATGCCCAGTCGAAGATTACTGAGTTAGAGGCGGCATTGGCTTCTTCCAATCTAGCAAAGAAGACACTTGAGGCAAAGAATCTTCAAGCTAGTGACACCATCAACACCCTCCAAGCTCAAATCTTATCTTTGGAAAAAGTCGTGGAGGAGCTCGACACTATTTCGGGCAACATTAGTGAAGAGCAATTTCAAAATGTCGTGGCTCAAATCCAACATTTCAATCTCGGCATCACTCTTACTTTGGAGGAGCTTAATTCAAAAAAAGTCTTCCATGATGGTCAACTTGTTTGGGTGAGGGAGCTTGCTCAAGGTGATTTTGCGGCCAACCTAGATGCTATTCCAACTCCAGTGGAAGGGGAACCTGACCCTTTAAAATAATTTTCTTTTTCTTTCTTCCTTAGCCCCTACGTGGGGTTTAACGCATTTTTGTAAGAACAATTACCTTAAATCCGGGCCTTTTTAAATTGAATCTTTGCTTTCGGTGCATGCTTTTCCTTGTGAATTTAATTTTCTTCCAGTGTCCGTTTTGGGTCCAACGCCCACAATGGAATGTGGCAATTCCCTCACGCAGACTTAGGAAATAGTTTTCTCATTGGTACGACTGTGGTTCGGGATCCCACACCTATTATAATAGGTGCATGGTATTCCACTGGACTTAGGTAAAAATAATGCCTTAGTCTATAATCCAATGCCTATCGTAACCAAGCGTTTTGGAGTTTCAGACTTAGACAAAAATAATACCTTAATCCATAATCCAAAGTTCAATCTAACGAACGTTTGGAATCTTAAGATTTAGGCAAGTATAACACCTTAATCTATAATCCAAGGTTCATACTAACGAACATTTGGAATTTTAAGATTTAGGCAAATATAACACCTTAATCCATAATCCAAGGTTCATACTAACGAACGTTTGGAATCTTAAGATTTAGGCAAATATAACACCTTAGCTAAGGGTTTAATGTCCAAGAAAAATTGGCACATGAGACCCCTTCTGCCTTAGGCATAATTATTAAACCTTACCTGGGGCATTTGGCATCCCTTTTGGCTTAGGTATCATTTAAAACCTTGATCCTGGGATCTTATGCTCATCATTTCGAACATATGACATTCCGGACTTAGGTATACTTTCGCAAATAAGGCCTTGCCCGAGGTACCACACCAAAAATCATTTTGGCACTTGGGATCCCACTTGACTTGGGCTCATTAGTGTATCTCGTACAAAAGATAATGTCTGAATAACTTTATTTTATTAATAATATTAGGGGACCAAAAGTCCATACAGAGTATAGGATTCATCATTGGGGGCAGATTAAACATTAGTTTACTAAGGAACTAGGCTGTCATGAGTGTCTAGCTATAGTATTTCCTAAGTCTATCCGCATTCCAATAATTTTTGATTAGGGTGCCAGTCAGTGTCTCTAATGTGTAAGCTCCTTTACCAATGCTGATAACAATACGGTAGGGGTCTTCCCAATTAAGGGCTAATTTCCCTTGGGAGACATTTTTTCTGCCGATATCCGCCCTTCTGAGGACTAAATCTCCTGGTTGAAACCTTCTGAGGACTACTTTTCAGTTGTATCTGACCGCTGTCCTTTGCTTGAGGGCAACATTGCGTATATGAGCCACGCGTCTTCTTTCTTCTATCAGATCTAGGTTTTTCCTAATCAAACTGGGATTACTGTCCTTTGAAAATTGCTGGTTGCGCAAGCTTGGGTCGCCTATCTCTACCGAAATCATGGCCTCGTACCCATATGTAAGCTTGAAGGGAGTTTCACCCGTAGTAGAGTAGGGTGTGGTCCGGTAGGTCCAAAGAATATAGTTAAGCTGCTCAGTCCAATTTCCCTTAACTTCATCCAATCTTCTTTTAATTCCACGCTCAATAATCTTATTGGCCACTTCAACTTGTCCATTAGTTCTGGAGTTCTCCACGGAACTATAATGGTGTTTTATTTTTAGGTTGGCCAGTAGCTCTTTAAAGACTTTATCCTTAAACTGGGTTCCGTTGTTCGTTACAATGGACTATGAAATTTCAAAACTAGTGATAATGTGGCGCCAAGAGAATTTCTGAATTCATGATTAAGTGATCACGACCAAAGGTTCTGCCTCAATCCACTTCGTAAAATAATCCACTGCTACTACCAAGAACTTTAACTGACTTGGGGCCTGATGGAATGGGCCCAGGATGTCCTTACCCTATCTATAGAAAGGCTAAGGTACAAACATTGTAAATAGCTCTTCAGAGGGAGCTTGGTAATGATCTGAGTGGCGCTGACATTTATCACAGATTCAGACATGCACACGAGAGTCAACTTCCATCGTTGGCCAATAATATCCTGCCCTTAGCGCTTTTAGAGCTAAGGCTTTGCCTCCTAAGTGATGTTCGCAACTTCCTTCATGAATCTCGGCTAGGATATATTCGGCTTCTTTTAGAGTGAGGCATTTAAGAAGAGGTGATGAGAAACCACGACGACATAACTGCCCCTCATAGATAGTATACCTGATGGCTGTCTTGACTAACTTGGAGGCTTCTTTTGGGTTTGAGGGTATGACCCCAGTCTGCAAGTATCCATAATAGGGGTGATCTAAGATGGGTCCTTCACCTCTACTTAGAATACGACATGATCCGTGATGGAAGGCTGAGAGAGTGTTTCTTGGATTACTGAATGGTTATTTCTAGGGCCCTTAGTAATGACAAGCTATGACACAAAGTCTACCCTGGAGTTCTATTCTCTCGAAATATGCTCCACTTTTGTCTCTTCAAAGTTCTTAAGAAGTTCTTGCACTTTCACTAGGTATCTCTGCAAGAAAGACTCCTTAGCTTGATACTCACCTCGAATCTAGGAGGTCACAAGTTGGGAATCACTGCAGAGTGTGATCCTGGCTGCCCCCATATCTTTGGTCATTATTAGCTCGACGATACATGCCTCATATTCAACCTGGTTATTCGAGGTTAGAAATTTGAACTTCAGGGAATGTTATAATGTTAATCCTTCTATGTTTTCTAAGATTACCTTGGCACCACTCCCTTTGGGATTGAAGGATTCGTCCACAAAGATGGTCCAAGAGATTCTTACTAGGCTACTAGGGTCCGATGCGAGTTCTTCTATGAAATCGGATAACGCCTGGGCTTTTATTGCTAGCTATGTTTGATATAGGTAATCCCAAATTCAGAGAGTTCGATTAACCAGGCAATCATTCTTTAGGCTAAATCCAGCTTGTGCAATACCTGGCGGATGGGCTGATCCGTTCTGACCACCATGGGGTGGCATTGAAAGTATTATCGGAGTCTTCTAGTCGTGATGATTAGTGCAAAAGCCACCTTTTCAACTTTCTAGTAATGAAGTTCAGATCCTTATAGAATCTTACTCACAAAGTAGATAGGTTTCTGCCCTGCGCTTGTCTCCCGGATTAACACAAAGCTCACTGCTTCCTCATGAACTGAGAGGTATAAGTAGAGCGTCTCACCAGGATCTGGTCTTGTCAAAATAGGAGGGGAGGATAGCAGGTTCTTCAAAGATACAAAGGTGTCCTCACATTCTTGGGTCCATTCGAAGTTCTTCCTCTTCTTTAGTAGCTTAAATAGGGGAAAAGATTTGTAGGCTACTTTGACAAGGAATCTTGTGAGGGCTGTAATGCTGCCTGTAAGCTGTTGCACCTCCTTAACACTTTGAGGATTTCTCATGTCAAGTACTGCCTGGCATTTGTCAGGGTTATCCTCAATTCTACGGTAGGTTAGCATAAAACCTAGGAATTTCCCTGCTTGGACCCCGAAGGCACACTTCTCTGGGTTTAGCCTCATGTCATACTTTCTGACCTGTGCAAAAACTTCTTCAAGGTTTGTCGTATGTGATTCGTATTATGGAGTTTTCACTATCATGTCTTCTATATAAACTTCTAGCATCTTCCTCACTTAGTTCTCAAAGACTCTATTCATCATCCACTGATAGGAAGCTCCTGCATTTTTCAGATTGAAGGGCATAACCCTATAGTAGTAGCTCGCCCTGTCAGTGATGAAGGTGATTTTGTCCTAATCTCTAGGATACATAGGAATTTGATTGTACCCGGAATATGCATCCATGAACGACAACCACTTGAAATTTGAGGAACTATCCACTAATTTATCCACATTGGGGAGTGGGTATGGTTCCTTGGGACATGATTTGTTCAGATTTGTATAATCCACACACATTCTCCACTTCCTATTGGATTTCTTGATCAGGACCACGTTGGATAGCCATGTGGTATAGGAGATTTTCATTATGAAATTGCCGCTTAATAACTCCTTAATTTGTTCCTCAATAATCAGTTATCTTCCTGAGCCGACCTTTCTTTTCTTTTGTGTAACCGACTTAACACCTTCTCTGATGGACAAATAGTGACAAATGAAGCTAAGGTCGAGACCTGGCATGTCAGAGGACGTCCAAGCAAGAAGGTCTTTATTTTTCAGTAAGAGTTTTGTTAGTTGCTGTTTTTCTTTTTCCTCTAAATGAGCCCTAATCTTTGTGCCCTGATCTGGCTTGGCTTTGAGATGGAGGAGTAGCAACTCACCCTCTGGCTGAGGCCTGGTACCACGAATTTCTTCTCTAACATCCAGTTCAGTCATGAGTATGTTGACCTGGTCCAGGACTGGGTCGGGCGTGGCAGATTTTCTGTTTTTGGGAATTCTACAAATCTTCAAGCTTTCATTGTAGCATTTCTTAGTGGTTACTTAGTCTCCTTTGATAGTAACAACCTCGTTGTTCTTATTCAGAAACTTCATCACGAGGTGAGTAGTGGAGACCACAGCACCGAGGGCATTTAGTGAGGGACGACCTAAGATAATGTTGTAAGTCGAAGGGTAGTCCATGACCAAAAACCTTACTTTGACTGTCTTGAAGAGTTTGGAAGATCCTAAGGTCAGGTGGGTCTCGTAGTAGCCTACAGGGGTGATCTTCTCACCTGTGAAACCTGTCAGTTCCCTATCATGAAGAGTCAAATCCGACAGTGGTAATTCTAGCTTCTGATAGAGATCTAGGAACATAATATCTACTCAGCTTCCTTGATCTACGAAGATTCGGTGGACCTCGGTATTGGAAATTACTCCCGAGATGACGAGTGGATCATCATGTTCCAGGATAATTCTGCCATAGTCATTGTCTGAAAAAGTAATGAAAGGTGTTTTTCTTTCAGCATCCTACATTCTGGGTTTGGAATGAGATACACTAAACACCACAATCCTTAAGGCTTTTTTCCGGGCTCCATTTGTTGACCCTCCACCAGTGAAACCACCAGTAATAGTATTAATCATTCTATTTGGTTTGGAACATCAGTCACCATTCTCATCAGCGGGAGCATCCCTATTCCTATCCTGTCGGTCGTTGTTATCCCAGCGAGGTGGAGTCCGGGATCTTCTCCTGGGACTTCGAGTCCTCCTTATGGGGTATGGGGATGGGCTTCGCCGTGGACTGCGTTTGTCATCTCTATGGTTACCACGATGTTCTTTGTTCTGAACCAGGAAGATATACTGCTATAGTCGTCCGGCCTTGATTAAAAATTCGATGGCATCACAGAGTTGATAACAGTCTTCCGTATCGTGCCCATAACCTTTATGCCATGAATAATGCTTGGAATGGTCTTTCTGCTTGTGTTTTTTAATGGGGGGTGGCCTCCGCATATTTTGAAACTTAGTGTCAATCACTTCCCTCAAGATTATTTCTCGTGAGGTATTTAATGGAGTATAAGCAGAGTATCCAGCCCGGGGTGGGCTATCCTTGGAAGATCGGGGCCGTGAGGAATTACGGTTAGTCTTTTGGTGAGAGGGTTCACCTTTCTCCCACCTCCTCTGATCCACCGTTGCTTCCTCAAGGTCCACGCACTTCTGGGATCGCCTCTGAAACTCTTCTAGGTTCTCAGGTTTCTTTTTGAGCAAAGAAGCGAAGAACTCAAAACTAACCCGAATACCACTTCTGGCATAGTGAAGAGCTATCCTATCATCGAAGTTCTCCACATTAGTGTAAGCTGTCATAAAATGTTTCACGTAATTACAGAGGGGCTCATCCTTTCCTTGGCGGAGCTTAGCCAGGGATTTAATAGACTTAGGTTGTTCCTTGTTGGTGGTGTATTAGAGCAAAAAGCATTGTTTAAAATCTGGCCAGTCAACCACGGACCTCCGTGGTAAGGCTGAGAACCATTTAAGGGCTCCCTTCTTCAGAAAGAGATGAAAAACACGGCATAACAACTCCATAGATCCTCCGTGAAAATAGAGGGATTGCTCATAGGCATTAATGTGCTCTTGGGGATCCGTGGTTCCATCATAAATTTCCAGGTTTGCTGGGAATTTAAAATTCCTAGGAACGCGGTATACCATCAGTTGATCTGAAAATGGGTGATCTTCGAACCCGCGGTTCGAGTTATCGTTCCGGATATTGAGCACGAAAGCGTTGGCATGTGCTCTTCTCTGATTGTTTCCCACGCTAAGATTGCCATTATTACAGTGAGGTCTGCGTCGATTTTCATGTATGGCACGTTACATGTCTTCCAACCTCTTATATTGCTCATTCAGTATAGCCATATGCTGTTGCAGCATGTCTTGAAATTGGCATTGGGATGCCTGAGACTGATTTGTGTGTTGAGAGCAGGACGCACGATCACTAGTTTCATTATTATGCATTCCCAAACGTTGATGAATTGGGACCCTCCGCTGTTGGGAATCAAGGTTGCCTCCTTGTGCTGGGATTCCAAGTCCACCTAGTACAAGAATCCTATGCGATGGGTTTGGGCTTTCATCAGAAACCGAAGCAGAATGCCCATCGCATTGGTTCTCTGCAATGGGTGCCTGGTTTATCGCAGTGGAGGCTTCTATAGCAAGCAGAGGGGTAGGAAGAGGAGGGCGTTGAGCGGCTTGATCCTGCCTTTGGTTAGTGGAGGCTTGGCCAGCGTCTCTTCTTGAATTCTGTCTTGTGTTCACCATGATTAAAGTGGGATTATAAGTTTTTCGTTTCCCACAAATGGCACCAATGTTTTGAAGTAGCTTTAGAGGGTACTTCAGATAGGCACGTGTGTGGTAGACTCTTTCGATGCATGTCAGTTATCGAGCGCGTTGAACCAGGGGGTGGGTACCTGCAAAGGGACTCCAACGCTCAAGTCAGGAAGTGCACTAATTTGGTCTATGTCATAGGAGAACTCATACCTGATCTATGTGACTTAGCCTGATATTTATAAAGGTTAGATCGATCTGTCTTCTCGATGAAGAGATACATTCCCATTATAATTGCAGGAGAAGATATGTTCCTTATTTAGTTGCAGAGAATCCCTATATTATTGTAATACTGGCATGGCAGTTACAATGCAATTATCTCATAAGATCATGATTGGCAATTAGGATATATCACGAGATTCATCCATTGCGCGGATCTTGCAAAGCTGTTACCATCCAAAATTGGGATCTCACATTAAGCTAACTCAGCTGAAGGCGTGGAGCCTTGGACCTTTGCTTGTACATGCATTAGGCTAGACTACATATTGAGAGCCCAGGGTACAGTCTAAAATAGTTGTGGGTTTTGAAACTGTTAAACATCTATATAACTTTATTGCTTGAGTTTGTGATTGTGGGTTAATGTTTTGGATGTGGTGTTATATCCCTATTTGTATTTGTATGGTTTGATTATGCTTGTGATTATTTCTTGTTAGTTTTTCCCTTGCAAATCAACCTAAATATGTGTGCTTATAGAGTCTTAAGGATAGGTTAAGTGTAGCTCTATTTTTCTGGTGAGAAACATGCCAGATAATCGATTATGATTGAGGCATAATCGGTTATCTGGTTTTCACACGATTTTGTTGGAGACAAATAACTGGTTAGGGGAAATATGTAACACCCTAATACTATTACTAATGACATGCCCATGATCATGCCTTAGTAACTAGCATTAACAATGTCATTTTCATACTAATACTAAATTGGTGAAAATGAATATAGCATATATTAAAATATGAGTCTGTTTCAGATGTAACAATATACATATATCAAAATTTTTTTATACAATTTCATTAATCATAATTATACTTTTACAACACGTGCCTCCATGGCAATACTTATACAAATTCTACACAATACTTCTCTAGTATCCACAGCTAAATTCCTTGTGCATAACTTCAATCTTCACTTCTGCTTGCTAGTGCTTTCGAAGCACGTGGAAATAATATAAAAATACAAATATGCGTTTCAATTGTTTCGAGGAAAAACCATTCTTTGATTAAAAACTCAATATGCATACATATATATATATATATATATATATATATATATATATATATATATATATATATATATATATATATATATATATATATATATATATATGTGTGTGTGTGTGTGTGTGTGTGTGTTAGAGAGGTGGCAAATTGCCAAAACTAGTCGTCTCTCTTCCTGAAATAGAGGTTCATTTATTATCCTTTATGAAAACTATTTGCACAATCAAATACTTCCATAAGATATCATATACTTCATTTGAAGTTGCCAATATGCTTCAACATTACAAATAATTCAAGTATAAAAATCAACTCATTTAATATTTTCCAAATTCTTTGTAAATAGTAATTCAAACAACATCAGTTACTATTCATATCTAATGATATATCACAAATATTTATTCATCATCTTTCAACATTCAATACAAATCATATATTTCTTTATATCTTATACTCTACAAGTATTATAAATCATCATTTCATATGAGATACTTTCATGCTCGAGGTTGTATCCCATTCTCTTCTGGATACTCTCTTGCTCGAGTTTATATCCAGTTCATTCATCCATTCATTCAAGAATATACATTGTTATCTCTCTTCGTCACGACAGGTAGAACATATGCCTTTATGTCTCTTCGCTACGGAAGACAGAACATATGCCATTATATCTCTTCGCCACAACAGGTGGAACATATGCTGTTATATTTGGATACTCTCATACTCGAGTTTATATCCATTTCCCATAAATATGGTAAGTAAGAGAATGTCCATCCTTACAAT
Organism: Ormosia semicastrata; assembly: GCA_029884595.1. Taxonomy (NCBI): domain Eukaryota; kingdom Viridiplantae; phylum Streptophyta; class Magnoliopsida; order Fabales; family Fabaceae; genus Ormosia; species Ormosia semicastrata. The sequence goes on from JAQQTO010000063.1 coordinate 101,444,369, forward strand.
ATCATTTCATTCTATTGTCATTCATTCAAGATTACTCCTTACCCGGAGTATATTCAAGATTACTCCCTTCTCGGAATATATTCAAGATTACTTCCTACCCGGAGTATATTCAAGTTTACTCTCTACCCAGAGTATGTTTAATTTCATCTCATATAATGTTCATCAAATTCAATACTAGCTCGACCTTAATAATTTAAGGGAGCATAATATCAAATTCTAGTTCAAATTCTAAACACGCATACTAGCCCAACTTTATTAACATAAAGGAGCTATACAATCTCAATACACAATAAAATTAAATTCATCAAGTAACCAATATTAAAGATATCTATTCTTATTCTCGAGTTTTCACTCATTCCATACAAAGTACATTTGATGGTTTACATCATAAGTATTTCAAGTCATTAGATTCATACATCAAATCCCATGCATTCCTTTTAATCTAATATTTAATACATAACCATCTCACACAAGGTATTATATCATAGAATAATACTTCTGATACTCTCATTCAAATACTGTCCAATTCATATCTATGCTCTAATATATCATCTTTTCTCAAGTTCTTAATATTTTTAAATTAAATTGTGTTTCGTTCATACTTTTCATGAATTACTCATGCTTATCTTCATCTAAATTAGAACACTATATCATTTCAATGTATTAAAATCCAGCTTTTCAAGTAATAGAATCAGAATTCAGTTTCTGGCCGATGGGCGCTGGGCATTGGGCGCCCAGGCGCCTATTTATGCTCTATTCTGTTTCGCGACTAGTGCTCAAGCGCTAGTTTCCCAACGCTTAAGCGCTGGTTGTACACTCAGGCACCCCATTATGGGAGCTCAGGTGCTGGCTGGGCAGCAACACGTTGAAGGTCTGCTGGGCGCTTGGGCGCCCAGGAACTAGCGCTTAAGCGCCCGTGCCTAGATTCATGCTCTATTTTTAGTTAGTTTCAACACTAACTTTCAATTCTCAAAACCACTATTCTAACAAGATTTTCATTCTCATCAAGTTATTCATACAATCCAAAAACATTCACAAATAATTTCAAATCCATAAATATACTAAATCAACAACCAAAATCCATCAAAATACCCATTCAACACCAATTCTTTTCTAACTCAAAACCAAGAAAAATCATTCAAAACCACCTTCAAATTCATACATGTTACACATGAGCATAAAGATAAAAACACCAAATGATAGAAGATGAAATCAGTTCCCCCTACCTTCCTTCCCTTGCTCCTTGTAACTTTATTCTTCCTTTTTCTTCTTTCATTCTTTTTTTCCTTTCTCCCTTGCTTCTTCTATTCTCCTTTTCCTTTTCTCTTTCTCTCTTTTCTCTTCTCTTCGTTGTTGGAGCCGTGGAGAATGATAGGAAAATAATAAAAGAAAGAAGCCAAAAGGTTTAAGAAAAAAGAGAAAAGAAAGGTGGTGGGAGAGAGAAAAGGAAATAAAAAATTATATTGGAACTTCTGTATCTATTACATACACTTTATCCTTTCAAAATCACCTTTTCTAACCTTCATAAGTATTTCAGAAAATCACAAGTCTCAACTAAATTATTATACCCATATTTCCATAATTTTTTATACACTGCTTTTCATCAAGTAAGTTGTACTATTTCTCTTAACTTAAATCGAACCTGTAAAGTAAGTAAACATATCTGCCTTATCTTATTTTCTATAGCAAAATATTCTTCATATTCTAATTATCATCTCCAAGCAGTTCCATAATTTTTCAAATTGTCTAGCTATTTTATTTAATCTATAAACACTTTCTTAGTTTTATTAAAAATACCAAACTAATTCATTTGGTCCTCCAAAATTTATTGCAGCTCATATCAATTATCTTCATCCTGGGAATATATTTTCCTGTATTTATTTCCTTCATTTAAACTATTTATCTCAAAATATTAACCATTATTCGCTTTCTGTGTTATAGAATTGCGCTTAAACTTATCCAATTTTTTTTTCAAAATATAACAAATAACTTATACCCATATTATTGAGCTTCTATAACACTAATCAAAATTTATTAGCTTAGGGAAGATGTTACAAAAGGCCAAATTGATTGCTTAACTGACGAGCGTTGAACTCAATCAAAATTGTAACCGAGTTATACCTATGACTTGTAGCATAGGAAACAACACTGGATCATCTTTCAAGGATTTTAAATACAATTTGATCAAATCAAGCCAAAATTGGGAAAGAGATTTGAGAACTCAGAATATGTAAATAACATAAATAAAGTGAGAAAATTAATTAAAAGAGTAATCAATTCAGAAACCCATCTGAAATTGGGTTGATTCCATCATAGATCATTCAACAAACATTTGAAGTGCATTTGAATGGTTAATTTGGATTTAACCAAAATATCTGCATCAAATCTAGAATTCAACCAGATAATCATCTAGAATTCAGTTAATAATTGACACACAAATTTGTAATCGCACAATTCATATTAGATCTATGTTAATTTGATCTCCGAATTCAATTAACCTAGGCACAAATCAGTAACCTAACCTCTGTAATTTCGTGATTGATTTAGATCAATCGATCCTAAATCCCATCCCAATTATCAATCTTAAATCAAGACCCAATCGGATTAAACATAAACAGAATCACCATTTATGCATTCAAGATCAAGAAGAAGAAGAATCCAAATGCAATTCGAACACAAAAACAGAACCAAGATCTCAAGAATCCAAATCACAATTTCTTCAAGAATCTCTAAATTGATTATAGAAGTTTAGATTTTCATAGTTATCACCATGAAGGATCTTGAGGAAGAAGGAAGAAGAAGAGAGAAATATCTAGATCTAGAGAGAGAATGAAAAGTGTAGAATGAGAAGATGCCTCAGTTTTGTGCTTCTAACCCTATAACTACCTCTTAATTTGGCCTTACATGTTTAGAAGCCTATTATTTACAAATATGGGTCCATTAGGAATCACTGGGCCCAAGTCCCATGTCAATCAGAGGCCTACAACTCAAGTTATGCCCAAATCATTCTCAAAGGGTCACTGATTCCGTTGGCTAACTTCAAGGGATGAAATTTCCAACTAAACATCGTATTTTGGAAAAGTGATCTTTATATGAATTGAAGATATATGTCGTAGCTTTCAAATTCCACCAGTTTCAGGTCCATATCACATCTATAGCACAAGTTATGCCTTGATTAGTGCACATTGCTCGGGTTCCAGTGACAGAACCTGTGTTCTAACTGATAGGCCCGATTAGCTCCACTGGATATTTTAGCCTTGGAACTCTTTATGAAAGTTGTAGAGCTCTCTCCTACATTTCCCACAAGGTAAGATACATAATTTTTAAACATCTAGAACTCAAGATATAGCTAAAATACAAAAATAATGTAAAATCTTAATAATGATTGAAAAGATCAATTAAGCCCAATTTGAGCCCAAACTTACAAAATATGACCAAACTCAATCAATTAAGTACATAGAGAGTGTAAATGACTAAAAATGAGGATTTATTAATGTATAAAATATGTAATTATCATTGACTCTGGCATGGAGCTACGTGGTTTAATAACTGGTTAGCTAAGAGAGCTAATTGATTATCCAATTATGGCAAAAAGCTGTGGTGCCTTAATAACCAGCTAGCTAAGAGAGCTAATCGATTATTCAGCTTTTCCAAGAGAGCAGAAAAAGGGTCCTAACCAATTATCAGAAAATGATAACCGGTTAGGGACTTTCAAAAAATAGAGATTTTGATGTTCCTAACCCATTATTCAAGAGAAATGACCGGTTAGGGAGTTATGAAAATAGAGTCTTCAACTCTAGAGGTTGAAAGTAACACTTGTTAAGTTATGTATTAGATATTGATGATCCAATTGAGGTATTTTATTATACTAAGAGTTCTAGAAACCTTAGTTACTCCTTTATTTATTAAAGTTGAACTAATATAGCACCTTTATGATGAGAGGCTCCTTTATATGGTTGAAGTTGAGTCATGACACAATCTATCCTAAAGTAAGGAAGTGAGAAAATAATTTTGCTAGGATGGATTTGTGAGACAAGGGAGTGAGAAAAGCACCTTGTCATAGTAAAAGAATGAGAAAAACTCTTTATCAAGGGCAAAGGAGTGAGAAACACACTTTGCCAAGGAACAATGATATTTTTCAATTGTATGGGCAGTTGTTTATCATGGAAAAGAGGTTAGTTAAGTATTTGGATATTCCAATGGTGTTACGTAGTGATTCAATAATTTGTTTCATTTATAATGCCATGAATACACACACACACACACACACACACACACACACACACACACACCCACTCACCCACCCACCCACACATACACACACACACACAGACTGAGAATTATGGATTCTCACCCCGTTTGTTACTTCCATAATAGATTCAAATCAGGTTCTTCCAAGGGAAAGCAAAAAGAAGTGGATAAACTAGTTTTGTTTTGTTTACTTTTGTCCAATGCTTATTTATTGTAATATTTGCATTGGGATGTATAAGTTTTCATGTATTGTACTTACTCCCTTTTGAAGCTTAGTTTGTACATACAATGTAAAAAGTTTATATAGTTGTAACTCTTCTTTCCCCCATGACTCTTCATAATAACATGTATGCTTATTATGGTTATGAAATAAGGTTAGTAAGTAGAAGTGATGCACGTAACTCTGTTTACTCATATATTTTGCGGATATACTCCAATAATAAGATTAGGTTGTTACATAATTTCCACTACACTCTACCTGTGAATGCTTATGTCCCTAAAGCATGTCAAATAGTTTTTGATGATAACAAAGGCCAAAGTGAAGATCAAGTGCAAAAGAGAAGATCAAGCGCAAAAGGAAAAATCAAGATCAAAGAAAGAAGTCAAGAGGTTTATTTAGTTATAAGACTTAGAACATTAATGTTAAATGCTCTCAAGATTTCTCAAATGGTTTTTCAATATATGATTTCAAAATAAGTGAGAAATTTTAAAGTTAAACATGGCTTTCAAGAAAACTTGAGTTTCAACCTTAAATCTAACACTCTTAAAAGGATTTATGTTTAATCAAGTGTCTTGAGGTGTTAGAAATGACTTACAAGCTTTATTGGACTTGAAAAATGTGTTCAAAGGCCAATGTAATCGATTACATGATGTTTGTAATCGATTACACAGCAAACAGAGGCCTTGTAATTGATTACATGGGTAATGTAATCGATTACAAGCAAGGCAGAGGCCATGTAATCGATTACACAATATATGTAATTGATTACAATAAGCCCAGAAAGGCAAGAACATGTTCAAAGAGTCATGTAATCGATTACATGGATATTGTAATCGATTACACAGCAAGTCAGAAGTCATGTAATCGATTACATGGATATTGTAATCGATTACAAGCAAATTCAGAAGTCATATAATCGATTACACCAATAATATAATCGATTACACAGAGCCCAGAAAGCCAAGAACACGTTGGAACAACAATGTAATCGATTACATTAATTATGTAATTGATTACACGCACCCTGACAATGTCCAACAGCTATATTAAATACATTAAATGCATGCCCAAAACACCTCAATGGCTCTATTAGTTGAGAAACTTATAAATACCAAAGTTGGGTCTTTATTTGAGTTTGGCCTTGAACCAAAAACTGATCATCAATACTTCAAAACGTGAATCAATCCTCAAATCCATTTCTTGCTCTATTTTTTGTAAAATCGTGAAAAATCTTTGAGAGCATATTAAGAGCTTCAATTTGTAATCATCTATTCTAGTGAGAGCTTCATTCAATCAATTTCTATTGCTTTGTAAAGAGGGTGAGGTATCCCTCCAAAAGTGTAAAGGGTGAGGTGTCCCTTAGTTGAAGAGACTCAAGCTCCAAGGGTGAGGTATCCCAAAGTGTTGAGTGCTTAAGGTTGTAAAGGTTATCAAGCACCTATTGAAGCTTGAAGAAATAGTGGAAAATCTCTAGCGGTTGCTTGAGGACTGCACGTAGATCACAAGTGGATTGGTGATCGAACCAGGATAAATCATTATGTTTATTTTCTCTAAACCCTTCTCTTTACATTGAGTACTGTTTTATTGAATTGCTTGAATATTAGTACCTTTGGCTATCGCATTTATAAGTGAAAGTGTTTATCTCTTATATCCAATCATCTCTAATCATCAATTAGCTTCAACGAAAATTGTTTATCAAACGATTTGTGAAAAATTTGCGAACTTAGTTTTCATACTCAATTCACCCCCTCTTGAGTATTTAGGCCACCTGGTAACAAGTGGTATCAGAGCTAGACTCTTGTATAAAGAGCTTAGCAGCTTCAAGAGAAGTGATGACTTCATATGGTTTTTTAAATGAAGGATCTTCTATAAACAGACCTCCTTATTTCAATGGGGATGATTATGCCTATTAGAAAGAAAGGATGAAGATTTTCATTGAAGCAATTGATTTAGATGTGTGGGACGCCGTTGAAAATGGTGCTTTTGTTCCAACACAAACTAAAGATGGTGTAAAAATTAATACACCTAGAAATGAATGGAATGATGATGATAAAAAGAAGGTTCAATACAATTTGAAAGCCAAGAACATCATCACCACATCCTTGGGGTATGATGAATTCTTTAGGGTGTCAAATTGCAAGACCGCAAAAGAAATGTGGGATACCCTACAAGTAACTCATGAAGGTACTAGCGAGGTAAAACAATCTCGAATAAACACTCTTACTCATGAATACGAATTGTTTAGAATGAACCAAGGTGAGAGTATTCAAGATATGCAAAAAAGGTTTACTCATATTGTTAATCATCTTGTCTCATTGGGAAAGATATTTCCTAATGAGGATCTTATTAACAAAGTCTTGAGATGTCTAAGCAGGAATTGGCAACCCAAAGTAACGGCGATTGCGGAATCAAGAGATTTATCAACAATGTCTCTGGCCACTTTATTTGGGAAGCTTCAAGAACATGAGCTGGAACTAAATAGGCTCAATCAAAATGAAGAGCATGACAAAAAGAAGAAGGGAATCGCACTCAAAGCCACCTCCTCTACAATTGAAGATAATGATGAAGATGGTGAAGAGGATGGTGAAAGTGTTGAGCTAAGTGAGGAGAATCTTAGTCTCATTGTGAGAAAATTTGGAAGATTCCTAAAGAACAAAGGATTTCAAAGAAGATCACCTTTTCCTCAAAAGAAAGTGTATCACAAAGGAGAAGGATCCTCTACTCCTCCAAAATGCTATTAATGTGGAAAACTAGAGCACATGAAAATGGAGTGTCCTATGTATCTCAAGAAAACGGAGAAGTTTGAGAAAAGGCATTCTAAGGAAAGGAAAGGAAGAAGAGCATACATAGCTTGGGAGGACAATGACTTAAGCTCTTTCGACGATTCGAAGAATGAAGAAGCCCATCTTTGCCTCATGGCTCAAGGAGAAGAAAGTGAAGAAAGCGACACCGAGGTAACCTCTTCTAACCTAGAACCTTCACCTTCTTATGATGAATTGCAAGATGCCTTTCAAGAATTGCATGATGAATCTTTGAGGCTCACAAAAATGGTTTTGTCTTCCAATAAAATAATCTCCTTATTGGCAAACAAAGTTTCTATTTTAACTAAGGAGATAAATGAGCTTAAAATTGAAAATGAGACTTTAGGACTCATTGATGCTAATTCATTATGCATGACTTGTTCCTCACATGATAATACATCCATATCATTACCTTATTTATCATGCAAAGCTTTTGAAAAAGAAATTGAAGATTTGAATAACACTCTTGCAAAATTTACTTTTGGAAGAGACAACTTGAATGTATTGTTAGGGAGACAAAAATATGTTCTTCAAAAAGCCGGTTTGGGATTTAATCCAAACAATCATCAAAAGTCTTATCAGAACTTCTTTGTTTCCTCAAATACCTCAAGTAGTCCATTTGTTAAATGCTTTCACTTTGGTCAGAAAGGGCATAGTGCATCAACTTGCAATATTAGAAAGAACATAAACACTAAAATTGGAATAAAAAAAGTTTGGGTTCCTAAAGGCACCATGCCTAATTCTAACACACAAGGACCCAAGACAATTTGGGTACCAAAGGTTAAAACTTGAATGTGTGTTGTAGGTGTGCTTGAAGACCAAGAGCTCAAGTTGGTATCTTGATAGTGGTTGCTCCAAGCACATGACCGGTGATGGCTCCAAGTTCTCCTCCCTTACACACAAGAAACATGGTCATGTCACATATGGTGATAACAACAAAGGGAAGATTCTTGGAATTGGCAAAGTTGGTAAGGTCCCTTCATCATCTATTGATAATGTTTTGCTTGTTGAAGGACTTAAACATAATTTGCTTAGTATTAGTCAATTGTGTGATAAAGGTAATAGAGTTATATTTGATTTTTCTTATTGCATAATTGAGGGAAAGGGTGATAAGCAAGTTAAGTTTATTGGTCATAGAGTCAATAATATATATATGATTAGTCTCGATGATATCTCCTCAAATGACGCTAAATGCTTTATGAGTAAAGAAAATGATTCATGGTTATGGCATAGAAGAATTGCTCACATTTACATGGATCACTTAAACAAATTGGTTTCTAAAGAACTAGTAATTGGTCTTCCAAAGCTCAAATTTGAAAAAGACAAACTTTGTGATGCATGTCAAAAGGGAAAACAAGTAAAGGTCTATTTTAAAGTTAAAAACATGGTTTCAACTTCTAGACCTTTACAACTTTTGCACATGGATCTTTTTGGCCCCTCTAGAACTATGAGCTTTGGTGGGAATTACTATGCATTAGTGATTGTGGATGATTTTTCTAGGTTTACATGGACATTATTCTTGATTCACAAAAATGATGCTTTTCAATCATTTAGAAAGCTTGCCAAAGTTATCCAAAACGAAAAAGGTTTTTGTATTGCATCCATAAGAAGTGACCATGGTGGTGAATTTGAAAATCATGAATTTGAAACTTTTTGTGATGAACATGACATTGAGCATAATTTTTCTGCCCCTAGAACACCACAACAAAATGGTGTTGTAGAAAGGAAAAATCGATCTTTAGAGGAAATGGCAAGAACTATGCTCAATGAGGCCAACCTTCCTAAGTACTTTTGGGCGGATGTGGTTAACACCGCTTGTTATATTATGAATAGAGCCCTAATAAGGCCAATTTTAAAGAAAATCCCATATGAATTGTACAAAGGAAGGAAGCCAAATGTGTCACATTTTCATGTCTTTGGATGTAAATGCTTTGTTTTGAATAATGGAAAGGATAACTTGGGAAAGTTTGATGCAAAATATGATGAGGGAATATTCATTGGTTATTCTATTCATAGTAAGGTCTTTAGAGTCTATAATAAACGAACTATGACCATAGAAGAGTCCATACATGTTGCATTTGATGAAACTAACCTAAATGAGCCGAGAAAGGAGCTTGTTGATGATGTTGCAGAAATCTTGGCAAAAACACACTTGGAAAATCAAGAGAAAGAGTCCAAGAAGCAAGAAGAGAGACTCTTTGATCACTCATGGCAAAGAGATTCAGAAATCTTGGATCTACCTAAGGAATAGAGGACTTCAAGATATCATCCTCTCGACAAGGTGATAGGTGATGTATCAAAATGGGTAATCACTCAAAACTCACTTAGAGATGCATGTAATCACCTAGCCTTTGTCTCTCAAGTTGAACCTAAAGACATAAATGAGGCCATTAATGATGAGCATTGGATCTTGGCCATGCAAGAAGAACTAAACCAATTTGAGAAAAATCAAGTTTGGGAATTAGTTCCAAGGCCCAATGATCATCCTATAATTGGCACCAAATGGGTCTTTAGGAGCAAACTTGATGAAATGGGCTTAATAATAAGAAACAAAGCTAGGCTTGTAGCTAAGGGATATAATCAAGAAGAAGGCATAGACTATGAAGAAACTTATGCTCCCGTAGCTAGGTTAGAGGCCATTAGAATGCTACTTGTATATGCTTGCATCATGGATTTCAAACTCTATCAAATGGATGTCAAAAGTGCATTTTTAAATGGTTTTATACAAGAAGAGGTGTATGTAGAACAACCTCCTGGTTTTGAGGACTTTGAAATGCCCAACCATGTTTTTAAACTAAAAAAGGCCTTGTATGGCTTGAAACAAGCTCCTAGAGCTTGGTATGAAAGGTTGAGTAAATTCCTTTTAGAAAAAGATTTTTCTAGAGGCAAAGTTGACACTACCATTTTCATAAAACATAAAATGCATGACATACTTCTAGTTCAAATCTATGTTGATGACATTATATTTGGAGCTACTAACAACTCTCTTTGTAAAGAATTTTCAAATATTATGCAAAGTGAGATTGAAATGTCCATGATGGGTGAGCTCAACTTCTTGCTTGGTCTCCAAATCAAGCAAACAAGAGAAGGAACGTTCATAAGCCAATCCAAGTATTGCAAGGAGCTGCTCAAAAAGTTTGGAATGGACAATGCCAAGCATATGGCTACTCCTATGGGCACCTCTTGCTATTTGGACAATGATGAATGAGGTAAATCAGTAGAAATTACGAAATATAGAGGTATGATTGGCTCACTCCTTTACCTCACTGCAAGTAGGCCTGATATAATGTTTAGTGTATGCATGTGTGCTAGATATCAAGCTAATCCTAAAGAATCACACCTAAGTGCTGTTAAAAGAATAATGAAATATCTAATAGGCACATCACAAATAGGTTTATGGTACCCTAAAGGTGCCTCATGTAGTCTTATTGGGTATTCTGACTCTGATTTTGCTGGGTGCAAAATGGATAGAAAGAGCACTAGTGGGACATGCCACTTGCTTGGAAGCTCACTAGTTTCTTGGCATAGCAAGAAACAAAATAGTGTGGCATTGTCTACATTTGAAAATTTGAATATGTTGCAGCTGGGAGTTGTTGTTCTCAAATCCTTTGGATGAAACAATAACTCTTGGACTATGGTCTTGAGCTTGATCACATCCCCATAAGATGTGATAATACTAGTGCAATCAATTTGTCCAAAAATCCCATTTTGCATTCTAGAACTAAACATATTGAAATAAGACATCATTTCATTAGAGACCATGTTCAAAAGGGTGATTGTATGCTTGAGTTTGTAGAAACCACTGAGCAACTAACTGACATTTTCACTAAACCCCTAGCAAAAGAAGCATTTTTCTATATAAGAAATGAACTTGGTATATTGGATCAATCATGCATAAATTAACTAATTGTTGCATAATCCTAAAACTAATGCATAAACTTGTGTTTTTCTGCATAATTATGCCACATTGCTTCATAATCTCTGAATTTTTCATTATATTTGAATTCAATACTGACTTGAGCGTCGAAGATTTTCCCTAAGTTGTTTTGCAGGTGCTCCCTCATGCCCAAGACTCTCAAGCAACTCAACATCCTCAAAATTTCACAAAAAATGGTGTATTTCTTGGTAAAAATGGTAATTTTGATCAATTATGTGAATTGAATCATAATATGATTGGATTATATGTAAGCATGATGATTTGAATTGATCTAAGTTGCTTTGGAACTGATTTGGATGGATTAAAATTGATTATATGCTGATTGGAATGCAAAATCTGAGTTAAAGAGTGTTGGTAATCGATTACAATGCCTTTGTAATCGATTACACAGGTTCTGTCAAGCATGTAATCGATTACACAACTTTTGTAATCGATTACAATCAACTCAGAACTCAAGTAATCGATTACATCAACTATGTAATCGATTACAAGGTTCCCCAGAACCGTGGTAATCGATTACACCAAAAATGTAATCGATTACATACCCACCAGAATGCATGTAATCGATTACACACTTAATGTAATCGATTACACAGGATTTTTTAAAAGGTTTCTGACGCGCGTAGAGCTCATTTTTCAGAACCTTCTCATTTTCTTCATCCTCATCCTCTGCTCCCACGCAACCCAAACCTCTAAATCTCTCATTTCTCACTCAAATCTCCATCAAAATCCCTCATTTCACCTCTCTCAATCTCTGAAAACCCCTCTCCACACAGCCCATCTCTCCAAATCTCCTCACATCCCTCACTCAAATCTCCCCATCACCTCTCACGAACCCCATCCCCACTTCTCTGCCCTAATCTCGTCCCTCTCTCTCTCCTCACTCATCCCCAACCACTTACCACTCATCCCACTCTACTCCTTCTCATCAATGGCTGAATCCTCTCATCGCTCAAAGCGCCCAAGAACAGGGGCTGCCATTAGAGGGTCTTCTGGTGGTGCTTCCTGTAACATCTCTGGCCTGGACCTCACAAGACACTTCTCCACAGTGAAGTGAGCTGAGTTGTTCCGGAAGAACTTCCAACTTCGTAATATCATCTCTCCCAAGTATCTTCTTATCACTTTCTACGAGAGTGAACCTTTAGAGAGCTTTAGAATCATAGAAAATTTAGGCTTACTAGGTTTCCTGAGCATAGAGAAAGCTATCTACCCTAATCTTGTGCGAGTCTTTTATGCGAACTTGAAAGTTGAGGATAACTGCATAATCTCTGAAGTGAAAAAGCAACAAATAAGGTTAACAATGGCTGAATGGTATAGGCTAACGAAGCTCACTCCAGATGGAGCTAACTTCTGTGGAAATGTAAATGTCTGGGGACATGAGTTTGAGCACAAGGCTGCTCTTCTCTCATTAATTAGGACTGGCTACTCCCCCTAGTGATCCTAAATGAAGAATTATGGCCACTAGCCTAACTATGGAGAATAGAGTTCTCCACTATCTTTGGTCCGTGGATTGATTCCCAGGGGAGGGAATTACTCCCAAGTTCTCAAGGATGATGTGGTTGTCTTATGGGCAATGACCATAGGGCGGCCAATAAACTAGGGTTACTACATTATAGAGCATATGCTGGATGTCAAGAAAAAGAAGAACTCTACTCTCCCATTCGGCATGTTGGTAACCACCATCCTAGAGCACTGTCGCATTTCGCTGGCTGAAGAGTCTAAGGACACCAGCTCGAAAGGACCACAATCCATTGGCTTGCATACCCTGAAGAAGCTCCAGCTCTACAAAGTGGATGATAGGTGGCATTACATTGCTCATGGCACGTTTGGCCATATCCATCATGATCCGGATAGTGACGATGATGAGGAGGCTCAGCATCCTGCCCCTGCTCCTGCTCCCGCTCCAGCTACTCTTGACCTCCTGCTCCAAGAGATGCGCAACCTGAGCGCTAATGTAAACACACGCATGGATCACCTAGAGCAGAAGATAGACCATCTTGAGCTGAGGATGGACTACTCAGATCAGGAGCTTGCCTCGATTCGATCCCTCCTGGGTGGACCTCCTAGTCCTCCGAGTGCTGCTGCTGCCCCTCCCACATCCTCTGCCTCTCCGGTTCCCCTGTCCTTCGCTGGTCCATCTGGCGTCCCTGCTGATGATGAAGAGCTTCTAGACTCTAACGACGATCTTGAGCCCGGCAATGATAACGTTGATCTAGGAGACATTGCTGCGGATCCAGAGGGTGATGTTTTTTGTGACAGCGAGACTACTGATAGTGATCATGGCCCATTGCCTTGATTTTTTTTGTTTTGTTTGTTTTGATGACTACCTTGTATTTATTTTGTTTTGACTCTGATTATATAACATTGGTATACATTTATTTTTTTTTATTGGCTACTGGTTGTGATAAGTTCCTTTGTACATGCTGATTAATGATATATGAACTTGTTTCCACTTTGAATGTTTGGCTTTTTGAAATATTGATTGGACTGCTTAATCTCTTTGGCGTTCTTGTTCTGGCTAAATTTGGGAATCATGAAATATAGCTGTTATGCTATCCATTTTTTTTTCTCTTTTAATGCTTATGTCTTTTTGATAATGCCAACGGGGGAGAAAATAAGGAAAAATGAAATGAAATCTAATTAAAGGTTGCATAAGTATGGGGGAGTTATTGAGCTTTTGAGCTCTTAAACTTTTCATATGCAAAATCTAACCCAATATCATGCATAAACTTCGGGGGAGCATTGCGCCTAAATGTCTATTATATACAAATGCAAAAGCTCTTTCTTTTTCCTATGATCAGTTTGTCATCATCAAAAAGGGGGAGAATGTGAATGCTTATGTCCCTAAAGCATGTCAAATAATTTTTGATGATAACAAAGGCCAAAGTGAAGATCAAGTGCAAAAGAGAAGATCAAGCACAAAAGGAAAAATCAAGATCAAAGAAAGAAATCAAGAGGTTTATTTAGTTATAAGACTTAGAACATTAATGTTAAATGCTCTCAAGATTTCTCAAATGGTTTTTCAATATATGATTTCAAAATAAGTGGAAAATTTTAAAGTTAAACATGGCTTTCAAGAAAACTTGAGTTTCAACCTTAAATCTAACATTCTTAAAAGGATTTATGTTTAATCAAGTGTCTTGAGGTGTTAGAAATGACTTACAAGCTTTATTGGACTTGAAAAATGTGTTCAAAGGCCAATGTAATCGATTACATGATGTTTGTAATCGATTACACAGCAAACAGAGGCCTTGTAATCGATTACATGAGTAATGTAATCGATTACAAGCAAGTCAGAGGCCATGTAATCGATTACACAATATATGTAATCGATTACAATAAGCCCAGAAAGGCAAGAACACGTTCAAAGAGTCATGTAATCGATTACACAGCAAGTCAGAAGTCATGTAATCAATTACATGGATATTGTAATCGATTACAAGCAAAGTCAGAAGCCATGTAATCGATTACACCAATAATGTAATCGATTACACAGAGCCCAGAAAGCCAAGAACACGTTGGAACAACAATGTAATCGATTACATTAATTGTGTAATCAATTACACGCACCCTGACAACGTCCAACGGCTATATTAAATGCATTAAATGCATGCCCAAAACACCCCAACGGCTCTATTAATTGAGAAACTTATAAATACCAAAGTTGGGTCTTTATTTGAGGTTGACCTTGAACCAAAAACTAATCATCAATACTTCAAAACGTGAATCAATCCTCAAATCCATTTCTTGCTCTGTTTTTTGTAAAAACGTGAAAAATCTTTGAGAGCATATTAAGAGCTTCAATTTGTAATCATCTACTCTAGTGAGAGCTTCATTCAGTCAATCTCTATTGCTTTGTAAAGAGGGTGAGACATCCCTCTAAAAGTGTAAAGGGTGAGGTATCCCTTAGTTGAAGAGACTCAAGCTCCAAGGGTGAGGTATCCCAAAGTGTTGAGTGCTCAAGGTTGTAAAGGTTATCAAGCACCTATTGAAGCTTGAAGAAATAGTGAAAAATCTCTAGCGGTTGCTTGAGGACTGGACATAGATCACAAGTGGATTGGTGATCGAACCAGGATAAATCATTGTGTTTGTTTTCTCTAAACCCTTCTCTTTACATTGAGGACTGTTTTATTGAATTACTTGAATATTAGTACCTTTGGCTATCGCATTTATAAGTGAAAGTGTTTATCTCTTATATCCAATCATCTCTAATCATCAATTAGCTTCAACGAAAATTGTTTATCAAACGATTTATGAAAGATTTGTGAACTTAGTTTTCATACTCAATTCACCCCCCTCTTGAGTATTGAGGCCACTTGGTAACATTACCTTCCTTGCACAACTACTGACTTGAGCGTTAGAGTGCCTTTTGCAGGTACCTACCCCCTCGCTCCACCACTGAAGGAATTGTGCCACAGAGGAATCAACCACCTATCACCTCTTCAGGTAAACCTCAGAACCCAATTCTGGACATTGGGGTTGTTTTTGGGAAGAAATAAATTTCTACTCCCAACTCCACTTTGAAAGACTCCCCTTACTGCCACCATTATGGTGAACATGGGAAGGAGTCAGACATCAACCAACCAAAACCACGCCTCTGCTGCACACAACCCTCCCTTCTCAAATCGTTGCCCAACATCTAACTTTGTGACTCATCATCCAGTCATGGAGCTGATCGTAGTCTTCCTAGAACCCAGATAGGATGGACAAGAGACCTTTTTCAATAGAGAAAATCTCCCCCCTCTTTCTCTGAGGATTCCAATGAGGCAATGCCTTGGTACTCAAGGAGCATTCTTCAGGGATGTTGGACAGTGGGTATTGTCGTTACAATGCCTTGGGGAGCGGTTGAAAATTGAAGTCTAGTCTTGTTGGGGCATGGCCGACCATCAAGAACTATCTAGAGCAGAACTGTCTTCCTTGGTTAGACTCCAAGATGAAAGGATTCACGACTAGGAGGAAAGAATCTATAACCTGGAAAGGGCCACTAACCAAATTTATGAAGAAAGGAACCGCCCCCTAGCTAGAAACCATGAAAACAGAAAAGGACCAATACCGGTGCGATGACCGCTAACCGGAGATCTCCAAGATCACATACCTTGGTTGTCATCCTGAACCCGTTCACTCAAAAGAGCAAACACATGCATTAAAGGACATGGTATCATAAAACTAGCCCTTTTCTGATAGAGTGATGTCGTACGAGATCCTGAAACGCTTCAAGTATGCCGCCAACATTGAGGTTTATAATGGAACCACAGACCCCCAGGAGCATCTGGACGTTTACATGTCCGCACTCTTGTTCTTTGGGGGAGAAGATGACCTCCTGTACTGTGCTTTCCCCCTGTCCCTAAAGAAAGCAGCTTTGAGATGGTTCACAACTTTGCCTCTGAGGTCTGTGGATAGCTGGAGAGACCTGTCCTTGAGATTTTTGCTGCACTTAACCACCAGTAAAGTGTAGCCTAAATTCATTTCATGTATCTCCCAAAGAAGGCAAGGGAAAAAAGAATCCCTCTAGGACTTCATATCCTGGTTTAACAAAGAAATTATGAATTTCCACGACTGGGACGAAAGGCTTGGCCTATTTTACATCAGGGAAGGACTCTGCCTGGGGTAGTTCTCCTTCTTATTGGTGAAAAAAGAGCCTAAAATCATGGATGAGTTCTGGGCCCATGCCAACAAATACATCAGCGCTGAAGACGTCCTCTTGGTCAAGAAGCATCCCAACAAAGAGGATGCTAAGCTAAAGTTTGGCAATCAAATTAACAAAGGAGGAACCCAAGACCTCCTCTTAAGGGGAAATATGACAATTACACTCCACTCAATGCATAATGGGCTCATCAGATTTACTAATAGATCATGAACACAGAGCTCTGCGACGTACATAGACCTCCCCCTTAAAGAAATTGGCGTGAAAAGACACATCCAAGTACTGTGAATAGCACAATGGCCCTCGTTCGTGACAGACACTTTGGTTGGTACATTCGGAAAACCCAGGGTAACTAGAGGAAGTGTCATTACAGAAAGCAGAGCTATAGCCCCTGGAGTCCCTCTCCCTCCTACCAGAGAAGACGTTCTCTGATGAGGAACAATAATCTCAGCCCACGATCACCTCGGGATGATGCTCGTAACCAAGATAGACTGTAGCCACGAGATGGCAACCAGGAGGGCAATCACTATCATGAAGTAACTTGCATAATCATGTAATACTTTGTAATCGTTGCTTTCATTGTATGAATGAACGTCTTTGCATATCAATAAATTGGTATTTCTTCATGATTGTTGCCCTATCTCAAAGCCAGTACCTCGGCTACGACCGTGAGTCCCTGAGTACTCCAGCTCAACAATATCGATAGCCAATATCTCGGCAGCGACCTCGGGTCCTTAGATACTTAGGCTTGTCAACCTACAAGGTCACCACGCCTTGCTGAGGTCTAAAGAATACAAGGTCTAAAAGGATCAACTATTCCAACATCCTTACATAACGGCCAAACTGGGAAATCCACTTGAACACCCCTGGGGTCAAGCAGAGCTTCAAGGGGTTCTCACCCATACCTATTTGAGCCTAACCTTAACCCATAGTTTATAAAAGTTAAGCGTAATCGACCGACGTCCAAGATCATGGACCCCACACCCAGAGGCTTCTGTGTCGTCCAAGTTAAACGAACCCAACCGCCGAGATTTGAGCTTCGGAATCATCTTAGCAGGCAAAATGGATGTTCGTCCAAGTTACACGAACCCAATCGCCAAGATTCGAGTTTCAAACTCATCTCAGTGGGCAAAATGTGTGTTTGTCCAAGTTAAATGAACCTAACCACCGAGATTCGAGCTTTGGACTCATCTCAGCAGGCAAAATGTGTGTTCGTCCAAGTTAAACGAACTCGACCATCGAGATTCGAGATTTAGACTCATCTTAGTCAGCGAAGTAGGCGTTCGTCCACTCCAACGAACCTCATCCCTGGGATTAAGCGTTGGACTCAACTCGGTTTAACAAGGAGAGCATTCATCACAAAATTCTGAGATTTGGCTTTGGACCTACCTCGGAAGAACAAAAGCAAAATAAAAGTCTGTCCAGCAGGCGTGAACCTCCGTTCCACCACCATGCAGGTATGGAATAAAGGTCTTTTGCTATTGAGGGATATGCTGACTAAGCCATGTAGGGTAGTTACTTAGTCCTCACCAGACCGTTACGTCGGGAAAGAAAGGCCTCCACCAAAAAGGTGGGCAATGGGAGAGCTAAACACCTTCAAGAACTTGGGAAAGAAGAGGAAGATGGCCTCAGAACGGGATGCAACCCTCCAAGAACCCATAAAAGATGAAAGGAGAACCATGCTTGGGAAGAGCCATATCTCAAGCGCTACTAAAGAATGAAAGAAATAGATGATAGCACCACTACAAACATTCCTTATTTTTAGAGGGAATAATGCGTTCTAATTGGCTCCTAGAAAGGTGAAAGGATAACATAATTGAGGCTACGTTTAATTGTCCCTTCCCTGCGATTGGCCACTAAGGCAACAGATAATTAAGAAATTGAGCAAAAACTACTATTGCAATTAAACACCCTTAACTTTCAATACATTCTGAGCGAGTTCCCTACACAACCACAGACTGCTGCAAAGTGCAGAGCAAAGGCTGCTAAAAGGACTACAAATTCAAAACCTTATCCCCGAGATAAAGTGTAGGACCTATCTCGGTGACTCACACGAGCAAAATTGTTTGTGTAAAGTCAACGACGAGATTGGGCATTGCACCCATCTTGACGTTGCAAAGGAGAAAAATCCAACAAGCGAAAACGACTCTAAGGTCGAACGTTGGACTCATCTTGGCAAAAGTACAAATGTCATCCGAAATAAGCATTAAGGTAAAGAAAATTCCCGAGGATGGGATTTGTCTAAATACATAAGTAGAGCCCCACACATGGGGCAAGAAGAAAAATAAAAACTAGGGCATCAAAAAATGAGGCTTTGCCCCTCTGAGCCCTCCATCGTTGCCTCGACCCACTTCTCCTCGATTTGAACCGCCTTAGTCTACACGGTCCTAACCGCAACCATACCGGTTCCCTCTTGCCTAGCTTCCAATGCCACTTCCATCCTGTTTCCATCTTTCGCCCTAGAACCTACTTGGTCACCTGAGGCACCCCTTGAAGCAACTATGTTCATGATATGACCATTTCGGACTTCCCTCAGAGCACTGATGCCCTTCTCGTTTAGGCCAGGGTTGAGAAGACGTAGTTGTTTCAAGGAGTTCTCAAATGACTCCTCTATAAACCTCGAGCACACATCAATTATCTAGTCAAATTCTTTTTTTAGAAGCCTGTACTGAACCCGGATGCCATTGAGGGTAGATTTGGCCAAGGCAAGATCTTGTTTCAATATATTCTCTCGAGTCGTCGCCTCATTGAGTTCGGTTTGGAGTATGTCTTCCTCGGTAACCTTGGTTTTCAGTGGCCCCATCTTCGCAAGTTGAGCCTGAAGAGTAGGGACCTTGACAACATTGTTACTAAGGCGGCCAACCTCATCCCGGAGCTTATCTACCTCGACGGTGAGCAATTTCAACTCCTCAGCACTTTGGGCTAGTTGTTCATCGTTCTGGGTGATCTCCCAAGTGGCTTGGGCCAACTACCTATCCTTCTTGGTGACATCTCGAATAGACTGGACTAACTGCTTATCCTTCTCGGTAAGCTCGCCATGATGGGTCTCAATTTCTTTCTCCAAATTGGTGACCTCTCAAACAGACTCCTAACCCTCCTCCACGTATCAAAGAGCAGAGGCAACATGCAAACACTTGAATTGGGCCTCACGAAGGACTTTCTCCACGTCGCGTTCCATCAACAGGTCGGCTTCATCAAAACTTAATAGGTGGCCATTAGTAAACTCAGTAGGATCTACATCTCGGGCCCACACTGACCCCGGTGGAAAGTGGGGCAGAATCAAGTTAGACCCTAAGTGCCCTAAAACCCCGGACTGACCAAGACTTCGTCTCGAGCAGGCTCCTCCAGAATGTCCTCAACCATCAGCCTCTTCCCTCTGTCATCCCTGCCACCCTCTGCCTGCCTCTTTCGAGGTCGAGGTAGCGGTACAGGAGAATTTGGCTCAGCACTCTAGACCTCAGTGCTTGGGGGGGGGGGCGGAGGAACCACTGCGATCATAGGAATAGGTACTGCATTACTTGAAGGCAAAGGTGCAGTAACAACCACCCTTCGAGTAGATACCGAGGCCCAAGATCCTGATGCCCCACCCCTCGGGCTGCCAACTTCTCAGTCAAAAACTGAAGTTCACTTGCTGGAGCTATACTTTCTGCAAACAAAATGTAAAGTGTCAACACTAGAATAAATTTGGGTGTGAAGAGGCAAATGCAGAAAAGAAAATATGCAAACAGGATACCTAGTAGGGCCTTTACAGAAATAGCGGGCTCATCTAAGATATCTTCACAAGAAATAGCCCCATTTTTGCCCCATTCAATCAAAAACTTCAGAACAAACGCTTAGGGAGGAGAAAGCTCACCAATATCTGTCCAGTAAAAATAGAGGGATGGCCCACCTTCCGGGGTAATGAAAAATGGCCTTGTCCCTGAAGCCCCCTCCACTCTAAAAAGTCCCTCTTAAAATTCTTGAAGGACTCCTAGTAGGGTTTAAAGAAAGTGCACCCATTCTGTGCCCGCAAGGTGACCCACCCTTTAGTCTGGTTACTCCCTGAGGTTGTCAGTCGGGAGAAAAGGTAGAAGAAGGTCCTGATCGAGTATGGCCACTCAAAAACTCGGTATCCAAGCTCGAATGCCCAAACAAATCCTTAAGCATTTAGATGGAGTTGAGTAGGCACCACTCGCAAGTGAAGGAGGACGCCTTGCTCGAAGTCCATAAACGAAAACTGTATCCCAATTCAAGTTAAAAGAGCTTCATACATATAGAAGAAGTGCTCACCCCCAACATGGATGGAACACACCTCTCATTCTCTGATGGATTGCAATGACAAACTCCTCGTCCTGCGGCCCATCGTCGGTCAATTAGAGGTACTGTAACTTCTCATGAACATCGGCCTCGCTCCTTACATCAGAAAGAATGCCCAAGACCTCGCTGTCAACCCATTTATATATGTTAGTTTCCTAGGGAAAAATGAGCTCTCTCGGCTTTGCGGGCATAGCTTTCCCCGGCTTTGCAGGGACAACCCTCCTTTGCCCCACAGGCATGGCCTTCCAAGTTCACGCCATACCTACAGAGGACACACCCAAGTTAGACTCTGAGGAATCACTTAAACCTCCCAAGAGAAGCCAAGAAAGCGGGTAAGCTAGCTTGAGCCTTGCCAATTCTCTGGCCTAGTCCGCCCTATGGAGTGCCTCCAAGACCCTCATCCTGGCCAAAGGATTAAGGCCTTCACTAGAATCCCCACCATTGGCTTGGGGCCCCCATTGTGTCGAAGGTGATGAAGACAAAGGAGGACTTGAGACTTCCACTGACCGGCCACTATTTTGCACCGTCTCCTCACTCCCATACAGTTTCCCCACTAAAAAACTCCACTAAACAACTTAAAGGAGGAAAAGGCAAAAATGGAAAGAGTGAAGACAGAAGTACCTTAAATATTGGTTAAAAGAGTCTTTGAAAGGTCTTTAGAAGAGGAAGGAAATGCTGCAAAAATCTCACTGGAAAAAAACGCTGAACCATAGAGCACTGAACTGCCAACAACCTCTACTAAGGTACTCAAAATTGCCTAAGTAAGGGGAGAAAGAAATCTGGAGTGCATGGACAAGCAAAGAAGTGGGAAGGGCAAGACCCTGCTCCTATTTATAAGCACGAAAAGACCCCCAAATCGTTGCAATCGGTGGGGGACAGATGCGTATTTCCGTTCGGAGCGCCCCATCATGATGCGTTTTTGGTTTTGAAATTCGAAAATGACTAATCATAATGCTACAAACCCCAAACAACGGCCTCCACTGTTTCTCAACCACATGGCGCACCGCTTCTGAACAAAAGCATCCAAAAGGACAGAGCACAGAACATTCAAAATAGAAGCGATGCGTGGCGTTCCAGAACACCTATCCCGGATCTTGGACCATAAGGGGCCATCACAGTAGAATACCACCTCGAACGCCGGTTCAAAGCCGAGAGAGGACACAAGACCCCAACTACACATGAGGGCAACTCAATGAGATCCCGGATAATAGAATGACAACGCAAATGGAGCGATCCAACCCAAATCCCGAATTTATGCATCGACCCCGACAACCTATCAAGATACATCACGGGCCTCGGCCCTTTGGGAAAAATATCGTGGGACCTGTCACCAATATTATAACTTGGATCCCTTTACCTATTGCGCGCCGTGTGCCCCAGTTGAGTCCGTATCTTGACATTTTGTTGTACTACCAAAGCACCGAGTTAGGGGCAACTATTCTGGACTGGGTTATAAGCCCAAAGAACTAGAGTAACCTGACCCGCCAAGTTGGCACCCAAGCGTACAGTGCGCATGAAGCAGCCAAAATGCTAGGCGTAACGGTAGGAACAAATCCTGATCATATCTTGTATGAGCAGGCAAGTAAAGGCAAAAGGATAGTGACCTTGCGACCCTGTCTTCCATGATCGTATTGCCACCATCCCAGGTAGCAGCATTCGGTACGCACTAAATGCTCAAACACCAAAAACCCTTATATGCTCATATAAATTCAGTAAGCAAGAGAGACAAGGTACGCCCAATTTTTATTACACTCTATCCTCTTTGTGCAACTACTGACTTGAGCGTCGGAGTGTCTTTTACAGGTATCCACCTCCTCGCTCCACCATTGAAAGAATTGCGCCACGGAAGAATCAACTACCTATCACCTTTTCAGGTAAACTTCAAAACCTAGTTATGAACACCTTCTATGACAAATTGACAACAAGAAAAGACATCAAGCATGCCGCATAGTTCTAGCTAGTAAGCAAATAATATCTCAAATAATTTTATAATCATAAAGTAAATGTCGGTATATATAAGAGTACAAATGTTCACTGACTTTGATTTGAAGATCCCATGATCTTCTAAAGCACAGGACCACAATATTTGGATTAAAATACTTGCTGAACTATGATTAACTAGGTGTTTTGGCTGGTTCTATCATATTATAGAACTTCATTCGGTCTTCAATCTTCATGTCCAATTTTAATTGGTTTTGGATTTGGTTTTTGGGCTCTAATCAAAGCCCACAATCATGAAGCTGTACCTTAAACAAATTTTTAATTATTTCATGCATGACGAATTGATCGACTATAAACACATGTTGGACTAAACATTGGTTTATGATTAGTGGAGAGAATTTAAGCGTTGATAAAGTAAAATGAACAGGGTGGATGTGAAGGTAGGTGAAGTGTCATTATCAGGTGGCACTAATTATACCATTTTGGAGGGTATACCACATTGTACAATAGGGGTGTCGGTTTTAGTTGAAACCGCGAGAGGAGAAAGAGATAGCCACTGAATTACCAACGAACCGTACTTGGGGAGGGCCTATAGAATTTGAAAAATGCTAATTACACAACATGTACCCATAACACGTGCCCACTCACATCTCTTATATCTATTTAGGTAGTAAAACCAGAGTATAGTAATAAATATAATTTTTATATATTAGTTAATTTTTATATTTAGTCTTTTAGATATTTTATATACTTAATTAATTAATTTTAACTACATTTTATAAATTTAGGTTTAAATTAGACTTAATTATATATTTTAGCATTATTAAGAATTTTATATTATTTCTATATTTTGGATATAACTTGAGTTATAAATATCTAAAAATTATGAATTTTATCTTGTAAGAAAGTAGAGAGAGAGATTTACAACTTTGATAGAGCTTGAAGGCTGAATCGGATGTCTAGTGGGTCAGAATGGGCCACGAAGTCAGAACAAAGATGTTATCGCTGAAACGTAGACAATGTACAAAGATTGAGCCATAATTTGAGGTGTAGGTCTCCTTTGGAGTTGAAATCAGTGCCATTTGAAAGGTGAGATACATATATTATATTCTTATGAAATCACTTATCGAAAATGTGACGTTTTGGTGGTGTTTTCACCCTTTGAAATTGGTTGACCAGTTTAGAGAGCTGATAAGAATGTTTTGGGCATAATTCTCTCATCCTAAGTCCAAATTATGCAAATTAAGTGTCCAATTAAATCTAAGAGGAAGAGGATTAACCCTAAGCTGAAGGAAAACTTGAATTTTTAACTTTAGAGATAGTTATTTAAGCAGTAATAGCAACCACGAAACTCAACCCTAATTTTCTCTTAGCCAATCTTGCTTGCACTTTCTATCTTCATCTTTCTTCTTCTCCTTTCTCTCTAGGTTTATATCTTTTATGTTTCTCTTCCCTATCATCCATGGATGAGAGAGAAGAACCTTTTAATCAATTCTAAGGATTGACAATTTTGATGTTTAATTCTAAGATATTATTTTGATTGTTTTACATTTAATTATTGATATTAATCAAGTTTCTCTTTACCTCTTTTGATTTTGTTAATCTAAATTGAATTGCTTAATTTGATTTGGATGTTAATGTGATAATTGCGTAATTACCACGTGTTAATGAGGATTATAGAGACTAATCAATGCATCAAAGGCTCTTGAATGTTGTTTGTTAAGCTTGGCTGAATTCTGAGTTTTAGATCAATTTAGGATTAGATGGGTGCTTAATTCATTTAACTTTGATTAATTAAATTCTAGATGCTTATCTAGTAGAGAATTCATTGATTATCTTAAGGCTTCTTGATGTGATCTACGACCAAGAATTTGATTAGTAATTGAATGGAAGAGATTAAACAATGCATCAAAGGTGTTTGATGGATTATTTAGCTGAGTTGAATTATGGATTTTAAGTTAATATAAGATTAAATGAGTGTTTAATTCATATAACCTTAATTAATTAAATTCTGGATGCTTATCTAGTAGATAATTCATTAATCATCTTAAGGCTTCTTGATGTGATCTAAAGCCAAGAACTTGATTAGCAATTGAATGTATTTTTAGTGATCAAGGATAGATTAAACTCAAGAATAGTTGATTTCTTTAGATTGATTATTTACTAAATTATATTTACAATTTTTAATTACTTTCTATTAATTAATTTTGTAACCTTTTTTCCCTATTAACCTCTTAATTTGATTTCTTGATTAGAGTGCTCCAAGGGCTCAACTAGGTTGTGCCTTATACTACAAGTATTTTGGTGAATCAGTTTATAAATTGATATAATTTGATAGTCTGGACAACTATCAAATTTTGGCATCATTGTTAGGGATCATTCTAAGTTTAATCAATCATATTAGGAGTATAATTAACTACTATCCCTTCACTAACCCTTGTTTCTCTTGTTTCAGGTAGTTTTCAACACAATTGTGGTCTTCAAGTGTAAGAACAAGCGACCATTTACATCATTTGATAAGAATGTTTCTTCCTTTTCTTCTTTATTTTACGTGTCCTAGATTTGTTGATGACATTTAGGGGATATTGATGGTTTGATGAGGACAATATAGAATTTAAGTGTGGGGGAGGAATTTCCATTCTATTTACTATTTCTATTTTAAATTCTATTTTTCTATTTTTTGTTTTACTATTTTCGTTTTAATTTTACTATTTTTGTTTTTAATTTTTCTTGTTTCTATTTTATTTTTTGTTGTTGTCTTTTGTTTCTATTTCCTGTTTTCTATTTTCAAATTCTGCTTCTGTTTTATTTAATTATTCTTAAAATTCTATTTTTATATTTTTTTAAAAAAGAAAAATATAAGAAATTGTGTTTTTAATTTCTTTCCAATGGAATTTTGAGATTTGTGAAAGTTATGAGCATGCATCAATTGAAGTTAAAGGTTTATAACATAAGTGAATAAATTGTCTTTCATCTTGAGATTAACTAGTTTGGTAATGAAAATTAAATTCGTAGATAGAGTTTGATAGAAGCATACCTTGTGAGACTTTGAGCCTTTTAATGAATGGATTAAGCATTTAAATCATTCTCTTCTTTCTTGCGTGATTTTCACTCATGGAATTTGTTACTCTGCAATTTACTTTGATTCTTTTTTAGGCTACATTTTTAAATGCATATACGAACATGATTGAGATATTTTTCTTGAATTAGCTACTTTAGCTAAATAACTAACCTTGCATATTTTCCCTTGATTAACCCCATTGAACTTATTTGACCATTCCTTATTTTTAGCTTATTACATGCCTTAAATAGAAAATCATGGTTTTACCTAACCTTAGGAAATAGGAGAACATTGGCATTCTCATTGGAAGAGTTCTTGAACAAGTGTGGGGTGTGCTAATTAGTGTGAAAAATATTTGGTGAAAAAGGAAAGAGTGGCCAAGTGAAAAAAATAGAAGAAAAATTGAAAAATAAAAAAAAATAAAAAAATAAAAAAAAGGAAAAAAGAATATGTAAAGACAATTTGCATTACATGGATTTGGATTAAACTTTTATGCTTATCTGAACTCATCCCCAATGTTCTTTTATTCTCTTTGGTATTTAACTTGTTATCTCTATATTATTCCCCTTCCTTACCTTGACCATATTACAACCTTGCATAAAGTCCTCTTGATTGGTGTGTGCATATGTTTTGAGTAGTGGAGAAGTAGAAGATAAGCAAATTTATGATAGCGCAAATTTTGAAGGGTTAAATTAAATGAAACACTTACCTTCTAAATACTTGAGGGATTGAGAGTGTATCTTGTGAGGTTATATCATTCTTGATTTATGCTTTTCAATTAAAGTTATCATGCTTGTTGATTTGAGATGTAAAGAAATGTTACTTCATAAATGTTTTAATTCCTTGAAACTTTGGTTGCTTTTCTTGCTTATAGACTTTTGCATTCTTGAACATCATTAGAAAGTGAGTCTTTTAAAGTTTTTAATTTTTGAGTTTGTGTTGTTGTTTCTTGTTCCCTATGTTGAATTTCTAGTTTTGTCCGAGAGTGCAAAAGCTAAGTGTGGGGGAATTTGATAAACATAATTTTCATATATTTGTTAACCCTCATATTTAGTCTCTTAGACCTCTTATATGCTTAATTGATTAGTTTTGGCTAAATTTTATAAGTTTGAGTTTAAATTGGGCTTAATTGTATTTTCAACATTATTGAGAATTTTACACTACTTCTGTATTTTGAGCATAACTTGAGTTATAAACATTTAAAAATTATGAATTTTACCTTGTAGAAAAGCTGAGAGAGAGCTTTACAACTTTAATAAAGAGCTCGAGGCTGAATTGGATATCTAGTGGGTCCGATTGGGCCATGAAGTCAGAATAGAGATGCTGTCATTGGAACCTAGATAATGTACAAAGATTGGGCCATAATTTGGGCTGTAGGTGTCCTTTGGAGCTGAAACTAGCTCCATTTCAAAGCTGAGATACATATATTCAATTCTTATGAAGAGCACTTATCGTACCTGCGATGTTTTGATGGTGTTTTCACCCTTTAAAATTGGCTGACGGGTTTAGAGAACTGTTATGAATGTTTTAGGCATAACTCTCTCATCATAAGCCCAAATTATACAAATTAGGTGATCAATTAAAGCTATGAGGAAGATGATTAACCCTAAGCTGAGGGAAAACTTAGATTTTTAACTTTAGAGATAATTATTTAAGCAGTAACAACAACCATAAAACTCAATCCTAATTTTCTCCTAGCCACTCTTGCTTGCACTTTCTCTCCTCATCTTTCTTCTTCTCCATTCTCTCTAGGGTTTCTTTCTTTTATGTTTCTATTCCCTCTCATCCATGGATAAGAGGGAAGAACCTTTTAATCAATCTTAGGGATTGAGAATCTTGATGTTTAATTCTGAGATCTTGTCTTGATTATTTTTTCATTTAATTGTTGATCAAGTTTCTTTTTACTTATTAATCAAGTTTCTCTTTTCCTCTTTTGATTTTGTTAAACCTAAATTGAATTGCTTAATTTGATTTAGATGTTAATATGATAATTACATAATTACTACGTGTTAATGAGGATTACAGAGACTAAATAATGCATTAAAAGATTCTTGGATGTTACTTGTTAAGCTTGGTTGAATTCTAGGTTTATATTAATTTAGGATTAGATGGATGCTTAATTCATTTAACCTTGATTAATTAAATTCTAGATGCTTATCTAGTAGAGAATTCATTGATCATCTTAAAGCTTCTTAATATGATTTAAAACCAAGAATCTAATTAGCAACTGAATGGAAGAGATTAAACAATGCATCAAAGGTGTTTGATGGATTGTTTAGCTTGGTTGAATTATGGATTTTAAGTTAATATAGGATTAAATGGGTGCTTAATTCATTTAACATTAATTAATTAAATTCTGGATGCTTATCTAGTAGATAATTCATTGATCATCTTTAGGTTTCTTAATGTGATCTAAAGCAAAGATCTTGGTTTGTAATTGAATGGATTCTCGGTGATCAAGGATGGATTAAACTCAAGAATAGTTGATTTCCTTAGATTGATTATTTATGTAATTATGTTTACAATTTTTAATTATTTATGTAATTATGTTTATAATTTTTAATTACTTTCTATTAATTAATTCTGTAACCTTTTCCCTCCTTTGTTAACTTCTTAATCTAATTACTTAATTAGAGTGATCTAAGAGCTCGACTCGATTGTGTCTTATACTACAAGTATTTTAGTGAATTGATTTATAAATTGATAGTCTCGACAGCTATCATGTAGGTGTGCAGAAAACGTGGTGAGCCAAGTTATAATCAGATGGTAAAAGCTATGTAGATGTGAAGTGATGTGTATATGTAGCATTATTGATAGAATGCTAAGCACAATATCTTAATAATGCAAGTTTGATTGAGGTATTAGTTTTGTATTGCAATTGTATGTCTAGGAGAGGAATAAATTGAAGTCCAACACACAAAATCAAAAGACACATATCCTTATGGGTTACTTCACCCTTGTAGGATTACATATCAAAATGTTTTATGAACCTTGTACATTTACCAACGAAGGCTGCAAGAGATTAAGATATGTAGAGTAGGCTATTTCTTCATACAACATCTCTGCAAGAAAAGCATGTGAGAAAAGATGAACTAGGACATGATCAAGTTTAAGACTCAATAGATTTGTGCTAAAGAAAGATGAAGAAAAAGTGGGGTTGATGAAAGTGGACAAGATCTATAGACATTTTTCAGTAACTACAGAAAAGCCTTTTTTTTTTCTTTTTAGAAAAACCCTTTTCCTTGTGTTTGTGAGAAGTCCAATATTGCTAGGACTGCTGAACTTTGGAATACCATTTTGGACGAATTAAGCCAACATTAGTTGTAGAGATTGAATAGGAGTAGAATGGTTTACTTATTTTTTTTATATACATTAATTATTGTACTATTGTAATTTATCTTGTACTACCATATTAGTGGGTATCCAATGTATTGCACAGGATTTTTTAATTTAGATAGAATTTTAGAAAAATAGATTAAAATAAGAAAGATATTTAAAATTAAAAGGTTCATAGTATTTAGATTAAAAGAGAACTTTTTACAAAAAATTAAAGTGTTTAATTTTGATGTATTATCAGTATAAAACTTTCACACCATTAACTAATCATATGTTACCACATATGTGACTTTTAAGCTAGTTATTGTGAGGGTCTAACATTTTTTATGATGTGAGAGTGTATGATTAAATGAATGTGAAAAAAAGTTTTTACACTAATGATGCATTCAAATTGAATCCAAAAAGGAAAGAGAAATTCAATATGGAATTCAAAAAAGAAAAAAAAAAGAACTTAAGAATAATACGTGTCATTCTCTATGACGGAGAGTATAATAACAAATTTAACTACTCTCAAGTAGATGTATTCAATTTAATATATAAGGATGGATTACTATGTAATATAATTAGGATGCCAGCGGACAATGTAATTCACCAACTCATTTAAACAAATTAGGGTTTCTTTATTATCCTTTCTCTCCTTCAACATGATATTAAGAACCTATTTAGAGACATCCTAAAGTTTTTCCCAACTATCATTTTCTTTCTCTTCCTATGATTGTCCATCTCACATCTATGTATTTTAGGTGCTTTAACCTCCATTCGAACCTACCATCATGTGTGCCACCACTAGGGATGGGAAAAATACCTATGTCCATTAGGATCCATAAGGATTACTCATGACAGGGCGGGAGATGAGTACTCATTTGATAAATAGGGGTGGGCGGAGATCATAGTGCCCACCCTGCAGGTACCTGTGAAACTACAAAATATATATTTTTTCATTTAATATACTACATATTTTACGATTTCTTTTCTCTTTTACTTTGAGATGAGATGAAAATATATGTTTTCTTATTATTTTACAATGAATTTTTAGTAAACGAACCCATAATGATAAAAATTGTTAAAAAAAGTATAAACCATTCATGTAATAATTATTTATGCAAATTGATTATTACAAAATATTGAATTTGGTACTTTACTTGTGATTTTCTTTTAATTTTGTAAGAATCTTAGATTGTTGAACAAAGTTGTGGCATGTGATGTTAAATTTTATTTTATTTGTTTTATTTTTTTATTTTTAAGATTTTGTCTTAAATTGTCGAATACTTGAAAATACCTGTGGATGTATATCTACTTGTAAGGGTCATCAATGGGTACCCATGACTGGGACGAGGGTGGAGGTGAGGGAAGCACTACGTGCCCTTGCCTTGCCCCGTTAACATTCCTAGCCACCATCATCGGAACCATACTACCTCTAGAGCTCCAAGACGTTGTCATGCGCCATTCACCAAAATCTGACCACCCTCGCTCTTTCCCACAGATGAGAGTTCGTCCAAGCTTCTTTTCGGTTGCTTTCTCCTTCGCTCACCTCGCTATGGCCTATCGTGTTTGTTGTCCTGGTTTGCACCCTTCCAATGGATGTTTGTGTTGAATTTTTTAATTCAAATATATATGTTATGTGGATTAGTATTAATCAATAATTAAAATATTATTTAAATCATTAATATATTAATGATGAAATTATGATTTATAATATAGCACTTGGTCAATTTATGAATATTATAATTGGGCTTTTGTTGTGAGTGGCCCATGATGGGTTGGGCTATTCATTTGGTAGCCTGTTGGAAGTCCCTACTCTCACCTGGTAGGTAAAATCTGACTTCCCCATTAGGCAGTTTCATAACATATGCAAAACCTACCATGTTGAGGGCAGTTTCTCTTATACACGCGAATTCTCTTGATCCCTTCATTGAACAACAATGGATTGTGGATTCATGCAATGTACACATTCTTGATCCATTTCTTGAATACAATACGTTTAATATGCTATAATCTTGTATCTATAATTGATCTAGGTTTATAGAATTGATATAAATCCTTCAATTGGTATAAGAGCCTAATAGATACAGATTATGACTATTATTTTTTTTTCTCAATAATTAAATCATAAATTCATATTATGAGCCCTAATTTCGATGGGGAAGAAAAGAACCTCTACCCTGCTACATTCCTATTCGTAAATCCATCAAGGGTTCTATGTCCAATAGCATGTGCCATTTAGGAATCAAGGTTTCTGTTACTCCAAGTGAGATGATGTTAGTAAAATTGAGGTGTTTGTTTCAGCTTTCACGTCTCCCTAATCTGGGGTTTGTAGTTTAGCCCGAGATTCTGCATCAATGTGGACAAAAAAACTCTTGTTCTGCTTTCGTACCGTCACTGCTCCAGTATTTGGATTATGTTCTTTGTTTGGTTATAGGTTTGCAAAGTGTCCTTTCATGCTTGTTTGGAATTGGAGTCCTCCCAAATAATAAGGGTAGAGATGAAAATAGCACTGCTTCTTCAAGTTCTGATTTAATGAGCTAATTTGACAACTATTCTAATATTGGTAGTCATAATAATATGTTTGTTCTTATTGACCTCAAATTTTTTTGTGATAGTTAATATAACCATTTTTTTTTGTCTATATGTGAATTGAATTTTTATATATATATATATAATATGAGTTTATCATATTCTATTAAGCATAATTGCTAATAATTTGTATAACTGTTAGCTCACCTATCATGGGTACAATTGTGCAAATTTTGTGACTCGAATGATTAAATTTTTTTAATCGTAATTCTTATTGCATTGATAGTAATTACACCTTATCGGTGTGTTGTTATTAATGTAATTTGTTATAATACAATGTGCTATTAGATTTATACTTATGTCAATTATTTTTTGAATATCCTATCAGTATTAGAAATTTTGGTGATATAAGATTTATGCATTGCATTATTATATTTCTTATTTATTATGGTTTGGGACCCTTAGGCGGGACCATGATAAGTAAGAAATTTTTCTAAAGGGCTTATTTGACTGAGCATACGGAACCATTTAATTCTTCTGTTGCATGATAACATTGTGCATATTAAATGTTTCCTTTTGTTGTTTTCATGCTAGCCTTCTTGTCTATGCAATTGACTTCTGTCAAGACTTTGAATGGGACTAACTTTAAGGATTGGAAAGAATTTCTGGATCTCTATTTGGCTATCACTAATATGGACTTGGCTTTGAGAGAAGAAGAGCCTGTTGCTCTTACTACTGAGTCCACTGCTGCTGAAATGACTTCTCGTGAAAAATGGGAGCACTTAAACAGGGTGTGTCTTATGGTGATGAAATACATTATGGAGAAGTCAATTAGACAGAGCATTCCAGAAAGCAAGAAGGCTAAGAAATTTCTGAAATCTGTTGGTGAGAAATTCATGACTTTTGATAAAGCTTAGAAGGGCCAATATCTTTCTTTGATTGAGAAGAATAAATATGATGGTGTTAGTGGAGTTCGTGAGCACATCATGAAGTTAGTGCACTATTTTAATAAATTGAAGTCTCTCAAGGTTGATCTCGGTGAGAGTTATCTAATCTGGCAGGTTCTGGAGTCACTTCCTTCTCAAATTGATGTTCTGAAAACCTCTTATAACACTTAGAAAAATGAGTGGACAGTTGATGAAATGATTGCTATTGTCTCTCAAGAATAGGATTCTATAAGGAAAAGGAAATCACACAGTGTTTAGTTTGTTGCTTCTACTTCTGGTACTAAGAATGAGAAAAAGAAAGGTTACAAAGGCAAATTTCAATATGATAAGAAGAAAGGAGGAAAAGTATCTCAACACCTAGAGCCTAAGAAGAATTTCTTTAAGGGAAACTGCAAGTATTGCAAGAAGTATAGCCATAAAGTGGATGATTGTTACATTCTCAAGAAGACACTTGAGAAGCAAGGTACATTCCTCGCTTTAGCTTGTTTTGAATCAAATGTGATTGATGTTGCTCCTAATACTTGGTGGTTTGACTCAGGTGCAACTATTTATGTTGTGAATTCTTTACAGGGATTCATAAGCCTGAGGAAGCCAAGTAATGCTGAATCCAAGATCATTGTGGGAGATGGAGCTAGAGTATCAGTGGTAGAAATAGGAGTAGTTACCTTGTATTTACTTTCTGGACATACTTTATTGTTGAAAGATGTTATTTATGTATCTTCCATGAGAAAGAATTTAATTTCAGTTTTAGCTTTGGATAGATGTGACTACACTTTTGAATTTGGTAATGGAAAAGTTATTGTTTGTTTTAATTCTGTTGTCGTTGGTTCAGGAGTTTTGTGTGATGGGCTATATATGCTAAATTTGAATGATATGTCTGTTAACTCCGTTGTTGGAAGTAAGCGTAGTGGGACTGATGAGAGTTCTTCTATGCTATGGCATAGACGCTTGGGGCATATCACTAGGCCCCGAATTGAAAGACTGATTAGGGAAGGTGTTCTTCATAACCTTGACTTCTTTGATTTTGACATTTGTGTTGATTATGTTAAAGGCAAGTTCACTGCCAAAACTAGGAATAAATGAGCGAACAGGTGTGATGATGTGCTATAGTTAATTCACACAGACATATGTGGACCTATTACACCCACTGCCATGAGTGGATATAGGTATTTTATTACCTTTATAAATGACTTCTCCAGATTCGGTTGGATAGAACTTCTCCAAAAAAAATCTGGCTCTTTGGATGCTTTTAGATCCTTCAAGGCTGCGTTGAATTGAAGACAAGAAAGAAAATCAAATGTATGAGGTCTGATAGAGAAGGTGAGTATTACAATAGATATGATGAAACTAGAAGAAATCTAGGACTGGTCGCTAGATTTCTCGATGAATGTGGAATTGAAGCTCAATATACTATGCCTGGTACTCCTGAGCAGAATGGAGTTGTAGAGAGACATAACTTCACGCTTATGGATTTGGTGAGATGCTTGTTGAGCCATTCGTCATTACCAGTTTTTCTTTGAGGAGATGCTTTGAAGAATACTGTGTACATTTTTAATCAAGTACCCAACAAGTCTGTGCCAAAAACTCCCTATGAGCTGATGACTATAAGGAAGCCGAGTTTGAAATACTTTTATGTGTGGGGTTGTAAGGCAGAAGTTAGACCTTATAATCCTCAGCAGAAGAAGCTTGATCTTAGGACTGTTAGTGACTTCTTCATTGGCTACTGCGTGGGCTCTAGAGGTTGTAGATTCTATTGTCCTTCTCACTCCATGCGAGTCATCGAGTCTTACCGAGCGATATTCTTTGAGGATGATTTGGACAGTGGGAGCCATACACCATGACCAGTCACTCTTAAAGAAGATTGGGCTGTAGTTCCTATACCGGCTATTTCACTTCCTATAGATATCATGGTTTCAGTTAATCATAATGATGATCAGGCTCTTCGAGGAGAAAATGATGTAGTGGCACCACCAGCTGGTGAACAGGAACCAGATGACATTACTGAAGTAGTCTCATTAAGACAATCTCAAAGATTACGCAGGCCTTCTATACCAAATGACTATGTAGTGTATCTTCAAGAGCACAAGTTTGATCTCCATGATGACGATGATCCTATCACTTTTAAGGAGGCAATCTCTAGCTCTCATGCTTCTAATTGGCTAAATGTTTTGCATGATGAATTGTCTTCTATGTCTCATAATACTATTTGGGATCTAGTGGAGTTACCAGCTGGTTGCAAACCTGTTGGGTGCAAATAGGTTTTCAAAACTAAGCTTAGTCCAAATGGTGAAGTTGAGAGGTACAAAGCTAGACTAGTAGCAAAAGGCTATAGTAAAAGAAAATGCATTGATTATAAGGAGACTTTTTCATCAGTCTCTACAAAAGATGCATTTTGAGTTGTTATGGCTTTGGTAGCTCACTTTGATTTAGAACTTCACCAGATGGACGTGAAGACAACTTTTCTGAATGAAGATCTAGCCGAGGATGTCTATATGATTTAGCCTGATGATTTTGTTGAAACAGGTAAGGAGCATTTGGTTTGCAGATTTAAAAGTCCATTTATGGACTGATACAGGAATCCAGACAATGGTATTTGAAATTTGATCAGCTTGTCACTTCTTTTGGCTTCGAAGAAAATGCCTCAGATCAGTGCATTTATTTGAAGACTAGTGGGAGCAATTTTATAATTCTTGTCCCATATATCGACGATATTCTTCTTGCTAGTAGCTGTGTTAAACTTTTGACTGAAACAAAACTGATATTGAGTAGTCACTTTGATATGAAGGACCTTGGTGATGCTTTAGTTGTTCTAGGCATCCAGATTTATCGTGATAGGTCATATGGCATTCTTGGATTGTCTCAGAGAGGATATATTGAGAAGATTCTCAAGCGGTTTAACATGCATTCTTTCTCCCCATGTGTTGCACCTGTTCAAAAAGGTGATAAACTCTCTAAATCTTAATGTCCTCAAAATGATATAGAGATAGTTAAAATGAAAAAGGTCCCATATGCTTCTGCTATTGGCAGTTTGATGTATGCTCAAGTTTGTACTCGTCCCGATATTGCTATTGCTGTTAATGGTTTAGGGAGATACTTGAGCAACCCAGGTTTGGGTCATTGGAAAGCCTTGAAAAAGGTCTTGAGATATTTGTAGGAAACTGATGATTATTTATTGACCTATAAGAAGTCTGATCAACTTCAGGTCATTGGTTATTCTGATTCTGATTTTGTAAGTTGCCCTGACAACCGAAAATCTACTTCTGGCTCTATGTTTATGATGGCAGGAGGAGATATCTCTTGGAAGAGTGTCAAATAGACTCTTACAGCTACTTCTACCATGGAGACAGAGTATGTCGCTTGCTATGAGGCTACTTGTCAAGCCATGTGGCTAAAAAACTTAATCTCTGGCTTTCATATTGTTGAAAGCATATCTAGGCCACTTATGATATATTGCGACAATACTGTTGCTGTGCATTTCTCTCAAAACAACAAAAGTTATTCTTGCTCAAAACATTTTGATATTAAATATCTATTTGTTAGAGAGAAAATTTTGGAGTTTCAAACTCGAATTGAGCATCTTGCTACAGAGAACATGTTAGCAGATCCACTAACTAAAGGCTTAACTAATGGAGTTTTTCAGAATCATATAACTCATATGGGTTTAGTTAAGTCTTTTGATATTTTGGGTTAGTGGGAGTATGAAATTTTATATTTACTTATTGTTATTCTTATGAGATATGTATGAGATGACGTCACTTTTATTATCATATCTCTTATAGCATTTTTAGATGCTTGGACCATTCTTGGATTGCATATTTCTCTTAATTAATTATGTTTTTCCATATTCATTATTCTTTATGTGAAATATGAGCATTTAACATGTATGATCTACTTCCCTATCGGATACTATTTCTACAGCGTTAAAGCTTATATTTCTTAGACTATTGGTTGACACATGCTTTGACCAGAGTTGGTATTCTAGTCTTAATGATTCTTGTATTTTAATGATTGACTAATGCTATCCAAGTGGGAGAATTGTTGAATTTTTTAATTCAAATATATATGTTATATGGATT
Organism: Ormosia semicastrata; assembly: GCA_029884595.1. Classification (NCBI taxonomy): domain Eukaryota; kingdom Viridiplantae; phylum Streptophyta; class Magnoliopsida; order Fabales; family Fabaceae; genus Ormosia; species Ormosia semicastrata. Next base: position 101,481,393 of record JAQQTO010000063.1, read on the forward strand.
AGCATTAATCAATAATTAAAATATTATTTAAATCATTAATATATATTAATTATCGAATTATGATTTATAATATAGCACTTGGTCAATTTATGAATATTGTAATTGGGCTTTTGTTGTGAGTGGCCTGTGATGGGTTGGGCTGTTCATTTGGTAGCCTATTGAGAAGTCCCCACTCTTATCTGGTAAGTAAAAACTGACTTCCCCATTAGGCAGTTTCATAACGTATGCAAAACCTACCAGGTTGAAGGCAGTTTATCTCACAGACGCGAATTCTTTTTGTAACACCCCAAAATTTACTGTTTCTCAGTAATGTCTGAATTGTACCATTTTATGATATCTATGTGTTGTAATTTTATTTTGACTGTTCTGTGACTGTTTTTGGCCTTTGTGTATGATTTACTCCGAGTCAGGAAAATAATAATTTTCGGTTCGGAAAAAATCTTTGACGATTTATTCAGAGCCGGGGGAGCTTACTAAACCTGAATCCGAGAGATATCTTACCCAATTTTTTAATTTTTAGAATTTATCTGTGAAATAAAAATATTTCACGTTTTATTATCTGTTAGACAGTATCTACTGATTTGTGAGCAGTAGCTTCTGCCCATTGGGTAATAGATCTTGTATCTTTTGTCTGTTGGATAATAGACTGGGAAAAGTCTTTGTGACTCACAATTTGGTGAACCAATAGGAATTGGTCAATGTTAATGGCCTGAATTTTCTAAGCCAATAGGATGTGGTCAACAATAATGACTAGACTAGTTAGCCAAGAAACTAAGTAATCTAACTAAGTTAACCTAAAGCCTAAGTAGTAACTAAATGGAGCAAATTTAGTTTGCTACTCCTTAGAGCTCCACGATTTCAAGGAGATTCTAGAGCCTTCTAGAATGCATGATTCATGTAATGTAACCAATGCATGACCTAAGCCTTGTAACTAAATAGTTAGTCATGTAACTAAGTGAACTAACTAAGTTAGTTTAAGTGTAACTAGGAACTACATGAATCAAAACTTAGTCACCTTTTCTCCATGTGCGCCACGGCTACCTAGTGCTTCTAGGATATTCATGAACAAGTTAATCATCTAATGTGACCAAGGAGTGATCACTTAATGACATAAGCCATGTGAAATCATGTGGTTAGTTTTTATCTTGTTGAATAAGTTTTAACCTTCCTATCCTATGCACTCCACGGCCAAACTCAAGTAAATTGGATATTTCACTTCATCAATATCACTCTGTGACATAAACTCTTCACTTCATTCTCTCTCATCCAAGAACAACAAAGAAACTCCATTCTCTCCCTCTTGAGAAGCTTTCGGCCTCCACATCCAACACCAACATCCAATCTCCTACAATTTCATCGAACACCATTTTCTTAACCTAGACAAGATTCTAAACACCTTTCATGTTGTAAGTTTCACCCAGTTCATCCATTCGGTGCTTTAAAATCAAGCTAGAGTTTTCTACTCCTAAAGGTAAAATCTTGGTTTCTTGATTCTAAATTGATTCTTGAGTTTCTAAGTCATGATTGATCCATGGTTTCTCTTTTTCAAGCTTAGTTTATGACTTTGTGTTGGTTTAAGCTTATTCGGGTTCTTCTTTGGAGGCTTACAAAAAGCCTTAGGAGAAGCAACTTGAAGGATTTTGTCTTCCTTGAGGTAAGAGGGAGATTAACCTCATCAACAAAGTGTTGGTGGTGAGGGAATGGCTTGTTTGTGGTGAACAATCTATAAGGATCTATTCACTTAAGTTTGCTTTGTTTGAGATGATTTTTCGTTGGTATGATTTATAGCTTTGATTATATGCTTGAATATGTGATTGTGGAAGCATGTTAATTATTGTATATGGTATAATGTGATTTATGTGATGATGATGAGTATGAAGGTTCTAAAGAACCTATGGAGGTTCACGGCCTAAACACCACCTTTGGAGCAAAATGTTTTAAATTATTTTCCTAATCATGGATTAAATGATTTAATGACAAGGAATTGGATTAAAGGTTTTTACAAAGCATAAGGTGATAGAAAATAATTAAATATGATTTATGAAGCATATAGTGTAATTCGGCCAACATGCCTATTTTTGATATTCTAGATCCGAAATTATTTTACTAAGTGTAGACTTAGGTATTTAATTAATAGAAAATTAATTTGATAGGTTTTTAGACATAAAAAGAAAGTAAACTAATTTTTAGAATAAGTTCAAGGTAATTTCGTGAGAAACAATGAAAATACTAAAAGAATTTTTAATAATAAAATATGGTAAATAAAGCCAAAATAATTATTTTATGTGAAAAATATTAGAGAAACGTCACTTGTTTTCAAAATAGTGATTTTCAAGCTATTAGATTAAGAAAATAATTTAAAATTGCTACGTGATTGAGAAAATGTTTACAAATCCCTACGCGATTTAGAAAACGTTTGAAAATATTTTTGCGATTATGAAAATGCTGGAAAATACTTACGCTATTTGAAAACGTAAGAAAAATATTCTGCGATTGTGAAAACGCGATAAAATGTTTGCGCGATTGAAAATAATAGCAGGTTACTGTTGGGCTATTATGGTGGGCCCGATTATGTTGAAAAGAGATACCGCCAAGAGATAGCATGTGTGTGTGAAATATTGTGAGAATGATGATTGTATGTATATTTGAATCATACATCATGCAATGAAAAACGCATCAGCTTAATTGGTTAAGGCAATATGCCTACGAGATTGAATTTACACCTTCGTGCGGGTGAGAATTGCGTAGTTACGATCTTCAGTGATCTTAGAGTCATCGGGGTGTGGAATGTCATATGTGGCCAGATGGTAGCACTTCTGTGCCATGGTATACTATACAAACACACCGACAATCTTGATGGAGTTACTATTCTTTTCGTGATTGGTTGAGAATGTCTTGTATGAGCCATGTTGCGCTCATTGATATAATATATTGGCACGTGATTTGAGGCTAACGATATACAGACATGTACTCCCTATCTTTCTCTCTAAAATTGTGATTAGCTCAATGGAGTAGGAATGAGTCTGTGTGCATATGCATAATTGGTCAACATATTGACATGATAATTATGTTTATCTGATATTTTATCTATGATGTGATAATATGATTCAATGTGTTAAAACTATATCTGTATATTTATTGTCATTTTTTATACTGCTATGCTGGTATTGATGTAGGGGATCTCACCTCTTTGCTGTGTTATATTTGTTTTATGGTGTATGTTTGATGAAGATCGAGGAGACGAGGAAGCTGGAAATTCTACTTTCCATCAATAACAGTTTTCTTTGTTTGTTTGAATGGCGGTAACGTGCCAAGTGCTGGGTTTTGTCCGAGTACAGTTCCACAGTGGAACTGAAGCTTGGAGATTTGATTTAGATAATGAACGTTTTGTCTACACTGGGGACTTAACTTTAAACCTAAGTGGAACCCATGATGGGACTCCCGTTTTAACTCAACATGCATCTGTGCGTCTTGAGTTCTTAATGTCAAAACGAGAACTCTGGGATAGTACTGTTTATACTCCACAGGAGGACTCTGTAGTGTCTTCAGCTAGAACCTCTATCAGGCGACCGATGTACCTGCCTGGGTTCTTTGATGACGTAGAGGAGGAGGATCCTTCAGAGGGCCTGAATCCTTAGTTTAGTTTTTAGAGGTTTTGGTTTAGTAGTTATATTTCGATGTACATACTGTATATTTCATCTTTTGGGAGTTGGTGTGTTTATATAAATTATTTGGGAACAAGGTTTGAAATATCTATGTATATTCTGGTGTGTTTATTTCAGTTGCAAGTTGTACTTATGATTTTTAATTATTTTATTTATTTTCACTTATTTCGCAAATGAAAATTTAAAATTAATGTTTTTACAAGATTTATTCTTTTACAACTTGGGTAAGTTATATTAGGATTAGTCTTAAATGTGATATCCTACAGTGGCTGTTACATTGGTTAGGATTAGAGCCCCGGTTAGAGTCTTTTGAGTTTTTGTGGTTAGGTCTGTTTTGCTTGTGTTGTGTGATTTTCTGTGTTTGGTCTCTGCAATGAGACAAATATTGTTTGAAGTGATTGCAATTTGACTTTGATTTTGCATTGTTTAGTTTAATTTCAAAGGAGTAAAATGGCTCGAGGAAGAGGTGCAAGCGTGGATAATGAACGAGATCACGAAAGCATGGCTGCAACGGTTGATGTGATGCGAAGGATGGTAGATGTCATTATGCAGTAGAACCAAATAGCTGCTCAACAACATGCAAAAAACGCAGAAGCCCAAAATTTGTATGAGTTTCATCGAAACAATCCATCACATTTTGGAGGTGAGTTTGATCCGGGGAAGGCAAGTTTGTGGATCTAAGAGCTGGAAAAGATTTTTGAAGGAATAGGATGTATGGACGACCGCAGAGTGACTTATGCCACATTTATGTTGATGGGAGATGGTGAAAATTAGTGGAAAGCAACTCAGAGAGTATTACAAGCTGAAGGAAGGGAAATTACGTGGGAGGTATTCTTTGAAGTATTTCTGAAAAAAAAAATTTGGATAGTGCAAGGCATGCCAAGGAGATGGAATTTCTTAGGATACGACAAGTTGAGATGACGGTTAAGGAGTATGCTGCGAAGTTTAAGAGCTTGTCGAAGTTCTCATGGTATCTCTAGATCCAGCCGGATGAGGTTTGGAAATGCCGCAAGTTTGAGGAAGGTTTAAGAGTTGAATTGAAGAAAGGGGTACTGCCAATGCGAATGAACCAGTTCTCATCATTGATGGATATGTGTTGCAGACTTGAAGAATTAGAGTCATCGCGAGATACAAGGAGCCGTAACTTTGGACCATCTAGGTTCCAAAGGGGAGGAAGCAATAACAACAACCGGTTGTAGCGGAAACCATATTCCCGACCATTTGGAAGTTAGCAACAACAACAGCATCCACGTGGAGGAGGTTCGAGTAGCAGTCGTTTTGGTCAAACTGTGGCACCGCCAACGAATGTCTGAAGTGTGGAAAGGGCTATATGATAAGGGACTGCACGATCAGGAGAATAATTTTCTCTGGATGTGGAAAGCCTGGTCACATCTCGAAGGACTGTGATCAAGCGAAGGTGGAGCCTTCAGTAAGTAACGTTCGTGCTGCTAAGCCGCAAGTTAGTGGGCGAGTGTGTACAATGAGTGGATCTGAAGCCTCCCAGTCTAAAGATCTTATCAAGGGAGAATGTGTCATATCAGGTAATATTTTGACTGTACTATATGATTCGGGTGCAACACATTCGTTTATTGCATATGACTGTGTGGATCGTTTGGGATTGCCTGTGTCTTCTCTGAACTTTCAATTGATTGTTTCTACACTAACTGCGAAACCTGTCAGTACTTCTAAAATATGCCTAAATTGCCCTATTACTATTAATAATTGAGTTTTTTCTGTTGATTTAATATATTTTTTCATTTATTGCATATGACTTTGTGGATTGTTTGGGATTGCCTGTGTCTTCTCTGAACTTTCAATTGATTGTTTCTACACCAACTGCCAAATCTGTTAGTACTTCTAAAATATGCCTAAATTGCCCTATTACTATTAATAATTGAGCTTTTTCTGTTGATTTAATATATTTTTTCATTTATTGCATATGACTTTGTGGATTGTTTGGGATTGCCTGTGTCTTCTCTGAACTTTCAATTGATTGTTTCTACACCAACTGCCAAATCTGTTAGTACTTCTAAAATATGCCTAAATTGCCCTATTACTATTAATTATCGAGCTTTTCCTGTTGATTTAATTTGTTTGCCTCTTACCGATATTGATATAATCTTAGGAATAGATTAGTTATCTTCTAACCACATCCTATTAGACTATTCTAAAAAGACCTTAGTATTTCTTGAGAATGAGGTTTCTGGATTTTTGACTGCCAAACAAGTCGAATCTTTATTGAGGGATGAAGCCCAAGGATACATGCTTCTATCTTCTTTAGGAGTCAAGAGTGAGAAGGATGTGAATGCTATTTCTCTTGTAAATGAGTTTCCTGAAGTTTTTTCTGATGATGTGCCCGGATTACCATCGAAAAGAGAGATAGAGTTTTCTATCGATCTTGTGCCAAGAGCTAGTCCTATTTCATTTGCACTGTACTGGATGTTGCCATTAAAATTAGCAGAGTTAAAGAAGCAATTGGAGGAACTGTTGGAAAAATAGTTTGTGAGACCTAGTGTTTCACCATGGGGACCTCCAGTGTTATTAGTCAACAAGAAGGATAGATCTTCACGTTTGTGTGTGGATTACCGCCAGTTGAATAAAGTTACGATAAAGAATAAGTAGCCACTTCCAAGGATTGATGATTTGATGGACTACTTGAAAAGAGCAACTGTTTTCTCTAAGATAGATCTGCGATCAGATTATCATCAAATTCGTGTCAAGGTAGAGGATATATCTAAGAAAGCTTTTCGAACGCACTACGGGCACTATGAGTATCTTGTGATGCCGTTCAGAGTGATGAATGCTCCTGCGATATTCATGGATTACATGAATAGGATCTTTCATCAATATCTAGACAGATTTGTCGTTGTCTTTATTGATGACATTATGATCTATTCTCAAAGTCAGAAAGAGCATGCTGAACATCTTAGTATAGTTCTCCAGATTTTAAAGGAGAAGAAATTGTATGCAAAGTTATCAAAATGTGAGTTCTGGTTAGAAGAAATTCAGTTTTTGGGTCACGTGATTTCCAAGGAAAGAATTACGGTGGGTCCTGCAAAGATGGAGACAGTTCTTCAGTGGAAAAAGTTAAGGACAGTAACTGAGATCCGGAATATTTTTAAATTAGCCAAATATTACTGGAGGTTTATTGAAGGTTTTTCCAAGATAGCCGAACCTCTTACACAGCTCACAAGGAAGAATTAAGCTTTTATTTGGACAGATGAATGCGAAGAGAGTTTCCAAGAATTAAAGAAAAGATTGACTACCACACCAGTGTTGATTCTACAGGATCTAAACGAGTCTTTTGAGGCATACTGTGATGCTTCTTATCCAGGATTAGGATGTGTATTGGTGCAGAGTAGAAATATGGTAGCATATGCTTCAAGACAACTAAAGGTACATGAAAGGAATTACCCAACGCTTGACTTGGAAGTAGTCGCAGTTGTTTTTGCATTGAAAATTTGGAGACATTTTCTATATGGAGCTACATTCAACATCTTCAGTGATCACAAAAGTTTAAAGTATTTGTTTGATCAGAAGGAGTTGAATATGAGGCAGAGAAGATGGTTAGAATTTCTAAAGGATTACAACTTTCAGCTTCAATATCATCCTGGAAAAGCAAACGTAGTAGCCAATGCTTTGAGTAGAAAAATGCTTAGTATCTCTACTATGATGATCAAAGAGGAAAAATTGATAGAGTAATTTAGGGATATGTGGCTATCGGTAGAATTAGCGTCAGGAAGAATTCGTTTGAATGTGGTCAATATTTTGAATGATTTGCTAGAAGAAATTTGAGAAAAGCAGGAAGATGATCAGTTTTTGCAAAACGAGAGGGAATTCTTGAAGCAAGGTCGTGTGGCAATAGTTGAGGAAGGATCTGATGGGGTCTTAAGGTTCAAAGGGAGAATTTGTATATTGAATGATCCCAATATTAGGAAGACGATTCTCGATGAAGCTCACACCAGCAGGTTGAGTATACATCCCAGAATGACCAAGATGTATCAAGACCTGAAGCGATTATTTTGGTGGCCCGGAATGAAGAGAGATGTTGCAGAGCATGTGTCATCTTATCTTGCGTGTCAAAAGGCAAAGGTTAAACATCAAAGACTAGCAGGTATGCTGCAACCCCTAACTATTCCAGAATGGAAATGGGATAGTATTGCAATGGATTTTGTTACTGGATTTCCAAAGACTAAGAAAAGTCATGATTCTATATGAGTTACGAAGTTTGCTCACTTCTTGCTAATCAATGTTAGGTATTCAATGGAGAAATTAACCCAGGTGTACATTAGTGAAATTGTTAGACTTCACGATGTACCCTCTAGTATCATTTTCGATTGAGATCCAAGGTTCACATCAAGGGTTTGGCAAAGTCTACATGAAGCAATGGGGACTAAACTTCATTTGAGTTCTGCCTACTATCCACAAAATGATGGTCAAACGGAGAGAACTATACAGTCACTAGAGGATCTGCTAAGAGCTTGTGTGTTAGAACAAAAAGGGAGTTGAGATTAATTCTTGCCTTTGGTAGAATTCACCTATAACAACAATTTTCACTCAAGTATAGGGATGGCACCTTATGAAGCGCTGTATGGACGATGATGCCGAACACCTTTGTGTTGGTATCAAGATGGAGAGAGTATGACCATAGGACTTGAGATGGTGCAACAAATGACAGAGAAGGTGAAAATGATTTAAGAGAAAATAAGGGCAACTCAGAGTAGACAGAAAAGCTATGCTGATAAAAGAAAAAGACCTCTTGAATTTGAGGAAGGTGAGCATTGTGTTTTTGCGAGTCACACTCACAGCTGGTGTCAGAAGGGTTATAAAATTTAGAAAACTCACTCCTAAATTCATTGGACCCTATCAAATTCTTCGTTGGATAGGTCCAATGGCTTACTAGATAGCTTTACCATCCTTTCTCTCCAATCTTCATAATATGTTCCATGTATCCCAGTTGAGAAAGTATATTCCTGATCCAACTATGTCATTCAGCCCGATGAGGTACAATTGAAAGAAAATTTGACGTATGAGACACTTCTTGTTAAGATTGAAGACAGGAGGTGAAGCAACTTAGAGGGAAGGAAATTTCATTAGTAAAAGTGATCTGGAATGAAACAACAGGAGATGCTACATGGGAGATGGAAGATAAGATGAGGGAACAATATCCACATTTGTTCTAAGGCATGATCAATTTCGGGGACGAAATTCTTGTGTTTGGATGCATACCTTTGAAGACTTGTTTTGATAATAACAAACGCGAAGTATAAATGAAGATGATAAATAGACCAAGTCCAAGTTTATATTTGATTAGCATTAGGACTTAGGATCTATTGTACGGAGCTCACATTGATATCTCTTTGTTTTTGAAAGAAAAGAAAAAAAACTTGGTTTTAAACTCAGTATCTTTGAAAACATCTTTTTCAAAACCCTTTTTGAACTGAGTTATTCGAATAAAGCTTTGCTTATTCGAATAAACATCCTCACGTGGTTTGTTTTCTAAAAGGTGTAATTCAAATAACTACTCTATTATTCGAATAACCAAGGCTTTCCAGACAACTGTTTTGTAAGTGGCTATTCGAATAAACCTTCCCTTATTCGAATAAATGAGGTTTTTCAGAACTATGCTTTAAGTGAGTTATTCGAATAACTCATACGTTATTCGAATAAATCCTTTCTATCTGAACTTCTTTTAAATACGTTATTCGAATAGATAAGCTATCATTCGAATAAACATTCGTTTTCACAACTCTGGTTTTAACAGAGTTATTCGAATAACGGGTTGGTTATTCGAATAACCCATTTCAGATGAGTTTTTCAGAAATAGTGTTATTCGAATAAACATGGAACTTGTGCTTACGTAAATGGAAACAGACAAGATTTTCAATCTGTGTTTATTGCTATTAATTATACCCAACAGCTAATTCATCTGGTTTTTCCTATAAATAGCAAGTCCGGGTCACGTTTTTCAGTGCCCATAATTCTGAACTATTTTTTGATTACTCTGTTTTTGTGAAAACTGTTTTCTACGCTCTTCTTGTTTAGAAACTTTGAGATATTTCTGTGAGAGCTCCATTAGCACTTCAATTTGTACTACTTACTCTGAGTGAGAGTTTCTCTTCATCTCTATTTTCTGATATTCTGTATCGAGGGTGAGGTATCCCTCAAGGTTTGTATAAGGGTGAGGTATCCCTGCAGGCTGAGACTTTAGCACAAGGGTAGAGTGTCCCTGTGTGTGAAAAGTGCTCTATTTTGTAACGGTAGCAAGCACCTATTGAAGCTTGTATACTTAGTGAAAAATCTCGGCTTTCGAGGACTGGACGTAGACCACAAGTGGGTTAGTGGTCGAACCAGGATAAATACTGTGCCTGCTTCTCTTTTCCCTAATCTCTTTATTTTATGCAATTTAATTTACTGCACATTTATTTTTTGTTGTTCTTTATTGTTTCTTTTCTTCTTCTCATTCTTTCTATGCATTTATGTATTAAGCTTTTGATATTCATATTAATTAAAAAGAGATTTTGCAAAAAAGTTTTATACTCAATTCACCCCCCCTCTTGAGTACTGGAAGCCACTTGGTAACAATTCTTTTTAATGGGGGAGAGTTGTAACACCCCAAAATTTGTTGTTTCTCAGTAATGTTTGAATTGTACTGTTTTATGATTTTTGTGTGCTGTAAATTTATTATGACTGTTCTGTGACTGTGTTTGGTCTTTGTGTGTGATTTACTCCGAGTCAGGAAAATAATAATTTTCGGGTCGAGGAAAATATTTGACGATTTATTCGGAGTCGAGGGAGCTTACCAAACCCGAATCCGAGAGATACGTTACTTGATCTTTTAACTTTTAGAATTTATCTGTGAAATAAAAATATTTTATGTTTTATTATCTGTTAGACAGTATCTACTGATTTGTGAGCAGTAGCTTCTGCCCATTGGGTAATAGATCCTGTATCTTTTGTTCGTTTGACAATAGATTGAGAAAAGTCTTTGTGACTCACAATTTGGTGAACCAATAGGAATTGGTTATTGTTAATGGCCTGAATTTTCTAAGCTAATAGGATATGGTCAATAATAATGGCTAGACTAGTTAGCTAAGAAACTAAGTAATCTAACTAAGTTAAACTAAAGCCTAAGTAGTAACTAAATGGAGCAAATTTAGTTTGCTACTCCATAGAGATCCACGGTTTCAAGGAGATTCTAGAGCCTTCTAGAATGCATGATTCATGTAGTGTGACCAATGCATGACCTAAGCCTTGTAACTAAATAGTTAGCCATGTAACTAAGTGAACTGACTAAGTTAGTTTAAGTGTAACTAGGAACTACATGAATCAAAACTTAGTTACCTTTTCTCCATGTGTTCCACGGCCACCTAGTGCTTCTAGGATGTTCATAAACAAGTTAATCATCTAATGTGACCAAGGAGTGATCACTTAATGACATAAGCCATGTGAAACCATGTGGTTAGTTTTTATCTTGTTGAATAAGTTTTAACCTTCCTATCCTATGCACTCCACGGCCAAGCTCAAGTAAATTGGATATTTTACTTCATCAATATCACTTTGTGACATAAACTCTTCACTTCATTCTCTCTCATCCAAGAACAACAAAGAAACTCCATTCTCTCCCTCTTGAGAAGCTTTCGGCCTCCACATCAAACACAAACATCCAATCTTCTATAATTTCATCCAACACCATTTTCTTAACCTAGAGAAGATTCTAAACACCTTTCATGTTGTAAGTTTCACCCAGTTCATCCATTTGGTGCTTTAAAATCAAGCTAGAGTTTTCTACTCCTAAAGGTAAAATCTTGGTTTCTTGATTCTAAATTGATTCTTGAGTTTCTAAGCCATGATTGATCCATGGTTTCTCTTTTTCAATCTTAGTTTATGACTTTGTCTTAGTTTAAGTTTATTAAGGTTCTTCTTTGGAGGCTCACAAAAATCCCTAGGAGAAGCAACTTGAAGGATTTTGTCTTCCTTGAGGTAAGAGGGAGATTAACCTCATCAACCAAGTGTTGGTGGTGAGGGAATGACTTGTTTGTGGTGAAAAATTCATACGGATCTATTCACTTATGTGGTTTAAGTTTGCTTTGTTTGAGATGATTTTTGGTTGGTATGATTTATAGCTTTGATTATATGCTTGAATATGTGATTGTGGAAGCATATTGATTATTGTATATGGCATGGTGTGATTTATGTGATGAGGATGAATATGAAGGTTCTAAAGAACCTATGGAGGTTCACGACCTAAACACCACCATTGGAGCAAAATGTTTTTAATTATTTTCCTAATCATGGATTAAATGATTTAATGACAAGGAATTGGATTAAAGGTTTTCACAAAGCATAAGATGATAGAAAATAATTAAATATGATTTATGAAACATATAGTGTAATTCGGCCAATATGCCTATTTTTGATATTCTAGATCCGAAATTATTTTACTAAGTGTAGACTTAGGTATTTAATTAATAGAAAATTAATTTGATAGGTTTTTAGACATAAAAAGAAAGTAAACTAATTTTTAGAATAAGTTCAGGGTAATTTCGTGAGAAATAATGAAAATACTACTTAAAGAATTTTTAATAATAAAATATGGCAAATAAAGCCAAAATAGTTATTTTATGTGAAAAATATTAGAGAAACATCACTTATTTTCAAAATAGTGATTTTTAAGCTATCAGATTGAGAAAATGATTTAAAATTGCTACGCGATTGAGAAAATGTTTACAAATCCCTACGCGATTTAGAAAACGTTTGAAAATATTTTTGCGATTATGAAAATGCTGGGAAATACTTATGCGATTTGAAAATGTAAGAAAAATGTTCTGCGATTGTGAAAACGTGATAAAATGTTTGCAAGATTGAAAATAACAGCAGGTTACTGTTGGGCTATTATGGTGGGCCCGGTTATGTTGAAATGAGATACCGCCAAGAGATACCATGTGTGTGTGAAATACTGCGAGAATGATGATTCTATGTATATTTGAATCCTACATCATGCATTGAAAAGTGCATCAGCTTAATTGGTTAAGGTAATATGCCTAGGAGATTGAATTTACACCTTTGTGCTGGTGAGAATTGCGTAGTTACGATCTTCAGTGATCTTAGAGACATCGGGGTGTGGAATTTCATATGTGGCCAGATGGTAGCACCTCTGTGCCGTGGTATCCTATGCAAACACACCGACGATCTTGACGGAGTTACTACTCTTTTCGTGAGTGGTTGAGAGTGTCTTGTATGAGTCATGTTATGCACATTGATATAATATATTGGCACATGATTTGAGGCTAACGATATACAGACATGTGCTCCCTATCTTTCTCTCTAAAATTGTGATTAGCTCCATGGAGTAGGAATGAGCCTGTGTGCATATGCATAGTTGGTCAACATATTGACATGATAATTATGTTTATCTGATATTTTATCTATGATGTGATAATATGATTCAATGTGTTAATACTATATCTGTATATTTATTGTTATTTTTTATACTGCTATGCTGGTATTGATGTAAGGGATCTCACTTCTTTGCTGTGTTATATCTATTTTATGGTGTATGTTTGATGAAGATCGAGGAGACGAGGAAGCTGGAAATTCTACTTTCCATCAATAACAATTTTCTTTGTTTGTTTGAATGGCGGTAAGGTGCCAAGTGCTAGGTTTTGTCCGAGTACAGTTCCACGGTGGAACTGAAGCTTGGAGATTTGATTTAGATAATGAACGTTTTGTCTACACTGGGGACTTAACTTTAAACCTAAGTGGAACCTGTGATAGGACTCCCGTTTTGACTCAACATGAGTCTGTGCATCTTGAGTTCTTAATGTCAATACGAGAACTCTAGGATGGTACTGTTTATACCCCACAGGAGGACTCTGTAGTGTCTTCAGCTAGAACCCCTATCAGGCGACCGATGTACTCGCCTGGGTTCTTTGATGACGTAGAGGAGGAGGATCCTTCAGAGGGCCCGAATCCTTAGTTCAGTTTTTAGAGGTTCTAATTTAGAAGTTATGTTTCGATGTACATACTGTATATTTCAACTTTTGGGAGTTGGTGTGTTTATGTAAATTATTTGGGAACAAGGTTTGAAATATCTATGTATATTCTAGTGTGTTTATTTCAGTTGCAAGTTGTACTTATGATTTTTAATTATTTTATTTATTTTCACTTATTCCGCAAATGAAAATTTAAAATTATTGTTTTTACAAGATTTATTCTTTTACAACTTTGGTAAGTTATATTAGGATTAGTCTTAAATGTGATACCCTACGGTGGGTGTTACATTTGTTAGTATCAGAGCTCTGGTTAGAGTCTTTTGGGTTTCTGTAATTAGGTCTGTTTTGCTTGTGTTGTGTGATTCTCTGTATTTGGTCTCCATCATGAGACAAATATTGTTTGAAGTGATTGCAATTTGACTGTGGTTTTGCATGTTTAATTTGAAATGAGTAAAATGGCTCGAGGAAGAGGTATAAGCGTGGATAATGAACGAGATCACGAAAGCATGGCTGCAGTGGTTGATGCGATGCAAAGGATGGTAGATGTTATTATGCAGCAGAACCAAAGAGCTGCTCAACAACATGCAAAAAACGCAGAAGCCCAGAATTTGCATTAGTTTCGTCGAAACAATCCGTTACATTTTTGAGGTGATTTTGATCCGGAGAAGGCAAGTTTGTGGATCCAAGAGCTGGAAAAGATTTTTGAAGGAATAGGATGTACGGATGACCGCAAAGTGACTTATGCCATATTTATGTTGATGGGAGATCGTGAAAATTAGTGGAAAGCAACTCGGAGAGTATTACAAGTTTAAGGAAGGGAAATTACATGGGAGGTATTCTGTGAAGTATTTCTGGAAAAAAAAATTTGGATAGTGCAAGGCATGCCAAGGAGATGGAATTTCTTGGGCTATGACAAGGTGGGATGACGGTTAATGAGTATGCTGCAAAGTTTAAGAGCTTGTCGAAGCTCTCACGGAATCTCCAGATCCAGCCGGATGAGGTTTGGAAATGCCGCAAGATTGAAGACGGTTTAAGAGTTGAATTGAAGAAAGGGGTACTGCCAATGCGAATGAACCAGTTCTCATCATTGATGGATATGTGTTGCAGACTTGAAGAATTAGAGTCATCGTGAGATACAAGGAGCCGTAACTTTGGACCATCTAGGTTCCAAAGGGGAGGAAGCAATAACAACAACCGGTTTTAGCGGAAACCATATTCCTGACCGTTGGGAAGCCAGCAACAACAACAGCAGCCACGTGGAGGAGGTTTGAGTAGCAACCATTTTGGTAAGCTGTGGCACTGCTAATAAAGTGTCTGAAGTGTGGAAAGGGCCATATGACAAGGGACTGCATGATCAGGGGAATAATTTGCTTTAGATGTCTGGTCACATCTCGAGGGACTGTGATCAAGCAAAGGTGGAGCCTTCAGTAAGTAACGTTCGTGCTGCTAAGCCGTAAGTTAGTGGGCGAGTGTATGCAATGAGTGGAGTTGAAGCCTCCCAGTCTGAAGATCTTATCAAGGGAGAAGGTGCCATTTCAGGTAATATTTTGACTATACTATATGATTCGGGTGCAACACATTCGTTTATTGCATATGACTGTGTGGATCGTTTGGGATTGCCTGTTTCTTCTCTGAACTTTCAATTGATTGTTTCTACACTAACTGCGAAACTTGTTAAAACTTCTAAAATATGCCTAAATTGCCCTATTACTATTAATAATCGAGCTTTTTCTATTGATTTAATTTGTTTTTCATTTATTGCATATGACTGTGTGGATTGTTTGGGATTGCTTGTGTCTTCTCTGAACTTTCAATTGATTATTTCTACACTAACTGTCAAACCTGTTAGTACTTCTAAAATATGCCTAAATTGCCCTATTACTATTAATAATCGAGCTTTTTTTTATTAATTTAATATGTTTGCCTCTTACCAATATTGATATAATCTTAGGAATGGATTGGTTATCTTCTAAGCACATCCTGTTAGACTGTTTTAAAAAGACCTTAGTATTTCCTGAGAATGAGGTTTCTAGATTTTTAACTGCCAAACAAGTCGAATCTTTATTGAGGGATGGAACCTAAGGACACATGTTGCTATCTTCTTTAGGAGTCAAGAGTGAGAAGGATGTGAATGCTATTTCTGTTGTAAATGAGTTTCCCAAAGTTTTTGCTGATGATGTGCCTGGATTACCCCCAGAAAGAGAGATAGAGTTTTCTATCGATCTTGTGCCAAGAGCTGGTCCTATTTCATTTGCACCGTACCAGATGTTGCCATTAGAATTAGCAGAGTTAAAGAAGCAATTAGAGGAACTATTGGAAAAACAAATTATGAGACCTAGTGTTTCACCATGGGGAGCTCCAGTGTTGTTAGTCAAAAAGAAGGATAGATCTTCACGTTTGTGTGTGAACTACCGCCAATTGAATAAAGTTACGATAAAGAATAAGTATCCATTTCCAAGGATTGATGATTTGATGGACCAATTGAAAGGAGCAACTATTTTCTCTAAGATAGATCTACGATCAGGTTATCATCAAATTCGAGTCAAGGTAGAGGATATACCTAAGAGAGCTTTTCGAGCGCGCTACAGGCACTATGAGTATCTTGTGATGCCGTTCGGAGTGACGAATGCTCCTGCGATATTCATGGATTACATGAATCGGATCTCTCATCCATATCTAGACAGATTTGTCATTGCCTTTATTGATGACATTCTGATCTATTCTCAAAGTCAGGAAGAGCATGCTGAACATCTCGGTATAGTTCTCCAGATTTTAAAGGAGAAGAAATTGTATGCAAAGTTATCAAAATGTGAGTTCTGGTTAGAAGAAATTCAGTTTTTGGGTCACGTGATTTCTAAGGAAGGAATTACGGTAGATCCAGCAAAGGTGGAGATAGTTCTTCAGTGGGAAAGGCCAAGGATAGTAACTGAGATCCAGAGTTTTGTTAGATTAGCTGGATATTACTAGAGGTTTATTGAAGGTTTTTCCAAGATAGCCGGACTTCTTACACAACTCACAAGGAAGAATCAAGCTTTTATTTGGATAGATGAATGCGAAGAGAGTTTCCAAGAATTAAAGAAAAGATTGACTACCGCACCAGTGTTGATTCTACCAGATCCGAACGAGTCTTTTGAGGTATACTGTGATGCTTCTTATCAAGGATTAGGATGTGTATTGATGCAGAATAGAAATGTGGTAGCATATACTTCAAGACAACTGAAGGCATATGCAAGGAATTACCCAACACATGACTTGGAACTAGCCGCAGTTGTTTTTGCATTGAAAAGTTGGAGACATTTTCTGTATGGAGCTACATTCATCGTCTTCAGTGATCACAAAAGTTTGAAGTATTTGTTTGATCATAAGGAGTTGAATATGAGGCAGCGAAGATGGTTAGAATTTCTAAAGGATTACGACTTTCGGCTTCAATATCATCTTGGAAAAGCAAATGTAGTAGCCAATGCTTTGAGTAGAAAAATGCTTAGTATCTCTACTATGATGATCAAAGAGGAAAAATTGATAGAGTAATTTAGGGATATATGGCTATCGGCAGAATTAGCACTAGGAAGAATTCGTTTGAACGTGGTCACTATTCTGAATGATTTGCTAGAAGAAATCCGAGAAAAGTAGGAAGATAATTAGTTTTTGCAAAATGAGAGGGAATTCTTGAAGAAAGGTCGTGTGGCAATGGTTGAGGAAGGATCTGACGGGGTCTTAAGGTTCAAAGGTAGAATTTGTATACCGAATAATCCCAATCTTAAGAAGGCGATTCTTGATGAAGCTCACACCAGTAGGTTGAGTATACATCCCGGAATAACCAAGATGTATCAAGACCTAAAACGATTATTTGAAGCGATTATTTTGGTGGCCCGGAAAGAAGAGAAATGTTACTGAGCATGTGTCATCTTGTCTTGTGTGTCAAAAGGCAAAGGTTGAACATCAAAGACTGTAACACCCCTTTTTAAAGAGGAAACGTCGCACCATAACTACAAATGTGGAAATAAAACATATAAATTAAGACCCGGTTCTTTTTATTATATATATATATACGGTCGCGCTATTTGTCCAACCAAAAGACTCCAACTTTTGTCCACCGTATATCACGTGTCATCATTTGAAATTTGAAATATGAAACTGTTCACGTTAAGAATAAGTGGTTAATACGTTATGAATAAGTGGTTAATCAGTATAAGTTTCTGGTTAATACATTCGAAATAAGTAAGTGGTTAATACGTTAAGAATAAGTGGTTAATCAGTATAAATTTCTGGTTAATACCTTCAAAATAAGTGGTTAATCTATATCAGTTTCTGGTGAATCTGAGAAAGAGTTCCTAATAATGAATAAGTGGTTAATACGTTAGGAATAAGTGGTTAATCAGTATATGTTTCTGGTAAATCCAAGAAAGAGTTCTCAATAATGAGTAAATGGTTAATACGTTAAGAATAAGTGGTTAATCAATATTAGTTTCTGGTGAATCCAAGAAGTAGGAAATGAGAAGCGAGAAATTAAATGGTTAATACGTTAAGAATAAGTGGTTAATCAGTATCAGTTTCTGGTGAATCCCAAAAGCGGGAAATGAAAAGCGAGAAATTAAATGGTTAATACGTTAGGAATAAGTGGTTAATCAGTATCAGTTTCTGGTGAATCCAAGAAGCGAGAAATGAAAAGCTTGAAATGAAAATATTGGCATACGAAAAAGTCAACAAACATACGTACGGAAGCATAGGGTGGAGGAAAGTTGGAGTATTTTGGTTGGACGAAAAACGTTTTCCATATATATATATATATTGTAATTGTAAGTGGAAAACATAAAGATTAAACCATACATCTATGTAAAAAGTACATCATATATATATATATATATATATATATATATATCTTGTTTAAGTACAGACTGTAAGTCATTAATTACATCAAAGCTCATCAAAAAGAAGCCAAAGCTTTACATGCCCCCAAAAAATGATATACAGACCCCCAAAAATGAATATCAAGCCCCAAAAGAAAGACGAATAGCCATCAGTAGCTATCGACAGTATCAGCCCCTAAGAAGAAAGAGAAAGAACCGCGTCAGGATCCTCCTTAGGGTCTTCCTCGTCAGAAGAGACCCTCATCGGAGCCACTGAGTTGCAGGCCGGGGCTCAGGCAGTAGAGAGAAATGAATCCTCCTATGGGGTGTAATAACATTCACCCCACATATCCCTAATGGGCAGGTAAAACTCTAAGTGCAACCGAACACTACAGGTATAGATGGGCGGATCATAATGCCCTAGGCTATCGATACCGTCATGTCTCCCAGATAAACACAGCGGTCCAAGTTAAAGTTGATATACCAACAGTCCGGACCTCTGAGGAAAGTCAGTCGCACATATCCCAAAAAGCCTTGCGGATGTGACATCATGATCAAAGTAGGTGCTAGTCAAAGTCAGGCCAGAAACTCGGGAATTCGTGTACTTCCTCTTCTTCGCTGACGTCTTCAGAGAATCACATAAGTAAAATAGAATAGCAAAAAATACAGAAAAGAGATAAGACATTCTACATTCAGTACCAATTATGGCAGTAAAGAAACAAATGACGCATGACACCCACATAGCATTTCAGGAATAATAACTAGCATTTAAAATGGATAACAAACAACTTAGCAATTCCAGGCAGTTATAGCAGTAATAAGATAACAGATCAAGTTTTCATTAAAATAAGTAAATGTCAAATGATACGATGACTCACTATGCACATGCACCTGATACCAAAAATCCTACTCCATGGAGCTAGACACAAACATCGGAGAGAATGATCAGGAGATATGTCTGTATCGCGGCTGCCGAGGCCTTCAAGTGCTAAAATTCTCAATTTATCAACGTGCACATCATGGCATTGTACAAGACATTCCACACAGATCTCGATATAGGACAGTGTCTCGGTCTGAATTGTCGGTGCGTTTGCATCGGTCTGCCCCACAGACAGAAGAGCTACCAACTGTCCATTGCGAGGTACCCGCACCCCGATATCCCCAAGGTCAATAAGAGACCTACACTTGTCTATTCGCACTCGCACATAGGTGTGATTCAACTCCTAGGCAACATGGCCTTAACAATAGTCCAACAGACTTTCTCAATGCATGCTTCAATCATGCTCATCATGTCAGACTATATCCGTCATGCCTCAATGCATATGGACTCAAGGCATACATATATATATATTCATATATAGATTCACAACCATATCATATCATGTCTAGAATCACATGTCATATCGTTTACCAACAATCATTGATCCTATTCACGGACCCATATCAGGTCAATATTAATCCTTAAGGATGAACACAACACCATTCAAAGTTACCATAAAAGTTAAACCTTGATTTCATTATGTTTCTCATAACCTCACCCATACTCATGTTCTTTCTTTATTCAAAATTATTCTAAGCTATAAAACAAACTTTCATCCTTAGGTTTTTCCATTTTATAAATCCCTGATCAACTTTTAATCATTCAATTAATTAAGTTTATCTTAGTACAAAAGCCTCATGTCAAGTGCCCAAGGAGACCATGAGTCTCCAAGGGGCTAGAAATGCCTACAATCCTTCACCACCCAAGTTACACGGCCTAGATTTCACGGCTATGCCAAAATACACGGCCGTGCCAAAATGCATGGCCTAGGCTGTGTACGCCTCTGGAATTCTGCAGAAAATGCCCAGACTATTTTCTGGCATGCCTGGATTACATGGCCGTGCACCCTCACATGGCCTAGGCCGTGTAATCCTCTGGAAATGCAGAAAATCACCAATATCCATTTCATCCTTCAAGCATTCCAAGATCCATCAACATACATCAAAATCATGTTACTCAACCAATCAAGACACAACCAAAATCACTCAAACACAAGGGTAACCCGTAAATGGGTTTCACTCCATCAACATAACAATAAGTTCCTCACCACCAAAATGGGTTGAAGAGAATAATCTTCCTCTTACCTTAAGAGACAATAAGGAAAATAAGCCCCTTTCAAGCTTTTTGTCCACCACACACAAGAAAACCTAAGATGGTCAACTCACCAAATCAACCACTAAAACTTGAAAAGAGGAGTCCTTGATCACAATGGTGACCATGGACCACGAAAATGAGGATAAAAAGAGAAGAAAGTTGAGAGCTTTACCTCAAAGCTTCAAGCTTTGGAGCTTGGCAGTAAATTACAAAAATGGAAGAGTCAAGAGGTGCCCAACAAGGAAAAAAGGTTCAAGATGATAAGGAGGAGCAATAGTCTAAGTTGGCTTGAGAAAGAAAGCTTGAAGGCTCAACAATGGTGGTGTGCAGCCGTGTGGGGGAAGAGAGAAAGAGGGAAGTGTGCGTGAGGGAGAGAAAGAGAAGTGAAGAAAGAAAAAAAATGATAGCTTAAAGTCTTTTGTTTCCTTTCCCCCAGCCGTGTAGCCTAATTGAGAGGAGAGAGAGTATGGTGGTTAATAGGAAACTTCTTAGAAGTTTTCCTTGAAGCTTCCTTGAGAAGATTTGCACGTTTCTCAGTAAAGTGAAATGTGAGGTCACTTAGATGATATCATAAAAGTAATTAGATAGAAATAATCTACTAGAGCTATTACTCAGTGGACAAAAGTTATAGTTAGCATAAATAATATTTTGTTGTCTCTCAGATAATAAAATGTTCTGCGATTTTATTTATCAGATAAAATCTCGTAAAACAAAAACTTTGTAAACTGTGTCCGATCTCGGGTTTAGTAAGATCTCCTATCGATGTTTCCACAGTTCAAAGTTTACCAGCCTCGAGAAAAATATTTCATTTTCTAGGTTCCGCTCAGTGCACACGCAAAATGAGGAATATATTAAAATATTTGACATTTCCTGGAAAAATCCAAAAAAATTCCCAAAAATCATAAATATTATAAAATGATTATTTATGATGAAATAATTAATTTTTAGGGTGTTACAACTCTCCCCTTCTAAAAAGAAATTTCATCCTTGAAATTTTCATACCTTAGAACAATTGTGGGGGTTGTTCCTTCATTCTGTCTTCCAACTCCCAGGTTGCATCTCCAGTCGTTTCGTTCCACATCACTTTCACTAATGAGATTTCCTTTGCTCTGAGTTGTTTTACTTTTCTATCTTCAATCCTTATGGGAGGTGCCTCATCGGTCAAGTTCTCTTTCAATTGTACTGTGTCCGGTGCTATGACATGGTTCGGATCAGGAATATATTTTCGTAGTTGTGACACATGAAAGACATTATGAAGATTTGAAAAAAAAAAGGGTAAGGCTATCTGGTAGGCTACTGGACCTATCCGGCGAAGAATTTGGTAATGTCCAAGGAATTTAGGAGTGAGTTTTCTAGATTTCAGAACTCGGCCGACCCCAGTCGTTGGCGTGACTTTCAAAAACATATGCTTGCCTTCCTCAAACTCAAGAGGCTTCCTATTTTTGTCCGCATAGCTTTTTTGTCGACTCTGAGTCATCCGCATCTTTTCCTAAATCATCTTAACCTTCTCCATTATTTGTTGCACAAGATCGGGTCCGATCGTAAGGTGTTCTCCATCTTGGCACCAACACAAAGGTGTTCGACACTGTCGTTCATATAGAGCTTCATAGGGTGCTATCCTTATACTTGAATGAAAACTGTTGTTGTAGGTGAACTCTACCAATGGTAAAACTTCATCCCAACTTCCAGTCTGTTCTAAGGCGCAAGCCCTAAGCAAATCCTCCAACGATTGGATCGTCCTTTTCGATTGCCCATTGGTTTGTGGATGGTAAGTAGAACTCAACTGTATCTTTGGTCCCAATGCTTCTTGCAAACTTTGCCAAAACTTTGAGGTGAACCTTGGATCTCTATCCGAAACAATACTGGTAGGCACACCATGTAACCTAACAATCTCACCGATATATAGCTGGGTCAACTTCTCCATGTTATATCTTATGTTGAAGTGTGCTGACTTCGTGAGTCGATCAATAATTACCCATATTGAGTCATAAATTTTTTTGGTCTTCAGTAATCCAACCACAAAATCCATCGCAATGCTATCCTACTTCCATTTAGGAATAGATAGGGGTTGCAACAGTCCTGACGGTCTTTGATGCTCAACCTTCACTTTTTGACAAACTAGACAAGAAGATATACATCTGTAATATCACTCTTCATTCCATGTCACCAAAATAACTTCTTCAGGTCTTGGTACATTTTAGCTATCCCCGAGTGTATACTCAACTTGCTCGTGTGAGCGTGTTCAAGGATATACTTTCTAAGCTCCTGATCCCTGGATATACAAACTCTACCTCGGAACCTTAGAATTCCATCTATTCCTTCCTCGAATGTCGTCACATTGCCTTGCCTCGTCAGCTCTCTTTCTTCTTGCAAAAACTTATTAATTTTTTGCTTTTCTCGGATGTCTTCCATTAATTCACTTGAGATAGTAACCATGTTCATGCAAATTTTCCCCGGTGCTAACTCCACGAAAGACCATACATCCCTGAATTGCTCTATCAAATCTTTTTCCTTGATCATCGTTGCTGAGATACTGAACATCTTCCTACTCAATGCGTCTGCTACGACGTTTACCTTTCCAGGGTGATACATAAGTCGGAAATCATAATCCTTCAGAAATTCCAACCACCTGCGCTATCTCATATTCAACTCCTTTTGATCATATAAATACTTTAAACTCTTGTGGTCACTAAAGACGTTGAACGTCACCCCATACAGGAAGTGTCTCCATATCTACAATGCAAAAACTACAGCTGCTAACTCTAAGTCATGTGTTGAATAGTTTTTCTCATGCACTCGCAACAATCTCGAAGCATAAGCCACCACTTTTCCACTTTGCATAAGCACAGTTCCTAATCCTTGATATGAAGTATCGCAATTCACTTCGAAAGGTTCATTCAGATCAGGTAGGACTAACACTGGTGAAGTAGTTAGTCGTCTCTTCAGTTTTTAGAAGCTCTCTTCGCAAGTATTAGTCCACTCAAAGGCTTGATTCTTCCTAGTGAGTTGAGTGAGAGGCCCTGCTATTTTGGAGAATCCTTTAATGAACCTCTAATAGTATCCAACCAAACCCACAAAGCTTTGGATTTTTGTCACTGTCTTCGGCTATTCCTATTGTAGAACTGCTTCTACTTTTGACGAATCCACTGCAATCCCTTCCTTCGAGATCACATGGCCCAGAAACTTGACATCGTCCAGCCAAAATTCACACTTCGACAATTTGACATACAACTTCTTCTCCTTTAGAATTTGGAGAATTATACTGAGGTGTTCAGCATGATCCTCCTGATTTTGAGAGTAGATCAGAATATCGTTAATGAAGACAACAACGAATCTGTCCAAATAAGGATGAAAGATCCTGTTCATGTAGTCCATGAAGACGGCAGGTGCATTCGTTACACCAAACGGCATCACAAGGTACTCGTAATGACTGTATCAGGTACAAAAAGTCGTCTTGAGAATATCCTCCACCTTTACTTGAATCTGGTGATAACCTGATCGCAGATTGATATTAGATAACACTGTTGCTCTTTTCAGTTAATCCATTAAGTCATCTATCCTCGGAAGTGGATACTTATTTTTTACCGTGACCTTATTTAGTTGGTGATAGTCCACACACAATCGCAAAGTACCATCCTTCTTTTGGACTAGCGACACTAGTGCTCCCCATGGTGACATACTAGGTCTAACAAATTGCTTCTCTAAGAGTTCTTCTAACTACTTCCTAAGCTCTGCTAACTCTGATGGTGACATTCTGTAAGGCACTATAGATATAGGACCAGATCCAGGTACAAGATCAATAGTGAACTCTATCTCCTGCTCAGGCGGTAGACCAGGTACATCATTAGGAAAGATTTCAGGAAACTTGTTAACCACTGGAATTGTATTCACATCTGCCTTGCTCTCGACTTTCAAGGAAGACAATAGCATGTATCCCTAAACTCCTTCTTTCAAGAAAACTCTAACTTGGTTGGCCATAAAAAATCTAGAAACTTCATCCACAGGGAAAATTATGATTTTACTAGAACAGTCTAACAGGACATGGTTAGAAGACAACCAATCCATTCCTAAGATTACGTCTAATTGGAAAAGAGGTAAATAGATCAAATCAACAGAAAAGATTCGACCCTCAACGACTAAAGGAAAATTTAAGCAAACTTTGGTGGTAACAACGGGTTTATCAGTGGGAGTAGATACATTCAAGTCAAAAGGTAAGGATGACACAAGTAAACCAAGTCATCGCATACAGTCATAAGAAAGAAAGAGTGGGTTACCCCAGAGTCATACAGTACAGTCAAAAGATTACCTCTTATGGTACCTTCCCCTTGTATTAGATCTTCGGATTCGGAGGCTTCTGCTCCACTCATGGTGTAAACTCTACCTCCTGCTTGCGGCTTTGCAGCTCGTGTAGCGTTGACTGAAGGCTCCGCCTTAGCTTGGTTGCAATCTCTAGAGACGTGTCTAGGTTTTCCACATTAATAACAGATAATTCCCTTGATGGAACAATCCCTTGTTAGGTGATCCTTCCCGCACTTCATACACCTCGATGAAGATGCCATATTCTGTCCGGTTCGATTCCCACCAGAACCTCAACTGGAACCTCCACCTGATGTCTACTGCTGATTTCCCGGTGGTCAGGAATAAGGATTCTTTTGGAAACGATTCCTCTTTGGAACCTAACAAGTCCAAAGTTTCAGTTTCTTGTGTTTCGAGCTTAATCCAGAGCTTCCACCTGGCAATACATATTTAACAGCTCTAAAAATTAGTTGATCTTTAAGGTGATAACTGCGCTTTTCACTTCGTGCCTCAGTCTTTCCTCAAATTTTTGACATTTCCACACTTCGTTTGGCTAGTGCTGGAAATATGTCGAAAAGTTGGATAAGCTTTCGAACTTTGCGGCATATTCACTAACAGACAATTTTCCTTGCCTCAAGCTTAGGAACTCCATTTCTTTTGTATGTCTGGCGCTCGCGGGGAAATATTTCTCCAAGAACTTATTCTTGAATACCTCCCAAGTGATTGCGCGACCTTCAGCATCTAATACTCTCTGTGCCCAGTTCAACCAGTCTTCAGCATCCCCAATCAGTATAAAAGCGGCATAAGTTACCTTCTTATCGTTGGCACAGTTCATGTCTCTGAAGATTTTCTCCAGTTCCCTGATCCACAAACTAGCTTTCTCTAGATCGAATTCTCCTTTAAATTGAGGAGGGTTGTGGCGACAAAACTCCGCCAAATTTTATGCATCAACCGTAGCATCGAGCTGTTGAGCAGCCCTCTCCTATTGTTGGGCAGCTCTCTCCGTTTGTTGGGCAATAACTTTTGCCATTCTTTGCATCGCTTCAATCGCTGCTACTATATCTCCGCCTCGTGTCATTTCGTTCTTTCAAGTAATACTAACTGAAACACACAATGAAGAATAATATGTATCCTTTTGGAATACTAATCACAGAGAATCACACAGCATAAACAAGTCAGACTTAACCACAAAGACCCAAAGAAACATAAACCGGGGCTCTGATACCAACTCAATGTAACACCCCTTTTTAAAGAGGAAACATCACACCATAACCATAAATGCAGAAATAAAACATATAAATTAAGACCCGGTTCTTATTATTATTATTATTATTATTATTATATATATATATATATATATATATATATATATATACACACACACACTGTTTAAGTACAGACTGTAAGTCATTAATTACATCAAGGCTCATCAAAAAGAAGCCAAAGCTTTACATGTCCCCAAAAATTATATACAGACCCCCAAAAATGAATATCAAGCCCCAAAAGAACGACAAATAGCCATCAATAGCTATCAACAGTATCAGCCCCTAAGAAGAAAGAAAAGGAATCGCGTCAAGATCCTCCTCAGGGTCTTCCTCATCAGAAGAGACCCTCATCGGAGCCACCGAGTTGTAAGTCAGGGCTCGGGTAGTAAAGAGAAATGAATCCTCCTGTGGGGTGTAATAACGTTCACCTCACATATCCCTAATGGGCATGTAAAACTCTAAATGCAACCGAACACTATAGGTATAGATAGGAGGATCATAACACCCCCAGGCTAGCGACACCATCATGTCTCCCAGATAAACACAGTTGTCTGAGCTAAAGTTGATATGCCAGTAGTCCAGACCTCCGAGGAAAGTCAGTCGCACATATCCCAAAAAGCCTTGCGGATGTGACGTCATGATCAAAGTAGGTGCTAGTCAAAGTCAGGCTAGAAACCCGGGAATTCGTGTACTTCCCCTTCTTCGCCGACATCTTCAGAGAATCACATAAGTAAAATAGAATAGTAAAAAATACAGAAAAGAGGTAAGACATTCTACATTTAGTACCAATTATGGTAGTAAAGAAACAAATGATGCATGACGCCCACATAATATTTCAGGAATAATAACCAGCATTTAAAATGGATAACAAACAACTTAGCAATTCCAGGCAGTTATAACAGTAACAAGATAACAGATCAAGTTTTCATATAAATAAGTAAATGTCAAATGATATGATGACTCACTATGCACATACACCTGATACCAAAAATCCTACTCCATGGAGCTAGACACAACCATCGAAGAGAATGATCAGAATATATGTCTGTATCGTGGCTGCCGAGGCCTTCAAGTGCTAAAATTCTCAATTTATCAACGTGCATATCATGGCATTATACAAGATATTCTACACAGATCTCGATATAGGACAGTGTCTCGGTCTGGATCGTCGGTGTGTTTGCATCGGTCTGCCCCACAGACAGAAGAGCTACCAACTTTCTATTGCGAGGTACTCGCACCCCGACATCCCCAAGGTCAATAAGAGACCTACACTTGTCTATTCGCACCATCACATAGGTGTGATTCAACTCTTAGGCAACATGGCCTTAACAATAGTCCAACGGACTTTCTCAATGCATGCTTCAATCATGCTCATCATGTCAGACTGTATCCGTCATACCTCAATGCATATGGACTCAAGGCATACATACATATATTCATATATGGATTCACAACCATATCATATCATGTCTAAAATCATATGTCATATCGTTTACCAACAATCATTGATCTCATTCATGGACCCACATCAAGTTAATAAAATCCTTAAGGGTGAACACAACACCATTCAAAGTTACCATAAAAGTTAAACCTTAATTTCATTATGTTTCTCACGACCTCACCCATACTCATGTTCTTTCTTTATTCAAAATTATTCTAAGCTATAAAACAAACTTTCATCCTTAGGTTTTTCCATTTTATGAATCCCTAATCAACTTCTAATCATTCAATCAATTAAGTTTATCTTAGTACAAAAACCTCGTGTCAAGTGCCCAAGGAGACCATGAGACTCCAAGGGGCTAGAAACACCTACAATCCTTCACCACCAAAGTTACACGGCCTTGAGGAATTATAGGGCCTCGATTTCACGGTCGTGCCAAAATACACAGCCGTACCAAAATGCACGGCCTTGGCTGTGTACGCCTCTGGAATTCTGTAGAAAAAGCCTAGATCATTTTTTGGCATGCCTGGATTACACGGTCATGCACCCTCACACGGCCTAGGCCTTGTAATCCTCTAGAAATGCAGAAAATCACCAATATCCATTCTATCCTTCAAGCATTCCAAGATCCATCAACATACATCAAAATCATGTTACTCAACCAATCGAAATACAACCAAAATCACCCAAACACAAGGGTAACCCATAAATGGGTTTCACCCCATCAACACAATAGTAGGTTCCTCACCACCAAAATGGGTTGAAGAGAATAATCTTCCTCTTACCTTAAGAGACAATAAGGAAAGTAAGCTCATTTCAAGCTTTTTGTCCACCACCCACAAGAAAACCTAAGATGGTCAACTCACCAAATCAACCAATAAAACTCGAAGAGAGGAGTCCTTGATCACAATGGTGACCAAGGACCACGAAAATGAGGATAAAAGAGAAGAAAGTTGAGAGCTTTACCTCAAAGCTTCAAGCTTTGGAGCTGGGCAGTAAATGGCAAAAATGGAAGAGTCAAGAGGTGTCCAACAAGGAAGAAAGCTTCAAGATGATAATGAAGAACAATAGTCTAAGTTGGCTTGAGAAAGAAAGCTTGAAGGCTTAATAATGGTGGTGTGCAGCCATGTGGGGGAAGAGAGAAAGAGAGAAGTGTGCGTGAGGGAGAGAAGCAGAAGTGAAGAAAGAATTAAAAATGATAGCTTGAAGTCTTTTGTTTCCTTTCCCCCAGTCGTGCAACCCAATTGAGAAGAGAGAGAGTGTGGTGGTTGATAGGAAACTTCCTAAAAGTTTCCCTTGAAACTTTCTTGAGAAACTTTGCACGTTTCTCGATAAAGTAAAGTGTGAGGTCATTTAGATGATGTCATAAAAGTAACTAGATAGAAATAATCTACTAGAGTTATTCCTCGGTGGACAAAAGTTATAGTTAGCAGAAATAATATTTTGTTATCTCTCAGATAATAAAATTTCTGTGATTTTATTTATCTGATAAAATCTCGTAAAACAAAAATTTCATAAACTGTGTCTGATCTCGAGTTTAGTAAGATCCCTCGTCGACATTTTCACAGTTCAAAGTTTACCAGTCTCGGGAAAAATATTTCATTTTCCAGGCTCCGCTCAGTACACACGCAAAATGAGAAATATATTAAAATATTTAACGTTTCCCAAAAAAATCCAAAAAAAATTCTCAAAAATCATAAATATTATAAAATGATTATTTATGATGAAACAAATAATTTTCAGGGTGTTACAAAGACCAACAGGTATGCTGCAACCCCTAACTATTCTAGAATGGAAATGAGATAGTATTGCAATGGATTTTGTTACTAGATTGCCAAAGACTAAGAAAGGTCATGATTCTATATGAGTCGTTGTTGATTGGCTTACAAAGTCTGCTCACTTCTTGCCAATCAATATCAGGTATTCAATGGAGAAATTAACTTAGGTGTACATTAGTGAAATTGTTAGACTTCATGGTGTACCCTCTAGCATCATTTCCGATAGAGATCCAAGGTTCACATTAAGGTTTTGGAAAAGTCTACATGAAGCAATGGGGACTAAACTTCATTTGAGTTCTGCCTACCATCCACAAACTGATGGTCAAATGGAGAGAACTATACAGTCACTGGAGGATCTACTAAGAGCTTGTGAATTAGAACAAAAAGCGAGTTGGGATGAATTCTTGCCTTTGGTAGAATTTACCTATAACAACAGTTTTCACTCAAGTATAGGGATGGCACCTTATGAAGCGTTGTATGGACGAAGATGCCGAACACCTTTGTGTTGGTATCAAGATGGAGAAAGTATGACCATAGAACCTGAGATGGTGCAACAAATGACGGAGAAGGTGAAAATGATTCAAGAGAAAATGAGGGCAGCTCAGAGTAGATAGAAAAGCTATACTGATAAAAGAAGAATGCCTCTTGAATTTGAGGAAGGTGAGCATGTGTTTTTGCGAGTCACACCCACGACTAATGTCGGAAGGGTTATAAAATTCAGAAAACTCACTCCTAAATTCATTGGACCCTATCAAATTCTTCGTCAGACAGGTCTAATGGTTTACCAGATAGCTTTACCACCCTTTCTCTCTAATCTTCATAATGTGCTCCATATATCCTAGTTGAGAAAGTATATTCCCGATCTAACTCATATTATTCAGCCCAATGAGCTACAATTGAAAGAAAATTTGATGTATGGGACACTTTCTGTTAAGATTGAAGACAGGAGGGTGAAGCAACTGAGAGGGAAGGAAATTTCATTAGTAAAAGTGATCTAGAATGAAACAACAGGAGATGCTACGTGGGAGATGGAAGATAAGATGAGGGAACAATATCCACAATTATTCTAAGGTATGATTAATTTCGGGGATGAAATTCTTTTTAGTGAGGGAGAGTTGTAACACCCTAAAATTTGTTGTTTCTCAGTAATGTCTGAATTGTACTGTTTTGTGATTTCTGTGTGCTGTAAATTTATTTTGGCTATTCTGTGACTATTTTTGGTCTTTGTGTGTGATTTACTTCGAGTCAGGAAAATAATAATTTTCGGGCCGAGGAAAATATTTGACTATTTATTCGGAGTTGGGGGAGCTTACTAAACTCGAATCTGAGAGATACGTTACCTAATCTTTTAACTTTTAGAATTTATCTGTGAAATAAAATATTTTATATTTTATTATCTATTGGACAATATCTACTGATTTGTGAGCAGTAGCTTCTACCCATTGGGTAATAAATCCTGTATCTTTTGTCCGTTGGACAATAGATTGGGAAAAGTCTTTGTGACTCACAATTTGGTGAACCAATAGGAATTGGTTAATGTTAATGGCCTGAATTTTCTAAGCTAATAGGATGTGGTCAACAATAATGGCTAGACTAGTTTGCCAAGAAACTAAGTAATCTAACTAAGTTAACCTAAAGCCTAAGTAGTAACTAAATGGAGCAAATTTAGTTTGCTACTCCTTAGAGCTCTATAGTTTCAAGGAGATTCTAGAGCCTTCTAGAATGCATGATTCATCTAGTGTGACCAATTCATGACCTGAGCCTTGTAACTAAATAGTTAGCCATGTAACTAAGTGAACTAAGTTAGTTTAAGTGTGACTAAGAACTACATGAATCAAAACTTAGTTACCTTTTCTCCATGTGCTCCACGGCCACCTAGTGCTTCTAGGATGTTCATGAACAAGTTAATCATCTAATGTGACCAAGGAGTGATCACTTAATGACATAAGCCATGTGAAACCATGTGCTTAGTTTTTATCTTATTGAATAAGTTTTAACCTTCCTATCCTATGCACTCCACGGCCAAGCTCAAGTAAATTGGATATTTCACTTCATCAATATCACTTTATGACATAAACTCTTCACTTCATTCTCTCTCATCCAAGAACAACAAAGAAACTCCATTCTTTCCCTCTTGAGAAGCTTTCGGCCTCCACATCCAACACTAACATCCAATCTCCTATAATTTCATCCAACACCATTTTCTTAACCTAGAGAAGATTCTAAACACCTTTCATGTGGTAAGTTTCACCCAGTTCATCCATTTGGTGCTTTAAAATCAAGCTAAAGTTTTCTACTCCTAATGGTAAAATAATGGTTTCTTGATTCTAAATTGATTCTTGATTTTCTAAGCCTTGATTGATCCATGGTTTCTCTTTTTCAAGCTTAGTTTATGACTTTGTCTTGGTTTAAACTTGTTAGGGTTCTTCTTTAGAGGCTCACGAAAATCCCTAGGAGAAGCAACTTGAAGGATTTTGTCTTCCTTGAGGTAAGAGAGAGATTAACCTCATCAACCAAGTATTGGTGGTGAGGGAATGACTTGTTTGTGGTGAAAAATCCATAAGGATCTATTCACTTGTTGTGGTGGGCCCGGTTATGTTGAAAAGTGATACCGCCAAGAGATGGCATGTGTGTGTGAAATACTGTGAGAATGATGATTGTATGTGTATTTGAATCATACATTATGCATTGAAAAGTGCATCAGCTTAATTGGTTAAGGCAATATGCCTAGAAGATTGAATTTACACCTTCATATGGGTGAGAATTGCGTAGTTACGATCTTCAGTTATCTTGGAGACATCGGGATGTGGAATGTCATATGTGGCCAGATGGTAGCACCTCTGTGCCGTGGTGTCCTCTGTAAACACACTGACGATCTTGACGGAGTTACTACTCTTTTCGTGATTGGTTGAGAGTGTCTTGTTTGAGCCATATTACGTACATTGATATAATATATTGGCACATGATTTGAGGCTAACGATATATGTACAAGTACTCCCTATCTTTCTCTCTAAAATTGTGATTAGCTCCATAGAGTAGGAATAAGTTTGTGTGCATATGCATAGTTGGTCAACATATTGACATGATAATTATGTTTATTTGATATTTTATCTGTGATGTGATAATATGATTCAATGTGTTAATACTATATCTGTATATTTATTGTCATTTTTTATACTGTTATATTGGTATTGATGTAGGGGATCTCACCTCTTTGCTGTGTTATATCTGTTTTATGGTGTATGTTTGATGAAGACCGAGGAGACGAGGAAGCTGGAAATTCTACTTTCCATCAGTAATAGTTTTCTTTGTTTGTTTGAATGGCGGCTAGGCGCCAAGTGCTGGGTTTTGTTCGAGTACAGTTCCACGGTGGAACTGACGCTTGGAGATTTGATTTAGATAATGAACGTTTTGTCTACACTAGGGACTTAACTTTAAACCTGAGTGGAACCCGTGATGGGACTCCCGTTTTGACTCAACATGCGTCTGTGCGTCTTGAGTTCTTAATGCCAATGCGAGAACTCTGGGATGGTATTGTTTACACTCCACGGGAGGACTTTGTAGTGTCTTTAGCTAGAACCCCTGTCAGGCGACTGATGTACCCGCTTGGGTTCTTTGATGACATAGAGGAGGAGGAGGATCCTTCAGAGGGCCTGAATTCTTAGTTCAGTTTTTAGAGGTTCTGGTTTAGTAGTTATGTTTTGATGTACATATTGTATATTTCATCTTTTGGAAGTTAGTGTGTTTATGTAAATTATTTGGGAACAAGGTTTGAAATATCTATATATATTCTGGTGTGTTTATTTCAGTTACAAGTTGTACTTATGGTTTTTAATTATTTTATTTATTTTCACTTATTCTGCAAATGAAAATTTAAAATTAATGTTTTTACAAGATTATTTTTTTTACAACTTGGGTAAGTTATATTAGGATTAGTCTTAAATGTGATACCCTACGATGGGTGTTACACACTTGATCCCTTCACTGAACAACAATGGATTGTGGATTCATGCCAGGTACACATTCTTAATCTATTTCTTGAATACAATATGTTATAATATTTTATCTTTAATTGATCTAGGTTTATAGAATTGATATAAATCCTTCAGTTTGGCCTTCTAACCTGTGTGATCTGCATTTGTCACTATGTTTCTGGGTCTGATCTTGGTTTATCATACCTTTCTATCTCTTGGTTTGGATTGATGGCATTATATTGTGGTTGTATATTTCTATTCTCTCCACTTTTTTCTATATGGTTTGTCATTCCAGCATCTAGTTCTTGTGTTTTTTCAATGTTTTGGATCTCTGTGGCCACCATGTCCACCTTATTGCTTCTTCTTTCTATTGAGAAGTTTGGCATTTTCAGTTTAGTGATTCTATCTCTTTGGTCATTACTACTGAGCCCTTTAATAGTGCCAATTATATGCATTGGGATTTGATTGTCAAGCTTAGGTTTAAGGGTCAAGGTATTATGATTATTTGACTAATAAGGCATTTGAGATTACTATGGTTAATAAGGATAATTAGGAGGCCATTGATGCTCAGGTATGCAGCCTTCTTTAGAATACTATTGACCACGAGCTTTTTGACCTCTTTTGACTGTATCAGTCTTGCGATGAAGTATGGGCGAAAGACAAGTTGCTCTATACGAATGATATGTAGCGTCTTTATGGGTTTATCTCTGATTTGATCAAAATTCACAAACAGTATCAATCTATGATATTTAGGCCATATTCAGGGTGTTTGTTCTAAGTTTATTAAGCTCCTCCTAGAGGTGGGTATATGGGCCAACCCAGTCCGTCATGGGTTAATGACAAACGAGTAGAATCGAGTTGGCCTACGTTTTAAATAGGCCAACAAAATGGCAATCTGCATCTACACCATTGTAGCCCATGGGTTAGTGAGTTTGCTTGCAACCTGCTATCTTTAAAAAAAAAATTAGAAAATTATTTTTTAAATTTAACCAAATACAATATGCTTCTTACAAGTCCAACTAAACCACCTTCGGTGGTGGTGGCAAACAATGCCATAACAAACCACTGTCAATAAACAATGCCACAATAAAGCCACCATTAGTGAATAATGCCTAACAAGAGACACCATTAATAAAGGGCAAAGATTGGCGGTGTGTGGTGGTATCATATTGGTGCACAACTACGAAGTGGGGAGGTAAGATTAGTGGTATAGTGGTCTCAGATGGGTGGCCACAGCATATAGGTGGTGGTGGCACAGATTGGGGGACTGGCAGCCGCAACATTCTAGCTGGTGGTGGCACGGATAGGTGGAGTACTGGCATATTTGTGGAAATAAGCTTGCCTGAAATGGTTTAATATGTTAAGTTTTGATGATGACAAATACAAGACAAAAAGAATGATGCTTATGCTTGATAGATGTACTTTATAGATGACAATTGCATCACAAAAGATTATTGATTGTGTTACATAGATGTGCTTAATGTGATATATTGTATCATGCATGATTATGTACCTTATCTAGTTATATTTCACTTAATAATCATGCAATGAGATATATGTAACATTCTTCATATAATATATCCAATAATGCTTTATATGAGTCTTAATGAATTAATATTGGATTTGACTTTGTTTAAATGAAAAATGTGCAATGTGTTCTTTGTTGCATCCTATATTGTGCATATCCATTAGTAATTGATAAATATCTTATTTGGATGTATCTATGAAAGCCTTATATGCATGTTAGACAAACTAGAGTTATACATTTATGAATCATGCATATGAAGATATTGAATTATGAATTTGGACTAACTATGTTTGATTAAGTGAGCAATACTTTGTAGAATAGTCTAACTACTAAGAGTGAGCATTGCAACAAGAAAGCAAAAGATCACAACTATGCTCAACTCAAGAATAATGAAAATGATAAAGATGTTCCAAGCTTGTGCAAGACATGAAGAGAAGAAAATTTTGGAAGCTTAGATTACATCAAGAAGCCAAAGGATTGAAAGTGCAAAGATCAACTCTCAAGGTTCTTCAAGAATAGCTTATAGGACTTAGATATTGTGTAAAGGTAAATGAGAATCACACTAAGCTTAAACAAGTTTTAAACATCATTAAAAAGTGTTTTCTAAAATGTTTAAATGCCTAAGAAAGTATTTTTGGAAAGTTAGTCTTGGTGGTAAGCCAAACCATTGAAAAATAGTCAAGTTTGTATTTTGCAAAATTGACCTTTAGTCACTCTTTTGATTATATCTTTTAAAATACTTTGATTTTTGGTTTAAAACTTATCTCATATGAAAATAGACTCAAAGATCTTTCCAACGACTGGTCGTTTGCTTAAAACGGATAAGAAACGAAGAAGTTATGATCGTTTAAAGTTAGTTTTTTCAAAACCAGAGTGTCCTAACCGATTAGGGACTTTCCCTAACCGATTATTCACCCTACCAGAAGCCATTTTCCCGTTTTTGAAATGTCCTAACCGATTAGGAACTTGTCCTAACCAATTAGGATGATAAAAAAGAGCCTTTTCATGTTTTAAATGGCCTCCTAACCGATTAGGAAGGTTTCCTAACCGGTTAGAACATGTTTTTTAATGAAATGTATTTTGGCCATCAACAGGAGCCTAATCGATTAGGCTAAATGCCTAACCGGTTATTATGAAAGTCAGAAAACAAATTCTGGACCTCCTAACCGATTAGGACAATGTCCTAACCGGTTATGTGCAAGCTAAAAACGCTCCTAACGGTAACAAACGGCTATATTTCATAAATAATTCATTACCAAACTTTACCCAACGGCTCTAAAATTCTTTGGGCTATAAATATAAGTGTTTGGGCATCAAAGAAATGTTAGAGAATAATCTGAAAATCACTCTTGAGCATTAAATTCATTTTTCACTATCTATTTCTCCAAAACTCTGTTTTGAGCTTAAAAGTGTGAAACCTTGATACCCATAGTGCTTCAATTTGTATTATATACTCTTTAAGAGAGTTTCTATCATCTACATTTTTGTATACTCTAAAAAGAGAGGGTGAGGTATCCCTTAGAGAGTGAGGTATCTTTCAAAAATTATAAAGGGTGAGGTATCCCTATTTGAGGTTCAAGTACAAAGGTGAGGTATCCCAAGATGTGTTGAGTGCTCATCTTTGTAAAGGTTTTCAAGCACCCGTTCAAGCTTGAAGGTTTAGTGAAAAATATCGGGTGGTTCACTTGAGGAGTGGACGTAGGCCACAAGTGGTTGGTGGCTGAACCAGGATAAATCTTAGTGTTTGCTTTTCTCAACTCTATCTCCTTTACATTTGTGCTTTAATTATATATGATTGAGTTGAATTTAATATCTAGCCTATTTGCTTGATTTATCCTATAAACCCAAGTGGTATTTGTGAAATCTCTAATAATTGCACATTTGTTAGACTTATTCCGTTGCATGTGTTGATTAAAAATATCAAAATGTATAATTTGACAAAGTTGCATTAAAATTTATAATTACCCAATTCACCCCCTCTTTTGGGTAATGGTTGCCATGGCTAATAAGTGGTATCAGAGCTTCGTGCTCTGGTAAAAGCTTAATTGCTTAGAGTTAAAGATCCTTATTTGTTGGCAACCATTAAAAGCTTTTCAAAATGGAAAGTTTTGAAATTAATAAACCACCATTCTTTGATGGTGTGAATTTCGTTTATTGGAAAGTTAGAATGGAAATTTATATGCAATCTATTGATATTGATTTGTGGGATATTATACTTGATGGATTTACTTGCAAATCAAAATATTCTTGGAATGTCTATGATAGGAAATGTTTTTCCTTGAACATTAGAGCTATGCAAATTTTGAGAAGTGGTTTAAATGATGATGCTTATGCTAAAATTAAGAGTTGCTCTAGTGCTAAAGATATATGGGATGCTCTTGATTCTATTTATCTTACTAACAATGATTTTGTGTATAAAGTTGTATATAGAGAACAAGAAGAGCAAAAACCTCTAGAGGAAGACAACATTGAAAAATATCCTCAAAAACATGTTCAAAGCAAGAAAATAAACTCAATGTCTCTTGATGATGATGGTGCTCAATTTGAAGAAGAGCCAAAGCAAAACAAAATTGATGAGGAAGATGATGATTCCCTTAAAGAGCCAAATATTCTAGAAATTGAGACTACTTCATATATGGCTAAAAAGGACATTGAGGTAAACAATGCTAAACTATATTATAGTCCCTCCTATGATGAGATACAATGTGCATATGTTGAATTATATGATGGTTTGTTGAATTTAGAAAATAAAATTTATCTTGTTTAGAAAACATTTCGTCCATTGAAAATAAAATTGAGATTTTAAAAAATGAATATTCTTTTCTTGATGAGGAAATGTCTTTGATATATGAAATCTCAACCTCTTATGAACAATGCATTGATTTAGAAAATCAAGTTGAGAACTTATATTGTGAATTTGCCAAAGCTAATGATTCCATTTGCTTACAATCCATGGTTGTTAATAAGAATGAAATTGATGCTATTCCACATGGAATTTCAAGTAAGACTTATGACAAAAATAATTTAGAATATAAAAATAATGAAAGGCTTAAGTTTTCCAAAAATGATCTTCAAAAGACCAAGCCATCACTAAATTCAATTGTTTGTAATTTTTGTGGTCATCTAGGACATATTTCTCATTTATGCAATTATAGAAGAAATTCTTATATGAGAAATAATATGATATGGGTTCCTAAAGATCCTAAATGTCCTAGTACTAACATTGAAGGACCCAAGATGAAGTGGGTACCAAAACGTCCTCCTAGTGTTTCAATTATGCAGAAAATTTCTCAAAAGGATGGACAAATTGGTCAAATGAAAAAGGAATCATCAAGGGAAATGCTTCCAAAGCCCAATGGTATAAGTTTTGGTCAAAGAAGAAAGTTGACTTCAACCAAAGCTTCTCAAGTACAAAATGTGGAACTTGCAAAGTTCAAAACACCAAAAGAGAAGCAATGGGTAAGGAAAAGAGTTTCCTTGATTACCAAGGCCAATGTATCAAATGTTTCTACCTCTTATGCACATTCACTTGTAAAGTCAATGAATTTGAGATATATTCCTTATAGGCCTTAGGTAAATGATAGAATCATGTGTGCTTGGTAAAATTTGAATATTATGTTTAGCACATGATTATGTTTATTCTTATTGTATCATAGCTCATTAATTTGTTATATATCATGGTACATGAGGTTCTACAATTCCTAGGTATGCTTGCTATGATTTGAATTATCTATATATTATGAAAGTTAGTATGCTATAAGCTATGT
This sequence comes from Ormosia semicastrata, assembly GCA_029884595.1. Classification (NCBI taxonomy): domain Eukaryota; kingdom Viridiplantae; phylum Streptophyta; class Magnoliopsida; order Fabales; family Fabaceae; genus Ormosia; species Ormosia semicastrata. Next base: position 101,520,083 of record JAQQTO010000063.1, read on the forward strand.
GCTTAATGGTAATTGATTATTTGATTTATTGTACTCAATTTATATACTATAAAAAAATTAATCATTATGAGAGTATAATGGATTAATATTCAAAAACTAACACACAAGGACCCAAGAAAATTTGAGTACCAAAAACCAAAAATTGAAGTATGTTGTAGGTATGCTTAAAGGCCAAAAGTTGACTTGGAATATCTTGAAAAGTGGCTGCTCTAAGCACAAAACCAGAAAATACTTCAAACTCTCTTCCTTGTCTCCAAGAAGCTTGGACTTGCAACCTATGGTAAAATGGAGACTTGGTTTATGCTTCTCTAGCTTAATTTCTTGAACAAATCTTTACATATACTAGATTAGTTTGATTCTTGCTTGAAATAACATATTTGATGAAAATATCCTTGATCTTGGCATATTGAATAAATCATGTATCTAATTCCTGCTAAAAATATTTTTTTTGCATAACTTGTCATGTTGAGTTGCATTTATGGTTTGAGTAAATGAAAAATAAAGCTAATCTAAAGAATGATCTTCAAGGAGGCATGATTTGGTTTGTTTAAGTGATGTTTTCATGAAAGTTCAATGGCTATGGAAGTGAAACAATCAATTCAAGAAGGGAACAATTTGGTTTTGGCCTTTGAAAATTTTTGGTACATTGAAGGTGTCTCTGTCAAGCCAAAATAATCGGTTAGGCCAAGCCTCTAACCGGTTACCCTGTATTTGGAAGCAATTTCGTGCTCTCTGTCAAGCAAAATAGCCGGTTAGCTAATTGCCCCTAATCGGTTAGCTCAAACCGTGACCTCCACATTGATTTGCCTAACCGGTTAGCAAAAAAAAATAAATCCCTAATCGGTTACCTTGTTTTTGGATTCCATTTTGTGCGCTCTGACTTAGCACAATAACCGGTTAGCCACCCATCCTAACCGGTTATTAGAGAAAACAGTGGCTTAACTCTAATAGCCCTAACCAGTTAGCACAAAACACCTAATCGGTTACCCACTTTGCCTAACCTATTTGGACAACCCAAATAAACACCTCCCAGCAGCCTTCATCTCCATTTACGCACCCCTTCCATTTCCATAGCCATCTCCCTCCTCTCAAATCATCCATACCACCACTCACCACAAGTTTGGACTAGCCTTCCTCAATCGAATGCATCTAAACTCTTAATGCACAATTCTATCTTGTTGCACACAATTCTCTCTTGCTGCACAAAGCCACATTTTTCTGCATAATATGTTTTCTTTGCTGCATAATGAGTAATTTTACTACATAACTTCATTTGTTATATCATTTGATGTTTAATGCATAATCCTCTTTTGTTGCACAATGTGTCATTTAAGTTTTTGGATCTGTTTTATCTTGAACTTGCCTTTGAATGTTAATTATTCTTACGTTGAAGTATATCTTGAAATGAATTATAAATGGTTTTAAAATTTATAATTCCAAGGTTTTTCATTTCTTTCATTACAATAAGAGACTTTTTGTTCTTGACTGGCATGCGTGCATACTAGAATTCCTTGCTTGATATTATATGCCTTATAAGATCATTGTTTGCCCCAAAATGCTTATATAAGTTTTGATGTTGATCATGTATTTCTTGATAAACTTGAATCATGCCTTAAAATGCTTAAATTATATTTTTGGATTCAAGTGCATATGTTCTTCCTTTATTCTTGTTAGAGCTAACATTGCATGGTTGATAATGTGATACATGTTTTACATTATATATTAACCTAATTTGTGCTTGTAAATGAGATTAAATGATATTTGATGCTAATCTATATTTTAGAGAACTTTTAGAGTTAGCTTTGCAAGTGTCTCTTGTTAGCCATGGCAACCATTACCCAAGAGGGGGGTGAATTGAGTGATGACTTGTTTTAATGCAACTTTGACAAATTATGCATTTTAAATCACTCAATAAATAAATGCAGTGGAATATGCACAATAAATGTACAACTATTATAGATTACTCAACTACAACTTGAGATATAGGATAAATCAAGCAAATAAGCTAAATATTAAGTTCAACTCAAGCATATAAAATTAAGGTGCAAATGTAAAGAGATAGAGTTTAGAAGATCAAACACAATAGTTTATCCTGGTTTGATCACCAATTCACTTGTGATCTACGTCCAGTTCTCAAGCAACCGTTAGAGATTTTCCACTATCTTCAAGCTTCAACAGGTGCTTGATAACCTTTACAATTGAGAGCACTCAACACACCTTGGGATACCTCACCCTTGTGCTTGAGCCTCAAATAGGGATACCTCACCCTTTACAACTTTTGAGGGATGCCTCACCCTCAAGGGATACCTCACCCTTTACTAACTTTGAGAGATGCCTCACTCTCTAGGGATACCTCACTCTCTAAGGATACCTCACCCTTTACAACTTTTGAGGGATGCCTCACCCTCAAGGGATACCTCACCCTTTACTAACTTTAAGAGATGCCTCACTCTCTAGGGATACCTCACCCTTTACTCTAGAGGGATACCTCACCCTCTCTTTATAGATTACATAAAGTGTGGAAGATAGAATCTCTCTTAAAGAGTAGATAATACAACTTGAAGCTTATGGGTATAAAGGATTTACACACTTAGCTCAAAACAAAGATTTAGAGAAAAAGATGATGAATTTCATTTTCAATGCTCAAGGGTAATTTTTAGAATGTTCTCCAACTTGTTTTTGATGCTCAAACACTTGTATTTATAGCCCAATGAGTTTTAGAGCCGTTGGAGGGTTTTAAAAATGATTTTCTATGAAAACTAGCCGTTTATAGCTGTTAGAAACATTCCTGGGCACTTTGTAATCGATTACAAGCTTCATGTAATCGATTACAAGCTTTCTGAGCACTTTGTAATCGATTACATACTTTGTGTAATCGATTACACGGCTTCTGTCAATGTTGTAATCGATTACATGACTCGTGTAATCGATTACACCATTTCTAGTTTTTGAAACCGACTTTAAAAGGTCATAAACCACTCATTGGAAAGCTCTTTGAGTCTATTTTCATATAAAAGAAGTTTCACAACAAAACTCAAAGTATTTTGAAAGATATGATCAAAATAGTAACCAAAGGTCAAATTTTCAAAACTCAAACTTTAATTAGTCATAACTTTTTCGTTTCTTATCCGTTTAAAGCAAATGACCAGTCATTGGAAAGATCTTTGAGTTTATTTTCAAATGAGATAAGTTTCAAAGTAAAACTCAAAGTATTTGAAAGTTATGATCAAAAGCGTAACTATATGTCAGTTTTACAAAACACAAACTTGACTATCTTTCATAGATTTGAACTATTACCATAACTAGCTTTCCAAAATAGTTTGTTGGGCATTTAAACATTTTAGAAACACTTATAAAAATGTTTAAAACTTGTTTGAGCTTAGTGTGATTCCTTTTTACCTTTACACAAGATCTAAGTCCTATAAGCTAAGCTTGAAGAGACTTGGGACTTGATCTTTGCACTTCCAATCCTTTCTTGTTTGTTATCATCAAAACCATTGCTTTAGTCAATGCTAATTACATTCTCCCCCTTTTTGATGATGACAAACATTCATTTGAGAAAAGAGTTAGTTCAAATAAATTGGAATTCACAAAAGGTGTATTAGAGACTTACTCCCACTTTATTTTTCAAGAGGTGATTAGATCAGAGATAGAGATTGCACAGCTCCCCCTTAATTTTGGAATTCCAAGATCATTGAATTTGTACCTTGTTATTTACCTTTTCTCAAAGACTTATAAACTTCTCCCCCTTTTGTCATGATCAAAAAGATATACAAGATATAGATTTTGACAAAGAGAGAAGTGATAGAGCAAAACCATTATTAAATAATGAATATTCAATAAGGAATTCAACCAAATCAGCATTATATAACCAGAATATCCATTGAAAAAAAAATCCATTTCAAAATAATGTTGTAAAAGTTAGATTATGCAGCAAAAATGTAATGCAGCAAAATTAATGGCATTATGCAAAAAAAAAATATGACTTTTTCAAATATAACATGATATTCAAATTAAAACATAAATAAGAATAAGAAATTGATATCACCAAAAGTGTGCTCTTTGAGTTTTTGTAAGTGATTCTAACTTCCAAGCTTCAAGTCTTCGTGACTCTTGCAAAACTTGGACCATTTCAAGTTTTTGAAACTCAAGTAGCATATTTTCACTTCACTTGCATGCTTGAGCTAATAGTCACCCTACAATATAATTCAAAGCATTTTCTTTGGTATCCACCAATTTTGGATCCGTAGGGGTTAGTCATTGATCATTAATCCATTATGCTCTCATAAATATCAAATTTTTCATAGTATGTAATTTGAGCACAACAAATGTAAACAATCAATTATCATTAAGCACATAGCTAATAATATGCATGCTTTCATGATATACAAACAATTTTAAGTGATAATGGTCATTCCAGCACTTAAAACCATTTTTAAAGCCTGTGTAATTGATTACAATATGTGTGTAATCGATTACCAGCCCTCTGGAATCCATGTAATCGATTACATGTTTGGTGTAATCGATTACACGAGTTCTGGAGACGTTGTAATGTCAGTACATAGTATGTGTAATCGATTACACGCTCTCGACTTTGCTTGGAGCGCTTGGCGAGCCTCATGTCGATCGACAGAGGTCTTGTAATCGATTACAAGCTTCTTTCAATTCGTTTTTGCTCTTCAAACAGTAAGGGTCCGAACTCAAAGCTTTCAAAATAATTCCAAAACTTTCCAAAACAATTCCAAACATCATGTAAGCATAAAAACTGACCAGTTCTTGATCCAAAACTCATGTTTATGCAAAAACTACAAATTATGCAGAAAATTGTAACTTTATGCAGCAAGAGTTATGATTTTTAGCAAGAGTTATGTTTTATCCAATATGCCAAGTTCTAAGATATTTTTATCAAATGTGCTACTTCAAACAAAAAGTGAACTTATCTAGCATATTATCACATGTAGAAATGTATAGAAAATTTAAAGCATAGAAAGCATCCATAGTCATAGAATACCTTATTATCAATAGATATGCAAGGTAGTGAGTAAATGGTGTAACAATAATATAATCATATGTTATATATAATATTCAAATTTTACCAAGTACGCATGATTTAATTAATCACTTAAGGCCTACAAGGAATATACCTCAAATTCATTGACTTTACAAGTGAAAGTTCATGAGAGGTAAAAACTTTTGATACATTGGCCTTGTTGATCGAGGAAACTTTTTTCCTTACCCATTGCTTCTTTTTTAGTGTTTTGAACTTTGCAAGTTTTACATTTTGTACTTGAGAAGCTTTGGTTGAAGTCATCTTCCTTCTTTGATCAAAACTTCTACCAATGGGCTTTGGAAGTATTCCCCTTGATGATTCCTTTTTCCTTTGACCAATTAGTCCATCCTTTTGAGAAGTTTTCTGCATAATTGAAACACTAGGAGGACTTTTTGGTACCTACTTCATCTTGGGTCCTTGAATGTTAGTACTAGGACATTTAAGGTCTTTAGGAACCCATACCATATTATTTCTCATATAAGAATTTCTTCTATAATTGCATAAATGAGAAATATGCCCTAGATGACCACAAAAATTACAAACAAGTGAATTCAATGATGGCTTAGTCATTTGAAGATCATTTTTGAAAAACTTGAGCCTTTGGTTGTTATTACATTCTAAACTATTTTTGCCATAAGCTTTGCTTGAATTTTCATGTGGAATAACATTAACTTTATTCTCATTAACAAGCATAGAATGTAAACAATTAAAATCATTAGCCTTGGCAAATTTAAAAGATAAGTTCTCAACTTGATTTTCTAAATTAATGCATTTTTCACAAGAAGTTGACGTTTCACATTTCAAAGGCATTTTCTCATCAAGAAAAGCATAATCATTTTTCAAAATCTCAATTTTATTTTCAATGGAGGAAATGTTTTCCAAACAAGATAAATTTTTATTTTCTAAATTCAACAAACCATCATATAATTCATCATATGCACATTGTAGCTCATCATAGGAAGGACTATAATCTAGTTTACCATTATTTACCTCAAAGTCCCTTTTAGCCATATATGAAGTAGTCTCAATTCCTAGCATACTTGGCTCTTTAAGGAAATCATCATCTTCCTCATTATTGTCTTATTTTGCCACCTTTTCAAATTGAGCATCATTTTGAGAATATTTTGCACAACAAGATTCCTTCAATGACTTTTCCTCTTCTTGCTCTCTATATACAACTTTATGCACAAAATTATTATTAGCAAGATAGATAGAATCAAGAGCATCCTATATATCTTTAGCACTAGAGCAATTCTTAATTTTAGCATAAGCATCATCATTTAAACCACTTCTCAATATTTGCATTGCTCTAATGTTCAATGAAAAGCATTTCTTATCATAGTCATTCCAAGATTGTTTTAATTTGCAAGTAAATCCATCAAGCACAATATCCCACAAATAAATATCAATAGATTGTATATAAATTCCTATTCTAGCTTTCCAATAAATGAAATTCGCACCATCAAAGAATGGCAATTTATTAATTTCAAAACCATTCATTTTGAAAAGCTTTTAATGGTTGCCAAACAAACAATGATCTTGAACTCTAAGCGGTTAAGCTTTTACCAGAGCACGAAACTCTGATACCACTTGTTAGCCATGGCAACCATTACCCAAGAGGGGGGGTGAATTGGGTGATGACTTGTTTTAATGCAACTTTGACAAATTATGCATTTTAAATCACTCAATAAATAAATGCAACGGAATATGCACAATAAATGTACAACTATTATAAATTACTCAACTACAACTTGAGATATAGGATAAATCAAGCAAATAAGCTAAATATCAAGTTCAACTCAAGCATATAAAATTAAGGTGCAAATGTAAAGAGATAGAGTTTAGAAGATCAAACACAATAGTTTATCCTGGTTCGATCACCAATCCACTTGTGATCTACGTCCAGTCCTCAAGCAACTGCTAGAGATTTTCTACTATCTTCAAGCTTCAACAAGTGCTTGATAACCTTTACAATTGAGAGCATTCAACACACCTTGGGATACCTCACCCTTGTGCTTGAGCCTCAAATAGGGATACCTCACCCTTTACAACTTTTGAGGGATGCCTCACCCTTAAGGGATACCTCACCATTTACTAACTTTGAGAGATGCCTCACTCTCTAGGGATACCTCACCCTCTCTTTATAGATTACACAAAGTGTGGAAGATAGAAACTCTCTTGAAGAGTAGATAATACAACTTGAAGCTTATGGGTATAAAGGATTTACACATTTAGCTCAAAACAAAGATTTGGAGAAAAAGATGATGAATTTCGTTTTCAATGCTCAAGGGTAATTTTCAGAATGTTCTCCAACTTGTTTTTGATGCCCAAACACTTGTATTTATAGCCCAATGAGTTTTAGAGCCGTTGGAGGGTTTTAGAAATGATTTTCTATGAAAACTAGCCGTTTACAGCCGTTAGAAACATTCCTAGGCACTTTGTAATCGATTACAAGCTTCATGTAATCGATTACAAGCTTTCTGGGCACTTTGTAATTGATTACATACTTTGTGTAATCGATTACAAGCTTTTTGGGCACTTTGTAATCGATTACATACTCTGTGTAATCGATTACACTGCTTCTGTCAACGTTGTAATCGATTACATGACTCGTGTAATCGATTACACCATTTCTAATTTTCGAAACCGACTTTAAAAGGTCATAACTTCTTCATTTCTTATCCAATTAAAGCAAATGACCACTCATTGGAAAGATATTTGAGTTTATTTTCATATAAAAGAAGTTTCAAAACAAAACTCAAAGTATTTTGAAATATATGATCAAAATAGTAACCAAAGGTCAAATTTTTAAAACTCAAACTTTAATTAGTCATAACTTTTTCGTTTCTTATCCGTTTAAAGCAAATCACCAGTCATTAGAAAGATATTTGAGTCTATTTTCAAATGAGATAAGTTTCAAAGTAAAACTCAAAGTATTTTAAAAGTTATGATCAAAAGTGTAACTATATGTCAGTTTTGTCGAACACAAACTTGACTATCTTTCATAGATTTGAACTATTACCATAACTAGCTTTCCAAAATAGTTTGTTGGGCATTTAAACATTTTAGAAACACTTATAAAAATGTTTAAAACTTGTTTGAGCTTAGTGTAATTCCTTTTTACCTTTACACAAGATCTAAGTCCTATAAGCTAAGCTTGAAGAGACTTGGGACTTGATCTTTGCACTTCCAATCCTTTCTTATTTGTTATCATCAAAACCATTGCTTTAGTCAATGCCAATTACATCTCTATGTGCTTCAAATATAGCCATCAAATATTAAAGTGTCAAGCATAAATAGATAAAGAGAAAAGTTAAATGAAGAGGGACATAAGGAGACTTTCTTCAAGTGCAATGGAATGGAATACTCAATGGAAGAAAGTACAAACTCAAAGGACCAATAAACGAAGAACATTCTAAAGAGCATCACTTTCTCAATAAGTATCTTTATCCCTAAACTATTGTGGTGTTTTATATGCTATGGATTGTGTGATACTTGTTAATAAATTGATCTTAAAAGATTAGATGTTTTTCTTACATGAGAAGTATGCTTAGCATTGACAAAGTGCCTAATTGGATATTAACTTGTTAATTTTGTCATTATCGTTACATGTTTTCAAGTTCCATGTCCTTAAGAATCTTTTGAACTTATCTTAAGAACTTGAAAGTATTTTCACCTCCTAATTGTCTTGAAAATTTGGAAATCATTTGATTTGTGCTATAAATATAGCATTCTCTTCTTTTGCTTTGAAAAGTCTTATTAAATCTTTAGAGAATACTTAAGTTTCCAAATAAATCTTTTGAAATGCTCTATAAAGCCCATCTTAATACTTCAAAAGATAAGCATTGTTCTTCAAAGTGTTTTATTTTGTCAAGGCTCATGTTAAATGAGAAAGAGAAGAAATGTACTTTCAAATGTTCCTTTGACTTGAGTTTGATCATTCTCAAGGAATATGTGGTTTAATATAAAATCTCTTTACCCTTCTAAAATTCTTTTAAAAATATAGTGTGTTTTTGCAAAATTCTTTTTGAAAAGGGGAGAAGTTTTCAAAATGATTTTTGTTTGAGGGATTAAGAATATATATCTATGCCTTGCTTTTCTTTATTGTAATGTGCTTACATAGTCTTGGTATGCATATTCTGAGGGGGAGCTTATCTATTAAATTGTTGCTCATATCCTATGGCTAACAAGTGGTAAACATGTTATATCTTTTAACTTACATCCTTGTTTGACATGAAATGTTTTATTGTTAATACTATCAACATGTCAACAAAGATCATCTCTTGTCCTTTTTCCCTTTATCAATGAAAGAAGGTAAACATTCTTAAATTTCATATCTTTTGATTCTCTCATTGAGAAACGCTTCATATGTGACAAGTTGTATGATCTTTTGTTTGAAAATCTTAATTTCATGATCTTACATGGATATTTTTGTAACTCCTAACAAGTGATATCAAATGGTACTTATTTATCATGTGGTATGCAATATATTATATGCTAGACATAATTTCTTAAGCTTATTGTTATCATATGCCAAATGTTGATGTACCAAAATGTAATAAGCTTTACATGAATAATCTTTTATATCTTAAAAGCATGCTTGTTTCTTCTATCTATTCTTGAATCATGTGTAGAAATAAATAAGGGAAGATAATCATATTTCATATTTGTTTCCTTCGTAAACCTTTTTGTTGATGTCAAATAGGGGGAGTGATAATTGGAAAGAAAAATATGTTATTGTGCTTAATTATTTGATATGCTTACATGAATATCCACTATCCTACATTGTTCAACATAATATTCTTTGGTGATTTGTCATCATCAAAAAGGGGGAGATTGAGGAAATAAGCTTGCCCGAAATGGTTTAATATGTTAAGTTTTAATGATGACAAATACAAGACAAAAAGAATGATGCTTATGCTTGATAGATATACTTTATAGATGACAATTGCATCACAAAAGATTATTGATTGTGTTACATAGATGTGCTTAATGTGATATATTGTATCATGCATGATTATGTACCTTATCTAGTTATATTTTACTTAATACTCATGCAATGAGATGTATGTAACATTCTTCATATAATATATCCAATAATGCTTTATATGAGTCTTAATGAATTAATATTGGATTTGACTTTGTTTAAATGAAAAATGTGCAATGTGTTCTTTGTTGCATCCTATATTGTGCATATCCATTAGTAATTGATAAATATCTTATTTGGATATGTCTATGAAAGTCTTCTATGCATGTTAGATTAACTAGAGTTATACATTTATGAATTATGCATATGAAGATATTGAATTATGAATTTGGACCAACTATGTTTGATTAAGTGAGCAATACTTTGTAGGATAGTCTAACTACTAAGAGTGAGTATTGCAACAAGAAAACAAAAGATCACAACTATGCTCAACTCAAGAACAATGAAAATGATAAAGATGTTCCAAGCTTGTGTAAGACATGAAGAGAAGAAAATTTTGGAAGCTTGGATTACATCCAGAAGCCAAAGGATTGAAAGTGCAAAGATCAACTCTCAAGGTTCTTCAAGAATAGCTTATAGGACTTAGATATTGTGTAAAGGTAAATGAGAATCACACTAAGCTCAAACAAGTTTTAAACATCTTTAAAAACTATTTTCTAAAATGTTTAAATGTCCAAGAAAGTATTTTTGGAAAGTTAGTCTTGGTGGTAGGCCAAACCATTGAAAAATAGCCAAGTTTGTATTTTATAAAATTGACCTTTAGTCACTCATTTGATTATATCTTTTAAAATAGTTTGAGTTTTGGTTTAAAACTTATCTCATATGAAAATAGACTCAAAGATCTTTCTAATGACTAGTCGTTTGCTTAAAACGGATAAGAAATGAAGAAGTTATGATCGTTTAAAGTTAGTTTTCAAAACCAGAGTGTCCTAACCGATTAGGGACTTTCCCTAACCGATTATTCACCCTACCAGAAGCCATTTTCACATTTTTGAAATGTCCTAAGTAATTAGGAACTTGTCCTAACCGATTAGGATGATAAAAAGGAGTCTTTTCATGTTTTAAATGGCCTCCTAACCGATTAGGAAGGTTTCCTAACCGGTTAGAACATGTTTTTTAACGAAATGTATTTTGGCCATCAACAGGAGCCTAATCGATTAGGCTAAATGCCTAACCCGTTATTGTGAAAGTCAGAAAACAAATTCTGGACCTCCTAACCGATTAGGACAATGTCCTAACCGGTTATGTGCAAGCCAAAACGCTCCTAACGGTAACAAACGGCTATATTTCATAAATAATTCATTACCAAACTTTACCCAACGACTCTAAAATTATTTGGGCTATAAATATAAGTGTTTGGGTATCAAAGAAATATTGGAGAATAATCTGAAAATCACTCTTGAGCATTAAATTCATTTTTCACTATCTATTTCTCCAAAACTCTGTTTTGAGCTTAAAAGTGTGAAACCTTGATACCCATAGTGCTTCAATTTGTATTATCTACTCTTTAAGAGAGTTTCTATCATCTGCATCTTTGTATACTCTGAAAAGAGAGGGTGAGGTATCCCTCTAGTGTAAAGGGTGAGGTGTCCCTTAGAGAGTGAGGTATCTCTCAAAAATTATAAAGGGTGAGGTATCCCTATTTGAGGTTCAAGAACAAGGGTGAGGTATCCCAAGATGTGTTGAGTGCTCATCTTTGTAAAGGTTTTCAAGCACATGTTCAAGCTTAAAGGTTTAGTGAAAAATTTCAAGTGGTTCACTTGAGGATTAGACGTATGCCACAAGTGGTTGGTGGCTGAACCAAGATAAATCTTAGTGTTTGCTTTTCTCAACTCTATCTCCCTTACATTTGTGCTTGAATTATATATGATTGAGTTGAATTTAATATCTAGCCTATTTGCTTGATTTATCCTATAAACCCAAGTGGTATTTGTGAAATCTCTAATAATTGCACATTTGTTAGACTTATTCCGCTGCATGTGTTAATTAAAAATATCAAAATGCATAATTTGACAAAATTGCATTAAAATTTATAATTACCCAATTCACCCCCTCTCTTGGGTAATGGTTGCCATGGCTAATAATATTGACGATGCATGGTGATATCTAAGAAGTGAGAAGATGAGAGATGAGAATGAGAGAAGAGTAAGTGTAACACCCTGAATTTTTCTAACTTTAAGATAAATGACAATTGCGTCCCCAATATACTGTTTTGTAATTTTTATGAGTAGTAAACTGAATTTGACTGTTTCGTGAGTGTATTTGATTGTTGTATGTGATTTGCTCCGAGTCAGGAAAATGAAAATTTTCTGGCCGAAAAAATATTATTTTAATTAATTAGAGCTGGGGGATCTTACTAAACCCAGTTCTGATTAATATATGTATTAGTTTCGTAATTTTTAGAATTTAACTGTGCGATAAAATAATTTTTAGTATTATTTTATTACTCAGTATAAATTTTGACAGTGGACCCGATACTGTGTGTGTGCGGGACCCACGTATAAATAAAGTAACCAATGGATAGATTAGAAACTTGGACCAATAGAAATAAGACACTTAGAAGTCAAACTAATAAAGAGAAGTCAACAAAAGTGGCTTGACCATTTTGGACCATAGATTTGATGAATGGCTAGGATTGAAACTTGGTGAGCAAGCTTGAATGATGACCATAGATTTGATGAATGGCTAGGATTGAATCTTGGTGAGTAAGCTTGGATGATGACCATAGATTTGATAAATGGCTAGGATTAAATCTTGGTGAGCAAGCTTGGATGATGACCATAGATTTGATCAATGGCTAGGATTTAAAGATGAATTAGTGGCTAGGATTAAGTCAAAATTTGTAGGCTTGACTTTGGGTTAGTAGCTAATTAAGCTTAGTTTAACTAAGTTAATTATCTAATTAGCAAACTAATTAAACTAGCTTAGTTATTAAATAATTACAATCTAAATATTAATTAGATGTGCTAATATTGTTTAGAGATTATAAATTATGTAATTATATGTCTAATTAATTAGTATTGTAATTAGATAATTGATTAAAATTGGTTAGGAAATTAAACCTAATTAATTAGCTACCTAATTAGCAAGTAATTAAACATGTAATTAACATAAATTGGTTCCTTAAATGGCCTTGGGTAACACGGCTGGGCAGCAGCTTGGAGAGGCTTGGAGGACAAGTTTTTCAAGGCTTCCTAAGCACTCCAACAAGGCAACATCTCAACCATTGAATGGATGGATGGCTAGGATGATTTCCATGCAAATTTAATCCCTTTAGCCTCACTCAAAGCCACCCACGGCAGCAGCCTTTGATATTCACTTTTCACTCTTATTTTCATTCTTCTTTACGTTGAAAGCCTTCCATTTTCTCTCCAAATATACCAAGACTCCATGTACTTTTTTTCTTCTTCTTTTCTTTCACTCTATTCGGCCAAGCTTCCCACCATACTATCCACTCACTTAAAAATTTTCCTTCTTTGTTTTTCTAACTCTAAACATCTACCCAAACTCATCTCTAGTTGGAGGTTTTTGCAAATTCCATCATTTGCAAGCTTGAATGTTCATCTTGAAGTTTCATCCTTAAAGGTAAAACTCATTGTTTTTCCTTTCTATTTTCATTTTCAAGTTTCCAAGCCATGATTGATCCATGGTATGGTTTTCTTTTCTAGTAGTAACTCTTAGAAAAATTTTATTTATTTTCTTAGGTATTTGAAGGAGCTAAAAACCGAAATTTCAAGGAAGGATAAAAGAAGAATTTTCTTTATTTTAAGGTAAGAGGAAGACTATAACCTAATTATTCTTGAGTGGTAGTAAGAAAATGGAATTTTGTGTGTTTGTAGAATCCATGAGGATTCATTTATATGTTGATTGTAATGATTTTCCATGTATGTTTTGTATTGTTAAATTGATTTGTTAATTTTATAATGTTGCTAGTTTTTATAATTTTGTATGTATTAGTATAATGTTAGAAATGCACGAGTATTCCAAAGAATACAACACCCTAGGTTCGGTCATAACCCTGAAAAGTGAATTTTGGATGTTTTTAAATTAATTTCAAAGAGTGTTTAAGGGTATTGAATGGAATTAATAATGTTTAAATGTTGTTCGTATTTACATTAATGCAAAAAATATTTTACAGTTACTTGAAAAATATTTTAAGCAGTTTTAAACTATTTAATAAATTTTTTACGCTAGAAAAATAAACGCATTTATTTAAGGAAAATATTGGGATTTTAAAAACGCAATAAAAATTTTACGCGATTGATGAGAACAGCAAATTTTACTGTTGGGCCAAAATGGTGGACCCGGATATGTGGAAAGTTATAGTGCGCTAAGTGGGTGCGTATTATAACCTGGTTATATGGAAAATATAGTGCGCCAAGTGGGAGCGTACTGTATTTTGAGATTTGTGCCACTGAGGGCATTTTTGTAAATATTTAAAGTTTGAGGGTATTTTTGTAAATATTTGAATTTTGATGGCATTTTTGTAAATATTTGAATTTTGAGAGCATTTTTATAAATATTTAAAGTTTGAGGGTATTTTTATAAATATTTGAAATTTGAGGGTATTTTCGTAAATAATTGAAGTTTGAGAGGTCTATTTTACTGCCTGTAGTTACATGATGTTTTGACTGTGTACTACGCCATGGTGTTTTAGTGGGCTATAGACACAAAGTATTGACAGTGCAATAGCAATCACAACGATCAGTTATAGACACAAAGTCTTGACAAGGCAATATTTGGTTGGGATAGCCAAGCTATAGACACAAAGTGTTGACAGTGCAATATATTTGGTCGGGGTAGTCAAGCTATAGACACAAAGGGTGGACAGTGCAATAGCTGGCTGGGCAGTATTATTAGAACTTTCAAATCATTCTCTCTGATATCGTTGTGTGTGTTATAGCTCCATGGAGTAGGACTGAGTCATTTTATGGTTTTGGCGTATTTATCGTGTATTTATAATTTATTGTGATGGATTCTATTCTTTTCCATAATTAGTTATTGTTAATGTTTATTATCTGTGTTGATATTAATTGCTATTTTCGTTGTATTATCGTTTTCTTATGCGCCACACTTGTGATATATTGGGTTGTCTTACCTCTTTGTTGTTGTATGTGTTGTTTGTATTATTGTGTTATATATATATATAGACGAAAATGAAGAGATTGAAGAACAAGTATTAGGCAAAGTGAATATCATATAGAGGAGGAGCCACAATCTCTGATTTCGGTCGAATATTTGGAGCCTTCGGATCATCCGTCTTAGGTTGAATTGACTTAAAGAAGATGACTACGCCAGGATTCTTAGGTTTTGTAAGAATAGAGTTCCATAGAGGAATAGAAGGTTGGCGTACTCGTGAAGAAAGCAATGGTGTAGTATATACGGGAATCATTACCTTATCTTTGCGTCCAGGAATATGATGCTGATCCTGTTGTTACTTTTGACTTGTATGTACGAGTTAGAGTTGCCTTTGGAGATCCGACGTCATTGGAATGGACTTTTCCATGTTCCCAATGAAAATAGTGTGGTATCTACGGCCGGACTCCCATCCGTAGAGCGGCCGGATCCACGCTCGTAGAAGCTGGCTGTGAGACATCCTGGTTATCTGTCATCATCCGAAGAGTTATCTAGGAATGATTCCCAGTGAACTAGATATCCATGATGTGCACTTGGGCACTTTTTGTTTTTTTTGATGTTGTCTTGTATATAAAACTTATGTTTTGTCTTTTAGCGTAGTTGTAAATGTTTTGGTATGTATTTTCTTTATTTGTAAATTATTTGTATAAGCGATGACAACAAAACTATATGTAAATTATATGTTAGTTTTTTTATATATTTGTGGAATTTTGTATGTATGTAGATAATGCATAGATGTGAAATACGGGTGAATTGATATGTATGTTAACACCGTATTAGGTGTGATGATGTGTGGTAGTTTATACGTTTTATAAACAAAATATACGTACTAATTATAATATTTATTTTATAACTTGGGTAATATTTATTATCTTTATTTTCTTTTTATCTCAAAATGTGACATCCCAAAGGGTGTTACATTAGTTGGTATCGAGCCAAGTTAGAGTCTTTAGGGGTTGTGGTTGGGTCTGTTTGTGCTTGTGTTGTGTGAATTCTCTGTGATTTATTTCCGAAAGGAAGAATCTAACTCTTATGTTTGATGTGACTGGAAAGAAAGAAAAGAATATGTCTAGAGGAAGAAGAAGACGTGCGAATATCCTTGGAGAAGAGGACCCTTTGGTAGCAGCTGTAGAGGCTATGCAGCGGATGGCGGAAGTAATAACTCAGCAGAACCAGAGAGCAACTCAACAGCACGATGCTGTAGAGGCTATGCAGCGGATGGCGGAGGTAATAACTCAGCAGAACCAGAGAGCAGCTCAACAGCAAGATGCTACTGGGGATGCCCTAAATTTATCTGAATTTAGACGTAGTAACCCGCCACAGTTCCGAGGTGAGTTCAATCCTGAGAAAGCAAGTTTGTGGATACAGGAGCTGGAAAAGATATTCGAAGGGATGGGATGCCCAGATGACAAAAAGGTAACATATGCTACCTATATGCTAAGAGGAGACGGAGAAAGTTGGTGGAGAGGAACCCGCCGGTTGTTGCAAGCTGAAGGCACTGTGATAACTTGGGAAGTGTTTTCTACTGCGTTTATGGACAAGTATTTTCCTACCAGTGCTCGATATGCCAAGGAAAGAGAATTTCTTGGTCTACGTCAAGGAAATATGACGAGTCCATGAGTATGCGTCCAAATTTGAGAGTTTGTCTCAATTCTCGATTATGCTCAAACCAGGCCAAATGATGAGTGGCGATGTAGGAAGTTTGAAGAAGGATTGCGAGTGGAGTTAAGACAAGGAGTACTGCCTTTGAAAATGACTCAATTCCATGCTCTGGTAGATATATGTGCACAATTGGAGGAATTGGAACAGTTACGGGATCCAAGGACTCGTAATTTTGGACCAATGAGATTTCAAAGGGGAGGTAGCAGTCATAATAATCGGTTTCAACGTAGGCCATACTCGAGACCATCGGGAAACCAACTTCAACGACCATCTGTTGGAGGAAGCTCTGCTAGTACTACTCCTAGTCAGAAAGCGGCGTTTGTACCAACATGTTTCAAATGTGGGAAAAAGGGTCATATTTCTTCAGGATGTCCAATTAAAGGGACAATTTGTTTCAATTGTCGACAACCTGGACATTTCTCTAAGGATTGTCCTCAGTTGGAAAAGAAACCTGCATTGAAGACTATTCGGGCAAGTCAGCCAAGATCCGGAGGACGAGTCTACACTATGACGAGGAACTGAAGTTTCTCAGTCTGACAATCTTATTCAAGGGGAAGGAACCATAGGAGGTAAGCCTTTGATTGTCTTGTATGATTCAGGCGCAACACATTCTTTTATTGCCTATAGTTGTGTTGAGAGATTAAAACTGCCTGTGTCTTCTTTGGATTTTCCATTGGTTGTTTCTACACCAACTACTAAGCTGTAGTCACATCCAAAATATGTTTGGATTGTCTGTTGTTGTGAAGGACCGTATGTTTATAGTCAACTTGATTTGTTTACCCCTAGTGGAGATAGATGTGATATTCAGAATGGATTGGTTATCTTCTAACCATATCCTGATAGATGCAATTAAATCCATAGTCTTTCGAAGGAAGAGAACTCTGGATTCTTGACTGTTGTTAAAGCTAAGTCATTACTGAAAAGTGGAGCGCAGGGATTTGTATTATTATCTTCTCTAAAAGTTGAGAATGAGAAAGATGTACATACTATTCCTGTTGTCAATGAATTTCCAGAAGTTTTTCCAGACGATGTACCTGGTTTGCCTCCGGAAAGAGAAATTGAATTTTCTATCGATTTGGTACCAGGAATAGGTCCTATTTCAATTGCACCGTATAGAATGTCACCAGCCGAGTTGATGGAGTTGAAAAAGCAACTAGAGGAACTATTGGAGAAGCAGTTTGTGCGACCGAGTGTATCACCATGGGGAGCACCAGTGCTTCTAGTCAAGAAGAAGGATGGAACTTCTCGACTCTGTGTGGACTATCGTCAGTTGAATAAGGTCACTATAAAGAATAAATATCCACTCCCACAGATTGATGATTTGATGGACCAGTTGAAGGGAGCAGAAGTATTCTCTAAAATAGATCTGAGATCAGGTTACCATCAAATCCGTGTTAAGACAGAGGATGTACCCAAAATAGCCTTTCGAACTCGTTATGGGCATTATGAATATCAAGTTATGCCTTTTGGAGTGACAAATGCTCCTGCTATATTCATGGATTATATGAATAGGATTTTTCGCCTGTACCTTGATAGATTTGTTGTTGTCTTTATAGATGACATTCTAATCTATTCTCGGTCTAAAGAAGAGCATGCCGAACATCTCGGTATAGTTCTTCAGGTTTTGAAGGACAAGCAGTTGTATGCAAAGTTGGCTAAATGTGAATTTTGGCTGGAAAAAGTGCAATTTCTAGGTCACGTAATTTCTAAAGAAGGTATTGCAGTGGATCCATCCAAGATAGAAACTATTTTGCAATAGGAAAGACCTAAAACAGTAACCGAAGTCCGAAGTTTTGTTGGATTGGCCGGATATTATCAAAGATTCATAGAAGGTTTTTCTAAGATCGTCGGACCACTTACACAACTTACAAGGAAAAGTCAAGCTTTTGAATGGACGGATGAACGTGAAGCCAGTTTTCAAGAGTTGAAGAAAAAGCTAACAACCGCACCAGTGTTGATCTTACCAGATCCTAACAGATCTTTTGATGTGTACTGTGATGCTTCGTATCAAGGATTGGGATGTGTGCTGATGCAAGACCGAAATGTGGTAGCTTATGCTTCGAGGCAATTGAAGGTTCATGAGAGAAATTACCCAACCCATGATTTGGAACTAGCAGCAGTGGTGTTTGCATTAAAGATATGGAGGCATTATCTGTATGGAGCCATGTTCAATGTCTTTAGTGATCACAAGAGTTTGAAATACTTGTTTGATCAGAAAGAATTGAATATGAGACAAAGACGATGGCTTGAGTTTCTCAAAGATTATGATTTTCAACTCCAATATCATCCAGGAAAAGCTAATGTGATAGCAGATGCTTTAAGTAGAAAAGTACTTAGTGTTTCTACAATGATGATAAAGGAAGAGGAATTACTCAACGAGTTCAGAAATTTAGAAGTATCAGTGGAATTAGTGCCTGGGAAGATTCGTTTAGGCAGAATGGTAATCTTAAATGACTTGCTTAATATAATTCGAGATAAACAAGAGGAAGATGCATTTTTGCAAAATGAAAGAGAACTGTTAAAGCAAGGTCACAAGGCAACAGTGGAAGAGGGATCAGATGGAATTTTAAGATTTCAAAGGAGAGTTTGTATACCTAACGATGCTGAACTAAAGACAGCAATATTGGATGAAGCCCATACTAGTAATTTAAGTTTGCATCCAGGAATGACTAATATGTATCAAGATTTAAAGAAATTGTTTTGGTGGCCAAGGATGAAAAGAGACGTAGCGGAACGTGTGGCGTCTTGTTTGGTTTGTCAAAAAGTGAAAGTGGAACATCAGAGGCCAGCTGGAATGTTACAACCGCTCTCTATTCCAGAATGGAAGTGGGACAATATTTCTATGGATTTCGTTACTGGATTGCCAAGAACGAGAAAAGGTCATGACTCAATATGGGTTATAGTTGATAGGCTTACAAAGTCAGCTTATTTCCTGCCCATTAACATTAAGTATTCATTGGAAAAATTAGCCCAAATCTATATCAATGAGATTGTTAAATTACATGGAGTACCTATTTCCATAATTTCTGATAGGGATCCAAGGTTTACATCAAGGTTTTGGCCAAATCTACAAGAAGCGATGGGGACTAAACTACATTTAAGCTCGCTTATCATCCACAGACTGATGGCCAAACTGAAAGAACTATACGTCTTTAGAAGACTGTTGCGTGCTTGTGTCTTTGGAGCAACAAGGAGTTGGGATGAATTTTTATCTTTGATAGAATTCACCTACAACAATAGTTTTCACGCAAGTATAGGGATGGCACCCTATGAAGTATTGTATGGACGACGATGCCGAACACCTTTGTGTTGGTATCAAGACGGTGAAAGTATGACTATTGGACCAGAGTTAGTGCAATAGACTACGAGAGAAGGTGAAAATGATCCAAGAAAAGATGAGAACTACTCAAAGTAGACAAAAGAGCTATCTTTGACAGAAGAAGGCGACCCTTGGAATTCGAAGAAGGCGAGCATGTATTTTTTAGGGTGACTCCTACGACTGGTATTGGAAGAGCTATCAAGTCTAAGAAGCTTACGCCTAAGTTTATTGGGCCTTATCAGATTATCCGTAGGATAGGTCCTGTAGCTTATCAAGTTGCTTTACCGCCGTTTTTGTCTAATCTGCATAACGTATTTCATGTGTCCCAGTTAAAGAAATATATTCCAGATCCGACACATGTGATACAACCTGATGAAGTACAGTTAAAGGAGAATCTGATGTACGAGACACTCCCTGTAAGGATTGAAGACAGAAAAGTGAAGCAGCTTCGAGGAAAGATGATTGAGCTGGTCAAAGTTATATGGAACGATGTGACAGGAGATGCTACCTGGGAATTGGAGGATAAGATGAGGGAGCAATACCCTCAATTGTTTTAAGGTACGACAAATTTCGAGGACGAAATTTTTGTTTGTTGGGAGAGTTGTAACACCACGAATTTTTCTAACTTTAAGATAAATGACAATTGCGTCCCAATATATCTTGTTTTGTAATTTTTATGAGTAGTAAACTGAATTTGACTGTTTCGTGAGTGTATTTAATTGTTGTATGTGATTTGCTCCGAGTCAGGGAAATAAAAATTTTCTGGCCGGAAAAATATTATTTTAATTAATTAGAGCTGGGGGATCTTACTAAACCCAGTTCTGATTAATATATGTATTAGTTTCGTAATTTTTAGAATTTAACTGTGCGATAAAATAATTTTTAGTATTATTTTATTACTCAGTATAAATTTTGACAGTGGACCCGATACTGTGTGTGTGCGGGACCCACGTATAAATAAAGTAACCAATGGATAGATTAGAAACTTGGACCAATAGAAATAAGACACTTAGAAGTCAAACTAATAAAGAGAAGTCAACAAAAGTGGCTTGACCATTTTGGACCATAGATTTGATGAATGGCTAGGATTGAAACTTGGTGAGCAAGCTTGAATGATGACCATAGATTTGATGAATGGCTAGGATTGAATCTTGGTGAGCAAGCTTGGATGATGACCATAGATTTGATAAATGGCTAGGATTAAATCTTGGTGAGCAAGCTTGGATGATGACCATAGATTTGATCAATGGCTAGGATTTAAAGATGAATTAGTGGCTAGGATTAAGTCAAAATTTGTAGGCTTGACTTTGGGTTAGTAGCTAATTAAGCTTAGTTTAACTAAGTTAATTATCTAATTAGCAAACTAATTAAACTAGCTTAGTTATTAAATAATTACAATCTAAATATTAATTAGATGTGCTAATATTGTTTAGAGATTATAAATTATGTAATTATATGTCTAATTAATTAGTATTGTAATTAGATAATTGATTAAAATTGGTTAGGAAATTAAACCTAATTAATTAGCTACCTAATTAGCAAGTAATTAAACATGTAATTAACATAAATTGGTTCCTTAAATGGCCTTGGGTAACACAATTTGGGCAGCACTTGGAGAGGCTTGGAGGACAAGTTTTTCAAGGCTTCCTAAGCACTCCAACAAGGCAACATCTCAACCATTGAATGGATGGATGGCTAAGATGATTTCCATGCAAATTTAATCCCTTTAGCCTCACTCAAAGCCACCCACTGCAGCAGCCTTTGATATTCACTTTTCACTCTTATTTTCATTCTTCTTTACGTTGAAAGCCTTCCATTTTCTCTCCAAATATACCAAGACTCCATGTACTTTTTTTTTTTTCTTCTTTTCTTTCACTCTATTCGGCCAAGCTTCCCACCATACTATCCACTCACTTAAAAATTTTCCTTCTTTGTTTTTCTAACTCTAAACATCTACCCAAACTCATCTCTAGTTGGAGGTTTTTGCAAATTCCATCATTTGCAAGCTTGAATGTTCATCTTGAAGTTTCTTCCTTAAAGGTAAAACTCATTGTTTTTCCTTTCTATTTTCATTTTCAAGTTTCCAAGCCATGATTGATCCATGGTATGGTTTTCTTTTCTAGTAGTAACTCTTAGAAAAATTTTATTTATTTTCTTAGGTATTTGAAGGAGCTAAAAACCGAAATTTCAAGGAAGGATAAAAGAAGAATTTTCTTTATTTTAAGGTAAGAGGAAGACTATAACCTAATTATTCTTGAGTGGTAGTAAGAAAATGGAATTTTGTGTGTTTGTAGAATCCATGAGGATTCATTTATATGTTGATTGTAATGATTTTCCATGTATGTTTTGTATTGTTAAATTGATTTGTTAATTTTATAATGTTGCTAGTTTTTATAATTTTGTATGTATTAGTATAATGTTAGAAATGCATGAGTATTCCAAAGAATACAACACCCTAGGTTCGGTCATAACCCTGAAAAGTGAATTTTGGATGTTTTTAAATTAATTTCAAAGAGTGTTTAAGGGTATTGAATGGAATTAATAATGTTTAAATGTTGTTCGTATTTACATTAATGCAAAAAATATTTTGTTACTTGAAAAATATTTTAAGCGAGTTTTAAACTATTTAATAAATTTTTCGCTAGAAAAATAAGCTGTTTATTTAAGGAAAATATTGGGATTTTAAAAACGCAATAAAAATTTTACGCGATTGATGAGAACAAAGACAATTTTCTTGTTGGGCCAAAATGGTGGACCGGATATGTGGAAAGTTATAGTGCGCCAAGTGGGTGCGTATTATAACCTGGTTATATGGAAAATATAGTGCGCCAAGTGGGAGCGTACTGTATTTTGAGATTTGTGCCACTGAGGGCATTTTTGTAAATATTTAAAGTTTGAGGGTATTTTTGTAAATATTTGAATTTTGATGGCATTTTTGTAAATATTTGAATTTTGAGAGCATTTTTGTAAATATTTAAAGTTTGAGGGTATTTTTGTAAATATTTGAAATTTGAGGGTATTTTCGTAAATAATTGAAGTTTGAGAGGTCTATTTTATTGCCTGTAGTTACACGATGTTTTGATTTGTGTACTACGCCATGGTGTTTTAGTGGGCTATAGACACAAAGTATTGACGGTCAATAGCAATCACAACGATCGTTATAGACACAAAGTCTTGACGGTCTGCAATACCGGTGGTCGGGATAGCCAAGCTATAGACACAAAGTCTTGTGATCTGCAATAGGTGGTCGGGGTAGTCAAGCTATAGACACAAAGGGTGGACAGTCTGCAAATAGTGGTGGGCAAGATTATTAGAACTTTCAAATCATTCTCTCGATATCGTTGTGTGTGTTATAGCTCCATGGAGTAGGGTGAGTCATTTTATGGTTTTGGCGTATTTATCGTGTATTTATAATTTATTGTGATGGATTCTATTCTTTTCCATAATTAGTTATTGTTAATGTTTATTATCTGTGTTGATATTAATTGCTATTTTCGTTGTATTATCGTTTTCTTATGCGCCACACTTGTGATATATTGGGTTGTCTTACCTCTTTGTTGTTGTATGTGTTGTTTGTATTATTGTGTTATATATATATATAGACGAAAATGAAGAGATTGAAGAACAAGTATTAGGCAGTGAATATCATATAGAGGAGGAGCCACAATCTACAGATTTCCAGTCTGAATATTTGGAGCCTTCAGATCATCCGTACCGATTGAATTGACTTAAAGAAGATGACTACGCCAGGATTCGTAGGTTTTGTAAGAATAGAGTTCCATAGAGGAATAGAAGGTTGGCGTACTCGTGAAGAAAGCAATGGTGTAGTATATACGGGAATCATTACCTTATCTTTGCGTCCGGAATATGATGCTGATCCTGTTGTTACTTTTGACTTGTATGTACAGTTAGAGTTGCCTTTGGAGATCCGACGTCATTGGAATGGACTTTTCCATGTTCCCAATGAAAATAGTGTGGTATCTACAGCCCGGACTCCCGTCCGTAGAGCAGCCCGGATCCCTGCTCGTAGAAGCTGCTGTGAGACATCCTGGTTATCTGTCACCTGAAGAGTTATCTAGGAATGATTCCCCAGTGAACTAGATATCCATGATGTGCACTTGGGCACTTTTTGTTTTTTTGATGTTGTACTGTATATAAAACTTATGTTTTGTCTTTTGGCAGTAGTTGTAAATGTTTTGGTATGTATTTTCTTTATTTGTAAATTATTTGTATAACTGATGACAACAAAACTATATGTAAATTATATGTTAGTTTTTTTTTATATTTGTGGAATTTTGTATGTATGTAGATAATGCATAGATGTGAAATACAGGTGAATTGATATGTATGTTAACACTGTATTAGGTGTGATGATGTGTGGTAGTTTATACGTTTTATAAACAAAATATACGTACTAATTATAATATTTATTTTATAACTTGGGTAATATTTATTATCTTTATTTTCTTTTTATCTCAAAATGTGACATCCCAAAGGGTGTTACAGTAAGGACGAAGAGAGAGCGACTACAGAATGAGTGAGAATGTGTTGTATATTAGGGACTAGGTTTTTTAATTTCTTAAGTCATTTGGACTATTGGGCTAATGGGAATGCTGGCCTAGAATGTTTTTTTTGTTGGGTAGTAGCTAGGATAAGAATTGGACTTTAACCATATAGGCTATAGGAAAATCTTTTTGGACTATTAAGAAAAACATTGGCTTAAATAATTTAGATTTTAGGAATTTTTTTTAAAAAAACTTTAATAGGTCACGGGCCAACTGAGGGTTAACGGGTCCCAACTTGTTTAATTCGCGAGTTAAACGGACTGGACTCATAGACTCGCATTTAAACGAGCTTGCAAAATGATTGGTCCTAACCCACATGTGCCATGGGTTAAACGGGCCAGCCTGCAGGCTCTGGCTCGTATACCCAGCTCTTTTGTTGATATTACAACCCAAAAAACAAATCATGATAGGTTGTTCATGCTTCTTACATTGGTTGGTTTTCCTGCTAAGCTCGAATTTTTCCATCAACAACTATTGGCTAGTGCTTCTTGTTCTTCTATGGAGGATGTCTATACTTGGCTACTTCAGGTTACTTAGATTGTGCTTCTTTTTGCTCCATCTATTAGCAACTCCTTTGTTATGGCTTCCCAATTTGCTGCTGCTACTGCTGGCTCGGGGAACCAAGGTTGTGGTAAAGGTTAACGTCCATAGTGTACCTATTCCCACAAGTATGGCCACACTCGTGAGTGCTGCTTCAAACTACTTCGAAGACCACCTCACACAACCAATTTTGCTAAGTTAGACACTATTACTCCAGCTTCTGACTCTTCGGACTAACATAGTTTAGCATAGCATAGTGATGAGTAAGGGTCATTCCTATAGAAAATTGATGTTAACTAAATGAACTATCAAGCCAAGATATATATATATATATATATATATATATATATATATATATATATATATATATATATATATATATATAAATTAATAATAATAAAGATAATAATTAATAATGATAAACAATACTAATAATTAATTATTATTATTAAATAGTAATAATAAGTACAATAATATTGAATACTGATTATAATATTAGTAATAATAGTAGTTAACAATAATAATAATTACTACAGAATAATATAGGTTTTTTATAATTACGAGAATTAAGATAAAATAAAATAAAATAATAAATAACAAATAATAAATAAATAATATATATAGAGATGAGATACAATGAATAAAGATTGATTAAGAGATTAATCTCCACTACTAGACTTTGACAAGATAAAAAATACTACTTATGAGAATTTGATTTCAATATTATTCCTGAATCCTAATTGATTCTAACAACTGCAGGATAGCTTGGAACCCTGCAACTACCTCAATCTTTCCTTAGTTTGTTGTTAGATAGCAAGACCTCAACTACCTAATCCCTAAATATCAAGCAACTTAGTTTTTCACAGATTTTGAACCCAATGGAAGTATTAAAATGAGAAAGATAGGTTGATCAAAGCAACAATCACACAACCATGGATCATTTTACTTGGGTTGTATTCTTCTTCACAATTAACAATTGCAAAATGCCACAAAAATTAGGAAAATAACACTTTTCCACCCCTAAACTAGAAATAGACAATTATCAAGATCTATCTTGTAGTGCTTCTAAACAAATAAAGATAAGAATCATAAGCGATTATAACGGAAGAACACAAGCAAGTTCAAATAAAAACACAGAGAATAATATCTACATCAAACAACCAAAGTCATGTCTAGGACTTCAAAATAACCCATAACTAAAATGAAGGATTTATACTCTAATGGCCATAGATAACATCATTATAAATCAAATATATAAAAGAGGATCAAGATGTAGAATGAAAGAATGATTATGATGATGACTTGAAACTCTTAAATCTTCCTCTTGAATCTTATCTTCAAAGCTCTTCTCTCTTTTGAGCATTTGATCTTTTGTCAAGCTCTTCTAATGGTTTCTTTATGAAGGCTCCAAAAACTCTCCTATGAAAGATGTGTTTTGTAGCCTCTTACTATTCTATTTGTAAAGTAGAATCATGCTAGGGTTAGGTTTGTAGTGCATCACAAGTCTGGCCCAAGTAGGTGATAAGGGATTTTGACTTAACAATTAACCAACATAAATCACGTGACATCAGTGACAAGTGGCACAAATATGCCCTAAAATGGCATAAGGAATTACTTATCTATGTGTGGTGTGGGTTTGGATACATTGATGCAGGGCCATGCAATTCAACGGTGATTCTTGACTAGAAGACAATGGACTTAGTCTTCGAGCTAAACATAAGAGTTGTATAATTGTTTCTTAGATTTCTAACACTATAAGAATTTCCTCAATCTAATATTTGTAGCTCATGATATGCTCATTTTAGTGCAGCAAGGTCAAAAACTACCCAAATTTGCATCTAATTTGTATTAGAAATATGTTTTCCTAGAATCTACAATCGAATCTACAATAAATACACAAAATATAGCATAAAAACCTAAAATAACATAGAAAATAGTTATCACCTCAAAATATGCAATTTCTCTACATATATAATAAAATTCAATAAATTATCAAGGCTATCTCCATAAATATAACAAATCAAGAAATAAGAACATGATTTTTTTGCAACCTATCACTACAAAATCATAGCTAAAGCTCTTGGTCATATTCTATCCCTACCCTCCCTAACTCTTGATTCTATCCTTTATGTTCTTGGTTGTCTACTCAATCTCTACATCAGTAAATTAACTAGTACTCTTAATTGTTTCGTTATTTTCATTAATAATTCTATTCTTGTAAGGGATTGAGACACGACATAGATAATAGGTGAAAGGTGTGAGTCTCAGGGGTTTTATCACCTTTCTTTTCCTTCATCCCATGCTTCCTTTACTTCTGATGTGTAATATCTTGGACCAAATAGGGATAAGATGGGGAATAGAATTAGTTTTAAAGGTAGTTGGGTAATTTTCCTACCTTAAGTTTTAAAAAATGAAGATAGAAGTTGTTTTAAAAAGGAGAGATGCATCAGAGATAGAGAAGAACTTCTCTTCTCCTTTGTAAAAACCAGAAGCTCCATTCCAAGCCATATCAAGTTTTTATCTTGTTCTTCTATTTTGTCACAAATCTCTTGCACCCATTTGCATCTAGAGGTTGAGGTAAGTTTATACTCTTACATCTTGTTTCCTTTGTAGTAAATCTAAAAAATCCCCCAAGCTTTGCTATCTCAAAAAATGGTACGTGAGTGTATTTTGGGGCTTTGAGTAAAAATCTAATGGTTTAGGAGATTGGGTTTTAGTAGGTAATAATATGGAAGCCATTTTGATTTTTTTCTCATAAGTTTCTTGAAAACCCTAAACCCTAAGCCCTAAACCCTATAATTATCTAGTCTCTTTACCCATTGCTAGTTAAACCATAAATAGATTTTTAAAGCTTTATCATTTAAAAATTTTAAATGGCGTAGTTATTTTATTTATTTATGGATCTTGTATTTTAAATTCCTAATATCTAGTGAGTAGCTTTATACTTTAAGGGAATGACAACAAGTTAAGAGCTAAGGAATAACCCCTAAAAGTTAGTTAGAGGCTTTGGTGGTCAAGTTAAGAGTAGAAGCCCCTCATTTCGTAGCAAAACTTATAAATTTTAGAGAGTTATCTCTAAAGGAGATCTCTCCCTTGAGATTGCTTCTTAGTGTAGACCCTTGTTTCATTTATATTAACTTGTCCAAATATTTGTTTATAGTCAGATTTAGTGGGTACTATGCCGCTTGTTTCTCTAGGAGTTATGGGGAGCAACTAAGTTAGTTCTTTGTATTTGTGAGTGAATAATTTACTTAGTAACATACTTTCCTAAGATTATTTTATTGCGGAAATAAGCTTTCCAAGCTTATTAAATTTTCCCTTCAATATAAAGTCTATTTCAATGAAGATAATCAAATTACAACTTCCATTACCAATTTGGAATTATTATTACTACTACTATTTTTTATGAACTTAGATTCTGTAACATCCTAATGCAGGTAACCTAGTATATTGCACATATACTTAGATAAGCAGTATTAGCAAGCTACTTCTAACCTAAACAACTAACTAAACCCATACCATTCATTTTACATAAATAAATATGGAGAGCCTGAACAACAAAAAGTCATATATATACATCATCAGCCTCTTAAGGCAAACTGTAATACATAACTTTTATAAACTCAAGGCAGTAGGAAATAAATATACATCATATTTATTACAAGAAAAAAAATAAACTATACTAGTTCTTCTACTCCTTCTGCTTCCCTTACCTGTACCTGGATTTATATGGAAACATAAACAGGGTAAGAAATCACAATTTCTCAATATAAGCATTCCAATACCAGTGTTCATTCATTCCCGATGAACAAACCATACAAAACATAAGATTAAGCCTGCAATAGATAAATGAGCCATTACTCAATACTATCAAAATGTATACATACGCTATGTAACATTCACAAGACAAGCTAAAATTCTATCTCGCATAATATTAAACAATCAATAATATCAAACAATGGTCCATACAATCGTAAGATATCATCGAGCAAGCAAGCAACAAGCAAGTGATTAAGCCATGACAAATGCCCATACAAGTGTCAACCATGCAATGCTTTATGTTATGAAGGATGATTATGCTCAAACAAAGTCCACGTATTATGAATGTGCAATGCCAATGCATATTTTAAAGTTGAAAACATAAGCTATTTACTTATTTCCCCAAAAACCATGTTCCTTGTATATACTAAGTAGGATAGGCCTCCAAGCCCTGACACTACTTGGTGATGTATGGACTAGTTTCCCTCACAAAAGTAAGAGTACTGCTACCAACACCATACACCGATAACCTTGACCATACAAGCAAGCCCGCAAGGAGAATTCAGATCCAACACCTCATTCTCAGGTCATATGGTTGTGCACACCATCTAAGGTCACAATATATAAGAAAATAATCAAATACCAGGTTTGAAAAAAGGATATGCAATGTATTTCGCAAATACATATAATCCTCACTAGGTCCTTCATAACCAAGTAACTAAGAAAAACTAGCAAACTTCACAACCAAGCTCACTTATCACATAAGCAGCAAAGTCACATTTCCAGTACTTCCCATAACTCAACCTCATCTCAAAGGATGCCTAAGGTTTCACAAATCCTATCACAAGGTTCACTTTAACCAAGTGAAAGAACTATTACTAGCAAACATGCACTCTTAGCTCAACTCTATCACGTAAAGGAACCAACCCATATTTCTAGCATATCCTCAAATTCAACCTTTAAGAACAAAAGGGCATACATCCACTATGCATTATAAACTCAACTTTAACTCTAAAGGAGTAATCTGTGCATAAAGACAGGCATACTATACCAAACAAACCCAAACTAGTTATTTCTAGTACACTTTGTCTTAACTTCTCAAAGTCCTTCACATAAGGTAAGTGGTTATTCTTTCTAAGAACTACCACTTGTTGTGTCTCAACACTAATGATTTTGAATTTAGAACCCCACACCATCACTCATAAGTGATTTAGGAATCAACCTCATGTTGATCAAATGTCTAAACACTAACCTAGACATTCTGTCATACTTGAATGTCTAAGAATTTCCTAAACTTTTCATATATACAAGTTGATAATTCTCCCCAAGAAATATTCCAGAAGTACCTCAATATACCCTAAAAGACTTGCACAAATGATCTCATCTAGTCAAGAACTTAAAAACATAAAAAATGATAATTTTGAAGATTCTGACCTCAAACACTGGTCATGTCTGATTACATGCCTCCCCCCCCCGTGTTTTGCTCTGTGAGCACTACTTCATGAAATAGAACAGGAAGAGAGGGACATGTCCCCTCCCCCCATGTCTCTTAACCAGATATACTGCAGCTCACTCTGTAGAATCGTGTTACTATTCCATTGGCTAAATTCTTTGGCTATTCCAATCCAATCTCTAGGTGATTTCAAGTCTCAAACAAGTTCACAAACATGAATGAAACTTAAAACACCAATTGATTTCATAAAAAATGGATCAAAACACTAAATCACTCATCTAAATCCCTAAAATCAACACTTTGAGCTTTAAAGGACCAAATGGAGAGTTTTTAGTTTCTAATCCAAACTCTTAGCATGAGCAAGTCATAAACTACATTTAAAACTTATCCAAGCAAGAAATTCACTCAAAACACTTCAAGAACTCATTTGGGCATATTAAACCTCAAACAAGCCTAACATGGAAAATGAGAAAAAGATGAAGTTTCAAACTCAAAAACCCCTACCTCTTGTAGCTGAGATGAAGATCTTGAAGCCTTAATCTTGCTCTTGGATCCTCCTTCAAGCTTGATCCTTGGTCCTCTAACTTTCCTCCTCCTTTCTCCTTCTCCCCCATGGTTTCCATTTCTCCCTTTCTCTTTTCTATTTTTGTTCCTGGCTACCGTGAGAGAAATGAAGAGAAGAAGCCAAAATTGGCTTCTTATAGCCTATCACTAAAGGGTACCAAAAATCTCGATCTGCTAAGAACACTCAGATTCCACCGAATCCAGGTTTCTAACTTCCAACAAATATAAAATAAATCCTAAGATTCATTAAAAATCTTATTGCACCATTATCACATTTTTTCATATCTATGACTAGTCAATCCGTTAGTAAAACACATAACCAGTATGCCTAAAAATACCAAACTAACTTTGATTATCCTCAGATTTTAACTGTAGCGCAATTCATACATTTGTGGCCTAGAAATAAAGTCTCCACATTTATTTCCACTAACTGAGCAATTTAAATCATTTTCGGGGCTAATAACAACTATTTCTCGCAAACAATGTTACAACAAAGTGGCTAAAAATGCTTAGAAAGTCACAAAATTAAACAGACATGTTAAGCAGACATTAGGCTATCTCTATATCCATATACAAACCTGACATGTTTTCTAGGGTGTTACAGATTCTATGATTATCATTTTAGACATTGCTAAACCTCTTTTACAATGGCATTAAGTATGCTTTTAAGTAATGGTCCTATTGACAATTTGAGTTATGTGAGTTGTTATTAATGATAATGCAACGATATGTTTCAAATCTTAATGAGAGATTGAGAAATGAGTTTTTTTGACTTTGATGATTTGGTTCTAGTTACGATATTCTTAAGCTAAATTTATATTTTTATATCCATGATGGGTTCTGTGTCAAAACACCGCTCACCTTTAGTAACAATACCACTTGTTGTAGCGAAGAGATATAACGACCTATATACTCATAGTAAATTTAGTAAGCTATTGAGTGAGAGGACCCTGGACATGAAATTTTACTACTTGCCATAGCGAAGAGATATAACGATCTATGTGCACATAGTAGATTCAATGAACTATTGGGTGAGAGGACCCTAGACATGAGATTTTACCAGTTGCTATAGCGAAGAGATATAACGACCTATGTGAACACAGTGGATTCAATGAGCTATTGGATGAGAAGACCCTAGTCATGAGATTTTATCGCTTACTGTACAAGAGATATAATGGCCTATATGCATATAGTAGATGTAGAGATTTGTAAGGTGAGGCAAGGCCCCCAACTTGAGATGATATATATTAATACTCAAATTTGTCCAAGTGATGTTTGGACCTTGTATTGTTTTTCTTTTGGGTTAGTCAAGTCTAAGTCCAATTGGTTAGAAAAATAATAAAGAGAGAAGTCCAAGACCAATGCTAAAAAAGGGAAAAAAGATATATTAATTTGTGACAAAAGTAAAAACAATAATTGAAATATTTAGATGCAATTTTTGGTGGGATATTGAAAGAAATTTGAAGATAAAAATCTTAATTAAATCTTAATATTAATTTAAAATATCCAATTTGGATTTTAACAACTAAAAAGGTTAACAAAAATGGTTAGCAATTTTTAGACTAGATACGTGCTAAATTTTTAACTGTAAAATGTCTTCAAATCATTGATTTGTTCTTAATTTAAAGAGTTTTAATTCTTAACCCGAATAAGAAATAAGACTATACATGTTGAGATTTTTAGCATCATTAAATTAAATTCCAAATTATTTCATATTGCTTTTTGATTTACAAGCAATAAATGAGGGGAAATTGGAAAAGATTTGATGGCTAAATTAATTGAGGCATCACTTGGCCTATAAATAAGAAAGCACCAAAGGAACTTGACACTTTTTTTTTTCTTTTCAAAGAAACAATACCCTTTTTTCTTAAAAAAAACAATTTTCTTTTCGAAAACAACACAATTTCAAAAAAAAGATATAGAGAAAGTGGGGATCAGAGAGTATTTTGGCCATGGAAGGAAAAGGCAAACAAGGGCTCAAAGCCTCAAAGCTTTATTCTTTTACCTTTAAAATCTCTATTTCTTATTCAAGTATGCCACTCATCTCTTCTTGATTATCTCTTTAGTTCATCACCTTGCTATAATTGTTATCTCACTAATCAAGTCAGAATGTAAAAATATGCACAAGTACTGGCTCATAGAACTACTGCCAGTGATGCTATTGGATCTTACCAAGTGAGTTGGCTTGATTTAATTTTTTAATAAATAAAAAAATATTTTTCTTACATCCAACTTTAAACATAATATCAAATAAAAATCAAATAAAATTTTGAAGCACAACCAATGACGGAAAAGTTACGAGAGGATCGTGGTGTCGATCATTTAAATTCTTCCCACTAGTATTGAGGCTTATCACTATTAGAGCTCGCCAAGTGAGCTGACTTGATCTAATTTCCCAAGATTTTTTTTAATAAAACAAAATAAAAAAATAAATGTGAGCAAATTTACAAATTCCTAACCTTTTGATTGTGGTGGATTAAAGCTGCTATGAAACCTTTTTAAAAAAAAATCACCTCAAAATCTCATTTCACACAAAAAAATATTTTCTTAAATTAAAGTCTTTTGAAATGAGATTTTATTTGGCCATTCACTCTAAAGAAGAGATATTTTCTTGAAGCAAATAAATAAAATTTTGTTTGGTCATCTTTTTTTGAAATATTTTTAATAAAATATGTAAGCATTAATTCACCACTTTCGTATTTTATGTTAGGGGATTTAAATGTATTCCATAGAGAAATGACTATTTAGCCACCCATTCCCTGTCAAAGTCATTTATCACTCTTGATAATATACTTAACAAAGTGGGACAAGTTAAAATAAAACATTTTGGCAAATAAACAATAAAGGACTAATTTATTTAATTTTAAAGGATAACACTATATTAAATAAGTAATCGTTCTTGGAACGGACGACATTAGGTGCTAATACCTTCCCTACCCGTAATTAACCCTCGAACCTAAACTTTAAAACACATACCATCTTTTAGATATTCGATCAAACATTTCCTTGTTTAATGAATAAATCAGTTAGTGGCGACTCCTTTTCATTCTTACATTAATTTGCAAGAATTTGCCACTCTGCGTTGCATTGTGCCGAGAGGGACGTTGTGATAGCTTGGTGACTCCATTGGGGACTTGGAGGGTTATGTTGTTGTTTAATCTTTTGTTATCTTTTCTCTTATTTTCTTTTGTTTTTGTTTGTCTCTTTTATTATCCTTATACTTTGAATGTTATAATTAATTTTGCTTGAATGTTCCTTCTCACACACTACACTTACACACACAAGTCCTATACTCGGGCTCGTACCTTGTAGGCTTAGATAGAGGGTTAAGTAGTGTTGTCTTAAAAGACCTTCGGTCTTCGTATAGGCACATGAAAACTCCTTGCTCAAATTGAACCCTTTCTGTTTATAACTTATCATGGGTAAGGATTGGGGACTTTGCCAGCCAAAGTGTTGGTGACAACAAGGACAATTTGGGGACCTTTTCCCTCACAAGAGTAAGGGCAAAGTAATGTCACTTTGAGAGGCCTTCAGTCTCTGTATAGACACACGAAACTCTTTTACTCAAATTGAACCCTTTTCGTTTGTAGCCTATCATGGGTGAGGATTGGGGACCCTTACTAGCCAAAGTGTTAGTGACAGTAGGGCAATTTGGGACTTTAACCTAATAGGGGTCTAGAGCTTAACCCATCACTTAGAATAATCTTTAAGTCACCCTTGTCCATAGAACTAATTCTTTAGAACAGGTATCCAACCCAGGTAACCTTATTTCATAAGACACTTAAGGGATTTTGATGTGTTATTTTCCTTTTTAATTATCACTCGTTTTCTATTTTTCTACTTTCCTTTTTCTTTTTTTTCTTTTTTTGCTTTGCATTTGCATTCATGGTCTAATTTTGTAAAAATATCACTAAATCTCAAATAGCCATTTAGATATTCTCAAGAACATGGATAAGGGGAAGCAACCTTCTCAACCAAGGGCTACACTTGATGTAAGTGAAGCGATGATACAAGAGTTAAAGCAAACCCAGATGCAAGAAGGTGATAGCCTACCAGAAGGATTCTTTATCCAATTGCCATCACTTGGAAAGCTTGACTTCGAGCAAATGGATTTGGGCCCGCTAAAAGACATATGGTCATGAATGACAAGGAAGGAAGAATTTAACTCGAAGTATGGACTAATAGCATATCTTTTATCCATCCTAATGGACATTCCGATGGTGAAGGCCTTGCTACATTTTTGGGACCCTTTTTATCGCTGCTTAACATTCCAACAATTTGATATGGTCCCTACAATTGAAGAATACACTAAATTGCTTGATTCAAATGGTGTATCTAAAAATAAATTTTTCCATTATGAGCCGAAAGCAGAACCAAAGAGGAAGCTATCCAAACTAATAAGGGTCCTAGTGGTTGAATTGGAAAAGCACATGAAGGATAACGATTGAGGTCTGGATGCAGTTTACTTGTTGAAGTTAGTTTAGAGCAATGTTGACAATGATTAGGGAATGGCTATATTAGCCTTAGCCATTTATGGGTTGATAATTTTTCCAAGTGTGAAAGGTGAAATAGACGGACAAGTCATAAAGTTGTTCGAACAAATAGAGCATGGCATTGACCCAGTATCATCAATTTTGGCTGAATCCATTAGATCCCTAAATTTCTGCAAGTATTGCAAGAAAGGTCGATTCTGAGGATATGTTTAGTTACTAAATATCTGGATGACTAGTCACCTTCCAACCTCAGAATGCTTCCAATACTTGAAATTCAAATAGAGCATATGTTATCCTGGGTTTCGTAATCCTCTTCAAGAGTATAGCAACTCATAATTGGCGTCCAAGACCCCAAAGAGAAACTAGTGGATTAGCTATTTCTTTGAAATGAAGGAAGTGGTTTGGAAAGCTCCGTGGATGCTATTCACTTCTACCATTTGCCGATGCAGAGAAAAACCATGGGTCCTACTCATAGGCCATTGGGGGGTGACTAGTTATGCACTGGCCATGGTCAAGAGACAGTTAGCGTCGAAACAATTTGTTCCAATGACACATGGGCTTTCAGAATTTGAGTTCACCTATATTGATGAATGAGCAAGCCAGAAGATCAAAGAGGCATATGAAGCATGGAAGGACATACGATATATGAAAAGTCCTGTTTCTAGTGGCACTACCTCAAGCTACCTAATATGGTAGGAGAAAAGAGGAAAGGGCTTTGTCATGCCTAAGGTACAAGGCCTTGAACTACCTACTCATATGTTCAATGACCTGATCGACTACAAAGCTGAAGCTGAAGGAAAGTATGAGACAGCCTATCTATGGTTCAAGGAAAGAAAAGCTATGTTGACAGCCAGAGAAGCTATGCTTGTAGTCGAAACTGAAAAAATGATCACTCAAAAGAAAGGATGAGACTTCAAGTTGACAAAGGCAAAAAGCAAGGTGAAAAATAAGGAGGAAGAGTCTACACAAATGCAGCAGGAAATATGGAGATTGAGAGAAATGTGTCAAGTTCTTAATCAGAAGAATGAAGCTCTGTAGTTGAAGGTGCATACTATAAATTCCATATTAGAAGTCAGTCACGGGATAACTACTCATTTGCTGGTGGAAAAAACTTTAATTAAGAGAAAAAAAAGGTATTTCGACAACAGAAGCATGCACTTCGAGACAACAAAACTAAGAGTTACTGAATAAGACTTATGGCCTACTCGAAGATGTCTAAGTGGTAGTTAAGAGAGCCAAAAAGAGAGCAAGAGAAGTGAAATAATTTGAAGCAAGGATGCCGCCAGGTGAAGCTGAGGAGTTCTTAGCTAACATCAAGAATGACTTCAACTATATTGACAAATTCTATTGAAGCTTACGGAGGACTTAGGACTAATAGTTATTTCATAGACTCTTTCGTAAATTTGAATTTATTTGGAAGTTTCTATTAAGAGGAACCTTTTATGTTTTCTTTGAAGTTTGGTGTGGCAATGAATGACATTTAGTAATATTATTTATAATTTTGGACCATGTTCATACATCCAAGCATATTTTAATTCACATTTGTATTTGCATTATTCACGTCATTTTTAAATTTTATCAAAGGGAATAAACAAAGTAGAAAAAAATGTCTCAAAATCACCTTTATTGGACTTGATCCCAAGCAAGGATCATGGTTGAGGAAGAGCATGAAAAGACTCAAGAAGAGTGGAAAAATAAGGTAACTCTATTGAGGGAACAAATGGCTAAGATCCTAGAATCCATTCAGATGAATAAGAATATAAATAGGGACCCTTTTGGAAGAAATGAAGAACAACCTATTTTTACACTCTTGTGCGGTGTTAGTCAAAGTGGCATATTACCCTTCATTTTCGGCTTCATCCCATCGCACACCTCAAACTCTTCAGGTTTTGTCCCATCGCAGACCACCGACTCTACGAGCTTTATCCCACCACTTATCACCAATCCTCCAGGTTTCATCCCACCACAATCCAATAATTCTTCATATGGCAACCCAAACTTAGACTAATTAAATACTATCTTCCAATGAAGTCCTCAAATCGGAACCATACTCTAGCCTTTTCTTTTTTCACACCACACAATCTGACTCTTAGCCCAAGGGGAAATTAGATGTTCTCAAAGAGAGGTTGCAGGCTATAGAAGGAGGAAGCAATTATGGAATTGTG
Source organism: Ormosia semicastrata (assembly GCA_029884595.1). Lineage (NCBI taxonomy): Eukaryota > Viridiplantae > Streptophyta > Magnoliopsida > Fabales > Fabaceae > Ormosia > Ormosia semicastrata. The sequence goes on from JAQQTO010000063.1 coordinate 101,557,776, forward strand.
GATACTTCAAAACTTTATCTCATCCCGGATGTTGTGATCCCCTCAAAATTCAAGGTGCCAGAGTTTGATAAGTACAAGGGGACCACTTGCTTGAAAAGCCACTTGACTATGTATTGTCACAAGATGGCTTCACATGCTAATGATGACAAATTACTAATTCACTTCTTCTGGGATAGTTTAACTGGGGCCACTTCAAATTGGTACACACGCCTTAATAGAGATCACATACATCATTGGAAGGATTTAGCTATTGACTTTGTAAAACAGTATAAAAACAACATTGACATGGAACTAGATAGAATGAAACTACAAAGCATGTCTAAGAAACATGTTGAGACCTTCAAGGAATATGCTCAGAGGGGGAGGAAAAGATCTATGCAAGTAGAACCCCAATTGTCAGAGAAAGAAATAGTAGCTATGTTTATTGACACACTTCAAACATCATTCTATAATCGAACGACTGGAAGTGTATCATCAAACTTTCAAACATTATCATAATTGGAGAAAGGGTGGAATGCGGAATGAAGACTTAGAAGGTTATTGATTTAACTGGGGAAGAAAGTGTGAAAAGGCCTTAAATAGGGAATAAAAAGGAAGGAGACATAAATACTGTAACATTTTATATAAGGGGACCTATTCAACAAAACTTAGGACAAAATCTTTCTAGCTCTCAACCATCATTCAAAGCACCTTATATGCCTTATCCATATTTTGCCACCACCGCACAAGCCTCATATCCTCAGCCATACCAAGCATTATCACTTATTCAATTCCAAGTCCTATATCCTCTAAACACTCAACTTTAGGCCCAAAACCAAACCAGCTATTAAAGATGGATTGAAAGTAACCAAGAGAGAAAGCACGAGTAGTTTGACCCCATTCCTATATCATACATTAAGTTGCTACCCCATCTCATTCGTAGCTCTCTAGTAGTCCCTTGTCCAGTGAAGCTAATGGAACCCCTATATCCAAAGAGGTTTGACCTAAATGCCAAATTTGATTACCACACAAGGATTACAAGTCACTCTACAGAGAATTGCAGTGGCTTGAGACATAAAGTGCAAGACCTGATAGAGGTCGGGTGGTTAAATTTCAAAGGTGACACTCCTAATGTGGGTCGTAGTCCTTTCCTTAACCATGCAAATCCAAAGGCTAATCCATGATGTGTAAAAGATATTATGAAGCTCAAGAACATCATTCTAGGAAAAGTGTGTTTTAGTTATCCTTGGCATATATCCACTAAATTGAGAAATGAATGGAGTTTTCCTTTTTGCTCTAGAGTCATCATAATAATTCTTGATACTTGTCCTATGGCTCTGCCCAAGGTCGTAGGATGACATTTGTAAAATGGGTTTGCCTATTTTAATTTTAGTGTTATTATCATAAATGCATTTTGTTTCTCAAGTGAACTTCTTACCCTTTTAAATCTTCACTCTAACTTATTCCTTTTTACTTTATGATATTTTCCTTTATTTACTTTTCCATTACCTTTGCTAACTTAAAATCATTTTCAAAAGTGATACTCTTGAAAATGATAATGTTATGTCCTAAGTTATCATTTTGGTCACCCTAATTATCATGCTAATAAGAACGACAAAGTGTTAACACTCCAGCAAGTGCACTAGTTCGTATAAGGAATATAATTAATAAATATCATTCCCATGAGGATTGAAATTAACACAGAGTTTTTTGCTATTTCCACTACTTGGCTACAATCAAACTTTGATAAATTTTATTTAAAAATAATAAGTGTAAAAGAATGAAATCTATTTGCAGGAAATAAAATCACAGAAATTATCAGATTTGGGGTTGTCAGGAAGATAAAAGTGGTTAGGGTTTGAATGACAATTTATTTGATTCAAATCCTTCATTCATTTTGGCTTACGATTGAATTCTAAAAATTAGTTCATATTCAATTCCTTGAAATATGAATCCCTCTTAAACCCACTGATGTGTGGATAAAATACACACATCTTGTGCTTGATTTGAGGTGGATTTAGGTGTGATTTGATTGATTTATGTTGAAATTTATGTCACATTTAATCTAATTATCCTTAATATCTCATGATTGGTCTTTCTCTATGTTTTTAGGTCCAAAAGAGGTGTTTTGACATGGCTCTATAAAGCTTTGGATGGATTCATTGCAATGGAGTTGAGCTCGGAATTTATATAACCAAGATTCATGGAGTTTTTGACCTTTGCGCGATAAAATGAGCATAACTAAGCTACAGAAGTCAAAACGAGGTGATTCAGGTGGCATTGGAAAGCTAAGAAAAATTGCTACAATTTTCATGAAGAACACTTCAGTATTGAGAGATTAAGGAGTTACACACGACCATGTGTAACTTGGACAATGCTTCTGTCAAGCTCACACAACCCTGTGTAACTTGAGGAATGCTTCTGACTAAGTCACACGATCATGTATCTTGGTCACATGGCCGTGTGACCCCCTACATTAAAATTATACAGTTTTTAAAACTCATATGGCCTTGTCATCCACTCACCCAGACGTGTGAGGTCTTCTAGAGCGTAAAAGAGGTAGTTTTCACCCTAATTATTATAAATAGAAGCAAACCCTCAAACCTAAAACATACAAAGGCTGCAGGAGACTTTGAGAGGCACACGAATTGGAGGCTAGGGCTTGGAAGATAATAACAATAGTAATTGAAGTTCAACCATTGAAGACATCTTCTCCATCTTCATCTTCTCCATCTTCTCTTTTTATTTTGGAATCATGGTTATTTCTTTAACCTTTGTTCTTGATTGTGCTATATTAGTAATGAGCGGATAAACCCTTTTTTTCTAGGATTAGGATGAAACTCTCTATTTCTCTATGTTGAATTATTAATTTGATTCTTTGTTAATGAGAAGTATTGTTCTTGATTCATTCTTAGTATGCTTAATGCTTGTGGTATGTTGCGCACCATATTTACATGATCTTAGGCTTTAGGAGAAGGATCGAAAGATGAAATCTAATGACTTGATAATATAAGAATTAAACTTAGGAATTGAGACCTAGACATAGACTTAAATCCTTTGAGGAACCAACGATTGTCATGAATCTTAATGGGTTGGAACTTAGATTAATTGCCATAAGAATGAGATTAATGAAGTTTTAGCATGTTTTTAGTGCCAAGAAATTGGGTTTTAAATAATTTAAGACAAATCGTCTTCAAGAACATAATTGACCATTAGCAAAGATATTATTACAATTTAGCATAGGGGGTAGTGTAGTGAATTCCCAGTCTTAGGCCTTTAACCCTTGATTGAATCTTGATTTTCTTAATTTAATTGCTATTTATTTGCTTTAAGTTTTGTTTTGATTTAAATTTAGCTTTCACTATTGATTTTGTTCGCTTAAATAATCAAAATTGCCATAAGAGTTAGTAATCAATCAATCCTTATGGGAACAATCTTTATTTACTACTTGTACGATACGTGCATTTGCGAAAAATCCACAACACCCATAAACATCAATTAATCCCTTAATTAAAATCTGAGAGAATAAGAATTTAACGTTTTATGGATATTCTAAAATCACATACTCATGAAATTCTATTCCTAGCAAAAGTACGACAATTAGACCAAGAAGCTTAATTCATATTCCATCTTCCGATTTCATATGGATTCTTCATATATATATATATGATCAACTACTCCACAGTAATATCAATAAAATAAAACAGGTCTAATTGCTAAACCATGAAAGAAAGACTTGAATTGAGTCAAAAAGTCATTACATCATAAGTTGAGAAAGATCCATCACCCTAACTAGAGAAACTTAGCAATTCATGGTGAAAACAAAGGAAACAACAAGAAGAAAAGCAGACACCCTAGTCATCTTTGATGATTCGGAGAGATTCCCATTCTTCTGTTGGTCGGTAAGTCTATTTCTCCCTTTCCAAGACTGTTTCGTACCCGTCTCTCTGTTCTGACGACTAAAAGTGATTTAGGTCATAATTAGTGGGCCTTTTATTCTAATATGGGCACCTAGGCATTGTGTATGGGGCACCTAGGTGCTCACTGTATAGTATCAAGAGCCTGTGTCAATCTGGTTTAGCGTCTAGATGTTGAAATGAGAGCACCTGAGCGCTGACCTTCTAGAGAGCTTCCTCTGTTATGTGTCTGGGCGTCTAGGCGTTGAAATGAGAGCGCCTGAGTGCTGACCTTCCATAGAGTCTATTCTGTTACGGGTTTGGGCGCCTAGGCACTCAAGGGATAACGCCTAGGCGCTCAAGGGATAGCACCTAAGCGCTATGTGAACAGACTGAATTCCCTTGCTTTACCTCCAAAAATCAAGCTCCTCCCTTCTTGGATGTTTTCCTACAAAAACACATTAAAATGGTGAGGATTCTTCTTGCTTTCATTCAATTATTCTCAATCACAAATCAAAATAACTTAAATCTTAATCTATGTTCATTATTGTAAGATACTTGGGCAACAACAAGCAAAATAGTAAATTAGGGGGAACAAAATCAACTTTTCACGATGTAAAGCTATATCTTTTGCGTGCTCTTCACTCCCCCAAACTTAACCATTGCCACGTCCCTGGGCAAAGAAACAAAATAAAAAAATAGAGCAACTAAAATCATTTTGTTTATTCTAAAATAAATGAAGTGTTTTTAAACAAACTTAGTGCTATAAACCATGAATACATAGTTCAGGTCACCGAAAGATATAACTAAAAGGATCACTTTTCTCAATCACCGCAACACCAAGAATAAAGTAACTTTGCATGCACACAGATTCACATGTGAACAAACTTAAACAAATTTGCTCTCTTCACTCAAGTGTTTGGGCTCTTTTATTTTCACTCCTTCACAACATAAGCACACCTTACCATAGGCTTGGTTCATCTCTACAAATCCATTATCCACATGCATGCATGCCATAAGTCATGAGGTCTTTTATTCGGGGTTGTAATTGGGCTAAGGTGAGGGGTGGACATATAAGGAATGGTCAGGTTCAATCAAAGGGGCTATAGACCAAAAAGAACTTAATTCTCTTAAGAAACGCAATGAACTAGTACATACTCCCTACTCAATCTTTCATATCTCACATCCACATTTATTATGGTCTCTCTTTTTCTTTTTCTTTTCTTTTTCTTCTTCTTTTGGTTTTTTTTGCTAAATATGGAAATAACTGACATCCTCTTTCACAATATACTAAACTCAACCCATCGATTCCTAATGTAAAAATTATGCACCTTTTTCATCCCCAAATCAACAATGGTCTATTGACTCATTTAGTTGGTTATATTCATGGTTTTATGCTTAAGAGTTATGTTGAGCTAAAAAGAATGGAATCGTGCTCAGGCTCAAGGGGATGCACTAGGAAAAAATGTATGTGGTTGTCTTTTTGGCCAGAGGGTTATCAATCAAACAACCTCAATCATGCTTTATGTATGCATACCTGCCAACAATTTTAAAAAGAGAGAAAACAAGTTCTGAAAGGTATATTTATGAGTGAAATGCACACAATCAAGAAGATATGAGTGGATGGTTGTTCCCCCTTCATGCATTAAGGCTCAAAACTCACTTCGGGTTCTCACCTACATGTAAGTGGCATACACTAAGTTACCCTACCCTCGAAACTGTGGTGAAGAGAAGCTTACTCAAAGTTATTCACTCAGTTACCTTGCTCCTTCTTCTTGATTAGCAACAGTTCAATTTTTTTTAAACCATGAAAAATTGCAACAAGAACTGAAAAAAATAAAGAAAGGTCATATAAGCATGAATACAGAGTCTCCCCTAAACTTACTCTCGTGCTTGTCCCCAAGAACTTGAGAAGTGAACCCTAAAGAAACTAGAAAAACATAAGCAAAAGTAAACAGAATAATAACAATAACAAGTAGAGAAACAAAACAAGTGAGGATAACATAATAACACAATGACAAGGCAAAACAATAAAAATAAAAGAAAATGAAAGTAGGAACTTCCCTTCTTAGGCTGTTGTGTATGGAGGTATCCGCATGGACACTCAAACATCGCTGCCTTTGCAATCCTCTCCATCAGTGTATGCTCCCCCCTCGCTTTGCGAGTCATCCTCGGGAAGTGGAAGGCCACCTAGAGCATCGAGATCAACTTGTTTTGTAGCTGGATGGCTAGGTTCAGCAGCATCCCCTCCAGCACCTGGCTAAACTGGACTACATAGCACTCGAGATGCTAGATGCATCTCTCCCCTCCAATGGAGGATATGTCTTGTCACTGACATAGTGGCTTGGTTGCACGAGCTCAACCCGCTGGATGGATCTGAGCGAGGTTGTCCTCTTTGAAATAGCAGTTAATCATGGCCACGTCCATGGCCGGAGCTGGCCTGATAGGCACATCACCGTTGGTCTCCACCCTGGCTACCCTGCATAATTATGTGATAAGGCAGGGGTACCATAACCAAGACCTCTGGGTTCAACTTTGGTCCAAAGTATGAATGTTACGGGCAATCAATGATCCCACGTTCACGGTCTTCCCCATAATAATAGCAAAAATAAGCAATGCCCGGTCCTTCGTAAACTCCTGATGGTGAGAGTTCGGGAAGAGGCTAGCTTCAGAGAAGGTGCACCAGGCCTTAGGAATTAGGAGCAAGTCAGAATTCTTCAAGTATTTGGGATAATTTTGGGCATCAAGCTCCCACTGGGCTCCTGGTTTGCATAAAGTCTGCACAACCCTATCGGGGTTTAGCCCCTCTCCCCTCAACTTCGTGTACTCACAATTGCTAACTTCAGTGGGTGTATTTAGGAAGCAATCTAGAGCTCTCGAATCAAATGGGATGTGGTGACTTCAGACGTATGACTCATATTTATCATGCTCATCCCCATCTGGCTAGTACACATTCACATAAAATTCTCGGACAATGGAGGAGGAACCTGCTTCTGGCACGTTGCATAACTTGGACCAATTTCATCGCAGGATCTAGTTAAAAATCTCATCACAAGCACCATCTCCCAAGATTATGTCTCGCTCTGGCACAAGCCCCCAATTACAGAGGATTTCATTGAGGCACTTCTCATGCTCCTCGGAAAGAAATAGGTGGGAGTTAAATGATGCCTGTCAGTATGAGCTCTCGGGCTGGGAAGTGTGTGCGCGCTTCGGTGCCATTATCCTTCACATATAACACAACACATTATGAGTGCATATATCTAGAAATTCAGAATATATCATACAGTACAATCCACCCATCATTATCATATTACACATTCAACAGAGAATAATATTTCACCACCGATGCTGCAAATCAGAGTAAACATAAATCCAGAGTACATCAACACAGATAACAATGATGTCAACCTATGCGGATAATCCCCCACAGAAACTCAGTGATTTCAACCCATTGACCAATCTAAGTAGCAAACCCCCATACAGAAACCATCATATGCAGAAAATCACCCATGGCCAGAGTAAACTCAGAGGTTAAAAATATGCAACATTTCACCCATTATAAAGTTAAACTAGAAAAAGGTAGAAATTTCAAGTACCCATTGTAGGAAAAATGAAATATTAAGAGGAAAATCGGAGAATACTCACCTGGATTATAGAAAACCTTCAAGGATTCGAAACCCACACATACGTGTGAGAGTGAGGGAATAAGAGTGAAAATGAAGGAATAAGAGTGAAAGCAAGGGAACAATAGTTAAAACTTTGTGAGTGGTGGCCGAAGTGAGTGGGTGGGTCTTAGAGGAGAGGAACATGAGGGGGAAAAGGGAAATGTGAGAAAGAAAGTGGGTGAAAAAGTGGGGAGTCCGCGTTTTAAAATGCAAAACCGATATGGGCGCCTAGGTGCTGCTTTTGGAGTACCTGGGCACTCGGTTGGAATTTCAAATTTTAATTTATTATTATATATATATATATATTTATATTTTGTGTGTGTGTGTGGCACCTAGGCGCTACATATTCAACACCTAGACGCTGAGGTGCCAGTGTCGCTAGTGAAAAGAGGTGCCACAGGTGCCTAAGCGCCCCATGTACAGCACCTGGACGCTGGACAAACAGAATGGACATGGAGTGAGCACTAGGCGCTAAGTATACAGTACCCAGGCGCTAAAGTGGTAGAATTGCACCTTAATCCTGAGTGTCTTGGGTACCTAGGTGCTCAAGAGACAGCGCCTAGGTGTTGATGTGATAGTGTTAAAATTGTTGCAAACCTGTCTTCTTCTCTGAATTCACAATAAAAACTCCTCAACTAAGTCCTTCTTCACCTGATTTTTAACCTGAATCAATCCAACAAAAAAAAAGTAATAAAAGGGATAAGAATAAGAAAATATAAGGAGAACGAAAGAAGCACAAAACTGAGCTTGGGTTACCTCCCAAGAGTGCTTGTTTAACATCCCGAGCTTAATGTGCTGTAGCAGTTTATGGATCCTTCAAGTCGATAGACACTTTGCAACGGTCCAACTCTCCTCCAAAATATAGCTTCAACCTTTGACCATTTACCTTAAATCTCTTCTTGAACTTTGGCTCTTAAACTTCCACTGCTCCGAATAGGGAGACTTCCTCAACCATGAATGGTCTCGACCACCTTGATTTCAATTTTCCTAGAAACAATTTCAACTTAGAATTATAGAGCAAGACTAATTGCTCCTTCTCGAGGGTGCGCAACATTATTTTTCTATCATGCCACTTCTTTGTCCGCTCCTTATAGATCCATGAATTCTCATAAGCCAAGTGAAAGAATTCATCCATTTCATTCAGCTGGAACACGCGTCTTTCTCCTGTAGTTGCCATGTCAAAATTTAGAAACTTGATTGCCCAGTATGCCTTGTGCTCCAACTCCATTGGTAGATGGCAAGATTTGCCGTAAACTAGGTAATAAGGGGACATACCTATAGGAGCCTTAAACGCAGTTCTATATGCCCATAGGGCATCATCTATTCTTCTTGCCCAATCTTTCCTCAAACTACTCACAGTTTTCTCAAGAATTTTCTTCAATTCCCTATTGGAGACTTCTACTTGGCCATTTGTCTGAGGATGGTATAGAGTAGAAATTTTGAGCCTTACTGCATACTTGGCCAAGATAGATTCGATTTGTTTATTGCAGAAGTGCGTACCACCATCGTCGATAATTACATGTGGTACTCCAAACCTAGAGAAGATGTTCTTCCGAAGAAATTTTATTACCACGGATGAGTCATTAGTAATAGTGGGTATAGCTTCGACCCATTTAGAAACACAGTCCACTGCTACTAAGATATATTTATTAGCCATGGATGGTGGGAAAGGTCTTATGAAGTCTATTCCCCAAACATCAAAGATTTCTACCTCTAAAATGCCTTGGAGTGGCATTTCATTCTTCCTTGAAATGTTCCCCACACGCTGACACCGATCACATCTCTCCACAAAGGCCCTAGCATCCTTGAATAGTGTAGGCCAATAAAGGCCACTTTGTAGCACCTTTGAGGCTGTCTTCTCCCCTTTGTAATGGCCTCCGTAATCAGAACCATGACAGTGCCACACTACATTTTCAAACTCTTCCTCGGGAATGTATCACCAAAGTATACCATCTACGCATTTTTTGAATAAGTACGACTCATCCCAAACATAGAATCTGGCCTTATGAAGAAATTTCTTCTTTTGCAGCCACGAAAAATATTTCAGAATCATGTTTCCAACTTTTGTAATTTACCATGTCTGCAAACCATGGCAGTCCTTGGACACTCATGAGTCGTTCATTTGGAAACTCTTCCCTAATAGGACCTATGACTTATCTTGTTCTCCTTCATGTGGCAATCTAGAGAGATGGTCAGTTATGACATTCTCCACACCTTTCTTGTCTTTTATCTCGATGTCAAATTCTTGAAGTAGCAAGATCCATCTGATGAGCCTCAGCTTTGCTTCTTGCTTGGCCAAAAGGTACTTCAATGTTGCATGATTTGTATACACAATAACTTTCGAACCTATCAAATATGAATGAAATTTATCAAAGGCAAAGACAATTGCAAGTAATTCTTTTTCAGTAGTCGCACAGTTAAGTTGGGCACCATTAAGAACACAACTAGCATAATAGATCACATGAAAAATCCTATTTCTTCTTTGTCCTAAGACAACACCTATAGCATAGTCACTAGCATCACACATAAGCTCAAATGATGCACTCCAATCAGGTCCAACAACGATTGGTGCAGAAACTAATTTCTCTTTTAGGCTATTAAAGGCACACAAACAGTTTTCATCAAAATTAACAACTGCATCCTTTTCCAACAAATTGCAAAGGGGTTTTGAGATTTTAAAAAAATCTTCGATAAAAAGCTTCTCACCCCCTTTGCATTTGTTGGTGGAGGTAAATTCTCAATTACCAAAATCTTTGCCCAATCCACCTCTATACCATTAGCGGATATCTTATGTCCCAATATTATACCTTCTCTTACCATAAAATGATATTTCTCCCAGTTTAGAACAATATTAGTCTCTTGACATCTCTGAAGCACCAAGGCAAGGTTATTTAGATATGCATCAAAAGATGAACCAAATGCAAAAAAATCATCCATAAATACCTCTATGAATTTTTCAATTATATCAGAAAATATGGAAAACATGCACCTTTGAAATGTTGCTGGTGCATTGCACAATCCGAATGGCATCCTCCGATATGCTAAAACTCCATAAGGACAAGTAAAAGCTGTCTTTTGTTGGTCCTTTGGGTCAATTGGGATTTGATTATAACCTGAATATCCGTCCAGAAAGTAATAGTAGGTATGTCCAGCCAGCCTTTCAAGCATTTGATCATGAATGGAAGTGGAAAGTGATCCTTACGGGTGGCATTGTTCAATTTGCGATAATCAATACACATTCTCCACTCCATAACTGTCTTTGTAGGAATCAACTCATTATTTTTATTTTTCACAATTGTGATTCTTCCTTTCTTTAGGACCACCTGTACCGGACTCATCCAAGCACTGTCCGAAATAGGATAAATAATGCCAGCATCTACCAATTTCACCATTTCCTTTCGAATAACCTCTTTCATGGTTAGATTCAATCGTCTTTGAGGTTGCACAATTAACTTAAAATTTTCTTCCATAAGGATTTTATGCATGCAAAATGATGGACTAATGCCTTTCAAATCTGAAATGCTCCATCCTAAGGCCATCTTGTGTTCCCGTAGAACCCTAAGTAGTTTCTCTTCCTCCACCTTGTTCAATTAATTATTAATAATGACCAGGAACGCATCCTTTTCATCAAGGAATGCATATTTAAGGTGGGAGGGGAGAGGTTTCAATTCTGGCTTAACTGGCATTTCTTTCTCTTCCCTTCTCAAGTCCTCTATTTTTGGCTACTCATTTTGGTCAAGGAAAGGTTATGCTTCAATCAACCTCACAAGCTCTTGCCTTTCTTCTTCTAGCTTTTCCTCTTCTGTGGACTCATCATGGGATATTATTGTAGCTAATGGATTATCTGAAGTGTTTATGTTGAAAGTCTATGATGTCAAAGCTTCAATAACATCCATTCTCATGCAACTTGCTTTTTTTGCTAGATGTTTTATGGATTCAAAGACATTGAAGGCAACTTTCTCGTCATGCACCCTTAACATAAGTTCACCTTGCTGTACATCAATGAGAGCTCTCCCCGTAGCTAAAAATAGTCTTCCAAGGATTAATGGAATGTCAGCATCTTCCTCCATATCAAGCACCACAAAATCTGTGGGAAATATGAATTTATTAACTTTAACAAGTGCATTTTCAACCACTCCATATAGATGCTTGATTGACCTGTCGGATAATTGTAATGAAATCATGGTTGGCTTCACTTGTCCAATGCCCAACGTGCTAAAGATAGAAAGAGGCATCAAATTTATACTCTCCCCCAAGTCACACAAAGCTTTCCTAATCATCAAGTTCCCTATATGACAAGGAATGGTGAAGCTACCTGGATCTTTCAATTTTAGAGGGAGTTTCCTTTGAAGTATAGCACTGCATTCTTCTGTTAACATAACCTTTTTATCATGCTTGAGCTTTTTTTTGTTGGAGAGGAGCTCCTTCATGAACTTGGCATATGTTGGCATTTGCTCCAAGGTTTCTTCAAAAAGTATGTTAATTTGGAGCCTTTTAAAAATGTCCAAGAACCTCTCAAACTGCTTCTCCTTCTCCTGCTTCTTTAACCTTTGAGGATAAGGAATCTTAAAATATGGATTGATGGCCAAATCATATTCTTCGACTTAATTCTTTTCTTTTTCTATAGCCCTACTATCTTTTTGCTTGCCTCATTCTTCAACCTTATTGTCTTGCTTATCTTCTTGTTCCTCTATCACCACCTCTTCTTTTACACCGGTATTGCTCCCTTCTACTACCTTGCCACCCCTCAAAGTGATGGCTTTGCAGTGCTCTTTCAGATTTGTCACCGTGTCACTAGGTAGGCAGCCAGGTGGTCTTTCAGATATTTTCCTTGAGAGTTGAATTTTGAATACTTGATTCTTGGTTCTTGAAATTTGCTCTTGTTTCAATCATGAAGTTTGTCGTTTGCTGCACAAAAGAGGATGTTTGTTGTGTAAGCTTCTCTAAGGTGACCTCCAACAGTGATGGTTTGTTTTAAGTTAGTGAAAAATGAGGTGGTTGATAGGAGGCATTGAGCTCTTTGTCCCATTTGGTTGTTCCATGAAAAATTTAGGTGATTCTTCCAACCCATATTATATGTGTTGGAATATGGGTTATGTTGATTCCTCTATGCATTCCCCATAAAGTTAACTTGCTCCTATGAAATTTTTTGGTGTCCTTACGGATCCTCACACTCTCCATTAGGATGTTTAGCACCACAAAAATCACAAATTAAAGGAGGATTAGGAGAAGAAGTACTTATCGATGCACTAACCTGAACATTACCTAGCTTCTGAGTGATACTGGTGAGCTATTAAGAAATGAGCTTGTTTTGTGCTAAAATTGCTTTAAGTATGTCAAGTTCAAGTACTCCTTTCTTACTTGCTGACTGTTCATTACTTGTTTGGTAACTATTCATTGCCATGACCTCAATCAGTTGTTGAGCTTCTGCAACTGTTTTATTGTTCAATGAACCACCTGCGACTGCATCTACCACTGCCCTTATTGAAAGGGTCAGTCCGTTGCAAAATGTCTAAATTTACAACCAATCAGGTAAGGCATGATGAGAGCATCTTCTTAGCAAATCCATATATCACTCCCATGCATCATAGAGCGATTCTCCATCTTGTTGAGCGAAATTTGTAATCTCACTTCTCAGTTTAGCGGATTTTGATGGAGTGAAGTATCTTGTCAAGAATTTTGATACCAAATCGTCCCATGTGGATATGCTCCCCTGTGGTTGAGATTGAAGCAAACTCTTTGCCTTGTGTCGTAATGAGAAAAGGAGCAGCCTTAGCCTAATGGCATCTTCACTTGCACCATGGATTTTTATTGTATCACATAGTTACAAGAAATTAGCAATATACACATTAGGGTCATCAAGTAGTCCTCCCCCAAACTGATCTTGCTGCACCAAATGCAAGAGAGAGGGCTTTATCTCAAAGTTGTTTGCTTGCACAGTCAGTCTAACTATACTTGTGGCACAGCTATCGGGATTTGATACTATATAATCCCCAAGAGTTCTTCGAGGTTATGTGTTATTATTCTTCTCCTCCATAATTGTATTCACAGTAACTTGTGGAGGATTTTTTTTTTGAGCCCTTGCTGTCTTTCTATTCCTTCTTGCGGTCTTCTTAATTTCAAGTTCGAATAGTAGTGAGCTTGGATTGATTGTACCTCGCATAAACCACAATAATCAACTAGTGAGTATTGCAGTCAATTTAAGCACAATTAAATAAACAGAATAAATACAAAATGAAATAAAATGTAACCACATTAATCTTATCAGCTACTCTCAAATGTGTTAAAAAAAATCAATCCCCGACAATGGCGCTAAAACTTGTTAACGCTCCAGCAACTGTACTGGTTCATATAAGTAATATAAAGAGTAAATATCGTTCCCACGAGGATTGAAATTAACACAGAGTTTTTTGCCAATTCCACTACTTGGCTACAATCAAACTTTGATAAAGTTTCTTTCAAAATAATAAGTGTAAAAAGAATGAAATCTATTTATAGGAAATAAAATCATAGAAATTATCAAATTTAAGGTTGTCGGAAAGATAAAAGTGGTTAGGGTTTGATTTCACTTAATCTCCCTATGAGTAATGATAATTTATTTGATTCAAATCCTTCATTCATTTTGGTTTACGATTAAATCCTAAAAAGTAGTTCACATTCAATTCCTTGAAATATGAATTCCTCTTAAACCCATAAACATCAATTAATCCCTTTATTAAAATCTATGAGAATAAGGATCTAACATCTTATGGATGTTCTAAAATCACATACTTATGAAATTATATTCCTAGATATCCCAAAAGTACGACAATTAGACTAAGAAGCTTAATCCATACTCCATCTTCCAATTTCATATGGATTCTTCATATGTGTGTGTGTGTGTGTGTGTGTGTGTGTGTGTGTGTTGTGTTGTGTGTATGTGTGTGTGTGTGTGTGTGTGTGTGTGTGTGTGTGTGTGTGTGAGATAAGCTACTCCACATTAATATCAATAAAATAAAACAGGTCCAATTGCTAAACCATGAAAGAAAGACTTGAATTAAGTCAAAAAGTCATTACATCATAAGTTGAGAAAGATCTATCACCCTAAGCAAAGAAACTTAGCAATTCATGGTGCAAACAAGGGAAACAACAAGAAGAAAAGAAAAGACCCTAGTCATCTTCGATGATTCAAAGAGATTCTCATTCTTTCGTTGGTCGGTAAGCATCTTTCTCCCTTTCCAGGACTGTTTCATACTTGCCTCTGTTCTAACAGCTAAAAGTAATTTAGGTCATAATTAATGGGTCTTTTATTCAGATATGGGCGCTTAGGCACTGTGTATGGGGCGCCTAAGCGCTCACTGTATAGTATCGAGACCCTGCATTAATCTGGTTCAATGCCTAGACGCTGAAGTGAGAGCGCCTGAGCCCTGACGTTCCAGAGAGCTTCCTCTGTTATGTGTCTGGGCGTCTAAGCGTTGAAATGATAGCGCCTGAGCACTGACCTTCCAGAGAGCCTATTCTATTATGGGTCTGGGCACTTAGGCGCTCAGGGGATAGCGCTTAGGTGCTGTGTGAACAGACTGAACTCCCTTGCTCTGCCTCCAAAAATCTAGCTCATTCCTCCTTGGATGCTTTCCTACAAAAACACATTAAACTGGTGAGGATTCTTCTTCCTTTCATTCAATTATTCTCAATCACAATCCAAAACAACTTAAATCATAATCTATGTTCATTATTGCAAGATACTTGGGCAACAACAAGCAAAAGATTAAATTAGGGGGAACTAAATCAACTTTTCACGATGTAAAGCTATATCTTTTGCGCGCTCATCACAAAGTTAGAATCTTTGCTAATAAGAACGACAGAGATAGAATCTTTCTCTGAACTACTTAGAAGGATCCAAATATATTTTATCCCATGGTGACTCAATCGAAGCAATTGGGAATTGAAGATAACATAAAGAAGATTGGAAAGTCAAGATTTGTGTAGCATAAGAAGATAAGTGTCAAACGATAATCATGGGGCATCCTTCTAGTTGTGTGTTTGGCTTCTCACAAGAGAAAATAGTAAGGACTTGCCGCTCATATGTGGTTCAAAGGTGTCTTGCATCCAAAAGAGTAAAAAAAAATCCAAAAGAAGAAAAAAAGAAAATGAATGAATCAAAAAGAAAAAAAAATAAAAGGGAGCAAACAAGTAATCACTTGGTGTTCACTATCTTTTTATCTCGAAATTAAAATTTTGAAAATAAGAAATCATTTCATGATTTGAAAATGAATATTAGCCATCTTTCTCCATCCTTTACAAAATTTTATCATCTTTTTTATTATCCCTTGTTACCCCCTTTGAACTTGAAAAATTTCTTTAAAGAACCTTGGACAAGGATCACCCCAACACTAAAGGTTAGCAGAAATTAAAAAGGGTAATTGCTGTGAAAAAAAATGGAAGAAGAAGAAGGAAAAAGGAAGGAAAAAAAGAAAAAAGAAAAAAGAAAAGGAAAATAAAAAGAAGATGATGAAAAATGAAATGCCTCATTTAACATCCCAAAAATTATTTATTTTATTATAAATAATCATTTTATAATATTTATGATTTTTGAGAATTTTTCTAGAATTTTTTTTAAGCAAATGGTTTGCAAAGGCATCACTCTAAAGGCAGGCATCCCAACTAAGTTGGCACCCTTGCCAATATTAATCATTTGCATCAAAGAAATTTTTGAATATATCAAATATTTTAATATATTTCTCGTTTAGCATGTACACTGAGCAGGGTCAGTGTAACGACGCGAAAAATTGTTTGTTTCAGGATAAATAGTTATTTTCTAATATTTGTGATTTTTAAAAAATTTTCTAGAATTTTCTGAATTGTTTGATTTTTTTTAATATTTTCTCAATTTACGTGCACACTGAGCGAGGCTGGGAAAATGAAATATTTTCCCTGTGGCCAAAAAACTTTGAATTGTAGAAACATCAACGAGGGATCTTACTAAACCCGAGGCTGGACACAATTTACGAAGTTTACATTTTTTGAGATTTTATCTGATAAATAAAATCACAGAATAATTAATTGTCTGAGAAATAATAAAATATTATTTTTGCTAACTGTAAATTTTGTCTATTGAGAAATAGCTCTAGTAGATTATTTCTATCTGGTTGCTTTTATGACATCATTTAAGTGACCCCACACTTCACTTTATCGAGAAGCGTACGAAGCTTCTCAAGGAAGCTTCAAGGAAGCTTCTTACCCAACCACTTCTCTCTCTCCTCTCTAAAAGTGCTGCACGGTTTGGGGGGGTTTATTCATTATTTCATTTCACATTTCACCTTTCATTTCTCCTCCTCTCTTCCTCACGCAGTTCTCTCCCTCTCTTCCTCTCTTCTCCCACACACAAACCCTCCATTGTTGGACCTTCAAGCTTCCATGCTCAAGCCAATACAGACCATTGCTTCCCCTCACCATCTCCAAGCTCTCTCTCATTTGTGGGCTCTTCTTGGCTCCTCCATTTTCGTCCTCCACAGCCCAACTCCAAAGCTTCAAGTTTTGAGGTAAAGCTCTCAACTTTCTTTCGCTTTTCACCTCATTTTTGTGGTCCATGGTCACCATGGTGACTAAGGATGCCATTTCCACTCTTTGATTTTAATTTGTTGGATTTGAACACCCAAGGATCTTGTGGTGGTGAAGCACGAAATTTCAAGGACAAAAGGAGCTTGCTTTCCTTGTTCTTCACTAAGGTAAGAGGAAGATTATTCTCTTCAACCTATTTTTGTAGTGAGAAACTCTTTGTTGTGTTGATGGGGTGAAACCTATTTGTGGGTACCCCTTTGTTTGAGTGATTTTGGTTGTGTATTGGTGTTTTGATTAGTAGGATTTAGTTATATGTTAATAGATCTTGGATTGTATGAAGGTTGGTCTGATTTCTGGTGAGTTTTTGCGTTTGCAGAGGAGTACACGGCCTAAGCAGTGTGATCGTACACGGCCGTGTACTCCAACGCGCCAGAATGGAAACTCTAGAGTAATACACGGCCTAAGCCGTGTATTGATACACGGCCATGTATTTTGAATAGGCTGTATAGTCGTGGCCGTGTATTCTCTCTGGGTTGTGTAATCTTGGATTATAAAGGATTTTAGGCTTTTTCTAGCCCCTTGAGCCTCTGATCCCCTTGGGCACTCATTATGAGGCTTTAATACTAAGATAAACTTATTAAACATAATTAATTGAATGATTAGAAGTTGATTAAAGATTCATAAAATGGAAAGAACCAAGAATGATAGTTTGCCTTGTAGTTTAGAACAATTTTAGAATAAAGAAAGAACATGAGTATGGGTGAGGTTGTGAGAAACATAATGAACCTAAGGTTTAACTTTTATCATACCTATGGATGGGGTTATGTTTACCCTTAAAGTTTATTATTGGTTTGATGTGGATCTGTGAATGGGATCAAACCTTGTTGTTAAATGATATGACATGTAATTCTAGACATGATGTGATATGATTATGATTTCATATATGAATGTACATATATGCATTGAACCTACATGCATTTGAAGCATGATTGACATAGTTTGTCATGATAAGCATAATTGTAACATGCATTGAAAAGTCTGTTGGACTATTGTTAAGGCCATATTGCCTAGGAGTTGAATCACACCTATGTGTAGGTGCGAATAGACTAGTGTAGATCCTGCGGTTGACCTTGGGGGCGTCGGGGCGCGAGCGTCTCACAGCAGGCAGTTGGTAGCCCTGCTGGACCGTAGGACAAACCGATGCAAAAGCACCGACGATCCTGACTGGACACTGTCCTATATCGAGATCTGTGTAAAATGTCTTATAAAATATCATGATGTGCACGTTGATAAATTGAGAATTTTAGCACTTGAGGGCCTCGGCAGCCAAGATACAAACACACCTCTTGATCGTTCTCTCCGAATATTTGTGTTTAGTTCCATGGAGTAGGATTTTTGGTACCATGTGCATGTGCATAGTGAGTCACCATATCATTCGACATTTACTCATTTATATGACAATTTTGTTCGTTATCTTATTACTGTTATGACTGCCAGGAATTGCTAAGTTGTTTACTATATGTTTTTAATGCTAATTATTTATTATTATTGAAATATTATATGGGCGTCATGCGCCGTTTCGTTTCTTTACTTCCTTAATAGGTAATGATGTAGAATGTCTTACCTCTTTCCTGTATTTATTGCTATTCTGTGTGGTTTTGGTGAAAGTCTGTAAAGGGGACGAGGTTGAATCTCCTAGATTTCACTTGGGTTGATCTTCTGCATTCGGTAAGGACAACTTAAAGGGATTCCATTGGTTTCATCATGATTGAGTTCACTGGGGGTGCCAAGGCTTGGCGAGTCGTCTGGACCGATAAGCGTATGTGATATGTTGGGGACCTGACCTTGATCGTGAAGAGGACTGCGATTGAAGACCTTATCCTGTATTTCTCACTACACCGGTGTGCCCGGAGTTGCCTTACGTATTCGGGATCCGAGGGAGTGCCCAACTCCTTAGTCGTGGATATGTTGTGGGTAGTTTATATTTTATTTTGCATTACCTGTATAAAGTGTATTTTGGGTATATGTATGTTTCAAGGTGATTATCCAGTCTTAAATGCTGTAAACTGAGTATATCTTGTAATTCATATTTTTAACTGGCTGTATATATAACTATTCATTCGTGGCTCATATTTCCTCATATGCGAAATGATTGTATTTTAGAAAATTTGTTGTTTGACAATTGCAACACGCCTAAATTTAGTGACCATGACATAATGACGATTCTGCCGTGGTCTTTAAATCGAGGGGTGTTACATTAGGTGGTATCAAAACTCAGTTCATCCTGTTGAGCCGGGGTATGAAATGACTATGTTTAGACATGTTAGAAGTTTCTTTGTATGTTGTGTACTTCCTTGTCTCTTGCTTGAGATGTTGGGAAAGGAAGGCATGGCTTGCCATAGGTCGAATGTTGGTAGCTACTATTGCACAGTTACATGATATTGAGTATTAGCCCACTCAATGTGTAATGTTCTATGTCTACGGGAAACTATGACTTCACCTAGGCGTATTAAGGCAATAAGAGTTCTTTTAGAAAGAAGCTCAGCTGGTATGACTAAACTTGCTTAGGATTTGTTTGCATATATACCCTTCTTATGTTACCTCTAGAATTGTTCGAGCCAACAAGTTAGAAACGGGGTAGTTAAATAAGACTTGCAAGGTTTGTGGACCGAGGTATCCAAGAGGTTTTGGAAAATCGATTCTCTTGGGAAAAGAGTATCTGGCATAAGTTCGATTCGAGGAGCTGCTCTAGAGTTAAAGACTTATAGGAGATCGCGCCGCAGAAGGCAGAGTGAAGGAGCTCAAGTTAGAGTCTTTTGGATTTGTCTCGTTGGGTTGTGTGACTTTTTGTGTTTGGTTTCCAAAAGGAGACAATATTGTTTGGACTGAATGCTTTTGATTTTCCTTATGGTTTGATTTGTTTGTCCTTGAAGGAAGACAATGACTCGAAGTAGATGTAAGCGTGTGAACGTGGGGAGTGACAATGATGGTACGACTGCGGCAGCCGAAGTAATGCAAAGAATGGTTGATGTAACAACACACCAGGATGAGAGGGCCGCATAGCAACAGGAGTTAGAAGTCAAGGTTCAGAATTTGTTGGGAGAAAATCAGTTTTTGGGTAACTCTGAACTACCTAAGTTCCAAAGGAGGAATAAAAGGATGATCAATCAGTTTAAGTGGAAACTGTATTCGCGACAATCGAAGGAACAACAGCAACAACAAATGTATAAAGGGGATGCGAGTAGTAGTAAATCCAAACCAGTACCTTTATCGAAATGTAAGAAGTGCGGAAAGGACCACTTAACAAGGGACTGTACGATCGAAGGAATAATTTGTTTCAAGTGCGGAAAGCAAGGACATGTGTCAAGGGATTGTACTTTGCATGGGATGAAGCCTCTATGTGCGATCAAGGGGATAATTTGTTTTAAATGCAGAGAGCTAGGACATGTGGCTAAGAACTGTACTTCACAAAGGATGAAGCCTTCTGTTGGAGATGTATGTACTTCAAAATCTCATGGAGAAGGAAGAGTTAAATTCTCAAGTGGAGTAGAAACATCCAAGACTGAAGACCTGAACGAGAGAGCTCGTACTGCAATAGATGACCCTTTGATTTTACTGTATAATTCCGAGGGTGACCCGTTTCTTTATGATATATAACAGTATGGATTAGTTAGGATCATCAATGTCTCCATCATCTTTTGACTAAGTTATTTCTACTTTTGCTACTAGGAACCTGTTGTTGGTAGCCTAGTTGTTTAAATTATCCTATGACCTGTCAAGGACTGAATCTTTCTGGTGATCTAATTTGTTTATTTCTTTTACAAATTAGATGTAATGTTAACAAAGAGATTGGTTATCTTCCAACCAAATCCTGTTGAAATATTCCAGTGAAATTTTAAGAGTTCGTTTCTGGAATTGGGTTGTCTGTGTATTTATTTCCCTTCGACCCGAATAATACTATTCTCGTTTGTAAGCATGCTCTAATTACACAAGTTTGTTTAAAACTATCCTATTGTTATTAGAAATTGGAACCCTTTTACCAATACAATCATCTACTTTCCTCATAAATAGGCTTGATCTCAGGAAGGAGATTGATCGTTTTCCAAATGGGTCTCGTCATTTGATTCCAACGGAAACTTAGTGTTTCTTGAGATAGGAATTTCCTAGATGTGAATCAATGAAACTCACTCCTAAGTTTTATTAGACCATATCATATTCTTCACTGGACGGGTCCAGTGATAAATCAAGTGACTCCCCTACTTTTCTTTCTGACCATTATAATGTTTCTTGTATACTTCGATTGAGGGAATGTGTTCCTGAATTTGAACCATAACATTGTGCCAAGAGCAGCATAATTAGGTGAGAACTTACCCTATGAGACATTTTTTTCGGATCAAGGAAAGATGGTTTGAAAAATCAATTGAAGGACACTGCTGTTTTCTCCAAGATCATTTTGAGTTCTTAACTATCATCAAGATCACTTGAGGGTAGGAGATATTTCCAAAGTAACTTTCGCTGACGCGTTATGAACACCACGAGTATATCGTAATGTCGTTCCATGTAACGAACGCTTCGATAGTACTCATCGACTACACAAACAAGACCTCTCTTCCCTATTGAGATAGAATTGTCATGTTGTTCTTCAAATTCTGAAGAAGAATAAGGAGTTACGCTAGAAGCTGTCCAGGTGTGAATTTCGGTTTGAGGCAGTTTAACTTTTGAGTCAAGTGATCTTTAAAAGAAAGAATTATTGGAGATTCGTCACAAGTTGGAGCAGTTCTTCAATGGGAAAGATCAAAGACTATATTGGAGATTCGTCACTGTGTGGGATTAGTTGGTTAATACGGGAGACTCGTCACAGAATTTTCCAATATGGTAAGACTCCTCATCTAACTCATGCATGAGAGTCAAGTTTGTAGGATTGGTGCATATAAGGAAAGATTTTCAAGGATTGAAGAAACACTCGATCACCTTACCGACGATGATTCTGCCCAATCCCAATGAACCTTTAGGATGCCTAGTGATGCTTCACATTGGAAGTTTGGAATGTGTGTTTGATCAGAATAAAAGGAATGGTAACGTACGCTTCGAGAACACATGAGAATGATTACCTTACACCAACTCGGAGTTGGCCTTTGTAGTTGCATTAAAGATCTGGAGGCATTTTCTACAAGGAGAAATTTCCAATGTCCATAGTAATCTCAAGAGTCAGAAGTATTTTTTTCGATCGGAATAAGTTGAAATATGAGGCAGAGATGATGATTAGAAGTTCCAAAAAATTTTGATTTTTTCCATTTTAGTACAATCCCGGAAAAGGCGAATGTCAAAGTGGATGCCTTAAGAAGGAAACAAGCTTACTTTGTCTACTACGGTGAGCGAGGAGAATAAGTTCGATAGAGCCACTTAGCGATGTACAGTTGTTTGGAGAGTTGGCTGTTGGATGGCTGAAGACTCAAAGGGCGTAGAATCTTTTATTAATCGGCCTACGACGTCAACACGCTTTTGCCCGTTAATATAAGGTACTCAATGGACGAAGGTAACCTTAGTACTAGTGATTTGCATTGATGCAGCTGGAGATGCAACACGAGAACTAGAAGACAAAATGAAAGAAACATAGTCACGTTTGTTCTAAGATATGATAAATTTCGAGAACGAAATTTCTTTTGGAATGGAAGAGTTGTAACATCCCGAAAATTATTTACTTCATTATAAATAATTATTTTATAATATTTATAATTTTTGAAAATTTTTCTAGAATTTTTTGAATATGTCAAATATTTTAATATATTTCTCATTTAATGTGTACACTGAGCAGGATCAATGTAACGTCGCAGAAAACTGTTTGTTTCATGATAAATAGTTGTTTTCCAATATTTGTGATTTTGGAGAATTTTTCTGAAATTTTTTGAATTGTTTGATTTTTTTTAATATTTTCTCGATTTTCAAGCGCACTGAGCGAGGCTGGGAAAATAAAAAAATTTTCCTATGGCCAGAAAATTTTGAACTGTAGAAACGTCAACGGAGGATCTTAGTAAATCCGAGGCTGGACACAGTTTACGATATTTATATTTTTTGAGATTTTATCTGATAAATAAAATCACAGAATAATTAATTATCTGAGAAATAATAAAATATTATTTCTGCTAATTGTAAATTTTCTCTACTGAGAAATAGCTCTAGTAGATTATTTCTATCTAGTTACTTTTACGACATCATTTAAGTGACTCCACACTTAACTTTATCGAGAAATGTGTGAAACTTCTCAAGGAAGCTTCCTACCCAACCACTTCTCTCTCTCCTCTCTAAAAGTCTTTGCACGATTTGGGGGGGTTTAGTCATTATTTCATTTCACATTTCACTCTCATTTCTCCTCCTCTCTTCCTCACGCAGCTCTCTCCCTCTCTTCCTCTCTTCTGCCACACACAAACCCTCTATTGTTGGACCTTCAAGCTTCCATGCTCAAGCCAATACAGACCATTGCTTCCCCTCACCATCTCCAAGCTCTCTATCATTTATGGGCTCTTCTTGGCTCCTCCATTTTCGTCCTCCACAGCCCAACTCCAAAGCTTCAAGTTTTGAGGTAAAGCTCTCAACTTTCTTTCCTTTTTCACCTTATTTTCGTGGTCTATGGTCACCTTGGTGACTATGGATGACATTTCCACTCTTTGATTTTGATTTTTTGGATTTGAACACCCAAGGATCTTATGGTGGTGAAGCACGAAATTTCAAGGACAAAAGGAGCTTGCTTTCTTTGTTCTTCACTAAGGTAAGAGGAAGATTATTCTCTTCAACCTATTTTGGTAGTGAGAAACTCTTTGTTGTGTTGATGGGGTGAAACCCATTTGTTGGTACCCCTTTGTTTGAGTGATTTTAGTTGTGTATTGGTGTTTTGATTAGTAGGATTTAGTTGTATGTTGATAGATCTTGAATTGTATGAAGGTTGGTCTGATTTCTGGTGAGTTTCTGCTTTTGCAGAGGAGTACACAGCCTAGGCTGTGTGATCGTACACGGCCGTGTACTCCAGTGCGCCAGAATGGAAACTCTAGAGTAATACACGACCTAGGACGTGTATTGATACACGGCCGTGTATTTTGAATAGGCCGTGTATTCTCTCTAGGCCGTGTAATCTTCGATTATGAAGGATTTTAGGCTTTTTCTAGCCCCTTGAGCCTCCAATCTCCTTGGGCACTCATTATAAGGCTTTAGTACTAAGATAAACTTATTAAACATAATTAATTGAATGATTAGAAGTTGATTAAGGATTCATAAAATGGAAAGAACCAAGAATGATAATTTTCCAGTTTAGAACAATTTTGGAATAAAGAAAGAACATGAGTATGAGTGAGGTTGTGAGAAACATAATGAACCTAAGGTTTAACTTTTATCATACTTATGGATGGGGTTGTGTTTACCCTTAAAGTTTGTTATTGGTTTGATGCGGATCCGTGAATGGGATCAAACCTTGTTGTTAAATGATATGACATGTAATTCTAGACATAACGTGATATGATTATGATTTCATATATGAATGTACATATATGCATTGAACCTACATGCATTTGAAGCATGATTCACATAGTTTGTCATGATAAGCATAATTGTAACATGCATTGAAATGTCTGTTGGACTATTGTTAAGGCCATATTGTCTAGGAGTTGAATCACACCTATGTGCGGGTACGAATAAACAAGTGTAGGTCCTGCTGTTGACCTTGGGGGCGTTGGGGCGCGGGCGTCTCACAGCGGGTAGTTCGTAGCCCCGCAGGACCGTGGGACAAACCGATGCAAACGCACCGACGATCTTGACTGGACACTGTCCTATATCGAGATTTATGTAGAATGTCTTGTAAAATGTCATGATGTGCACATTGATAAATTGAGAATTTTAGAACTTGAGGGCCTCGGCAGCCAAGATACAGACATACCTCCTGATCGTTCTCTCCGAATGTTTGTGTCTAGCTCCATGGAGTAGGATTTTTGGTATCATGTGCATGTGCATAGTGAGTCGCCATATCATTCGACATTTACTCATGTATATGACAATTTAATCTGTTATCTTATTACTGTTATGACTGCTGGGAATTACTAAGTTGTTTACTATCTGTTTTTAATGCTAATTATTTATTATTATTGAAATATTATATGGGCGTCATGTGCCGTTTCGTTTCTTTACTGCCTTAATAGGTAATGATGTAGAATATCTTACCTCTTTCTTGTATTTGTTGCTATTCTGTGTGGTTTTGGTTAAAGTCTGTAAAGGAGACGAGGTTGAATCTCCTAGATTTCACTTGGGTTGATCTTCTGCATTCGGTAAGGACAACTTGAAGGGATTCCATTGGTTTCATCATGATTGAGTTCATTGGGGGTGCCAAGGCTTGGCGAGTCATCTGGACCGACAAGCGTATGTGATATGTTGGGGACCTGACCTTGACCATGAAGAGGACTACGATTGAAGACCTTATCTTGTATTTCTCACTACACCGGTGTGCCTGGAGTTGCCTTACGCATTCGGGATCCGAGGGAGTGCCCAACTCCTTAATCGTGGATATGTTGTGGGTAGTTTATATTTTATTTTGCATTACCTGTATAAAGTGTATTTTGGGTATATGTATGTTTCAAGGTGATTATCCAGTCTTAAATGCTGTAAACTGAGTATATCTTGTAATTCATATTTTTCAACTGGCTATATATGTAACTATTCATTCATGGCTCATATTTCTTCATATGCGAAATGATTGTATTTTGGAAAATTTGTTGTTTGACAATCGTAATACGCCTAAATTTAGTGATCGTGACATAATGACGATTGTGTCGTGGTCTTTAAATCGAGGGGTGTTACACCTCATAGAAAAGCAAATGATGAAGTGAAAAAGGGAAAAGAATACAAAAGTGAGCAAAAAGTGTTAGTGCTCTTGCTAATGTCAAAGGCAATTGACAAAGCATACTAAGGATCCTTGGTCCCATTCAACCTTTAAACACTTGTTTGAGCATTTATATCTTTCCTTTCATAACCCTTAACCTTAGTTAGGTTATAAGCTTCAAAAAGTCCATTCTGATCAATGAAGAGTTGTTGTCATTTTCGTTAACTTTAATTTTGAGACAAAAGGTTCTTGATCTTATAAGTTTTCAATTCCTAGATCCTATAAATAAATAAAAAAAAAAAAAAAAAAAAAAAAAAAAGAAGAAAGTCTGCTAGGTTGAAAACCTGAAAAAAGCAGCCTAGGCAAAAATTAGGGTGAAAATGAAGAAATGGCACCTAGCAAGTTAAAGGGGATGAGACTTCGTAAGGATAAGTCTCAACACTAGGGCAATTCAAATCTATAGAAATTGATCATGAAGGCAGTTCATATCCTTACGAGCTAATTATGGGGTGCCCAGTAGGATGATATAATGAGAATACCAACATTGGTCACTTTTAAGAGTATTACTAGAAGAACTGAAGAATCTCACTTCATTGCTCCCTTTTGTAAATCTTTTCATTTGTATCGTACTGCCTTTATTGTACTACATAATATTTGAGATATTCTCATTGTCACCTGTTTCTAATTGCCATATGCATTTATCATGATAAATGTATGCTGAAAAGTGAAATGTATGTCAACTCTATGAAAAAATTTGGAATTACTTTAATGATTCCAGAGGTTAAAGGGAACTTGATAAATCCTCAGTAAAAGGAATAACTCAGGTTATCATATGTGGAAGGGAATTATTGCAAGAACAATGCAGTCTGAAAGTAAGTAATCAAGCAGTTAAGCCGAGGGCCAAATGAAGAGTTGATTGGCATGTTTTACTCTTGTTCATCCATGCATCCGTTTGCGATCGGGTCCTTAAGGGTTGCCAAAAAAAAAGATTAAAGTACTTCTTGTCATATGCATAAAGCATGCATTGCATCATTATAAAATTAAGTTAGTCAATTTTTACCTTGTTTTCCAAGCTTTGATGGGTATTCGTCCCTGTAAGTTTTTTACCTTTTCCGCCAAGCTTCAATAGGTATACTTCCTTGTAAGCTTTCTACCTTTTCTACCAAGCTTCAATGGGTATACATCCCCGTAAGTTTTTTACCTTTTCTGCCAAACGTTGACGGGTATACGTCCCCGTAAGCTTTTTACCTTTTCTGCCAAGCTTTGATGGGTATTCGTCCCCATGAGGTTTTTACCTTTTTTGATCAAGCTTTAATGGGTGTACGTCCCCGTAAGCTTTTGACCCTTTTTTCTGTCAAGATTCAATAGGTACATACCCGCTAGCCTTATATTTTTTTTCTAGGTATGCACCTGCTTGCTTCTAGGGTACAAGCCTATTTGCTTTTCAAGGTATACACCCGCTCACTACTTTTATTTTTTCAAAGTACAAACTTGCTCGCTTTTAATTTTTTAGAGTACACACCTGCTGCTTTTATTTTTCTCAGGGTACAAACCCACTTTCTTTTAATTTTTTAGGGTACAGACTGCTCACTTTTTATTTTCTAGGGTACAAGCCTGCTCACTTTTTAGATTTTCCAATATATACACCTGCTAGCTCTTAGTTTTTTCTAGGGTACGAACCTTTTAGCTTTTAATTTTTTAGGGTACAAACTCGTTGCTTTTACTTTTCCAAGGGTCATGCGCCCGCTGCTTCTTTTAGTTTCACATGGGTCCCGCACCAGCTGCTTTTAAATTTCCTAAGGGTCCCATGCCCGTGGTTTCTTTAGTTTTCCAAGGGTCTAGTGCCCGCTTCTTTCAGTTTTTCTAGATTCCACATCCATTGTGTCTAGTTTTATTAGTTTCTTTGCCAATTCAATTCATTTTTTCTTGTTTTCAAAAAAATCCCATGAACAAATTTGAATCAACTCCTTTGCTTTCCATTTATTCTAAATGAAAAGCAAATGGGGCAGTTGTTGATACCTAAATTTGTCCAAGTGATTTTTGGACTTTGTACTTTATTTATTTATTTATTTTTCTGGTTAGTCAAGTCTAAACCCAATTAGTTAGAAAAATAATAAAGAGAGAAGTCCAAGACAATGCTAAAAAGGAAAAAATATATTAATTTGCATAAAAAATAAAACAATAATTAAAATATTTAGGTGCACTTTTTTGTGGAATATTGAAAGAAATTTGAAGATAAAAATCTTAATTAAATCTCAATATTAATTTAAAATATCCAATTTTAATTTTAACAACTAAAAGGGTTAACAAAAATGGTTAGCAATTTTTAGACTAGATACGTGCTAAATTTTTAGCAGTAAAACATCTTCAAATCATTGATTTGTTCTTTGATAAGTGTCAAATACACTTATCATTTGAGTTTATTTTTTAGGATTTTTAATTTATTTTTATTTAGTTTTTTTAGTTTTATTTATTTTTAATTTATTTTTAAATAATTATCTCTTCACCTAGTCATATTTGAATTTTCAGGATAAATCATTAAATTTTGAGTAAAAATAGAAATTCTTAAAGATAAATATTTGAAGGATTTTTATCCTATTCTTAGATGCTAATTAGAGTTCTAATTAGACGCAAAATCTTAGATTAGATATTGGATAAGGATTCTCAAAGAGATCTGATTTTGAGCAAAATTTGAATTCCCCCAGCATCCTGATCATTATTCAGTAATTGAGTCATATATTGGGATACAGAGATCAGATCAATGCATCGTTTGTGGCATTAAAAACATAAAAGAAAATACTACAACTTCTATGTTGAGATCGAGGGAAAATTTAATCATCTTGAGGGTGATAAAAATCATGAAAGTTAAATACAAAATGCTGTCAGTTTTTCTATAAAAGGGAGAAAACTGAGTTTAGCAAAAGAGCTTCCTTTTCGTTCAGAAAATATACAAAAAATATGGAGTTTTGGAGGCTCAAAGGCAGCGAGGGGACGAGCCCTAGGAGAGGAGGAGGAACTGTCATGGAGCTCTCATGGAGTTGGAGATCAAATCACCATTGAAGGCACTTTGGTTTTTTCTCTATGGTTCTATCATGATGAATTTTCTTTCCTCTTCCTATCTCTTCTTCTCTTTTATCATGAGTGGTTAAACTCGTGTGTTTCTAGGGTAAAGATGTAATTTGATTCAATCGACATGTATTAAGTTTTGATTTTTAATTAATTTCTTTTCTATTTATTTTGAGTGTTTATTATGGTTCTTAATGCTTTTATAAACTGGTCACTCATAATTTGATCTAACGAGATGTGTATAGAATCAAAAGGTTTGCATATGACTTAGACCATAAATAATAAGTGTCATGGTTTCTAATAATCTAAGAATAGAGGTATAGGTTGTGTGGGAGAATTATGATATTTTCCATGAGAATCCATAGAGTGAAGGTCATGCATTTAAGAGTTGGGGTTTAGATTAAGGAATTAATTAGGATTTGATAAAAGAGAATTAACTCATCAAGGAATTGAGTTTTAATTAATTAAAGAATTCTCCCCATCAATTGAATGACTAGAAATTAAGTAGAATGAAGGTCATAAAGCTACTTTATTTTCTATGATAAATTGTTGAATTAAGGGAAGTCAGATCCCTAATGTTTTAATTTCGTGTTTTTACATCCTTTATGTGTTTTGCATTCGTGTTCTTTGTTCACTCTTTTCCCTCTTAATTTCATGCGTTCTTGTGTGTTTTTGTCTTTTATAATTTTGTGTCTATAATTGCTTTGAATCACTCTTAATTATTAGTTGTCTAGATAGTCTTAATATTAGAAAGGTGATACTTGGTAAACTAATTCCTTGTGGGAATGATATTCTAGTCACTCTTTATTACTTGTTCGATTCGTATACTTGCAGTAATATCGCCTAAATTAATACATAATCACATATGGGGCGAACAAGTTTTTGATGTCATTACCGGGGAATTAAGCTTTTATCAATATCATTAGTATCTAGGAAGAGTACTACTCTAGGCTTTGTTTTTATTTTTGTTTTGTTACTTTTGTTTTAGTTGTTAATTTCTATTTCTAATCATTAGTGGTGTTTCATTTTATGCGAGGTACAAGTGACTCTAGTTCACTACTATTTGATCCGGAGATTAAAAGGACAATAAGAGAAAACAAAAGGCAAGCTAAAAAGAAGTAAGAAGCAATAGCGAAAGAAAATGCGTAAACTAATTGTTGAATTTTTTTTCTGTATTTAAATTTTTAGATTATGATTCGAATTTGAAGTGTTTTGTGTTGTTTTGGTTTGTTCGTGTCTTGTTTTTTAATTCAGTTTAATATACACCATGCTTTGATTTTAAATTTGGGGGTTCCCCAAAATTTTTCTTTTCTTTTTAATTTTATTTTTTGTTTTTCCTATTTTCCCATTAAAAAAAGGTCTTAGGTAGTGTGAATCATGGCCCGGTACACCTCAAAAAGAGTTTGTTAATTTTTTCCACCCCCAACCTCTGTAGATTCCAATGATCCCTATTATGGATTAAAAAAAGGTGGCATGATAATTATGATTGTTGTGCAATTAGGAATTGATTTGTCTGGTACTTGTTTGACTAAGATCTTAATTCATTCTTAGTGTGCTTAATGCTTGTGATATGTTGGATCTCATATTTGCATGATCTTAGGCTTTAGGCGAATGATTGAAAGATGAAGCCTAATTTCTTGACAATCTAATAATTGAATTTAAGACTTGATATATTGAAAGTAAGTTGCACTGATGTCACTTGCTAAATAGTGATTGTTGATGTTTCAATTGTTGATAATTGCTATATTTTGGCTATACTTATTTGATTATTTTGTGAACCCATTTATTTGCATTTGTTGACAATGAACTTGATAGTTTATTTGAGATAATTCTTTCCACCTCTTATTGTGCTTGATTTGTTTCAACTGAATATCTTGAGGTATGTTCTTTATCTGTGACATTGGGGACAGTGTCAACTTTTAAGTTTGGGGGTGGGGTTGCATTCATTTATATATCTGTAATTTTTTATGTTAATTTTGCTTCTTTTTTTAATTGGAGTCGGCTTAAGTGCCTTCCCAAATTTGGAGCCTTTGTGGGAAAATGTATATAGTGTCGACCAACAAAAAAAAAATTTAAAAAATAGGAAATAAACCCATTCTTTTTAAAATTTGATGCAAATTGCAAAGTGCATTAAGGAATATTTTTGAGTAAAGCTTTGATAAGTATGAATGTAAAAAAAAAATCTTGATTTTATTCATGTCCTCTTGGTATATATTTGTCAATTGAGTGAAGTTGAACTGAAAAGCTTGTTTTGCTGAATTATTAGCTCTTAAAATGATCATTGTTTATGATATGATTTTCTAGGATTCTCCCCTAATCTTACACAGTTCTTCTACTCTTTTTGAAGCTGATTCTAGGAAGTTCTAAGCTAAGAAAATTTAAAAGTTGAATTAAGGAGTTTTCACCACCCAAGTGATAAAAGAGTATAAGTTTGGGGGTGGTGAAAATTAATGGAAAAAAGGGAAAGCTTATAAAGACAGTGGTGAGTCGTAAACTCAGACCACGTTGCACTTGATTTTTTGTTACCCTCTAAAATTCCAAATTGTGAATAAGGGTCGGTGGTGAACCGTAAACTTGGACATTTTCACACCAAACTTCACAAGAGAGGAAAGAAGAAACAAAAGATCTTAACTTGGGATAGACTTGGATTAGTGAAGAATTGTGTATCATTATTGCCTAGTGATATAGGGAGATGATTAGGAGTCGCTGAGTAAATGAGTGATTGTCAAGAGAGCTTTGAGTTTTGTGAAACATTTTTCATAAAAATTTATGTTGATCGTTGATATATACATGAGTAGGGCATGAATACATGAGAGAGTGATTGATTATTCAAACTTTGAATTGCTTTGTGGAGTTGGAATTTTTTTTTTTTTTGAAAATTTTTGCATTTGCATTCACCTCAAAAAGATGAGTTTCACCCTTAGTTTCATTCTTTTTCATTGCATAGGGACAAGCAATATTTAAGTTTGGGGGAATTGATTTAAAGAGTTTTAATTCTTAACTCGAATAAGAAATAAGAAGATACATGTTGAGATTTTTAGCATCATTAAATTAAATTCCAAATCATCTAAGATTACTTTTTGATTTACAAGCAATAAATGAGGAAAAATTGGAAAAGATTTGGTGGCTAAATTAATTGAGGCATCACTTGGCCTATAAATAAGAAAGCACCAAATGCACTTGAAGACACATTTTTGTCTTTTTAAAAAAATAACACTTTGATTTTTTCTTTTAAAAAAATAGCACTTTTCTTTTTGAAAGCAACTCAATTTAAAAAAAAAAAGATACAGAAAGAGTAGGGATCAGAGAGTGTTTTGGCTGTGGGAGGAAAAGGCAAACAAGGACTCAAAACTTCATTCTTTTACCTTTCAAAATCCTTATTTCTTATTCAGGTATGCCACTCATCTCTTGATTATCTCGTTGGTTCATCACCTTATTGTAATTGTTCTCTCACTAATAAATTCAGAATGTAAAAATATATGCACAAGCACTGGCTCATAGAACTACTGCCAGTGATGCTATTAGATCTCACCAAGTGAGCTGGCTTGATCTAATTTCTCAATAAATTAAAAAAATCTTTTTCTTACATCCAACTTTAAACATAACATCAAATAAAATTATGAAACACGACCAATGACGAAAACGTTGGGAGAGGATCGTGGTGTCGATCATTTAAATTCTTTCTAATATTCTTCAGGCTTATCTCTATTGAAAATAAGTTGGCTTGATCTAATTTTCCAAGAATTTTTTTAATAAAACAAAATAAAAAAAATGAATGTGAGCAAATTTACAAATTCCTAACCTTTTGATTGTGGTGGATTAAAGCTCCTATGAAAACCTTTTTTAAAAAAAAAATCACTTCAAAAGTCTCATTTCATGCAAAAAAATATTTTCTTAAATTAAAGTCTTTTGAAATAAGATTTTATTTGGCCATTTACTCTAAAAAAGAAATATTTGCTTGAAGCCAAAAAAATAAATTGTTTGGTCATCTTTCTTTTTTGAAATATTTTTAATAAAATATGTAAGTATCAATTCACCACTTATATGTTTTAGGATTTAAATTTATTCCATAGGGCAATGACTCTTTAGCCACCCATTCCCTGTCAAAGTCATTTATCACTCTTGATAATATGTTTGACAAAGTGAGACATGTTAAAATAAAACAAAAATAAAATATTTTTGCAAATAAACAATAAAAGACCAATTTAATTCATTTTAAAGGATAACACTAGATTAAATAAGTAACCGTTCTTGAAACGGACGGCGTAGGGTGCTAACACATTCTCTACCCGTAATCAACTCCTGAACCTAAACTCTAAAATGCATACCATCTTTTAGGTATCTGATCAAACCTTTCCATGTTTAATGGATAAATCGGTTGGTGGCGACTCCTTTCATTCTTGCATTCATTTGCAAGAATTTGTCACTTCACGTTGCATTGTGCCGAGAGGGACATTATGACAATATGAAATGATATTTGTTGAGTAGAGTTAATTTTCCCAATTTATGGTATAGTTCTTTTAGGTTTAACCCATATGGATTATTCTATGTACTACTAGCATTCTTGAATTCGTTTACAATTATGAATTTGTTTCTGGAAAGAAAAGCATTTGATAAAGTGGTTTTATTTATAAACTTAATATCTCTAGTTACTGTGTATTGAGTATTTTCAAACCTTAAAGATTCGTGCTGCTACTTATTTCTCCTTCATGTGCACTTTGTTTATTATGCCCTCAATGAATCTATGTGACTCATTCCATTCCTTTTTCTTCATATTTGCAGGTTGTTGAATAGCGGGCTCTTGGGATTTTCTGTTCTACCTAGGAGAATCATTTTTTTATGGTAGGCCTCCATTGCTAATGGCGGCTAGTGTCATGTATAGACTTTAGTATTTTGCAGCTATAGGGGATAAAGTTTAATTCTTTATTTTTAATGTGTATATGACCATAGAGTCTTGATATGTCCTCTTGTAGAGATGATTCTATTTGTACATATGACTAATGCTTGAGATAGATGCTTATGTTTGTTGGTGGTTTTGGATATCCATTGCTGATCAAGTTGAAATGAAATGCATTATTTGTTCAGTTTTTAGGAGAAACTTAGTTGGATTTTCAGTAGCCTCATTCTAAGTTTTCAAATTGATTTCTTTTATTGATGTTATATTGTCAGGCTTGCCAAGCTAGTTGAGCGTTGAGTATCTCTAGTGCACTGTCATGATCTAAGATCGAGTTGTGACATGTTGTTTCATATTCTTTTCTCCATAGTTGCATGGACCATCCTAGCATCTCCAAGCTTCAAAAGATGGTTTCTCGTTTGTCATCTTTAGAATGTGAGTGATCATGTCAGTTTGACAAACATGTCTGTAGTTCATTTCCCAAGCGTGTCAATGATTGAGTTGCATCCCCATTTGATTTAGTATATCTAAATGTTTGCGGTCCTAGTCATATCCCACAACTTTAGGATATTAGCATTTTGTGACTTTTATTAAGACTTTTCTAGATGCATATAGTTGTTTATAATAAAATATTATATTGAGATATTATTTGTTTTCAATCTTTTTTGTGCTGATATCTGCATTTTACACAGTTACAATGCCATTGAATGTTTCTCTTCTTCTTTTACCTCATTTATGTCCTCACAAGGTATATCCCTCGCCAATCTTCTTGTGCTTATATACACTCAACAAAACGATGTGTTTGAGTGTAAGAACCATCATTTAATTGAAACAACATGAACATTGCTTCTTCACAGTCATGTCCCTAGAAGGTTTCAGAGTGTTATTGTTCTTACTTTTTTTCATTTGATTAATTGCATGCTTTCCTCTGTTTTACAAAATTAAACTCCTTGGTCTCTCTTATTTTTGTCTACTCCTTTGTATTGTCTTTTACCTTGTGTTTTTTATTGCACATGTTTTGATCATAATCTAACCCCTAGACTACACAAACTTTATGCTAAGTCTCTTAAATGTATCTTCCTTGGCTACTTCCATCTCCAGAAAGGATACTATTTCTTTCACTCAGACAGTAACCTTACCTTAGCTAATCTCACTTTCTTTGAGGAGTCACCCTTCTTCTCCTCCTCTTCCGCTTAGCATTTGTTAGTGTCTGATATTCTCTTCATTCCTTTACTTGGACCTCCTACCACAACCATTTTTCCTAGTCCTCTCCAAACTTATCAGTGTTAGACAAATAATGAAACTTTAGTCTTTGCCCTCTGTTGACTCTAGCCTTGATCCAATGCCTTTACCGCTTTAATTAGGCCTTGCCTCTTGATAGTCCTTTGATAGCCATTTGTAAAAGTATTCGTTCTACCCGTAATCCTCAATCCATTTATAAATTTTTAAGTTTCCACTGTTTCTCTTCTCCATATCTTGCTATTGTCACATCCTTGTCCTTTTTCTATTCTTAAAACTACATATGAGGCAATATCCCATCCTTGGTGGCAACATGCTATAGTAGATGAAATATCAGCCTTTCACTCTAGTGGCACGTAAGAGTTTGTTCCTCTTCCCCCAAACAAGTTCAAAGTTGGGTGCCGATGGGTCTATGTTGTGAAAGTTGGCCCTCTTTGGCAAATTCATCATTTGAGAGCCTATCTGGTGGCCAAGCGTTATACACCGATCTATGGATTGGATTATGGTGATACATTCTTGCCCATGGCCAAGATTGCTTCGATTCATCTTCTCTCCATGGTTGTCATGAGTCATTGACCTCTCTTTCAACTTGATATTAAGAATGCATTTTTGATTTGCATGGAGAGCTTACTGAAGAAGTCTATATGGAGCAACCTCTTGGTTTTGTTGATTAGTAGGAGTTTGGATTGGTATTTGCCTAGTTAATCTCTTTATTGGCTGAAACAGTCCCAGTGAGCATGGTTCGGGCAATTTAGTTCAGTGACCTAGTAGTTTCGTATAATTCATAGTGAGATGGATCACTCTATTTTTTACCACCATTCTCCACATTATCAACATATTTATCTAGTAGTATATGTAACACCCCAAATTTTAGACTATGTTGCAAGAGCTGACAGAATCACACTACTTTGTGTTTTCTGTGCATTATAAAAATAATTTGATTATTTCGATACTATTTGTGATTATTTTGTGTGTTTTGCTCCTGGTCAAGAAAATAATAATTTTCAGGCCGGGGAAATTCTTGTCTGATTATTTAGAGACGGGGGATCTTACTTAACCCGAATCTGAGTAACACAGAAAAGAATCTCAATTTTTAGAATTTATCTGTAAAATAATTCTATTTTACTGATAAATATATGTTGCTTGATGCATAGCTGTTATTGCTATGAATTATTTTGACCCGGTATAGTTTAATTTGCCATTATACTCAACCGACCAAAATTCTGGAATTCCCAATTCGACCAAAATTCTTGGGATAGGATCCCAACCCGACAGAAGTTCCTCAAGATTTCCTCTAATTGTTTTCATTTCAAGTCTATTTCGACAAGTCTATTTCGACAATCCAAGATTTTTGAAGATCTTGACACCGACAGAATTCGGACAAGGTCCAAATACTTTTGAAGACATGTTTCTAACATTTTGATCCCGTTGGATTTAATTAATAAGACTACATGTAAGCATATGCTAATGGTGAGTTGAATCCGACACCTTCAGAGCATTTTCCCGACAACATCAATCGGTAGTTCGACAAAACCCAAAATACCTCAAGACTGGATGAAACTGATTCTCAATTCTTGAATCAGAATCAAAGATTTTGGCTGTTATGGCTGCCTCTTCCGACAAAGACCATCTATTCCGACTAAGACCATCTTTCCGACAGAAGACCATCTATTTAAAATATGGGAGAAGTCCTCAGGTTGGACAAAGCGATGGACGTTCTGTTAGCAAAGAATCAGTTAAGAACAATATGGTTCTCCTTTTCCCTAAATCTTGTTGGACGATTCTACAAATCAAAATGAAGATGTTTATATTCATCGAAATATACTTTTTAAAACAATGCCAAAGTCCGTCGAAATAGGATCTTTTAAGACAATGTCATATCCATCGAATTTGGACTTCTATCCAAATACGTCGAATTTAATCTTCTTACTATTTGGTACCATGTTAAAATCCGTCGAATTGGATCTTTTAATTATTAAGTACCAAGTTAAAATTTGTCAAGTGAGGATGCTAGTATCAGTTAAGTGAAAATGTCAATATTTGTCGAGTGAGGATGCTCATGTCTGTTGAGTTAGAATGTCAATTTCCGTCGAGTGGGGATACCAATGTTCGTCGAATTTGAATGATAATGTTCGTCGAATTATGGTGCTAACGACCGTCGAGTAAGAATTCCTGATTTCAGTAGAAAAACTTCTCTAATGTCAAAATCTGTCGAATTTGATCTTCTGACCATATAGTATTTCCTCGATTCGACAATTGGAAGATTTCTCCAACATCAACATCTGTTCGACGAATTAGGATATTTGTTGACCTTTTCAAGTTCATCCGACTGGCCTTTCATTTTCGTTTGACAGAATCACCATTCGACAGAGTTCTCATCCGACAACACTTGATTTTAACCATTCTTGGGGAAATGATGTTCTCCCATTTTATCAAATTTTGTTATGTCATTTTTCGTCGAAAATTTCCTTGGAAACTCACGTTCATGCAGCAATTTGGAGGGGTTCTACGTCGGCCACGTAGCAGCTTGAAGGAGGTTCTACAAGATTCTTGAACAATCCAATAACCTTGAAAGTCAAATGAATGACATCAGCCACGTGCATTCAGAATAAGATATTTTACTTCATGTAAATCCTAAACTTTATTTAAGCTTATCCCACGGCAACCGCCTCATAATTTTACTCTAAAAAAAAATTATATTTTCTCTCACATCAAAAAGCATTCATCTTTTTCTCTCAGAAATCCTACGAACCTGAGCATCATTTTCTTCTTTCTCTCTCTTCATTGGTTCGGCCAGGTATCCTACGAACACTATCCATCACCTGTAATTTTCATTCTCACCACTTCCTAAAGCCAAACACCATTCTAAACACTTTCATTTAGAAAGTTTTCACAAAATCCCACTCTAAGTGCTTCAAAATCCAATTTCTATCTTACTTCCTTGGAGGAATTGTTGTGGCTTGTACGAAAACAAGGAGAAGGAGAAGAGCTTAAAAAGCTTGAATCATCTATTTTCTATCTTGTTCTTCAAAGCTTAAGTTTGAAGCCTTGAAGGTGGAATTCTTTAATCTTTATGTTTCTCTTCATTTCAAAGTTCTAATCATGATTTTAATCCATGATTATTTTAGTTTAGAGCTTTAGGTATTAATATTGTATGTTTTCTTTATTTTTTTTTTTAAGAAGCTCTTGGTGGAGAAAATTTGATTGAAGGAGACATACAAGGAACTTGGAGGTTCTTCAAGAGGTAAGAGGGAGATTACCCTCATCAACCATGTGTTGGTGGTGAGGAATGTTTGTGTTGTGGTGAAGAAATCCATAAGGATTTATTCACTTGATTGTTTATTGTTTTTCCTAATTGAGATTGATTATATGTGCAAGCATGTCTAATAGCTTTAATGGTTTGTATGTGTTTTATGATCGCTTTAAAATATGGCATGTGTTCATTGATGCATGATAAATATTGTAGCATGTAAATAACATACAAGGATTTGCATAAGTGTTCCAAGGAACACAAATCCAAGCTCACGGCCTCAAAGCAAAGAAGAAAACCAAAATGTTCTCATTATTTTTCTAAAGTGAAATTTAATTAACTTAGGAAAATTAATAAGATATACATTTGTTTAGATCAAGGAAAAATAAAATTAGAGATCAAATGGCATAAATATAGATTTCGGCCAACATGCCAAAGCCAAGCAATGATGATTTCTAATATTATTTCCAAACCATTATCTAAAACAATGATTTAATGAATTTAGATAATACAATAAATTTGACATTTATTTAGACGAAAAAAAAAATAATAATAAATTTATGCGATTTATAAACGATTATAAAAACGATGGAATTGTGAAAATGCGATAAAATTTCTACGCGATTGACCCATACTGTATATCTTTGCTGTCGAAAAAATGTGAACCTGTACAGGTTTTGAAATAGTATTTATCCGGTGGGACTTACTGTATATTTTTGCCATGAGGGCAAGCCATGAGGGCAAATTTTTATATGCTATGAGGGCATTTGCGTAAATACGCATATTTTATACCATTGAGGGTATTTTGGTAATTTCTTATTTTTGATCATGCATTGAGTTAATGCCAATTTTGGTGGATTGATTGATGAGGTGAATCACATCGTATTATCGGTGCGATAAGCGTAGTGTGGTTCAATTTTGAATGAACTTGGAGACATTAGTGTGCATAATTCCATATGTGGTTAGGGGGTAGCTCCTTCTGGGCCGTGGTACGTGGTAACACACTAGTGTTCTCGACAAGCACTATACTTAATCGAGATTTGAGAGGACTATTTTTTCTTGCTGTAGTTACACGATGTTGTGGATTTGTGTACTACGCCATGGTGTTTTAGTGAGCTATAGACACAAAGTATTGACAAGTGCAATAGCAATCACAACGATCAGTTATAGACACAAAGTGTTGACAGTGCAATAGTTGGTTGGGGTAGTCAAGCTATAGACACAAAGGGTGGACAGTGCAATAGCTGGCTGGGCAGTATTATTAGAACTTTCAAATCATTCTCTCTGATATTGATGTGTGTGTTGTAGCTCCATGGAGTAGGATCGTGTCATATTGCATATGTCTATATGTGGTACATTATTATTGTTTATTGGTGATCTTTTATCCGTGATCTTTTATTTGTGATATTATATGTTGTTATTGTATTTAATCTTTATTTTATATTATTATGATTTCTTGTTATGGCATTTTATATGGTATGAATTGTTATATCTATCCTGATAATGTTATTGTTGTTTATTTAATTACAATATATGCTTATTAGAATTAATTGTAAATTGATAACATGACTAAATTTGTGATATCTGTGTGTATGGAATGACCTTGTCATTTGAATCATTCTTTGCTACCAATCTGGTATTGGTGAAAGGGGATCTCACCTCTTTACTGTATTACTTGTTGTGTTTGTATTCGTTAAATTTGTATAGTAGGCGGAGCACATTCTTAAACCTATGGGAAACAATATTCTGAAGACGGTGACGGCGTCAAGGAGTGGTCTTCCAGACTTCAATAGGATGCAGTTGGTGAAGAAGCAGGACACGTAGGTTAGGTTTTTTTTTTTCTCTCGTTAGTGTTGTTACCGTGCTATTAGTAGTAACCTTCATTGGGTTTGCTACTGTTTCTCTGAGTCTGTAAATGTTATGTTTTAAATTGTTGTTGAATATTTTGTGGTATATATAATATGTGTATTAATCAATTTAATTTAAATTTCTGTTTTACTTATAATTTTTGGTAAGTTTATATTTTCGCAAATAAAAAAAAATCTTTAAAATTTATCTTTTAGAATTCAAAGCTTTTATAAAATGATTTAATTTGGTTTTATGTTTTATTAAAAAAAAATGTGACGCCCTATGGAGGGTGTTACAGTATATGTAGATGATATTGTCAACACGGGAAATGATGAGGGTGTTATTAGTCAACTAAAGTAACACTTATCCCATCATCTTCATACTAAGATTCTTGGATGCCTTAAATATCTTCTTGGTATTGAGGTGGCTCAGTCTTTGACTGGTGTTTCTATTTCTCTGAGCAAAAAATGCTTTTGATATTTTAGAGGAGATTGACATATTAGACTGTCATCCTTTAAACACTCCTATGGATCCAAACATAAAATTTTAACCAGGATATAGGGAGCCCTTATCGGATCCTAAGCGATATTGGAGACTTGTTGAAATATTAAACTACCTTACCATTACTCAGACAAACATCTCCTTTGCTTTAAGTGTAGGTAGTCAGTTCCTATAATCTTTGTGTGATAGCCATTGGGACACGATAATAAGAATACTCAAGTATATCAAAGAAGCACTAGGCCAAGGACTTCTCTGTGAAAACGAAGGCCATTCCTAGGTCATTGGCTTCACAGATGCAGGTTGGGATGGTTCTCCCTCAAATAGGCTAAGGCGATCCACCTCAAGTTATTGCGTAATGATTGGAGGCAATTGGTGTCTTGAGAAAGTAAGAAACATGATGTCATTACTAGGTCAAATGCGGAAGCAAAATATAGAGCCATGACATTTGGCTACATGTGAACTTAAATAGCTAAAGCATTTGCTCTAAGAGTTAAGGTTTGGAGATGTTAAGTAGATGTTACTGATAAGTGATAATCAAGTTGCCGTACATGGTGCCTCGAATCTGGTATTCAATGAGATGGCCAAACATATTAAAGTGGATTATCACTTTATGTGAGAAAA
The DNA here is from genome assembly GCA_029884595.1 of Ormosia semicastrata. Lineage (NCBI taxonomy): Eukaryota > Viridiplantae > Streptophyta > Magnoliopsida > Fabales > Fabaceae > Ormosia > Ormosia semicastrata. The sequence continues at coordinate 101,599,135 of JAQQTO010000063.1, forward strand.
TATTTTGTTAGAATGCATTGTTGTACTAATTTCGTTAATTCAAATAATCAATTAGCAGATATATTCACTAAGTCTCTTGGGAGTCCTTGAATTAGCTATATTTTGTAACAAGTTTGATGTATATAACTTATATGTTTATATCTTAATATTATTTATTGTACTATTTTACTTTTCTTTATATTGCCATAGTAGTCAGTAATATAAATATGATACTAAAAAATAATGTAATTCACTGACTCATTTATACAAATTAGGGTAATTTCTTTATGATCATCTCTCTATCTCAACATCAGTTGTAAGGCAATGCATTTATCGAGAATGACGGAAAGAGTAAGCTAACGAAAGTTAGGGTTTTCAAGAATAGGTCTATCAGTTTATGAACGTATGATGATACTCAGAGGGGTATGTAAGAGAAATTATTAGTTACACAAAATTGTATCACGTCATCTTTACACACACTCATAAAAAATTAAAGAGAAAAAATAATTTTTTATGATGAGTAGGTTTAGAAGGACCTATTTTTTCTCTTTCTTTAATTTTTTATCAATATATATAAGAATGACGTGGTAAAATTATGTGTAATTAAAAATTTATCGGTATGTAAATGTTATGTGTACAAAAAGAGTTGGATGGGAGGAGTCAAAGTAGTTTGTTGAGGACTTTCAGGACCTGTTGATGTCAAATTACGGTGTGGGTAATGATGACGAAAATGGTAGGTATGTTGCTTAGGTTACGTGGGAAGGTGAGAAAAAACGTTCATTATGGTTTTCATATAAAGACAGTTGAAGCAAATGGATGTTTGCCTATGCAAGTTAATTTGCATTCACTGTTTGAAAGTTATTTTAAACCCTTCTATTTGTGCTTCAAGCACACACACATACAAACGCAAGGAGAAAAGAGAGGCAGTATCATTATTCTAACGGTCTATTTCTCTGTTTCATGACAGATGTAACAGTTGTTACCTTCTTATGATGCTTTTCACAAACACCTTCACTGAAAAACGACCCCTGGCATAATTACTACTTTCGCTTAACCATACATATATGCATGACAACAAGTTCTACCTTAAAGCAGGATTTTATTCATCAAAGCACAATGAATATTTGGTTAATTCCTTGTTGAATTCTTCTAGTCGTGTATAATGGCTAGCAATACACACATTACACAACAATTTTTTGCGGTGTGAATCGAAATCAAGCCCATTTATTTCCATGTTGCTTAACCACATTCCTATCCATTGCTCCACTTGATTTAAGGTTTATACTGCCAGTGTCACAAACAAATGTATCAAATTCTCTTATAGTATTTCTAGTAAATCATCGCTGCAATGGTTGAATAAATACATCTTAGGAGTAAAGTGTTAATTAACCTTATATTTTCGGGAATTAAGCTCTGTCGTCTTGTTATCTTTAACTCCTCCTTTTTGACGGTTGTTTAAGATTGCATTTCATCTATCAGAGTTGAACTTCAAAGGGTTCTATTGCAATCATTTTCCAATTTGAGAGACCACCTCAACTTGGCCAGTTTTTTCTTAATTGAAACTTCATTTAGATAAGTAATGGTCCTTACACCATTAATTTGGACAGGCCATCTTATTTTTATCTGGAATAAATTTGATAATCTGGGTGGGGGCAACCAAATATATAAACTTCATGATGCCAAAACCAATTTTATTTTTTTTAATTAATTACCAATTTATGATTGCATGCACGAAAAGCAATGTTTTCTATTGATCAGTCATCCGGTGTGCTAGGCAAGAATACCATTGTATGTGAAATTTTTACTTTAAGGATATCTTCGTGGAAACTGGCGTATGTAAGACTGCAAAATGGGTTAATTTATGATAATGTAGTTATAGAAACGAAGTTTTCAGGATTAATTTACTATATATGTTATTACTGGACTTGGTCTTACCTGTAACCTGAGCGTGTGCTATTCCCATTTAGTCATGATCAGTATTTTGAAGAGCACAGTTTCAATTCAAATAATGAAAGAAGACAAAATGATTTTCTAAAAAAGAATTGCTTATAGGATTTTTATTCAATATTTATTTTCCCTTTACGGTCACCAAGTTTCTTCGTCAAAATCAACAATATTCCTAGGAGAATCATCCAATAAAAGATCCCAAAGTCAATAGTACTGTATAGTTTGGCAACTTACGAATCAACCAATTACTGAAAAAGGTTTTAATTTGGAGAAAACTAATATATTGGCCTCTGAAAGTTTTCAACTAAATTCTTACATGCTTTAATTGGTCTGAAATATGACATTCATAAACAAGGTCTCTTTCAATTTAAAATACTACAAAGAAATTAAGTTGAAGCAAACTAAAAATCTGTATGATTTAGTTGAAAATCTTAAATGCAAATGGGCCAGAAAATATTTTTCAAAAATAGAAATATTGATGTTCTCTCATTTTACTTATCAATAAATAGTACTTATTTTTCCACCTATACTTCTATTTTTTTTTTCTTTTAAGAAAAAGAAACACCTGAATAACTAAATTGAAGAAAAGAAAAAGAAACAATACTTCTTTTTGCACCTACTTGTACACCTTATATGTAGGGGTGGAAATAAGTCAGACTGTCCGTCAGGGGCCTATCGTCTGGCTTGTCTGAGGCCTGGCCTGGCCTAACTTGTTTACTAAACAAGTTAGGCCAAGGCTTTTTTAAAAGTTTTTTTAATTAAAAAGGTCAGGCCTCAGACCATCTAATAGACCTTCTAAGCTTGGCGGTGGTGACCTATATTTAATTATATATAATATAATATATATTATTATAATAATTATAAATTATAATTATAATTATTAAAATAATTATAAATTATAACTATAATTATTAATTTATTATAATATATTATTATATTTTTAAATTAAATTTTAATAAAAGTCAACAACTAAAACTTAAGTTAGTAAGTTAGAATAGAAATAACATATTTATTAATATATTTAATGTAATATATTTATTAGAATGAAAATAATAAGTTAACACTCACCCCCTACTTTTATAGATGCTCACTACTTTCTTGCTCTAATCTTTGGTCGATGTGAGACTTGAAAGACTAGAGTAAGAAAGTGAGCAACTTGGTATATCTCCAAGTTTCACATCGACCAAAGAGTAGAGTAAGAAAGTGGTAAGCATCTATAAAATTAGAAGGTGAGTATTAAATTATAACAAAGGCCTATTGACTTTGAGTAGGCCCGTTGGCTTATTTCAAGGTTTAGGCCTGTTAGTCTATGTAAATGTATATGACTTAATTATTTAAAGGTACGTCTGTTAGCTTATGTAAGACATTTTGACCTATTTAAAAGGTAGGTCTGTTAGCCTATGTAAAGACTTGTTGGCCTATTTAAATGTTGGCTCGTTAGCTTATTTAAAGGCCTCGTTGCAAAGTAAGCCTTTAAATAAGCTTTCAGGTTAGGCCAGACTTTTAAAAAGATCACGTCAGACCTTAAAAATTGACTTATTACAAGCTCACAAGTTAGACTCATACCTTATAATTAAGATACAAGTCAGGTCTGTTTAATGCAAAACCTGACCTGTCCTGACTTGTTTCCACCCCTACTTACATGGTTCAATTTCAACATAAACAAAGAAAGGCTTAGATATATTTGTGGTTCCTTTCAATATATCAGTTTTTTGTTTTGGTCCCTTAAAATTTTTGTTATTGTTTTTATTCTTATAATTTTATAAATGAGTGAAATTAATTAGTGCAAGAATTTAATATGAGAGAGTTAAATTTAGTCAATTTTACTCACTTCTTAAATAAGGACATGAATCTATTTCATTAACTTTTAAAATTACAAGAATTCAAACTATAACAAAATTTTGGAGAGACATAAACCAAAAACTAATATATTTAAAGAGAACAAAAATATATATAAGCCCAACTAAGAAACTTAATTGGAGAAAACAAAGACATATAAGATTTTAACGGAAAAAATAGAGGATTCTTTCAAGTTTCCTAAATGTGAAAGAATGTTATTTTCTTGTTTCTTGTAGGTTAACAGAAAATCATTTTTACATTTCTATAACATTAATTACAATATTAAAAATTTGTAATCAGTAAGATATAATTATTTTTTATTTTACAAAACGATTGCGGTTCGCAATACAAAATATGCACTTAAAACATAAACCAACTTGGGACAAAATGGTCGATTGGGCGTTTCAAAAAAATCAAACCTAATATGCTTTAACTCTATCAAATCAAACGGTGTGGGTGTTCTAATCAATGTGAACTTATCCAGTACCCCGTTGAATTATGAAAATGTAAGACAATGGGGATGTTATTCAGCTGTTTGATGTGTAGATCCACCAATAACTATTAGATTCCAATTTAATACCCAATGAACTGCTGGGTGATTTTACTGTTCGATTGATCATTATGTTGATGTTTGTGGAGAAACTGTACTCATATTTTGTTGAGAAAATATTAAAATAATGAATTTGATTTCGTGGGATATGAAATCTCAATCGGTTAAGAAACGCATTAGAATAATAGTTACTTCACTATATGTTTCAATGTTTTACTTGACTTGCCATCTGCATGGAATTGAAGTATGGAAAACCAGGGCAGACGGTTTAGAAGTACTTTTCTTGATGCTATACTTACACGGCGTATGAATTAAGATTGAACCGATCTTGACACCTCTCTGCCTCTCATGCCCATCAAAATGACTACTAAAAAGAAAAGAAAAATTCCATAAAAATTGGTATTAGTTAGAGTATCCATGAAACTAGTTAACTTTGTGCATTTTGACATCAAAACCCAAGTACTCATTACTGCAATATAAATAAATAAATAAATAGTTACTAGGAGTGCATTAGTAATGAAGAATTTGAATAGTTTGCAAGATGCCATATATTCAAATCTCTCATAATTGTTATATATATATATATATATATATATATTATAAACCCATTTATCGAAACCCTAAAAAAAGTTTATTAATAGCAAGCATTTGACTACTTTACAACTTGAGGGTTGTTTGAACTAGAAAATTAAGAAAAGGAAAATGTGATTTAAGGGAGGCCAAAATTAGTTCTATTCGGTGAACCTGAATGCTCGGTACATTAACTTTTATTCTCAATGTACTCAATATAACATACTCCTACAATTTCAAAATATCTGTGTTTTTAGAAAATAAATTTTGTTTCATTTTATATGTTATTTTAAAAAATTAAGGTATTAATCATTTTTTTTTAGTTTTATCTTTGTTTCTTGATATCTTTTCTAAGTGGAATGAGTGAGGGCAATAATAAAGTGAGAGAGTAATTTAGTCAAATATAATTTTATATATATATATTTTTAATTGAGGATATTTAATAATTTTCTTAATCTTTGTTTAAAAATTTTAAACAACAGGTATTTTAAAACTAAGAGAGTATTAATTTCTAATTACAAAATACAACATAGTATTTTGATCCCCGTTGATGCTTGTTGCTCAATGCATTTTTGACATGGTGATAAAAATTGAATCCAATTCCTCTTATCGCTAGCTAGTTTTCTGAACGATAGATATTGGGTACATGTGGATGCTTTTAATTAAAGCTCACCAAATTTAACATTGCCATGTTTCCAATTTAGGGCATCATGACTTTGGATTTACCAACTTCCTTTGTAATACGTAATGTATATATGTGCTTTGTTAATTTCATCTGCTACACTAGTTTCTTCGAGATAAAAGCGTGTGCTAAAGGAGCAAATTTCAATTGATTGCATGTTGATATAGAAATATAGGTGAATATTATCCCCAATGCCAAGGTTTTTGGCAGGGCGGAGGTAGGGAATTTTTTTTTTTTTTGTAGGCGGCTAAAAAGAACAAATATATTAATGAGGAGGCTAAGTTGAAGAAATTTTTTTTTATTATTTTAAAATAAAGTACATGTAATATACATTTCCAAAAAAAATTTAGGTAGCCATAACCTCCCTAAAACACAACTACCCTCCGCCCCTGTTCTTTGGCATATCCATCTTTCAAGTTTCAACTATAAAATCAATTAACATCGTTAAGTTAGACACATCACATGTATTGTTCAACAATGATGGAAAGAAAACTTTGGAAAGGATTTTATTCTACATTACATTTTAAGAATGGTAATTCTCCAACAACTTCATGGCTATTGCTTATAAACTGCTTCATTTTACTAAGGTCACAATTATCAGATGTGGGAAATCAACCAGTCTTTGATCAAGGAGAGATGTCCCTTTAGTAAAAACCATAAGGTGACAAACTAGTGGATTGGATATATCGTGGTACATGGTTTATACATACAAGAATAGTTGCGGGAATTTGAAAATGAATGGAAATAGTAAAGAGTTTTTTTAATCTCTCTATCTTTTTTCTTTATCTGAGGGAAGCAAAGAGGAATTTGATAAAGAATTTCGAGGGCCAATGACATACAAAGTAGGTCTTTTTATGTACATTTACAAATGGCACAATCTATATCGTGTGAAGATAACTAAAGTGACTTCTCATCCACAACCCTAAACCAACCCCTCCCCTCTTTGTCCCCCTTCACTTTCTTATATATCTTCCTCTGGACTTTTTCTCTGCTGTGCTTGATGTTCAAAAGTTCTTGCAGCAAAATATTGGTGGTGGCCTGAGCCTCCATCTTCCACAGTAAATAGTACCCTGCCATGGAGGATGCTTCAGCAGGTGAGGACACCAAGACTTGTCCCCGCGGTCACTGGAGGCCCGCTGAGGATGAAAAGCTCCGGCAACTTGTTGAACAATATGGTGCCCAGAACTGGAATTCAATTGCTCAGAAGCTCCAAGGAAGATCAGGTATAAATAAATCGGATATAATCAAGTTGGGTTATATATCTTTCTTTCTCCTTAAAATGAATCTTAGTGGAATAGTTGGAGATCTAATTCAAGGGAAGCTTGAATACTATTACACCTAGAGCTAACTAGAGTACTAAATCATGTAATCTATTTAAGATATATATATATATATATATATATGTATATTCTTACATCATCTATATATTAATTAAATAAAAATCATGCCACTATGAGCAACCTTAATCGAATTTCTTATGTGCGTAAATATTCAGAAAAATGGGTTTTCTTTCGTTTTTTGTAGGGAAAAGTTGCAGATTAAGGTGGTTCAATCAGCTTGATCCCAGAATTAACAGAAGGCCATTTACAGAAGAGGAAGAAGAGAGGCTACTTGCAGCTCACCGCATTCATGGGAAAAAGTGGGCACTCATAGCCAGGCTTTTCCCAGGTCGAACTGATAATGCTGTGAAGAATCACTGGCATGTTATAATGGCACGAAAGCAAAGGGAGCAATCTAAACTATGTGGGAATCGAAGCTTTCAAGATGTTTATAACGATTCTAACACTTTCTCGTCTAAAAATAATTTCCCCGAAAATGGACCAAAATCTCATGAACTATTATTATTCAGCTCAAGAACTGGGTTAGAGAATGCCAGATTCTTTGACTTTAGGAACCTCGATAATAAAGATAGGATAATTGCAGCAGATTCTCCAACCAGTTCCTTGGCCTCTTGGAATTTTGCATCTATGGCAACCTCCACAAACTCTTCTCCTATAGCAGATTCATTTAGAAAAGAAGGGAGAGTTTTTTTCAATAACTCTTGCTCTAATATTTACCTTTCAGAATGCTCAAAAACCTCAGATAGATTTCTTTACAGAATTAATCCAAATCCTTTGTCTTTGGGAAGCTTTCGTGGCTCCACCACATTCACGCTTCCAAACTACAGGAGGGTTGTTGTTCCAAGTCCTTTTGGATTCCTTGGTTCTGCTGAGGACGGAAGGATAAAGAGGGATTTGATGAATTTCTGCGATAGCTCATCCACGTTCACAAAGTTGAGGGCTTCTTCTTCAGAGCAAGAGCAAGCAGACGAGTCTAATAACATTGAACGGAAAGAAGTTCCTTTTATTGATTTTCTTGGTGTTGGTGTCTCTTCATCATGAAAACCAGTGAAATATTTTTAATCTTCATATAATAAATAACTATAGCTTAGCTCTCCACTTCTAGCTAGTTTTCACTTCATTGTGAAATTTTAGCAATTCTAGTCTTTATATATGCATGAGGCTCATAACTGTAAGCCTTTGAATTCAGATGCAAGGTTGATGCCTCATTTTCTATAGGTTGTAATTAGAGTGATGAAAAATGATTCAACTCTTTTGTCCGTATGAATTTCATGCAAATCTTTTCTCGTCTCATTTAAGGGATAAATTCTAGAGTGTGGGTCAGATGGAGGACAGTCTCACAGCTACTGAGCTAGTTTGAGGAACACATTTGCTGCGCGTGGTGCTCGATGAATATATAGGAAGCACCAAGGTATTGAAAATTTGCATCTTTTGACTGAAATTTCTTGTTTCTCTGTAATGTCAACTTCGATCTTAAGCTTTTATTAGAAAGAGCAAGAGTATATCTTCTGCCATATTTGCTATAGGTTGTCTTATAATGGAATGCAAACCCACTTAGCGTAAGTGGTAAGTAATTTCGATTGTTGAGAGGACGAAATGAGTTTAAATTCTAAAGAAATAAATTTTGTGAGAAAATTATATAACTTTGTATTCTTTTGGTGAAATGAAAATTAATTTTATGAACAATTTAAATACTTTGAATATGTAAAAATACTTTTTGGTGTTAAAAAATATTAAAAAAAATGAAATGCATGCATTAATTCTTCCCTGCTCAATAATTCATGAGATTGATGCCCAAGTCCTTGTTGCTTGTGTGCGCCGTAGAAATGTGGAGATTAAATCGTACAGTAATTAATTTGTGTGATTTGCATATCAATGAGGAGATTGCATCGTACAGTAAACATTGATTTTAGATGTTTTATTTGCAGTCTCTTACGAACCACGACGTTTTGCTTAATTAATTCAATAATTTTCTAAATAATCTAGAGTATTGAAGAAGGCACAGACTGCTTCATCTTTTAGATGTTCATAAGTAATTTTCATAAACTAAAATATGTTGGATTTATTTTTGTTTAGAATGTTTTTAAAAACTTACTATAATTTTTAGTAAAAACTTTATAACCGAGTTGGATTTCAGAGAATAAAAAACTTGGTTTGGAATTGCTTTTTCGTGAGTGGCTTCATCTGATCATAAACAACTATTAAATCAAAATGCTGGACGAATTTCTCAAAAGTTACTTTATTTATTTTTAGATTAAATTAAAATTTTGACTATTATACTTTATATTTTTTTAATTTAGTTTTTATAATTTTTTTATTTTTAAATCCATTTTTATATTTATCAATACTTTTAAAATAGTCTATATTATTAATTTATGTTATAATATCATTAATTTAATTCTTATTAAATATTTTTACAAAAAAGAAGACATATAAAAAAGTACATACTAAACAAAAAAGTCCTACTTAAAAAAAAAAATACTTATAGGAGTGCTTACTGAAATATAAATACATCTATTAGATGTTTTATATATAAATGAGCATATAAAAAATACTTATTAGATAAAATAACATTTATTAAATTAACTAACTAATTATGTTATAACAATGTTATAACAAAAATTAACATTGGAAAATATTTTTAAAATATTTAAAATATTTAAAAATATGAAAATTAATTTTAAAAAAATTAAAAATTAAATTAAAAATAAATAAAAAATATAAGAATCAAAACTTTAATTTAATTTTTTTAATACAAATGTTTTCTTAGAGATGTTTCAGTAGACACACACATAAAAGCCCAAAGCAAAACTCATGTACTTTATTATTGCTTTCATCGGAAATTGGAATTAATTTCTTTCATGCATCGCAGTGCAAAAAAGTGTATCTCTTTCATTATATTATCCCCCCTGGTTGTTTTTCCCACAAAATTCATACATGAGTTGTCATTATTGAAATTTTGGTACGACCATAAGGTTAGGGTATGTCAACATTCTATGAGTATAAGATTAATTCTCACTCATACATGTCAATATGGACTTGGGCGTCAATTTGATTAAAAAAAAATTGTGCAAAACGAAGCTAATAAATGTATATCGAATAAGATGTTTTTAGCAAGCGAAACATGATCATCTGATTTCAATAAACCTCCTACGCATAATAAAATGTATATCGGTCAATTTGGACATCTTCCAATAAAATGCAAAGACAAGTGGAGGAGGGGAATGCGAACAAAGGCACATGCATATAGACCGTAGAATATAAACGAGTTTTAATTGAATGTATCAAAACCATATATTTACAGAATGTCAATATGGACTTAGGCATAAATTTAATTTAAAAAAAAAAGAAAATTGTGAAAATGGAAGCTAATAAATGTATATCGAATAAGATATTTTTAGCAAGCGAAACATTACCATCTGATTTCAATAAACCTCCTATGCATAATAAAATGACAAAAGGAAAAGATGAAAGAGGAAAACTGAAAGAGAACATGCAAATGAAACCGTGGTAGCATTTAGCAATAATTACTATTCAATTTAGTTAAGTCAAACATAAATATTTTATGCAATTATGTAATTAACTATTTCTATTTATGGTATATGTAATTTTCATCTCTACTACGGAAATAGGCTAACTTAGGCAAGATTTTGAATGCGCCTATGCCTATTCTATAAAAAATCAACCTAAATTTACCTGCTATTTATCATAATTTTTTTTAGCTAGCATGAAACCTTATTTAAAGTCTCACATTACATAAAAGTCTTTATATATATTATGAAACTTAAAATTTTAATTTTTAAATAATTATAATCTTTAACAAAATTATTATATTGAATATAAAATAAATATATTATAAAATAATATTAATTAATAAATTATGTAAATATTATAAATTCTTAATTGTATATATAAGTAATAAGGAAAATGTTAAATCCCACAAATTTATTTCTATGAATTAGTTAACAAATGAATTGACACTCCATCTTCTCCGCAAATAACACATGAGGTGAGATAGTTGTAACGTCTTAAGTCTAATTACATTACTATACTTGGGGTCTATATTGAAGTAATCAAACTTAGACTCGTCACCTATCACTTTCTAGTTTCATCTAGGTGTGTATTATTATTATTATTATTATTATTATTATTATTATTAATCATTTATTCTTTTGTCATACATATTATCAAGCCTTGTGAGAGATTCTTTAGCTCAATTTTTTTTGAACGGGTAAGGCCGGTTACCTTCTAAACTCATAAACCAATTTATTAAGTTGCTAATCCATTGTTAATTCTATTTAAGACTCACAAGTCCTCTTTGGAGAACTCTAGCAATTTACTTCATTAAGCGGATTGATAATGCAAATTCTATTAAATTAATGCAGATATAGAAATTACTATCATTAGTTATACATACATAATCAAAGTGCATGCATTAGTACCTACACTATTCTAGAGTCTATTTGGGCTTCAGGCCCATATATACATTGTATGCAAAATATTATCGTATCTAAGGGCATCAGTACCCTATAGATCATATATACGCCATATAGGGTCAAAGTTAGCATTAGAGCAGTCCCTACTAGTATCCTAATAGGTATATATATAGCGAATATACAACCAAGCATAGATGTGGTATACTATAATAAGCAAAAAGATCCACATCTTACAAATGTGTCTATCACAAAAAGAAGACTACAATGATCCAATAGCAAGGTCACATGCAGAAAGAGGATGACAACCCTTGAAGAATAACTCATATATAGCCTCACGATCACGTAGATTGTATAGGTGTTGGTCATGGGGTCATACACCCACCAACTCTCGGCAGGCTCCTAATAGTTCGTTAGCAATGACATCTTCAGTTTGTAATGGAAGTAGGGAATGGAATACCATTGAAATATCAACAGGGTGAGAATTCTAAGAATTCATAGTAATTCTAACAAACAAGTGTCATCATGATAGTTTGCTCACTCTTTTACTTACCGCAAGTGCACGGATCGCACTTATATTATAACTAGGAGTCGGATATCGTTCTCATGAGGAATACGTACTTCTTATAAAAGTCAAATATTAACCAATAGTCTAATTAATCCTATCTAAGAACATCAAATTTATAAAAGAGTGTTTAAACAAATATAAAGACTGAAAAGCAATAAATCTAAGATAAATAGATAAATAGAGAAATAAGGAATTCTTTTTCATCTCCTACTTCAATTAATAACATACAATCCTTTCAAGCAACATCAATGAATTGTTAAGTTAGCTTGAGAATCTGATTTAGTTAAAAGCCTATGTCTAGATCAATTAATCATAGTTTCATTTACTTAATTCACTATGTTTTCATGAGAACTAGTGCAAACTCCACTCTTGAACGATCTATTCTCAAGCATCCACTATGCATGGTTAAAAGATATATTTCTATCTAGTTAGCGAATTAACTCATCCAAGCCAATTGAACTCATCGAATATGCATAAACCATACATATGATCTAAAATTCAAATTCCTATGTCTAGGTTCATCAGATTTCATCAAATCAATCAAAAGCTGATCAAACTCTCAAAAGCATTAAGAACCATATGATTGAACATAACTAAACATCAATATATACTCAAAAGATTACAAAATCATCAATATTCATAGGAGACTACAAAGAAAAACCCTACATACAGCTTAGCTAGCCATGAAACATGAAAATATAGACATATAAATCATGTTCATGAAGCAATAAAGAAAGAAAGAAGAAAGGAAAGGGAGGAAGCTCATTAGATTTCATCTTCTAAGCTTTGATTCATCCTCCATGTGAATGATGGCTTCCAACCTCGGCCTCCTTTGCTTCCTCTAGGTCTAAAAACCCTAAACCTAGCAGCTGCTCTCCAAAAAGAGTGATCAGTCCCGTATAAAATGGATACAATAGTATTTATAGGCTGAATAAAATAGAGTCATGTCGCGGCATCCAGCACATCACGTCGCGACGCACATTTAATTAGGTCACAGACGCTTGAGGCATCCACTCTCAATGCCGCGACCCTTTGGCCTCGGGTCTCATGTACTGGAACAAGGGGTGCTCAACGCCGCGACATTAACATGCCTACGTCACGGCGTTGAGTGCTGATCTTCAATTTTGGCTTCCTCTTGGGCTTCCTGGTCCAAAGCTACTCCAAGTTCTTCATTTTCAAGCTTAATTTGAGACCTACCTATGACAGAGAAAGTACCACTTTAATAGCTCATGCAAATGTACTCAATTCATCAAGGTTTAGGAAGTATTTGCTCAAAATCATAATAGAAGCCATCAAAATAAAATCAAATGAATATGATGCTAAAATCTTCCATTCATGCATACAGACAAGGACTAAGCAACCAATATAGCACAGATATAGGGCACAAATAACTACTCTTTGTAGAGTTATCACACCCCAAACCTAGATTTTTGCTAGTCCTCGAGCAAAACAAAGTATATTCACAAAGATCAACATTAACAACCTGCATTCAGCCAATTATTAACATTCCACTTTCACCTAACCCAAGCTAGTATATGATGATTGCATAAACCTCAAATAATACATATACCTCACAAATCAGTTTCACACATACACAATCCTCATCATACTAGCATTCACAACTTCCTTTCATACAAGATATTTTTTTCCAAAACCATGCAAAGAAAACTTCTTCCATTCAATTCATATTCACCCAAATGAGGTTATGAACATACAAATGAATATAATTCACAAAATCCACAAGATTGTAATACAACTCTCTCTCCACTAATATAAATCACACAAGATTGAGGATCAAAATGGACTTTATTAGCTTATAATGTAAGGCCAAGGGTAGTGGGTAACAGAATAAAAGGATAGGATTTAATACAAATATTAAGAAATATAAACATGATATTCCAATTCATGAGCCAATAATGACATTAGCAGTGTATTATACAATGAATATAGAAATGCCAGAACCATTTTTGATTTTTTTGAACTTTACTTTACTTATGCTTTACTTTTGCTTCTCTTTTCTTTTAATTTTCATTCATTTTTTTCTTTTTTTTTCTTTTTTTTCTTTTGCAAAGCAATAATTTTTCTCTTTAACTGCATCTGGTTCCTTCAGGCTTATTTTCTATTGAATAATTTATACCCCTAATCGATAGACTCACTTTAAGAAATAACATACTATGAACTCAATAAACAAAGAAGGTAGGAAGAAAATGCAATGTTTTCACATGCATTAGAACGGTTAACAGGTTAACAAACACAATGGTTATGAAAAACAAATAAGGCCAAATAATATAAAGCTTCAAAAAGGGACCTATGGATATTATCATATCAGGTAAGTTTGAAAAAGCTCAATCGGTCCAAATAATGTCCTAATCATTTTCTCAATCATGCATAACCTAAGATTTCACCTCAAGAGAGTTGATAAACAATTTCTAAGATAATTGAATTTTTCACATGCATCATCCATAAACTTTCTCTAGACAAACATTTTTATTCTTTCCAAAATTCAAAAAGTATGCAATTGGGAAACGCATCATACACAAAAAGAAACTAGAATGCTTCAACATGCGACAACATATGGATTCACAGAAAAATGAAGGTCATATTGCATCCATATCTATCGTTGGACAATCATTCACACTAGTCTTTAAACATTATAACACACAATGTGAAAGGGAACAACAATTGTATCTTGAATGGATTTTTAACAAAATTTTTATCAAGATAATTACTCCTATGGATATTTCAAAACAAAATTACTAAAACACATACATATAATACAAAAAGTATAAAACTAACATACATGCATAATACTAAAACATATGCATATAAACATAAAAATATAACATAACATAATACTGCATATAAATCAAAATATCAAGTTAAGGACACCCCCCCCAAACCTGAGGGAAACAATATCCTCACTGTACAAAAGATATATACAAATAGATATCAAAAAGAAATACGATGAAAGAAAAATGCCCTGAATGCCATGGTGAAAAGGATGGATCATCACTGTCAGGAGCCTCAGCATCAGTACCATCACCATCTCCATTGTCTCCAGTATCATCATCCTCTGGCCCCTCATCCTCATCAGCATGAGCTCCTGAAAGTCCAGCCTGGTCAGGGTCTGCGACAGATGTAGGCGGGAAGGCAGGAACTGGATAGTCCTCCATCGAAAGTCCAAGGCACTCCGCCATCCACCTCTGTGCCTGGATAGTGTAAGACAGCATAGCTGTCATCTGTGTACTCTGGGCCTCCACATGGACGAGTCGGGCCTCCATCCTGGCATGCCAATCTATGTCATCTATAGGTGTGGCCTGGGGCTCAGGTGCTGCAGCTGCTGGGTCAGGTCCTACTGCTCGATGCTCTCTATGATCCTGCCTCAGATGAGCTACTACTGGAGCTGCTGGTCCTCTCAACCGCACAATGGAATACTCATTGAGAGGTTGTTTTACATCAGTCTTCTCCTCGTGAGGTCCAGTCTGAATCGCCTGCCTCCGGCATAATGCATATATGAGTGAAGAAAAGAATAAGCTCCTGGCCTCCCTCGCTGCTCTGGTAATCTGGGCATGTATAATCTAAGCAACGTCAATGGATCGATACTCTAGAATAACATATATGAGAATCGCCCGATCCTTGGTCACCTCTGACAAGTTGTTTGATGGGAGGATCCTGGTAAATATGAAATGGTACCAGGCCTTAGCCTCCAGTGTCAAACAATCTCTGGGAAAGAAATGAGGCTTGTTCATCTGGATGCTCATCGTCCACTACACCGGCTAAGACTCCGCAGTGCAAATCTGAGCAATAACCAAGCTAAGATCTATACCCTCCTCAGGCTCCCAGCGGCAGAACTCTGTGTACTCATATAGAAGAAGGGTAGGCTGCAATATCATCTCTGCTCGAATATCCTCCACAAAATAGGAGACCTGACAGCCCCTCACCATGATAGAAGTAGCACCTGGTGCAGTAAGTTCGCATAGAACTCGCGAACTAGTGGTAGTACGGCCACCTCAGGGTGTTTTGCAAAATGGTCCTATCCCAGCAAATAAATGGTCCTCTCTACATCCTCATGAATGTTTTCCAGGAAGGAAAACTTGCACTCAATGATTACTGGTTTAGTAACTAGTGCTGCATATTTCTGCGCGGCGGTGGTTGATACAAACCTCCTCTGATTAAATTGCAGAGGAGGAGATGGTGCCCTGTTGCGCTGACTGGAAGATCCCCTCTGGCGTTTATATGCCATTTTACTTGAAAAAGAATTGCAACTATTAAAATTGGATAAGGATAAGTGTTATAGCTTTTGAAAAATAGAGCAATTCTAAAAATTTTGGGTTTCAACGCCATGGCATTAACTCCAACGTCGCGGCATACAATTTGTTCAACACAACGACGCGACATTCATGACAAAGTCGCGGCATTCAACCTCAACGCCGCGACATTCAAGTCAGTGTCGCAGTGTACAAACCTAATTTTTCCAGGAAACGCATTCAACTGCAACTTTAATCCATTCATCATGCATTTCAGGCACAATATAACACTAAAACTAACAAAAACGTAAAAATACTAACCCTAAAACAAGTATTCAACACAAATATAACAAAAAAATGAAAAAAAAATGAAAAGGAACAAGGCAAATAGTAAGTACCTAAGAAAATAGATAAAAATATTCACCAAATAAAGAAAAACTAAGAAAAACTTACCTTAATACTAGTAGGACTGAGATTACGGGAAGGGGGAGGCAAGAAAGAAGCAGGAAAGCTCAGAGAGAAGGGGAGAGAAAGAGATAGAAAGAAAGGAGGGAAATAGGGGAATGGGAAAGTGCATGAAACATCGCAACACTTAACCCATTCTGCCCCTGCGCACCGCAGCGCCCAATAATTCCCACTTGTTTTAAAATTTAAATTAATTATTAATTACTATTTAATATTTTACTTTTTAACTTTTTTTTATTAACAGACGCACTCAACACCGTGACATTAGGGTCTGGAAAGTCGCGGCGCTATGCTCACTGGAATTTGGCCCAAGACAGCATAACGTTGTGGCGTTACAATCATCACGCTGCAGCGTGAGAAGTCTGGTTGCAGAATTCTACAACAAATTCACCTCAATCGTGACTTTTGGTCAAATATGGCCTCCAGCACTTGCAAAACTTGCCTACAAGCTTAATTTACATGGTATAATGTAAAAATATACAAAAACATAAAAATCAAGATATTGACATTTAAGACATAAAATGAAAATTTTGGGTTCCCTCCCAAAAAGGGCCTAATTTACAGTCCCGGCAAGACCTATCTGCTGTTCCAAATGCATTTCTATAAGGGAGGAGGATCTTCCTCCTTATTTTCAAAATTAACTTGATATATTTGGAATCACAAGACTTTAAGCTCCAACTTTGGAGCTTACTCAATAGGTGCATCAAATAAATTTACCACCATAGCTACTTTGAACTGGTCCAGCTCCACTATTTCTATTTCACCATCAGCAATGACATGACCTGTACTTGGAGCATAGGAATCACTTACACCACCTTCCTTGGATGTTATCCTATCAAATATACTCACCATAGCGCAATCTTCTTGGTCTTGAGGGCCTTTTATTGCATTAAAAATGTTGAAAATTACCTCTTGATCCTGAACTCTCATGATGAGTGCACCTTTCTCAACATCAATCAAAGCTCTTCCTGTTGCTTAGAATGACGGACCAAAAATCAATGGGACTTTGCTATCCTCCTTCATGTCAAGTATGACAAAATCCGCAGGGAAGATGAACTTATCCACTTTAACCAGTACATCCTCAATAACCACCTTCGGATGAGTAAGGGTTCAGTCTGCGAACTGAAAAGTAACTGAAGTAGGCAAAACTCCCCCCAAACCTAATCTTTTGTAAATGGAATAGGACATAAGATTAATACTAACTCCTAAGTCACACAATGCCTGACCAATTAACTTCTCACCAATTGTGAAGGAGATGGTGAAGCTTCCGGGATCCTTGAGCTTAGGAGGAAGCCTATTAAGCAGAATTGCACTGCACTCCTCCGTCAGGGCAACAGTTTCAAATTCACCAAGCTTTCTCTTCTTTGATAAAATTTCCTTCATGAATTTTACATAACTTGGCATTTGTTCTAAAGCTTCTGCAAATAGGATATTAATGTGCAGCTTCTTGAACATTTTCAAGAATTTTTGGAATTGGTGCTCAAGCTTCTTGCTTACTTGCCTACTGGGGAAAAGTAGAGGGTGTATATAAGGTTTGAACGCCTTTTTCTTCTCCTCACCATTCCTCTTGGCAATATCCTGATTTTGCCCGACATCTTGGCTCATTGCCTCCTTTTCTTGGACAACTTCAGTTTCCTCTTCAAATAGCTTTGTTTTCAGATTCCCTTTAATGTTCTTTCCACTTCTCAGTGAGATGGCATGGCAGTGCTCATTTGAGAAACCCTTCGGATTATTAACAGTGTCACTTGGGAGGGTTCCTGGAGACCTATTGTTAATGGCATTAGCTAATTGCTCTACTTGGGTCTCCAATGCTCGCAAAGAAGCAGATTGGCTCTGGAACATCACCTCATACTTTGCCAATTGTGCATCTGTCTTCATCATATAAGAATCCGTCTTTACCATCAGCTGTGTAAACATGTCTTCCAAATAGAGTTTCCTGTCTTGTATCTGTTGTCTTGATTAGGAGGGGAATCTAGATGGATTATAGGGTATGTCATCATTGGAGCAGATGAAGAAGCTCCTTGATTATCCCTCCAGGACAAGTTGGGATGGTTCCTTTATCCTGAGTTGTACTAGTTTGAGTATGGATTATTTTGTTGCGGGCGATAGTTACTAACGTATTGTGCACTTTCTAAACTAGAAGGGCAACTATCGCTAGAATGAGTTTCTCCACACCTGTCACATAGCACAAATGGGCTTTGTTGATGGCTGTTCCCCAAACGATCTAGCTTACTTGATAATGCTGCCGCCTGAGCTGATAATGCTGTTATTGGATCAATATTATGCACTCCAGCCACCTTCTTTGAAGTGTTTCTTTCAGAAGGCCATTGATAGCTATTGGCTGCCAATTCCTTAAGGAGTTGAAATGCATCATCAAATGACTTGCTCAATAAAGAGCCTCCAGCTACTGCATCTACTATAGGATGATGGTAAGGCAGCAATCCCTTGTGAAATGAATAAACTTGTTGCCATGGTGGAATCTTGTGATGAGGGCACTTACGAAGCAGATCCTTGTACCTCTCCCATGCTTCATACAAGGACTCAAATTCAGATTGGGTGAATGATATGATATCATTCACCATTTCAACAGTCTTGGCTGGTGGAAAATACTTGTTAAGAAATTTACCACAAACATCAGTCTAAGTACTGATGGTTCCCACAGGTAGAGACAGCAACCAACTCTTGGCTCTATCTCTAAGAGAGAAGGGAGAGAGCCTTAGGCGAATAGCATCTTCAGAGACACCATTATGCTTGAAAGTATCACATATCTTTAGAAAATTTGAGAGATGTGCATTGGGATCCTCTCTAGGTAAACCACTAAACTGCACATATGTTTGTATCATTTGAATGATGGTCGATTTGATTTCAAAATTGTTGGCACAGATGGTAGGTCGTCTAATACTGGACTACAAATTCTCCATTTGAGGGGTTGCAAACTCCCTCAAAGGCCTCGTATGGTTGTGATCTCCTACCATTTTAGTACCTATATCACAAAATAGTTGTAAAACTTAAATTAATATGTACAGAACAAAACTTAAACTAGGATTAACTAAACTCGTTGTTAATATCAGCTAAACAGAAATAAGCCATCTTTCCCAACAATGGTGCCAAAAACTTGTTTGCTATTTTGCTTACCGCAAGAGTACAGATCGCACTTATATTATAGTTAGGAGTCGGATATCGTTTCCATGAGGAATATGTACTTCTTATAAAAGCCAAATATTAACCAATAGTCCAATTAATCCTATCCAAGAACATCAAATTTATAAAAGAGTGTTTAAACAAATATAAAAACTGAAAAGTAATAAATCTAAGATAAATAGATAAATAGAGAAATAAGGAACTCTTTTTCATCTCCTACTTTAACTAATAACATACAATATTTTCAAGCAACATCAATGAATTGTTAAGTTAGCTTGAGAATCTGATTTAGTTAAAAGCCTATGTCTAGGTCAATTAACCATAGTTTCATTTACCTAATTCACTATGTTTCCATGAGAACTAGTGCAAACTCCACTCTTGAACGATCTATTCTCAAGCACTCACTATGCATAGCTAAAAGGTATATTTCTATCCAGTTAGTGAATTAACTCATCCAAGCCAATTGAACTCATCGAACATGCATCAACCATACATATGATCTAAAATCCAAATTCCTATGTCTAGGTTCATCAGATTTCATTAAATCAATCAAAAGCTGATCAAACCCTCAAAAGCATTAAGAACCATGTGATTAAACATAACTAAACATCAATATATAATCAAAAGATTACAAAATCATCAATATTCATATGAGACTACAAAGAAAACCCTACATACAGCTTATCTAGGCATAAAACACAAAAATATAGACATATAAATCATGTTCATGAAGCAATAAAGAGAGAAAGAAGAAAGGAAAGGGAGGAAACTCATTAGATTTCATCTTCTAAGCTTGATTCATCCTCCATGTGAAGGATGGCTTCCAACCTCGGCTTCCTTTGCTTCCTTTAGGTCTAAAAATCGTAAACCTAGTAGCTGCTCTCCAAAAAGAGTGATCAGTCCCGTATAAAATGGTTACAATAGTATTTATAGGATGAATAAAATAGTCACGCCGTGGCGTCCAACACATTGCATCATGGCATGCATTTAATTAGGTCACAGACGCCTGAGGCATCCACTCTCAACGTCGCGGCGCTTTAGCCTCGGGTCTCATGTACTAGAATAAGGGATGCTTAATGTCGCGACATTAACATGCCCACGTTGCGGCGTTGAGTGCTGATTTTTAATTTTGGATTCCTCTTGGGCTTCTTGGTCCAAAGCTACTTCAAGTTCTTCATTTTCAAGCTTAATTTGAGACATACTTATAACAGAGAAAGTACCACTCTAATAGCTTATGCAAATGTACTCAATTCATCAAGGTTTAGGAAGTATTTGCTCAAAATCATAATGGAAACCATCAAAATGAAATCAGATGAATATGATGCTAAAATCTTCCATTCATACATACAGACAAGGACTAAGCAATCGATATAGCACATATATAGGACACAAATAACTACACTTTGTGGAGTTATCTCACCCCAAAACCTAGATTTTTGCTAGTCCTCGAGCAAAACAAAGTACATTCACAAAGATCAACATTAATAACCTGCATCCAACCAATTATTAATATTCCACTTTCACCTAACATAAGCTAGTATATGATGATTGCATAAACCTCAAAGAATACACATACCTCACAATCAATTTTACATATACACAATCCTCATCGTACTAGCATTCACAACTTCCATTCATACAAGATATTTTTTTCCAAAATCATTCAAAGAAAACTTCTTCCATTCAATTCATATTCACCCAGATAAGGTTATGAACATACAAATGAATATAATTCACAAAATCCACAAGATTGTAATATAACTCTCTCTCCACTAATGTAAATCACACAAGATTGAGGATCAAAATGGACTTTATTAGCTTATAATGTAAGGTTAAGGGTAGTGGGTAACAGAATAAAAGGATAGGATTTAACACAAATATTGAGAAACATAAACATGATATTCTAATTCATGAGCCAATAATGACATTAGTAGGGTATTATACAGTGAATATAGAAAATTCGTTAGAATCGTTTTCGATGCTTTTCGAACTTTACTTTACTTATGCTTTACTTTTGCTTCCCCGGCAATGACACCAAAAACTTGTTCGCTCTTTTGCTTACCGCAAGTGCACGAATCACACTTATATTATAGCTACGAGTCGGATATCATTCCCACGAGGAATACTTACTTCTTATAAAAGCCAAATATTAACCAATAGTCTAATTAATCCTATCCAAGAACATCAAATTTATAAAAAAGTGTTTAAACAAATATAAAGACCAAAAAGTAATAAATTTAAGATAAATAGATAAATAGAGAAATAAGGAATTTTTTTTCATCTCCTACTTCAACTAATAACATACAATCCTTTCAAGTAACATTAATGAATTATTAAGTTAGCTTGAGAATCTGATTTAGTTAAAAGCCTATGTCTAGGTCAATTAACCATAGTTTCATTTACCTAATTTACTATATTTCCATGAGAACTAGTGCAAACTCCACTCTTGAATGATCTATTCTCAAACATCCATTATGCATGGCTAAATGGTATATTTCTATCCAGTTAGCAAATCAACTCATCCAAGCCAATTGAGCTCATCGAACATGCATCAACCATACATATGATCTAAAATCTAAATTCTTATGTCTAGGTTCATCATATTTCATCAAATTAGTCAAAAACTGATCAAACCCTTAAAAGCATTAAGAACCATATCATTGAACATAACTAAACATCAATATATACTCAAAAGATTACAAAATCATCAATATTCATAGGAGATTACAAAGAAAAACCCTACATATAGCTTAACTAGCCACGAAACACAAAAATATAGATATATAAATCATGTTCATGAAGCAATGAAGAGAGAAAGAAGAAAAGAAAGGGAGGAAGCTCATTAGATTTCATCTTCTAAGCTTGATTCATCCTCCATGTCAAGGATGGCTTCCAACCACGACCTCCTTTGCTTCCTCTTGGTCTAAAAACCCTAAACCTAGCAGCTGCTCTACAAAAAGAGTGATCAGTCCCATATAAAATAATTACAATAGTATTTATAGGCTAAATAAAATAAAGTCACATCACGGCGTCCAACACATCATGTTGCAGCGCGCATTTAATTGGGTCACAGATGCTTGAGGCATCCACTCTCAACGCTGCGGCCTTTTGGCCTCGGGTCTCATGTACTGGAACAGGGGATGCTCAATGCCGCGACATTAACATGTCCACGTTGTGGCATTGAGTGCTGATCTTCAATTTTGGCTTCCTCTTGGGCTTCCTGGTCCAAAGCTACTCTAAGTTCTTCATTTTCAAGCTTAATGTGAGACCTACCTATAACAGAGAAAGTACCACTTTAATAGCTCATGCAAATGTACTCAATTCATCAAGGTTTAGGAAGTATTTGCTCAAAATCATAATGGAAGCCATCAAAATGAAATTAGATAAATATGATGCTAAAATCTTCCATTCATGTATACAGACAAGGACTAAGTAACCAATATAGCACAGATATAGGGCACAAATAACTACACTTTGTGGAGTTATCATAGTTCCAACTATTTCGGGGTTTTCATAAACATTTACAGGTAACTAATAAAATGGCAAAAGCCAAAACAATTTAATTATCCTCAAGGTAGAGGTTCATTTTTAATCATCAATTTCTAGATAAATTAACTTATATAATTATTAATAGAATAACCAGATTTCACAGAGAATAAAAAAAATACCACTCAAAGGCATAATTAACATAACAGAGGTTCACAAAAATCATTTATAGAGAACTCAAAATGCTATCAATCAAAATCAAAACATTAACATAAAATAACAACAATACTTAGAACACTATCATAAATGCATAATGCCATGCAAATGCAGTCCATGCTGTCTTCAGTTTATGTAATACAATGCCATGACTCATTAATTACCTTTCAATGCTCAATTAATATTTTATCTATCCATAATCTTATTCCTAAGACCCATGTCCTCATAATAAGTTGGGAGTCTTATGCTCAACCTATATTTGGTGATAGACTATTTATCAGGCCTGATCTTACCCTATATGTGACAGTACTTCATCACAAAGCACTATCTCTAGTAACGATGGCCTCGCTTATAAGTTACTTCTATAAGGAAACATCACATAAGGATCACTCCCAGGTACGAAGATCATGTCCAATATCTTTTAAGTTTGAATACCTAAGGATGCACATTTCCATGTTAATTTCATTCCCTAGCTCAACTTTAACATCTTAGAGTAGCATATCAATTTTTTTGTGCATATTCAATATTCATTATGAACATGATAAAATTCCAATTCCAATGCAATAGACAATGTGAGCAATGTATATATCACAAAATCATTGTAAATCACATAGTATAGCCCTCGATTAGATGAAAGCATGATAGACTTGTATATGGTTATGGAGTTAGCCTAACACTAGTTTGTTATGCCTGTGAAGTTTTGTGATCATCTGAGCATGTTTAGTCACTTTACTGTAACTCTATATGTGAAATATAACTATTTTTAGCCCCAGTTTTGACTTAAACTGCCTAGTTTGTGGAAATAAGTATGGAGAACTTGTTTCTAGGTTACAAATATGTGGAAGTAGATGTGGTTAAAGTTTGAGATTTATCGGAGTTAGTTTGACATTTTTAAGCATACTGGTTGTGTGTTTTAGTACCAGATTGACCCCCCAGCAGATATGGAAAAATGTGAAAATTGTGTAACAAGATTTTTGATCAATTTTAAGATTTATTTTAAACTTGTTGAAAGTTGAGAAACTTAGTTTGGTGATAACTAAGTGTTCTTAATTGTTCGGATGAATTTTGGTCACTTAAGTGACCAAAATAAGAGGGTGCGACCCTTTGTTTATATTGCTGGCTTATTTAAGGCCAAAATGAGAAGTAGTTCTCATTCTCATCTTCTCATCTCACGGCTACCACAGTAAAAGCAAAAGAGAAGGGAAATAAAAGTGCTAAGGGAGAAAGATCAACAACCAAGTAAGGGAGAGAGCTTAGATTTTTAGAGGAATGGTTAATCGACTTCATTTCTGGGAATTGAGGTAGGGGGAACCTTGGTTTCACACTTTCTTTCTATATTTTTCATTAGGCTATGTAGATTGCTTGATGTGAATAATGGACTTTTAGTGTGTTTTTGGTGTTTTGGCTTGAATCTTGTTGGAGAACTTGAGGATAACTTGTTTTTGAGTTGTTAGGTGTATGGAAAAGGATTTCCAGCCTTTGTATGCCTTAAATCCCACTTGAGTTGATTTTTGGGGTTTTAGATTTTGTGTTCGATGATTTTCCATGATCTTTGGTTTTGAGTGAAATTGAAGTGGTTTAAGAGTTGCTATGTGTAGTTGGACCTTGATAGAGGTTGGAAATCACTTGAAATCGAGTTTTGAGTGATTAAAATAGGGTTTAGCTCTAATGGAACAGTACTCGTATCTGCAAAATTTTGCAGATGTTGAGTTCTGTAGTGGGCACCGCGGTGTGGCACTTGGAATGCCGCACGTGTTGAAGAACAGGGGATGAGCACCGTGGCGTGGCACAAGGATGCCGCGACGTTGGCAGCATTTTCCTGCCAGTACTTGAAACTTGAGGGTTGGGTGCCGTGACGTGGCTCAGGGAGTGTCGCGGCATGAAGGCCGAAAAACAACTAGATGTTGTGTTGGTTTGCCTTTCTTCATTTATGCTTCCTTTTTAGTATAGAGACTCTAATAGGAGTATTTAATGAAGTGGTTATGTGATGAAGGTAAATCAATTGGTATGTTAATTATTGTGATATTTGACATCATTGTATTTCATGTTGGTAGTTAGAAATGTAAATCAATTGACATACTAGTTATTGTAATAATTAGTGTTATTGTTGTTCCATAGCTATGTTGATGAGGGTAAGTCCTCATTATAGATGGTCTAATGTGATTTTGAATGAGTAGGTAATCAATCCTCCCTATCACAAAGATCATTGTTGTAATCAAATATGATTTTGAATGAGTAGGTAACCAATCCTTCCTATTATAGTGATCATTGTTGAAGACCATGTAGTTGATAAGACTTCACTTCCGGAGAGGCTGATCATACATGATTGTAAGTGAAGAGGTAACATACCTTCCTGATCATAGTAATGAGTTGAGGATGGTTTTTCCCTCACACCCCCGTGGAATAACTGGAATCGGGTTTCTAGTGCTTGTTCAAAGCTTATGGAACTAGGTTCCTTTGTTTTGTTCAGGGTTCATGCATCTCATGACATTACTATGAAACTGGGTTCTTATAAATGGTCTCATACATTATGCACTTCATCTTTAGGTTATTGCATAGGCATAAACCTTAGACATAAATTGGCATAGCATGGCGATTGTATGAATAGTTGCTATCATGACATTATTCATGCATTGCAGTTGTATGGGCAATTGCGTGTCTCTGAGATGGAGATGTTGTTTGTTTCTATGACTAAAGTGTTTATTTGATAATTGAGTATATTATCTGTTTGTATATGTTTATATATATACTGGTATTGAAATACTTCTACTGAGATATGTTTTTCTCATCTTGATTGTGTTGCCATGTAAATCCAGGTGCTAGTTCCTCAAAAAGGAAGGAGAAGATGAACGAAGATTAGTATTGTTATATGCTTTTAATGATAAAACTTGTATAATTTGCTAGTTTTTGTTGTTGTAAAAGTTTCTATATTACAATGTGCCTTGGAGGTAGTGATGTATATATAACTTTTATTTTTGTGGCTCTCCATATTTACTCATCATACATGAATGATATGGGTTAGTGGTTTAAGGTTAGAAGTGGCATGTCAATATTAATTATTCTTTTATATGACGATATATCTAGATAGTAAATATTAGGATGTTACACCAATCACAGTCAATTCAACATACTCAACTAGGTTTCTAGGCAATCCCTATCTTATGCTTTATTGCTGATTTGTTCATCAACAAATATGATAAATTATCATAGTCATTAATTCAAGATTGCCTTAGCCCTTGGCCATTATCACTATATAAATCAAAATTTCACTAATTAAATTCCACTAGCTTAGGCCTAAATTACTAGCTGAAATTACCTATAATTAGTTATCAAGTGAGGATCCTATATGTCAATCTAAGCCTAGTAACCTAAGCATAGGTCTCGGCCTTTCTACTAAATTCCACTTAAAATTAATCCAATTATGCTTAATTAGTCTAGGTGATTAAGAATTCATTTACCACTAACCAACCTACATCCTCTAATTAATTTTAACTAGTCCAATTTGACATTAAACCCAACCTTAGTCTTAGACAAGCCACAATTTCTTGCTCAATTTATTTAGTGACTTAGTTAATTAGTTCAAACTTAAAATAATTAAGGTCTAATTAACTAATTAGTACATAATTAGAATTAATTAACTAACCCCCCTAAAACCTCATAGAACCCGAGACCTTAGACCAATTACAACCTCCAAAATTTGCATCCAATGATCTAATTAGCTATAAAATTAATTATATTAAACATGATTAGGCAACCTTTAACCAAGTAACATCACAAATTCATCATTTGGTGCAAAAATACCTATGAACTCGAAGCATATAGGTTTGACCAAGCCAAGAGAAAATCAACCAAATGACACTTGTAATCTTTCCATCATGATCAAGCATGTTCATAAAGCCAAGAATCAATAGAAAGGATGAAAAACTCTAATCCTAGCCCTTACCCTCCAAAACCTAAAATCAGCCCCCATGGAGAATCAACAAAATTTTAATCAAAAGCATCACATATTTACATGGGTGAACATAGGAGATAGAAGGAATGAGCAAGTAAGAGACATAGAACTTTACTTGGTCACCTAAGCTTGTGGGAGAGGAGGATGAACAAGAGGCGAGATAGCTTGATTCAAGGATCCAATCAACTAGAATTGAAGAGGAAATGATGAGGAATATTTTCTCTAACTTGAGCAAGATGAGATAAGGCCTTTAGATGGACCATGCATGAGCTTGCAAGCTCCTTTCCTTTGTTGTCTTATGTCTTGGCCAGGAGAGAAAGATGAGAGAAATGTGTTTTGGTGTGTGATAGTGGAGAGTGGCGCCTATTGGAGGAGAAATAAGGATGGTTTGGCAACTTAGTTGCTAAGTTATAGTGAGGGTGCTAGGCGGCTAGTGAGCTTTGATGCTTCCAGGGAAGATTTTAATCATCAATCCTATGTTTTTAGCTTCTAATTGTGTCTTAGAAATTCCTAGGACTCATGTAGGAATTTAGTTTTAGGCCAATTAATGTCAATTAGATCCAAATTCTTACTAATGTGTTGTTAACTTAGTGTTCAAGTAACCTATATGCATGCAATCTTATTGGTTTAAGTTTAATCAAGCTTAAACCTACTAATTTCAAGTTTGGGATCAAGCCAACAAGGGTTTGACTTAGTGCTTGGTCTTCCCTTGCATGAAATTCTAGTGGTCCAAAAGTAATGATTACTTACCTTTATTTTAATTTAAATTAGATTCTAAATCTATATAATTATCCTAATTTATTCTCATGCATTTTATTAATTCTCAATGAAATTATAAAATCATCATCATCATCTAAACATGTTTCTCAATTTTTAAAATTATTTTTATAATTTTATCCTATTTATTCTAATTTCTATGCTACTTTTAAGTTGATAAAATCATTAAAATTACTAAATTAATTTATTTAAGCTTCTAAAATTCATCATAGTTCTATTTATTCATTTATAACCTAATTATAATTTTTTAACCGTTATCCTTACTCATTTAAAATTTTCATATTTATTTGAGTTAATATTCTAAACTCAACTTACGCATTAAGTTATTTTCTACTGGTATGTAAAATGCAACCATACACATAAACAAGCAAATAAATTAATAATTAATTATTCATTAATATAACTAGTTATTTAAGCAAATTAGAAAGAGGATGTTACAACAGTAACTATCTTTACTTTGTTTTACTTTTCCCTATTACACTCCACCATCTTCATGACTACGAAATAATGCAAGGAAGTTCTTCTCCACTATCTTCACTCGTGGGTGCTTTTAGCAGCACACTATGAGTGTATTTGAATATAAATTGAATTTCAAAGGAAAACAAGAAAAAAATGGAATAGAAACATTTTGGAAGTCCATAACTTCATCTCTCTCTCCAAATGACTTAAGCCCTTGCTAAGTACCCATAAAACACAATACAGCTGGTGATAGTTCAACATCTTAGCATCGCCAAGACCCCAATCACTTCAACTTTCCTTTTTGTCACTTTTTTAGCCATTCATTCCTTCCCCTAGCATTGCTGACCCAGAGGGTTTGTCTCTGCCATTCATATTTCCATCTTCAAGGACCAACAAGTATGAAACCTGGATCCCACCATCTCGTCGTTCATATTTCCAGCTTCAAAGACTATCAATTGCGAAACCCATATCCCACATTCCCACTGTCTATGGTCATTGTTTGTAAGGGATTTGGATCCTCTTAATTTTTTTCTCTCCCTCAAGTAGTCAATTAGAAGAGAGAGAAAGACACAACGATTATAAAAGAAATTTCACACTAATAATCAAGTCTCACTAATAACTTTCTTTGTGTTTTTCTCTCTCCTCCAATTGATCACTTGAGAGAGGAAAAAATTGAGAGAACCCAAATTCATTTGTAAGAGGCAGTAATCAGTAGACAACAGTTGTGACCTAAATTAAACTGTGCTATTATATTGATTGAAAATGGGGTGTATAACATGTCATGTGTAACACCTTCCTTAGGGTATCACATTTCAGACCAACTCCTTTATAATTCTTTACCCAAGTTATAAAATATTTATTATTATTTTATTATGGATTTCAAAATTCCTTTTTCACAGATAACATAAACTTACTTAATTAGAGAAACACAAGATATAAAAACTGAATAAAACATATCCCATATACACATCATAGATTAGTAACAATTTAAATACATAAAACTTAAGTACTTTAAATAATATGTAATTATCATATAAAAATTGAACCTAGCCCAAGTCCAAACACTAAAAGAGTAGGGTCCTATACCCGATCTTCTTCTAGATCCTCCTCGGGATCCTTAATAGACAAAAATCCCAAAACAAACAACACGTTCAACATCAGTATCATAGCGCCATGCATCACTGCCTCCTCGAAACTGTTCTTGCATGTAATCAGAGAAATTCCTCCTTGCAGTCATTGCAAACCGATCAAACAAAGTCAATCCAACTCAAACATAGGTGATCTAACTTTGTCATTCTTACGGTCTTTATCAAACATAATCATAAAAATATAACAGACAAACAATACAGCAAAGAGATGAGATCCCCTACATCGCATACCAATATGGCAGCAAATAAATGATAAACATGACAACATAGTTCAACATACAATCCATAGAATAACATAAAATCAGCAGATATATTCATGATATTTAATAAATAAATAATCTAATAAACTTGTAACACAATATCTGGCATAATGATAATACCACAATCACATTATATCACAATAATACTATATCACAACAGTATAAATGCTGACTATGCATATGAACAATGCGTACACTGACCATGCACATGCACAATGTGTATACAAACCATCCTTTATGCACAATGCACCTATTTCCTACTCCATGGAGCTAAAAACAAACTCAAAGATGAACGTTGTAACGCCCCTTTTGAGGAGGAAATGTCACACCATGATCAAGAAATGGAAACAATACTGAATAAAATAAGACCCGGTTCATTATAATAAAGATAAGCTTGCTTGGTTGTAACCTTATAATTAAATTAGTGAATTCTTTTTTTCTTGTTATAAAATAATAAAACATAGTGACAAGACGTAGTTACAACAAGAGTAAAAATAAAAGTGAAACATACATTCGAACAACATACATATATATATGATTATATCAAACTTGTTTGGTTACATCATCAGATATACAAAAAGTAAAAAACTTTACCTGCCCAAAATAGTTACACATATATATAGCCCACCAAAAGATAAGACATCAAGCCCCAAAAAGAAACACAGATGGCCATCAGCGACCGTCTACAGTATCAGCCCCCTAAAGAGAAAGAGAAGGAACCGTAGCTGGATCCTCCTTAGGGTCTTCCTCATCAAAGGAAACCCTCATCGGAGCTACTGAGTTACGAGCAGGGGCTCGTGCAGTAGATAGGAATGAGTCCTCCTGTGGGGAATAGTAACGCTCTCCCCACATATCTCGAATGGGCAAATAAAATCTAAATGTAAATGAATGCTACAGGTAAAGATAGGCGGATCATATCGCCCCCAAGCTAGCAACACTATCATATCTCCAAGGTAAACGCAGCGATCCATAGCCAGGTTGATATGCCGACAGTCTAAACCTCCGAGAAAAGTTAGCCTCACGTAACCCAAAAAGCCTTGCAGACGGGACGTCATGATCAAAGCAGGTACTAGTCAAAGTCAGGCTAGAAGCTAGGGAACTCGTGTACTTCCCCTTCTTCACCGACGTCTTCGAAGAAACATATAAATAACAGAATAACAGAAATACAGAAAAGAGGTGATACATCCTACATTCAGTACCAATTATGGCAGTACAGAAACAGAATAGCATAGGATGCCCACATAGCATTACAAGAATAATAAACAGTATCAAGAAGCAGATATTAAATAATATCAAATCATCATATCAAGTAAATGCCAAATAATACATTGACTCACTATGCACATGTACATGATATCAAAATCCTACTCCATGGAGCTAGACACAATGTCAGAGAGAAATATCAGGAGACATGTCTATAACTCGGCTGCCGCAGCCAAAGTGCTATAAATTATCAATTTATCAACGTGCACATCAAGGCATTGTACAAGACATTCATCACTAGATCGCGACATAGGACAGTGTCTCGGTCCGGATCGTCGGTGCGTTTGCATCGGTCTATCCCACGGCCTAGAAGAGCTACTAACTGACTATTGTGAAACACCCACACCCCGACGCCCTCAAGGTCAACATTATGACCTACACTAGTCTACTCGCACCCGCACTAAGGTGTTTCTCAATCTCCTAGGCAGCATGACCTTAACAATAGTCCATCAGACTTTCACAATGCATGATGACTCAATGCATATTCATGTATATTTAACAATAATATGCTTTTTCACAATATACCACAATTTGGCCAAGATAAGCATTAACACATTCTTGGTCCCACTCATGGATCCATAATAATTGTCGTCAAGTCTTCAAATAAGACATTACACTTTTAGGGTTTATTATAGAATTATGTCTTAATTTTCTACATTCTTCTCATTAAGTTTCTCTTAAGATAATTTAATTTGAGTTATTTAACATTTTACTTACACTCATATCCTTCCTTTAATTATGAATTATTCTAAGATTTAGGATAGGATCTCATTCTTGATTCTTTCCATTTGATGAATCCCTATTTACTTCCTAATTATCCAATTAACTAAGTTTCGCTTTAATTTAGCATTTCTTATGAGAACCTTCTCTAGAGGAATTCTCTTGATTATTAAGTTCCTTATTTTAAGTTTGTTCATACTCACTTAGAAAATTATTCAAAGGTTTTCAAAGTTTCACACACTCTTATTCTTTTCTTAGGTCTAAAGAATCATTTTAGGTTATCAAATAGATTTCTTTCCATTACATTGTTAACTATTTAGTTACTTGATTATTTAAATTCTAAGGTTACATAAAATTGCATGTTTGGACCCTAAAATGGCCCTAGAGGCTGTGGGCCTCCCAAGGGTAGAAACCCTAAATTTTCCTTTACTCCTTTACATGTTATTCACTTGATTAGTTATGTCTCCATTTGTTACAAAAATTTCAACCATGAATACCCTATTCAAGGGTCATAGCCGTGAGCCACAATAAAGAGGGCAAGGAACCCTTGCTCCATTTCATGTTTCCAATCCACCAAAATCAATCCAAGGTCATCAATATACATATTTATTCAATCAAATAAATCATACAAGGTAAAATCAACACATAGTCATCAAAATCATACATCAAAGAGAGTAACCCTAACAATGGTTCCTCACAACCAGCACAAAATCAAGTCTCTCACTACCAATAGAGGTTGAAGTGGACCATCTCCCTCTTACCCAAGAGAAATCAAGAAAAGAAACCTCCTTTGTAGCCCCTTGATGAATTTGGTCAAGCTCCTTCAAAACCCTAGAAATTATAACTTCATCAAATCAACATCAAGGCTTAAGAAAAGAGGATAAATGGTTATGAAGATGGCCATTGAAAAATGAAAATGAAGAAGAGAAGATAAAAGACTAAGAATCTTACCCTCAAGCTTCAAACTTTGAGGCTTGAAGAAGATGATGAAGATGGAAGCTTTCTAAGTAGATTTCAACTAGAAAGGTGTTTAAAATGTGATGGAGGTTAGGAAAATGTGATTGCTTGAAATTTTTGCAAACATGGAGGCTTAGAGAGAGGTAAGGCCGTGGAGGAGGATAAGAGAGAATAAGGAGAAAATTGAGAGAAAGATGAGGGAAGAAAATGTAGAGAGAGAAAGTGATAATAGAAATGATGATAACTTTTAGGGTTTTGAAATTAGAATAGAAACTAATTAAGTGAAAAGTGAATACTTGGTCCCTAATTGGCCCTCATGGCCGTGGAGTGTGGGAGGGAAAATGAGGGAATGAGTGTTCTAGAAACTAGGTTAAGCTTGTTAGCTTTTTCAAAAGCAAATTTGATTAGACATAAAGTGGATTTCCTTTAGATAAGGTGATTAGGATTTTAACTACAAGTTATTACCCAATAGACAATAGTTGTACTTCACAAAGTCAGTATCTATTATCCAACGGACAATAGAGCGTACCGTAGAATTTTATTTAACAGAACGTACTGTGATTTTATTTATCAGATAAAATCTTGAAAAATGTAAACTTTATAAACTGTGTCTGACCTCGGGTTTATTAAGATCCCCTGTCTACGTTTCACAGTTCAAGGTTTACCAGCCTCGGGGAAAATATTTCATTTTTTCGGCTCCGCTCAGTGCACACGCAAAACAAAAAATATATTAAAATATTTAATATTTCTAGAAAAATTCACAAAAATTTCAAAAAATCACAAATATTATAAAATGGCTATTCATCATGAAATAAATAATTTTCGGGGTGTTTTTCTGGCTCTGCACAGTACGCACACAAAACAAAAAATATATTAAAATATTTAACATTTTTGAAAAAATCCAGAAAAATTCTCAAAAATCATAAATATTATAGAACGATTATTTATGATGAAATAATTAATTTTTGGGGTGTTACAAACGTTCTAGAAGATCTTTCCCCCCTCAAAAGATAGTCTACGCTGGACCACGAAAAGAAATAGTGTTTATCGGGCTGTCAGTGCATTGCAACGATTTTTCACGGCCAGGGGTATACAATGTGATAACATGGTCACCAAGTGAATCACCACACCCTGACGTCCCCTAAGATCTATCATAGATCACACTATCCTGTAAGTTCTCGTTTACTCCTAGGCATAAAACGCCACAACAGCCACTAACTGTATAATGCTCAAATGCATATTCCATAAAATCAAACCACCGTTGAACTGTTCCCAATGATATTAAAGCAATCACTCATACAATTGTCTAATACCATTAGTATCAATGATATTACATAACCGTCCATACAATTACATAATACCAATGATCCACTCGGGTCCAGTACTTCGGTTCCACAATCTACATGGGTCTAGTACGTCGGCCCAAAAGCACAATGCTAAAATCACAATCCACTTGGGTCCAGTACGTCGGCCCTACAGTAAAACTCATTGTTCCTCTCAATCGCGTAGTGATATTATTGCATTTTCACAATCGCAGAAAACTTCTATTACGTTTTCAAATCGTGTAATGATTTTTTAATGTTTTCTCAATCGCGTAAATATTTAAAAATGTTTTCTCAATCGCGTAACTAAAAATCACCATTTTTAAATCGTGTAAGAGATTTTTTGCATTATTTTTTATCGCGTAAAACATTTTAATCATATTCTAAGCTTAAATTAAAACTTTTCTCATTTAATATCAAAATTGGACTTTAATTCCAATATTTCCTTAATAAATCACCTTTAAATAATATTTCTAACATTTTTATAATAAATAATAATATTTCCTAACGTTTTCCACAAAAACTTATATTATCCATATTAATTCAAGATATCTCAAAATCTTTGTTCTTTACTCTTAATAAAATATTTTAAACTCCAAACTATCATTAACAATTATTGTCTTGCTAAAAATCCTCTAAATAATATTTTCTAATTTTCTTTCCTAAACTTATGTTTATTTTAATTAAATAAAACCTTTCCCAATAAATTTCCTCTTAATAATACTTTCTAATATTTTCTTCACAAAATTTTACACTTCCATGATTTAATCAAATATTATAGCTCAAAGTTTTCTAACGCGCTTCAAAATCCAAAGAGTGAGCTATACGTCAGTAAACTTTAACTTATAAATTTATTTCCCATTATAACCTCAATTCATTAATTTAATTAATCCCAAAAATTAGTTTACTTTCTTTTTACATCTCAAAATTCACTAAATTGAGTTCTTGTTAATTAATCCTTTAAGACTACACTTGAGAAAATATTTTTTCTAAAATACTATTTCTTGGCATGTTGGCCGAAAATTAATTTATATTCCATAACCAAATATTTATTCATTTCCTATCTCATTTTTCTTTGTAAAAATCTTTAATCCAATTACTTGCTACATAATCATCTAAAATCCACACTTAGTAAAATATTTTAAGTGATTTGCTCCAAAACACTTATGGAGGCTGTGACCCTCTTGGTTCTTTGAAACCAAAATAGTTTTCCTTTCCACATGATTCTTATCATATAAAACATATCACTCATGATATTTCTCCTATTACATATTCATGCTTACTATTAAAGCAATAAAAATCATATTAAGCATCTAATCACAATTCAATCAAAATCATACCATCTCACATAGTAATCACTTAATAAAAATCATGTATAGTTATCAAAGCAATAAAATCACATATAACAACACATAGCACTTAAACATAAACAATCAAATGAATAAATCCTTTAAGGGATTTTTCACTCACAAACATAAACAAATCCATTCCCTCACCACCACATATGACTGATGAGGTTAATCTCCTTCTTACCTTAGGTGTAGCTTCCCAAGCTCTTTGTGTGATCCTTTCTATAAACTTTCTTCACCAAGTGATTCTTAAAAAATAAAGCAAACACAAAATATTAACATTCAAAGCTTGAGTAAGACAACCATGGATCAAACATGGTCTTAGGATTTCAAAAATTAAAGAAGAAATGAAAATCATGAACATCACGTTAAAAACCCTAGAGTTTGAATCTAAAAATCAAGCTTGAAGATGATGGAATTTGGTCTTGATCATAACATGAAAGTTGTTTAGAATGATATATAGGTTTAGGAAGTATGGTTGGTTTGAATTATGAGTGATTGGAAGATAGATTTGAGTGAGGAGGCCGTTAGGTAGAGAAGGAAAATGAGAGAAAAATGTTAAGATTTTTGGAGAGAAAAGATGATAGCTTTTCTTGAATAAAATGGAAAATGAAGACTTAGCCAATTTGAGACTAAAATGGCCGTGAGAGTGGTCATCCAAAGGAGGGGTCAAAGCTTCTCTAAGAAGCTTTGTGAAGGTCAAAACTTGCTCTCCAAGCTCTCATCCCATCGGCTAGCCACTAAGCTTGACCAATTTCTATTGGTTACATACTTTTGTTGACTAATCAACAACTTAGCAAGCAAGCTTGCTTCCTAAACCATTGATTTGATCAATGGTGGATACCTAAGACTTCTACATTAAGCTTACTCCCACAACCGTTGATGAGATCAATGGTGAGCATCCAAAGCTTCTTCATTAAGTTTGCTCCTTACATCCATTAATTAGATCAATGGTGATCATCCAAGGCTTCTTCATTAAGTCTTGTTTCTCAACCGTTGATTAGATCAATGATAGATATGTAAAGCTTCTCCTCCAAGTCTTGTCATCCAAGGGTGCAAATCAAAGTCCAAGCCACTATTGTTGACTAAACTCAAGATATTTTTTAAAAAATATTTTCAGAAACTATTACCCAAAGAATAATAGCTACTGTTAGTCATTATTCAATGGATAATAACATTACACAGTAAATAAAGGCATTACCCAATGGATAATAGAAAACTCAGATAAAGAAAATTTTCGTCAAATATTCTTGATTTCGGATTTAGTAAGATACCCTGTCCCCGCCTTGACAGTCCGAAACTTTCTGATCTGGGAAAAATTTTTATTTTTTTGGGCCTTCCTCAAACACACATACAGTCTAAAATAATATTAAAATAATCAAAATTTAGAAAAATCCCAAAAAATTCACAAAAATCATAAAAATTATAAAACTCATATATATTAAAAAAAATGAACTTTGAGCATACAACTCAAAATAATATTAAAATAATCAAATTAATTAAAAATTCTCATAAATTCACAAAAATTCACAAAAATTTGAAAACTTATTTATATCAAGAAAAATAAAAAATCAGGATGTTACATCATGCCATATAATTCGTAGGCCATTTCGTAAGAAAAATTTCGTATGATATAACATTACTAAAGTAATAAATAAATTGGTCAGCTTGGTAGATTAAATAGGCTTTTTCAAAAGCTCAAGCCTTAGTCTATATAACTAAATTGACCTTTCTGAAAATTTAAGCTTGACTTGTTTGCTAAATAAGTTAGGACTATGTAGGTCAAGAATAAGTTAGGCCTCTGATAAACCTCATGGCCTATTCGCACCCTAATCTCCACACAAAAGCAAATCAAAATGATCAAAATGTACCTAAAAAATAATATATTGAATATTTTTTTTTGCTACAATGACCATAAATAATCCAATCAAGCTTCGCATGGAAGTGAAATATTTGATCTTTGTATTATCAATGACTAGTATCTCAAATTTAAATTTTGAATTCCCTAAAAGATAAAACTATCAATCTTAAGCGATCGTCATAGAATTTTATTTTTACAAAGAAGGTTTTAAACTTACTACGGAGAGAAAGAGCAAGTTTTTTTTAAGTAAAAGCTTAGGGAGAGGGAAGGTTGTCCTATTCTAATATCAGAACATGCCATAAGTCTTAGATGGTATATTAGAAATGTCCACCAACAAGAATTGAACTCAAAATATTTTTGTTCACATTGTTCTACCCTACCAATTAAGCTAACTTTAATTGGCAAGAGAGACCAAATTTAAATGGAGACAAAGTGACTTATTTAAACTTTTAAATCAAATAATCTTTAAAAATACTTAGTGTGTCATTATTTCATCCTTCCCTCGTTATACTCTGCTAGGGTTTAGCATTAGTAGCACTAACGTGGTGTAGGTTTTGGTTCTCCTTGGTGAGACGCTACTCTTTCCGGTGTGAAGGTGATTGGGGACTAAGCAGTGATGGCGATGGAATTGGTGGGATGATGGAGAAAGTTTACTCTTTTAGAGGAGGAGGCGAACACAATTGGTGAAGTGGTTCTTTGGAGGCACATAAATTCTTGCTAGTTGGATCTCTATTATTAGTTAAGCCGTTTGATCATAGTGCGCTGGGTAGGATGATGGAGAGAGTCTAGAGACCTCTACATGGAATGGAATCCAGAAAGATGAGTGAGAACCTGATGTTGTTTACTCTCCACAGTAAAAAAGACTATGGTCATATCCTAGATGGAAGACTGTGATCGTTTGTCAAATACTTGCTAATAGTCAATGAGTATGAGATGGAGTTTACAGACCATCTGATATCATATTTTTCTTCATGCCTTTCGGGACATTGATAAACACAATTTTCATATATTAGTTAATCCTTGTATATTTACTCTCTTAGACTTCTTATATGTTTAATTAATTGGTTTTTGCTATATTTTATAAGTTTGGATTCAAATTGGGCTTAATTGTAATTTTTAGCATTATTGGGAATATTGATGATATTTAACCCTCATCTTCCCTCTCTCCTTTATTTTACTTGTCTTAGATTTGTTGATGATATTTATGGAATATTGACGATTTGATGATTTTTAAGCTTTACATTGAGGACAATGTAGAATTTAAGTGTAGGGAGAGGAATTTACATTCTATTTACTATTTTTGTTTTAAATTCTATTTTTCTATTTTTCTATTTTACTATTTTTATTTTTAATTTTACTATTTCTATTTTATTTTTTTGTTGTTGTTTTCTATTTCTATTTTCAAATTCTATTTTTGTTTTACTTTTTCTTCAAATTCTATTTTTCTATTTTTTTTAAAAAGGAAAATATAAGAAATTGTGTCTTTAATTGCTTTCCAATGGAATTTTGAGATTTGTGAAAGTTGTGAGCATCCATCAATAGAAGTTAAAGGTTTATAACATAACATCTTGAGATTAACTAGTTTGATAATGAAAATTCAATTAGTAGATTGAGTTTGATAGAAGCATACCTTGAGAGATTTTGAGCCTTTTAATGAATGAATTGAGCATTTGTGTCATTCTCTTCTTTCTTGTTTGATTTTTACTCGTGGAACTTCTCTAGAACTTGCTTTGATTCTTTTTTAGACTACATTTTCATATGTATACTGTGATTACCATGCAACATTGATGATAAGTTTTGATGATAACAAATATGGAGATGATGAGAAGATCAAGTCCAAGTTCTTCAAGTTTAGCTTTAGGATTTAGGATCTCTCTTGTATAGAGCTCTCATAGGATATCTCAGTGTTTAACTCAAAAAGATCTAAGAACACGTTTTCTACAAACTGAATTAAAGTTTTAATGAGGCTTTGATAATCAAAAAGTTTGTGGTTTTTCTAAACCTACATAATCTGATTCCTAGAAGCGTTTTTCATAATTTTAGCAGAGGTATTCGAATACCATTAAAGGCATTCGAATACAACCCTTTTAAAAATGCCTTCAGAAACGTGTTTCAAGCAGTGGCATTCAAATACCTTGATATGGTATTCGAATAATGTGGGTCTGTTCTATTTTTTATATACTGATATCAGAGGTATTCGAATACCTCATAATGGTATTTGAATAACCCAAGTTTAAGCTATTTTTTATATATTGATATCAGTGGTATTCGAATACCACAATAAGGTATTAGAATAACCCACGAGTTTCTGCTTTTAAATTTTGAATTGATACGTAAACGGATTTGCATTTATTATGATAATTAATTCGTTCAACGTTATTTTCTGACCAAAGGCTCTATAAATAGAGACCTTACCTCACGGCTGAAACACACAAATCCTTGAAATTATTTTTGGCTGTGCTAAAACGCTGTTTACATAATTCTCTCTTTCTCTCTGTGCTCTTTTGGTAAAATTCTGAGATATTCTTAGAAAGCTCTATAGTGCTTCAATTTGTATAATTTACTCTGAGTGAGAGTGTCTCTTTATTTACTTTCTTTTATTCTGTATCGAGGGTGAGGCATCCCTCAAGGATTGTATAAGAGTAAGGTATCCCTGCAGGCTGAGACTTTAGCACAAGGGTAGAGTGTCCCTGTGTGTGAAAAGTGCTCTATTTTGTAACGGTAGTAAGCACCTATTGAAGCTTGTATACTTAGTGAAAAATCTCGGCTTTCGAGGACTAGACGTAGACCACAAGTGGGTTAGTGGTCGAACCAGGATAAATATCGTGCCTGCTCTTCTTCTCTTTATCTCTTTATTTTATGCAATTTATTTTATCGCACATTTATTTTCTACTGATCTATTCTTCGTCTCATTCCTTCTGTGCATTTGTTTATTAAGTTTTAATATTTATATTTTATTTAAAAGGGTTTGCGAAAAAGTTTTATACTCAATTCACCCCCCTCTTGAGTACTGGAAGCCACTTGGTAACAAGTGGTATCAGAGCTAGACTCTTGTATAAAAAGCTTAGCAGCTTCAAGAGAATATGGCTTCTTCAAATAGTTTTTCAGAAGGATCTTCCATAAACCGACCACCCTTTTTCAATGGGGATGGTTACACATATTGGAAGGAAAGAATGAAAATCTTCATTGAAGCTATTGATCTAGATGTTTGGGATGCTGTCGAAAACGGCACTTTTATACCCATACATGAGGTCGATGGCGTAAGGACCGAAATACCACGAAATAAATGGTCTGATGAAGACAAAAGAAAAGTTCAATATAATTTAAAAGCCAAAAATATTATTACTACTGCTTTGGGATATGATGAGTTTTTTAGAATTTCAAATTATAAAACTGCTAAAGAAATGTGGGATACTTTGCAAGTTACCCATGAGGGTACTAGTGAAGTTAAGAGGTCGAGAATAAATTCTCTAACTCGTGAATATGAATTATTCAGAATGAACCAAGGAGAAAGCATTCAGGAAATGCAAAAGAGGTTCACCCACATAGTTAATCATTTTGCATCTTTAGGCAAAAGCTTTTCTAATGAAGATTTGATTAACAAGGTTTTGAGATGTCTTAGCAGGATTTGGCAACCCAAGGTAACAGCCATATCAGAATCAAGGGATTTGTCTACAATGACTTTGGCTACCCTCTTTGGAAAACTTCATGAGCACGAACTCGAACTGAGCAGACTAAGTCAAAGCGAACAGAACGATAAAAAGAAAAAGGGGATAGCACTCAAAGCCACTTCTTCATTAATCAACAATGATGATGAAGAAAATGAAGAAGGCTCAGAGAACATCGAGGTAAGTGAAGAAAATATAAGTTTGCTAGTTAAAAAGTTTGGTAAATTTCTCAGGAAAAAGGGAACGCAAAGAAGATCTCCCTCCCTCTGAAAAAGACACATTTCAAAGGCGAAGGAGCTTCATCGACTCCAACTTACTATGAATGTGGCAAACCTGGTCACATGAAAATGGAGTGCCCAGTTTATCAAAAGAAGAAGGAGAAATTTGAAAAGAAGCCCTTCAAGGAAAGAAAAGGAAGAAAAGCCTACATAGCATGGGATGAAAACGACATGGACTCAACTGACAGCTCAGATAGCGAGGAAGCTCAACTATGTCTCATGGCAAAAGGAGATGAAGAAGAAAGTGAAAATGAGGTAAGTTCTAATACTACTTTATTGCCTTTCTACGATGAGTTATAAGATGCTTTTGAGGACCTACATGAAGAATCTTTAAAACTCATAAAAATTATTTCTTCTTCTAAGAAAACAATTTCTTCTTTAGAAAATCAAATTCTTGTTTTAAATAAAGAAATAGAAGAATTGAAAATTGAAAATGAAACTTTAGGAATCATTGATGCGTGCAGAAATCATTCTTCACATGCTTCTACTTCTTCATCTTGTTCTTCATGTCATATACTTGGAAAAGAAATCGAAAACCTAAAGAACACTCTTTCTAAATTCACCTTTGGAAGGGATAACTTAAATATTTTATTAGGAAGACAAAGAGTGGTTTTTCAAAAAGCCGGGATAGGTTATAACCCGAAAAATCAACAAAAACTTTATAAAAATTTCTTTGTGCATTCTAATGTTTCAAGTAGTCCTTTTATTAAATGTTTTTATTGTGGAAGGAAAGGACATAGCGCTTTAACATGTAATGCAAGGAAAAACATAAATACAAAAATTGAAACAAAAATGGTTTGGGTTCCCAAGGGTACTATACCCAAAACTGACACACAAGGACCCAAGAAAGTTTGGGTACCAAAAGTTAAAAACTAAACTTGTGCTGTAGGTGTGCTTGAAAGCTAGGAATTCAAATTGGTATCTTGATAGCGGCTGTTCCAAGCACATGACCGGGGACAATTCAAAATTCACCGTGCTTATTCCCAAGAATCATGGGCATGTTACTTATGGTGATAACAACAAGGGAAAAATTCTTGGAATCGGCAAAGTCGGTAAGAACCCTAACTCCTCTATTGAAAATGTGTTGCTTGTTGAAGGCTTGAAACATAACTTGCTTAGTATTAGCCAATTATGCGATAAAGGAAATAGGGTAATATTTGATTCAAACTGCTGCATAATTGAAAATAAAAATGACAAGCATGTTAAATTCATTGGTCATAGAGTGAACAATATCTATATGATTAGTCTTGATGATATATCTTCAAATGATACGAAATGCTTGTTAAGTAAGAATGATGATTCATGGTTATGGCATAGGAGAATTGCACACATTCACATGGATCACTTAAAGAAGTTGGTCTCTAAAGAGCTAGTAATTGGACTATTGTTGTGGTGTAATCGCAAGTGTACGATTTCGTCAAGTAATAAAATTATCGATCCACGAGGACTGAGTTTATGACAACCAATTAAGTTTAATTATGATTATCTAGACCAAACTAGTGGTGTAAAGTTGTGATGGTAGACCAGAACGCAGAAATTAAAATTCGAAAGTAACAAAGAAGATAAACTTTGGGATTTGAACACAGAAATTGGTATTAAGAAATCAGTTTTTAAGGAATCTAGGATATGGGTTCACCACAATGGAAATCAACAAGTTTTGCAATTCTTTCCTCTCTTCTCAAACTAAGTTAATCTTGAAGGCGAATTATCCTAAAGAATTATTGTTTCCTTTCAGAACACAATAACGTATCCAATCTAATCCAATTCCTATTTTCACAACAATTGCATTAGATAGAATCCAATAAGAGCAGATAATTCAGTAGAAAACCTCAAGAGAATTAATCTACTTTCGTGATTTAAAAGCTCAGGTTCAGTTTTTAGGGTTCTGAAATCAAGAGTCACCTTTCAGTTCTTCCCTTAATATCAAAGATCATGCAAACATGTGGCCGGCATATTCACAAACAGTTGGTGTGCCCAAAAACTAAATCAAGAGAAACTTAGTATTAAAGAGGCAGAAATTCATGCATCAAACATTGTCAATTGTTCCAATGGGTTACTACCAAATCCTAGAACAAAGAATTACTCAATCATATTCATTGTAATACAAACCATAATATATCCAGAAACAAACCAAAAGAAAAATCCAAGAGAAGAGAAACAATTCTTGTGAAGCCTTCTTGTCTTCTCTAACTCTTCTTCCAATCCAAGAGTCTCCTTCTTTTGCCTTGTTTCAAGCTTCAAAATCTCCAATTTAGGTCTCCTCCTCGTGCCTTAGCCTGCTGTGTTCTTTTGACAATCCCTCTCCCCTTTAAAAAGGGAAAACAAGTCACTTAAAACTGTTCGTCAAGCGAACCACGGCCGTGGTGGGGACCACGGCTAGGCCGTGGTCAGTTCTGGACCAAAATTTCTAACCCAGCTTTCTCAACCACGGCCGTGGTGGCCACCACGGCCAGGCCGTGGTTGAGTCTGGACTTCTGGTTCTCTTCTTTCTTGACTCCCTCGAACCATGGCCGTGGTGGGGACCACGGCCAGGCCGTGGTTGAGTCTGTTTGTCTTCTTTTCGGTGCATTTTGTCCCTAATTCAACATCAATTCAGCTTAGCTCCATTCCACTTCAATTTGCCTCGTTCCTGCATTATAACACATGCCAAACCGCAGTTATCCGAACTAAAAGAAAAACGAATGATGAAATAAACAAATATGCATAAAAGACTATGAAAATGCATGCAAAACATATGCAAAATGTGATGTGGAATCACACGCATCAAACTACCCCAAGCTTAAGATTTTGCTTGTCCTCAAGCAATCACTAAGGCCAAAATCAGAACTTTGAAATATGACAGTGAATGAAGAACCCGAAAAACAACGAATGCAAGTAATAGGCATAAACATTCAACCAGTGTAGAGATGATCAATGTCCAGTCCAATAGAAGCTTAGGTTCCCTAAATTCATGCTTTCCATCAATTAGGGTCACTCATCTAATCACTCTCAAAGTGTGTAAGGGTAAAGAAACATCACTCAAGCTCCTCAAAAAGCACTTTTATGAACTTGATAGGAAACCAAATTTTCACTAATAATCAGCATGCATGCAAGAATCAAAAGGTCTTTCAAAAGGGTTGTAATGGGGCCATGGGAATGATTTTTGGTAGGATAAAGAAAGGAAAATATGTACAAAGAGTTAGCGAAATTTCTAGTAACAAGAAACCCTCTAGAAC
The DNA here is from genome assembly GCA_029884595.1 of Ormosia semicastrata. Classification (NCBI taxonomy): domain Eukaryota; kingdom Viridiplantae; phylum Streptophyta; class Magnoliopsida; order Fabales; family Fabaceae; genus Ormosia; species Ormosia semicastrata. The sequence continues at coordinate 101,643,827 of JAQQTO010000063.1, forward strand.
ATATATGAAGCAAAGGTATTATACAATAACAAGCATAGCTTCGCATTTCCAAACAATTTTCTCATTTCTTTTCCTTCTTTGTCAAGCATTCATTTCAACATTTATTTATTTTTTTTTTCAGAAGACTCAAAAACACATGATTCTAAGCACAAGCTTCAAGCCGAGTTTTTGCTCCATTAACCGTTCTAGATGGTTACCAACGGTGTATCCTCATAGGTACCAAGAAAATCAATTATGCATAAGGCTCAAAATGGGCAACTAGCGGATGAAGATGTGACAATAAGTTCAGAAGGCCATGAAAAATACCTAAGATGCCTTAATCACATTCAAGCATGCAACCAATAATTCCGCTTCAAAATGGTTTCAAATCAAATTCTAAAGCACCAAATCCAAGAGTACAGAATTTCACTCAACAGAAAAGAGGGGTTAACATCAATGTAAAGCACATACCCCTTATTAGGCTCAATTCTCACCTTTAGTGGCTAAATCAATGAAAAGCTCAAAAATAGAGAACCTTACGCTAACCATTGCTATCAAAAGATCTCCCTTTGAAAACTTGCCTATCACAGGAATAAAAACATGGGTTCCACATTCACTTTCTTTAAAATTGGCGAAAAATGTTCATACAGGAGGATGCAAACCTATACTGGGGTAACAAGATGGTGTGATCATGCAACACAATGCAATGTGCAATATGAAAAAGCTAAAATGCAACTAAGCATGCGGCATGAAAACATGAAAATAAATGTAAATACCCCACCCCAAGCTTGAGATTTACATTGTCCCCAATGTAAACCATTAAGTCAGAGAGAGAAGAAAAAGAAGTGGACTCACTACGGTGGAAAGTGATGCTGGCTCATATGCCAGTCATACATAGCACGGATCATGGTCTCCATGCTCTGGCCCCGTTCTTTGTAGTTGCTCCATCATCACTCTATGTTGAGCTTGCTCTGACCGGATGTGTGCCTGGTCGGCTCGAATGAGCGCCTGCTCAGCCTGAATGGCGTCAAGGGAAGTGTAGATCCGATCAAAAGCATCAGAAGAAGTACTGCAGAAGAGGAAGGAGGCCTAGATGGCCGACCTTGGGGTGGTGGACGAAGAGGCTGCTGAACGTTAAGTGGTTCAGGTTCATCCACCACTGGCACACGCCAGTTTGCCGGGTTTCTAACAGAGATGGCAGCAGGGTTAGGGAGGGGAAAAGGGTGCAGCCGATCAGGAATTACTAAGCAATATGACTCTTCCTCCCTAACAATCATCTTCATAGCTATACAAGCTGTGAGATCAATTCTATTGCGCCCTTCGGCTTCGACGAAACCATCCAAGTCATACTCAAGATAGTGGGCTATTGCAGTGATAAGCCCACCTATGACTATTGAACCCTCTCCTTTCTTGGCAACTTTGAGTAAGTGCCGAATCATGTGAGACCCTGTGTCCAAGTGAACACTGTGCAACATAGCCCATAAGAAAAGGAGTTCGTCCTGGCGGACGGCTCCATCGCTATCCCCGCGGCCAAATAAGGTATTAGCCATAATGCGGTGGAGATAGCGAAAACAGGGGTTGACTAAGGCAGTGGCCTTAGCTTTGGATGAATCATAGCTACCTCCACTAAAGCTTATTTGACTCCAGAAATTCCCAACATTAAATTCTCTAGGGGAACGTCTTTCCCCACCCACCGGCAAGGAGAAAATGGAGTTAAACTCCTCTAAATTCAGGACATGATCAACATTAAATAGCCGGAAACTGATTCGGCCATCTTGACACCCCTCCCCTTGCAAAATATTGGCCTCAAGAGAGCTCAAAAACTCTAATGTAGGCCCAAGAAATGTAACATAACGGGTGCGAGCAAAGGTGCTCCACCCTATATTGTCCAGCATCCAATTTATCTCCTCAGTCAATCCTAAAGTGTCTAGAACTTGGTCATCTAGGTACCTAGTGTTTACTATTTTTCTTTTGGCTAACACATTGTACCTATCTTTTTGTTCTCTATTTTTAAACACAATGCCAAAAGGGTTAGAGTCAGGAGAGTTACCTCTTGAAGGAGCGCCTCTGGCTCTGGAAGATGAAGATTGATCCCCACGTTGCCGTTTGCTGGCCATATGAACTCTTAATTTGCAGGAGATTATTGAAAATCAGGAAGCTAGGGTTTCCGTCTTCAAAATTGGGGATTTGAAATCTGGTGCAAATGTGAGAGTTTGAATGTGTGGGTGTGGGTTATGGAGGTTGGGAATGATGGAAAAGATGAAGAAAATGGGTGGTGAAAGGGAGGAAAAAAAATGGTAAAATGGCAAGGGGAGGGACGTGTGGTGTTAGCTATGGAGGGAAGGAGGAGAAGAATGGGGAAGAAGAAGAAGAAAATGGTAAAATAGAGGTGGAGGATGGAATTTAGGGGTGGATTTGGGAAGGTTTAGGGTGATTTGTGAGAGAAGGAGTGAGGGATGGAGGTTGAGGAAGGTGGCTATGGAGGTGGGGGAAAGAAGAAGGAGAAGACGTGGGGGAAATGAGTGAGTTAGGGGGGTTCGTATGGTTAAAACCCACCGAGAACACGCACCACGGCCGTGGTTCCCATAATGGCCGGGCCGTGGTGGGTTCGGATTCGAAACCCATTTTTTTTTTTTTTTTTGAATCGGGAAGTGAACCACGGCCATGGTGGACACCACGGCCCGGCCGTGGTTGGTTACGGGAAAACCACATTTACACCTTAATTTGAACCCACCCATGGTAGCCACCACGGCCAGGCCGTGGTTGGTTCTGTTTTTTGCGTCTTCCCCCCCTTTTTTTTTTTTTGACCAGAAGCCACGACCGTGGTAAACACCACGGCCATGATGGGAACCACGGCCAGGCCGTGGTTGGTTCTGGAATTGTTTTTTTTTTTTTTTTTTGGTGTTAAAGAGTAGCAAGAGCTGAATTATGGTTGTGGTACATACCTCATCCTAACCGTTGTTCCCTTTGGACTTGGAATTTGAAGCCTTGAAGTCCCAAAAGAGGTTCAACTTGAAATACACTCATCAGTAAGTGTTCATTGCCCTGCAACTTTGTTAAATTTATCCAAATAACAAATGCAAAAACATAAAGAAAAAGAAATTTTGCAATGGAAGAGAACTTGGATTGCCTCCCAAGAAGCGCTTATTTATGGTCTTAAGCTCGACCCCTGCCATTTTTAGTTTGAAGCACTTGGGAGAGAAGGTTGTGTGTCACCCCCTTCTCTATAGGTTCATCAACAAGATAAGACTTCAACCTTTGTCCATTTACTTTGAAGGACCCCGTGGCTTCGCTCCACACTCTCTGACTCCATAAGGAAACACTTGGCGAACTTGAAATGGCCGGACCATCTAGACTGAGCTTACCTGGAAATAGCTTCAATCTTGAGTTGAAGAGCAGCACAAGATCTCCTTCTTTGAACTCTCTGCGTAAGATGTGCTTGTCATGCCAACGCTTGGTCTGCTCCTTGTAAGTCTTGGCATGTTCATATGCATCAAGCCTCAATTCATCCAGCTCATGAAGTTGTAACTTCCTTTTCTCCCCAGCCATTTTCATGTCAAAGTTCAATAGCTTGATGGCCCAAAATGCCTTGTGTTCTAGCTCAACTGGAAGATGGCACGGCTTACCATAAATCAACCGGAATGGAGTCATACCAATGGGAGTCTTATAAGCTGTTCTGTATGCCCATAGAGCGTCATCAAGCTTCAGAGACCAATCCTTCCTCGATTTCGAAACAGTCTTCTCCAATATGCTCTTGATTTCTCTATTGGAAACCTCTACTTGTCCGCTAGTTTGGGGATGGTATGGTGTAGCGACTTTGTGAGTCACTCCGTACTTTTTCAAGAGGTTTTCAAATTGTCTTTCGATGAAATGCGAACCTCCATCACTTATCACTGCTCTTGGAACTCCGAACCTTGGAAATATGATCTTTTTGAATAGCTTCATAACGGTTTTAGCATCACTCGTTGGGGATGGTATTGCTTCTACCCACTTTGAGACATAATCCACCGCCACAAGAATGAACTTGTTGTTACAAGATGGTGGAAATGGTCCCATGTAATCAACTCCCCAAACATCAAAAATCTCAACTTCCAAGATGGGATTGAGAGGCATTTCATGTCTCTTAGATATATTTCAGTTCTTTGACAAGCTGTCACAAGAGATAACAAAGTTTCGAGCATCTCTGAAAATATGAGGCCAGAAGAAACCAGATTGAAGAACTTTGGCTCTTGTCTTTGAGGCACTAGCATGTCCTCCATAGGATGAAGAATGACAACAATTCAATATACTCTGACCTTCATCCTCTGAGACACATCTTCGATAGATACCATCAGCACATCTCCGGAAGATATACGGCTCATCCCACACAAAATGCTTCAAATCAGAGAAAAATTTCTTTTTCTGTTGATAATTAATTTCTGGTGGTAGAATTCCGCAAGCTAAGTAATTCGCAAAGTCGGCATACCAAGGAACCTCCTCCTTTGAAATGGCAAGTAGTTGCTCATCGGGAAGGAATCATCAATAGGCAAGTTACCTTGCTCATTCACCGGTGGTTCAAGTCTGGATAGGTGATCCGCAACTAAGTTCTCCACCCCTTTCTTGTCTAGAATCTCCAAGTCGAATTCTTGCAAGAGAAGTATCCAGCGGATAAGTCTAGGCTTTGCTTCCTTTTTGCTCATGAGGTATTTGAGTGCGGAATGATCAGTGTACACAGTCACCTTTGAACCCACAAGGTATAATCTGAATTTCTCAAAGGCAAAAACCACCGCAAGCAATTCCTTCTCAGTGGTTGCATAATTGGCTTGGGCTCCATCAAGAGTTTTGCTTGCATAATAGATGGCATGGACCTTCTTGTCTTTCCTTTGCCCCAAAACAGCTCCTATGGCATAGTCACTGGCATCGCACATAACCTCAAATGGTAGATTCCAATCCGGTGACTGTAAAATGGGAGCTGTAATCAAAGCTTCTTTCAATCTGCAAAAGGCTTGCAAACAATCAGTATTAAAATCAAATGGAACATCTTTCACTAAGAGATTAGACAATGGTTTAGCAATTTTTGAAAAATCCTTAATAAATCTCCGGTAAAAACCGGCATGTCCCAAGAAACTCCTCACTCCTTTCACATTCACTGGTGGAGGCAATTTTTCAATTACTTCAATCTTTGCCCTATCCACCTCAATCCCTTTTCCGGAAACTAAGTGTCCAAGCACTATTCCCTCTTGTACCATAAAATGGCACTTTTCCCAATTCAAGACGAGGTTAACCTCTTCACAACGCTGCAAGATCTTAGACAAATTAGACAAACAATCATTAAAGTTAGTACCATATACGAGAGAAATCATCCATAAAAACTTCCATGATGTTTTCAATAAAATCGAGAAAAAATTGCAGTCATGCATCTTTGAAAAGTAGCCAGGAGCATTACACAAACCAAAAGGCATTCTCCTATAAGCAAAGGTGCCATAGGGACAAGTAAATGTGGTCTTTTCCTGGTCACTAGGATGAATGGGGATTTGGTGGAATCCCGAATAACCATCTAGGTAAGAGAAATATGCATGCTCAGCTAATCTCTCTAGCATTTGATCAATGAAGGGGAGGGGAAGTGATCTTTCCTAGTGGCTTTATTCAACTTCCTATAATCAATGCACATTCTCCATCCCTGTGACCGCCCTTGTGGGAATCGGTTCATTTTTCTCATTTTTGGTCACAGTTATTCCCCTTTCTTAGGAACCACATGCACCTTTGGACTAACCCATTCACTATCTGAGATTGGGTAAATTACTGACATCTAACAACTTAAGAATTTCTTTCTTAACCACCTCTTTCATATTAGGATTCAACCTACGTTGATGATCAATGGATGGTTTATGGTCAACTTCCATCAAAATCCTGTGCATGCAAAAGGAAGGATTTATGCCCTTAATATCATCAATTGTGTATCCTATGACCTTTCGATGCATTCTAAGTGCTCTAAGTAATTTCTCTGTCTCTAACTCATTCAAACTAGCACTTACAATGACGGGATAAGAAGAGTTTGGACCAAGAAATTCATACCTGAGAGTGGAAGGGAGGGGTTTGAGTTCTACCTTTGGAGCCTTGTCCTCTTTCCAATCTTCGGGTTTGGGTTTAGACTCAAGCTTTTCCATTTTTGCATTTTGAGGTGGAATCACTGGGTTTGCCTCTAACAAACGGGCATACTCAGCTACTTCACCTTCAAATTCTGATGAGTCTCTTCCAACCAAGCACATTTCCAATGGATCTTCCAAATGCATCATGATGGTTTCTTCTTTCACTACCTGATGCAATAAATCAATCCTGCAACAAGAATCCTCAAAAGAAGGTTGCTTAATTGATCTAGATATATCAAACTCAACCTTATCATCACCAACAGTCAATGACAACTTACCATTTTTCACATCAATAATAGCACCTGTAGTAGCCAAGAAAGGCCTACCAAGAATAATGGGAATTTGTGCATCCTCTTCCATTTCAAGAACCACAAAATCAGCAGGAATAAAGAACTTACCCACTCTAATAGGAACATCCTCCAAGATGCCTATTGGGTATTTGACGGATCGATCCGCCAATTGAAGGGAGATAGTTGTGGGCTTTAGTTCACCCACCTCCAACTTCTTACAAACAGACAAGGGCATAAGACTAACACTAGCCCCCAAATCACATAAGGCTTTATCAAAGCGGTGTTTCCAATCAAGCAAGGAATAGAGAAGCTGCCAGGATCTTTGAGTTTAGGAGGCAACTTATTTTGAATCAAAGCACTACACTCCTCAGTTAATGCTACGGTCTCATACTCCTCTAGCTTTCTCTTATTGGACAAAATGTCCTTAAGAAATTTAGCATAAGTAGGCATTTGTTGCAACGCCTCAGTGAAGGGTACATTAATGTATAATTTCTTAAGGACTTCAAGAAACTTTCCAAACTGCTTATCTAGCTTGGCCTTGGCCAATCTTTGAGGGAAGGGCACCAGGGGTTGGTAAGGTTTAGGGGGTACATACTTAGACACTTTCTCATTACTCTCCTTTTCTTCTAAAGGTTGTGTCCTAGTTGTTTCTTCCTCTTCATCCCTCCCTTCCTTGTCATTCTCCCCCTTTGCTTTAGAATCTTCTAATTGCTTCCCACTCCTTAAACTCATAGCCTTACAATGTTCATTAGGATTTATTTCGGGCTGTCCTGGAAATTTCCCATGTGGTCTATTTGAAGAGCTAGCTTGTTGGGCTATTTGAGTTTCTAACATCTTGTTATGAATAGCTAAATTATCAACCTTAGATGTCAAATCCTTAATAGCCTCACTAACAACTTGACCATGGTGCCTAAACTCTTCATTTTGCTTGGTTTGACTCTCTACAAAATTTTCAAGAAGAGATTCAAGTTTAGACTTTTGTACTGGGGAATCCAATAGGAGGTTTAGCACCACTTTGCCCAACTTGATTTTGATTGTTCCTATAGGAGAAATTGGGATGAGACCTCCAACAGGGATTGTAAGTCTGGGAATATGGATCATTGCGCACCTTCGGTGGAATGTCATAGAAATTATGGCATGATTCCATTTGTTCCACCGAAGTGCCTTGTGAGGAACCATTTTCAGCTTGGCATTCCGCACTCATATGTCCCTGCATTCCACAAATCTCACAAAAGGTGTTAGCAGCATTTACTGATATTAACACCAGCTTTTTCAAGCTTATCAAAGCGTTTATTCAATGAGTCAAACTTAGCCATAATTAAACCAACACCATCCAACTCAAACTTACCTCCCGAGAGTTTTCTCGGGTTGTTACCTCTTTCATTGGCCCACTTGGTGATGGTTTGCAGCGACATTCTCAATAATGTCATAGGCTTCCGTAAGCCTTCTATTCATCAGAGCTCCTCCGGCGCGAGAATCAAGTGACACCTTTGAAGGATATTCCAATCCATTGTAGAAAGTGTGAATGATTAGCCATTTTTCTAACCCATGATGTGGGCAAGATTCCAACAACCCCTTGTATCTATCCCAAGCTTCGGATAACGATTCTCCTTCCTTTTGAATAAAGCTTGTGATTTGAGTTCTAAGATGTGCAGTCTTAGAAGGTGGGAAGAACTTATTCAGGAACGCTTGCTCCAATTGATTCCATGTGGTCAATGTGTCGGTGGGTACCGACTTCAACCAAGCTCGAGCCTTGTCCCTCATGGATAATGGAAATAACAGGAGCCGAATGGCATCGACTGAGGCACCTTCAATCTTGAGAGTCTCACGAGAATTCCAAGAACATCTCAACATGATCATTTGGGTCCTCCGAAGGTAAACCTCCAAAGCTGGTTTTGCCTTATCATGGATAGTAAGGAAGGTGGTATAGTGAAGTTCTCAGCTTCAATGGTGGCCTAGCAATCCCAGATCGCAAACCCCGAGCATTAGGGGCTGCATACTCCTTCAATGGTCTATTGTCTTCAGCTGCTGCCATGGTAAGTTGTGGTTTAGGTATTTCTCTTACTCTTTGTCTTTGCTGTCTTCTCCTTCGATGAAAAGTCCTTTCAATTTCAGAATCTGCTTCAATAAGAGTCCTGAAACGTCTAGAACTTCGCATAAACAAGAAACAAGTCAATTGCAGAGAGCACAGGAAGAGAAATATCCAACACAGAAATTAAAATGCCTAGAAGAATCAAATTAAATCTGAATTGATAGTCAAAGAAAACACAGTCCCCGGCAACGGCGCCAAAAACTTGTTGTGGTGTAATCGCAAGTGTACGATTTCGTCAAGTAATAAAATTATCGATCCACGAGGACTGAGTTTATGACAACCAATTAAGTTTAATTATGATTATCTAGACCAAACTAGTGATGTAAAGTTGTGATGGTAGACCAGAACGCAGAAATTAAAATTCGAAAGTAACAAAGAAGATAAACTTTGGGATTTGAACACAGAAATTGGTATTAAGAAATCAGTTTTTAAGGAATCTAGGATATGGGTTCACCACAATGGAAATCAACAAGTTTTGCAATTCTTTCCTCTCTTCTCAAACTAAGTTAATCTTGAAGGCGAATTATCCTAAAGAATTATTGTTTCCTTTCAGAACACAATAACGTATCCAATCTAATCCAATTCCTATTTTCACAACAATTGCATTAGATAGAATCCAATAAGAGCAGATAATTCAGTAGAAAACCTCAAGAGAATTAATCTACTTTCGTGATTTAAAAGCTCAGGTTCAGTTTTTAGGGTTCTGAAATCAAGAGTCACCTTTCAGTTCTTCCCTTAATATCAAAGATCATGCAAACATGTGGCCAGGCATATTCACAAACAAGTTGGTGTGCCCAAAAACTAAATCAAGAGAAACTTAGTATTAAAGAGGCAGAAATTCATGCATCAAACATTGTCAATTGTTCCAATGGGTTACTACCAAATCCTAGAACAAAGAATTACTCAATCATATTCATTGTAATACAAACCATAATATATCCAGAAACAAACCAAAAGAAAAATCCAAGAGAAGAGAAACAATTCTTGTGAAGCCTTCTTGTCTTCTCTAACTCTTCTTCCAATCCAAGAGTCTCCTTCTTTTGCCTTGTTTCAAGCTTCAAAATCTCCAATTTAGGTCTCCTCCTCGTGCCTTAGCCTGCTGTGTTCTTTTGACAATCCCTCTCCCATTTAAAAAGGGAAAACAAGTCACTTAAAACTGTTCGTCAAGCGAACCACGGCCGTGGTGGGGACCACGGCCAGGCCGTGGTCAGTTCTGGACCAAAATTTCTAACCCAGCTTTCTCAACCACGGCCGTGGTGGCCACCACGGCCAGGCCGTGGTTGAGTCTGGACTTCTGGTTCTCTTCTTTCTTGACTCCCTCGAACCATGGCCGTGGTGGGGACCACGGCCAGGCCGTGGTTGAGTCTGTTTGTCTTCTTTTCGGTGCATTTTGTCCCTAATTCAACATCAATTCAGCTTAGCTCCATTCCACTTCAATTTGCCTCGTTCCTGCATTATAACACATGCCAAACCGCAGTTATCCGAACTAAAAGAAAAACGAATGATGAAATAAACAAATATGCATAAAAGACTATGAAAATGCATGCAAAACATATGCAAAATGTGATGTGGAATCACACGCATCAACTATCCAAGCTTAATTTTATAAAAGACAAGTTATGTGATGCATGTCAAAAGGGTAAACAAATAAAGGTCTCTTTTAAAGCAAAAAATATAGTTTCAACTACTAGACCTTTACAACTTTTGCACATGGATCTGTTTGGACCTTCTAGAACTATGAGCTTTTGTAGGAATTACTATGCTTTAGTGATTGTGGATGATTTTTCTAGGTTTACATGGACTTTATTTCTTGCAAATAAAAATAATGCATTTCTAGCTTTTAAAAGACTTGCCAAAGTTATTCAAAATGAAAAAGGTTTTCAAATCTCTTCTATAAGAAGTGATCATGGTGGCGAATTTGAAAACAATGTTTTTGAAAATTACTATAATGAATATGGCATTAATCATAATTTCTCTGCCCCTAGAACTCCGCAACAAAACGGAGTTGTAGAAAGAAAAAATCGTTCTTTAGAAGAAATGGCAAGAACTATGCTTAATGAGGCTGCTCTTCCTAAATACTTTTGGGCGGATGCTGTAAGTACAGCTTGTTATGTAATGAACAGGGCCCTTATAAGGCCTATTTTAAAGAAAACCCCATATGAATTGTATAAGGGAAGAAAGTCAAATGTCTCACACTTTCATGTTTTTGGATGCAAATGTTTTGTTTTAAATAATGGAAAAGATAACTTAGGCAAGTTTGATGCTATGTCTGATAAAGGTATATTTCTTAGTTATTCAAATCATAGTAAAGCTTTTCGTATTTATAATAAAAGAACTATGACTATTGAAGAATCTATACATGTTGCATTTGATGAAACTGACCCAAATGGATCGAGAAAGGATCTTGTTATTGATGATGTTGCAGAGGTCTTGGCGGAAACACATTTGGATAATAAAGAAAAAGAAATCAAGGAGCAAGAGGATAAATAAAGACAAGAAGATTCGCAAGCTTTGGAACTTCCCAAAGAATGGTGAACTTCAAAATATCACTCCCTTTATCAGATTATCGGTGATGTATCTAAAGGTGTAAGTACTCGTAACTCACTTAAAAATACTTATAATCACCTAGCGTTTGTTTCTCAAATTGAACCTAAGGATTTAATTGAAGCTTTTGATGATGAACATTAGATTTTAGCTATGCATGAGGAATTAAATCAGTTTGAAAGGAATCAAGTTTGGGAATTAGTTGCTGGACCTAATAATCACCCTATAATTGGAACTAAATGGGTTTTTAGAAACAAACTTGATGAAAATGGTTTAATAACTAGAAACAAAGCTAGATTGGTTGCTAAAGGGTATAATCAAGAAGAAGGAATAGATTATGAAGAAACCTATGCACCTGTAGCTAGATTAGAAGCTATTAGAATGTTACTTGCTTATGCTTGCATCATGGATTTCAAATTATATCAAATGGATGTCAAGGGTGCTTTTCTAAATGGTTTTATTCAAGAGGAGGTATATGTTGAACAACCTCCGGGTTTTGAAAATCATGAACTACCCAACCATGTTTTTAAACTTAAAAAGGCTTTATATGGTTTAAAGCAAGCTCCTAGAGCTTGGTATGAAAGGTTGAGTAAGTTCCTTTTAGAAAATGATTTTTCAAGAGGAAAAGTCGACACTACCCTTTTTATTAAAAATAAAAAGCATGACATTCTTCTTGTGCAAGTATATGTGGATGATATTATATTTGGTGTCACTAATGAATCCCTTTGCAAAGAATTTGCTAAGTCAATGCAGAATGAATTTGAAATGTCGATGATGGGAGAATTAAATTTCTTTCTCGGACTTCAAATCAAACAAACGAACGAAGGGACATTCATAAGTCAAACCAAATACTGCAAGGAATTGCTCAAGAGATTTGAAATGGAAAATGCTAAACACATGGCCACTCCGATGGGCACTTCTTACTACTTGGACAAAGATGAAAGAGGTAAATCAGTAGAAATAACGAAATATAGAGGTATGATTGGATCTCTTCTTTATCTTACTGCTAGTAGGCCAGACATTATGTTTAGTGTATGCATGTGTGCTAGATATCAGGCAAACCCTAAGGAATCTCATTTAAGTGCTGTTAAACGAATAATGAAATACCTAGTAGGCACTTCACAAATGGGCTTGTGGTACCCTAAGGGTGCCTCTTGCAGCCTAATAGGCTATTCTGACTCTGATTTTACTGGGTGCAAATTGGATAGAAAAAGTATTAGTAGGACATGCCACTTGCTTGGTAGTTCTTTAGTCTCTTGGCATAGCAAGAAACAAAACAGTGTGGCTTTGTCTACCACTGAGGCTGAATATGTTGCAGCCGGGAGTTGTTGTGCTCAAATCCTATGGATGAAGCAATAACTTTTAGACTACGGTCTTCAGCTTGATCACATCCCGATAAGATATGATAACACTAGTGCAATAAATATCTCTAAGAATCCCATACTGCATTCCAGAACAAAGCATATAGAGATAAGACATCACTTTATCAGAGATCATGTAGAAAAAGGGGATTGCATTCTTGAGTTTGTTGAAACATCTAAGCAACTTGCAGATATCTTCACTAAACCCCTAGCAAAAGAAGCATTCTTTTATATAAGAGGAGAATTAGGCATAATTGATCAATCCAACTTATAAATGCTTATTATTTGCTTAAATTTTTTTTTAATCCTTCCTGAATTATTACTAACTTGAGCGTCGGAGTTATCCCGAAATCTTTTTTGCAGGTACTCCATCAACAGGTATGCTTTTATTTCTCAAAAAATGTATTTTCTGGGCTTAGATATGTGCTTTTCTTGTTTAGTTATTCAAATACCTCCATATGGTATTCGAATACCTTTGATGCTATACGTGAATACCTGTGTTTTTCTGTCAAGGCTATTCGAATACCATCATGGTTATTCAAATACCATACTTCAGTACAGCTTTTCTAAAAGCTAGTGTATTCGAATACCTAAGCAGCATTTGAATACCCTGAGGCTGATCCTTTTCAGTTTTCACTTAGCTTCTCTGGAGTATTCGAATACCTTTATGAAGTATTCGAATACTTGCTCCTCTGGACTTTTCTTCTGTCTCTGGAATATTCGAATACCATCAGTTCCTCTCTGGAGTATTCGAATACTTTGTGAGTATTCGAATACCTTTAAAAGCATTCGAATACCATCGTTTGGCAGCCAAGCCTAATCTGGTAATCTATTCGAATACCTGGTGTGGTATTCGAATACCCTCTGTCTGAAGGCTGCGTCTTTTGAGCTTACCCAAATGCTGTATTTGAATACCTACTCATGGTATTCGAATAAGGTCTGGGCTTTCCTTAAATACACCACCCTCCTCTCTTGCGTATCTGAATACCTTTCTCTCCTCTCTCCACCTTCAAAAACTCTTTGCTTTCCCTCCTCCAAAAACCTCCCTCTCTCACGGTCTCTACCCCTCCTCTCTCCTTCTCCTCCCTTCTATGGCCTCATCCTCCTCTCGCTTTAAGCGTCCTCGTACAAAGACGGCTCCATGCAACAACCCGTTGGACCTTCGCAGGCTTTTCTCCAATGAGCAACAACTTGGGCGCTTCGTCACACACTTTCGAGAGTATAACTTGGTGCATCCAAAGTACCTCGACTTGGGGTTCTTCGAAAGAGAAGGTGGTTTTGACTTTCTAAACCGACTAAATCACCAAGGCGTACTTCGCTTCTGCTCTTTCTCCGTAGCTCTGTATCCCGACCTGGTCAAGATGTTCTATTGCAACCTGAAGATTGAAGGTCAGGAGCTACACTCCAGTGTCTGCGATCAAAACATCGTGATCACACCCAGCGATTGGGTTCAGATGTTTGGCTTGCAGTCAACTGGCCACTTTGCTGAAGAAGATTCACTCCTCCAGCTCTTCGATAAGAATAGAGTAATTGAAGATGTTCTTCGCCCTGGGTTGGTGATCTGATAATAATTTCAGCTTTTTAATGTTCTTTGTTTGATCTAATTGGATTCCATATGAGTTTAATTGTTAACATTTAGCTAAGTTTCTGATTTAGAATTATCTTTGGATGTTTATTGTGAAACTTTGCTAAAATGTGATTATAAACACTCATAAATGTGTTGTGATTTTCAGGAGATTCATGAGTGATGGAGTCCATTGGTTTTGAACTATTGAGAAGAGAGTTGAAGGACTTTAAAGGAATCAGTATCAACCCCTAGAAGCAAAGGGAGAAGAGTATGCACGAAGAATCAAGGCTGATTTTGATTATATTGAACAACACGGCCCGTGTCAATTGACACGGGGTAGGCCGTGTCCTATTCTGAGTTTGAAGATTTGAAGAATTTGAACAACACGGCCCGTGTCAAATGACACGGGGAAGGCCGTGTACTCCTCTGACTTCACGAGGAAGAGCCAATATCAGGCCTTGACCGAAAACACGGCCCGTGTCAAATGACACGGGGTGGGCCGTGTTCCTCTCTGACTTGGAATGTTTGGAAATCTGCCACCAGAATAAGACACGGGTTGGGCCGTGTAGAAGGACACGGCCCGTGTCATCGCACCAGGAGGTTAAGTTCGTGCTTTAATGTTAAATTAGGTTCCAAAACCTATAAATAGGGTGACTTAGAGCCCTTTAAGATATTCGGACGAGAGAGAGCCGTCAAGGAGACTAAGAAAACACGAAGACCAAGAAAGAGGAGGATTCGATTGAAGATTGGAGACTCGGATTCGAGCGATCAAAGATCAATCATTCTCAAGCCTTGGAAACTAGTTTGATTTTTAGTTTTTCTTTTCTTCTTACGTTTACGAACAATGTTTTCCTTTAACTTTTATTGTGATTTTGAATTTGCCATGTGTGGCTAAACTCTTTGATTGGTTAAGGGAGGATGAAACTCTAGTTTTGATTATGTGAATCTTGCATACCTCTTTATATCAATACAATTATGTTTTTATTCATATGTTTCTGTTCATAAATCAATACAAAGGTTTTTATATTCTTGCCAAATTTCGAGAGTGGTGAAACTAGGATTGCTATGCTTGTGATTTGCGGTGGTATGACTAGTGAGACATATGATCTAAGTAATTTAATTCCGGTGTGTGATTAGACCTTAGTGTGATTGGTTTTCTAATTCTTAATGCAATCATTAGGTAGGTGTAAGAGCGGTTGCTTTACAAATAACTAATGGTTAGGGTTTGATTTGAGCGGTTCTTTGAATTGAGTGAAACTTAAGGAAGACATGGGATTTATCTCACAATCACATAAGAACATAATTGATCATGTTGGTATAAAGGGTATGTAAGTTAGCATAATCATATAAATCTAGTGGTGGATTCTATCTCTTAACCAATATCTTTAATTTGATAATTCAGTTTGTGTTTCTTGTTTTGATTTTAGTTCAATTTCTCTTCTCGTTTTAATCAACAAAACCCCTTTTACTTTTTTTGTTTTATTGTTCACCGAGTTTAATCTAGGAATTGGATTAATAGCGTTAATTGAATTGGTTCTCGTGGATCGACCCTTGCTTACTACAACTGGTTGCAAGGTTTTTATATTTTTGGTGGAACTTAGCAACTGTTTTTGATATTATATTTAATCACATTCCACACCACACCAAATTTTGGCGCCGTTGCCGGGGAACTGATCTTCTAATTGCGCTATTAATTTGTTTCCTATTTTTCTCTCTGTTTTTGTTTTAATTTTAATAGTTTATTTGTTCTTTTCAACTATCTTGCAGGTGTTCATGTCCGGTGAAGAGGTGAACGAGCAATTAAGGAATCTGCGGCATTACTTTGAACAAATCAACTCGCAATTCACACCTGCTGACGTTGAAGCTGCCCGTCACGTAGATCTTTTCCACTCTGCGGCATCGAGATATCCGAGCCGCACCTGAAGAAGTGATGGCGAGAAAACACATTAAGGATGTTGGGTGCTCCGGACTTAGACCAACAACCTCTCGTGCATAGAAATTCCCGAGAATGAAGAGGCATTTGAATTGAAATCTGGGTGATTCATCCGTTACCATCTTTTAATGGACTAGCTAGGAGAGGACCCTAACAAGCATCCGAAGGAAATTCATGTTGTGTGTTCTAGCATGAAGCCTCTGCGGGAATTTCGATGGAGCAAGTCAAGTGAGAGCTTTTCCGTTTTCCCTAAAGGACTCGCAAAGGAGTGGTTGTACTACTTGCCGCCCGGATCAATTCGGACATGGCGGGACATGGCTCGGGCTTTCCTAGACAGATACTTCCTGCATCAAAGGCCGCAACAA
This sequence comes from Ormosia semicastrata, assembly GCA_029884595.1. Lineage (NCBI taxonomy): Eukaryota > Viridiplantae > Streptophyta > Magnoliopsida > Fabales > Fabaceae > Ormosia > Ormosia semicastrata. The sequence continues at coordinate 101,660,086 of JAQQTO010000063.1, forward strand.
TCGAAAAGAAATTTGCGGCATCCAACAAAGACATGGGGAATCACTTCATGAGTCTTGGGAGAGATTCAAGAGATTGTGTGCTAGCGCCCTCAAAGACCAAATTAGTGAACAACTTCGATACAAGTATTTCTATGAAGGTTTGCTAGGAATGGACCGCAACATGATTGATGCTTGCCAGTGGAGGAGCCTTGGTTGATAAGACTCCTCGAGAAGCCAGAAATCTGATATCTAGAATGGCTGCAAACACTCAACAATTCTTTACTCGGAATGATACAGGAGTGAGAGCAGTTAAAGAGGCTGACACTACTAGTCTGCAGAATCAAATGACACAGTTGACCGCCATGATTCAGAAGCTGATGGACACTGGGAAGGCACCAGTACAGGCATGTGGGATTTGTTGCTCTTCAGGACATCCCACTGATATGTGTCCCACTTTGCAAGAAGACTCAAATGAAGAAGCCAAGGCAGTGGGGGGGTTTTCTGCTCCATCTAAGAACTACAACCCCTACTCCAACACATATAATCCGGGGTGGAGAGATCATCCCAACTTTGGCTATGCAAAATGCCTCAAGCTCAAGCGCCACCCCAAGCCTATGGTCCTCCAGGGTTTCAGCAAAGGCAAGCACCCTTTCCTCCAAGGCAACCTCAAGTTCAGGCCCCTAGACAACCTGAGCCTTCGTTGGAAGATCTAGTGAGGCAAATGGCCACCAGCAATATTCAGTTTCAGCAAGAAACAAGGGCCACTATCAGTACTTTGCAGAACCAAGTGGGACAGTTGGCTACTGAGATAAACAAGGTGCAGAGTCAGACTTCAGGGAAACTTCCCTCGCAGCCAGAAGTGAACCCAAGAGAAAATGCTAGTGCTGTCACTTTGCGCAGTGGGAAGACACTTGACGGACCCACATCTGAAGATAAAGCTCACAATTCGAAGGAGGTAGATGAGGAGGGGCTCAATTCTAAGACCCCTAAGGTAAGTGTTTCTGACCCATGTCCTAAATATGTCACTAAGGCCCTTTTCCGAAGCAGGTTGGTTAAAAACAAGAAAGAAGAAGCGGATAAAGAGATCTTAGAGACTTTTAGGAAAGTTGAAGTCAACATTCCTTTGTTAGATGCCATAAAGCAAGTGCCTAGGTATGCTAAATTCTTAAAAGAGTTATGCACTAACAAAAGGAAGTTGAAAGGTAATGAACGGGTCCAAGTGGGAGCTAATGTTTCAGTTGTTGCTTTTAATAAGAAACTCCCAACTAAATGTAAGGATCCTGGCACATTCACTATACCTTGCACCATCGGTAATGCCAGGTTTGAGAGGGCCATGCTAGATTTAGGTGCATCCATTAATGTTATGCCTTTTTCTATTTATGCATCTTTACATCTAGGACCTTTAGAACCTACTGGAGTTATCATTCAACTGGCAGACAGGTCTAATGCATACCCTAAGGGGGTGGTTGAGGATGTTTTGGTGCAGGTCAATGAGCTGGTGTTTCCAGCAGATTTCTATGTGCTGGATATGGAGGAAGACAAATCTCCTAACTCTGCCCCCATTCTGTTGGGAAGGCCTTTCCTCAAGACTGCCCGAACTAAAATTGATGTGCATTCGGGAACATTGACTATGGAATTTGATGGCGAGTTGATTAGATTCAACATCTTCGAAGCCATGAGATACCCAAGTGATGTCCATTCTGCTATTGTTTGATTCTTTTGATAATTTTGAATCTTTAATTTCTACTATTTTTGAGTCTAATCCATTTGATGTTCTTGATACTGATCATGACTCGCGGTTTAGATTTTCAGGATTCAAAGAAGGATGGGTAGGAGCGAGGAGGTTGATGAAGTGGTGGCAGCCTTACATACACTCTCTTCCACCTCAGAAGGGCATGAGGTATCATATGTTGAATTACCTTTTACTACTGATGTACCCAAACCTTCTGTTGTGCAGGCACCAGAGCTAGAGTTGAAGGAACTACCCTCCCATCTGAAATATATTTTCCTGGGCGAGAAGGAGACACTTCCTGTAATAATTGCTAAATCCCTCACCAAAGAGCAAGAGGAGAGCTTGATTTCTGTGTTGAAAGAACACAAGACAGCCATTGGGTGGACTATTGCGGACATCAGAGGTATTAGCCCCTCCATTTGCATGCATCGAATCTTAATGGAAGAGGGGGCTAAACCAGTGAGAGAACCACAGAGGAGGTTGAATCCCCCAATGATGGATGTTGTGAAGAAGGAGATACTGAAGCTCCTAAGTGTGGGGGTTATCTACCCCATTTTTGACAGTAAGTGGGTAAGCCCGGTCCAGGTAGTACCATAGAAATCTGGCATTCTTGTGGTAAGAAATGCCGATAATGAGCTTATTCCCACTAGATTACGAACGGGGTGGCGTGTTTGTATAGACTATAGAAAATTGAATGCCACGAGAAAAGACCACTTTCCTTTACCTTTTATTGATCAAATGTTAGAAAGGTTAGTGGTCATTCTCATTATTGTTTCTTAGATGGGTTTTCGAGGTTATAACCAGATTGCTATTGCTCAGGAAGATCGGGACAAGACCACTTTCACTTGTCCTTTTGGCACCTTTGCTTATAGGCGAATGCCTTTTGGGTATGTAATGCACCAGGGACCTTTCGAGAGATGTATGGTGAGTCTTTTTTCGATTACATAGAAAACATCATTGAGGTCTTCATGGATGATTTTAGTGTATTTGGGAATGGCTTTGAAAAATGTTTGGAACATTTAACTTTGGTTTTAAAGAGATGCATTGACACTAACCTGGTTTTAAATTGGGAAAAATGCCATTTCATGGTAGAAGAAGGTATTGTGTTAGGTCATGTAATCTCGCTAGGGGCATTGAAGTTGATAAAGCTAAGGTAGAGCTTGTGCGTTCCTTACCCCGCCCAAGTGTGCGGGATATTCGTTCTTTTCTTGGTCATGCAGGTTTCTATCGGCGCTTCATCAAGGATTTCTCCAAGATATCAAGCACCACCCTCTGCACACTTCTCCAAAAAGATGTGTCATTTCAATTTAATGAGAAGTGTATGGAGGCTTTCACCACACTTAAGGAGTTGATGACTGAGGCACCTATCATTAGGCCACCGAATTGGGAGCTTCCATTTGAATTAATGTGTGATGCTAGTGACTTTTGCGGAAATTTGTCTTAGGACAAATGAGTTGATAGGATTCCTTATGCTATTTACTATGCATCAAGGACCCTAAATGATGCTCAACTGAATTACTCTACAACTGAGAAAGAACTTCTTGCTGTTGTTTTTGCTTTAGAGAAATTTCGATCATATTTAATTGGCTCTAAAGTAATTGTTTTTTCTGATCATGCAGCATTGAAGTATCTACTGGCAAAGAAGGAAGCGAAGCCAAGATTGCTCCGATGGATTCTGTTGCTCCAAGAGTTTGACTTGGAAATTAAAGACAAAAAGGGGAGCGAAAACTTGGTGGCAGACCATTTGAGCAGATTGGTGACTGAAGAGGAGGACTTACCTATACCAGAAAGCTTTCCGGATGAGCACTTAATGGCTATCGCGACCACTATTCCGTGGTATGCTGATATTGCCAATTACTTAGCCACCAAGGACTTTTCGGCAGGCCTGAACAAAGCACAGCGAGATAAGCTGAGGAGTGATTGCAAGTACTACATTTGGGATGATCCTTACCTTTGGAAGCATTGCGCGGATCAAGTGATTCGGAGATGTATCCCGGATTCAGAGACTCACTCCATTCTATCTTTTTGCCATACTTATGCCTGTGGAGGACATTTCGGTATGAAGAGGATGTGGCCAACAAAGTGCTTGACAGTGGTTTCTACTGGCCTACCATCTTTAAAGATGCTTATGATTTCTGTAAGTCATGTGACCGCTGTCAGAGAACAGGTAATATTGGTCCACGAAATCAAATGCCTCAAACTCCCATAATCTTTGTGGAAGTTTTTGATGTTTGGGGCATTGACTTCATGGGGCCGTTTCCTCCTTCTTTTGGTTTCTCCTATATTCTTTTAGCTGTGGATTATGTTTCCAAATGGGTGGAAGCTAAAGCCACCAAATCTGATGATTCTAAAACTGTTGTGGATTTTGTGAGGTCCTTTATTTTTTCCAGGTTTGGCACTCCAAGAGCCATCATTAGTGATCAAGGAACACATTTTTGCAACAGAATTTTTGAAGCCCTGTTAAAAAAATATGGTGTGGTGCACCGGATCTCTACTCCTTATCATCCTCAGACTAATGGCCAGACTGAGGTATCCAATCGGGAGATCAAGTCCATCCTCGAAAAAACTGTGAATCCTACGCGCAAGGATTGGAGTACTAGACTTGCTGATGCCTTGTGGGCTTATCGGACTGCATACAAGACCCCTATTGGCATGTCCCCATTCCGATTGGTTTATGGGAAGCCCTGTCACTTGCCAGTGGAGCTAGAACACCGGTCTTACTGGGCTATCAGGCAAGTTAACTTGCACTTGGAAGGTGCTGGCAAACAGAGAAAACTCCAAATTCAGGAGTTGGAAGAATTGAGGAATGAAGCCTTTGAGAGTGCCTTCATTTACAAGGCCAAAACCAAAGCATTTCATGATCAAATGATCTCAAGGAAAAGTTTCCACCAAGGCCAAAAAGTGTTGCTATACCAATCCAGACTCAAATTATTTCCAGGTAAATTACGTTCTAAATGGATTGGCCCATTTGTAGTAACTACTGTTTTTCCTTCTGGTGCAGTGGAGATCATGAACGAGGCCTCTGGCAAGGCATTCAAGGTTAATGGGCACCGTCTCAAGCCTTACCACGAACTTCCGGAGAATGCAGAGGTTGAAGACATGCCTCTCCTCCATCCGTCTTATGAAGCATAATGAGGAGCATCACAATGTCTGGCTGAGGACAATAAACCAAGCGCTCTTTGGGAGGCAACCCAATCAGATTTGCTTTCTTTTCCCTTTCTGTTTTGCATTGTTTAGCTTTTTAGTTTAGCTTATTTTTAAGTGTTACTTGCTTACTGATATCTGTTTCCTTGCTGCTATGTGTGTTTTGATTCGCTCAGTTTTTAGTTTGATTGCTTGAGTTCCTGGTTTGCTAAGTGTTTGCGGTTTTGAGGAGAATTTAGAGTGCTTCTAGTAAGTCAGCAAAGTACACGGGGTGGGCCGTGTCCCATGACACGGCCCGTGTCCCTATCACAGCAATCCCATTACTGCAGAAATTCACACGGGGTGGGCCGTGTCACATGACACGGCCCGTGTTTTCGAGGTAAGCATGTTTGGTAATCTTCCAGAGCAGTACACGGGTGTGGCCGTGTCCTATGACACGGCCCGTGTTGTATGGACACCAGAACCCTTGTTTTCCAGAGAAGTACACGGGGTGGGCCGTGTCCCATGACACGGCCCGTGTACTCGTTGCCCAGCTTCCTACTGAAACAGAGTAGTACACGGGGTGGGCCGTGTCATATGACACGGCCCGTGTACTCGTACCAGCGCGTCATTTAAACCCTGAGTTAGGGTTTCTTGCCCCAAATTCCCCTTTTTTCTTCTTCCCTCTGCGCAGCCCTCGCCCCATTCCCTTCCAATCTTCACCATTACCTTCACTACCCTCACATTTCCACCACATTCCATCATCCCCTTTGATTTATATCAATTTCCACCATCTCTCGCGCAACTCCTCTCCCTCCTATCCACCATCTCTGCGCCACTTCTCTCCTCTCCATCCCCTTTCTGATTTCACATTCCACATTCTTCATTTTTCTGTTTCCTCCAATAATGGGGCCTAAGAAGCGTGTCAAAACCACTGCTGCGTCCTGCTCGCTCCATCCCCATCGCGCTGGCTCCAGACGTGCTCGGTCTCCCTCACCCCACGTGAGCCCTCACCCCTCAGGTGCCTATTCATCCTATCGATAGAAAGGTAGTGGTTCCCACTCGTTTTTTAGATGTCGATACTCTTAGGGCCATAGGATTGTATGATGAGGTGTTTGCTCTTTTAGGTAGAATTGGTTGGGTTGATTTTGCTTTGTTACTAGAAGCCTACTTATGCTTGCATTGACTAGGGAGTTTGTTTCTAGTTTCAATCATAAGCTTTACCCTCTGTCTCGATCAAACTAGATGGCCTGGGGAAATCACCTTTAGGTTGCTAGGTAACTCCCATTCCATTGATATTCATATGTTTAGAGTTATTTTTGGTTTTCCTGAGGGGGAAAATATGTTACCCCGTGATTTTAATGCTGATCATGTGTGGTCCGCCCTCACTGTACCTGGGTCCGATGACTATGATCCTAAGATGTCGAAAGCTTCTCAGCTTCGGTCCCCTGCCCATCGCTATATTCAGAAATGGTTAGCTAATACTCTGTGTGGTCGGGGGGAAAGTCAAGGGACCATTAGCCGTTCTGAGTTGTTTTTCTTACACTGCATGATTGAGGGTGTACCTGTTAATGGGGGGTATTGGCTCTGTAACCAGTTTCACCATGTCGGGACCACTACAGCTGGTCGCATCGTGTTAGGAGGGTATGTCACCGCTATTGCGGATCACTTTGATTATTTGGATTTGTTGGAGGAGACGCCGGTTCAGGGTTCCAGTGCTATTGATGGGGCTATTTTGGTGTCCATGAAGCTCTGTACTCGTATTAATGGTGCTCTCGTCTTGCTTGGCGCTGATGGAGCTGCCTTGCCTAGAGCTGATCCGGCTCCTGAGCCCCATGAGGATATTCTTTGTCTCCCTCCTCCTGAGTTTGCAGGTGATGCGGGTCCTTCTACTCACCAGTGCGGCTTCATATGATACTCTTTTGGCCGTCTTGACTGCTTGGAGGTGGATCAGGCAGCCCGTTTCCAGCGCTTAGAGGATCGCTTTCAGGCTCTAGAGGTTGCGCAGGATCGGCGGATGGATGCCATTGATGGCAAACTTGACCTTTTGCTCCGTATTTTTCATCTCCCCTCCCCCCTTCCCGATGTATTCTTTTGAAATTTGTGTCCTTCATTTTGATGGTGTATTGTACATTGTTCGATTACTATTGTTACTCTTTTGTATTGAATCTGAGTTTCATGATGCAATATACTTTGTCTATTTACTTGCATTCATTTTTCTCTGTTGTGTATGCTTTGACATTGAGGACACTGTCTGTTTTAAGTGTGGGGGGAAGTTTGGGTTTAAGCCTCATTGCACATTCTGATCTTAATGGCATATCTGGTGCATGTTTGTTCTAACTGGTTTTTAGAGTATGTTGAGCAATGAGCAAGTGATTGATTTTTAATTGAACAGGTTTTAAGCCTAAAGGCCTAAAGGAGTTGACTTTCTTGCTTCTAAATTTGCACTGAGAGGTTTTTAAAATTGAAAGGGTTTTGAGAATTTGATAAAATTTGAACCTAGTGAGTTTTTGGGCCTAAATATGAATGACTAATTTTAAGTCACTTCTGTTCTTTGTCGTGTGATTCCACTTGTGATTATATGTTTTTCAGAACTTGATTTGACTCTCTTTAAAGTTGCAAATGATCACTGCACATTTTTGAGATGATAAAGGCATTTCTTTCTTTTAGCCACTGGCCAAATAGCTATCCTGGTATTTTGATCCATTGTTTCACCCCTTTGAGCCTGAATGATATCCTTTCTTTTTATTATAGCTCAATACAAGCCTAATAATGAAAAACCATTGCTACCCTACCTTAGGGAGTAGAAGAGCTTAATAATTATGTTGGGAATTGTGTTTGAATAAGTGTGGGGGTGATTACAATGCTGGGAATAAAAAAAAAAAAAAAGAAAAAGAAGAAAAAGAAAAGAAAAGAAAGGATTGGTTGTTGAAAAGAGAAAATCAAGCGAAAGATGAAGATGGATTGAAAAGTGCCGGGGTAATTGTGTAAAAAATGTTTGATCTTTATATTTCCCTATACTCTTCTATTTCCGATGGTTTAACTTGATTTATCCTTGATATATCTTACCTTGACCTTGACCCCAATACAACCTGATCAAAGACTTTTTGATCTTTGCGTGCATGTGATTTAGGTGATGGAGAAGTAGAGGCTTGTCAAGCCTATGGTAAGGCATGTTTTCATGAGTTGGTTGAGAGTGAATACAAGCCAAAATACTTGAGTGAAAGAGAGTACATCTGTGAGGATTTATCATGTTGGCTTAACCCTGATTTTGGATTGACTGTCTTATGGATTTGGATTCTTTGAGAGAGAAAATTCTGAATACTTAGATTCCTTTAAAGGATTGATGTGTGTAGATCTTTGCTCATTGTTCAAGTACTTTCATTACTTTTTGGGAAGCATGTGCTTGATTTTATGTTTTTGCCCAGAGTGCAAAAGGATAAGTGTGTGGGGTATTTGATCCGATAATAATTTCAGCTTTTTAATGTTCTTTGTTTGATCTAATTGGATTCCATATGAGTTTAATTGTTAACATTTAGCTAAGTTTCGATTTAGAATTATCTTTGGATGTTTATTGTGAAACTTTGCTAAAATGTGATTATAAACACTCATAAATGTGTTGTGATTTTCGGAGATTCATGAGTGATGGAGTCCATTGGTTTTGAACTATTGAGAAGAGAGTTGAAGGACTTTAAAGGAATCAAGTATCAACCCCTAGAAGCAAAGGGAGAAGAGTATGCACGAAGAATCAAGGCTGATTTTGATTATATTGAACAACACGGCCGTGTCAATTGACACGGGGTAGGCCGTGTCCTATTCTCGAGTTTGAAGATTTGAAGAATTTGAACAACACGGCCCGTGTCAAATGACACGGGGAAGGCCGTGTACTCCTCCGACTTCACGAGGAAGAGCCAATATCGAGCCTTGACCGAAAACACGGCCGTGTCAAATGACACGGGGTGGGCCGTGTTCTCTCGACTTGGAATGTTTGGAAATGCCACCAGAATAAGACACGGGTTGGGCGTGTAGAAGGACACGGCCCGTGTCATCGCACCAGGAGGTTAAGTTCGTGCTTTAATGTTAAATTAGGTTCCAAAACCTATAAATAGGGTGACTTAGAGCCCTTTAAGATATTCTGGACAGAGAGAGCCATCAAGGAGACTAAGAAAACACGAAGACCAAGAAAGAGGAGGATTCGATTGAAGATTGGAGACTCGGATTCGAGCGATCAAAGATCAATCATTCTCAAGCCTTGGAAACTAGTTTGATTTTTAGTTTTTCTTTTCTTCTTCTGTTCTGAACAATGTTTTCCTTTAACTTTTATTGTGATTTTGAATTTGCCATGTGTGGCTAAACTCTTTGATTGGTTAAGGGAGGATGAAACTCTAGTTTTGATTATGTGAATCTTGCATACCTCTTTATATCAATACAATTATGTTTTTATTCATATGTTTCTGTTCATAAATCAATATAAAGGTTTTTATATTCTTGCCAAATTTCGAGAGTGGTGAAACTAGGATTGCTATGCTTGTGATTTTGCGGTGGTATGACTAGTGAGACATATGATCTAAGTAATTTAATCCCGGTGTGTGATTAGACCTTAGTGTGATTGGTTTTCTAATTCTTAATGCAATCATTAGGTAGGTGTAAGAGCGGTTGCTTTACAAATAACTAATGGTTAGGGTTTGATTTGAGCGGTTCTTTGAATTGAGTGAAACTTAAGGAAGACATGGGATTTATCTCACAATCACATAAGAACATAATTGATCATGTTGGTATAAAGGGTATGTAAGTTAGCATAATCATATAAATCTAGTGGTGGATTCTATCTCTTAACCAATATCTTTAATTTGATAATTCAGTTTGTGTTTACTGTTTTGATTTTAGTTCAATTTCTCTTCTCAGTTTTAATCAACAAAACCCCCTTTTACTTTTTACTGTTTTATTGTTCACCAGAGTTTAATCTAGGAATTGGATTAATAGCGTTAATTGAATTGGTTCTCTGTGAATCGACCCTTGCTTACTACAACTGGTTGCAAGGTTTTTATATTTTTGGTGGAACTTAGCAACTGTTTTTGATATTATATTTAATCACATTCCACACCACACCAGTTGGCTTTACCTTCGACTCAAAAGGGAGTCATAGGGGGCATGATGAAGAGCCAGGACAGGCTCCTACACTATGCTTATGCCCACATCCTCGCTCCTAGAGGTAGGAACTATGCCTACATGAGTGAAGATGATGTGTTTATGCTGTGGATTCTAAAGCAAGGCCATCAGATTAACTGGCCCGTCTTCTTTATGAAGCACATGATGAGGGCAAGAGGTAAAGAGCGGTGTGAACTTCCTTACGGCGTGATCGTCACTGCCTTCTTAGGCAAGTATCCACACATTCTGAAAACTGAGCGAGCGACCCCGCTAACCCATCATCACATTTTTGGGTCCTTTACCCTTAAAAAAATGAAGATGATCAGGACCGATGAAGGCTGGGTGTTCCTAGTGGAAGTTGATGATGATGAGGATGACTATCAAGGCGTTCCTGATGCTCCTGCTACTGCTGCTGCTGATATCCCTGCTCCTACTCCTGTCACGAATGAGCAAATCATGGCTACTCTGTTGGATAACAGAACTTACATGGAAAACACCTTCACTATTCTGTTTGACAGAATCGCTGGTGTTGAGCGTGAACAGGCTGTCCTTCGAGCTCTGCTGTCTGGCAACGACCCTGTCTCTCCTCCTCCACCACCTGATGCCTATTTCTAGGGCTTGCTTAGCCTTAGGATCTGTTACTTATGTTCTGTTTTTTAACTGTTTATTGTATTGACTGCCTTTTAATTACATTTGTATATGCACTTGGCCACTTTCATTTAATGCAATGAGTATTTTCATTAATCTATTGTTAATTACAATCACTTTTTTGTTTATCTCATACATATTTTATCACTATGCTTTATTGAATGAATGCATCCTTTTTGATCATGTCAAAAGGGGGAGAAAAATAATCAATCTCATTTGAGAAAAGACAGGTTAAAATTGGATTAACACTGGCTCTTGGATTCCAAAAGAAAAGGGGAGAATATGCTTGTTTTGTTTGTTATTACCTCTGAGAGTAAGTCTCCTATCTTTTTGAATTTCAATTTATATGAACTAATGCTTTTCTCAATGATAGTTTGTCATCATCAAAAGGGGGGAGAATGTGATTACCATGCAACATTGATGATGAGTTTTGATGATAACAAATATGGAGATGATGAGAAGATCAAGTCCAAGTTCTTCAAGTTTAGCTTTAGGACTTAGGATCTCTCTTGTACATAGCTCTCATAGGATATCTCAGTGTTTAACTCAACAAGATCTAAGAACACGTTTTCTACAAACTAAATTAAAGTTTTAATGAGGCTTTGATAATCAAAAAGTTTGTGGTTTTTCTAAACCTACATAATCTGGTTCCTGGAAGCATTTTTCATAATTTTAGCATAGGTATTCGAATACCATTAAAGGCATTCGAATACAACCCTTTTAAAAATGCCTTCAGAAACGTGTTTCAAGCAGTGGCATTCGAATACCTTGATATGGTATTCGAATAACGTGGGTCTGTTTTGTTTTTTATATACTGATATTAGAGGTATTCGAATACCTCATAATGGTATTCGAATAACCCAAGTTCAAACTATTTTTTATATATTGATATCAGTGGTATTCGAATACCACAATAAGGTATTCGAATAACCCACGAGTTTCTGCTTTTAAAATTTGAATTGATACGTAAACGGATTTGCATTTATTATGATAATTAATTCGTTCAACGTTATTTTCTGACCAAAGGCTCTATAAATAGAGACCTTGCCTCACAGTAGAAATACACGAATCCTTGAAATTATTTTTGGCTATGCTAAAACGCTGTTTACATAATTCTCTCTTTCTCTCTGTGCTCTTTTGGTAAAATTCTGAGATATTCTTAGAGAGCTCTATAGTGCTTCAATTTGTATAATTTACTCTGAGTGAGAGTGTCTCTTCATCTACTTTCTTTTATTCTGTATCGAGGGTGAGGCATCCCTCAAGGTTTGTATAAGGGTGAGGTATCCCTGCAGGCTGAGATTTTAGCACAAGGGTAGAGTGTCCCTGTGTGTGAAAAGTGCTCTATTTTGTAACGGTAGCAAGCACCTATTGAAGCTTGTATACTTAGTGAAAAATCTCGGCTTTCGAGGACTGGACGTAGACCACAAGTGGGTTAGTGGTCGAACCAGGATAAATATCGTGCCTGCTCTTCTTCTCTTTATCTCTTTATTTTATGCAATTTATTTTATCGCACATTTATTTTTTGCTGATTTTTTCTTCGTCTCATTCCTTCTATGCATTTATTTATTAAGTTTTAATATTTATATTTTATTTAAAAGGGTTTGCAAAAAAGTTTTATACTCAATTCACCCCCCCTCTTGAGTACTGGAAGCCACTTGGTAACATATACATGAACATGATTGAGACATTTTTCTTGAATTAGCTACTTTAGCCAAATAACCAACCTTGCATATTTTCCCTTGATTAACCCTCTTGTGCTTATTTGACCATTGCTTATTTTTAGCTCATTACATACCTTAAATGGAAAACCATGTTTTACCTAACCTTAGGGAATAGGAGAGCATTAACATTGTCATTGGAAGAGTTCTTGAACAAGTATGAGGGTGTGCTAATTAGTGTGCAAAATGTTTTATGAAAAAGGAAAGAGTGGCCAAGTGAAAAAAATAAAAAAAATAGAAGAAAATTTGAAAAATTAATAAAAAAGTAAAAAAGTAAAAAGAATATGTAAAGAGAATTTGCATTATATGAATTTGAGTTAAACTTTCATGCTTGTTATTTGAACTCATTCCCATTGTTCTTTTATTCTCTTTGATATTTAACTTGTCATCTCTATATTATTCCCTTTCCTCACCTTTACCCCATTACAACCTTGCATAAAGTCCTCTTGATTTGCGTGTGTATGTGTTTTGAGTAGTAGAGGAGTAGAAGATAAGCAAACTTATGGTAGTGTAAATTTTCAAGAGTTGACTTAAGTGAAACACTTACCTTCTAAACACTTAAGTGATTGAGAGTGTATCTTATGAGGTTCTATCATTCTTGATTTATGCTTTTCAATTGAAGTTATTTTGCTTATTGATTTGAGATGTAAAGAAATATTACTTTATGAATGTTTTAATTCCTTGAAGGTTTAGTTACTCTTCTTGCTTATAAACTTTTGCATTCTTAAACATCATTGGAAAGTGAGTCTTTTAGAGTTTTTAACTTTTGAGTTTGTGTTATTGTTCCTTGTTCCCTATGTTGAATTTATAGTTTTGCCCGGGAGTGCAAAAACTAAGTATGAGAGAATTTGATAAACACAATTTTTATATATTAATTAACCATCATATTTAATCTCTTAGACCTCTTATATACTTAATTGATTGGTTTTGGCCACATTTTATAAGTTTGGGTTCAAATTGGGCTTAATTGTATTTTTCAGTATTATTAAGAATTTCAAACTGTTTCTATATTTTGGGCATAACTTGAGTAATAGACATCTAAAAATTATGAATTTTACCATTTAGAAAGATGAAAGAAATATCTACAATTTTGATAAAGAGCTCGAAGGTTGAATTAGATGTCCAGTGGGTTAGATTGGACCACGAAGTCAGAACAGAGATGCTGTTGCTGGAACCTGGACAATGTGCAACGATTGGGCCATAATTTGGGTTGTAGGTGTGATATGGATTTGAAACTAGTTCCATTGAAAATATAATACATATATGTTCACTTATTATGAAGACCATTTATCAAAACTATGACATTTTGATAGTGTTTTCACACTTTGAAGTAAGCTGACGAGTTTAGAGAGCTGTTAAGAATGTTTTGAGCACAACTCTCTCATCCTAAGCCCAAATTATACAAATTAGGTGTCCAATTAAAGCTTAGACGAAAAAGATTAACCTAACCTGAGGGAAAACTTGGATTTTTAATTTTAGAGATAGTTATTTAAGTAGTAACCATAATCATAAAACTCAACTCTAATTTTCTCCTAGCCCCTTTTGCTTACACTTTCTCTCTTCCTCTCCCTTCTCTCTAGGTTTCTTTTCTTTTATATTTCTCTTCCCTCTCATCCATGGATGAGAGGGAAAAACCTTTTAAATAATCTTAGGGATTAACAATCTTGATGTTTAATTTTGAGATCTTATTTTAATTATTTTGCATTTAATTGTTGATCATCAAGTTTCTCTTTACTTGTTAATCAAGTTTCACTTTTACTTCTTAATCAAGTTTCTCTTTACCTCTTTTGATTTTGCTAAATTTGGATTGAATTTCTTAATTTGATTTAGATGTTAATATGATAATTACATAATTACCACATTTTAATAAGGATTACAGAGACTAAACAATGCATCAAAGACTTTTTGGATGTTAATTTTTAAGCTTGGTTAGATTTTGAGTTTTAGATTAATTTAGGATTAGATGGGTGCTTAATTCATTTAACCTTGATTGATTAAATTCTAAATGTTTATTTAGTAGAGAATTCATGGATCATCTTAAGGCTTCTTGATGTGATCTAAGACTAAGAATTTGATTAGCAATTGAATGGAAGAGATTAAATAATGCATCAGAGGTGTTTGATAGATTGTTTAGCTTAGTTGAATTATGAATTTTAAGTTAATTTAGGATTAAATGGGTGCTTAATTCATTTAACTTTGATTAATTAAATTTTAGATGCTTATCTAGTAAATAATTCATTAATCATATTAAGGCTTCTTGATGTGATCTAAAGCTAAGAGCTTGGTTAGCAATTGAATGGATTCTTAGTGATTAAGGATGGATTAAACTCAATAATAGTTAATTTCCTTAGATTGATTGTTTACTTAATTATGTTTATAGTTTTTAATTACTTTTTGTTAGTTAATTTTGTAACTTTTTTTCCCTGTTAACCTCTTAATTTGATTGCTTGATTAGAGTGATCCAAGGGCTCGACTTGGTTGTGCCTTATACTACAAGTATTTTGGTGAATCAGTTTATAAATTGATTTAATTTAATAGTCTCGACAGCTATCAGTGGACCCTGAGGAGGACTTCGAAGATGACTCAGAAGAGTGTGGTTGGTACTTGGTCGAGGAAGATACTATGGAGGTCATGGAAAACTCAGTAGTTTTCAACGCTCCTACCCTTGAGATGAAAAGCCATTTGTGCCTACTTTTCATTAATGCTACAGTAAACAAAAAATTGGTGGGAAAAATATTGGTTGATGGAGGAGTAACCATTAATTTAATGCCTAAAAAATTGCTGAAGAAATTAGGCAAATCAGAATCTGATCTATTTCCTCATAGTATGGTGGTGATAGACTTTAATGGTAGGTCCTCAACATCAGAGGGAGCGATAGCTCTCGATATCAAGGTAGCCTCAATGACAAGGTCAACCTTGTTCATTGTGGTTCCCTCAAAGGCCAACTATAATCTCTTGTTGGGAAGGGAGTGGATACATGTTGTGGGTGCAATACCTTCGACCCTACACCAAAAGATGTTCTTGTGGAACCAGTCAGGGGAGCTCAAAATGATAAAAGCTAATGACACTTTGTGTCAGGTCCACCTGAATCATGCAGATTTATATATCTACATACCTGGTATTAGACCTTTCTGCATATGAGATTCAATAGCTATGGATAGAAAGGAGGTCAAGATGGTGGCCCTTACCCCAACAAGTTTTACTTTAATTCCTAAATTTGATTCAATTCAGCTTTAAGTTTGTAATAATAATGCAAGGGCCTATAGACGTTTGTTTACTGATTTTGGCCGAGTTGACTCAGCCTTAAGTTTTAATAATTATGATACCTAAGAGCCACATGGCTCGTGAAGCAGCCTCTTTGGCTGATAATTGCACTAAAAGTGCAATTTCGAGTTAATTAACTTGAATTTCAGCCTATATGGCTAAAAAATTTAGTGCCATAGAAGGCACCAATTGGATTGTATTTATGACAACTCTTCCTTAGGCTTCGAACAAGCCCCTCTATCATCTGATGTTAAAAGGATAAAGGTACAAGATCCTTTGGAAGAGGTTAATTTAGGTGATGATATAATATATTAATCCACTTTTATTAGTAGATTAATAAATATAAATTTTAAGTATAAGTTAGTTCATTTGGTTGAAGAATATAAAGACTATTTTGCTTGGGAGTATAAAGAAATGCCTAGACTCAATCGAGATTAGATAGAACACACACTACTAATTTGAGCAGGACAAAGACCAATAAAGCAAGCTCCAAGGAGGTTTGCTCCTAAAGTAGTCTTAAAAATCAAAAAGGAAATTGAAAGGTTACTAAAGGCTAAGTTCATTCGAACTGCTAGATATGTTAACTGGATTTCTAATGTTGTTCCTTTTATGAAAAAAATGGTAAGTTAAAAGTATGCATTGATGTTTTAGATTTAAATTCTGCTACTCCAAAAGATGAATATCCTATGCCAATTGCCAACATGTTAATTGACTCAGTGTCAAACCATGAAATCCTAAGTTTTATGGATAGTTATTCTGGGTATAATCAAATTTACATTTGGGAAGAGGATATATCGAAGACAACCTTTCGATGTCCTAGAGCAATTGATACTTATGAATAAATAGTCATGCCATTTGGATTAAAGAATGCTGGAGCTATATATCAAAGAGACATGAATACCATCTTTCATGATATTATTGGTAAATTCATAGAAGTGTACATTGATGATGTGGTGGTAAAATCGAAGTTAGAATAAGAGCATCTATTGAATTTGAGATAGTCATTCAAAAGAATAAGAACGCAAGGATTAAAAATGAATCTTATTAAATGTACTTTTGGTGTTTCCGAAAAAAAAAAATCTTGAATTCTTGGTTTAGAAGAAAGGAGCAGAGGTTGATCAGAACAAGGTTATGGCTATACTTGAAGCATCACCTCCTTCCAATAAGAAACAACTCTAGTCTTTACTAGGAAAGATTAATTTCCTGAGAAGATTCATTTCGAATCTATATGGAAAGACTAAAGTTTTCTCCTCACTATTGAAGCTCAAAGCTGAGAAGAGTTTCGATGGAAGAAAGAGCACCAAGAGGTCTTTGACCAAATCAAGCATTGTTTGGCCAATCGTCCAATGATAACGCCTGTAATGCTTGGATGTCCTTTGAAATTGTACATCTCAGCATCAGATGAAACCATTGGGTGCATGTTCGCCCAGGAAGATGAGAATGGAATCGAAAGTGCCATGTACTATCTTATTAGGGTTTTGATACATGTTGAAACTAGATATAGTGTAGTCGAGAAGCTATGTTTAGCTTTGTATTTCTCCTGCACTAAGTTAATGTATTATGTAAAGGCACATGATGTACTTGTCATTTCAAAGATGGATATAATAAAGTACATATTATCCAAACCTATCTTGTATGGTAGAGTAGGGAAATGGGCTCTTGCTTTAACTAAATTTTCTTTTAAATATGTGCCACTAAAGGCTATGAAAGGCTAAGTGTTAGTAGATTTTTTAACTGACTAACCTTGTGTTGACATCGAAGAAAATAATATTAACTATGTGGGGTTAAAACCATGGAAGTTATATTTCATTGGATCGAAACACAGTGGGGATGTTGGTCTTGGAGTTTTAATTGTTTCACCAATTGGAACTCCAACTAAGTTCTTATTTGAATTAAAGCATGAATGTTTGAATAATGAAACTGAATATGAAGCTTTGATAGCTGACTTACAAACAATAATTTCACTTAAGGCAAAAAATATCAAAGTTTTGGGTGACTCCCAATTAGTCATTAAATAATTGACTCAAGAATATAAGTGCATTAATCAGAATTTGTTTAGATAATTTACTTTTGCAACAAGACTATTATGTGAATTCGATGAAGTTATAATGCAACATATTCCACGAAAAGAAAACTATGAAGCTAACGAGCTTGCTCAAATAGCTTTGGTTTACAAGATTTTAAGTGAGACTTTATCAAAGTTAATCAAAATCAAAGAAAAATTGTATCCATTCAACAACTTAGAAGTATGTTCAATCAAAGATATGGATGACTCTAATTAGAGAAAGTCAATTGTTAATTATTTACAAAACCCAATTTCATCAGTCAAAAGGAAAATAAAATATAGAGCCTTACATTATGTTATAATGGGTGATTCACTTTATAAAAAGTCAATAGATAAAAATTTATTAACATGTCTAAGTGAAAAAGAAGCATACACAGCCTTAGCAGAGGTGCACAAAGGAATTTGTGGTACTCATCAGGCTGGTGAAAAAATGAAATGGGTTCTACATAGGCAGAGGGTCTA
This sequence comes from Ormosia semicastrata, assembly GCA_029884595.1. Classification (NCBI taxonomy): domain Eukaryota; kingdom Viridiplantae; phylum Streptophyta; class Magnoliopsida; order Fabales; family Fabaceae; genus Ormosia; species Ormosia semicastrata. Next base: position 101,678,225 of record JAQQTO010000063.1, read on the forward strand.
TTGGCCTACAATTGCTAAGAAATATCATTCCTATGCTAAGTCTTATGAAAAGTGTCAAAGGCATGGGAACATTTAACATGTTTACACTCAATTATTAAACTGTGGCCATTTTGAGGATGGACATTTGATCTAATAGGATAGATCCACCCATCATATTCTAAAGGGTACAAGTATATATTAATTGTCATCAATTATTTTATAAAGTGGGTTGAGGCAATACCTTTAAAGGATGTTACTGAACAGGATATTATTAATTTTATTGAGGAAAACATCATATATAGGTGTGGTATTCCTCAAACTCTAACTACTGATCAAGGAAATGTGTTTATTGGTTGCTACATTACTGAGTTTGTTAAATCAAAAAATATCAAGTTACTTACTTCAACTCCCTATTATGCTTAGGCCAATGACCAAGTTGAGGTAGCTAATAAAATCTTAATTGGTTTGATTAAGAAACATGTTGAAAATCAAGAAATTTCCATGAAACTTTGAGCCAATTTCTGTGGGCCTATTAAAATTCTCCTAAAGAAGCAATTGTACTACGCCATATCATTTGGTATATGGTCATGATGCAGTATTGCCAATTGAAATTAATCTTCAATCAATTAGATTACAATGTCAAGATAAAATCCCTACTCAAGATTATTGGGATTCGATGTTTGATGAACTAAATCACTTGAATGAAAAGAGGATAATTGCCCTTGAAAATTTGATTCGTCAAAAAGAAAGAATTGAAAATTTTTATGATCTTCAAGTCAAGAGAAAAGAGTTTAACTTAGGTGATTTAGTTTTGAAGGTTATTTTACCTGTGAAGAAAAAATTGAAGTTGTTTAGTAAATGGTCTCCAAATTAGGAAGGACTATATTGAATTGAAAAAGTTTTTTTTTGGTAATGCTTATTTGATTATGAATGTTAGCTCTAATGAGAAAATTACTTTGATTAATGGAAAATACTTGAAATTATGTAGACCAACAATTTATGAAGTGAAATTTCCATTGTGAATAAATTGTCATAATATTTTTGAATCAACGTACATTTGAAATAAATTATCATTTATAATATCAAAATAAAAATATACATTTGAAATAAAAAAAATCATTTTTGTAGCTTCGATTGAATGGACTCCCAAGCCTCTACTGCTTTCTTCTTCTTCTTTGTTGAAGATGATTCGAAAGTTGGAGTTGAGGTTTGAATTGCTTGCATCACATCAGTACCCTCAACAACCCATTTTTGGCTATCTTTTTTAAGTGTTAGCTCTTGGATTACACAATCACTAGTGAATGCTTGAAGCTCACTTTATTGTTGTTTGAGCTTTTGTAATTTCTCTTCGAGCTCAATAATTTTCTTTTTGTTCTGATTTATGTTTTGCTGGGTAGTTAAAAGAGCAATAATGAGTTTCGAGTGTCATTTTTTGGCCTTGGCTAGTTCCTTCATCAATTGACCCTTTTTCTGGAGTAGCTACTAATGGTTGGCAATGGTTTGATAGAGACTAGGAAGCTTAAGTGATAATTCCTTTACTAGGTTTTTAAGCTCCTGAATAGCTTGCTGGGTGTTAAAGTTCAAAAGGTGTTTGTTTCGATCCAACTGTTCAAGGAGGCCTAGCAATTTCTGCTTCTTGTCTTCGGTGGCCATTACTAGATCCACTCCAAGGTTCAACAGCTCAGCCAGCTCTTGTAGTAGTTGAGAGGTAGAGATGCTCTGCACTTCAACCTCAAAATGGGCTATTGAAGGGTGAGATTTTGAGGACAAGGATCGCTCAGAGAGGATGTCTTCAAGGCATTTCAGGGGATCATCCTCGTCATCATCATCCACGCTCATGGCTTCTGCCTCCTATTCGAGGGTAGTTTCAGTTTGGACTAATTGTTGAGGTTAGGCAGAAGTTTCATTTATAATTGATGAGGCAACCTTAGTAGGATGAGTAGCCTCGATTGGTGTTGGTGTTTTAGCTCCAAAAGGCAGAGATATTTATTTTAGCTTAGAGGCTGGTGCTTTCTTATATCATTGAAAAATGCGGGTTAGATCAACTTATATAAAATGCATATCAATAAAATTCAATGACTTAAGGACAAATGCCAAACCTGAGCATCAACTTCGATGACAGGAAGCTCTAGTTTACATTCAAGAATGGTGTTTTCCTGTAACAATCGAAAAGAATGAAGTTAAAGCAATTCAAAGAAAAATTGAATTAATAAGGAAAATGTCAAACCTAGATAGTGGCTTTGATTGAATTGTCTTATGGAGCTCCGTTGGTCGTTTTATTTTCAATTTGGGCTTCAACTTCAAACAACCCATCGAAATAAGCACTTAGAGTAGAATTTACTTCAGGCTTAGGTGTAAGCACACCTGGGGTAGTGATCGAATCCCTTGGAAGAGAAGGGATTGGAGATGGAGTCCTAAACCTTCTCAAAGTTGTAGGAGTTATTTCTCTTAGAGTAGCCTAGAGAGATTCTTTTTCAAAATCAAAGTAGTCAGTATATGATTAAAAGATTTCAAATATAGGAAGTTAATATAGTAAAAGATCTTATCACACAAGGTTCAGCCCTCTGACTAGCTGAAGTAGACCTGGTGTCTCTCGAAGAAGCTAACTCTTTATCCTCACATTGGGATTCATCAGCGTTGTCAAGGGTTAAAAGTTTTTTCTGCTTCGAGGCCACATGCTTGACTCGACCTGTCTTCATCGGGCTTATTTTTGTGGTTTTCTCCTGAAAGTTAGAAGGGGAATTGAAGTTAGAGATAAAGTTAATAAGAGAAATAAGATCAAAATTAAAATAATTTTACCTTAGGCTATTGAGAAACAATTGGTAAGGGGTCTTCAATCGCCATTTTCTTCTTTTTGATTAGTTTAGACTTAGGGGGAGCTAGAGCAGTAGGCTTCTTTTTGGGGTTAGAGGAGGTGGTTGTCTTCAGTGGGGCCTTTGATTTGGTCTTTTGAACTTTCTTAAGCCTTGGTGGTTCATCCTCCCAGTCCTCCTCTTCTCCTAGGTCCTCCATCACTCTAGTCCTCTTTGAGATTGCATTAATGAATGTGATTAATAGTCAAATCGAAAAGAAAATAAATGTTAAAGACTTAAGACTTTACCATATGGTGGATATTTTATTAATCAAGTGTATCTATAAATTGGAACTTGGCAATTATCCAAATGGCAGTTAGCAAAACTTACCTCTCATTTCTTTGATTCTTTACCCACACCCAACGCTCCAATTTTAGGGTCTTGATACCAGTCAACCATGCCAAAAGGAGCATTAGAAAGTGGAGGAAACTTTAGTTGGCTTTCAAACTTTTTGAACAAGGCAAAAGGATCCGAAACCAGTGCACCAATGAAACAAACATAATACTTCTGATGATGTTCTGCTTTTTTTTGGTTTAGGACTTGTTCAGCCTCTCGAACCACCAGTTTTAAGTTTTGAGGATCGTACTTAACTTTAAAGAATTTCTCAAAGTTAGAATTTTTTTAAGATGTATACCTTTAGTTTTCTTGTGTGCTTCTCCACTCTGCACAGATGATCCTGAATTAGTAAATCTTTGGAAACAAGCTTCAATCGAAGGCTTTTGTGCTAAATAGTATTTTTCCCACCAGTTTGAGAACCCAGGGTCGAGTAGAAGGATGGTTCACATTCGAAAGGGTTGAACCCCTCTCTCTTGTCACCATTTTTCTTTAAAAAGCATTTGTATTAGCTAAAATCCCTAGCCTTAGACTCGCAGATTTGGACCTTATCTCGAAAAAGATAGGGGAAAGGATGCATTTAGAAAACTAGGTTGCCTACAAGTATAAAAAGGGAGATACAGTTGAAGACTGTAGTCATTTGATTTTGGGAGTCCGAGTGATAGAATTTGAGTAGTGAAAATGTTGCTCTAGATGCTTAGATTTTCAGACTGGGCGCAGGGGTATCACAGAAAAATGGTTGTCGAAACCATTCTAGGCCATTTTCTTAAAGGGAAAAGGAGAGAAGTTGAAGTTGTTAGAATAGTATTTCATTGTCATGAAAAGAAAAAAGAAGAATTTGAAGTCCTCAACTTCTCTCCTTAGTTTCATTGAGAAGTAAAGTTTAGATAGCCGAGGACCTTCGATTGTGGTAGAAGTGTTTGAGGGAATAGAAATTTTAAGATAAGGTTCTAAGATGGTGTTGAGCTAAAGCTACAATAACTAGAAGGGCCCTCTAAGGTTAGTTAGGGGTTTATCTCCTTATCAAACCAGATTGACTGTTTCAGTCATTGAGGAATAGAATTGGGTAAGAATCAATTTGCCCAAACAAAGAGAAGATCCTTCATGAAGGAGGATGGCTAGTTGAAGAAGAGATTTGGGAACTTGAAGGGATTTAGTGCAAAAGACAAAGGCACTAAGCCACAGAATAAGAAAAACAATATGCTCTTCATCAGAGACATGGTTAGAATCGAGATGGTTGTTCTTGATAAAATTATGTAGGTCAATTTCAAAAAATTTGGTTCGATAATTACCTTAGGTTTCATGATACTAGTAATCACCCTTCCAATAGGCTTAAGGCCAGTAATGGCAGTTAAATCAAAGAGGGTTGGTGTTAACATCCCATAAGGGACATGGAAGGACTTGGTGGTTTTGTTCTAAAAAAAGAAGGAACTTGTCAGCATAGGGGCATTATACTTTCGGCATTCCATACTTAGTTGAATAAAATCGAAGATGTTAGCTGACTTCCAAGCAGCTTGCTTGGCACCTTCGACCTTATTTAACCACTTAAGGTATAAAGATTTGGTTTGATGGCCGGAAGGAGGTGAACTTCCAAAGATTCTTGGGAAATAATTGAAAAAGTCAATGTTCAAGGTAGGATCGAAGGTTGAGATAGACTCACCTTTCAAGCATGGAAAAAAGGATTGAATGGACTCATACTTTTCTAGGGGAAGAGTTGGACCCAAGAATGCGAACCTCTTATTAGTAATGGTGAAAGGAATCATTACTTGGGTTTTCTAGAGCTCTGAATTATCAGTAGAGGAGTCTGGAGCATAAAAGATTCCACCTTTCTCTAGGGGCACAGCCACCGTAGCAGTGTTTAGCAGAATCATCATTTCCTCCATCTCAGAAAAAGAATGAGATGGATGAGCAAAAGTAGCTTTGGAGGAGGAGGAAGCCATTGGTATTTGAAAGCTTCAAGAAGTGTGAGGCAAAAAAAAAGGTTTTTGACTGGAGAACAGCTCTCAAGGTTTTAAAAAGGAAAGGTAGAAAGCTTCAGAATGCTACAATGGAAGAAAATATAAGAAAGCTCAAAAAAAAGGAAGCTTGCTGAAGTAGAGAAAGTGGAAAAGGTAAAACTTTTTTCAAATCCTTAAAAGGACTTTCAAAGTAGGAGAGAGAAAGAGAAAAAGTGGAAAAGGCACAGTAACATCATTAAAGCTGACGTAATGGCCTCAGTCGTTTTGATATTTAAAGCCATCATTGGCTTTATGGTTCCCTAGAGTGCGCGAGAATTGGTTAGTGGGGGAGCAGTGTAATGCCCCCTTTTAGAAGGAGACGTCACATTGTCAATTAAATATTTTTGTGGAAAATAAAAGTTTAATAAAGTAAGACCCGGTTCATTCCATCGTTAAACTTATTTGATTTTAGTTATATAAATAAAATGGTGGATTTTTTTTTTGTACGTATATATATATATATATATATATATATATATATATATATATATATATATATTTATTTATTTATTTATACTCATTAACTTGCTCATCGATTTAGTATTTAAAGGTATTAACATTTATAGAAGATTCATCACTACGTACATATATCTTTGTCTAATCGTAAGCAGAAAACATAAACTTTGACGAAAAACATAAAGACTAAACCATACATCCATGCATAAGTTTTATATATATATATATATATTTATATACTGTTTAGATATAAACTATGAGTCAATAATTATATCAAGGCTCATCAAAAAAAGCCTAAGCTTTACCAAAAAGTAAAACTATACCTGCCCAGTGGATTATGCATATACATCCCCAAGATATCAGAAATATACAACCCACCAAAATAAAGACATCAAGCCCCCAAAATAAAACACTGATAGCCATCAGTAGCTACCAGCAATATCAGTCCCTCAAATGAGGAGGAATCATATCAGGATCCTCTTCAGGATCCTCCGCGAGATCCTCCTCGGGAGCCTCCTCGGGGTCTTCCTCATCCGAGGAAACCTCCATAGGAGCCACCGAGTTATGGGCCGGAGCCCGAGCAGTGGAAATCAAAAGAATCCTCATGTGGGGTGTAATAGCGGTCACTCCATATCTCTCGGATGGGCAGATAAAACTCCAAACACATACTGATGCAGCAGGTAAAGATCGGCGGTTTAAGACATCCCCAAGCTACCGACAATGACATGTCTCCCAAGTAGACACAGCGATCAGAGCTGAAGTTCACATGCCAACAGTCTGGACCCCCAAGGAATGTCAGACGCACGTTTCCCAAAAATCCATGAAGTCGGGCTGCCATGATCAGAAGGGTGCTAGTCAAGGTTAGGCCAGAAGCTGGGAAACTAGTGGACTTCTACGACATCTTCGATGGGACATAAATAGACAGAATAATAGAAAATACAGAAAAGAGATAAGACATTCTACGTCATTACCTATGATGACAGCAAAGAAACAAAATGGCGCATGATGCCCACATAACATTTCAGAAATGGTAAACAGCATTAAAATAGGTAGTAAGCAACTTAGCATATACAGGCAGTTATAGCAGTAATGAAACAACAGATTAAATTGTCATATAAATAAGTAAATGTCAATGATATGGTGACTCACTATGCACATGCACATGGTACCAAAAATCATACTCCATGGAGCTAGATACAAACAGTCGGAGAGAACGATTAGGAGGTATGTCTGTATCTTGGGTGCCGAGGCCCTCAAGTGCTAAAATTCTCATTTTATCAACGTGCACATCATGACATTTTATAAGACATTCTACACAGATCTCGATATAGGACAGTGTCTAGTCAGGATCATCGGTTCGTTTGCATCAGTTTGTCCCACGGTCCAGCGGGGCTACCAACTACCCGCTGTGAGACGCCCGTGCCCCAATGCCCCCAAGGTCAACTGTAGGACCTACACTAGTCTATTCGCACCTGCACATAGGTGTGATTCAACTTCTAGACAATATGGCCCTAACAAATTGTCCAATGGACTTTTTCAATGCATGACTCAATCATGCTCAATGCACATAGTTTCAATGCATACTCATATGTTCATTTACAAATCCACAGTCACAGCATTTCAGGTCTAAGATTTCATGTTATGTTATTTATCATCAATATTCGATCCCGTTCAAGGGTCCATACTAAGTCAATAATAAGTTTCTAGGTATTCAGGCCCTATTCAAAGTCATCAAGTAAGTCAATTCTTAGTTTCATTATGTCGCTCGCAACCTCAATCACACTTATATTCTATCTCTATTCAAAGTTCTTATAAGTTATAAGGCATGCTTTTGTTCTTGGTTTTTCCCTCTTTATGAATCCCTAATTAGTTTCTAGTTATCCAATTATTTAAGATTATTACGCTTACATTAGTCTAAAAGCCTTGAGTCAAGTGCCTAAGGGGACCTTGAACCTCCAAGGGGCTAGAAAAGCCTCAAATCCATTACTGATCAGGTTACATGGCCGTGTGTAAAATACACGGCCTAGGCCGTGTACTCCTCTGGAGTGCACCAGAGACATGTTTCAATCATACACAGAGATACACGGCTATGTATCACTCTGTGGATGTAGAAATCACCAGAAAACCATTCCAACCTTCATACAATCCAAGATCTATCAACATACAATTAATTCCTACCAATCAAAACACCATTAAACAACCAAAATCACTCAAACAAAGGGTTACCCACAAATGGGTTTCACCCCATCAACACAACAAAGACGTTTCTCACTACCAAAATGGGTTGAAGAGAATAATCTTCCTCTTACCTTAGTGAAGAACAAGGAAAGCAGACTCCTTTTGTCCTTAGAATTTCGTGCTCCACCACCACAAGATCCTTGGGTGTTCAAATCCAACAAATCAAGATCAAAGAGTGGAAATGGCATCCATAGTCACCAATGTGACCATGGTTCATGAAAATGAGGTGAAAAGGAGAAGAAAGTTGAGAGCTTTACCTTAAAGCTTGAAGCTTTGGTGTTGGGCTACCAACCACGAAAATGGGAGAGACAATGAGAGTTCCACAAAGAGGAAAGCTTGGAGATGATGAGGAGAGACAATGGCTTGTGTTAGCTTGAGCAAGGAAAGCTTGAAAGCTTAACAATGGAGTGTGTGAGTGGGAGAAGAGAGGGAGAGAGGGAGAGAACTGCGTGAGTGAGGGGAAATGAGGGGGTGAAATGTGATATTCCCCCCTAAAACCGTGCAGCAATAGGAGAGGGATGAGAGAGAGTGTAAAGTGGTTGGAGGAAGCTTCCTTGAAGCTTCCTTGAAAAGTTTCGCACGCTTCTCGATAAAGTGAAGTGTGTGGTCACTTAAATGATGTCATAAAATAATTAGATAGAAATAATATAATAAAACTATTTCTCAGTGGACAAAATTTTACAATTAGCGTAAATAATATTTTATTATTTTATCAAATAATTAATTATTCTATGATTTTATTTATCAGATACAATCTTGTAAAACGAAAACCTTGTAAACTGTGTCCAGCTTCGAGTTTAGTAAGATCTCCCGTCGACGTTCCCACAGTTCAAAGTTTACCAGCCTCAAGGAAAATATTTTTTTTCCCAGCTCCGCTCAATGCGTACGTAAAATGAGGAATATATTAAAATATTTGACGTTTCTAGAAAATTTTACAAAAATCATCAAAAATCACAAATATTAGAAAATGCCTATTCATCACAAAATAAATAATTTTCGGGGTGTCACACTGACTCTGCTCAGTGTGCACGCAAAATGAGAAATATATTAAAATATTCATCATTTTCGAAAAAATCCAGAAAAAATTCCCAAAATTCATAAATATTGTAAAATAATTATTTATGATAAAACAAATAATTTTCAGGATGTTCTCTCCTTCTAAAAAGGAATTTCGTCCTCGAAATTCTTTTAGTCTTAGAACAATCGCAACTATATTTTCTTTTATTTTGTCTTCTAGTTCTCAAGCTGCATCTCAAGTTGCATTAATCCAAATCACCAGTACTAAGGATACCTCCGTCCATTAAGTACCTTATATTAACAGGCAAAAGCGTGTTGACATCGTAGGCTGATTTTTTTTTTGAAAACACCGCTGCCTTCAGTTGGTCCATTAAGTCATCAATTCTTGGGAGTGGATATTTATCCTTGATCGTCACTTTGTTCAGTAGTCTATAGTCCTCGCACAATCTTGATGAACCATCCTTCTTGCGAACTAACAGCACTGGTGCTCCCCACGGTGACACACTCGGTCTGACGAATTGCTTTTCCAAAAGCTCCTCTAGCTGCTTCTTAAGTTCAGCTAATTCTGTTGGTGCCATCCGATAAGGTGCTATAGACATGGGACCAGCTCCCGGTACAAGGTCAATAGCAAACTCTATTTCTCGCGCAGGTGGTAAGCCAGGTACATCCTCAGGAAAGACTTCAAGAAATTTATTCACCACTGGCATTGTGTTCACATCAACCTTGCTCTCGACTTTCAAAGAAGACAGTAGTATGTATTCGTGAGCTCTTTCTTTCAAGAGAGCTTGAACTTGGTTAGCCGTCAAAAGTCTAGAATCCTCGTTTATCAGAAAAACTATGATTTTTCTTGAACAATCTAATAGAACATAGTTGGAAGACAACCAGTCCATCCCTAAAATTATATCTAGTTGAAAAAGGGGTAAACAGATCAAATCGACAGAAAAGATTCGACCTTCAACAATCAAAGGACAATTCAAACAGACTTTGGTAGTAACTACCAGTTTATTAGTGGGGGTAGAAACAGTTAAGTCAAAAAGTAAGGTAGACACAGGTGGACCAAGTCTTTGCACACAGTCATATGATAAGAAAGAATGGCTTGCCCTAGAATCATACAGTACAGTTGAAAGGTTACCTTCTATGGTGCCCTCTCCTTGAATCAAGTCTTCAGATTCAGAGGCTTTAGCTCTATTCATAGTATAGACTCTGCCCCCTGCTTGTGGCTTTGCAGCCCGTGTAGCGTTGACTGAAGGCTCAGCTTTAGTTTGGTTGCAATCTTTGAAGACGTGTCCAGGCTTCCCACATCGGAAACAAATGATTCCTTTGATAGAACAATCCCTAGTCAAGTGATCCTTCCTGCACTTCATACATCTTGAAAGAAACGCCACATTCGGTTTGGTTAGGTTTCCACCGGAACCTCCATTGGGACCTCCACTTGATGTCTGTCGCTGATTTCCCGATGGTCGGGAATAATGCTTCTTCTGAAAGTGATTCGCATTGTTGTCGCCTCCTCCTTGGAACCTCGAAGGTCCAAAGTTCCTGTTCCTCGTATCTCTAGATTGCTCCAGAGCTTCTACTTCACAGCAAGTGTCTAGCAGCTCCGAGAACTCATTGATCTTCAGGGTGATAACAACCTTCTTCACCTCATACCTCAGTCTTTCTATAAATCTCTGACACTTCCAGGCTTCATTAGGTTGGTGCTGAAAGTACGTTGAAAACTATGACAAGTTTTCAAATCTTGCTGTATACTCACTAACGGTCATATTCCCTTGCCGTAAGTTGAGAAATTCCGACTCCTTCGCGTGCCTTGCGCTCGCAGGAAAATACTTATCCAAAAATTTGTCCTTGAATAAATCCCAAGTGATCTCGCGGTTTGCAGCTACCAACATTCTCTGCACTCCATTCCACTAGTTTTCAGCATTGCCCACCAACATAAAGGTAGCATAAGTCACCTTCTTATCCTCAGCACAGTTCATGCCTCGAAAGACCTTCTCTAACTCCTTGATCCACAGACTAGCTTTGTCCGGATCGAACTCTCCTTTAAATTGGGGAGGATTGTGGCGACGAAACTCTGCCAAGTTCTGAGCATCTGCCGTAGCTTCGAGCTGTTGAGTAGCCCTTTCTTGTTATTGAGCGACTCTCTCTTGTTGTTGAGTAGCTCGTTCAGTTTGTTTTGCGATGGCTTCAGCCATCCTCTACATCACCGCTATAGCAGCTGCCATGTCTTCACCTCGTGCCATCTTACAGTCTCAAGTCAGAGTAACTGAAAGACATAAGGAAAGTCAGTTGCATCTACTAGGAACACCAAACAATACATCTCTGTGTTTAGTTTTTAGAGAAACACACAGCACAAGTAAGACAGTCTCAATCACAAGACCCAAAGAAACATAAACCGGGGCTCTGATACTAACTTATTGTAACGCCCCTTTTTAGGAGGAAACGTCACATTGTTAATTAAATATTTTTGCGGAAAATAAAAGTGTAATAAAGTAAGACTCGGTTCATTCCAACGTTAAACTTATTTGATTTTAGTTGTATAAATAAAATGGTGAATATTTTTTTTTGTACGTATATATATATATACTCAGTAACCTGCTCATTAGTTTAGTATTTAAAGGTATTAACATTTATAGAAGATTCATCAGTACGTACATATATCTTTGTCTAATCGTAAGCAGAAAATATAAACTTTGATGGAAAACATAAAGACTAAACTATACATCCATGCATAAGTTATATATATATATATATATATATATATATATATATATATATATATATATATTTATATATCTTGTTTAGATACAAACTATGAGTCAATAATTATATCAAGGCTCATAAAAAAGAAGCCTAAGCTTTACCAAAAAACAAAACTATACCTGCCCAGAGGATTATGCATATACATCCCCAAGATATCAGAAATATATAGCCCACCAAAATAAAGACATCAGGCCCCCAAAATAAAACACTGGTAGCCATCAGTAGCTACCAACAATATCAGTCCCTCAAATGAGGAGGAATCGTATCAGGATCCTCTTCAAGATCCTCCACGAGATCCTCCTCGGGAACCTCCTCGGGGTATTCCTCATCTGAGGAAACCTCCATAGGAGCCACCGAGTTACGGGCCAGAGCCCGAGCAATGAAAATCAAAAGAATCCTCATGTGGGGTGTAATAGCGGTCACCCCACATCTCCCGGATGGGCAGATAAAACTCCAAACGCAGGCTGATGCAGCAGGTAAAGATCGGCGGTTCATGACGCCCCCAAGCTAGCTACAATGACACATCTCCCAAGTAGACACAGCGATCAGAGCTGAAGTTCACATGCCAATAGTCTGGACCCCCAAGGAATGTCAGACGCACGTTTCCCAAAAATCGATAAAGTCGGGCCGTCATGATCAGAAGGGTGCTAGTCAAGGTTGGGCCAGAAGCCGAGACACTTGTGGACTTCACCGACGTCTTCGATGGGACATAAATATAGACAGAATAATAGAAAACACAAAAAAGAGATAAGATATTCTACATCATTACCTATGATGACAACAAAGAAATAAAACGGCGCATGACGCCCACATAACATTTCAGAAATGGTAAACAACATTAAAATAGGTAGTAAGCAACTTAGCATATACAGGCAGTTATAGCAGTAATGAAACAACAGATTAAATTGTCATATAAATAAGTAAATGTCAATGATATGGCGACTCACTATGCACATGCACATGGTACCAAAAATCCTACTCGATGGAGCTAGACACAAATAGTCAGAGAGAAGATCAGGAGGTATGTCTGTATCTTGGCTGCCGAGGCCCTTAAGTGTTAAAATTCTCAATTTATCAACGTGCACATCATGGTATTTTACAAGACATTCTACACAGATCTCGATATAGGACAGTGTCCAATCAGGATCGTCGGTGCGTTTGCATCGGTTTGTCCCACGATCCAGCGGGGCTACCAACTACCCGCTGTGAGACACTCACGCCCCGACGCCCCCAAGGTCAACTGCAAGACCTACACTAGTCTATTCGCACCCGCACATAGGTGTGATTCAACTCCTAGGCAATATGGCCTTAACAAATTGTCCAACGGACTTTTTCAATGCATGACTCAATCATTCTCAATGCACATAGTTTCAATGCATACTCATATGTTTATTTACAATTTCACAGTCATAGTATTTCAAGTCTAAGATTTCATGTTATGTCATTTATCATCAATATTCGATCCCGTTCAAGGGTCCATACTAAGTCAATAATAAGTTTCTAGGCATTCAGGCCCTATTCATAGTCATCAAGTAAGTCAATTCTTAGTTTCATTATGTTGCTCGCAACCTCAATCACACTCATCTTCTATCTCTATTCAAAGTTCTTATAAGTTATAAGGCATGCTTTTGTTCTTAGTTTTTCCCTCTTTATGAATCCCTAATTAGTTTCTAGTCATCCAATTATTTAAGATTATTACGCTTACATTAGTACAAAAGCCTTGAGTCAAGTGCCCAAGGGGACCTTGAACCTCCAAAGGGCTAGAAAAGCCTCAAATCCATTACTGATCAGGTTACAAGGCCTTGTGTAAAATACACGGCCCCGAGTACACGGTCGTGTGGTCATACACGGCCTAGGCCGTGTACTCCTCTGAAGTGCACCAGAGACACGTTTCAGTCACACAGAGAGATACACGGCTGTGTATCACTCTGTGGACGCAGAAATCACCAGAAAACCATTTCAACCTTCATATAATCCAAGATCTATCAACATACAACTAATTCCTAGCAATCAAAACACCATTAAACAACCAAAATCACTCAAACAAAGGGTTACCCATAAATGGGTTTCACCCCATCAACACAACAAAGACGTTTTTCACTACCAAATTGGGTTGAAGAGAATAATCTTCCTCTTACCTTAGTGAAGAACAAGGAAAGCAAACTCTTTTTGTCCTTGGAATTTCGTGCTCCACCACCACAAGATCCTTGGGTGTTCAAATCCAACAAATCAAGATCAAAGAGTGGAAATGGCATTCATAGTCACCAATGTGACCATGGTTCACGAAAATGAGGTGAAAAGGAGAAGAAAGTTGAGAGTTTTACCTTAAAGCTTGAAGCTTTGGTGTTTGGCTACCAACCATGAAAATGGGAGAGACAATGAGAATTCCACAAAGAGGAAAGCTTGGAGATGATGAGGAGAGACAATGGCTTGTGTAAGCTTGAGCAAGGAAAGCTTGAAAGCTTAACAATGGAGTGTGTGAGTGGGAGAAGAGAGGAAGAGAGGAAGAGAGGGAGAGAGATACGTGAGTGAGGGGAAATAAGGGGGTGAAAAGTGATATTTCCCCCCTAAAACCGTGCTGCAATAGGAGAGGGAGGAGAGAGAGTGTAAAGTGGTTGGAGGAAGCTTCCTAGAAGCTTCCTTGAGAAGCTTCGCACGCTTCTCGATAAAGTAAAGTGTGTGGTCACTTAAATGATGTCATAAAATAACTAGATAGAAATAATCTACTAGAACTATTTCTCAATGGACAAAATTTTACAGTTAGCGTAAATAATATTTTATTATTTTATCAGATAATTAATTATTCTGTGATTTTATTTATCAGATACAGTCTTGTAAAACCAAAACCTTGTAAACTGTGTCCAGCCTCGGGTTTAGTAAGATCCCCCATCGACGTTCCCACAGTTCAAAGTTTACCAGTCTCAGGGAAAATATTTCGTTTTCCCAGCTCCGCTCAATGCGCACGTAAAACGAAGAATATATTAAAATATTTGATATTTCTAGAAAATTTCACAAAAATCATAAAAATTCATAAATATTAGAAAATGCCTATTCATCACAAAACAAACAATTTCTGGGGTGTCACACTGACTCTGCTCAGTGTGCACGCAAAATGTGGAATATATTAAAATATTCATCGTTTCTAGAAAAATCCAGAAAAAATTTCCAAAAATCATAAAAATTGTAAAATGATTATTTATGATAAAACAAATAATTTTTGGGGTGTTACAAGCAGCCACATAGTGGCTGTAAAGATAAGTGGAAGTGTAATTCCATATTTACCCTTTGACTATAACATCCCAAATTTATTAATAATAGTATAATCTGTATTATATCACAATAATTAGATCCAGACATGCTACTTACTATCACTAAGCATTTTCATATATATATATATATATATATATATATATACATATACATATATATAAACCAAATATATAGAAAATATGAGCCACGAACGAAAGATTATATACATAATGTGTGTATTTATCATAAATACATAATAAGTGCAAAACTTTACAAACTAGGCCTCTCACGGCATAACATATACATGTTCAAAAAAAGAACTACAAAGAAAAGCTAAACCAGGCTCTCTAAACTTCTGCCAACAATTCTCTATCCATAAGTCTTTTTCCCTGAAATCATTATGAAAACACAGACACGAGGTGAGAATCACATATTCTCAGTAGAATCTCAATAAAACATGTCATCACAATCATTCGAGCCATTTCAGGGAAAAACATTGAGTAAAAATACAAGTCACACTAGAAAGGCGGCAAAAGCCAAAAATACTTCTTTTCTCTTCCCGAAATAGATTCTCATTTTTATAAGTTTGTATAGAAAACTCATTTTCACACAATACTCGCAATCATCATCATAATGTCATAAATAAGCAATTGCTCATACAATTGCCATGCATGAATATGTTATGATTAGCAACTGCCCATACAATTGTCATGCTATGCTAAATTATGCCTTATGTTCATGCCTATGTAATAGCCTAAAAATGAATGTAGATAATGTCATGATTCCTCAGACTTAACGAAGGACCTCATCCTCGGCCACTCTGGAAATGTATGATATCCATAAGCCTTGAATAGAAAAAAGGAACCCTGTTCCATAAGCCTTGAACAAGCCCTGGAACCCATTTGCAAAAATCTTCTCTCCGGGTAGTGAACTCATCAACTACGCGGTCTTCAACAAGGATCACTATGATAGCAATGGTTGGTTACCTCCTCGTTCAAAATCCTATTTGATCACCAGCAGTGAGGACCTTATCCTCATCAACATAGTTATGAAAAACAATAATGTCAATTACTACAATAACTAGCATGCCAATTAGTTTACATCCATAACCACAAGTGTGAAATTCAATGATGCCAATTACCACAATAGATAGCATACTAACTTATTTACATCCATCATCTCAAGTGTGAACAATAATAATGCTAAATACCACAATAATTAACATACTAATTAATTTACATTCACCACATAAACACTTCATTAAATACCCTTATTAGAGTCTCCTCACTTATTACGAAGCATAAAAGAAGGAACTACACAAGTTAAGCACTTCAAAATCACCAAATAAAAGTCCTCTAAAAAGTTGGACTGGGTGCTCAAGTGCTCAAATGGAAGAAACCTTGTCCTGCCCACCCCTGTGATGGGCGCTCATTTTGAAGGAATATAAAGTCAAGGCAGAAAGAGTAAAGAGTCGTGAGGCACTTGGCCTCTTTAATGCCTAAGTTGTAACTCCTGATTTGTTAAGAACACCTAGATTTCACCGAATCAAGTTTTTTAACTTCTGATAAGTTTAAAATAAATCCTAAAATTCATCAAAAATTTGTTTCACCATTTCCATGTTTTTCTATATCTGCTACTAGTTAATCTGACATTAAAACACACACTCAATATGCTAAAAAATATCAAACTAACTTCGATTAGCCTCAAAATTTAACTACATCTTCTTCCACACATTTGTAACCTAGAAACAAATTCTCTACATTTATTTCTACTAACTAAGAAGTTTAAACCAATTCTGGGGCTAATAATAACTATTTTTCACACATAGTATTACAACAAAGTGACTAAACGTGCTCAAAAGGCCACAAAATTTAACAAACATATTAAGCAAGTATTAGGATACCTTTGTAATCATATACAAGGCTGACATGTTCCTGAGAGTGTTACACTGACCTTTCACTTACTTGTTGTAAGCAGAACTGATATAGTGCAAATAAAGCTCTTAGTCTAGTTTTAATTGAAAAGTGAATGCTCAAAATAATAATATTTATTTTTCATACTTCGAGAATAAATATTTAGGGGCATATGTTAGTATAAAAATAACACTTTTCGATTTAGACAATTTTGATGTGTAGTCGAAGACTTACTTCGAGGAACTTTCACGATTCTATTAGAATCAAAGTTGTAATAAACTTGTCAAAATAATGTTTTCGATTTTAAAGTTACCGAAATGGTGGTTTCAATTTGGTATTAAAATACAATAACTTCAAAATTATAATACATGAAACTATCAAGGTATTAGTTTTGATTTGAAATCAGGAAAGATCATTTCGACTTCATATCGAGAGAGATAATTTTGAGTTAGTCTTGAAATATGGGACTTGAAGAGTAACTACACTTAGCAAATTTCTGAAGAAAAAATAAAGGGTCTCAACCAGAAGCCAACGAATGTTTGAAGATTCAAGTTTGAATTCAAAAGAAAGGATTTAAATTTGAAATAGAAGTTAGTAGAAGTTGTAAGTACAAGACTAAGACAATGCAATGATTGCTAACAGAGATTGAGCAGTTACTTGTACCACGGGGATTGCTGACAAAGATTTGGTGGTTGCTTGACAAGGATCACTAATGATCATGAGCCAGTTATCTTTGTTTTAGACACATGTCAAGTTTAGAAATGTTAGTTACTTAGAATGTCTAGGAATACCAAAAGGATGGAAATACTTAGGCATTGGAAATTTTATACTCACAAACACTTGTAAACACGTGATGATCACATATTTGATACATTAATAAGCTTTCATTCTTAGTCATTTACACTCTTTATGTACTTAATTGATTGAGTTTTATTATGTTTTGTAAGTTTGGACTCAAAATTGAACTTAATTGAATTTTTCAGCATGATTCATATCTTACACTGTTTCTATATTTGGGTCATATCTTGGGCTGTAGGTGGTCTTTGGAGCTGATTCTAGTGGCATTTGAAAGATAAGAGAGAGTTCTATAACTTTCATGAATACCTCAAAGGCCCAATCACAAGAGTAGATAACTTAAATTGGGGTTGAAGCAAGAACTAGAATACTGTTCCTGACAGCTTGACCTACGTATACTGTTCATCACAGATTTTGGGCTAGATGTTGTAAAATGGATTGAACTTTGGATGCTAAATAGGTAAGACCCATATCTACAACTTTCATGTTGAACACTTTTCCAGAATCGGATTCCTTGAAGGTGATATTGGGTTTGCAAGTTAGAACAGAGGAGCTGTGACTGGGCCTGGACAGTATGTAGTAATTTGAACGTATCTGGAGTTGTAGAAATGATATTGGATCCAAACCAAATCCATTTGAAAGCTAAGATCCAGGCCTACAACTTTCATGAAGACCACTTGGTTCAAAAATGACGAATGCAATGACTTCAGAGCTGCATGATTTCGGAGACAAGGAATCTCCATTATTTCCCACTCATTTAATGTCATTTAATGTCATTTAATGTCATTTGGCATTTTCCACTCATTTTCCAATCATCCACCCACTAATAACTCAGCCCCCTTGACATTTTGTATCTCTAATCCTCTATAAAAGGAGGCCTTGGCAGATCATTAGGTATGAGGTGTTAGTTACCAAAATAATGCTAGTTTGTTACTAAGTTTTCTTGTAGTAATTTTCCTTTGTTCTAAATTGAAGTCATGTTTTTCTTCTTCTTCTTCTCTCTTTCTTTCTTCTTATCTATGAGTAACTAAGTTTCATTTTACGTGGGTGAAGAGGTGAAGCTCTTGGTAATGAAATAAGGTTAGATTAATTTCTCTCTTATGCTTAAATGATATATTTTCAAGTGATCATTATACGTATTATATTTTGTTTCCAAACTCTCCTTGTAAAGTGGAGTTCTTGATTTGTTGTAGACAAAATATTGGCACAATGAATGCTTTAACCCATTTATAAGTGGTAGTAATATTTTTGGAAACATAATATAAATACGTATATAGTTTTAATAGACTTTTACGTTGTATTTTCCGATTGGAACCTCCATGTTGTGAGGATTCTAATTGCGTTATAAAAGGAATTAATCTTACCTTTATTTTATTTACCAAGAGTGGATCTTTTAACCCAAGTAAATAATTTTAATTATAGTAACAAAATATTCACTTCACCTTAATTAATCTTCAACAATTCCCTGTGGATCGACCTCGAACTCGAGAAATTTATTACTTGAGACAACCTGCACTTGGGTTTGTAAATGCAACAACTAAAAAGTGTGCATTTACAAACCCAAGTGCAGGTTGTCTCAAGTAATAAATTTCTCGGGAGTTCGAGGTCGATCCACAGGGAATTGTTGAAGATTAATTAAGGTGAAGTGAATATTTTGTTACTATGATTAAAATTATTTACTTGGGTTAAAAGATCCACTCTTGGTAAATAAAATAAAGGTAAGATTAATTCCTTTTATAACTCAATTAGAATCCTCACAACATGGAGGTTCTAATCGGAAAATACAACGTAAAAGTCTATTAAAACTATATACGTATTTATATTATGTTTCCAAAAATATTACTACCACTTATAAATGGGTTAAAGCATTCATTGTGCCAATATTTTGTCTACAACAAATCAAGAACTCCACTTTACAAGGAGAATTTGGAAACAAAATATAATACGTATAATGATCACTTGAAAATATATCATTTAAGCATAAGAGAGAAATTAATCTAACCTTATTTCATTACCAAGAGCTTCACCTCTTCACCCAAGTAAAATGAAACTTAGTTACTCATAGATAAGAAGAAAGAAAGAGAGAAGAAGAAGAAAAAAACATGACTTCAATTTAGAACAAAGGAAAATTACTACAAGAAAACTTAGTAACAAACTAGCATTATTTTGGTAACTAACACCTAATACCTAATGATCTGCCAAGGCCTCCTTTTATAGAGGATTAGAGATACAAAATGTCAAGGGGGCTGAGTTATTAGTGGGTGGATGATTGGAAAATGAGTGGAAAATGCCAAATGACATTAAATGACATTAAATGAGTGGGAAATAATGGAGATTCCTTGTCTCCGAAATCATGCAGCTCTGAAGTCATTGCATTCGTTATTTTTGAACCAAGTGGTCTTCATGAAAGTTGTAGGCCTGGATCTTAGCTTTCAAATGGCTTTGGTTTGGATCCAATATCATTTCTACAACTCCAGATACGTTCAAATTACTACATACTGTCCAGGCCCAGTCACAGCTCCTCTGTTCTAACTTGCAAACCCAATATCACCTTCAAGGAATCCGATTCTGGAAAAGTGTTCAACATAAAAGTTGTAGATATGGGTCTTAACTATTTAGCATCCAAAGTTCAATCCATTTTACAACATCTAGCCCAAAATCTGTGATGAACAGTATACGTAGGTCAAGCTGTCAGGAACAGTATTCTAGTTCTTGCTTCAACCCCAATTTAAGTTATCTACTCGTGTGATTGGGCCTTTGAGGTCTTTATGAAAGTTATAGAAATCTCTCTTATCTTTCAAATGCCACTAGAATCAGCTCCAAAAACCACCTACAGCCCAAGATATGACCCAAATACAGAAACAGTGTAAGATATGAATCATGCTGAAAAATTCAATTAAGTTCAATTTTGAGTCCAAACTTACAAAACATAATAAAACTCAATCAATTAAGTACATAAAGAGTGTAAATGACTAAGAATGAAAGCTTATTAATGTATCAAATATGTGATCATCAAACTCCCCCACACTTAGCTTTTTGCACTCCTGAGCAAAACACATAAGATCACTCACAAAAAAACAAAACGAAACAGACTCAAAAGCTAAACACTCTAAAAGACTCAATTTCTAATAATATTTAAAAATGAAGAGCAATCATTCAAGTAATCAAAACATTCATGAGGTAACATATCTTCACTTCTTAAATCAACAAGCAAGGTTATTTCAATTGAAAAGCATGAGTCAAGAATGATAGATTTTCACAAGATTCACTCTCAATCCCTCAAGTGTTTAAAAGGTAGGTATTTCACTCAATTCAACCCATGAAAATTGCACTACCATAAGCTTGCTTATCTTCTACTTCTCCACTACTCAGAATAAATGCACACACAAATCATGAGGACTTTATTCAAGGTTGTAAAGGGGTCAAGGTAAAGGAGGAGGTAATATAGATATGACAAGTTAAACACCAGAGAATAAAAGAACATGAGAGCTGAGTTCAATTAACAAGTATGAAAATTCATCCCAACTCCACCTAATACAAATTCTCTTTACATATTCTTTTCCTTTCCTTTATTACCTTGTTGACCCTCTTCTTTTTATAATTTTTTTTTGAATATTTTTTTTGATTTTTTGATTTTTTTTTTATTTTTGATTTTTGAATTTTTTTTTAAGAAGAAGAACATCATATATACACATTTTTTAAAATATTCTGCACACACACCCCCACACTTGTTCAAGAACTCATCGAATGACAAACTAATGTTCTCTTATTCCCTAAAGTCAAGTAAGAACATGATTTTTCATTTAAGGCGCATAATGAGTTCGAAACAAAAAATAGTCAAATAAGCTCAAAGGGGTTAAGCAAAGGAAAATATGCACAAGGTTGGCTATTTGGCTAAAGTAGCTATTTCAAGAAAAATGCCTCAATCATATTCATGTATGCATATGAAAATGTAGTCTCAAAAAGAATCAAAGCAAGTTCTAGAGCAACAATTCCATGAGTGAAATTCACACAAAAAAGAAAAGAATGGTACAAATGTTCAATCCATTCATCAATAAGCTCAAAATCTCACAAGGCATAATTCTATCATTCTCAGTCCACCAATTCAACATCCATAACCAAGCATGTGAATTTTAAGAAAGAAGATAATTTACTTAATCATGCAAATTTCCCTGAATTTGAGTTGCTACTTCTACAAAAACTAGTTACGACCCCAACTAAGATACGTCTCAAGAGTAAAATTTACTCCTTACTCTGTCATCTTTCACTGGTTTAGTAAGTTACTGACAAACACATAAACACAACAGACATATTAATATACACACTTTCTAAAAAAAAATTATTTTTTTTAATTTTTATTTTAATTTTTACACACAACTATCCTTCCCCCCAATCAGATCACAACATTGTTCTCAATGTTAACAATTAAATCCACACTGAAGAAATAATTATCAATATACATCAAAGAAATTATTGGGACAAAATTAAACAAAGTAATGAGGAGAAGTCACATACCCGAAATGCTTAGACGAGAAGAGAATAACTACATCTTGACAATG
Organism: Ormosia semicastrata; assembly: GCA_029884595.1. Classification (NCBI taxonomy): domain Eukaryota; kingdom Viridiplantae; phylum Streptophyta; class Magnoliopsida; order Fabales; family Fabaceae; genus Ormosia; species Ormosia semicastrata. The sequence goes on from JAQQTO010000063.1 coordinate 101,700,370, forward strand.
GTTAGCAATGACAAAAAAAAATGAAATAAATAAGCATGGAAACAAAAAAAAAATTTTTTTTGGGTTTTTTTTTTGTTTATATATATATATATATATATATATTTTTTTTTGGCCAACACTATTTACATCCCCATACAAAGGCTCCGAAATCTGGGAGGCACTTAAGCTGACTCAATAAAAATACGAAATACTAAAAACTTACCTCAACTTTGGTAGACAGGATCGTCTACCAAAGTTTCTGCTACATCTGGATCCTTCAACTCAAGTTATAGCTTCCACCGCTGACCATTTACCTTCTTCCAAATTAATTTTATAATAACAGACCAAGGGACAAACACCTTTTTTATCAGTAATGCTCCAACCTTTCATAAGAAACTCCTTAAACTTTGGTTGCCATGCCTGAGTGTCATGATTTTGAGTTTTATCAAAAATAGTAAAAATATCAACTACATCAGAGGGATTACTGATAGAATTAAACTCAGAATTGACAAGAAAATTCTCAAGAGGATCAAATTCATGGGTTGTAGAAACTCCCCTATCCATGATTGAGTCAATCATGTATGTCTGGTGGCCTTCGTCATCATTTTCTGGCTTAACAAGACTTTTTGTCACCTTAGGTTCCTTGGGTAGCTCATCATCACTACTATCTTGATTCTTTTTCACATCCTCTAGCTCATTCACACTCAAGGAGTTTATCACTTTGGACATTTGGCTCTTTATCTCCTTACTTTCTTCAACAACTTTTTCATTCTTAAGGGTTATCACTGACTTGACTTGATCTATTTGTTGGTTTTCTGGATTACCATCTTTTAGACTGTATTGACCCTTGGGATTTAGTTGAGGTTGAGAGGGAAACTTTCCTTTCTCATGAATGGCAAGTGTAGAAGAAAGTTTAGCAAGAGTGTCTTTTATGTCAATCATGGTTTGATTGTTGTGGTTATTGATGGCCTCTTATTTTTCCATGAATGCATGCAATGTTCCTTCAAGGTTTTTCCTATATGGTGGGACATAGGGTACATATCCTTGAGGATTTTGAGAATCTTGCTGTGCCTGAGGAGGTGGTGGTTGCATGAGTTGTGGCTGATTGCTATTCCTCCAACTGAAGTTCGGTTGATTTCTCTATCCCGGATTGTATGTATCTGAAAAAGAAGAAGTGAATGGCTTTTTAAAATTGTTCATTGCATTTACTTGCTCATGCACAACTTCTTTAAACACAGGAGGTTTTGGACATTCATTTGTTGAGTGTCCTAATTCATCACGAATGCTACAAATTTCTTCATTTTGCACAAATTTGATTTCTTTTACTTTCCGAGATTCCATAGCTTCAATCTTTCTAACCAAACTAGCAAACTTAGCATTTAGATCTTCTTCTTGACTAAGATGATATTTTCCTTTACTAGCATTTGCAAGATTAGATCTAATTGAATTTTCAGAAAGATTAGTATCATGCCAAGATTGAGAATTTTCAGCCAAATGGTCTAAATAATCTAAAGCTTCTTCAGGTTCTTTGTCAAGAAATTCACCATTGCACATTGTTTTCACAAATTGTTTGGTTTCGGGTGTTAACCCTTCATAAAAGAAGCTTATAGTGCGCCATTTTTCAAAACCATGATGTGGGCAAGAATTTAACAAATCTTTAAAAAGTTCCCAACTTTGAAAATATGCTTCATTTGAATTTTGGAAAAAAATTTGGATTTGTCTTTTCAAAGCATTGGTTTTATGTGTTGGAAAAAATTTCTTCAAAAACTTACATTGCATTTCTTGCCATGTGCTAATTGATCTTGGTTTCAAAGTGTTAAGCCAAGATTTTGCTTTATCTTTCAAAGAAAAAGGAAACAATTTAAACTTAGCAACCTCTTCAATGCAAGTTTGATCATGAAAAATAGTACATACTTCCTCAAATTCTTTTAGATGTAAATATGGGCTTTCAGATTCTAAACCATAGAAATTAGGAAGTAAAGAAATCATACCTGGCTTGAATCTAAAATTGTTGGCATTGACTGGAAAGATAAAACATGATGGACTAGAATTTCGGGTTGGTTGCAAATACTCACGCATGGTTCGCAACGGTTGATTTTCATGTTCATCATGCACACTTTCGTTTTCAGCCATTGTGCTTAATGTGTGTGATTGTGATTCAGACAAATCAATAAGTACAGTACTAGGATTAACTTTAACCAAACGACCATAATTTAAATCACGATACCAATTAAACATAAACAAGTAACTTAAAATAAAAAAAAATACACAAGCTAGCAGTATAAACCGTCCATTAAATATTAACAAAGGTGTGGTATAAACCAACCACCAAATAAGAAAATAAAAAAAATAAATAAAAAGTTAGTATGCAGATAAATTAAAATATTAGAAGCAAATAAAGTAAAAAGTTAGATAGTTAGTAAGTTAGTAAAAAAAAAATGACAGAAAATAAATAACAAAAAAATGACAGAAAATAAATACGAGTAAAATAAAGTACAAAAAAATAAAAGGAGAGTTACCCCCACTAAGTTAATATGTACAAGAAAATAAAAGGGAGAATTACCCCCACTGTACAGAAATTAAAATGCGCAAAATAAAGTGCAGAAAGTAAATTACAAAAAAGAAAAGTAAAAGGGAGAGGTTCTCCCACTAAGTTAGTACGTAAAATAAAAGGGAGAGTTTCCCTCACTGTTAGTATGTACAAAAAAAAATAAATAAATAAAAGGGAGAGATTTCCCCCACAAAGTTAGTAAGCTAGTATATACAAAAGAAAAAAAAATTAAAAGAGTAAAAAAAAAATATATGTACAAAATATTTACACCAGAAATTTGTTCTTCAAATCATGTCCCCGGCAACGGCGCCAAAAACTTGATGCACACTTTTTAGTTGTTGCATTTACAAACCCAAGTGCAGGTTGTCTCAAGTAATAAATTTCTCGGGAGTTCGAGGTCGATCCACAGGGAATTGTTGAAGATTAATTAAGGTGAAGTGAATATTTTGTTACTATGATTAAAATTATTTACTTGGGTTAAAAGATCCACTCTTGGTAAATAAAATAAAGGTAAGATTAATTCCTTTTATAACTCAATTAGAATCCTCACAACATGGAGGTTCCAATCGGAAAATACAACATAAAAGTCTATTAAAACTATATACGTATTTATATTATGTTTCCAAAAATATTACTACCACTTATAAATGGGTTAAAGCATTCATTGTGCCAATATTTTGTCTACAACAAATCAAGAACTCCACTTTACAAGGAGAGTTTGGAAACAAAATATAATACATATAATGATCACTTGAAAATATATCATTTAAGCATAAGAGAGAAATTAATCTAACCTTATTTCATTACCAAGAGCTTCACCTCTTCACCCAAGTAAAATGAAACTTAGTTACTCATAGATAAGAAGAAAGAAAGAGAGAAGAAGAAGAAGAAAAACATGACTTCAATTTAGAACAAAGGAAAATTACTACAAGAAAACTTAGTAACAAACTAGCATTATTTTGGTAACTAACACCTAATACCTAATGATCTGCCAAGGCCTCCTTTTATAGAGGATTAGGGATACAAAATGTCAACTAGGCTGAGTTATTAGTGGGTGGATGATTGGAAAATGAGTGAAAAATGCCAAATAACATTAAATGACATTAAATGAGTGGGAAATAATGGAGATTCCTTGTCTCCGAAATCATGCAGCTCTGAAGTCATTGCATTCGTCATTTTTGAACCAAGTGGTCTTCATGAAAGTTGTAGGCCTGGATCTTAGCTTTCAAATGGCTTTGGTTTGGATCCAATATCATTTTTACAACTCCAGATACGTTCAAATTACTACATACTGTCCAGGCCCAATCACAGCTCCTCTGTTCTAACTTGCAAACTCAATATCACCTTCAAGGAATCCGATTCTGGAAAAGTGTTCAACATGAAAGTTGTAGATATGGGTCTTAACTATTTAGAATCCAAATTTCAATCCATTTTACAACATCTAGCCCAAAATATGTGATGAACAGTATACGTAGGTCAAGCTGTCAGGAACAGTATTCTAGTTCTTGCTTCAACCCCAATTTAAGTTATCTACTCGTGTGATTGGGCCTTTGAGGTCTTCATGAAAGTTATAGAACTCTCTCTTATCTTTCAAATGCCACTAGAATCAGCTCCAAAGACCACCTACAGCCCAAGATATGACCCAAATACAGAAACAGTGTAAGATATGAATCATGCTGAAAAATTCAATTAAGTTCAATTTTGAGTCCAAACTTACAAAACATAATAAAACTCAATCAATTAAGTACATAAAGAGTGTAAATGGCTAAGAATGAAAGCTTATTAATGTATCAAATATGTGATCATCAACACGCTCTCACGTCCTTGACATCTCAAGCAAACACAAGTCTAGTCCAATATATTTCCATCTAATTTCATTTCTGTATCATTTACAATTTCAATGCAAAGTTCTTTCAATTTCATTTAAACTTCCACTCATTTACTTTACTACAAACTGTTTTCTACTCCCGATGAAGGGATTCTTTCAAGATCATTTGAGTTCTTTTTAATTGCTTTCATTTACTTACTTTCTTTACTTTTTTGCAAATTTACTTTTCCATACTTTATATACTTACAACTTTATTTTTCATTGTTCTTTTACATTGTTTTCTTTCAATTCCTGTTTTTTACATTTTTACATTTTACATTACCTGTCAAGTTTACTTTATTGCACTTTATTTCTTTGTCACTTACATTTCATGTCATTTATTTTCTTTCTTTTTACTGTCTTCTTAAATTTTAAAAGCAAATTGTACTTTTTGAAAACAAGTTCGTTCAATCATTTTCTCATTGATCTATTTACTTGTCATAATTTTACCAAGTTACTTCCTACGCATTAATATTTCAATTTCAATTTACACAATTCTATGTTTAATTCAAAATTAACCTTTGATATTCTTGCTTAAAAAATCAGTCTAAGAATTGGAGAATCTTAAGAGGAAGCGATTCCTTTCCCTGAATTGAGATTCAGAATCAAATTTGTCCTTCGACAAAAGTTTACCATAAACACTAATGTAAAGAAGAGTTTGTCTACATATATAAATTCATATTATGTTTTGATAGACTTATCAAACTATAAAGAAGGTAATGTCACATGAGCCAAGTAAGAGAATGTTAGATTAAATGTCTCATGTGATGAGCTTGTGACTTATCTTATTAATTTAATAAGTAATTAAATTAAGTTAATAAGCTAAACTCTTATTGGGTAAAAGGGAAATGGTAATTTTGTAATTATAGAAATTGCTAACTTGATGGAAGCTAATAGTATTTAAGAAACAGTTTCCGTGTAAAACTCTAAGTCTATTCATGGCAATAAAAGGTTTCTTCTTCCCTCACCTTCACTAAAGTAAAAGAAGAGTGAAAAGAAAGACAAAGGAATAGAAAGTGAGTTTTGGGATCTCTCTAATACTATTGAAATACAGTCTTATGTAATGAGCTTGTGACTTATCTTTTTAGTTTAATAAGTAATTAAATTAAGTTAATAAATTAAAGTCTTATTAGGTAAAAGGGAAAGGGTAGTTTTGTAATTATAGAAATTGCCAATTTGATGGAAGTTAGTAGTATTTAAGAAAAAGTTTCTGTGTAAAACTCTAGGTCTATTCCTAGTTGTGAAAGGTTTCTTCTTCCCTCACCTTCACTAAAGTAGAAGAAGAGCGAAAAGAAAGGCAAATGAATAGAAAATGAGTTTTGGGATTTCTCTAACACTCTTGAAATATAGTCTACCAATTAATCATGGATAAATGTTAGTATCTTTATACTTTCTTGTTTGAGGGAATTATGAATTCTAAGATCCTTATGTTTTAATGATAGTTTTCTATATCAAGATTCTTAGAAAAAACTACAAATTAACACTTTGAGCAAATTATTGAAAAGAAATGTATGAAACATAAAGAGAAAAATGGTAAGGATTGCTGTTAGAGGAGAAAGACGGCGACGACAATTCTACCATTCCAAAGATGTAGCAGACAAAATGGAAATCAGATGAAAAGTAAGAAGAGAGAGAGAGAGAGAGATGGCTAGGGTTTCTTCTAAGGTATATAATATGTTAGAATGTATGAATTTTGACAAACAAAACTTTCGAATAAGATAACTACATAATTCAAATATTAACAAAGCATGTATATTGATATTTATATATTCTATAAATATTTTGATAGAGTCTACTCTAAAAATGGAAATACATCTAAAGTTTGTAACCAATACATACTTAGAGAAAGAACTACATAAGCACTTTATAATTTTAAACAATCAAACATACCCACTTAGTGACTGCAAAATGTATCCCTTAATTTCAAGCTTTCTAAAGCTTGCCTCGCCCAATAATTGATAATTTCAATTAGTAGTTACAAGGGAATTCGGTCACTCTGGAGCTAAAAAATTAAGAAGAAAAAGAAAGTGTAAGTCACCCAAACTCAGTTAACGAAATCAAAATCTATTTGAGCTGCAAAAAGTAATATTAGAGAACTTTCGTAGTTATTTACCAAGAAGAGAATAATAAAAAGAATATATTCTAAGATTTTGAAAATGATAACAATAATAACTATTATCACCTTCCAAACTTATCAAGTACATCATAAATAAAATTCACAACTAGATTACAAAGATAATGTTAAAGTTAGTCATAGTGGAGATAGTTAAAAGCTTTTCCAAAGTAAAATTATCAAGCAACAAGCGTTATTCTTGCAATGAAACTTTCCATCCTGACCTTCTTAAGCACATGTCAAAGACCAAGCCTTACCAGAACATCAAGCATATAAATATTACGGCCGGATATCGACTTCATTCAAGGTTCAATTTTTTCCCACCGCCATTTCTTTTTTAATCAAATACCACCTTCTCTCTTTCTTTCTTTTGGTTGGGTTAGCAAAAGCAAAATGATTTGAATTTTTAACCTTTTCTCCTCTATAGTCAAATGTAAAATTCTTTCCTTTTGACATATTCGAAAGAACTACTTACCGATAACGATTTTATGGACCCAACCGACACTACATTGAACATTTGGGCACCACCACCCACATCACTTATCTCTTTGCTGATCATATCATTTTTGCTTACCTTTGTAAGTGAAAGTGACAAACCGACTTCAAGCTTCCAGCAGAGAAAGAAAAGAGATGAATAAAAGAATATAAAGTCAAGAGAGAACAAGAAGTCTCCCTCATGTAACGATGCTCGTCAAAGGTCCAGTCCATATTTAGCTTGCTTTGCTTCTACTAATGGATCTCTTTCTTTTTGTCAAAAAGTCTTATACTTTTTATATATATATTTGTTCTGAAGTAGATTTTGAGTTAGTGGTTCATGAACAACTCAGCCTACTAAGATTGAATTCTAGATATTTATGAGTGCTATTAAATAAGTAAATATTCTTATTTAAGATGAATAAATCTCTAATAGAATTCCTCATAAATAGGAAGGTTAGTTTAAAAGATAAAAATCTTAATATATTCTTATCCTTATTAACAATATTTAATATAGATTTAATCAATATCCTTATCTATCATGACTCTCCTATAAATACTACACAATGTAGCAAAGGTAGGGATCTAATTCCAAACACTACCCACCTTGTGTACAGTCTAATTTAAGCGTTAGAGTGCCTTTTGTAGGTACCCACCCTTTGTACCACTATCGCCGCCACAATGCTACGAAGGAATCCACCTTCTATAATCACTATGAACTAAGTTAGGTACGACACCTCTAAAACCCGTTTAGAACAATACCCTTGCAATAAAGCTATCTTCCTCTTTAGTTTTCAAGCTCCCCAAAGTACACAGATAGTGATAATTAACTCTAGATCAACATATAAACGCAATTTAAGTTGAGATTCTAGTAGAATTTGATATAACAAATGTCTCTCTTTGAAGAAAACATTTTTTAGTTTCGTGATTTTGAATAATTGTATTTTTTGTTAGGGTTTTAAATTTTTGGAACTTTTTTTTAATATGATATACTTTTTTCAAATGTTGCAAATTTTAACATTATTTTAACTAATAGAAGAAGAATTAAATCGAAAGCATTATGGCCACTTCAATAGTCTAATTCTGAATCTCTATATAGAGAAAATGTTAGGTAGGAACTTCCTATCATAGGTACTCAAATCAAAGGTCAAAAGGATCTCGAAGACCCGTTGTTGAATGATGGTCGAAAAGATCTCGAAGACCAACTATTTTGACCAAGTAAGAATTTAAATTAAGTTGAGGCTTTCGATTGACTAATGGTAGAGCCGCTCAACCTACAGAACTATCAAATGAACAAGGATTGATTTGAGGAGTGGTTCAAAAGAAAGGGATGTTTTGAGGCAGAAAAGAGGTTTGTTCGATTCATGGACAAATTAAGATTTTTAACTTGAAGATACAAGCGGAAGGTTCAAGGAAGGATAATGTTGGTGTATGCCCTAGAGGCCGATATATTTCGTCTATAATTACATACATATTATTATGTTATTTTTATATGAGGTATTTCATTTATTGTGTTATTTATGATAAACATAATAAAATCCTTAGAATAGTAAGTTTGATGCCATAGGACATCAAGTGGATGACTTGATCGTGAGATCTTACTGGATAAAATTAGAACACTATTCTTAAATATCTTTAGTCAAGTATTATTATTAATTAGGACAACAATAATGCATTGAGACTAGTATATGCGTAGACTGATGGCCACATCTCACAGGTCATGGATATGAGATATCAAGTCTTCACATGGGTATATATATTAAGAGTAATGATATACTGGATTGACCCACCATGAGAACGCTACGTGGATCATTACGTGGGTGTCATAAGCGATTCTCATAGTGATAATGGTGTATGTGGTCCTTTGACTTGAAATCACTACGATTCCTACATGAGGAGTTGTATGTTTTGATACCATCAAACATCATCTGTAACAAGATGATTATAAAGTTAGTTATTAGACATACTACGAATTATGTGGAGGGATGTGAGTGACCTAGATGAGATTTGTCCCTCCTACATAACAGGAGTGATATCTTCGGGGCCCCCTGATTGATCTTATTTACTACGTGTACTCGAGAATCAGGAAACGAAAGATTGAACTATACAAGGGTGACACGTTCCATGCCTTGTGTTCAATCTAAATATCTGGACAAATGGACTAGACTACACGGAAACATTGATCACGGAAAGGTTATGTCAAATCACTAACATTCTCATTACTTGGGTAGCAGCGATGTGTTGCTAGATACCGCTCACTGCTAGTAATATTAAAATGAGATTTTAATATTACTATCAACGTCATGAAAACCTATAGGGTCACATACTTAGAACAGACTAAATTGGAGTAAATAGAATCCAAGTTGTACTGGGAATTTTATCGCGGGCCAAAACTCATAACAGATGAGCCCAATGCATCACATTAACCCTACTACTGCTCTTTCACTCAAGGATTCTAAAAGAAGTTGTTAGAGGCTTCTCAGAGAAGCTAATGCAAAGTTTCTTGGAGAAGCTAATGCAAGGTTTCTTGGGGAAGCTAATGTAAGGCTTCTTGGAGAAGCTAATGCAAGGCTTCTTGGAGAAGCTAGTTCAAGGCTTCTTGGAGAAGCTAGTTCAAGGCTTCTTGGAGAAGCTAATGCAAGGCTTCTTGAAGAAGCTAATGCAAGGCTTCATGGATAAGCTAATGTAAAGCTTCTTGGAGAAGCTAATACAAGGCTTCTTGGAGAAGCTAATGCAAGGCTTCTTGAAGAAGCTAGTTCAAGGCTTCTTGGAGAAGCTAATGCAAGGCTTCCTGGAGAAGTTAATGCAAGGCTTCTTAGAGAAGCTAATTCAAGGCTTCTTGGAGAAGCTAATTCAAGGCTTCTTGGAGAAGCTAATTCAAGGCTTCTTGGAGAAGCTAATGGAAGGCTTCTTGGAGAAGCTATTAGAGGCTTCTTGAAGAAGCAAATAGAAGGCTTCTTAAGGAAGCTATTAGAGGCTTATTCTATAAAAAGGGCATAAGGGCATGGATTGTAACCCTTGATACACGCACATAGTGAAATAGGGTGACAGATTTCCTTGTCTTCGCAGCTAGCACTACGTTAGGGAGGCGGGACTCCAAGCAAATGTTGGATGTTCGTGAATTGGTTCGCGTGGACTACATAGAGACATTGTCGCTGTTACGGTGTCAGTGGTTTGCATTGATCATCTTTCTTTTGGCTTTAAGAGGTATACTCAAAAATCACGTTTCATGGTCCTCTTTTCGTATGGATCCTTGATGGAAATTCCTTTTTTTTGCTGCATTTTTTATGCAAGAATTCCCAATAGTGGTATCAGAGCCACTTGCAAAAGCATGATTCAGTTTTTCTATTCTTTGTGTTGTATGAAATAACATGTTTAGTTATTCTATTTTTACGAAGTTTTCTGGTTTATATGTGATATATACTGTGTTCTGGAAACCTTGTTTCTAGTCTGCGACGATATCAAGTGTTGATGTCAAGCAAACATTTTTATGACTCACAAAATAATAATGTATTATTGTTTTGAGTTTTTATGTACTTTGTGGTGCTTGGTGAATGGTTATGACCTTAGTCCTCTTATTTTTTTCTTTTTTGGTTATTTTAATATATGGCTTGCGTGTCGTGCCTTACTCTTTACATTCTGGTTGTACATTCTTTTCTCACCTAACTCCCCCCGTACGTAAAATGGGGTTTCTATGTAAAGTAATCTTGACGTGGAGGCAAGAAGACGACATCAAATGAGGACGTTGGTGGGAGACGCTTGGTGAAGCTAATTCACTCTCTAAGTTTAGTTAATGATACTCTCATTGGCTTAGGAGAATCATTACGTTAGGGGCCATAACCATGTCACATTTATTATATACTTTATATGTATGAGATGCATGAATGATGTTTATGGTATGTTAAATAGTTTAACAAATGGTATCAGAGCCACTTGCAAAAGCATGATTCAGTTTTTCTATTCTTGGTGTTGTATGAAATAACATGTTTAGTTATTCTATTTTTGTGAAGTTTTCTGGTTTATATGTGATATATACTGTGTTCTGGAAACCTTGTTTCTAGTCTGCGACGATATCAAGTGTTGATGTCAAGCAAACATTTTTATGACTCACAAAATAATAATGTATTATTGTTTTGAGTTTTTATGTACTTTGTGGTGCTTGGTGAATGGTTATGTTATTTTAATATATGGCTTGCGTGTCGTGCCTTACTCTCTACATTCTGGTTGTACATTCTTTTCTCACCTAACTCTCCTCGTATGTAAAATGGGGTTTCTATGTAAAGTAATCTTGACGTGGAGGCAAGAAGACGACATCAAATGAGGACATTGATGGGAGACGCTTGGTGAAGCTAATTCATTCTCTAAGTTTAGTTAATGATACTCTCATTGGCTTAGGAGAATTATTACGTTAGAGCCATAACCATGTCACATTTATTATATACTTTATATGTATGAGATGCATGAATGATGTTTATGGTATGTTAAATAGTTTAACAAATGGTGAGATCAAATAATAATAATAAAAATCCCTTAAAGCAAATATTAAGTCATTGTGTGATGCCTTCTAATGCCTGGTACTCGTCAAGAGTAGTATCGATTAAGTATAGGTCTGCCAAAGTAAGGTTCCTTTATCTATATTAGTAAGGCGCGATGGGATAAAAGTAATATCCAACAGTCAACCATTGGGTTTGACTTAACTAAGCCATTTCAATAGGATTGAAGGCTTAGAGGCATGAAGTTAGGCTTTAGTCCATTAGATAGATTAGAATAAGTGTTATTCACCAAACTATCTAAGAGTTGCATGTGATGTAATTGAAAAGTGTTTCCTACCTAAATAATTGAATTTTGGGTGATCAGCCAATGCTAACTCAAAGCTAGGTGAAATATGGATCTTGGTCCACTAGGAAATCTTTCGATGGGATTTTCTGAGTCATTGTTGAGGGTCATTGATTTGAATAACATAGTGGGAGACATATTTAATTACAAACCTCGTTAAATATGTTTATGGCATAATACGTATATTTTGCATATTTTTGTTGATAGATTACCATGGCAATAAACACCTCGAGTAGCTTATCATTGCGATCTGTCCTTGAGAAGGACAAGTTGTTTAGGAAAATTTTCCTAGACTAGTATAGGATTTTGAGGATTGTCCTCAAACAAAAGAAAAAGCTATATGTTCTAGAACAACTTGTTCTTAAGTTATCTATTATGGACAAGTGTAAGGGCAAGGGCAAGGATAAATCCAAGCCCAGCACTTCTAGCTTGAAACCTGAAGGTGGAGTGGCTAAGGAATGTATGTGCTTCCACTGTGGTCAGACTGAACATTAGAAGATGAACTGTAGCAGATACCTGGAAGAGCTTAAGAAGAAAAATGGAAGTGAGACTTTCACTTCAGGTATTTTTGTTATAGAAGTCAATTTATCTACATCTGCATCTTGGGTATTAGATATTGGATGTAGGTCTCACATTTGTGTAAATGTACATGATCTAAAAAACAGTAGACCATTGGCTAAGGGTGAAGTTGACCTACGAGTTGGAAATGGAGCAAAGGTTGCTGCTTTTACCATAAGGACTTATCTTTTATCTTTGCCCACTAGGCTTGTAATTGAGTTGGAGAACTATTATTTGGTGCATGCTATCAGTAAGAATATCATTTCTATTTCTTGTTTGGATAAGAAATGTTTTACTTTTATAATAAAGGACAAAAGTTGTTTTATTTATTTGAATGATATCTTTTATGGTAGTGCACAACTGAACAATGGACTTTATGTCCTCGATCTCGAAATGCCCGTCTATAACATAAATACTAAAGAAGTTCAAATCTAATGATATGAACCTAACTTATCTTTGACATTGTCATTTGGGCCACATAAATGAGAAACGCATCTCCAAACTCCATAAGGATGGATTCTTGGACTCATTTGATTTTGAATCATATGAGATATATGAGCTTTGTTTATTAGGGAAGATGACTAAAGCCCCATTCAGTGGACAAGGTGAAAGGGCTAGTGATCTTTTGGGTCTCATACATAGTGATGTATGTGGACCCTTAAACACACTGGCTAGAGGTTTTTCAATACTTTATTACATTTTTTGATGATTTCAGTAGATATGAGTTTGTGTATCTTATGAAACACAAATCAGAATCCTTTGAAAAATTCAAGGAATTCAAGAATGAGGTACAAAACCAACTTGGCAAGAGTATTAAAGTCCTTTGATCAGATCAAGGTGGTGAATACTTAAGCCAATAATTTGATGATCATCTAAAAGAGTGTGAGATAATATCTCAACTCACTCCTCCAGGAACACCACAATGGAATGATGTTTCTAAAAGGAGGAACCGGACCCTGTTGGACATGGTTCGATCCATGATGAGTCATACTAACCTTCCAAGCTCTTTCTGGGGAGATGCTCTATTAACAATAGCTTTCACACCTAACCGTGTTCCATATAAAGCGGTTCAAAAGACACTATATGAGACATGGACAAGGAAACAGCCCAATATGTCTTTCATGAAGATTTGGGGTTGCGAAGCTTATGTGAAATGTCAAGTTTCTGATAAGCTTGGACCTAAATTAGATAAATGCTTCTTTGTGGGGTATCCCAAGGAAACCAAGGGATTTTTTTTTCTATAATCCTATCGAGGTCAAAGTGTTTGTCACACAGACTGCTGTATTTCTAGAAAAGGAGTTTATCTCCAAAGGAATCAGTGGGAGGAATGTAGAACTTCAAGAAGTTCAAGTTTCACAAAGCATCAATGAGCCAATGGTGGAAATAGAGCAGCCTCCACAAAGTGTTGTGGAACAACAACCTACTCTAGTAGCACAAGACCTGCGTAGGTCTAACAGGATATATAATCAACCAGAGAGATATGGATTTCTCATGACCCAACAATGTGACATATTGCTCATGGATCAAGATGAGCCTGTGACTTACCAGGAAGCCATTGTTGGCCCAGAATATGAGAAATGGCTTGAGGCCATGAGATCTGAAATGAAATCCATGTATGCTAACCAGGTATGGACCTTGGTTGACCCACCTGAAGGGGTAAAATCCATTGGGTGCAAGAGGGTTTTCAAGAAGAAAACTGACATGGATGGTAACGTGCATACCTTTAAGGCGTGATTGGTGGCTAAGGGTTTCAAACAAATTCATGGTGTAGACTATGATGAGACTTTTTCCCCAGTTGCAATGCTTAAATCCGTTCGGATCTTGCTTGCTATTGCAGCATACCACGATTATGAAATCTGGTAAATGGATGTCAAAATTGCTTTCCTTAATGGAAATCTTCTCGAGGATGTGTATATGACACAACCTAAGGGTTTTGCCACTCCACAAGATGATGGAAAGGTGTACAAGTTGTAACGATCTATTTATGGATTGAAGCAAGTTTCCAGAGGCTGGAATCTTCATTTTGATAATACAATAAAATAATTTGGTTTCATCAAGAATGAAGAAGAATCTTGTGTCTATAAGAGGGTTAGTGGGAGCACAATTGTCTTTTTGGTGTTGTATATGGATGATATACTACTCATCGAAAATGACATCCCTACCCCACAGTCTGTAAAGACTTAGTTAGGGAACTGCTTTTCTATGAAGGACTTAGGCGAAGCCACCTATGTATTAGGTATCAGGATCTATAAAGATAGATCACAGAGATTGCTTGGCCTAAGTCAGAGTACATACATAGATAAAGTGTTAAGATAATTTAACATGCATGAACCCAAGAAAGAACTCTTGCTTATGTCATATGGTGTAAGCCTATCTAAGGCTCAATCTCCTTCCACCCAGGACGAGAGGGATCGCATAAGCAAGATTCCATATGCATCTGCAATTGGGTCTATCATGTATGTCATGTTATGTACTTGACTAGACATCTCGTATGCTTTGAGCATGACGAGCAGGTACTAGTCTGATCCCGGTGAGAGTCGCTGGACTACTGTCAAGAACATCCTTAAGTGCTTGAGAAGGACTAAGGATTCATTCTTGGTATATGAAGTCGAGGAAGAGTTAGTGGTAAAGGGTTACACTAATGCCAGCTTCCAAACTGATAAAGACGACTCCAAATTGCAATCAGGTTATGTTTTTTGCCTAAATGGTGGGGCTCTGAGCTGAAAAAGTTCAAACTAGGAGACAGTCATCGATTCTACCACAGAGGCTGAGTTTATTATTGCCTCTAATGTAGCAAAGGAGGCTGTTTGGATCAGGAAGTTCATTGCTGAACTTAGCTCTATTCCTAGCATTATGGACCCAGTGGACCTCTATTGTGATAATAATGGAGCCATTTCACAAGCTAAAGAGCCTAGATCTCACCAGCGATCCAAACATATACTTAGATGCTTCCATCTCATTCGAGAGATCATCGATAGAGAAGATGTGAAGATATGCAAAGTACCAACAGATGATAACATTGATGATCCACTGACGAAACCTATTGCATAGCAGAATCATGAAGGTCACACTAGATCTTTAGGCATTAGACATATGTCTGATTGGCTCTAGTGCAAGTGGGAGATTGTTAGTGTATACCCTAGAGGTCGATATATTTCGTCTATAATTACAAACATTGTATTATGCTATTTTTATATGAGGCATTCCATTTATTGTGTTATTTATGATAAACATAATAAAGTCCTTAGAATAGTAAGTTTGATGCCATAGGACATCAAGTGGATGACTTGATCGTGAGATCCTATTGGATAAAATTAGAATACTATTTGTAAATGTCCCTAGTCAAGTATTATTGTTAATTAGGCAACAATAATGTATTGAGACTAGTATGTGCGTAGACTAATGGCCACATCTCACGAGTCATGAATATGAGATATCAAGTCTTCATATGGGTATATATATTAAGAGTAATGATGTATTAGACTAACTCGCCATAAGAACGCTACGTGGATCGTTACGTGAGTGTCATAAGCGATTCTCATAGTGATAATGGTGTATGTGGTCCTTTGACCTGAAATCACTACGATTCCTACATGAAGAGTTGTATTTTTTGATGCCATCAAATCTCATCCGTAATAAGTGATTATAAAGTTAGTTATTGGACATACTGCGAATTATGTGGAGGAATGTGAGTGACCTAGATGAGATTTGTCCCTCCTACATAACAAGAGTGATATCTTTGGGGTCCTTGATTGAGTGAGACTACGAAATACATGACCATGCTCAAATGAGTCAATATGAGATATTGATCTTATTTACTACGTCTACGCGAGTATCAGGAAACGAAAGATTGAATTATACAAGGGTGACATGTTCCATGCCTTGTGTTCAATCTAGATATCTAGACAAAGGGACTAGACTAGACGGAAACATTGATCACGGAAAGGTTATGTTAAATCACTTACATTCTCATTACTTGGGTAGCAGCGATGTGTTGCTAGATACCGCTCACTGCTTGTAATATTAAAATGAGATTTTAATATTACTGCCAACGTCATGAGAACCTATAGTGTCACACACTTAGAACAAACTAAATTGGAGTAAATAGAATCCAAGTTAGACTGGGAATTCTATCGCGGGCCAAAATTCATAACAGATGAGCCCAAGCCTTCACACTAACCCTACTACTGCTCTTTCACTCAAGGATTCTAAAAGAAGCTGTTAGAGGCTTCTTAGAGAAGCTAATGCAAAGGCTTCTCGGAGAAGCTAATGCAAAGCTTCTTGGAAAAGCTAATGTAAGGCTTCTTGGAGAAGCTAATGCAAGGCTTCTTGGAGAAGCTAATGCAAGGCTTCTTGGAGAAACTAGAAGCTAATGCAAAGCTTCTTGGAGGAGTTAATGCAAAGCTTCTTGGAGAAGTTAATGCAAGCCTTCCTGGAGAAGCTGTTAGAGGCTTCTCAGAGAAGCTAATGGAAAGGCTTCTCAGAGAAGCTAATGCAAAGCTTCTTGGAGAAGCTAATGTAAAGCTTCTTGGAGAAGCTAATGTAAAGCTTCTTGGAGAAGCTAATGTAAAGCTTCTTGGAGAAGCTAATATAAGGCTTCTTGGAGAAGCTAGTATAAGGCTTCTTGGAGAAGCTAATGCAAGGCTTCTTGGAGAAGCTAGAAGCTAATGCAAAACTTCTTGGAGAAGCTAATGCAAGGCTTCTTGGAGAAGCTAGTTCAAGGCTTATTGGAGAAGCTAATGCAAAACTTATTGGAGAAGCTAATGTAAGGCTTCTTGGAGAAGATAATGCAAGGCTTCTTGCAGAAGCTAATGTAAGGCTTCTTGGAGAAGCTAATGCAAGGCTTCTTAGAAAATCTAATTCAAGGCTTCTTGGAGAAGCTAATGCAAGGCTTCTTGGAGAAGCTATTAGAGGCTTCTTGGAGAAGCCAATTCAAGGCTTCTTGGAGAAGCTAAGTCAAGACTTCTTAAGGAAGCTATTGGAGGCTTCTTCTATAAAAAGGGCATAAGGGCATAGATTGTAACCCTTGATACACACACATAGTGAAAGTGGGTGATAGATTTCATTCTCTTCACAACTAGCACTGCGTTAGGGAGGCAGGACTCTAAGCGGACATTAGACATTTGTGGGTCTGTTCATGTGGACTATTTAGAGACATCGTCGCTGTTACGGTGCTAGTGGTTTACGTTGATCATCTTTCTTTTGGCTTCAAGATGTATACTCAAAAATCACGTTTCATGGTCCTCTTTTCGCATGGATCCTTGGTGGGAATTCCCTTTTTCCGCTGGGTTTTTAATGTAGGAATTCCCAACAGATAACTTAGAGGATTTGACAAAGACATGGGTTCATATAAATTGATTTGATTCTAAGAAATTCAATTTGAGGAGTAGCATTTAGAGTTTGTTATTTGTATTATTTACATGCAAGACAAGTATTAGAATTAAGGATGACTAATAAGGACAAAATGTCCAATTCTTAGTAGCTTAGGCAATTTTTTTTTCTATAAATACTACAAGGGGTGAAAGCAATATGGCAATTGGATACACTTGCACAAATTCTTAACACATCCTACAATCACATTGACACTTACGGATCATGGGAATAGCCAAGTATGCCTTCCACTTTTCTTGTTTCGTGTATTTTTACATTCAATGAAAGTTTGTTCTATTACTTGTTTTATTTCTTTTTGATCATTTATTTCCTCTAAATTGAAATCTTTATGTTCTTTACATTTATGTTCTTACTAATTGAATTGCTTATTCATCTACTTTGTTTCTATTCATTCTAATTTTTGATTTAATCATTTACATATCTATTTAAATATCAAATGCTTTGTTTATGTGCTTAATTGCCTTTATCGGATTCCAATTGCATTGACATTATCTATTTAGTTTACAATATTTGAGAGTCCTTAAAGAGGAAATTCCCTTCATAGATTATTAACTAGAATTAACACTTTGTCAAATTTAAGACAATTTTAGTGGCAAAACTTTAGTGAAACAAATTGGCATGCTTGGTGGGACCAAATCAAGTGTTTGGTTTGTGAAAATCTTAGTTTGAAAAATTTTCTTGCGTTTAAGTAGTGGAATACAATGCCAAGAATATATGGAAATCCATTTTCATCCTAAAACTCCCAAAGAAATAATGTGGCAAATGTTGTGGGAGATTCATTCTAATTGCCACAAAATCTTGTAATAAATGACATTACTACTTCAAGAATTCATGTTTTTGGAATTGAAAGAAGAAGTCCTAATTGTGGATCAAGGACTATGCTTATGTATGGTTACCCCTTGGTTTTATGCCACAAACTATAGCCTAAAATTTAGGAACTACCCCATTAGTTTATACTAATCTTGTGGTCGCTAATTTTCCATAACTAACTAGAGTTCCTACAAGTTCACAAACTCAAAATATATCATCAATGGGAAACATTACCACCTTTTGACCAAAAAAACTAAAACTTGGGAAATCTTATATTTCCTACTATGTCTAGGGATATGCCAACTCTGACAGGGAATACCTTAACTTCCTTGAATAATATTAGGCAATAGGTCAATGAAAGCAACCATGAGATGATCAATATGCTTACTTAGCAAATGACCACAGTAATAACCCCTCTGATTGAATAAACTAATAGCACTTATAACACATTGGCTCATCAAATGGGTGGAATTGCTTATGTGTTAGGAAATGGTGAAAATCCAAATGAACCTATGTTCCAACAAGTAGGGAATGCACAACCACCCTATGGCCAAAATCAAAATGATCTCCAACTTGAGGGAATTCGAGTAGTGGCTACAAACCAAAATGTTGATGAAGTTTTACAAAGAGTTTGATAAAATAATGTTTGGGGCATCAACAAATTATTCAAGTAGTTAAACAAATCTTGAATAGGTTTGGGTTCAATGTAGGCTACACTAACCAACCTTTCTTTGTCTCAACATTTCTTGAGTTCATTAAATAGGTTGAACTTCTTGTCAATATTGTCTAAATTTTCTAGAGAAAGTGGTGAATCCATTGTTGAGCATATATCTCAATATATAATTGAAGTGGGAGATATTGCTAGTAATGAGTATTTAAATATGAAATATTACCCTAGTTCATTAAAAAAGAATGCATTCACCTGGTTTTTGACCTTGAGACCTAATTTGATACTTACTTAGGCCTAGCTTGAGAGAAGTTTTCATGAGCAAATTTTCAAGGGAGAAATAAAGGTATGCCTAACAGACTTGTTTAGGATTAAGTGAATGCATAGGGAATCAATCGATGATTATTTATCTAGATTTTGACAAATGAAAAGTCAATGTTTTACACCCATCCCTAATGCTGAAATGGTTAAAATGGTGGCTAGTGCCCTAGATTATTGGATTAGGAAAAATTTAGTCAATTAACTATTCCTCGATGTGGCACAGTTAGTTGACAAATTTAGGCAAATCGAACAGCTTAAGGTAGAAAAAGATAAGGTATAGAAACTTCCAAAGAAGGGAAAGATAGCCTTTATTGAGTTCGAAGAAGGGAGACTACAGTTCAATGGAAAAGGATAAATAGAGATAAAAATGGATTATGATCCCTTCGAGGTAAATGCAAGTTATGTGGAGCTAGCATATCAGAAGCAAATTAATATGATCAATGTTACTGATAGCATTGAGCAGAGAATTGATACTAATATAACATAGATATGTTTGAAGCTAATGGGAAGGAAATATATCCAAAGGCTAGAGAAGCTCTGGTGGATTTTCTACTAAGGAAAAAGGAAGAAGACAAAGGTGTTTCACTGTGCCCTAGATGCAGTGTAGTCTTCGATAAGTTGGTTGCTAAGAGCTACAAATTGGCTAAAACATATCCTAAAATAAAAACATCTAGGGCTACTATAGATAGAAACCAAAAGAAAACATAAGCTGGCCATAGGATTTGTGCTCCTTAAAAGGGCATGAATCGATGTTCACAAAATAAGAGCTAAAACCTTGTCCTAGGTCTCCTCGTGAACATCTACCTCACGTTTAGGAAGGTTCTGACACAACCCCTTTCCTCGGGTGAGTACACATACTCGTAATGAAGAATGATGATGATCACACGAACCATGTCGTGGTCTTGATACCTGTATCAAGGTCTGAAAGCCCTATACCATAGGGTGAAAATTCAAAAAATCCTCAATAGATAAATCAAAAATACAATTTAACAGTATATTGGAAAACATTATGGTGCTTCCAGCTGTATAAGTTACAAAATTTTAAGATAGAAATCATTTTGAAGAAAATGATGCCTATGGAATACTTTACAAGTAATACTGTATTAAGGGTCTTCTTACTAAAATTAATTATTATTATTTACTTTCTATAAGGCAAATCTCTTTACTTTCTCTGGATTTATCTCGGAGAGCCTCTCTTGCCCTTCACATGCTTAATAATAAAGTCTCTATTTGCTCCTCAAGTACATAAGCCATGAGCTCACTTTTTGGCATTCCTTGCCAAACATGAAACATTTCTCATAGTTGCACATGGACAGAGAATGTCAACTTACTTCTTTTACTTGAGGTTTTTCTATTTTGGCCTCATAGTTAATTAACATAAAAAGACATACCACAACCTTTCAACTTGTTAATTTATAGAATTTGATGCTCGATTCCTTATACTTGGCTAATGGCCCAATCAATCAAATATTGAAATTCTCAACCCAATGGCAACTAAATATCATACATATACAACTACCAAGGTAGTATATATAAATAAAGCAATTTCATTTATATACATAATCATGGTTAGCCGAATGACCTCCAATGAGAGTCCCATACATTGAAGATTTCATAAATTAGATAATCAATTCATACAATCCAAACATGCTATATATATATATATATATATAGTTTTCTAGACTAATTCAGATGAGTTAAGAACTCGTTCAGTATTGTCAGCAGGAGATCAAAGATTTTCTTGCGAAAGGACTCATTAGGAAAAGTAAGAGTCCATAGTCTTGTTCTGCCTTCTACGTTAACAAACAAGTTGAGATCAAAAGAGGTACTCCTCGATTGGTCATAAATTACAAACCACTTAATGAAGCACTCCAATGGATTCGGTATTCGATTCCAAATAAGAAAGATCTTCTTAAAAGACTGCACTCAGCTAACATCTTTTCTAAATTCGACATGAAATCTGGATTTTAGCAAATCCAAATCAAAGAAAATGATCGCTACAAGACGACTTTCACTGTACCATTTGGGTAGTATGAATGGAACGTAATGCCCTTTGGTCTAAAAAATGCTCCTTCGGAATTCCAAAGGATCATGAACGAAATATTCAATCCTTACTCAAACTTTACTATCGTCTACATTGATGATGTTCTTGTTTTTTCTTAATTAATAGATCAACATTTTAAACATATTAATATATTTATTGGAGTCATTAAAAGAAATGGTCTTGCAGTCTCCAAGTCAAAGATTAATCTTTTCCAAACTAAAATTAGATTTCTTGGTCATAATATTCATCAAGGAACTATCAATCCTATTAATCGAGTAATTAAGTTTGCTGACAAGTTTCCAAACTAAATTATTGACAAAAATCAATTACAAAGATTTCTTGGTTGTTTAAATTATGTTGCTGACTTTTTTCCTCAGCAAAGTAATCTTGTCAAACCATTACATAATCGTCTGAAAAAGAGTCCTCCTCCTTGGTCAGATGCTCACACAAACATTGTCAAACAGGTAAAATTCCAGGTAAAGGATCTTCCATGCCTTTATCTTCCAAATCCTCAAGCTTTCAAAATTATTGAAACTGATGCCTCTGACATTGGTTACGGTGGCATTCTCAAACAGCGTGTCACAAACAAAGAACATATCATTGCATATGCATCAAAACATTGGAATCCTGCATAGCAGAATTATTCAACTGTAAAAAAGGAAATCTTAGCAATTGTTCTTTGCATTTCAAAGTCTCAATATGATTTATTAAATCAAAAAATTTTAATCAGAGTCAATTGCAAATCTGCAAAAGATATTTTATAAAAGGATGTTAAAAATCTTGCTTCAAAACAAATTTTTGCTAGATGGCAAGCAATCTTGAGTGTTTTTTATTTTGACATTGAATATATCAAAGGCACCTCAAGCACTTTACCTGACTACCTTAAAGTAACCCCATGCCAAGGTCAACACGATCTTCTTCCTCTAGGGGAAGAGGCACAGGTAATCCGCCCCTGGCACAGCCAGCCAAATCATCTTCTTAACCAGGGTCTTCAACCCTTCCATCTGGGTCATCCACCCAGGCTACGGTTGAGTCATTGACACAGAAAAAATAATCAAAAGAAGACTATGCCATGCCAATCACAACCTTGTTAGCCCTGCAAGATCAAGGCTTAACCCATCTCCTAGATAAAACATGGAAACAGATCTTCGCTGAAGAATTTGATGAAGGAACTAACATTCAAACCATGATTCAAACCCTTATAGGTAAAGCCATTGTCGTTAACCAACTAAAAAAGGATTTAATCATCCAACCTCAACCCATCTCTTCCAAACCACACTACATTCCAAAAGAAAGTTTTTGGCCTGTAATCCAAATGGAACCAGAATTCTGGAATTCGAACCTAAACAAAGTTTCTCCAAAAAATTGTCCAACCAATTTTCATTTCAAACCTTTTTCTTTAAACAAAAAAGGCAATTTTATGAGTTTATTCTTGTGGATTATGACTCTGTTTCTCTTAAGCATTACAAGGATCCTAAAGATGAGTCTTACATAACTCATTCAACAATATAGATTTTGAAGGTCATGACACTGCAAAATTTGGCAAGAATCCAAACTCAGCAGAGCCAGATTTCTCCCTCAGTAATCTTTTCTTCCAAGTAATGAAATAATCTTTCTTCTTTTTTTCTCTCTCGCCGGGGCAAAAATAAGGCTCTGCCGGGTCCCTGGTTTGAACTTTTCTTTTCATGTTTTAAATTTATTTTCTACACTTTAATTTATGTCTTTCAATTTTATGTTTTAATTAATTTACATAGCATGTAAAGCAGTCCATCTGCTTTCCTACTTTCTTTCATCCTGTCTCTTCCGCCTTTCCCGTGATCTTCGACCTTGTCTCTGGTATCAGAGCCTGATGGGGAAGTAGGAATGTAAATGGTAGATTTAATTTATTTATTATCTTATTGAACTGGATATTAATGTTATTATATCGATTAATCATTATTCTGCTTTGATCTTTATCTGCTTTATTTATTATATTAACTGAATTATATAATAATGTTATTATTATATATGGATCTGGATAGTACGCATCCATATGTTATCTTTTCTTAACTAGACGGTACATAATGTCTGGTGTTGGATCTATTCAGTGGGGCTGTAGCAGTAAGTCTTGGGGAGGCGGTAAGTCTAATTTGATGATGTCATCACAGGTAGTGAAGGATGGGGCACAATGGTGACCATGGTTAAGAATTGATAAATAAACGCGGTGGCTAAAGATCTAGGTATGATCTACTAAAATTTTAGTGAATTGTTCAGAAGGTAATACTTAAACTAGACATAAATCAAAGTATGAAACATGATAATTTTAAGATCTAGTTCAAAGGATAAAACTTGACTTAAATTTTCCCTTACAAATCTATGGAACCAAATGAGGGTAATGATATCAGGGGTTAAGTTCATATCTGTTATCTGCTGTTTATTTTCTTGCTATTTTATTTTTATCCTCTTTCCTACTATTTCCTGCATTTATATTCTTATATTCTGTCTTTTATTTCTGTCTTCTACATCTTCTATTTTAATCTTCTGCCATGTTGTGTTCTCTGTCTTCTAAGTTTACTTTCAAATCTTCTCAATCCTCTTCATCATCTCTCACTGAGCAACAAATTAATCCATCTTCATCAAACATCTTTAATGAAGAAATTTGTTTTGAAAACATAAATCAAGACATGGATGACTGGGAGATCCCCAGAATCCCAAACAATGAACTCTATAAACTTGAAGGACAATTCTTCAAAAGTTCTGATTACATTATCAGGACTGTAGAGAAACAAATCACTATTGAAGGTGATGATGAAGAATTTCATCTTCTCTGTCCAGAGACCCAACAAATACAATTATCTGCATATTGGATGTGTGTTGGTAGCTGTCAAACCTTTAATTAGAGAAACACTAAAAGCATCTATTCTCCTCTGTCTAAGAGACATAAGACATAATCAATTCCATGATTCACTTCAAGGAACCATAGAAACTAGTCGTGGTCATGGTCCAATCTATTTTAATTATTATCCTAATAGGACTACTAGTCTAAAAGACAAAAATATTCAAGACACATTATTCTTAAACATCAAAGTCTGTGGCTTAGACATGAAGCCCGGATCAATCCCTTTAGCCTTAACTTATAGGATTCAATACAAAGTTATGAATTCCTTTTACTCAAAGGTGTTAAAACCAAAAGACAAGGGAGTAACAACGTTATTCCTGACAGACATAACAATGGCCAACATAGTTGTCCCTAAACAAATCCGATGGGAAGATGTAATCCTCCCTGAGAAATGGATTATGGATAAAGCAACTCTAGCTTTGCCCAGAGAAACACCTGAAATTCAAGAAATCACCCAACACTAATCAGGTAGAGTTGAACTAACCTTCAATAAGAGAAATTCGTTTAGCTCTTTAAGATCCTTTAGATGTTCATCCTCCAGATCTGAAGATTTCAGATATGCAGTTTCCAAAAAATCTTTTTCCACATTCCAATCTACTCCATCAATAGTCAATCTTCGAGGGCTGGATACGTCATCAAACATTCCAAGACCTACGTACCAACGTGAAGACGAAGATGAACAGAGATCTATTCAATCTCCAACCTATTCCTCCCTTAATGATGATGTCCATGTTATCTGAATTCATCATAGATAAGGAAACCCTTACGAAAGACTTTTATTTCGCGGAATGGACTCCGCAAAGGAAATGGTTTTTCAAATATTTTAAGGGATCAAATAGAACTGAAATCCAAGAGAAGTTCTACGAATTTCTCAACAATGTCAAACAACATGTCCCATTCTTGAATTAGTTTCATACCTACATGATTAGGAATGAAATTGAATATTCTTAGAGCATTGGTCTGATTGAAGTTAAATCAGCTAATGTTCTTACTGTCTGGCATTGCAAAGATGGTCAGTTAATCAAATCTGAATTACCTCCTTCCAGTCAGTATCTTATCCCAAACGTAAAAGACAAAGATAACAATCCTATCTTAGCTTCTCCTTTCAAGACTAAAGTAGAAGTTGAGCCGATCAATTCGAATGACATTAAAAGTCTTATGGAGCAAAATAATTATACAAATAAATACCTTCAAGTTTTAGGTGAAAAATTAGTTAAACAATCCTTAGATAAACCTTCAACCTCGAGAACCAAAAATGATGAAACAAAACCCTCTAAATCAATCGAAAAGCCTCTCTTCAAACTATTGAAAGTTAGCAAATAGCTTAAAGAAAGCATAAAACTTTTAAATAATCCAAAACCATCTAACCAAAACCTCATTAACGAATTTATGGAAAGACTAAACTTAGTCGCCCCAGATACACCACAAACCAAAGAGTCAAAGACTATTAAATCTAAAGATAAAAATCTGATTGTTAATACAATTAGACAATCTAGTTCACAATCGGGATTTGATTGCCTAGAAACTGAAACTGAGACAAATTCTGGTGAATCCTGTAATTAGCCAAACTCTTAACTAGAAAAATCCTTCGAAAGTCTATTATCAAATAGCGATAACTCCAGATCTGTTGCTTAAAGAATGAAATCCAAACTTCAGAAGTTTTAGTACAAACAACATATATGAGTGGAACATCAATGGGATGACTGAATATGCCATCATCAATACTCTTCAGCATATGACCATGGTGTCTACTAGTTATCAAACTTTGTATGGCTGTCCAAAAGAAGTCATCGTCGGTATCTTTGTTTCATGGTTTTCCGGCCAGCTCAAAGGTTGGGGAGATAACTATATCTCCGCTTACCAAAAAGTTGAGATTACTGAAGCAATCAAGACTAATGTCGATGGCAATATAATCCTCAGTGACGGGAAGCCAATTCCTGATGCTGTCAACAATTTAATCTTCACAATTGCCTAACATTTCATAATAAATCTGTCTTTATGGAAACATAGGTCTGCCGAACTTCTTTCAAACTTTAAATGCAAAACTCTAGCTGACTTTAGGTGGTATAGAGATAACTTCTTAACTAGGGTTTACACCAGAGAGGATAATCAACAGCCTTTCTGGAAAGAAAAATTTCTTGCTGGTCATCCAAAATCCTTATGCAACAAGGTTTGTGACAAGATCAGAAGTCAATCCCCAAATGGCGAAATCCCATACGAGTAATTAAGTTATGGACAACTCATTGCCTTCATAAAAAAGGTAGCTCTCAAATTCTGCCAAGATAACAAGATTCAGGCCTAACTCGCCAGAGAATAAGCCCAAACCAAGCGGGACTTAGGAATGTTTTGCGAATAATTTGGTCTTCCTTGTGCTAGGAGGAAGCCGAAACCAAAACCAAAATCTGATCCTGTCCAGAAAACTAAATACTACAAACATAAAGCTAGTACCAAACCTAGAAGACTTAAACAAGAATTAAGTCCAAACCTCCAATTAATAATATCAAAGTCCCAAAGAAACCTGTAATTTACTATAACTGTGGCAAACTTGGTCATAT
This sequence comes from Ormosia semicastrata, assembly GCA_029884595.1. Classification (NCBI taxonomy): domain Eukaryota; kingdom Viridiplantae; phylum Streptophyta; class Magnoliopsida; order Fabales; family Fabaceae; genus Ormosia; species Ormosia semicastrata. The sequence continues at coordinate 101,727,414 of JAQQTO010000063.1, forward strand.
TAGTAAATACTGTAGTTTAAAAAAGAAGATAAAATCTTTAAATCTTGAACCAACTATTGAAGAACAAATTAATAATTTGTTAGTTGAATCATCCAAAGAAGAGTCTGATAAAGAATCCTCTGAAGATTTAAACCAAATCCAAAATGATGATATATCATCTGAAGGAGATTCAGATTCTCCTAAAATCAATGTCTTAACAAAGGAGCAAGATCTCCTGTTCGAAGTTCTTAATTCAATTGATGATCCTCAAGATAGGAAAGTCTATTTAGAAAAGATAAAATCTTTAATGGAAGCAAGTTCTTCTAAATCCTTCAAAGAACTGATAATCCAAAATAAATATAATCTAACAGAAACACTTAGAAAACTTGAAAAGAAAACTTCTACAAAAACTGTAACAATCCAAGATCTTTAATATGAAATTAATAATCTGAAAATTGAAGTTAAACAACTTAAAGAACAGCAAAGCTTGCATTAAATTATAATATCCCAACTTCAAGATATTCAAATTGATTCTGATAAAGATACAATTCCAGAAAACAAAAGTCAAAAAAGTCAAAAGACTGAAAATCAAGAAGATAAAGAATTCTTTGCACAAATAATTAATCAAATGAAGATTCAAAAGTTCTTTTTTAACATAAACATCAAAATTGATGATTTTGTCCTTAATACTATCGCACTATTCGACACAGGGGCAGATTCAAATTGTATTTTGGAGTGATAAATTCCAACAAAGTATTTTGAAAAAACATCCAAACAGCTCAGCGCAGCTAACGGTTCAAAACTAAAAATCAAATTCAAACTTTCATCTGCAATCATAGAGAACCAAGGTTTCCAAGTTGAAACTTCCTTCTTACTTGTCAAAAATCTCAAAAATGAAGTGATCTTAGGAACACCGTTCATCAGATTACTTTTTCCTCTACAAATCACGGATGAAGGGATTACTATCCAAGATCTTAGTCAAACAATCATTTTCAAATTTCTTAGGAAACCAATACTAAGGAACCTCAACTTAATCCAACATAAACAAAATCAAATCAATTATCTAAAAGAGGAAATTTCCTTTAAAAACATTGATTCCAACCTTAGTTAACCCCAAATCCAGAAAAGGATTCAATCTCTTCTTAAAATGATTCAAGGATCAATTTGTTTAGATCTTCCAAACTATTTTTGGGAAAGGAAGAAACATATGGTGGATCTTCCCTACGAAAAGGATTTCAATGAAAAACAAATCTCTGTAAAGGCTAGACTAATTCAAATGAGTCAAGAACTCGTTCAGTATTGTCAGCAGGAGATCAAAGATCTTTTTGCTAAGGGACTCATTAGGAAAAGTAAGAGTCCATAGTCTTGTTCTACCTTCTACGTTAATAAACAAGCTGAGATTGAAAGAGGTACTCCTTGATTGGTCATTAATTACAAAGTGCTCAATGAAGCACTCCAGTGGATTTAGTATCCGATTCCAAAAAAGAAAGATCTTCTTAAAAGACTGCACTCAGCTAAAATCTTTTCTAAATTCGACATGAAATCTAGATTTTGGCAAATCCAAATCAAAGAAAGTGATCACTACAAGACAGCTTTCACTGTACCGTTTGGGCAGTACGAATGGAACACAATGTCCTTTGGTCTAAAAAATGCTCCTTCGGAATTCCAAAGGATCATGAAAGAAATATTCAATCCTTATTCAAACTTTACTATTGTCTACACTGATGATGTTCTTGTTTTTTCTCAATCAATAGATCAACATTTTAAACATATTAATATCTTTATTGGAGTCATTAAAAGAAATGGTCTTGCGGTCTCCAAGTCAAAGATTAATATTTTCTAAACTAAAATTAGATTTCTTGGTCATAATATTCATCAAGGAACTATCGATCCTATTAATCGAGTAATTGAGTTTGCTGACAAGTTTCTAAACCAATTTATTGACAAAAATCAATTACATAGATTTCTTGGTTGTTTAAATTATATCATTGACTTTTTTCCTCAGCTACATAATTTTATCAAACCATTACATGATCTTCTGAAAAAGAGTCCTCCTCCTTGGTCAGATGCTCACACAAACATTGTCAAACAGTTAAAATCCTAGGTAAAGGATCTTCCATGCCTTTATCTTCCAAATCCTCAAGCTTTTAAAATTATTGAAACTGATGCCTCTAACATTGGTTATGATGGCATTCTCAAACAGTGTGTCATAGACAAAGAACATATCATTGCATATGCATCAAAACATTGGAATCCTGCATGACAGAATTATTCAACAGTAAAAAAGGAAATCTTAGCAATTGTTCTTTGCATTTCAAAGTTTCAATCTGATTTATTAAATCAAAATTTTTTAATCAGAGTTGATTGCAAATCTGCAAAAGATATTTTACAAAAGGATTTTACAAATCTTGCTTCAAAACAAATTTTTGCTAGATGGCAAGCAATCTTGAGTGTTTTTTATTTTGACAGTGAATATATCAAAGACACCTCAAACACTTTATCTGACTACCTTAAAGTAGCCCCATACCAAGGTCAACATGATCTTCTTCCTCTAGGGGAAGAGGCACAGGTAATCAGCCTTTGGCACAGCCAGCCAAATCATCATCTTAACTGGGGTCTTCAACCCTTCCATCTAGGTCATCCACCCAGGCTAAGGCTGAGTCATTGACTCAGAAAAAATAATCAAAAGAAGACTATGCCATGTCAATCACAACCTTGTTAGCCTTGCAAGATCAAGGCTTAACCCAATCCCAGATAAATCATGGAAACAAGTCTTCACTGAAGAATTTGACGAAGGAACTAACATTCAAACCATGATTCAAACCCTTATAGGCAAAGCCATTGTAGTCAACCAACCAAAAAAGGATTAAATCATCCAACCTCAACCCATCTCTTCCAAACCACATTACATTCCAAAAGAAAGTTTTTAGCCTGTAATCCAAATGGAACCAGAATTTTGGGATTCCAACCCAAACAAAGTTTCTCAAAAAAAAAATTTCCAACCAATTTTCATTTCAAACCTTTTTCTTTAAACAAAACAAGGCAATTTTATAGTTTATTCTTGTGGATTCTGACTCTGTTTCTCTTAAGCATTATAGGGATCCTAAAGATGAGTCTTACATAAATCATTCAGCAATACAGATGTTGAAGGTCATGACACCTACAGAATTTGGCAAGAATCCAAACTCATTAAAGAAATTTTCTCAGCACTATAACCCAATCGGTTATAATTACTGGGATTACATGCAAGCATGGAGCAACACGTTTTGGCTCTAAAATAAATCCAACTGCCACTCCTGGCTCATTTATTTCAAACAAAATGTCCAGTACAAGTTCCGCCACTGGTTTATACAATTGTGGAATTTCTTTGGACTAATCCAGCAGATTCTTCCAGCAAACATTATGGAAGGATTCCAGTATTTTTTGAAGAAGTTCAACTCGGGTAATGATCTATTTCCAGTTGATCTTCACTTCTTCTTCAAATTATCTTTGGCCTGGATATTTTTCTTGGCAGTGTAAGTACAAGACTCATTATGGTCTTCCCAATCTCCTCCCTGCACTGTAAAGACAAGCGTATACAAAATGGTGGGCTGAATTTGACACCTTCAGAGCATCTATAGACAACATCAAACTATGGTTCCAGAAGAACCCAAAATATCTCAAGACTGCTGATGAAAATGATTGCCAGTTTCTCAATCAATGGGCAAAGATCTTGGCTACTATTGTTGCCTCTTTCGATAAAGAACATCTATTTCAAAACATGGAAGACGTCCTTAGACTCTATAGAAAAATGGATGTTTCTATTAGCAAAGAACCAGTTCCCAAAAGATCTAGTTCTCCTTCACCTTCAATCATCTTGTCTGAAGACTCTGCAAACCAGAACGAAGATGACTGTTACGCAATCAATCTGGAAGAAGATGAATAGTCAAGTTACTATTCAAATCATTATAGTAATCACTGTAGCAATTTACGGAAGACTACTGTTGAACATTGTTCACTGTAGCAGTGCGATTGATTACTGTTTTACTGTTCACAGTAGCGGGACACTGTAGTGTTACTATTGTAATAGTAAAATTTTAGTATATTTATAGGATGTCTGCCCATGATGTTAGACATTCGTTATTTTTATCCCCTTTTAGAGAGAGGTTAGTGAGAGACTCTCCCACCTCCTTTTCTTCCTCTGTAATCTTTTCTTCCAAGTAATGAAATAATCTTTCTTTTTCTCTTCTCTCTCGCCGGGGTAAAAATCTGGCTTTGCCGGGTCCCTAGTTTTAACTTTTCTTTTCATGTTTTAAATTTATTTTCTACACTTTAATTTATGTCTTTCAATTTTATGTTTTAATTATTTTACATAGCATGTAAAGCAGTCCGTCTCCTCTCCTACTTTCTTTCATCCTGTCTCTTCCACCTTTCCTGTGATCTTTGACCCTGTCTCTAGTATCAGATCCTGATGGGGAAGTAGGAATGTAAATGGTGGATTTAAGTTATTGATTATCTTATTGGACTGGATATTAATGTTATTATATCGATTAATCGTTATTCTGCTTTGATCTTTATCTGCTTTATTTATTATCTTTATTGAACTATATAATAATGTTATTATCATATCTGGATCTGGATAGTACGCATCCATATGTTATCTTTTCTTAACTAGACGGTACATAATGCTTGGTGTTGGATCTATTCAGTGGGGCTATAGCAGTAAGTTTTGAGGAGGCGATAAGTCTAATTCGATGATGTTGCCACAGGTAGTGAAGGATGAGGCACGGTGGTGACCATGGTTAAGAATTAATAAGTAAATGCGGTGGCTAAAGATCTAGGTATGATCTACTAAAATTTTAATGAATTGTTTAGAAGGTAATACTTAAACCAGACATAAATCAAAGTATGAAACATGATAATTTTAAGATCTAGTTCAAAGGATAAAACTTGACTTAAATTTTCCGTTACAAATCTATGGAACCAAATGAGGGTAATGATATCAGGGGCTAAGTTCATATCTATTATTTGCTATTTATTTTCTTGCTATTTTATTTTTATTCTCTTTCCTACTATTTCCTGCATTTATATTCTTAGATTCTGGCTTTTATTTCTGTCTTCTACATCTTCTATGTTAATATTCTGCCATGTTGAGTTCTCTGTCTTCTAAGTTTACTTTCAAATCTTCTCATTCCTTTTCATCATTGCTTATTGAGCAATAAACTAATCCATCTTCAACAAACATCTTTAATGAAGAAAATTATTTTGAAAACATAAATCAAGACATGGATGACTGGGAGATCCCTAGAATTCCAAACAATGAACTCTACTTAAAGGACGATTCTTCAGAAGTTCTAATTACATTATCAGAATTGTAGAGAAACAAATCACCATTGAAGGAGATGATGAAGAATTTCATCTTCTCTGTCCAGAGACCTGAAAAGATCAAGCCAATAAATACAATTATCTGCATATTGGATGTGTGCAGGTAGCTATCAAACCTTTAATTAGAGAATGACTAAACGCATCTGTTCTCCTCTGTCTAAGAGACATAAGACATAATCAATTCTATGATTCACTTCTAGGAACCGTAGAAACTAGTCGTGGTTATGGTCCAATCTATTTTAATTGTTATCCTAATAGGACTGCTACTCTAAAAGACAAAAATATTCAAGACACGTTATTCTTAAACATCAAAGTCTGTGGCTTAGACATGAAGCCCGGATCAATCCCTTTAGCTTAATTTATAGGATTCAATACAAAGTTATGAATTCTTTTACTCAAAGACGTTAAAACCAAAAGACAAGAGAGTAACAATGTTATTCCTGATAGACATAACAAAGGCCAACGTAGTTGTCCCTAAACAAATCCGATGGGAAGATGTAATCCTCCCTAAGAAATGGGTTATGGATAAAGGAACTCCAGCTTTGCCCAGGGAAACACCTGAAATTCAGGAAATCACCCAACACCAAGCAGGTAGAGTTGAATTAGCCTTTAATAGGAGAAATTCGTTTAGCTCTTCTAGATCCTTTAGATCTTCATCCTCCAGATTTGAAGATTTCAGATTTGTAATTTCCAGAAAATCTTTCTCTACAATCCAAACTACTCCATCAATAATCAATCTTCAAGGGCTAGATACGTCATCAAGCATCCCAAGACCTATGTACCAATGTGAAGACGAAGATGAACAGAGACATATTCAATCTCCAACCTATTCCTCCCTTAATGATGATGTCCATGTTATCTGAATTAATTATAGATAAGGAAACCTCTAGGAAAGACTTTTATTCCATAGAATGAACTCTACAAAGGAAATGATTTTTTAAAAATTTTAAGAGATCAAGTAGAACAGAAATCCAAGAGAAGTTCTACGAATTTCTCAACAAAGTCAAACAACATGTCCCATTCTTCAATTGGTTTCATGCCTACGTGATTAGGAATGAAATTGAATATCCTTGGACCATTGGTCTAATTAAAGATAAATCAGCTAATGTTCTTACTGTTTAGCATCGCAAAGATGGTGAGTTAATCAAATTTGAATTACCTCCTTCCAGTCAGTATCTTATCCTAAACATAAAAGACAAAGATAACTATCCTGTCTTAGCTTCTCCGTTCAAGACTAAAGTAGAAGAGGAGCCAATCAATCTGAAAGACATTAAAAGTCTTATGGAACAAAATAATTATACAAACAAATACCTTCAAGTTTTAGGTATAAAATTAGTTAAACAATCCTTAGATAAACCTTCAACCTCCGGAACCAAAATTGATAAAACTAAACCTCCTAAATCAATCGAAAAGCCTCTCTTCAAACCATTCAAAGTTAGCAAACAGCTTAAAGAAAGCATAAAACTTTAAAATAATCCAAAACCATCTAACCAAAACCTCATTAATGAATTTATGGAAAGACTAAACTTGGTTGCCCCAGAGACACCACAAACCCAAGAGTCAAAGACTAGTAAATCTAAAGATAAAAATCTGATTGTTAATACAATTAGACAATCTAGTTCATAATCGGGATCTGATTGCCCAGAAATTGAAACTGAGATAAATTCTGTCATCAAGATGAATCCTATGTGTTTGGATGTATACCTTCGAAGACTTGATTTGATGATAACAAACGTGAAGACAAAATGAAGATGATAAATAGACCAAGTCCAAGTTTATATATGATTAGCTTTAAGCTTAGGATCTGTTGTACAGAGCTCACTTTGATATCTCACTGTTTTTGAAAGAACAGATAAAATTGAGGGTAAAAAGAAACTTGAATGTTTTTAAAATGTTTTCCAAGAGCTGGTTTTTTAATAGTTTATTCGAATAGCAACTTGACTATTCGAATAAATCATTCCAACTTTTTGTGTCTTTTAAGCCATTATTCGAATACCATTTGTTTTATTCGAATAATAACTTTTAATCCCTGCTACGTGCTTAAGTTTTTCAAAATGTTATTCGAATAGCATTTTGGCTATTCGAATAAAATGAGTTTTCAGACTGTTTTATTAAAAGACACCATTCGAATAAGTCAGCAGTTATTCGAATAAAGCTCTTCTTTCAGAAACTCTGTTTTTAACTAAGTTATTCGAATAACACAATGGTTATTCGAATAACCCATATCAGATGACCTTTTACGATGGTTTCAGGAACAGTGTTATTCGAATAGAATGATAACCTATTCGAATAAACACGTTACGTACGAACACTGATATGGAAACAAACAGGTTTTTAATTCGGTTTACTTACTTTTAATGCTACCCAACGACTATTTCATCATATTTTCTCTATAAATAGGAACCTTGGGTTACGACTAAAATTGCCCAATACTCTGAATAATTTTCTGCTTGCTCTAATCTGTGAAAATTATTTTCTACGCTCTTTTTGATTAAAAACTTTGAGATATTACTGTGAGAGCTCCATTAGCACTTCAATTTGTATTACCTACTCTGAGTGAGAGTTTCTCTTCATCTACTTTCTGCTATTTTGTATCGAGGGTGAGGTATCCCTCAAGGTTTATATAAGGGTGAGGTATCCCTGCAGGCTGAGGCTTTAGCACAAGGGTAGAGTTTCCCTGTGTGTGAAAAGTACTCTTTTGTGTAATGGTAGCAAGCACCTATTGAAGCTTGTATACTTAGTGAAAAATCTCAGCTTTCGAGGACTGGACGTAGACCACAAGTGGTTAGTAGTCAAACCAGGATAAATACTGTGCCTGCTTCTCTCTCCTTAATCTCTTTATTTTATGCAATTTTAATTTACTGCATATTTATTTTTCACTATTTTTATTATTTCTTTTCTTCTTCTCGTTCCTTCTGTGTATTTATTTATTAAGTTTTTAATATTTGTTTTTGATAAAAAGAGGTTTGAGAAAAAGTTTTATACTCAATTCACCCCCTCTTGAGTATTGGAAGCCACTTGGTAACAAGTGGTATCAGAGCTAGACTCTTGTATAAAGAGCTTAGCAGCTTCAAGAGAATATGGCTTCTTCAAATGGTTTTTCAGAATGATCCTCCATAAACCGACCACCCTTTTTCAACGGGGATGGTTATGCATATTAGAAGGAAAGAATGAAAATCTTCATCGAAGCTATTGATCTAGATGTATGGGATGCTGTCGAAAATGGCGCTTTTATACCCACACATGAGGTCGATGGTGTAAGGACCGAAACACTACGAAATAAATGGTCTGATGAAGACAAAAGAAAAGTTCAATATAATTTAAAAGCCAAAAATATTATTACTACTGCTTTGGGATATGATGAGTTTTTTAAAATTTCAAACTACAAAACTGCTAAAGAAATGTGGGACACTTTGCAAGTTACTCATGAGGGTACTAGTGAAGTTAAGAGGTTGAGAATCAATTCTCTAACTCGTGAATATGAATTATTCAGAATGAACCAAGAAGAAAGCATTCAGGAAATGCAAAAGAGGTTCACCCACATAGTTAATCATCTTGCATCTTTAGGTAAAAAATTTTTGAACGAAGATTTGATTAACAAAGTATTGAGATGTCTTAGCAGGATTTGGCAACCTAAGGTAACAGCTATTTCAGAATCGAGGGACTTGTCCACAATGACTCTAGCTACCCTCTTTGGAAAACTTCATGAGCACGAACTGGAACTGAGCAGATTAAGTCAAAGCGAAGAAAACGATAAAAAGAAAAAGGGGATAGCGCTCAAAGCCACTTCATCAACATTCGACAATGATGATGAAGAAAATGAAGAAAGCTCAGAGAACATCGAGGTAAGTGAAGAAAATCTTAGTTTGTTAGTTAAAAAGTTTGGTAAATTTCTCAGGCAAAAGGGAACGCAAAGAAGACCTCCCTTCCCTCTGAAGAAGACTCATTACAAAGGCGAAGGAGCTTCATCGACTCCAACTTGCTATGGATGTGGCAAACCTGGTCACATGAAAATGGAGTGCCTAATTTACCAAAAGAAGAAGGAGAAATTTGAAAAGAAGCCCTTCAAGGAAAGAAAAGGAAAAAAAGCCTATATAGCATGGGATGAAAACGACATGGATTCAACTGACAGCTCAGATAGCGAGGAAGCTCAACTATGTCTCATGGCCAAAGGAGAAGAAGAAGAAAGTGAAAAGGAGGTGTGCTTGAAAGCCAGGAGTTCAAATTGGTATCTTGATAGCGGCTGCTCCAAGCACATGACCGGGGATGACTCAAAATTCACCATGCTTATTCCTAAGAATCATGGACACGTCACTTATGGTGATAACAACAAAGGAAAAATCCTTGGAATTGGCAAAGTCAGTAAGAACCCTAAGTCCTCTATTGAAAATGTGCTGCTTGTTGAAGGCATGAAACATAACTTGCTTAGTATTAGTCAGTTATGTGATAAAGGAAATAGGGTAATATTTGATTCAAACTGTTGCATAATTGAAGATAAAAATGATAAGCATGTTAAATTCATTGGTCATAGAGTAAACAACATCTATATGATTAATCTTGATGATATATCTTCAAATGATGCGAAATGCCTTTTAAGTAAGAATCATGATTCATGGTTATAGTATAGGAGAATTGCACACATTCACATGGATCACTTAAAGAAGTTGGTCTATAAAGAGCTAGTAATTGGACCACCCAAGCTTAATTTTATAAAAGATAAGTTATGTGATGCATGTCAAAAGGGTAAACAAATAAAGGTCTCTTTTAAAGCAAAAAATATAGTTTCAACTACTAGACCTTTACAACTTTTACACATGGATCTGTTTGGACCTTCTAGAACTATGAACTTTGGTGGGAATTACTATGCTTTAGTGATTGTGAATGATTTTTCTAAGTTTATATGGACTTTATTTCTTGCAAATAAAAATGATGCATTTCTAACTTTTAAAAGACTTGCCAAAGTTATTCAAAATGAAAAAGGTTTTCAAATCTCTTCTATAAGAAGTGATCATCGTGGCGAATTTGAAAACAATGTTTTTGAAATTACTATGATGAACATGGCATTAATCATAATTTCTCTGCCCCTAGAACTCCGCAACAAAACGGAGTTGTAGAAAGAAAAAATCGTTCTTTAGAAGAATGGCGAGAACTATGCTTAATGAGGCTACTCTTCCTAAATACTTTTGGGTGGATGCTGTAAGTACAGCTTGTTATGTAATGAACAGGGCCCTTATAAGGCCTATTTTAAAGAAAATCATATATGAGTTGTATAAGGGAAGAAAGCCAAACGTCTCACATTTTCATGTTTTTGGTTGCAAATGTTTTGTTTTAAATAATGGAAAAGATAACGTAGGCAAGTTTGATGCTAAGTCTAATGAAGGTATATTTCTTGGTTATTCAAATCATAGTAAGGCTTTTCGTATATATAATAAAAGAACTATGACTATGGAAGAATCTATACATGTTGCATTTGATGAAACTGACCCAAGCGGATCGAGAAAGGATATTGCAATTGATGATATTGCAGAAGTCTTAGTGGAAACATATTTGGATAACAAAGAAAAAGAAATCAAAGAGCAAGAAGATAAACAAAGACAAGAAGATTCGCAAGCCTTGGAACTTCCCAAAGAATGGCAAACTTCAAAATATCATTCCCTTGATCAAATAATAGGTGATGTATCTAAAGGTGTAAGTACTCGTAATTCACTTAGAAATACGTGTAATCACTTAGCTTTTATTTCTCAAATTGAACCTAAGGATTTAATTAAAGCTTTTGATGATGAACATTGGATCTTAGCTATGCATGAGGAATTAAATCAGTTTGAAAGAAATCAAGTTTGGGAATTAGTTGCTAGACCTAATAATCACCCCATAATTGGCACTAAATGGGTTTTTAGAAACAAACTTGATGAAAATAGGTTAATAACTAGAAACAAAGCTAGGCTGGTCGCCAAAGGATATAATCAAGAAGAAGGTATAGATTATGAAGAAACCTATGCACCTGTAGCTAGATTAGAAGCTATTAGAATGTTACTTGCTTATGCTTGCATCATGGATTTCAAATTATATCAAATGGATGTCAAAAGTGCTTTTTTAAATGGTTTTATTCAAGAGGAGGTATACGTTGAACAACCTCTAGGTTTTGAAAATCATGAACTACCCAACCATGTTTTTAAACTTAAAAAGGCTTTATACGGTTTAAAGCAAGCTCCTAGAGCTTGGTATGAAAGGTTGAGTAAGTTCCTTTTAGAAAATGATTTTTCAAGAGGAAAAGTCGATACTACCCTTTTTATTAAAAATAAAAAGCATGATATTCTTCTTGTGCAACTGTATGTTGATGATATTATCTTTGGTGCTACTAATGAATCCCTGTGCAAAGAATTTGCTAAGACAATGCAGAATGAATTTGAAATGTCAATGACGGGAGAGTTGAATTTCTTCCTCAGACTTCAAATCAAATAAACGAACGAAGGGACATTCATAAGTCAAACCAAATACTACAAGGAATTGCTCAAGAGATTCGAAATGGAAAACGCTAAACACATGGCCACTCTGATGGGCACTTCTTGCTACTTGGACAAAGATGAAGGAGGTAAATCAGTAGAAATAACGAAATATAGAGGTATGATTGGATCTCTCATTTATCTTATTGCTAGTAGGCCAGATATAATGTTTAGTGTATGCATGTGTGCTAGATATCAGGCAAACCCTAAGGAATCTCATTTAAGTGCTGTTAAACGAATAATGAAATATCTAGTAGGCACTTCACAAATGGGCTTGTGGTACCCTAAGGGTGCCTCTTGTAGCCTATTTATTCTGACTCTGATTTTGCTGGGTGCAAATTGGACAGAAAGAGTACTAGTGGGACATGCCACTTGCTTGGTAGTTTTTTAGTTTCTTGGCATAGCAAGAAACAAAATAGTGTGGCTTTGTCTACCACGATTTGAATATGTTGTAGCCGGGAAGTGGTGGCGCTAAAACCCTATGAATGAAGCAATACCTTTTAGACTACGGTCTTCACTTGATCACATCCCGATAAGATGTGATAACACTAGTGCAATAAATATCTCTAAGAATCCCATTCTGTATTCCAGAACAAAGCATACAGAGATAAGACATCACTTTATCAGAGATCATGTACAAAAAGGGGATTGCATTCTTGAGTTTGTTGAAACATCTAAGCAACTTGCAGATATCTTCACTAAACCCTTAGCAAAAGAAGCATTCTTTTATATTCGAGGAGAATTAGGCATAATTGATCAATCCAATATATAATCGCATGTTTTATTGCTGAATATTATCACATGACCATATGCCTTGAATTTCATGAATGTATGTTTTTCTGTGTTTCTTTGTTAGTTTTATTCAAACAAACAGGCTTTTATTCGAATAAACTTCTTTACTGCTTGTTTAAAATGTGTTGAATATCAATTTTATTCGAATAAAACTTAGTTTATTCGAATAAACTGGCTTCTGTGTTAAAACTTGTTTGAATATCTTTTCTGTCTATTCGAATAAATCCCCCCTTATTCGAATAACCAGACTCCTTCTTTTATCAGTCTCTATTTTTGCCCTCTGTCTATTTGAATAAACCTCAGGCTATTCGAATAACCAGAGCCCTGTTTTATCAGTCATAACTGATGGCTTTCAGTCTATTCGAATAACTTCTACAGTTATTCGAATAAAGCCTTTTGTTTTGCCAAAACGCTTGGTTTTCCCTGATGATCTATTCGAATAGAAACCCCCTCTATTCGAATAAACCCTAGCTGAAACACCCTTTCAACACCTGTCCTTTCAGTTTCCAAGCAAGATTTATTCGAATAAACCATTGTTTATTCGAATAAACAAGGGCCTCCCTTTAAATAACTCCTGCGCGCCCAACCGTTTCACTCCCTCTTCTCTCCTTTCTTTTCTTCTCTGCTTTTCACCTTCCCATTGTCACTTCCTCTCCTACTCTTCTCTACCATCTTCGTCACTTCCTCTTCGTCACTCCCAATCACCATGGCCTCCTCCTCCAGCAAGCACCCATGCACGAAGACTGCTCCATGCAACAATCCTCTTGACTTGAGAAGGCTCTCATCCAACGAAGAGCATTGTGCCTGCTTCATCACGCACTTCTGGGAGCGTAACCTGGTCCAACCCAAGTACCTTGACCTCTTTTTCTTCCAGCAACACCGTTGTTTCGACTTTCTGACCCTGCTGCAAAACCAGGGAGTTCTTCAGCTCTGCTCTCACCGGGCCACTCTCTATCCAGTTCTGGTGAAGATGTTCTTTTGCAATCTGGCATTTGATGGCCAGAACCTTCTCTCTGAGGTCTATGATCAGAACATTGTGATCACACCGCTGGACTGGCTAACTTTGTTTGGGCTGCAGTTCACTGGCGCCCTTGTTAAAGATGATGACAACCCTTTCCTTGAAGAGTTCAACAAGCTTCAGGCGATTGAGGACCTGTTGAAGCCTGGTCTAGCCTTGCCTGACAAGGGTCTCAAGGGTGGCATACTGAAGAGACAAGATAGGCTTTTGCATTACGCCTTTACTCGCATCTTGGCTCCCCGTGGTGGAAATTACACTTACCTAAGCGAGGATGACATCTTCATGCTTTGGTTTCTGAAGAATGGCCATCAGATCAACTGGCCTGTGTTTATCATGAAACACATGATAAGGGCCAAGGGCAAGGAAAAATTTGACTTGCCTTATGGCATTCTCGTCACTACTTTGCTGAGCAAGTATCCTCAGGTCTTGGAGACTGAGCGAGCCATTGCCCTGACTCACCACAATGTTTTTGGCTCCCACACCTTACGCAAAATGAAGATGATCCAAACCGATGAAGGCTGGGTGTACCCAGATAAGGTTGCTGAAGATGAGCTTGACCCTGCTGATGCCCCTGCTGGCCCCGCTGATGTACCTGCTGCTGCACCTGCTCCTATCACCTTAGAACAGATCATGGCCACCTTGCATGACAACAGAGCCTATATGGAACATACTTTTTCTATTCTTTTTGATAGAATAGAAGGTGTTGAACGTGAGGTTACTACTCTCTAATCTGCGTCACCTGCTCTTGCACCAGCTTCTTCACCACCACCTCCGGATACCTATTTCTAGGAACCTTAGTTCTTAGGATCTCTATTTTTGCCTTCATGTTATTTATTTCTGGCTTTTGTAATTGAATCTTTTGATTAATGCATAAATATAGTTTCTTGATGATCTATTGATATGAGTATGCTTCCTTTTATGCACTTATATTTAGATATATGTTTATGGGACTTACCCCTCCTTTTTGCTCATGACAAAAGGGGGAGAAAATTTTGATTATTTGAATTTAATTGAGAAAAGACAGGTAAACTTAAAATGAAGATTGGATTCAAATTGAAAGGGGGAGCTGCGCACATATCTGACATACATTACCTCTTATAATTAAAGAGAGGGAGTAAGCTTTTATACCTCTTTGTGAATTCCAATTATATGCACTAACTCTTTTCTCATTGATAGTTTGTCATCATCAAAAAGGGGGAGAATGTGTTTGGATGTATACCTTTGAAGACTTGTTTTGATGGTAACAAACGTGAAGACAAAATGAAGATGATAAATAGACTAACTCTAAGTTTATATATGATTAGCTTTAGGACTTAGGATCTGTTGTACGGAGCTCACTTTGATATCTCACTGTTTTTGAAAAAACAGATAAAATTGAGGGTAAAAAGAAACTTGAATGTTTTTAAAATGTTTTCCAAGAACTGGTTTTTTAATAGTTTATTCGAATAGCAGCTTGACTATTCGAATAAATCATTCCAGCCTTTTGTGTCTTTTAAGCCATTATTCGAATACCATTTGTTTTATTTGAATAATAACTTTCAATCCCTGCTACGTGCTTAAGTTTTTCAAAACGTTATTCGAATAGCATTTTGGCTATTCGAATAAAAGGAGTTTTCAGACTGTTTTATTAAAAGACACCATTCGAATAAGTTAGCAGTTATTCGAATAAAGCTCTTCTTTCAGAAACTCTGTTTTTAACTAAGTTATTCGAATAACATAATGGTTATTCAAATCACCCATATCAGATGGCCTTTTACGATGGTTTCAGGAACAATATTATTCGAATAGAATGATAACCTATTCGAATAAACACGTTACGTACGAATACTGATATGGAAACAAACAGGTTTTTAATTCGGTTTAATTGCTTTTAATGCTACCCAACGGCTATTTCATCTTATTTTCTCTATAAATAGGAACCTTGGGTTACGACTAAAATTGCCCAATACTCTGAATAATTTTCTACTTGCTCTAATCTGTGAAAATTATTTTCTACGCTCTTTTTGATTAAAACCTTTGAGATATTACTGTGAGAGCTCTATTAGCACTTCAATTTGTATTACCTACTCTGAGTGAGAGTTTCTCTTCATCTACTTTCTGCTATTCTGTATCGAGGGTGAGGTATCCCTCAAAGTTTGTATAAGGGTGAGGTATCCCTACAGGTTGAGGCTTTAGCACAAGGGTAGAGTTTCCCTGTGTGTGAAAAGTGCTCTTTTGTGTAACGGTAGCAAGCACCTATTGAAGCTTGTATACTTAGTGAAAAATCTCAGCTTTCAAGGACTGGACGTAGACCACAAGTGGGTTAGTGGTCGAACCAGGATAAATACTGCGCCTGCTTCTCTCTCCTTAATCTCTTTATTTTATGCAATTTTAATTTACTGCATATTTATTTTTCACTATTTTTATTGTTTCTTTTCTTCTTCTCGTTCCTTCTGTGTATTTATTTATTAAGTTTTTAATATTTGTTTTTGATAAAAAGAGGTTTGAGAAAAAGTTTTATACTCAATTCACCCCCCTCTTGAGTACTAGAAGCCACTTGGTAACATCATATAATCAGCCAAACTTTTAACTAGAAAAATCCTTCGAAACTCTACTATCAAAGAGTGACAGCTCTAGATCTGTTGCTTGAAGAATGAAATCCAAACTTCAGAAGCTTTAGTGCAAACAATATCTATGAGTGGAACATTGATGGGATGACTAAATATGCCATCATCAATACTCTTCAGTATATGACCATGGTGTCTACTGCTTATCAAACTTCGTATGACTGTGTAGAAGAAGTCATCGTCGGAATCCTTGTTTCATAGTTTTCCGGTCAGCTCAAAGGTTGGGGGAATAACTATATCTCCGCTGACCAAAAAGTCAAGATTGTCGAAGCAGTCAAGACTGATGCCGATGGCAATATAGTTATTACCAAGTGACTTCCAGTACTCAAGAGGGGGTTGAATTGGGTATAAAAACTTTTCACAAACCTCTTTTAGAGAAAACACAAATATTAAAACTGTTAAATAAAAGCGCAGAAATAATGAGATGTAGAAGAAAAGCTTTAAACAAAAAAGAAGCATCAAAGGATAAATATGCAATAAATTAAAGCTGCGTAAAATAAAAAGATTAAGAAGAGAGAAGCAGGCACAGTATTTTTCCTGGTTTGACCACTAACCCACTTGTGGTCTACGTCCAGTCCTCGAAACAATAGCTGAGCTTTTTTACTATGTATATAAGCTTCAATAGGTGCTTGCAACTGTTACACAAAAGAGCACCTTTCACACACAGGAAAACTCTACCCTTGTGCTAAAGCCTCAGCCTGCAGGGATACTTCACCCTTATACAAACCTTGAGGGATACCTCACCCCCTTTACAGTATAACAGAAAATAGATGAATAATAAACTCTCACAAAGAGTAAATATCACAAGTTAAAGCACTATAGAGCTCTCTAACGATATCTCAGAATTTTGCCAAAAGAACACAGAGAATAAGAGAGAATTTTGTAAACAACGTTTTAGCACAAGCAAAATGATTTTAATTTCTAGGGTATTACAGAAGTGACTCAAGGTCTCTATTTATAGAGCCTTTGATCATAAATGCCTGTTGTAGGAATTTAATATGATAATAAATGCTAACACGTATACGTATGAATTCAAAACACGAAACAGGGTCTCATGGGTTATTCAAATACCATCACGGGCTATTCGAATACCACTGTTTTCATTTCTTATAAAAAAAAAGGTTCAGAAGCAGGTTATTCGAATACCACAAGGGTGTATTCGAATACCTTTATTTTAAACGCATTGTAAAAGCTGTTTTAGAATGATGTTATTCGAATACCTTCAAGGTTATTCAAATACCTCTGTTGAAAGTCATTTAAAAAACTTTAGAAAACAGATCAGGTGATTTCTGAAATTCCACAAACTCTTTGATTTTTCAAAGCCATATTAAAACCTTAATTTAGTCTATAAGAAAACATGTTTTTAGATCTTTTAAGTCAAACAATGAGATATCCTATAAAAGCTCTGTGTAAGAGAGATCCTAAGTCCTAAAGCTAATCTTGAAGATCTAGGACTCGGTCTTCTCATCATCTTCTTGTTTGTTATCCTCAAAACTCATCTTCATTATCGCATGGTAATCACATTCTCCCCCTTTTTGATGATGACAAACTATCATTAAGAAAAGCATTAGTTCATATAAATTGGAATTCAAAAAGATAGGAGACTTACTCTGCTCTTTTATTAAAAAAGAGGTAATTTAATATTAAAGACAAGCACATTCTCCCCTTTTCTTTTGGAATCCAATGGCCAGTGTTAATCCAGTTTAACCTGTCTTTTCTCAAATAAGATTGATTAATTTTCTCCCCCTTTTGGCATGATAAAAAAGGATGCACACATACAATTTACATGTAATAAACAATAAACAATTTTAATTGGCAATAGATTGAGCAAAGTACTCCTTGCATTAAATATAATTGGCTAAGTACATATATAATTTTATCAAAAATAGCCAATACAATAAACAGAAAACAGCCAAAACTAGAACTAAGCAACAGATCCTAAGACGAAGCGAGTCCTAGAAATAGGCATCTGGTGGCGGCGAAGGAGAAGCAAGTTCAATGCCAAACAGCAAAGCTCGAAGTGCAGCCTGTTCACGCTCAACACTAGCTATTCTGTCAAATAGAATGGTGAAGGTGTTCTCCGTGTAAGCTCTGTTATCCAACAGAGAAGCCAGGATTTGCTCATTTATGACAGGAGCATGAGCAGGAGCAGGAATATCAGCAACAGCAGCAGGGGCAGCAGGATCGCCTTGAGGGTCGTCTTCATCTTCATCAACTTCAACTGGGAACACCCAGCCTTCATCAGTCTTGATCATCTTCATTTTATTGAGGGTAAAGGACCCAATCACGTGATGATGGGTTAGCGAAGTAGCTCGCTCGGTTTCCAGAATATGAAGGTACTTTCCTAGGAAGGCAGTGATGATCACTCCATAGGGTAGCTCAGACCGCTCTTTACCTTTTGCCTTCATCATATGCTTCATGATAAAGACGGGCTAGTTAATCTGGTATTCTTTCTTTAGGAACCACAATATGAACACATCATCTTCGCTCAGGTAGGCGTAGTTCCCACCTCTAGGAGCTAGGATGTGGGCATAAGCATAATGTAGGAGCCTGTCCTGGCTCTTCATCATGCCTCCTTTGAATCCCTTTTGAGTCGAAGGTAATGCCAACCCAGGTCTCAGAACATCTTTAATTGCTCTGTTCTTATTGAAGAGCTGGAGAAGCGATTCTTCATCAATGTTGTGGCCAGTTGAATGCAACCCAAACATATGAACCTAATCATCAGATGTGATCACAATGTGTTGGTCGCAGACATTAGAGTGTGCTCCTGACCTTCAATCTTCAGGTTGCAATAGAACACCTTGACCAGGTCGGGATATAGAATGGCTTTGTAAGAGCAGAACCGAAGTACGCCTTAGTGATGTAGCTAGTTCAGAAAGTCAAAACCACTTTCTGGTTCGAAGAACCCCAAGTCGAGGTACTTCAGTTGCACTAGGTTGCTTTCCTGAAAGTGTGTAATGAAGCGCCCAAGCTCTTACTCGTTGGAGGAGAGCCTTCAAAGGTCCAGCGGGTTATTGCATGAAGCCATCTTCGTGCGAGGATGCTTCGGGCGAGAAGAAAACGAAGCCATTAATGGAAAAGAGATGGAGGAGATGGTACAAAAGGTAGGGAGGGAACGAAGGGAAATACGAGAGAAAAAGGGGGTTATGGA
The DNA here is from genome assembly GCA_029884595.1 of Ormosia semicastrata. Classification (NCBI taxonomy): domain Eukaryota; kingdom Viridiplantae; phylum Streptophyta; class Magnoliopsida; order Fabales; family Fabaceae; genus Ormosia; species Ormosia semicastrata. The sequence continues at coordinate 101,746,827 of JAQQTO010000063.1, forward strand.
GAGAAGAGGGAAACCAAAGGGTTTGAAAATAGAGAGAAATGAGAGAAGCCTATTTGGATATGAAGGGGGGGTATATAAAGAATACCCAAAGTCTATTCGAATACCATGAGATGTATTCGAATAGAACGGTTGGGAAAGACTAAATGATGCACCTTTCTGATAGAAGGTATTCGAATAACTTCCCAGTTATTTGAATAAATGGGCCAGTTTGGCTTGGTTGCCAGCCTATGGTATTCAAATACTTATTCCTATATTCGAATACCCACCAAAACAAAAAAGCAAGACAAGAGCAAGTATTTGAATAGCTTCCAAGGTATTCGAATACTCCAGAGGCATGTGAGAAACACTAATATTGATAAGCCTTAAGTTATTCGAATAACTACTTAGTTATTCTAATACACCAACTTATAAAAACATAGGAATACTGTACTGATGTATGGTAATCGAATAGCCATAGGTCTATTCAAATAGGCCTATTAGAAAACCACAGATTTACACGTATAAAAGCAATGGTATTCGAATACCATAGGGAGGTATTCGAATAACATAAACAAGAAAGCATATATATTATGTCCAAGATTTGCATTTTGAGAGACGAAAGCTTACCTTTTGATGGAGTACCTGCAAAAATGATTTCGGGATAACTCCGACGCTCAAGTCAATAATAATTCAAGAAGGATGAAATCATAATTAAGCAAGCAATTATATGTTGGATTGATCAATTATGCATAATTCTCCTCTAATATAAAAGAATACTTCTATTGCTAGGGATTTAGTGAAAATATCTGCAAGTTGCTTAGATGTTTCAACAAATTCAAGAATGCAGTCCCCTTTTTGTACATGATCTCTAATAAAATGATGTCTTATCTCTACATGCTTTGTTCTAGAATACAAAATGGGATTCTTAGAGAGATTTAATGCACTAGTGTTGTCACATCTAATCAGGATATGATCAAGCTGAAGACCATAGTCTAGAAGTTATTGCTTCATCCATAGAATTTGAGCACAACAACTCCCGACTGCAACATATTCAGCCTCAGCGGTAGACAAAGTCACACTATTTTGTTTCTTGCTATGCCAAGAAACTAAAAAACTACTAAGTAAGTGGCATGTCCCACTAGTACTTTTTCTATCCAATTTGCATCCAGCAAAATCAGAGTCGGAATAGCCTATTAGGCTACATGAGGCACCCTTAGGGTACCACAAGCCCATTTATGAAATGCCTACTAGGTATTTCATTATTCGTTTAACAGCACTTAAATGAGATTCCTTAGGGTTTGCCTGATATCTAGCACACATGCATACACTAAACATTATATCTGGCCTACTAGCAATAAGATAAAGGAGAGATCCAATCATACCTCTATATTTCATTATTTCTACTGATTTACTTCCTTCATCTTTGTCCAAGTAGCAAGAAGTGCCCATCGGAGTGGCCATATGTTTAGCGTTTTCCATTTCGAATCTCTTGAGCAATTCCTTGCAGTATTTGGTTTGACTTATGAATGTCCCTTCGTTCGTTTGTTTGATTTGAAGTCCGAGGAAGAAATTTAACTCTCCCATCATTGACATTTCAAATTCATTCTGCATTGTCTTAGCAAATTCTTTGCACAGGGATTCATTAGTAGCACAAAAGATAATATCATCAACATACACTTGCACAAGAAGAATATCATGCTTTTTATTTTTAATAAAAAGGGTAGTATCGACTTTTTCTCTTGAAAAATCATTTTCTAAAAGGAACTTACTCAACCTTTCATACCAAGTTCTAGGAGCTTGCTTTAAACCGTATAAAGCCTTTTTAAGTTTAAAAACATGGTTGGGTAGTTCATGATTTTCAAAACCTAGAGGTTGTTCAACGTATACCTCCTCTTGAATAAGACCATTTAGAAAAACACTTTTAACATCCATTTGATATAATTTGAAATCCATGATACAAGTATATGCAAGTAACATTCTGATAACTTCTAATCTAGCCACTGGTGCATATGTTTCTTCATAATTTATTCCTTCTTCTTGATTATAACCTTTAGCAACCAATCTAGCGTTGTTTCTAGTTATTAATCCATTTTCATCAAGTTTGTTTCTAAAAACCCATTTTGTGCCAATTATAGGATGATCATTAAGTCTAGCAACTAATTCCCAAACTTGATTTCTTTCAAATTGATTTAATTCCTCATGCATAGCTAAGATCCAATGTTCATCATCAAAGGCTTCAATTATATCTTTAGGTTCAATTTGAGAAACAAAAGCTAAGTGATTACATGCATTTCTAAGGGAATTTCGAGTACTTACACCTTTAGACACATCACCTATTATTTGATCAAGGGAATGATATTTTGAAGTCCGCCATTCTTTGGGAAGTTCCAAGACTTGTGGATCTTCTTGTCTTTGTTTATCTTCTTGCTCCTTGACTTCTTTTTCTTTGCTGTCCAAATGAGTTTCTGTCAAGATTTTTGCGACATCATCAATAACAAGATCCTTTCTCGATCCATTTGGGTCAGTTTTATCAAATGCAACATGAATAGATTCTTCGATAGTCATAGTTCTTTTATTATATATACGAAAAGCCTTACTATGGTTGGAGTAACCAAGAAATATACCTTCATCAGACTTAGCATCAAACTTGCCTAAGTTATCTTTTTCATTATTTAAAACAAAACATTTATAACCAAAAATATGAAAATGTGATACATTTGGCTTTCTTCCCTTATATAACTCATATGAAGTTTTCTTTAAAATAGGCCTTATAAGGGCCCTGTTCATTACATAACAAGTTGTACTTACAGCATCTGCACAAAAATACTTAGGAAGAGCAACCTCATTAAGCATAGTTCTCGCCATTTCTTCTAAAGAACGATTTTTTCTTTCTACAACTCTATTTTATTGTGGAGTTCTAGGGGCAGAGAAATTATGATTAATGTCATGTTCATCACAATAATTTTCAAAAACATTGTTCTCAAATTCCCCACCATGATCACTTCTTATTGAGGAAATTGAAAAATCTTTTTTGTTTTGAATAACTTTGGCAAGTCTTTTAAAAGCTAGAAATGCATCATTTTTATTTGTAAGAAATAAAGTCCATGTGAACCTAGAAAAATCATCCACAATCACTAAAGCATAGTAATTCCCACCAAAGCTCATAGTTCTAGATGATCTAAAAAGATCCATGTGCAAAATTCATAAAGGTCTAGTAGTTGAAACTATATTTTTTGCTTTAAAATAGACTTTTATTTGTTTACCCTTTTGACATGCACCATATAATTTATCTTTTACAAAATTAAGCTTGGGTAGTCCCATTACTAGTTCTTTAAAGACCAACTTCTTTAAGTGATCTATGTGAATGTGTGCAATTCTCCTATGCTATAACCATGAATCATCATTCTTACTTAAAAGGCATTTCGCATCATTTGAAGATATATTATCAAGACTAATCATATAAATGTTGTTTACTCTATGACCAATAAACTTAACATGCTTATCATTTTTATCTTTAATTATGTAACAATTTGAATAAAAAATTACTCTATTTCCTTTATCACATAATTGGCTAATATTAAGCAAGTTATATTTCAAGCCTTTAACAAGTAATACATTTTCAATAGAGAAACTAGGATTTTTACCAACTTTTCTGATTCCAAGAATTTTTCATTTGTTGTTATCACCATATGTAACGTGTCCATGATTCTTGGGAATGAGCAAGGTGAATTTTGAGTCGTCCCCTGTCATGTGCTTGGAGCAGCCGCTATTGAGATACTAATTTGAACTCCTGGCTTTCAAGCTTACCTACAAAACATGTTTAGTTTATAACTTTTGGTACCCAAACTTTCTTGGGTTCTTGTATATCAGTTTTAGGTATAGTACCCTTAGGAACCCAAACCATTTTCATTCCAATCATTGTATTAATGTTTTTCCTTGCATTACATGTTAATGCACTATATCTTTTCTTTCCACAATAAAACATTTAATAAAAGGACTGCTTGAAACACTAGAATGCACAAAGAAATTTTTATACAGTTTTTGTTAATTTTCCGGGTTATAACTATCCCGGCATTTTGAAAAACTACTCTTTATTTTCCTAATAAAATATTTAAATTGTCTCTTCCAAATGTGAATTTTGAAAGAGTATTTTTTAAGTCTTCAATCTCTTTTTCAAGCATATGACATGAAGAACAGAACGAAGATGTAGAAGCATGTGAAGAATGATTTGTGCATGCATCAATAATTCCCAAAATTTCATTTTCAATTTTCAATTCTTCTATTTCTTTGTTTAAAATAAGAATTTGATTTTCTAAAGAAGAGTTTATTTTCTTAGAAGAAGAAATTAATTTTGTGAGTTTTAAAGACTCGTCATGCAATTCTTCAAAGGCATCTTGTAACTCATCGTAAGAAGGCAATAAAGTAGTACTAGAACTTATCTCATTTTCGCTTTCTTCTTCTTCTCCTTTGGCCATGAGACATAGTTGGGTTTCCTCACTATCTGAGCTGTCAGTTGAATCCATGTCGTTTTCATCCCATGCTGTGTAGGCTTTTCTTCCTTTTCTTTCCTTGAAGGGCTTCTTTTCAAATTTCTCCTTCTTCTTTTAGTAAACTGGGCACTTCATTTTCACGTGACCCGTTTTGTCGTATTCATAGCAAGTTGGAGTTGATGAAACTCCTTTGCCTTTGTAATGATTCTTTTTCGGAGGAAAGGGAGGACTTCTTTGCATTCCCTTCTTCCTGAGAAATTTTTTAAATTTTTTAACTAAAAGACTAAGATTTTCTTCATTTACCTCGATATTTTCTGAGCCTTCTTCATCTTCTTCATCATCATTGTCGATTGTTGAGGAAATGGCTTTGAGCTCTATTCCCTTTTTCTTTTTATCATTTTCTTCGCTTTGACTTAATCTGCTTAGTTCCAGCTCGTGCTCATGAAGTTTTCCAAAAAAGGTAGCTAGAGTCATTGTCGACAAGTCCCTCGATTCTGATATGGTTGTTACCTTGGGTTGCCAAATCCTGCTAAGGCATCTCAACACTTTGTTAATTAAATCTTCGTTAGAGAAATTTTTTCCTAAATATGCAAGATAATTAACTATGTGGGTGAACCTCTTTTGCATTTCTTGAATGCTTTCTCCTTAGTTCATTTTGAATAATTCATATTCACGAGTTAGAGAATTGATTCTTGACCTCTTTACTTCACTGGTACCCTCATGGGTTACTTGCAAAGTGTCCCACATTTCTTTAGCAGTTTTACAATTTGAAATTCTAAAAAACTCATCATATCCCAAAGCAGTAGTAATAATATTTTTTGCTTTTAAATTATGTTGAACTTTTCTTTTGTCTTCATTAGACCATTTATTCCTTGGTGTTTTGGTCCTTACACCATCGACCTCATGTGTAGGTATAAATACGCCATTTTCGACAGCATCCCACACATCTAGATCAATAGCTTCGATGAAGATTTTTATTCTTTCCCTCTAATATGCATAACCATCCCCATTGAAAAAGGGTGGTCAGTTTATGGAAGATCCTTCTGAAAAATCATTTGAAGAAGCCATGTTCTCTTGAAGCTGCTAAGCTCTTTATACAAGAGTCTAGCTCTGATACCACTTGTTACCAAGTGGCGTCCAGTACTCAAGAAGTGGGTGAATTGAGTATAAAAACTTTTCACAAACCTCTTTTAGAGAAAACACAAATATTAAAACTATTAAATAAAAGCGCAGAAATAACGAGATGTAAAAGAAAAATTTTAAACAAAAAAGAAACAGCAAAGGATAAATATGCAATAAAATAAAGCTGTGTAAAATAAAGAGATTAAGAAGAGAGAAGCAGGCACAATATTTATCCTGGTTCGACCACTAACCCACTTGTGGTATTTGTCCAGTCCTCGAAACAATAGTCAAGATTTTTCACTATGTATACAACTTCAATAGGTGCTTGCAACCGTTACACAAAAGAGCACCTTTCACATACAGGGAAACTCTACCCTTGTGCTAAAGCCTCAGCCTATAGTGATACCTTACCCTTATACAAACCTTGAGGAATACCTCACCCCCTTTACAGTATAGCAGAAAATAGATGAATAATAAACTCTCACAAAGAGTAAATATCACAAGCTAAAGCACTATAGAGCTCTCTAACGATATCTCAGAATTTTGCCAAAAGAACACAGAGAATAAGAGAGAATTTTGTAAACAACGTTTTAGCACAAGCAAAATGATTTCACAATTTCTAGGGTATTACAGAAGTGACTCAAGGTCTCTATTTATAGAGCCTTTGATCATAAATGCCTGTTGTAGGAATTTAATATGATAATAAATGCTAACACGTATACATATGAATTCAAAACACGAAACAGGGTCTCATGGGTTATTCAAATACCATCACGGGCTATTCGAATACCATTGTTTTCATTTCTTATAAAAGAAAAAGTTCAGAAACAGGTTATTCGAATACCACAAGGGTGTATTCGAATAATTTTATTTTAAACACATTGTAAAAGCTGTTTTAGAAGGATGTTATTCGAATACCTTCAAGGTTATTCGAATACCTCTGTTAACAGCCATTTAAAAACACTTTAGAAAACAGATCAGGTGATTTCTGAAATTCCACAAACTCTTTGATTTTTCAAAACCATATTAAAACCTTAATTTAGTCTATAAGAAAACATGTTTTTAGATCTTTTAAGTCAAACAATGAGATATCCTATAAAAGCTCTCTACAAGAGAGATGCTAAGTCCTAAAGCTAATCTTGAAGATCTTAGACTCGGTCTTCTCACCATCTTCTTATTTGTTATCATCAAAACTTATCTTCAATGTCGCATGGTAATCACAATAATCCTCAGTGACGGGAAGCCAATTCTTGATGCTGTCAACAATTTAATCTTCACAATCACCTAACATTTCATAGGAGATCTGTCTTTCTAGAAACATAGGTCTGCCGAACTTCTTTCAAACTTAAAATGCAAAACTCGAACTGACTTTAGGTGGTATAGAGACACCTTCTTAACTAGGGTTTACACTAGAAAGGATAGTCAACAGCCTTTCTGGAAAGAAAAATTTCTTGCTAGTGTTCCAAAATCCTCAGGCAATAAGGTTCGTGACAGATTAGAAGTCAATCCCCAAATGGTGAAATCCCATACAAGCAATTGAGTTAAGGACAACTCATTGCCTTCATCCAAAAGGTAGCTCTAAAAATTTGCCAAGATGACAAGATTCAGGCCCAACTCACTAGAAAAAAAGCCCAAACCAAGTGGGACTTAGGAACGTTCTGTGAATAATTTGGTCTTCCTTGTGCTAGGAGGAAGCCAAAACCAAAACCAAAATTTGATCGTGTCCAGAAAACTAAATACTACAAACATAAAGCTAGTACCAAACCCAAAAGACTTAAACAAGAATTTAAGTCCAAACCTCCAATCGATAACATCAAAGTCCCAAAGAAACCTAAAATTTGCTATAATTGTGGCAAACCTGGTTATATTAGTAAATATTGTAGGTTAAAAAAGAAGATAAAATCTTTAAATCTTGAAGCAACTATCGAAGAACAAATTAATAATTTGTTAGTTGAATCATCCGAAGAAGAGTCTGATAAAGAATCCTCTAAAGATTTAAACCAAATCCAAAATGATGATATATCATATGAAGATATTCAAATTCTCCTGAAATCAATGTCTTAACAAAGGAGCAAGATCTCCTGTTCGAAGTTCTTAATTCAATTGATGATCCTCAAGATAGGAAAGTCTATTTAGAAAAGATAAAATCTTTAATAGAAGCAAGTTCTTCTAAATCTTTCAAAGAACTGATAATCCAAAATAAATGTAATCTTACAAAAAACTTATAAGAAAACTATAACAATCCAAGATCTTCAATATGAAATTCATAATCTGAAAATTGAAGTTAAACAACTTAAAGAACAACAAAGCTTGCATCAGATTATAATATCCCAACTTCAAGATATTCAAACTGATTCTGATAAAGATATAATTCCAGAAAACAAAAGTCAAAAAAGGTCAAAAGACTGAAAATCAAGAAGCTGAAGAATTCTTTGCATAAATAATTAATCAATGAAGATTCAAAAATTCTTTATTAACATAAACATCAAAATTGATGATTTTGTCATTAACACTGTCACACTGTTCAACACAGGGGCAGATTCAAATTGTATTTTGGAGGGATTAATCCCAACAAAGTATTTTGAAAAAACATCCAAACAGCTTAGCACGGCTAACGGTTCAAAACTAAAAATCAAATTCAAACTTTCATCTACAATCATAGAGAACCAAGGTTTTCAAGTTGGAACTTCCTTCTTACTTGTCAAAAATCTCAAAAATGAAGTGATCTTTCGAACACTGTTGATCAGATCACTTTTTCCTCTGCAAATCACGGATGAAGGGATTACTACCCAAGATCTTGGTCAAACAATCGTTTTCAAATTTCTTAGGAAACCAATTCTAAGGAACCTCAACTTAATCCAATATAAACAAAATCAAATCAATTATCTAAAAGAGGAAATTTCCTTTAAAAATATTGATTCCAACCTTAGTTAACCCCAAATCCAGAAAAGGATTCAATCTCTTCTTGAACAGATACAAGGATCAATTAGTTTAGATCTTCCAAACATTTTTTGGGAAAGGAAGAAACATATGGTGGATCTTCTTTACTAAAAGGATTTCAGGGTCGAAGATCACGGGAAAGGCGGAAGAGACAGGATGAAAGAAAGTAGGAGAGCAGACGGACTGCTTTACATGCTATGTAAAATAATTAAAACATAAAATTGAAAGAAATAAATTAAAGTTCAGAAAATAAATTTAAAACATGAATAGAAAAGTTAAAACCAAGGACCCGGCAGAGCCAGATTTTTGCCCCGGCGAGAGAGAAGAGAAGAAGAAAGATTATTTCATTACTTGGAAGAAAAGATTACAGAGGGAGAAAGGGAGGTGGGAAAGTCTCTCCCTAACCTCTCTCTAAAAGGGGAGAAAAATAAAGAATGCCTAACATCATGGGCAGACATCCTATAAATAGACTAAAATTTTACTATTACAACAGTAACACTACAGTGTCCCGCTACTGTAAGTAGTAAAATAGTAATCGATCGCACCGCTACAGTGAACAGTGTTTAATAGTAGTCTTCCATAAATTGCTATAGTGATTTGAATAGTAACTTGACTATTCATCTTCTTCCAGATTAATTGCGTAACAGTCATCTTCGTTCTGGTTTGCAGAGTCTTCAAACAAGATGAATGAAGGTGAAGGAGAACTAGATCTTTTGGGAACCGATTCTCTGCTAATAGCAACATCCATTTCTCTGTAGAGTCTGAGGATGTCTTCCATGTTTTAGAATAGATGTTCTTTGTCGGAAGAGGCGGCAATAGCAGCCAAGATCTTTGTCCTCTAATTGAGAAATTGGCAATCATCTTGATCAGCATTCTTGAGATATTTTGGGTTCTTCTGGAACCATAGTTTGATGTTGTCTATAGATGCTTTGGAGGCGTAAAATTCAGTCCACCATTTTGCATACGCTTGCCTTTGCAATGAAGGGAGGAGATTGGGAAGACCATCATGAGTCTTGTACTTATACTACCAGGAAAATATCCAAGCTAAGGATAATTTGGAGAAGAAGTGAAGATCAACTGGAAATAGATCATTACCCAAGTCGAACATCTTCAGAAACTACTGGAATCCTTCTATAATGTTTGCTAGAAGAATCTGCTGGATTGGTCCAAAGAAATTCCACCATTGCATAAACCAGTGGGGGAACTTATACTGGACATTTTGTTTGAAATAAATGAGCCAGGAATGGCAGTTGGATTTGTTTTGGAGCCAAAAGGTGTTGCTCCATGCTTGCATATAATCCCAGAAATTATAATCGATCGGGTCATAGTGCTGAGAAAATTTCTTTAATGAGTTTGGATTCTTGCCAAATTCTACAGGTGTCATGACCTTCAAAATCTGTATTATTGAATGAGTTATGTAAGACTCATATTTAGGATCCCTGTAATGCTTAAGAGAAATAGAGTCAGAGTTCACAAGAATAAACTTATAAAATTGTCGTGTTTTGTTTAAAGATAAAGGTTTGAAATAAAAATTGGTTGAAAAATTTTTTAGAGAAATTTTGCTGGGTTGGAATCCCAGAATTCTGGTTCCATTTGGATTACAGGCCAAAAACTTTCTTTTGGAATGTAGTGTGGTTTGGAAGAGATGGGTTAAGATTGGATGATTAAATCCTTTTTTGGTTGGTTGACTACAATGGCTTTGCTTTTAAAGGTTTGAAGCATGGTTTGAATGTCAATTCCTTCTTCAAATTCTTCAATGAAGATCTATTTTCATGATTTATCTGGGAGATGGGTTAGGCCTTGATCTTGCAGGGCTAACAAGGTTGTGATTGGCATGGCATAGTCTTCTTTTGATTATTTTTTCTAAGTTGATGACTCAGCCTTAGCCTGGGTGGATGACTCAGATGGAAAAGTTGAAGACCCCGGTTAAGATGATGATTTGGATGGCTGTGCTAGGGGTGGATTACCTATGCCTCTTCTGATAACTCCATAAAATGTAATTATTTGTGCCCTATCTCTGTACTAGAATGAATGCTTAGTCCTTATTTATAATGCATATTTGGAGGTTTTGAGCTTATATTTATTATATTCTGATTCTAACGCCTTCTTGTATGTTTTATAGCAAATTGAGCTTTAATTGTTATTGATTAAGTAGATTTGTATATGTTACTGATTTGGTGTTTTCTCCATGTTAGGAAGGGCTCCAAACAAGGTCAAATATAGAGCATGTGAGCCAAAAGATCAAGAGGAAGCCAAATCTGCATTTCAACAAGTCACCGCCGCAGCGCAAGGTAGTGCTCGCCGTGGCACAAAGAGGCATCATCAGAATTCCATACTTGAACCCGAGAGTTTAGTGCCATGGCCCAGAAGATGGGTACACCGCGGCGTAATGTAACCGACCCTATGGGTGCTGCGACGCGCGTATGTGGGGGCCGCGGCGTGATGGCGGCAAGCTGATCCTATAAATAAAATTTTCATATTTTTCTCTCTATCTTAGCCATTTAAGCCATTTCCATCTTAGGTTTTCTTAGTTTTAGTTAGTTTTAAGTTAGTTTAGTTTGGCTAGATCTCCATTGATGGTGGATTAGAGGCTAGGATCAAGGATGAAGGAGGATTGAAGCTTTAGAGACAAATTAATGAGCTTTCTTTCTCTTTTTCCCTTTCTCTCTTCTCTTCCTTATCTTCCTTAGATATGAGTTTACTTGTGTTTTCATGTTCATTGTATAGCTGAACTATATTTAGGGATATTTTGGATTCTTTTCTATATATATTAATGATGTGTTCTTCTCTAAGTTTGTGTGGATGTTTGGTTATTGTTCAATCATAATCTATGCTTAATGCTTGCTGTTGGTTGGCCATCAATTGTATGATCTTAATATTGCAAATGAACTAGACATAGGGATTTATTAATATGGATATGGTATGGTTGATGCATGTTCGACGAGTTTAATTGGCTTGGATGAGTTGATTCGTTAATGGGATAGAAATACACCTATTGGCCATGTATAGTGTATGATTGAGAATAGATCGTTCATGAGTGGATGTTATGCTAGCTTTCAAGGAAACTTAGTGAGTTGGGCAATTGAAACCAGGGTTGATTGACCTAGACATAGGCTTTTAGCTAATGAAGATTCTCAAGCTAACCTAATTAGTGCATTTATGTTTATGAGGAGGATTGCATGTTATTGGTAGATGTAGGGGGTGAAGAAGGATTTTCTGAAACCTAGCTGTAACACCCACCTTAGGATGCCACATTTATGTTACAAAATTACCAAATTACCCTTTAATAGATAACGCACTTTATAGGAGAAAAATACGAGTTGCAAAATTTCTTAATTACAAGAAAATAAACTTAGCAGAAAATAAAACATCACAGCATCATTACAAATAATTTACATCATTTATACATATCCAAGTCTCTTGTTATACATATACAAGTCTTTAACACTATCATACTGTAAATATTACAAACTAGTCACTCCAAAAATTATAAACACTATTTACATTGACATCTTTGCCCAAGTACTACTAGACAGCTGAGCCCTCAGAAGTAGCCGGACCCTCAGATGGGTCCTCCTCAGATTCCCCGGGTGGGGGAATTCCAACTCTACGTAAAGTCCGGGGAGGGAATGTCCGAGCGGACGATACAACACTACTCTCTCTAGGGGTGCGATAGTACGCTCCCCAATGCTGCCTAATGGATATAGGGAACTCTAATTGTACATAAATAGTAACAGAAAAGTAAGGGTTCCCTGACTGTAGCCTACTCAATCTAATATTTACATCTCCCAGATAATATATACTCTCTCTCTCAAGATCTTCAGTCCATGCCTCGTCTCCTCCGATGAATGTCAGTCTCATGTAACCCAGAAAGCTAGGGATCTCCACCGCCATCAAAACTCAAGATTTTCAACAGAATCTGGACCTTTCTCTGCTTCTCGCTCTACGTCCGGCTCTGTATCTTAACAACATATAAACATGATACAACATATACATACAAGAGGTGAGATCACCTATGCCAATACCAGTATGGTAGCAATGAAGATAACCACATCCAAAAATATCATACAGATGTCATACTATAATTACAGTTATGCCATTAACCTTATATATCATCATTACACAAGAAATAAAAGAATAATTACGATTATGCTATTTTCAATACTCAAGTATTCAATATATTAATTACTACAAGCAAGAATTACAATGATATCTTATCTATGAATGCAAATGTAAATGCAATGTACACTGACTCAATATCCTACTCCATGGAGCTACAACTCAAGTCGGAGAGAATGACTGAAAAGATCTGTCGGCACCAACATGCTTTAGACCACGTGCTCATTTTCTGCACATCTAGCACATGCACGACAGTCTTTAACAAACCATGATTAGGGATAGTGTCTCGGTCCGGATCATTGGTGTGTTGCATCGGTCTAACCCACGGTACAGAAGAGCTACCAACTGTCCATTGTAGGCAACCCGCACCCCAATGCCCCCAAGGTCAATCAGTGACCTACACTACGCTTATCGCACCCACCCGGAGGTGTAATCTCTCCTAGGCAACTTGCCTTACACATCCTTTGGACCTTTTCAATGCATGTACTATGCACTATTCATAATTTCCATTGATATCCCATGTGTGGTTCATATAATAATTTAACAAAGAATGTTACCGTAATTTAATCACGTAATCATATTTTCGTATTTTCTCACTCGCGACTCAATTTGCGCTTTTCAAATCACGTAGTGATTTTTCGATGTTTTCCAATCGCGTAACTATTTTTCATACATTTTAAATCGAATTATTGTTTTACTCATTTTAATATTAAAATTTACTGTATTTTTCTCATATTTGCAAAATAGTCCTTTAAAATACATAATTACATATTCATCCCTCAAAACAGATTAATTATACTTTCGTCCCTCAAAACACATAATTTACATTTTCGTCCCTTAAAATACAGTATTTTCACTATAACCCCTCAAAATTTTATATTTACATAATGACCCCATATTTCCATGGCATTTCCAATTGAGCCCCTTCCCCATAAAATTTACCGTGTAAATTTCACATACATACAGTATAAGTTTTGCTACAGTATATATTTCACATATACACATATTATCAGTTCCTTAAGCATTATAGCATACAGGCAAGAATCGAAATAAAATCAGATCTCACAGATACTACATGTACAGACATAGAAACACAAGCAGTCACATCCCAAATACAATCCAAACATAGAAACACAATCAAGCACATCTCAATACAGTCCAATCAATACAGTCCAAGAACCTCAAACAATAGGTGAATAAATCCTTAAGAATTTTTCACCGAATAAACCATCCTTATACTACCAGAACATGGGTGGTAAGGTTGAGTCTCCCTCTTACCTCTTGAAGACAAGTTTTGTAAGCTTTCCTCCCTTGCCTTGAAACTTTGTTAATCTCCTAACAAGCCCTAAAATTTTTCAAGAAAAATTAGTAAAGGATTATACAATAATCAAGGTTGAAAACCATGGAGAAATCATGGTTAACAAAATAACAAAAAAATCAACTTTGAATCATTAACTCAAAGCTTACCTCTTTAGGAAGAAGATTGAAGAAGCTTAGATAAAGAAGCTTTGAACAAGGTAAGATAGTGAAGAAGAAATGCTTAGAACATGGCTTGAGTCAAAACAAACTAAGAGATAAGTGTTTAAAAGAATGGATGGTGTGAGTTTTTGGTGGTGACCGATTGGGAGAAGAAGATGGGAAATGAGAGATGCGTGAGTTTCCCTTGAAACTTTGAGAGAATAAGCTTATGTTTTGATAAGTAAAAAGTGAATAATGAGGAAGTGAGAATGCTGCTGCCAAGCCGTGTAATACTTGTGATATTTGGGAAAATTACTTGAGTGTGATTATCTAATTTTGAGTGCATGAAGACAGCTGCCAACCGTGTGATAATTTGTGACATTTGAAGAGATTATTTGCATGGTTATCCACTCCTTCCAGCTGCCACATGAGCTGCTGCCGTGCTGTGTTTTTGTGAATGACGTGAATGAACATTTTGCTTGAGCAAGTAGCCATGCATTAATTGCACAAGGACACTCACTTCTCATTGGTCACAAGCTTGACTTTGCATGGCTTTTCATGACAATTAAGCATTCAAATATTACATAGAAGCTTCAAATATTTGCTGAACCATGCTGCTATTTCTGCTGGACCTTCACCAATTCTGCTGCTCCCAAAACGTTGCTGGACTGTCCAATTTCTACATGCTGGGCCGTTCCAATTTTGCTGCTCCAAATCTCTGCTGGACCGTGGTGCTAGGTAAGTATTAAACCCTTTAATTGGTTACTAATTTCAAGCTCAATTCTGCTGCTCCAATTCAGCTGGACCGTGGCATGTTTAGGTGTCTTCTTTGGCTGTCCAAATTCTCATTGCATTGGGTCTCCAATTCGCCGCTTTGGTCCATGGTGGTTTAGGTAAGTTTAAGTCCTTAATTAATTATTAGTTCAAGCCTAATTACTAGTTAGTTGATTAGCTATTTGATTGGATTTAATTTTCTAACCATTCTTACTTAATCCTTCAAGTATATAACTAATCTAATTTAACATATTTAGCTTGTATCTAATACATATTTAACATGCATCATCACCTCTAATTAGGATTAGGGCATTAAATTAAAGACTAAGTTATAACTAATCCCTAATCAAGTTAGTTTACTTAATTTCCTAATTAGGTAATTAGGACAACTAAATTAAGATTAATTAATTTCCTAAGCAAAAGTTAAGCAATTAATGTTGACTCAATCTTATCCATTAATCTTATCTATGGTGAATATTACTTGATAGTTTTTGGTAGGATTTGTTTTACACCATTGATTGAATTAATGATGAAGATCAAAGCTCCTAAGTCAAGCTTCAAATCTAATAGTCCACTAGGAAGTCTAAACTTCTTTCCTTGACCAATTTTCATTGGTTAGAAAAGTCCAACCATTTGTTTTGACTACATCCTATTGGTTTACTTTAATTTTCATTACAAGAAATATTCTAACACTTTTTCTATTAATTAAAACTTATCGGGTCCAACATTCATAGCAACGACTGCTATAAATGCAATCACAGATATTTATCAGTACAATATTATTCTTTTATAGCTAGATTTCTAAAAATTTAAAAGATTCCTCTCTGAGTCACTCAGATTCGGGTTTAGTAAGATCCCCCGTCTCCAAATGAGGCAGATCAGAATTTCCTACCGAAAAATTATTATTTTTCCTAGCTAGGAGCAAATCACACAAAATGATCAAGTATGATCTCAGAACAATCAAATTATTTTTATACCACAAAGAAAATACAAAACAGTGTAATTCTGCTATTATCATTCATATAGTCAGAATTTGGGGTGTTACACTAGCCGTTTATCTTTATTGCTTTTGTAGATTAGATTTAGTTTAGCTTATTGTTTTCTTATTTTTTATGTCCTTGAATAGAATTGATTTAGCTATTGGTTGGTACTTAGCTTTATAACCAATTATCCTCGTGGGAACAAACTTTTATTCTGTATCTGTATTACTTGAGCGATCCGTGCACTTGCGGTTAGAAATGGGCAACATGTTTGACTTTGTCAAGTTTTTGGCACCGTTGCCCACGATAAGGTTTCTATATTGCTAATATTGACAATGAGTTTGGTTAGTTCTAATTCAAGTTGTATATAATCTATGTTTCTTTTTTGTCTTGTTTTAGTTTCAATAAAGAAGCCGAGTGATTTCAATTATACGAGGCCCTTGAGGGAATTCGTGACTCCTAGAAAGGATAACCCTTGGATCAAGTTCTTGAGGACTACTCATCCGCAGCAATTCATTTTGGTGACAAAGTCTTGCTGGGACTATAACTCAGGCCCTTCGTAGGAGGAAACTTCATGTTTATATTACATTCTTGTTTTTACTTTGTGCATAAATAGGTAGTATGTTAATATGTTTATGTTAAGTATGTTAGCATATTTGTATGTTGTGTTTTGTTAGTTGTGTTAATATGTTTTTGTCAATACATTTTTGTTAATATGTTAGTATATATATGTGTTAGTGTGTTAGTTTTTGTTTGTTTTTAAGTTTTAAGTTTGTTTAGGTTTTTATATAGGTTAATATGTAGATTTTGTGTTTTATTATATTTGTGTTGTACATTTTGTAATTTAGCTTTTTGAACAAGTTTTGTTGTAGCTAGAGATCCATATGAGCCAATTCCAGTAGCAAAACTGTGTTTGCTGCTAAATTTAGCAGTTTAGGTTGTCACGCCGCGGCGCAAGGTGATGCACGCCGTGGCGCAAGTGCTCGTTTTCTACAAAATTCTGTAACTTTTTATGAGCGTCGCGGCCCAGGCATGGGTGCGCCGCGGCGCAGCACCCCTATTTTTGTTTTTTCTGTTGTTTTCCCTATTTTTCTATATTTAGTAATGCTCAGTAGTAGTTAAGCTGCTATTTTGAGAGTCTTAGGTATCCTATAGACCATATTCATTAAAGATACATTTCATTTTGGTTTGGGGGAGTATCTTTACATGTTTATTACTTTTATGCTTAATGTTAACATGTATTAGTATTTTGAGTATGCAGTGGTTTTAGTCATCTTATTTTCATGATTATATCTTGTTTTGACTATCATTGATATGCTTTTGACAAGATTTTCAATTTTCACATTATGCAAATGATGTTATGCATGCTTGAATTGAAAAGTTGAATCTATTTGAATGCATGACATGTTGCAAGAATACTAGTGTTGTTAAGGTTGTCCATGATGTGAAAGGTTGCTATTTGCCCCCTTTTCAGTGAAACATTATGTAATCTTGAAGCATGTGAAATAATTTAGTTGCTTTTGATGCATGATTTACATCTCATTTAGATGCAAGTGTAACTTTGAAAATAATAAGAGTGCATGTCTTGAGAATATTTATGGATGTACATGTAGAGTTTTGATTATCCTAGAAATTATTTTTGAACTCTCTTGAGGCGAAATCCTTGGTTATGCATGATTGGGGAGATGATTAGGGCATTGTTTGGATCGTGTGAGCCTTAAAAAGCTTACCCTGATATGATGATATCCTTAGGTCCCCTTTTTGAAGCCTTATACTGTTTGGCCTTATTTGTTTTTCATAACCATTGTGTTCGTTAACCTGTTACCCATTCTAATGCGTGTGAAAGCATGTCATTTACTTTCTACCCTTATTGTTTGTTGAGTACATGGTATGCTATTTCTTAAGATAAGTCTGATGATTAGGGGTATGATTATTCAATTCAAAATGAGCCTGAAGGAACCAGATGCAAAGAAAAGAAAAAGCAATGCTTTGCAATAGAAAGAAAATCAAAAGAAAGAGAAAAAAAAGAAAAGAAAAAAAATGAAATGAAAAAGAAAAGCAAAGCATAAGAAAAGTAAAGTCGAAAAGCATCCAAAAATGGTTTTGGCAAGTTTTATGATCTCACTGTTGAATACCCTGCTGATATCAGTTAGTGGCTTATATCTTGAAGTAATATGTTGTGTGTCTCAATGTTTGTATTGTATCATTTCCCGTTCATTTCTTTCACCCATACCATTGGCCTAATATTATAAGCTAATAAAGTCCTTTTTGATCCTCAATCTTGTGTGATTTACATTTGTGGAGAGAGAGTTAATTCACAATCTTGTGGATTCTTTGAATCATATACATGTATGTTTATAAAGTTATCTGGATGTGTATGACTTGATTAGGAGAAGTTTATTTTGTATGTTTGTGAAAAATGTGAATTGTATGAAGAGTTATTTGGATTGATAGCATGTTAAGGATTGTATTTGTGTGGAACTGTTTATGGGGCATTTGCACTTTTTGAGGATTGATGCAGTCATTATACACTAGTAGTTTTGGTTTAATTGAAATGAAAAAGAAAATTGAAAAATGATATTTGCTGAATGAAAGTTGATTTGAATGTTTAAGTGATTTACTTTGTTTTGCTTTTTTTTGCTCGAGGACTAGCAAAATGTAGGTTTGGGGGTGTGATAACTCCATAAAATGTAGTTATTTGTGCCCTGTTTCTGTGCTAGAATGAATGCTTAGTCCTTGTTTATAATGCATATTTGGAGGTTTTGAGCTTATATTTGTTATATTCTGATTCTAATGTCTTCTTGTATGTTTTATAGCAAATTAAGCTTTAATTGTTATTGATTAAGTAGATTTGTATATGTTACTGATTTGGTGTTTTCTCCATGTTAGGAAGGGCTCCAAACAAGGTCAAATATGGAACATGTGAGCCAAAAGATCAAGAGGAAGCTAAATCTGCATTTCAGCAAGTCATCGCCGCGGCGTAAAGAGGCATCATCAGAATTCCATACTTGAACCCGAGAGTTCAGCACTGCGGACCAGAAGATGGGTGCACCGCGGCGCAATGTAACCGACCCTATGGGTGTCGCGGCGTGCGTATGTGGGGCCACGGCGATATGGCGGCAAGCTGAGCCTATAAATAGATTTTTCACATTTTTCTCTCTGTCTTGGCCGTTTAAGCCATTTCTATTTTAGGTTTTCTTATTTTTAGTTAGTTTTAGGTTAGTTTAGTTTGGCTAAATCTCCATTGATGATGGATTGGAGGCTAGGATCAAGGATGAAGGAGGATTCAAGCTTCAGAGACAAATCAATGAGCTTCCTTTCTCTTTTTCCCTTTCTCTCTTCTCTTCTTTATCTTCTTTGGATATGAGTTTACTTGTGTTTTCATGTTCATTGTATAGCTGAGCTGTATTTAGGGATATTTTGGATCATTTTCTATATATATTAATGATGCGTTCTTCTCTAAGTTTGTGTAGATGTTTGGTTATTGTTCAATCATAATCTATGCTTAATGCTTGCTGTTGGTTGGCCATCAATTGCATGATCTTAATATTGCAAATGAACTAGACATAGGAATTTGTTAATATGGATATGGTATAGTTGATGCATGTTTGACGAGTTCAATTGGCTTGGATGAGTTAATTCATTAATGGGATAGAAATATACCTATTGGCCATGTATAGTGTGTGATTAAGAATAGATCATTCATGAGTAGATGTTGCGCTAGCTTTCAAGGAAACTTAGTGAGTTGGGCAATTGAAACCAGGGTTGATTGACCTAGACATAGGCTTTTAGCTAATGAAGATTCTCAAGATAACTTAATCAGTGCATTTATATTTATAAGGAGGATTGCATGTTGTTGGTAGATATAGGGGTGAAGAAGGATTTCCTGTAACCTAACCGTTTATCTTTATTGCTTTTGTAGATTAGATTTAGTTTAGTTTATTATTTTCTTATTTTTTATGTCCTTGAATAGAATTGATTTAGCTATTGGTTGGTACTTAGCTTTATAACCAATTATCCTCGTGGGAACAAACTTTTATTCTATATCTGTATTACTTGAGCGATCCATGCCCTAGAGGAAGAAGATCATGTTGACCTTGGCATGGGGCTACTTTCCCTATAAATATTCATGTGCAAGGTCATCAGCTAAAGTGTTTGAGGTGCCTTTGATATATTCAATGTCAAAATCAAAAACATTCAAGAATGCTTGCATCTAGCAAAACTTTTTTTGAAGCAAGATTTTTAACATCTTTTTGTAAAATATCTGTGGAAATAAATTTGCCCCAATGGTTTAATATGTTGACTTTTGATGATTGCAAATACAAGACAAAAAGAATGATGCTTATGCTTGATAGATGTACTTTATAGATGACAAATGCATCACAAAAGAATATTGATCATGTTACATAGATGTGCTTGATGTGATATATTGTAACATGCATGATCATGTACTTTATCTAGTTATATTTCACTTAATCATCATGCAATGAGAAATATGTAACATTTATTATAAAATATATCCAATAATATGTTATATGAGTTGTATTAAATTAACATTGGATTTGACTCTTCTTATATGCATGTTAGACTAACTAGAATTATACATTTATGAATAATGCATATGAAGATATTGAGTTATGAATTTGGACTAACTATGCTTGTTTTAAGTGAGTAATACTTTGTAGGATAGTCCAAGTACCAAGAATGAGCATTGCAACAAGAAAGCAAAAGATCACAATTATGCTCAACTCAAGAAGAATGAGAATGATAAAGATGTTCCAAGCAATTTGCAAGATTTGAAGAGAAGAAATTTGTGGAAACTTGGATTACATCAAGAAGCCTAAGGACTAGAATTGGTATATTTTCCTTTTAGATTTTCTCCTATGTAAAGATAGAGGTTTTACAAGAAAAGAGCTCAAATATGTTTTTAAGTCTTTAAAAATGGTTCTTACATGTTTAAATGCCCAACAAACTTTTTTTGGAAAGCTAGTCTTGGTGGTAATTCAAATCTATGAAAAATAGCCAAGTTTGTGTTTTACAAAACTAATATATGGTTACTATTTTGATCATTACTTTTAAAATACTTTGAGTTTTATTTTGAAGCTTAATTCATATGAAAATAGACTCAAATATCTTTTCAATGAGTGGTCATTTGCTTTAAACGGATAAGAAACGAAAAAGTTATGACCAATTAAAGTTTGAGTTTTGAAAATCTAACCTTTGGTTACTATTTTGATCATATCTTTCAAAATACTTTGAGTTTTGTTCTAAAACTTCTTTTATATGAAAATCGACTCAAAGATCTTTCCAATGAGTGGTCATTCGCTTTAATCGGATAAGAAATGAAGAAGTTATGACCTTTTAAAGTCAGTTTTCAAAACCAAAAATAGTGTAATCGATTACACAAGTCATGTAATCGATTACAACATTGACAGAAGTCGTGTAATCAATTACATGAAGTGTGTAATCGATTACAAAGTGCCCAGAAAGCTTGTAATCGATTACATGAAGCTTGTAATCGATTACCAAGTGCCCAGGAATGTTTCTAACGGCTATAAACGGCTAGTTTTCATAGAAAATTATTATTAAACACTACCAATAACTATTTTATCATTTGGGCTCTCTATATAAGTGATATTTGAAGCATTTACACTTAGAGAAACTTTTGAACACTTGATTTGATCCTTGAATCACCAAAATCATATTTTGAGCTCTTTATTACAAAATCCTTCTATTCCTTTGTTCTTCAATTTGTATTATCCACTCTTGAGAGAGTTTTCTATCATCCATACTTTGTTCTTCAAGTTATATATCTACTCTTGTGAGAGTTTCTATTCTTTCTCTTCACTTTGAAATCATTGTAAGAGGGTGAGGTATCCCTTAAGAGAGAAAAGGGTGAGGTATCCCTTGTAGTGAAGCTCAAACACAAAGGGTGAGGTATCCCAAAGGTGTTGTGAGTGCTCTTGATTGTAAAGGTCATCAAGCACCTGTGAAGCTTGAAGAATTGGAGGCTCTAGCACAAGGGTAAGGTATCCCAAGGTGTGAGGAGTGCTCTTGTATGTACAAAGGTTTTCCTAGCACCTGTGAAGTCTAGGAGATAGTGAAGAAAATCTCAAGTTAAGCTTGGGGACTGGATGTAGGCCACAAGTGGTTGGTGGCTGAACCAGGATAAATTCTTGAGTTTGATTTTCTCTTCCTTACACTCTTTAAATTCAGTATTTAGTGAAATATATTTATTTATTGCATATCTTGATGTTTTAATTATTACAACTTGATATCTAGCTTATTTACTTAGTTCATCATATATCGCAAGTTATATTTGAGTAATCCTCAATAGTTGTACATTTATTAGACTTATTCCGCTGCATTTATTAATTGAGTTATTCAAAATACATAATTTGTCAAAGTTGCATTAAAACTTGTAATTACCCAATTCACTCCCCTATTGGGTAATGGTTGCCATGGCTAACAAGTGGTATCAGAGCTTCGTGCTCTGGTAAAAGCTTAACCGCTTGGAGTTAAATATCCTTGTTTGTTTGGCAACCATTAAAAGTTTTTCAAAATGAATGAGTTTGAAATTGATAAACCACCATTCTTTGATGGTGTGAATTTCGTTTATTGGAAAGCTAAAATGGAAATTTATATGCAATGTATTGATCTTGATTTATGGGATATTGTGCTTGATGGATTTTCTTACAAATCAAAACAATCTTGGAATGCCTATGATAAGAAATATTTTTTCTTGAACATTAGAGCTATGCAAATCTTGAGAAGTGGTTTGAATGATGATGCTTATGCTAGAATTAAGAATTCCTCTAGTGCAAAAAATATATGGGATGCTCTTGATGCTATTTATCTTACTAATGATGATTTTGTGCATAAAGTTAAATATAGAGAGCAAGACGAGTAAAGGTCATTGAAGGAAGCTTGTCATAGAAAATGTCCTCAAGAAAATGTTCAAAGTAAGAATATGAGCTCAATGTCTCTTGGTGATGATGGTGCTCAATTTTTAGAAGAGGTAAAGCAAAACAAAATTGATGAGGAAGATAGTGATTCCCTTAAAGAGCCAAATATACTAGAAATTGAGACTACTTCATATATGGCTAAAAAGGACCTTGAGGTAAATAATGTTAAACCATATTATAATCCTTCCTATGATGAGCTAAAAAATGCATATGATGAATTGCATGATGGTTTGCTGCTTTTAGAAAAGAAAAACTCATCTTGTTTGGAAAACATTTCCTACATTGAAAATGAAATTGATATCTTGAAAAATGAATATGCTCTTCTTGATGAGGAAATATCTTTAAAATGTGAAACATCAACTTCATGTGAAAAATATATTAATTTAGAAAATCAAGTTGAGGACTTATCTTCTAAACTTGCCAAAGCTAATAATTCTATTTGCTTACAATCCATGTGTGTTAGTAAGAATGAAATTGATGTTATTCCACATGAAAATTCAAGCAAGGCTTATGGCAAAAATAGTTTAGAATGTAATAACAACCAAAGGCTTAAGTTTTTCAAAAATGATCTTCAAAGGACCAAGCCATCATTGGATTCACTTATTTGTAACTTTTGTGGTCATCTAGGACATATTTCTCATTTATGCAATTATAGAAGAAATTCTTATATGAGAAATAATATGAAATGGGTTCCTAAAGATCCTAAATGCCCTAATACTAACATTGAAGGACCCAAGATGAAGTGGGTACCAAAATGTCCTCCTAGTGTTTCAATTATGCAGAAAACTTCTCAAAAGGATGGACAAATTGGTCAAGTGAAAAAGGAATCATCAAGGGGAATGCTTCCAAAGCCCATTGGTAGAAGTTTTGATCAAAGAAGGAAAATGACTTCAATCAAAGCTTCTCAAGTATAAAATGTGGAACTTGCAAAGGTCAAAACACCAAAAGAGAAGCAATGGGTAAAGAAAAGAGTTCCCTTGATTACCAAAGCCAAGGTATCAAATGTTTTTACCTCTTATGCACATTCACTTAAAAAGACAATGAATATGAGGTATATTCCTTGTAGGCCTTAGGTAAATGATAGAATCATGTGCACTTAGTAAAATTTAAATATTTTGTTTAGCACATGATTATATTAATTCTTGTTGTACCATAGCTCATTAATTTGTTATATATCTTGGTACATGAGATTCTACAATGCCTAGGTATGTTTGCTATGATTTGAATTATCTATATATCATGAAAGTAAGCTTGCTTTTGGTTATGTGCTTAATGGTAATTGATTATTTAATTTGTTGTGCTCAAATTATATACTATGGAAAATGTGATATCTATAAGAGCATGTTGGATTAATGATCAATGACTAACCTCTATGGATCCAAAATTGGCGGATACCAAAGAAAATGCTTTAAATTGTGTTGTAGGGTGACCATTAGCTCAAGTATGCTTTGAAGTGAAATACAACTATGCTACTTAAGGTTGTGAAAACTTAAAATGGTCCAAGTTCTCCAAAAGTAATGAAAACATAAAAGGATGACATGGAGAACCATAACATTCTCAAGGAGCCTTGAGGCATGGAAGTTGGAGTCACCTACAAAACTCAAAGAGTACACTTTTGGTGATATCAATCTCTTATCCTTACTCATGCTTTAAATTGAATATCATGTGATATTTGGAGAAGTAGAGAGTTATTTTTACATGCCTTACATGATCATTGTTTGTCCCAAAATGCTTATATAAGTTTTGATGTTGATCGTGTATTTCTTGATAAACTTGAATCTTGCCTTGAAAATGCTTAAACTATGCTTTTGGATTCAAGTGCATATATCATTCTTTTGTTCTCTTTAGAGCTAACAATTCATGGTTGATAATGTGGTATATGTTTTACATTATATATTAACCTAAATTATACTTGTAAATGAGCTTAAATGATATTTAATGCTAACCTATGTTTTAGAGTACTTTTAGAGTTAGCTTTGCAAGTGTCTCTATGTGCTTCAAAGATAGTCATCAAATATTGAAATGTCAAGCATATGTGGACAAAGAGAAGAGTTGGATGAAAAGAGACAAGCAGAGACTTTCTTCAAGAACAATGGAATGAAATACTCAATGGAAGAAAGCTTAAACTTAAAGATCCAATAAACGAAGAACATTCTAACGAAGCATCACTCTCTCAATGAGTATCTCTATCCCTAAGTTATTATGGTATGTGTTGTATGATACTTGTTGATAATTTGATATTAAATTATTAGATGCTTTCCTTACATGAGAAGTATGCTTAACATTGACAAAGTGCTTAATTGGATATTAACTTGCTATTTTTGTCATTACATATAGGGTGAATGATATTAGTTCTGTACATGTTTTGATCCCTATAGCATATTCCATCATGGTGAATATTTGATATCTATGATTCTCTTGATATATAATTTCTTAGTAGTATAACACATATGAGAATCATGCACTTGTTTTGAAAAGAGTTTATGATTTGACTAAAAAGTTTTCTTTTTTTAAAAACAATATCTCTTAGAAGCTTTTCTAGTTCTATATCCTTGAGAATCTTTTGAACTTGTCTTAAGAACTTAAAAGTATTTTCACCTCCTAATTGTCTTAAAATTTTGGAAATCACTTGATTTGTGTTATAAATGTGGTATTATCTTCATTTGCTTTGAAATATTTTATTAAATCTTGAGAAAATACTTAAGAAAGTTTCCAAATAGATCTTTTGAAATGTTCTATAGAGCTCATCTTGATACTTCAAAAGATAAGCCTTGTTCTTCAAAAGTGTTTTATCTTTTCAAGGCTCTTGTTTAATGAGAAAAAGAGGAGATGAACTTTCAAATGCTCTTTTGACTTAAGTTTGATCATTTTCAAGGAATATGTGGCTTTAATATTAAACCTCTCTACTTTCTAAAATACTTTTGAAAATATAATGTGCTATTGTAAAATTCTTTTTGAAAGGGGGAGAAGTTTTTAAAATGATTTTTGATTGAGGGATTAAGAATATATATCTTTGCCTTACTTTTTGGTAATGTGCTTACATGATCTTGGCATACATATATCTCTTTATCTATCTTGTGCTTCAATAAGGAGGAGCTTATCTTACTTATCTTACATATCTTACTTCCATATCCTTGTTGGCTATAAATATATGCATGACTATGTTGAAATATTATGTTTTATATCTTGATAATATGCATATTTTGAGGAGGAGCCTAGTTCTTAAATTGTTGTTTATATCCCTTAGCTTACATCATTGTTTGACATGAAGTGCTTTATTGTTAATACTATCAATATGTCAGCAAAAATCATCTCTTATTGTCTTTCCCTCTATCAATGAAAGAAGGTAAACTTTCTTAAACTTTATATTTTTCGATTCTTTCATTGAGAAGATCCTACCCTTCTTGACAACATGAGTTTTATCTATAAGGGGAGAAAATGTTATATTTCCTTCCTAAGCCTTTTTGTTGATGTCAAATAGAGGGAGAGAGAATTGGAAAGAAAAATATGTTCCTTGTGCTTATTGTTTGATATGCTTACATGAATATCTATTCTTGTATATTGCTAAAACATAGTTTTCTTTGGTGATTTGTCATCATCAAAAAGGGGGAGATTGTGGAAATAAGTTTGCCCCAATGGTTTAATATATTGAGTTTTGATGATGACAAATACAAGACAAAAAGAATGATGCTTATGCTTGATAGATGTGCTTTATAGATGACAAATGCATCACAAAAGAATATTGATCATGTTACATAGATGTGCTTGATGTGATATATTGTAACATGCATGATCATGTACTTTATCTAGTTATATTTCACTTAATCATCATGCAATGAGAAATATGTAACATTCATCATAAAATATATCCAATAATATGTTATATGAGTTGTATTAAATTAACTTTGGATTTGGCTCTTCTTATATGCATGTTAGACTAACTAGAATTATACATTTATGAATAATGCATATGAAGATATTGAGTTATGAATTTGAACTAACTATGCTTGTTTTAAGTGAGTAATACTTTGTAGGATAGTCCAAGTACCAAGAATGAGCATTGCAACAAGAAAGCAAAAGATCATAATTATGCTCAACTCAAGAAGAATGAGAATGATAAAGATGTTCCAAGCAATTTGCAAGATTTGAAGAGAAGAAATTTGTGGAAGCTTGGATTACATCAAGAAGCCTAAGGACTAGAATTGGTATATTTTCGTTTTAGGTTTTCTCTTATGTAAAGATAGAGGTTTTACAAGAAAAGAGCTCAAATATGTTTTTAAGTCTTTAAAAATGGTTCTTACATGTTTAAATGCCCAACAAATTTTTTTGGAAAGCTAGCCTTGGTGGTAATTCAAATCTATGAAAAATAGCCAAGTTTGTGTTTTACAAAACTAACATATGATTACTATTTTGATCATAACTTTTAAAATACTTTGAGTTTTATTTTGAAACTTATTTCATATGAAAATAGACTCAATTATCTTTTCAATGAGTGGTTATTTGCTTTAAACGGATAAGAAACAAAAAAGTTATGACCAATTAAAGTTTAAGTTTTGAAAATCTGACATTTGGTTACTATTTTGATCATATCTTTCAAAATACTTTGAGTTTTTTTCTTTTTATATGAAAATAGACTCAAAGATCTTTCCAATGAGTGGTCATTCGCTTTAATCGGATAAGAAATGAAGAAGTTATGACCTTTTAAAGTCAGTTTTCAAAACCAGAAATGGTGTAATCGATTACACAAGTCATGTAATCGATTACAACGTTGACAGCAGCCGTGTAATCGATTATATGAAGTGTGTAATCGATTACAAAGTGCCCAGAAAGCTTGTAATCGATTACATAAAGCTTGTAATCGATTACCAAGTGCCCAGGAACGTTTCTAACAGTTAGTTTTCATAGAAAATCATTATTAAACACTACCAACAGCTATTTTATCATTTGGGCTCTCTATATAAGTGATATTTGAAGCATTTACACTTAGAGAAACTTTGGAACACTTGAGTTGATTCTTGAATCACCAAAATCATATTTTGAGCTCTTTATTACAAAATCCTTCTATTCCTTTGTTCTTCAATTTGTATTATCCACTCTTGAGAGAGTTTTCTATCATCTATACTTTGTTCTTCAAGTTGTATATCTACTCTTATGAGAGTTTCTATTCTTTCTCTTCACTTTGAAATCATTGTAAGAGGGTGAGGTATCCCTTCAGAGAGAAAAGGGTGAGGTATCCCTTGTAGTGAGACTCAAACACAAAGGGTGAGGTATCCCAAAGGTGTTGTGAGTGCTCTTGATTGTAAAGGTCATCAAGCACCTGTGAAGCTTGAAGAATTGGAGGCTCTAGCACAAAGGTAAGGTATCCCAAGGTGTAAGGAGTGCTCTTGTATGTACAAAGGTTTTCCTAGCACTCGTGAAGTCTAGGAGATAGTGAAGAAAATCTCAAGTTAAGCTTGGGGACTGGATGTAGGCCACAAGTGGTTGGTGGCTGAACCAGGATAAATTCTTAAGTTTGATTCTCTCTTCCCTACATTCTTTAAATTCAGTATTTGGTGAAATATATTTATCTATTGCATATCTTGATGTTTTGATTGTTACAACTTGATATCTAGCTTATTTACTTAGTTCATCATATATCCCAAGTTATATTTGAGTAATCCTCAATAGTTGTACATTTATTAGACTTATTCCGCTGCATTTATTAATTGAGTTATTCAAAATGCATAATTTGTCAAAGTTACATTAAAACTTGTAATTACTCAAATCACCCCCCTCTTGGGTAATGGTTGCCATGGCTAACAATATCTTTTACAAATTTACTACCGAATCTGATTAAAAATTTTTGATTTAATAAATCAGATTGAAACTTTGAAATGCAAAGAACAATTGCTAAGATTTCCTTTTTTATAGTTAAATAATTCTGCTGTGCAGGCTTCCAATGTTTTGATGCATATGCAATGATATGTTCTTTGTCTGCGACATGCTGTTTGAGAATGCCACCGTAACCAATGTCAGAGGCATCAGTTTCAATAATTTTGAAAGCTTGAAGATTTGGAAGATAAATGCATGGAAGATCCTTTGCCTAGGATTTTACATGTTTGACAATGTTTGTGTGAGCATCTGACCAAGGAGGAGGACTCTTTTTTAGACGATCATGTAATGGTTTGATAAGATTACTTAGCTAAGGAAAAAATTCAATGACATAATTTAAACAACAAATAAATTTTTGTAATTGATTTTTGTCAATAATTTGGTTTGGAAACTTGTTAGCAAACTCAATTACTCGATTAATAGGATTGAAAGTTCCTTGATGAATATTATGACCAAGAAATCTAACTTTTGTTTGGAAAAGATTAATCTTTGACTTGGAGACCGCAAGACCATTTCTTTTAATGACTCCAATAAAGATATTAATATATTTAAAATGTTCATCTATTGATTGAGAAAAAATAAGAACATCATCAATGTAGACTACAGTAAAGTTTGAGTAAGGATTGAATATTTCTTTCATGATACTTTGGAATTTTGAAAAAGTATTTTCTAGACCAAAGGGCATTACGTTCCATTCGTACTGCCCAAACGGTACAGTGAAAGTCGTCTTGTAGCGATCACTTTCTGTGATTTGGATTTGCTAAAATCCAGATTTCATGTTAAAATTAGAAAAGATTTTAGCTTAGTGCAGTCTTTTAAGAAGAACTTTCTTATTTGGAATCGGATACTGAATCCATTGGAGTGCTTCATTGAGAAGTTTGTAATTAATGACCAATCGAGGAGTACCTCTTTCGATCTTAGCTTGTTTGTTGACGTAGAAGGCAGAACAAGACCATGGACTCTTACTTTTCTTAATGAGTCCTTTCTCAAGAAGATCTTTGATCTCCTGCTGACAATACTGAATGAGTTCTTGACTCATTTGACTTGGTCTAGCCTTTGTGGGGATTTGTTTTTCATTGAAATCTTTTTCATAGGGAAGATCCACCATATGTTTCTTCCTTTCCCAGAAAGCGTTTGAAAGATCTAAACAAATTGATCCTTGAATCTGTTCAAGAAGAGATTGAATCCTTTTCTGGATTTGTGGTTGACTAAGGTTGGAATCAATATTTTTAAAGGAAATTTCCTATTTTAGATAATTGATTTGATTTTGTTTATATTAGATTAAGTTGAGGTTCCTTAGAATTGGTTTCCTAAGAAAATTGAAAATGATTGTTTGACCAAGATGTTGGGTAGTAATCCCTTCATTCGTGATTTGCAGAGGAAAAAGTGATCTGATGAATGGTGTTCCTAAGATCACTTCATTTTTGAGATTTTTGACAAGTAAGAAGGAAGTTTCAACTTGGAAACCTTAGTTCTCTATGATTGCAGATGAAAGTTTGAATTTGATTTTTAGTTTTGAACAGTTAGCCATGCTAAGCTATTTGGATGTTTTTTCAAAATACTTTGTTGGGATTAATCCCTCCAAAATACAATTTGAGTCTGCCCCTGTGTTGAACAATGCGACAGTGTTAGGGATAAAATCATCAATTTTGATGTTTATGTTAATAAATAATTTTTGAATCTTCATTTGATTAATTATTTGTGCAAAGAATTCTTCATCTTCTTGATTTTCAGTCTTTTGACTTTTTTGACTTTTGTTTTTTGGAATTGTATCTTTATCATAATAAATTTGAATATCTTGAAGTTGGGACATTGTAATTTGACGCAAGCTTTGCTGTTGTTTAAGTTGTTTAACTTCGATTTTTAGATTATTAATTTCATATTGAAGATATTAGATTGTTACAGTTTTCTTAGAAGTTTTCTTTTCAAGTTTTCTAAGTGTTTTTGTAAGATTATATTTATTTTGGATTATCAATTCTTTGAAAGATTTAGAAGAACTTGCTTCCATTAAAGATTTTATCTTTTCTAAATAGACTTTCCTATCTTAAGGATCATCAATTGAATTAAGAACTTCGAATAGGAGATCTTGCTCCTTTGTTAAGAAATTGATTTCAGGAGAATCTGAATCTCCTTCAGATAATATATCATCATTTTGGATTTAGTTTAAATCTTTAGAGGATTCTTTATCAGACTCTTCTTTTGATGATTCAACTAACAAATTATTAATTTGTTCTTCGACAGTTGGTTCAAGATTTAAAGATTTTATTTTCTTTTTTAACCAACAGTATTTACTAATATGACCAGGTTTGCCACAGTTATAGCAATTTATAGGTTTCTTTAGGACTTTGATATTATCGATTAGAGGTGTGGACTTAAATTCTTGTTTAAGTCTTCTGGGTTTGGTACTAGCTTTATGTTTGTAGTATTTAGTTTTCTGGACACGATCAGATTTTGATTTTGGTTTCGGCTTCCTCCTAGCACAAGGAAGACTAAATTGTTCGCAGAACGTTCCTAAGTCCCACTTGGTTTAGGCTTTTTCTCTGGCGAGTTGGGCCTGAATCTTGTCATCTTGGCAGATTTTTAGAGCTACCTTTTGGATGAAGGTAATGAGTTATCCATAACTCAATTACACGTATGGGATTTCGCCATTTGGGGATTGACTTCTGATTTTGTCATGAACCTTGTCGCCTAAGGATTTTGGAAGACCAGCAAGAAATTTTTCTTTCCAGAAAGGCTGTTGACTATCCTTTCTAGTGTAAACCCTAGTTAAGAAAGTGTCTCTATACCACCTAGAGTCAGCTAGAGTTTTGCATTTTAAGTTTTAAAGAAGTCCGGCAGACCTATCTTTCCATAAAGACGGATCTCCTATGAAATGTTAGGTGATTGTGAAGATTAAATTGTTGATAGCATCGGGAATTGGCTTCCCGTCACTGAGGATTATATTGCCATCGGCATCAGTCTTGATTGCTTCGGCACTCTCGACTTTTTGGTCAGCGAAGATATATTTATCTCACCAACCTTTGAGCTGGCCGGAAAACCCTGAAACAAGGATTCCGACGATGATTTCTTCTGGACAGTCATACAAAGTTTGATAAATAGTAGACACCATGGTCATATGCTGAAGAGTATTGATGATGGCATATTCAGTCATCCCATCGATGTTCCACTCATAAATGTTGTTTGCACTAAAGCTTCTGAAGTCTGGATTTCATTCTTTAAGCAACAGATCTGGAGCTGTCACTCTTTGATAGTAGAGTTTCGAAGGATTTTTCCAGTTAAGAGTTTGGTTGATTATAGGATTCACCTTGATGACAGAATTTGTCTCAGTTTCAATTTATGGGCAATCATATTCTGATTGTGAACTAGATTGTCTAATTGTATTAACAATCAGATTTTTATCTTTAGATTCACTAGTCTTTGACTCTTGGATTTGTGGTGTATCTGGGGCGACCAAGTTTAGTCTTTCCATAAATTCATTAATGAGGTTTTGGTTAGATGGTTTTGGAATGTTTAAAAGTTTTATGCTTTCTTTAAGCTGTTTGCTAACTTTGAATGGTTTGAAGAGAGGCTTTTCGATTGATTTGGGAGGTTTAGTTTCATCAATTTTGGTTCTGGAGGTTGAAGGTTTATCTAAGGATTTTTTAACTAATTTTTCACCTAAAACTTCAAGGTATTTATTTGTATAATTATTTTGTTCCATAAGATTTTTAATGTCTTTCAGATTGATTAGCTCATCTTCTACTTTAGTCTTGAAAGGAGAAGTTAAGACAGGATTGTTATCTTTGTCTTTTACATTTGGGATAAGATACTGACTGGAAAGAGGTAATTCATATTTGATTAACTCACTATCTTTGCGATGCTAGACAGTAAGAACATTAGCTGATTTATCTTCAATCAGACTAATCCTCCAAGGATATTCAATTTTATTCCTCATCATGTAGGCATGAAACCAATTCAAGAATAGGACATGTTGTTTGACTTTGTTGAGAAATTCGTAGAACTTCTCTTGGATTTCTGTTTTGTTTGATCCCTTAAAATTTTTGAAAAACCATTTCCTTTGCGGAGTCCATTCCGTGGAATAAAAGTCTTTCCTAAGGTTTTCCTTATCTATGATGAATTCAGATAACATGGACATCATCATTAAGGGAGGAATAGGTTGGAGATTGAATAGATATCTGTTCATCTTCGTCTTCACAATGGTACGTAGGTCTTGGGATGCTTAATTGATGTATCTGTTCATCTGTTTATTGTTTATTACATGTAAATTGTATGTGTGCATCATTTTTTATCATGCCAAAATGTGGAGAAAATTAATCAATCTTATTTGAGA
This sequence comes from Ormosia semicastrata, assembly GCA_029884595.1. Taxonomy (NCBI): domain Eukaryota; kingdom Viridiplantae; phylum Streptophyta; class Magnoliopsida; order Fabales; family Fabaceae; genus Ormosia; species Ormosia semicastrata. Next base: position 101,779,855 of record JAQQTO010000063.1, read on the forward strand.
AAAGATAGGTTAAACTGGATTAACACTGGCTATTGGATTCCAAAAGAAAAGGGGAGAATGTGCTTGTCTTTGATATTAAATTACCACTTTTTTAATAAAAGAGGAGAGTAAGTCTCCTATCTTTTTGAATTCCAATTTATATGAACTAATGCTTTTCTTAATGATAGTTTGTCATCATCAAAAAGGGGGAGAATGTGATTACCATGCGACAATGAAGATGAATTTTGATGATAACAAACAAGAAAATGATGAGAAGACCGAGTCCAAGATCTTCAAGATTAGCTTTAGGACTTAGGATCTCTCTTGTACATAGCTTTTATAGGATATCTCATTGTTTGACTTAAAAGATCTAAAAACATGTTTTCTTATAGACTAAATTAAGGTTTTAATATGGCTTTGAAAAATTAAAGAATTTATGAAATTTCAAAAATCACCTGATCTATTTTCTAAAGTGCTTTTAAATGACTTTCAACAGAGGTATTCGAATAACCTTGAAGGTATTCGAATAACATCCTTCTAAAACAGCTTTTAAAATGTGTTTAAAATAAAGGTATTCAAATACACCCTTGTGGTATTCGAATAACCTACTTCTAAACCTTTTTTTTTATAAGAAATGAAAATAGTGGTATTCGAATACCCTATGATGGTATTCGAATAACCCATGAGACCCTGTTTCGTGTTTTGAATTCATACGTATACGTGTTAGCATTTATTATCATATTAAATTCCCCCAACGGGCATTTATGATCAAAAGCTCTATAAATAGAGACCTTGAGTCACTTCTGTAATACCCCAAAAATTCTGAAATCATTTTGTTTGTGCTAAAACGTTGTTTACAAAATTCTCTCTTATTCTCTGTGTTCTTTTGGCAAAATTATGAGATATCCTTAGAGAGCTCTATAGTGCTTTAACTTGTGATATTTATTCTTTGTGAGAGTTTATTATTCATCTATTTTCTGCTATACTGTAAAGGGGGTGAGGTATCCCTCAAGGTTTGTATAAGGGTGAGGTATCCCTGCAGGCTGAGGCTTTAGCACAAGGATAGAATTTTCCTGTGTGTGAAAAGTGCTCTTTTGTGTAACAGTTGCAAGCACCTATTGAAGCTTGTATACATAGTGAAAAAGCTCGGCTATTGTTTCAAGGACTGGACGTAGACCACAAGTAGGTTAGTGGTCAAATTAGGAAAAATACTGTGCCTAATCTCTTTATTTAATGCAGCTTTATTTTACTGCATATTTATTCTTTGCTGTTTCTTTTTTGTTTAAAGCTTTTCTTCTACATCTCATTATTTCTACGCTTTTATTTAACAGTTTTAATATTTGTGTTTTCTCTAAAAGAAGTTTGCGAAAATTTTTTATACTCAATTCACCCCCCCTCTTGAGTACTGGAAGCCACTTGGTAATAACTATATTGCCATCGGCATTAGTCTTAACTATTTCGGTAACCTTGACTTTTTGGTCAGCGGAGATATAGTTATCCCCCCAACCTTTGAGCTGATCGAAAAGCCATGAAACAAGGATTCTGACGATGACTTCTTCTAGACAGTCATACGAAGTTTGATAAGTAGTAGACACCATGGTCATATACTGAAGAGTATTGATGATGGCATATTTAGTCATCTCATCGATGTTCCACTCATAGATGTTGTTTGCACTAAAGCTTCTAAAGTTTGGATTTCGTTCTTCAAGCAACAGATCTGGAGCTATCGCTCTTTGATAGTAGAATTTTGAAGGATTTTTCTAGTTAAGAGTTTGGCTAATTATAGGATTCATCTTGATGACAGAATTTATCTCAGTTTCAGTTTCTGGGTAATCAGATCCTGATTGTGAACTAGATTGTCTAATTGTATTAACAATTAGATTTTTATCTTTAGATTTAGTAGTCTTTGACTCTTGGGTTTGTGGTGTATCTGGGGCGACCAAGTTTAGTCTTTCCATAAATTCATTAATGAGGTTTTGGTTAGATGGTTTTGGATTGTTTTAAAGTTTTATGCTTTCTTTAAGCTGTTTGCTAACTTTGAATGGTTTGAAGGGAGGCTTTTTGATTGATTTAGGAGGTTTAGTTTTATCAATTTTGGTTCCGGAGGTTAAAGGTTTATCTAAGGATTGTTTAACTAATTTTATACCTAAAACTTGAAGTTATTTGTTTGTATAATTATTTTGTTCCATAAGACTTTTAATGTCTTTTAAATTAATTAGCTCATCTTCTACTTTAGTCTTGAACGGAGAAGCTAAGACAGGATTGTTATCTTTGTCTTTTATGTTTGGAATAAGATACTGACTGGAAGGAGGTAATTCAGATTTGATTAACTCACCATCTTTGCGATGCCAGACAATAAGAATATTAGCTAATTTATCTTCAATCAGACCAAAGCTTCAAGGATATTCAATTTCATTCCTAATCATGTAGGTATGAAACCAATTATAGAATGGGACATGTTGTTTGACTTTGTTGAGAAATTCGTAGAACTTCACTTGAATTTCTATTCTGTTTGATCCCTTAAAATTTTTGAAAAACCATTTCCTTTGCGGAGTCCATTCTGCGGAAGATCACGGTCAAAGATCATGGGAAAGGCGAAAGAGACAGGATGAAAGAAAGTAGGAGAGCAAACAGACTACTTTACATGCTATGTAAAATAATTAAAACATAAAATTGAAAGACATAAATTAAAGTACAGAAAATAAATTTAAAACATGAAAAGAAAAGTTAAAACCAGGGACCCGGTAGAGCCAGATTTTTGCCCCGACAAGAGAAAAAAGAAGAAGAAAGATTATTTCATTACTTGGAAGAAAAGATTATAGAGGGAGAAAGGGAGGTGGGAAAGTCTCTCACTAACCTCTCTCTAAGAGGGGAGAAAAATAACGAATGCCTAACATCATGGGTAGACATCCTATAAATAGACTAAAATTTTACTATTACAATAGTAATGCTATAGTGTCCCGCAACAGTGAACAGTAAAATAGTAATCGATCGCACCGCTACAATGAACAGTGTTCAACAGTAGTCTTCCACAAATTGCTATAGTGATTGCTATAGTGATTTGAGTAGTAACTTGACTAATCATCTTCTTCCAGATTGATTGTGCAACAGTCATCTTCGTTCTGGTTTGCAAAGTTTTCAGACAAGATGATTGAAGGTGAAGGAGAACTAGATCTTTTGGGAACCGGTTCTCTGCTAATAGCAACATCCATTTCTCTATAGAGTCTGAGGACGTCTTCCATGTTTTGGAATAGATGTTCTTTGTCGGAAGAGGCTGCAATAGCAGCCAAGATATTTGCCCTCTGATTGAGAAACTAGTAATCATCTTCATCAATAGTCTTGAGATATTTTGGGTTCTTCTGGAACCATAGTTTGATGTTGTCTATATATGCTCTGGAGGCATCAAATTTAGCCACCATTTTGCATACGCTTCCCTTTCCAGTGCAGGGAGGAGATTGGGAAGACCATCATGAGTCTTGTACTTATACTGCTAAGAAAAAATCCAGGCCAAGGATAATTTGGAGAAGTGAAGATAAACTAGAAATAGATCATTACCCAAGTCGAACTTCTTTAGAAAATACTGGAATCCTTCCATAATGTTTGCTGGAAGAATCTGCTGGATTGGTCCAAAGAAATTCCACCATTGCATAAACTAGTGGGGGAACTTGTACTGGACATTTTGTTTGACATAAATGAGCCAAGAGTGGCGGTTGGATTTGTTCTGGAGCCAAAACATGTTGCTCCATGCTTGCATGTAATCCCAGTAATTATAACCGATTGGGTCATAGTGCTGAGAAAATTTCTTTAACGAGTTTGGATTCTTGCCAAATTCTGCAAGTGTCATGACCTTCAAAATCTGTATTATTGAATGAGTTATGTAAGACTCATCTTTAGGATACCTATAATGCTTAAGAGAAATAGAGTCAGAGTCCGCAAGAATAAACTCATAAAATTATCGTGTTTTGTTTAAAGATAAAGGTTTGAAATGAAAATTGGTTGGAAAAATTTTTGGAGAAACTTTGTTTGGTTGGAATCCCAGAATTTTGGTTCTATTTGGATTACAGGCCAAAAACTTTCTTTTGGAATGTAGTGTGGTTTGGAAGAGATAGGTTGAGGTTAGATGATTAAATCCTTTTTTGGTTGGTTGACTACAATGGCTTTGCCTTTAAGGGTTTGAATCATGGTTTCAATGTCAGTTCCTTCATCAAATTCTTCCGTGAAGATTTGTTTCCATGATTTATCTGGGAGATGGGTTGGGCCTTAATCTTACTGGGCTAACAAGGTTGTGATTGGCATGGCATAGCCTTCTTTTGATTATTTTTTCTGAGTCAATGACTCAGCCTTAGCCTGGGTGGATGACCCAGATGGAAGGGTTGAAGATCCCGGTTGAGATGATGATTTGGCTGGAAGTGCCAAGGCGGATTACCTATGCCTCTTCCCCTAGAGGAAGAAGATCGTGTTGACCTTGGCATGGGGCTACTTTCCCTGTAAATATTCACATGTAAGGTAGCCAGGTAAAATGTTTGAAGTGCCTTTGATATATTCAATATCAAAATAAAAAACACTCAAGTTTGCTTGCCATCTAACAAAAAAATTTTTTGAAGCAAGATTTTTAACATCCTTTTGTAAAATATCTTTTGCAAATTCGTAATCGACTCTAATTAAAATTTTTTTATTTCATAAATCAGATTGAAACTTTGAAATGCAAAGAACAATTGCTAAGATTTCCTTTATTACAGTTGAATAATTATACTGTGCAGGATTCCAATGTTATGATGCATATGCAATGATATGTTCTTTGTCTGTGACACGCTGTTTGAGAATGCCACCGTAACCAATGTCAGAGGTATCCGTTTCAATAATTTTGAAAGCTTGAGGATTTGGAAGATAAAGGCATGGAAGATCCTTTACTTGGGATTTTACCTGTTTGATAATGTTTGTGTGAGCATCTGACCAAGGAGGAGGACTCTTTTTCAGACGATCATGTAATGGTTTGATAAGATTACTTAGCTGAGGAAAAAAAGTCAGCAACATAATTTAAACAACCAAGAAATCTTTGTAATTGATTTTTATCAATAATTTGGTTTGGAAACTTGTCAGCAAGCTCAATTACTCGATTAATAGAATTGGTAGTTCCTTGATGAATATTATGACCAAGAAATCTAATTTTAGTTTGGAAAAGATTAATCTTTGACTTGGAGACTACAAGACCATTTCTTTTAATGACTCGAATAAAGATATTAATATGTTTAAAATGTTGATCTATTGATTGAGAAAAAACAAGAACATCATCAATGTAGACGACAGTAAAGTTTGAGTAAGGATTGAATATTTCGTTCATGATCCTTTGGAATTCCGAAGGAGCATTTTTTAGACTAAAGGGCTTTACGTTCCATTCATACTACCCAAACAGTACAGTGAAAGCCATCTTATAGCGATCACTTTCTTTGATTTGGATTTGCCAAAATCTAGATTTCATGTTGAATTTAGAAAAGATTTTAGCTGAGTGCAGTCTTTTAAGAAGATCTTTCTTATTTGGAATTGGATATCGAATCCATTGGAGTGCTTCATGGAGCGGTTTGTAATTAATGACTAATCGAGGAGTACCTTTCTTGATCTCAGCTTATTTGTTGACGTAGAAGGTAGAACAAGACCATGGACTCTTACTTTTCCTAGTGAGTCCTTTCGCAAGAAGATCTTTGATCTCTTGCTGACAATACTGAACGAGTTCTTGACTCATCTAAATTGGTCTAGCCTTTGTGGGGAAATTTTTTTCATTGAAATTCTTTTCGTAGGGAAGATCCACCATATGTTTCTTCCTTTCCCAGAAAGCGTTTGGAAGATCTGAACAAATTGATCCTTGAATCTGTTCAAGAAGAGATTGAATCATTTTCTGGATTTGGGGTTGACTAAGGTTAGAATCAATATTTTTAAAGGAAATTTCCTCTTTTAGATAATTGATTTGATTTTGTTTATATTGGATTCAGTTGAGGTTCCTTAGAATTGGTTTCCTAAGAAATTTGATAACGATTGTTTGACCAAGATGTTGGGTTGTAATCCCTCCATCCATGATTTGCAGAGGAAAAAATGATTTGATGAACGGTGTTCCTAATATCACTTCATTTTTGAGATTTTTGACAAGTAAGAAGGAAGTTTCAACTTAGAAAACTTGGTTCTCTATGATTGCAGATGAAAGTTTGAATTTGATTTTTAGTTTTGAACCGTTAGTCATGCTAAGCCGTTTAGATGTTTTTTCAAAATATTTTGTTGGGATTAACCCATCCAAAATACAATTTGAATCTGCCCCTATGTCGAACAGTGCGACAGTGTTAAAGACAAAATCATCAATTTTGATGTTTATGTTAATGAAGAATTTTTGAATCTTCATTTGATTAATTATTTGTGCAAAGAATTCTTCATCTTCATGATTTTTAGTCTTTTGACTTTTTTGACTTTTGTTTTCTGGAATTGTATCTTTATCAGAATCAATTTGAATATCTTGAAGTTGGTATATTATAATTTGATGCAAGCTTTGCTATTGTTTAAGTTGTTTAACTTCAATTTTCAAATTATTAATTTCATATTGAAGATCTTGGATTGTTATAGTTTTCTTAGAAGTTTTCTTTTCAAGTTTTCTAAGTGTTTCTGTAAGATTATATTTATTTTGGATTATCGGTTCTTTGAAAGATTTAGAAGAACTTGCTTCCATTAAAGATTTTATCTTTTCTAAATAAACTTTCCTATCTTAAGGATCATCAATTGAATTAAGAACTTCGAACAAGAGATCTTGCTTCTTTGTTAAGACATTGATTTCAAGAGAATCTGAATCTCCTTCAGATGATATATCATCATTTTGGATTTGGTTTAAATCTTCAGAGGATTCTTTATCAGACTCTTCTTTGGATGATTCAACTAACAAATTATTAATTTGTTCTTCCATAGTTGGTTCAAGATTTAAAGATTTTATTTTCTTTTTTAACCTACAGTATTTACTAATATGACCAGGTTTGCCACAGTTATAGCAAATTATAGGTTTCTTTGGGACTTTGATATTATCGATTGGAGGTGTGGACTTAAATTCTTGTTTAAGTCTTCTAGGTTTGGTACTAGCTTTATGTTTGTAGTATTTAGTTTTCTGGACACGATCAGATTTTGGTTTTTGTTTCGGCTTCCTCCTTGCACAAGGAAGACCAAATTATTCGCAGAGCGTTCCTAAGTCCCGCTTGGTTTGGGCTTTTTCTCTAGCGAGTTAGGCCTGAATCTTATCATCTTGGCAGATTTTTAGAGCTACCTTTTGGATGAAGGCAATGAGTTGTCCATAACTCAATTGCTCGCTTTATGTTTGTAGTATTTAGTTTTCTGGACACGATACCAGAGACAGAATCCGATGGGGATGTAGGAATGTAAATGGTGGATTTAAGTTATTTATTATCTTATTGAACTGGATATTAATGTTATTATATTGATTAATCGTTATTCTGTTTGATCTTTATCTGCTTTGTTTATTATCTTAACTGAACTATATAATAATGTTATTATTATATCTGGATCTAGATAGTACGAATCCATATGTTATCTTTTCTTAACTAGACGGTACGTAATGCATGGTGTTGAATCTATTCTGTGGGGCTGTAGCCGTAAATCCTGGGGAGGCGGTAAGTCTAATTCGATGATGTCGCGACAAGTAGTGAAGGATGAGGCATGGTAGTGACCATGGTTAAGAATTGATAAATAAATGCGGTGGCTAAAGATCCAGGTATGATCTACTAAAATTTTAATGAATTGTTCAGAAGGTAATACTTAAACCAGACATAAATCAAAGCATGAAACATGATAATTTTAAGATCTAGTTCAAAGGATAAAACTTGACTTAAATTTTCCCTTACAAATCTATGGAACCAAATGAGGGTAATGATATCAGGGGTTAAGTTCGTATCTGTTATCTGCTATTTATTTTCTTGCTATTTTATTTTTATTCTCTTTCCTGCTATTTCCTACGTTTATATTCATATATTCTATCTTTTATTTCTATCTGCTACATCTTCTGTTTTAATCTTCTGCCATGTTGCACTCTCTGTCTTCTAAGTTTACTTTCAAATCTTCTCAATCCTCTTCATCATCGCTCACTGAGCAATAAATTAATCCATCTTCAACAAATATCTTTAATGAAGAAATTTGTTTTGAAAACAGAAATCAAGACATGGATGACTAGGAGATCCCCAGAATCCCAAACAATGAACTCTATAAACCTATAGGACGATTCTTCAGAAGTTTTGATTACATTATCAGAACTGTAGAAAAACAAATCACCATTGAAGGAGATGATGAAGAATTTCATCTTCTCTATCAAGAGACCTTAAAAGATCAAGCCAACAAATACAATTATCTGCATATTGGATGTGTGCAGGTAGCTTTCAAACCCTTAATTAGAAAAGGACTAAACGTATCTGTTCTCCTCTGTCTAAGAGACATAAGACATAATCAATTCCATGATTCATTTCTAGGAACTGTAGAAACTAGTCTTGGTCATGGTCCAATCTATTTTAATTGTTATCCTAATAGGACTGCTAGTCTAAAAGACAATAATATTCAAGACACATTATTCTTAAACATCAAAGTCTGTAGCTTAGACATAAAGCCCAGATCAATCCCTTTAGCCTTAATTTATAGGATTCAATACAAAGTTATGAATTCCTTTTACTCAAAGGCGTTAAAACCAAAAGACAAGGGAGTAACAATGTTATTCCTAACAGACATAACAAAGGCCAACGTAGTTGTCCCTAAACAAATTCGATGGGAAGATGTAATCCTCCCTGAGAAATGGATTATGGATAAAGCAACTCCAGCATTGCCCAGAGAAACACATGAAATTCAGGAAATCACCTAACACCAATCAGGTAGAGTTGAATTAGCCTTCAATAGGAGAAATTCGTTCAGCTATACTAGATCTTTTAGATCTTTATCCTCCAGATCTGAAGATTTTAGATCTGGAGTTTCCAGAAAATCTTTCTCTATAATCCAAACTACCCCATCAACAATCAATCTTCGAAGGCTGGATACGTCATCGAGCATCCCAAGACCTACGTACCAACGTGAGGATGAAGTTGAACAACGATCTATTCAATCTCTAACCTATTCCTCCCTTAATGATGATGTCCATGTTATTTGAATTCATCATAGATAAGGAAATCCATATGAAAGACTTTTATTCTGTGGAATGGACTTCGCAAAGAAAATTATTTTTCAAAAATTTGAAGGGATCAGACAAAACAGAAATCCAAGAGAAGTTCTACGAATTTCTCAACAAAGTCAAACAACATGTCTTATTCTTCAATTGGTTTCATGCCTACATGATTAGGAATGAAATTGAATATTCTTAGAGCATTGGTCTGATTGAAGATAAATCAGCTAATGTTCTTACTGTCTAACATTGCAAAGATAGTGAGTTAATTAAATCTGAATTACTTCCTTCCAGTCAGTATCTTATCCCAAACATAAAAGATAAAGATAACAATCCTGTCTTAACTTCTCCTTTCAAGACTAAAGTAGAAGATGAGCTAATGAATCCGAGAGACATTAAAAGTCTTATGGAACAAAATAATTATACAAAAAATACCTTCAAGTTTTAGGTGAAAAATTAGTTAAACAATCCTTAGATAAACTTTTAACCTTCGAAACTAAAATTGATGAAACTAAACCTCCCAAATCAATCGAAAAGCCTCTCTTCAAACCATTCAAAGTTAGCAAATAGCTTAAAGAAAGGTAAAACTTTTAAACAATCCAAAACTATCTAATCAAAACCTCATTAATGAATTTATGGAAAGATTAAACTTAGTCACCCCAGATACACCACAAACCCAAGAGTCAAAGAGCGACAGAAATTCTAAAGATAAAAATCTCATTGTTAATACAATTAGATAATCTAGTTCACAATCGGGATCTGATTGCCCAGAAATTGAAATTGAGATAATTTCTATCATCAAGGAGAATCTTGTAATCAGCCAAACTCTTAACTAGAAAAATCCTTTGAAACTCTACTATCAAAGAGCGACAGCTCCAAATCTGTTGCTTGAAGAATGAAATCCAAACTTCAGAAGCTTAAGCACAAACAACATCTATGAGTGGAACATCGATGGGATGACTGAATATGCCATCATCAATACTCTTCAGCATATGATCATGGTGTCTATAGCATATCAAACTTCATATGACTGTCCAGAAGAAGTCATCGTCGGAATCCTTGTTTCAGGGTTTTCCGGCCAGCTCAAAGGTTGGTGGGATAACTATATCTCCGCAAACCAAAAAGTCAAGATTGCTGAAGCAGTCAAGACTGATGTCAATGGCAATATAATCCTCAGTGACGGGAAGCCAATTCCTGATGCTATCAACAATTTAATCTTCACAATCGTCCAACATTTCCTAGGAGATCCGTCTTTATGGAAAAATAGGTCTACTGAACTTCTTTCAAACTTAAAATGCAAAACTCTAGCTGACTTTAGGTAGTATAGAGACACCTTCTTAACTAGGGTTTACACCAAAGAGGATAGTCAACAACCTTTTTGGAAATAAAAATTTCTTGCTGGTCTTCCAAAATCCTTAGGCGACAAGGTTCGTGACAAAATCAGAAGTCAATCCCCAAATGGCGAAATCCCATACGAGCATTTGAGTTATGGACAACTCATTGCCTTCATCCAAAAGGTAGCTCTAAAAATCTGCCAAGATGACAAGATTCAGGCCCAACTCGCCAGAGAAAAAGCCCAAACCAAGCAAGACATAGGAACGTTCTATGAACAATTTGGTCTTCCTTGTGCTAGGAGGAAGCCGAAACTAAAACCAAAATCTGATCGTGTCCAGAAAATTAAGTACTACAAACATAAAGCTAGTACCAAACCCAGAAGACTTAAACAAGAATTTAAGTTCAAACCTCCAATCGATAATATCAAAGTCCCAAAGAAACCTATAATTTGCTATAACTGTGACAAACCTGGTCACATTAGTAAATACTATAGGTTAAAAAAGAAGATAAAATCTTTAAATCTTGAACCAACTATCGAAGAACAAATTAATAATTTGTTAGTTGAATCATCTGAAGAAGAGTCTAATAAAAAATCCTCTAAAGCTTTAAACCAAATCCAAAATGATGATATATCATCTAAAGGAGATTCAGATTCTCCTGAAATCAATGTCTTAACAAAGGTGCAAGATCTCCTATTTGAAGTTCTTAATTCAATTGATAATCCTCAAGATAGGAAAGTCTATTTAGAAAATATAAAATCTTTAATGGAAGCAACTTCTTCTAAATCTTTCAAAGAACCGATAATCCAAAATAAATATAATCTAACAGAAACACTTAGAAAACTTGAAAAGAAAAATTCTAAGAAAACTGTAACAATCCAAGATCTTCAATATGAAATTAATAATCTAAAAATCGAAGTTAAACAACTTAAAGAACAGCAAAGCTTGCATCAAATTATAATATCCCAACTTCAAGATATTCAAACTAATTTTGATGAAGATACAATTCCAGAAAACAAAAGTCAAAAAAGTCAAAACACTGAAAATCAATAAGATGAAGAATTCTTTGCATAAATAATTAATCAAATGAAGATTCAAAAATTCTTTATTAACATAAACATCAAAATTGATGATTTTGTCCTTAACACTGTCGCACTGTTCAACACAGAGGCAGATTCAAATTGTATTTTGGAGGGATTAATCCTAACAAAGTATTATGAAAAAACATTCGAGCAGCTTAGCACAGCTAACGATTCAAAACTGAAAATCAAATTCAAATTTTCATCTGCAATCATAGAGAACCAAGGATTCCAAGTTGAAACTTCTTTCTTACTTGTCAAAAATCTCAAAAATGAAGTGATCTTAGGAACACCGTTCATCAGATCACTTTTTCCTCTGCAAATCATAGATGAAGGTATTATTACCCAACATCTTGGTTAAACAATCCTTTTCAAATTTCTTAGGAAACCAATTCTAAAGAACCTCAACTTAATCCAATATAAACAAAATCAAATTAATTATCTAAAACAGGAAATTTCCTTTAAAAATATTGATTCCAACCTTAGTCAACCCCAAATCCAGAAAATGATTCAATCTCTTCTTGAACAAATTCAAGGATCAATTTGTTCAGATCTTCCAAACGCTTTCTGGGAAAGGAAGAAACATATGGTGGATCATCCCTACGAAAAGGATTTCAATGAAAAAAAAATCCCCACAAAGGCTAGACCAATTTAGATGAGTCAAGAACTCATTCAGTATTGTCAGCAGGAGATCAAAGATCTTCTTGCGAAAGGACTCACTAGGAAAAGTAAGAGTCCATGGTCTTGTTCTGCCTTCTATGTCAACAAACAAGCTGAGATTGAGAAAGGTACTCCTCGATTAGTCATTAATTACAAACTGCTCAATGAAGCACTCCAATGGATTCGGTATCCAATTCCAAATAAGAAAGATCTTCTTAAAAGACTGCACTCAGCTAAAATCTTATCTAAATTTGACGTGAAATCTGGATTTTGGCAAATCCAAATCAAAGAAAGTGATCGCTACAAGACGGCTTTCACTGTACTGTTTGGGCAGTACGAATGGAACGTAATGCCCTTTGGTCTAAAAAATGCTCCTTCGGAATTCCAAATCATGCACGAAATTTTAAATCCATACTCAAACTTTACTATCATCTACATTGATGATGATCTTGTTTTTTCTCAATCAATAGATCAACATTTTAAACATATTAATATCTTTATTGGAGTCATTAAAAGAAATGGTCTTACAGTCCCCAAGTCAAAGATTAATCTTTTCTAAACTAAAATTAGATTTCTTGGTCATAATATTCATCAAGGAACTATCAATCCTATTAATTGAGTAATTGAGTTTGCTGATAAGTTTCCAAACCAAATTATTGACAAAAATCAATTACAAAGATTTCTTGGTTGTTTAAATTATATCACTGACTTTTTTCCTCAGCTAAGTAATCTTATCAAACCATTACATGATCGTCTATAAAAGAGTCTTCCTTCATGGTCAGATGCTCACACAAACATCGTCAAACAAGTAAAATCCCAAGTAAAGGATCTTCCATGCCTTTATCTTCCAAATCCTTATGCTTTCAAAATTATTGAAATTGATGCCTCTGACATTGGTTAAGGTGGCATTCTCAAACAACGTGTCACAGACAAAGAACATATCATTGCATATGCATCAAAACATTGGAATCCTGCATAGCATAATTATTCAACTGTTAAAAAGGAAATCTTAGCAATTGTTCTTTGCATTTCAAAGTTTCAATCTGTTTTATTAAATAATTTTTTTTTAATCAGAGTCGATTGTAAATCTACAAAAGATATTTTACAAAAGGATGTTAAAAATCTTGCTTCTAAACAAATTTTTGCTATATGGCAAACAATCTTGAGTGTTTTTTATTTTGACATTGAATATATCAAAGGCACCTCAAACACTTTACCTGACTACCTTACACGTGAATATTTACAGGGAAAGTAGCCTTATGCCAAGGTCAACACGATCTTCTTCCTCTAGGGGAAGAGGCACAGGTAATCCGCCCCTAGCACAGCCAGCCAAATCATCATCTCAATCGGGGTCTTCAGCCCTTCCATCTGGGTCATCCACCTAGGCTAAGACTGAGTCATCGACTCAGAAAAAATAATGAAAAGAAGACTATGCCAAGCTAATCACAACCTTATTAGCCCTGCAAGATCAAGGCCTAACCCATCTCCCAGATAAATCATGGAAACAGATCTTCACTGAAGAATTTGACGAAGGAACTGACATTCAAACCATGATTCAAACCCTTAAAGGCAAAGCCATGGTAGTCAACCAACCAAAAAAGGATTTAATCATCCAACCTCAACCCATCTCTTCCAAACCACACTACATTCCAAAAGAAAGTTTTTGGTCTGTAATCCAAATGGAACCAGAATTCTGGGATTCCAACCCAAACAAAGTTTCTCCAAAAAATTTTCCAACTAATTTTCATTTCAAACCTTTATCTTTAAACAAAACACGGCAATTTTATGAGTTTATTCTTGTGGACTCTGACTCTGTTTTTCTTAAGCATTACAGGGATCCTAAAGATGAGTCTTACATAACTCATTCAACAATACAGATTTTGAAGGTCATGACACCTACAGAATTTGGCAAGAAATTTTCTGGGGCAGATGAAGAATTCTTTGCACAAATAATTAATCAAATGAATATTCAAAAATTCTTTATTAACATAAACATCAAAATTGATGATTTTGTCCTTAACACTATCGCACTGTTCGACACAGGGGCAGATTTAAATTGTATTTTGGAGGGATTAATCCTAACAAAGTATTATGAAAAAACATCCAAATAGCTTAGCATGACTAACGATTCAAAATTAAAAATCAAATTCAAACTTTCATCTGCAATCATAGAGAACCAAGGTTTCTAAGTTGAAACTTCCTTCTTACTTGTCAAAAATCTCCAAATGAAGTGATCTTAGGAACACCGTTTATCAGATCACTTTTTCCTCTGTAAATCACAGATGAAGGGATTACTACCCAACATCTTAGTTAAACAATCGTTTTCAAATTTCTTAGGAAACCAATTCTAAGGAACCTCAATTTAATCCAATATAAACAAAATCAAATCAATTATCTAAAAGAGGAAATTTCCTTTAAAAATATTGATTCCAACCTTAGTCAACCCTAAATTCAGAAAAGGGTTCAATCTCTTCTTCAACAAATTCAATGATCAATTTGTTCAGATCTTCCAAACGGTTTCTGGGAAAGGAAGAAACATATGGTGGATCCTCCCTACGAAAAGGATTTCAGTGAAAAACAAGTCCCCACAAAGGCTGGACAAATTCAAATGAGTCAAGAACTCATTCAGTATTGTCAGTAGGAGATCAAAGATCTTCTTGCAAAAGGACTCATTAGGAAAAGTAAGAGTCCATGATCTTGTTCTACCTTCTATGTCAACAAACAAGTTGGGATCGAAAAAAGTACTCCTCGATTGGTCATTAATTATAAACCACTCATTGAAGCATTCCAATGGATTTGATATCCGATTCCAAATAAGAAAGATCTTCTTAAACGACTGCACTAAGCTAAAATCTTTTTCTAAATTCGACATGAAATCTGGATTATGGCAAATCCAAATCAAAGAATGTGATTGCTATAAGACGGCTTTCACTATACCGTTTGGGTAGTACGAATGGAACATAACGCCATTTGGTCTAAAAAATGCTCCTTCGAAATTCCAAAGGATCATGAATGAAATTTTCAATCTTTATTCAAAATTTACCATTGTCTACATTGATGATGTTCTTGTTTTTTCTCAATCAATAGATCAACATTTTAAACATATTAATATCTTTATTAGAGTCATTAAAAAATGGTCTTGCGGTCTCTAAGTCAAATATTAATCTTTTCCAAACTAAAATTAGATTTCTTGGTCATAACATTCATTAAGGAACTATCAATCCTATTAATAGAGTAATTGAGTTTGCTGACAAGTTTTCAAACCAAATTATTGGCAAAAATCAATTACAAAGATTTCTTGGTTGCTTAAATTATATCGTTGACTTTTTTCCTCAGCTAAGTAATCTTATCAAACCATTACATGATCGTCTGAAAAAAAGTCCTCCTCCTTGGTCAGATGCTCACAAAAACATTGTCAAACAGGTAAAATCCCAGGTAAAGGATCTTCCATGCCTTTATCTTCCAAATCCTCAAGCTTTCAAAATTATTAAAAGTGATGCCTCTGACATTAGTTACGGTGGCATTCTCAAATAGCATGTTGCAGACGAAGAACATATCATTGCATATGCATCAAAACTTTGGAATCCTACACAGTAGAATTATTCAACTGTAAAAAAAGAAATCTTAGCAATTATTCTTTGCATTTCAAAGTTTCAATCTAATCTATTAAATCAAAAAATTTTAATCAGAGTCGATTGCAGATCTGCAAAAGATATTTTACAAAAGGATGTTAAAAATCTTGCTTCAAAACAAATTTTTGCTAGATGGCAAGCAATCTTGATTATTTTTTATTTTGACATTGAATATATCAAAGGCACCTCAAACACTTTACCTGACTACCTTACACGTGAATATTTACAGGGAAAGTAGCCCTATGCCAAGGTCAACACGATCTTCTTCCTCTAGGGGAAGAGGCACAGGTAATCCGCCCCTAGCACAGCCAGCCAAATCATCATCTCAACCGGGGTCTTCAACCCTTCCATCTGGGTCATCCACTTAGGCTAAGACTGAGTCATCGACTCAAAAAAAATAATCAAAAGAAAACTATGCCAAGCTAATCACAACCTTGTTAGTCCTGCAAGATCAAGGCCTAACCCATCTCCCAGATAAATCATGGAAACAGATCTTCACTAAAGAATTTGACGAAGGAACTAACTTTCAAACCATGATTCAAACCCTTAAAGGCAAAACCCTTGTAGTTAACCAACCAAACAAGGATTTAATCATCCAACATCAACCCATCTCTTCCAAATCACACTACATTCCAAAAGAAAGTTTTTGGCTTGTAATCTAAATGGAACCAGAATTCTGGGATTCCAACCGAAACAAAGTTTCTCTAAAAAAACTTCCAACTAATTTTCATTTCAAACCTTTATCTTTAAACAAAACAAGGCAATTTTATGAGTTTATTCTTGTGGACTCTGACTCTGTTTCTCTTAAGCATTACAGGGATCCTAAAGATGAGTCTTACATAACTCATTCAACAATACAGATTTTGAAGGTCATGACACCTGCAGAATTTGGCAAGAATCCAAACCCATTAAAGAAATTTTCTCAGCACTATGACCCAATCGGTTATAATTACTGGGATTACATGCAAGCATGGAGCAACACGTTTTGGATCCAGAACAAATCCAACTGCCACTCCTGGTTCATTTATTTCAGACAAAATGTCTAGTAAAGATTCTCCCACTGGTTTATGCAATGGTGGAATTTCTTTGGACCAATCCAGCAGATTCTTCCAGCAATCATTATGGAAGGATTCTAGTATTTTCTGAAGAAGTTCGACTCGGGTAATGATCTATTTCCAGTTGATCTTCACTTCTTCTATAAATTATCCTTAGCCTGGATATTTTCCTAGCAGTATAAGTACAATACTCATGATGGTCTTCCCAATCTCCTCCCTACACTGCAAAGGCAAGCGTATACAAAATGGTGAGCTGAATTTGACGCCTCCAGAGCATCTATAGACAACATCAAACTATGGTTCCAAAAGAACCCAAAATATCTCAAGACTGCTGATGAAGATGATTGCCAATTTCACAATCAGAGGGCAAAGATCTTGGCTACTATTACCGCCTCTTCCGACAAAGAACATCTATTTCAAAACATGGAAGACGTCCTAGACTTTACAGAGAAATGGATGTTGTTATTAGCAGAGAACCGGTTCCCAAAAGATCTAGTTCTCCTTCACCTTCAATCCTCGGCAATGTCACCAAAAACTTATTTGTGTGTAATCTACAAGCGTACAGGTCAACAAGTAATATATGAGAGTTAGAGTATCATGTCCAAAGGGATTGACAATTAGAGAAATGTTAAACTTAACCAAATTTGCAAATTATTATCCAAGTAATCAAAATGTGAGAGTAGGTTGCAATTAAAATAACAACTTAAGAGAAACAAAATAAGAATGCACCAAACACTGAATACATAAGAGAAATATGAGAATGATTAAGGCCTAGGGGTCCCTATTCACTTGCTACTTCAATGAATAACTTGAAATTTATAAGCATCTAACAATGAGTTAGTTTTGTTATCTAAAAATAAGCAATAGGTAAAAGCCTATGTCTAGGACAATTACCCATGTGAAACCTAGTTAATCCACTATCTGTCCATGTGAGTTAGCATAAGATTCACTCATTAGGACTAATTATCAAATATTTGCTATGCATGACTAATGGGTATATGTCCATCCCATTAGTTAATCAACACATTCAATCCAATCGAATGTAATTGAACATACATCAACCATAGATATTCACAACACCCTATTTCTAGTTCAATTGGAATACTAAAATCATGCAATTGATGGCTAATCAATAACGAGCATTAAGCATAGATATGGAAGAACAAAACCAATTTCATTGAAAGAATACTCAACCAATTTACAAGATATTCAAATTCATAGCAAGATCCTAGAGAGCTCCTAGATTAGGGTTTAGTTACACATCATGACATCATGAAAGGAAAGAAAACTAATGGAGTCACGAAACCCATCAAATTACAAATCAAGAGAGAAAAGGGGAAGAATGAACAAGAATAATGAGAATCTAATGCTTGATCTTCCTCCTTGATCTTGATTCTTCACTTGAATCACCTCAATCTTCCAAGGTATTCTCCTCCTCTCCCTTTCACTATAAGGTTCGTGCTTAGTGACAATTCAGGATCCCCTTTCTAATCCTAAAAATCAGATATTAAAAGCTAATTTTATGGACCAGAATCTTTCCCACGCCTAGGTGTGGTTATGAAACACGTGCTGTCAGGTGCTGGCCACCCCTAGGCGTGACTTTACTACGCCTAAGCGTGGGTGTCTCTGTCTAAAAGCCCTAAAAACTTGAGAGTGCCATGCCAAGGCGTGACTTTTCCACACCTAGGCATGACTTTTCCACGCCTAGGCGTGGAACTCTCTGCCTGGAATTCCTGAAATACTGCAAGGACCACGCCTAGGCGTTGGTTGGCAGCCCTTCTTTCTCTCTTGCATCCTTTTTCATTTGAGCTCCTCTTTGCTTCCTTATCCCTTCTAAGGTCTTTCCATCTTGAATATTTACTTCAAAACAATGCTTAAATTCATCAAGCCATAATCCATCTCAATTTCTTAAATATAATATCAAATATTCAATTCTTAAACATTTGAGATACAAAGCTTAAATCATCAAGATCATGTATAAATTGGATTATTGGACCTTAAAAACTTAAGGAAAGCATGCACATATACATTCAAATTCATGTGAAATAACTTTATTTCCAGAAGTTATCACCTTCATATTCAATCATCTTGTCTGAAGACTCTACAAACTAGAACGAAGATGACTATTACGCAATCAATCTGGAAGAATATGAATAGTCAAGTTACTATTCAAATCACAGTAGCAATCACTATAGTAATTTGTGGAAGACTACTATTGAACACTGTTCACTATAGCGGTGTGATCGATTACTATTTTACTATTCACTATAGCGGGACACTGTAGCGTTACTGTTGTAATAGAAAAATTTTAGTATATTTATAGGATGTCTGACCATGATGGTAGGCATCCGTTATTTTTTTTCTCCCCTTTTAGAGAGAGGTTAGTAAGAAACTCTCCCACCTCCCTTTCTCCCCTGTAATCTATTCTTCCAAGTAATGAAATAATCTTTCTTCTTCTCTTCTCTCTCACTGGGGCAAAATTCTGGCTCTACCGGGTCCCTAGTTTTAACTTTTCTTTTCATGTTTTAAATCTATTTTCTGCACTTTAATTTAGGTCTTTCAATTTTATGTTTTAATTATTTTATATAGCAGGTAAAGCACTCTGTCTGCTCTCCTACTTTCTTTCACCTTGTCTCTTCCGCCTTTCTCGTGATATTCGACCATATCTCTGGTATATATATATATATATATAATACTAGTAAGAAACTGATGCCTCTGACATTGGTTACAGTGGCATTCTCAAACAGCGTGTCGCAGACAAAGAACATATCATTGCATATGTATCAAAACATTGGAATCCTGCACAGCAGAATTATTCAACAGTAAAAAAGGAAATCTTAGCAATTGTTCTTTGCATTTCAAAGTTTCAATCTGATTTATTAAATCAAAAATTTTTAATCAGAGTCAATTACAAATCCGTAAAAGATATTTTACAAAAGGATGTTAAAAATCTTTCTTAAAAACTAATTTTTGCTAGATGGCAAGCAATCTTGAGTGTTTTTTATTTTGACATTAAATATATCAGAGGCACCTTAAACATTTTACCTGGCTACCTTACACGTAAATATTTACAGGGAAAGTAGCCCCATGCCAAGGTCAACACGATCTTCTTCCTCTATGGGAAGAGGCACAGGTAATCTGCCCCTGGCACAGCCAACTAAATCATCATCTCAACCGGGGTCTTCAACCCTTCTATCTGGGTCATCCACCTAGGCTAAGGCTGAGTCATCAACTCAGAAAAAACAATCAAAAGAAGACTATGTTATGCCAATCACAACCTTGTTAGCCTTGCAAGATCAAGGCCTAACCCATCTCCCAGATAAATCATGGAAACAGATCTTCAATGAAGAATTTGACGACGGAACTGACATTCAAACCATGATTCAAACCCTTAAAGGCAAAGTCATTGTAATCAACTAACCAAAAAAGGATTTAATCATCCAACATCAACCCATCTCTTCCAAACCACACTACATTCCAAAAGAAATTTTTTGGCCTATAATCTAAATGGAACCAGAATTCTGGGATTCCAACCCAAACAAAGTTTATCCAAAAAAATTTCCAAGCAATTTTCATTTCAAACCTTTATCTTTAAACAAAACAAGGCAATTTTATAAGTTTATTCTTGGGGACTCTGACTCTATTTCTCTTAAGCATTACAGGGATCTTAAAGATGAGTTTTACATAACTCATTCAACAATACAGATTTTGAAGGTCATGACACCTGCAGAATTTGGCAAGAATCCAAACTCATTAAAGAAATTTTCTCAGCACTATAACCCAGTCAGTTATAATTACTGGGATTACATGCAAGCATGGAGCAACACGTTTTGGCTCTAGAACAAATCCAACTGCCACTCCTGGCTCATTTATGTCAAACAAAATGACAAGTACAAGTTCCCCCATTGGTTTATGCAATGGTGGAATTTCTTTAGACCAATCCAGTAGATTCTTCCAGCAAACATTATGGAAGGATTCCAGTATTTTCTGAAGAAGTTCGACTCGGGTAATGATTTATTTCCAGTTGATCTTCACTTCTTCTCTAAATTATCCTTAGCCTGGATATTTTCCCGGTAGTATAAGTACCAGACTCATGATGGTTTTCCCAATCTCCTCCCTGCACTGCAAAGGCAAGTGTATGTAAAATGGTGGGCTGAATTTGACGCCTCTAGAGCATCTATAGACAACATCAAACTATGGTTCCAAAAAAGCCTAAAATATCTGAAGACTGCTGATGAAGATGATTGCCAGTTTCTCAATCAGAGGGCAAAGATCTTGGCTGCTATTGTCGCCTCCTCCAACAAAGAACATCTATTCCAAAACATGGAAGACGTCCTCAGACTCTACAGAGAAATGGATGTTGCTATTAGCAGAGAACCGGTACCTAAAAGATCTAGTTCTCCTTCACCTTCAATCATCTTGTCTGAAGACTCTGCAAACCAGAATGAAGATGACTGTTACGCAATCAATCTGGAAGAAGATGAATAGTCAAGTTACTATTTAAATCACTGTAGCAATCACTGTAGCAATTTGTGGAAGACTACTATTGAACACTATTCACTGTAGCGGTGCGATCGATTATTAATTTACTGTTCACTGTAGCGGGACACTGTAGCATTATTATTGTGATAGTAAAATTTTAATCTATTTATATGATGTCTGCCTATGATGTTAGGCATTTGTTATTTTTCTCCCCTTTTAGAGAGAGGTTAGGGAGAGACTCTCCCACCTCCCTTTCTCCCTTTGTAATCTTTTCTTCTAAGTAATGAAATAATCTTTCTTTTTCTCTTCTCTCTCACTGGGGCAAAAATCTAGCTCTGCCGGATCCCTGCTTTTAACTTTTCTTTTCATGTTTTAAATTTATTTTCTACACTTTAATTTATGTCTTTCAATTTTATGTCTTAATTATTTTACATAGCATGTAAAATAGTCCGTCTGCTCTCCTACTTTCTTTTATCCTGTCTCTTCCGCCTTTCCCGTGATCTTAGACCCTGTCTCTGGCATCAGAGCTAGATGGGGAAGTAGGAATGTAAATGGTGGATTTAAGTTATTTATTATCTTATTGAACTGGATATTAATGTTATTATATCGATTAATCGTTATTCTGCATTGATCTTTATCTGCTTTATTAATTATCTTAACTGAACTGTATAATAATGTTATTTTATATCTAGATCTAGATAGTACGCATCCATATGTTATCTTTTCTTAACTGGACGGTACATAATGCCTGGTGTTGGATCTATTCTATGGGGCGGTAGCAGTAAGTCTTGGGGAGGCGGTAAGTCTAATTCGACGATGTCACCACAGGTAGTGAAGGATGAGGCACGGTGGTGACCATGGTTAAGAATTGATAAATAAATGCAGTGGCTAAAGATCCAGGTATGATCTACTAAAATTTTAATGAATTGTTCAGAAGGTAATACTTAAACCAGACATAAATCAAAGTATGAAACATGATAATTTTAATATCTAGTTCAAAGGATAAAACCTGACTTAAATTTTTCCTTACAAATCTATGGAACCAAATGGGGGTAATGATATCAGGGGCTAAGCTCATATCTATTATCTGTCTTTTATTTCTGTTTTCTATATCTTTTGTTTTAATCTTCTGCCATGTTGCGTTCTCTATCTTCTAAGTTTACTTTCAAATTTTATCAATCCTCTTCATCATCTCTCACTGAGCAACAAATTAATCCATCTTCAACAAACATCTTTAATGAAGAAATTTGTTTTGAAAACATAAATCAAGACATGGATGACCGCAGATCCCCAGAATCCCAAACAATGAACACTGTAAACCTGAAGGACGATTCTTCAGAAGTTCTGATTACATTATCAGAACTGTAGAGAAACAAATCACTATTGAAGGAGATGATGAAGAATTTCACTTCTTTATCCAAAGACCTTAAAAGGTCAAGCCAACAAATACAATTATCTACATATTGGATGTGTGCAGGTAGCTGTCAAACCTTTAATCAGAGAAGGACTAAACGTATCTGTTCTCCTCTGTCCAAGAGACATAAGACATAATCAATTCCATGATTCACTTCTAGGAACCATAGAAACTAGTCTTGGTCATGGTCCAATCTATTTTAATTGTTATCTTAATAGGACTACTAGTTTAAAAGATAAAAATATTTAAGACACGTTATTCTTAAACATCAAAGTCTGTGGCTTAGACATGAAGCCCGGATCAATCCCTTTAGCCTTAATTTATAGGATTCAATACAAAGTTATGAATTCCTTTTACTCAAAGGCGTTAAAACCAAAAGACAAGGGAGTAGCAATGTTATTCCTGACAGACAACAAAGGCCAACATAGTTGTCCCTAAACAAATCTAATTAGAAGATGTAATCCTCTCTAACATCCTCCTTGAGAAATGGATTATCGATCAAGCAACTCCAACTTTGTCCAGAGAAACACTTGAAATTCAAGAAATCACCCAACACCAATCAGGTAGAATTAAATTAGCCTTCAATAGGAGAAATTCGTTCAGCTCTTCTAGATCCTTTAGATCTTCATCCTCCAGATATGAAGATTTCAGATCTGTATTTTCCATAAAATCTTTCTCTACAATCCAAACTAATCCATTAACAATCAATCTTCGAGGGCTGGATACGTCATCAAGCATCCCAAGACCTACGTACTAACGTGAAGATGAAGATGAAGATGAACAAAGATCTATTCATTCTCTAACTTATTCCTCCCTTCCTGATGATGTCCATGTTATCTGAATTCATTATAGATAAGAAAACCCTTAGGAAAGACTTTTATTCTGCGGAATGGACTCCGCAAAGGAAATGGTTTTTCAAAAAATTTAAGGGATCAAACAGAATAGAAATCCAAGAGAAGTTCTATGAATTTTTCAACAAAGTCAAACAACATGTCCCATTCTTCAATTGGTTTCATGCCTATATGATTAGGAATGAAATTGAATATCCTTGGACAGGTAATGTTCTGTCTGGCATCGCAAAGATGGTGTGTTAATCAAATCTGAATTACCTCCTTCCAATCAGTATATTATCCCAAACGTAAAAGACAAAGATAACAATCCTGTCTTAGCTTCTCCTTTCAAGACTAAAGTAGAAGATGAGTCGATCAAACCGAAAGACATTAAAAGTCTTATGGAATGAAATAATTATACAAATAAATACCTTTAAGTTTTAGGTGAAAAATTAGTTAAACAATCCTTAGATAAACCTTCAACCTCGGGAACTAAAACTGATGAAACAAAACCCTGCAAATCAATCGAAAAGCTTCTTTTCAAACCATTCAAAGTTAGCAAACAGCTTTAAAAAAGTATAAAACTTTTAAATAAACCATCAAACCAAACCCTCATTAATGAATTTATGGAAAGACTAAACTTAGTCGCCCCAAATACACCACAAACTCAAGAATCAAAGACTAGTAAATCTAAAGATAAAAATCTTATCATTAATACAATCAAACAATCTAGTTCACAATCAGGATTTGATTGCCCAGAAACTGAAACTGAAACAAATTCTGTCATCAAGGTAAATCCTATAATTAGCTAAATTCTTAACTGGAAAAATCCTTTGAAACTTTACTATCAAAGAGCGACAGCACCAGATCTGTTGCTTGAAGAAGGAAATCCAAACTTCAAAAGCTTTAGCGCAAACAACATCTATGAGTGGAACATTAATGGGATGACTGAATATGCCATCATCAACACTCTTCAGCATATGACCATGGTGTCTACTGCTTATCAAACTTCGTATGACTGTCCAGAAGAAGTCATAGTCAAAATCCTTGTTTCAGGGTTTTTCAGTTAGCTCAAAGGTTGGTGGGATAACTATATCTCCGTTGACCAAAAGGTCGAGATTGTGGAAGCAGTCAAGACTGATGCCGATGGCAATATAATTCTCAGTGACGAGAAGCTAATTCCTGATGCTGTCAACAATTTAATCTTCACAATCGCCCAACATTTCATAGGAGATCCGTCTTTATGGAAAGATAGGTCTACTGAACTTCTTTCAAACTTAAAATGCAAAACGCTAACTGACTTTAGGTGGAATAGAGACACCTTTTTAACTAGGGTTTACACTAGAGAAGATAGTCCACAGCCTTTCAAGAAAGAAAAATTTCTTGCTGGTCTTCTAAAATCCCTAGGCGACAAGGTTCGTGACAAGATCAGAAGTCAATCCCCAAACAGAGAAATCCCATACAAGCAATTGAGTTATGGACAACTCATTGCCTTCATCCAAAAGGTAGCTCTAAAAATCTGCCAAGATGATAAGATTCAGGCCCAATTCACCAGAGAAAAGCCCAAACCAAGCGGGACTTAGGAACGTTCCGTGAATAATTTGGTCTTCCTTGTGCTAGGAGGAAGCCGAAACCAAAACCAAAATCTGATCGTGTCCAAAAAACTAAATACTACAACCATAAAGCTAGTACCAAACCCATAATACTTAAATAAGAATTTAAGTCCAAACCTCCAATCAATAATATCAAAGTCCCAAAGAAACCTATAATTTGCTACAACTGTGGCAAACCTGGTCATATTAGAAAATAATGTAGGTTAAAAAAGAAGATAAAATCTTTAAATCTTGAACAAACTATCGAAGAATAAATTAATAATTTGTTAGTTGAATCATCCGAAGAAGAGTCCGATAGAGAATCCTCTGAAGATTTAAACCAAATCCAAAATGATGATATATCATCTGAAGGAGATTCAGATTCTCCTGAAATCAATGTCTTAACAAAGGAGCAAGATCTCCTATTCGAAGTTCTTAATTCAATTGATGATCTTCAAGATAGGAAAGTCTATTTAGAAAAGATAAAATCTTTAATGGAAGCAAGTTCTTCTAAATCTTTCAAAGAACCGATAATCCAAAATAAATATAATCTTACAGAAACACTTAGAAAACTTGAAAAGAAAACTTCTAAGAAAACTGTAACAATCCAAGATCTTCAATATGAAATTAATAATCTAAAAATCGAAGTTAAACAACTTAAAGAACAACAAAGCTTGCATCAAATTATAATATCCCAACTTCAAGATATTCTAACTAATTCTGATAAAGATACAATTCAAGAAAACAAAAGTCCAAAAAGTCAAAAGACTGAAAATCAAGAAGATGAAGAATTCTTGCACAAACAATTAATCAAATGAAGATTCAAAAATTCTTTATTAACATAATCATTAAAATTGATGATTTTGTCCTTAACACTGTCGCATCGTTCGACACAGGGGCAGATTCAAATTGTATTTTGGAAGGATTAATCCCATCAAAGTATTTTGAAAAGACATCTGAACAACTAAGCATGCTAACTGTTCAAAACTAAAAATCAAATTCAAACTTTCATCTGCAATCATAGAAAACCATGGTTTCCAAGTCGAAACTTCCTTTTTATTAGTCAAGAATCTAAAAAATGAAGTGATCTTAGGAGCACCGTTCATTAGATCACTCTTCCCTCTGCAAATCATAGATGAAGGGATTACTACCCAACATCTTAGTCAAACAATCGTTTTCAAATTTCTTAGGAAACCAATTCTAGGAACCTCAACTTAATCCAATATAAATCAAATCAAATCAATTATCTAAAAGAGAAAATTTCCTTTAAAAATATTGATTCCAACCTTAGTCAACCCCAAATTTAGAAAAGGATTCAATCTCTTCTTGAACAGATTCAAGGATCAATTTGTTCAGATCTTTCAAACGCTTTCTGGGAAAGGAAGAAACATATGGTAGATCTTCCCTACGAAAAGGATTTCAATGAAAAATAAATCTCCACTAAGGCTAGACTAATTCAGATGAGTCAAGAACTCATTTAGTATTGTCAGCAATAGATCAAAGATTTTCTTACGAAAGGACTCATTAGGAAAAGTAAGAGTCCATGGTCTTATTCTGCCTTCTATATCAACAAACAAGCTGAGATCGAAAGAGGTACTTCTCAATTGGTCATTAATTACAAACCGCTCAATGAAGCACTCCAATGGATTCGATATCCGATTCTAAATAAGAAAGATCTTCTTAAAAGACTGCACTCAGCTAAAATCTTTTCTAAATTCAACATGAAATCTGGATTTTGGCAAATCCAAATCAAAGAAAGTGATCGCTACAAGATGGCTTTCACTGTACTGTTTGGGCAGTACGAATGGAACGTAATGCCCTTTGGCCTAAAAAATGCTTATTCGGAATTCCAAAGGATCATGAACGAAATATTCAATCCTTACTCAAACTTTACTATCATCTACATTGATGATGTTCTTATTTTTTCTCAAATAATAGATCAACATTTTAAACATATTAATATCTTTATTGGAGTCATTAAATGAAATGGTCTTGCAGTCTCCAAGTCAAAGATTAATTTTTTCCAAACTAAAATTAGATTTCTTGGTCATAATATTCATCAAGGAACTATCAATCCTATTAATCGAGTAATTGAATTTGCTGACAATTTCCAAACCAAATTATTGACAAAAATTAATTACAAAGATTTCTTGGTTGTTTAAATTATGTCGCTGACTTTTTTCCTCAGCTAAGTAATCTTATCAAACCATTACATGATCGTTTGAAAAAGAGTCCTCCTCCTTGGTCAGATGCTCACACAAACATTGTCAAACAAGTAAAATCCCAGGTAAAGGATCTTCCATGCCTTTATCTTCCAAATCCTCAAGCTTTCAAAATTATTGAAACTGATGCCTCTGACATTGGTTATGGTGGCATTCTCAAACAACATGTCACAGATAAAGAACATATCATTGCATATGCATCAAAACATTGGAATCTTGCACAGCAGAATTATTCAACTGTAAAAAAGGAAATCTTAGCAATTGTTCTTTGCATTTCAAAGTTTCAATATGATTTATTAAATCAAAAATTTTTAATCAGAATCGATTGCAGGTCTGCAAAAGATATTTTACAAAAGGATGTTAAAAATCTTACTTCAAAACAAATATTTGCTAGATGGCAAGCAATCTTGAGTGTTTTTTATTTTGACATTGAATATATCAAAGGCACCTCAAACACTTTACCTGACTACCTTACACGTGAATATTTACAGGGAAAGTAGCACCATGCCAAGGTCAACACGATCTTCTTCTTCTAGGGGATGAGGCACAGGTAATCCACCCCTGGCACAGCCAGCCAAATCATCATCTCAACCAGGGTCTTCAACCCTTCCATCTGGTCATCCACCCAGGCTAAGGCTGAGTCATCAACTCAGACAAAATAATCAAAAGAAGACTATGTCACGCCAATCACAACCTTGTTAGCCCTGCCAGATCAAAGCCTAACCCATCTCCCAGATAAACCATGGAAACAGATCTTCATTGAAGAATTTGACGAAGGAACTAACATTCAAACCATGATTCAAACCCTTAAAGGCAAAGCCATTATAGTCAACTAACTAAAAATGGATTTAATCATCCAACCTCAACCCATCTCTTCCAAACCACACTACATTCCAAAAGAAATTTTTTGGCCTGTAATCCGAATGGAACTAGAATTCTGGGATTCCAACCCAAATAAAGTTTCTCCAAAAAAATTTCCACCCAATTTTCATTTCAAACCTTTATCTTTAAACAAAACATGGCAATTTATGAGTTTATTCTTGTGGACTCTGACTCTATTTCTCTTAAGCATTACAAGGATCCTAAAGATGAGTCTTACATAACTTATTCAACAATATAGATTTTGAAGGTCATGACACTTGCAGAATTTGGAAAGAATCCAAACTCGTTAAAGAAATTTTCTCAGCACTATGACCTAATCAGCTATAATTACTGGGATTACATGCAAGCATGGAGCAACACGTTTTGGCTCTAGAACAAATCCAACCGCCACTCCTGGCTCATTTATTTCAAATAAAATGTCCAGTACAAGTTCCCCTACTAGTTTATACAATGGTGGAATTTCTTTGGACCAATCCAACTGATTCTTCTAGCAAACATTATGGTACGTGTAACACCCCTCCTTGGGATGTCACATTTATGAATGCAGAAAAATAAAAATAAATAACCTTACCCAAGTTATAAAAAAAACATTTGATACTTAAATAATATTTGTGGTATATTTTTTTTTTCCTTTTATGATTATAGCATTAAATAAAATAACACGGAATACAAAATATAACAAACATAAACTCACCATAATATACATGTGATTCTTGTCTGACTTATGCAATTAATTTACAACTATTAATATTTAATAGAAACAGTAAAAGACAGTATACTACTCAAACATAACACCTAAGATATGAGCCCTCGTCATAAGACAAATTCCTTAGTTAGGAATGTCTTGACCGATAGAAATTCGACCCAAAAGTGTATCGAAGTTCTCTCTAGGAGTATAGTGAAACTCGTCCCACAACTCCCTAATAGGTAAAATAACCTATACGAACGTAGCCATATAACGTGTAGTAACAAACCCATGTCGAGTCCTACTTACTGATAAAGTAACATCACCACTGTACTCTATGTGTCCTGTGTCCCAGTGGACATACCAAGCCTCAGCGCCTTCGAGAAACTGAAGTCTAAAGAAACCTAATTGATCTCCCCTTGCCGCCATTGTAGTCTTCGATGATATAAACATAAAGTAGAAACAGACAAAACAATACAATAAAGAGGTGAGACAATCTACACCATTACCCGCATGGCAATAAAGAAAATGACAATACAAACAGGTATTACAATGGCAAGCAGATATTACAATAACACATGCTATTACATCATATACAGTATAGCAATTTAATACATCATACATAATATAACAAAGCAATATATATATATTAAATAACATATATCATCATATCATACAATATATATTAAAGCAATACATCATACAATTTATCACAGAATATGGTAAACAGTAAAGTGCAGATGATGCATGAACACACACGACTCGTTCCTACTCCATGGAGCTAAACACGGATATCTGAGAGAATGATCCAAATAGAAACTAATAATACTTTATGGCTGCCCAACCAAACTATTGCACTGTCCAATCTTTGTGTCTATAGCCCACAGTCCAAAACATCGTGTAGCAGTACACAGTCCAAACATCGTGTACCACAGGCATAATACTTAGTAGTCTCCTCAAGATCTTGATTAAGAATAGTGCTTGTCAAGATCATTAGTGTGTTGCCCGTTACCACGACCCAGAGGTGCTACCACTGTCCACATATGGAATCCTCCGCACACTAATGCCTCCAAGTTCATAAATGAACCACACTACGCTTATCACACCAAACACGGTGTAATTCGCCTCGTCAATCAATCACCAATTATAACCCAAATTGGCACAACACTCTAAACATGATCTAAAATTACAAAAATACCCTTATTATCCAAGTTTTACCATAATTATGAAAAATTACAAAAATGCCCTTAGTCACAAAATAACAAAGTATAGTACGTCCCACCTGACAGTACTACACCACAACATGTCTAGGTCCACCACTTTGGCCCGACAGCAAAACTCACAGTATCTTTCAATCGCGTAGAAATTTTATCGCGTTTTCACAATCTCGTCATTTTCACAAACATTTTTAAATCGCGTAAATACATTTTGTCATTTTTAAACATCACAAAATCTTTTTAAATCATTTTCTCAATCGCGTAGGATTTTAAATTCATTTTCTTAACCAAATAGCTTATAATCATCATTTTTGATATGTGTAAAACTATATCTAGTACTTTTAAAATACGTAGAGTATTTTCCTTGTGTTCTAAATATAGTATGGAATCTTTTGATTTTATACGTTTGATTTTAATTAATTTCGGCAGCATTTTGCCTATAAAATCAATATAAGGTATTTTTAATGTTTTTCCTCTAAATATAGTTTATTTTATTTTTACCCAATAGTTTCACTTTGAAACTTACTAACGCGCTTCAAAATTTATAAAATGAGCTCTACGTTAGTATTTTTCAAGCGTCTGATCTAATTCTTATTTAAACTAATTTTTCGCTAAGTTAAAATTCTAGAAATGAATTTATTCCTTTTATTTTCTCAATGATTCATTGGAATCAATTTATTTTGTAAATCCATTACCTAACCTATCTTAGAAAATAAAATGGTATGTTGGCCAAATTAAAAATAAAATGGCATTTGATTATACACTAAATGGCATGTTGGCCATAATTAACTTAAATCATTATTAAATCCACTATTACACTTAGATCCTTTAAATCGGTGATTTAAAAAAATTCTTGAGAACATTTTGGTTCTCTATTTGGTGTAAGGTCGTGAGCCTCAAATGTGTTCTTTGGAACACTCATGCAATTCGTTACATGTTATTCACATCCTACTTTAATAATTACATAAATTTAAACACATGCAATTATATAATCACATACAATATACATACAATTTATTTAAAGCCATAAACATGCATAGCAAAAATAATGAAAGCTATAATCATGCATAGCAAAATATATCACAAATAAGAAAGTATTTAAACAATCACAAAAATAATAAAACCATAAACAATTACACAAATCGAATCCTTATGGATTCTTCATACACAATCAATCCATTTTCTCATCACCACTTAGGGTTGATGAGATTAAATCTCCCTCTTACCTCTTGTAGACTATTTAATCGGTTAGTTCTCCTCCTTTTCTCTAAATTTCGTACAAGCTCCAAAATAATTCCTAAAATTCTTAAACAATTAGTAAAAACACATACAAGGTACAAAATTGAAAAACCATGGAACAATCATGGTTAGAAAAATTAGAAATCCATTTTTGAACCATAGAAACAAAACTTACCCTTAAGTAAGTAAGCAAAAGGTTGGATTTTGGACAAGATAGAGTAGGAATTTGGGAAAACTTTGTGAACAAAAAGTGTTTAGAATGGGATTTGGGTTTAGGAAATATGATGAGATGAAATTATAGAAGATTAGTTGGTGGTGTTAGGGTGTTGGCCGAATTTGAGAAAGAAAAGGGGAGAAAAGTGTGTATGGCTTCTTGGTATTTTTGGAGAGAAGATGAATAGCTTAAACTAAGATAAGTGTGAAAATAAAAGTGAAGAGAGTAAATTAGAGGGCTGCTGCCGTGAGGTGCTCTTGTGAGTGAGGTTGAGTGTTCAATTTGGCAAGGTAAATATCCAAATCAATGCACATGATGGTGCACATGGTTTATGACAATTTGGAGGGTTCAAGAACCTTGTAGAACCAAGCCATCCAAGCCTCCAAGCTGCTGAAAACCGTGGGTCTCCTTGGCATTTTAAGGGTTTAATTGTTTTCCATTTACTCCTAATTATTTGCTAATTAATTAGGCAATTAGTTAGGTTAATTATCCTATTAAAACTAAATCAACATTCTAATCATATAATCAATTAGTTTAATATATATTAGCATATATTATAACCTTTAGTAAATATTAGAACATCTAATTAGTATTTAGATTATAATTAATTAAGAATTAAACTAGTTCACTTAGTTAGCTAATTAAGTAATTAGATTAGTCAAATTAAGCTTAATTAGCTACTAATCAAATTCAAGCCTACAATTTTTTACTTAATTCTAACCATTGATTTCATCTTTAATTCTTAGCCCTAGATTAGATCTAAGGTAGATATCATTTGGTCATAAATCTTGAATTCTAATCTCACCATTGATTTGATCAACGGTTGAAATCAAAGGCTTCCTAACTAAGTCTTCATCCAACGGTCCACACGAAAGTCTATGCTTCCTTCGTTGACCAATTCCTATTGGTTTAGAAAGTCAAGCCTACTTTTGTTGACTTGCTCTCATTGGTTAGAAATTGTCCGGTCAAGACAGCTTGATTGTTTTTCCTAACGCAGTCCCACAAAGACTTTTAAAGATCGTGGTCAAATCGAAGCTTGATTTTTCTTGTTTTTGAGACAAGGAGGTCTTGTATTATAAAATAATATTATAAAAATATAAAATTATTTTATTGCACGGTTAAATCCAAAAAATTACGAGATTAATATATATATCAATCAGAATTGGGTTTAGTAAGATCCCCCAGCTCCAATTAATTAAAATAAGATTTTTTCGGCCAAAAAATTATTATTTCCCTAGGTCGGAGCAAATCACATACAACAGTCAAGTACACTCACGAAACAGTCAAATTAAATTTACTGCTCACAGAATTCACAAAACAGTACATTTCGGGACTATATTGTAATTATCCCAAAAGTTGGGGTGTTACAGTACGATTCCAGTATTATAGACAACATCAAACTATAGTTCCAGAAGAACCTAAAATATCTCAAGACTGCTGATGAAGATGATTGCCAATTTCTCAATCAGAGGGCAAAAATCTTGGCTACTATTACTGCCTCTTCCGACGAAGAACATTATTCCAAAACATGGAAGACGACCTCAAACTCTATAGAGAAATGGATGTTGCTATTAGCAGAGAACTGATTCCCAAAAGATCTAGTTCTCCTCCACCTTCAATCATCTTGTCTAAAGACTCTGCAAACCAAAACAAAGATGACTGTTACGTAATCAATCTGGAAGAAGATGAATAGTCAAGTTACTATTCAAATCATTGTAGCAATCACTGTAGCAATTTACAGAAGACTACTGTTGAACACTGTTCATTGTAGCGGTGTGATCGATTACTATTTTACTGTTCACTGTAGTGGGACACTGTAGCGTTACTGTTATAATAGTAAAATTTTGGTCTATTTATAGGATGTCTGCCCATGATGTTAGGCATTCGTTATTTTTTTTCTCCCCTTTTAGAGAGAGGCTAGTGAAAGACTCTCCCACCTCCCTTTCTCCCTCTGTAATCTTTCCTTCCAAGTATTGAAATAATCTATTTTCTTCTCTTCTCTCTCGTCGGGGCAAAAATCTGGCTTTACCGGGTCCCTGGTTTTAACTTTTCTTTTCATGTTTTAATTTTATTTTCTGCACTTTTATTTATGTCTTTCAATTTTATGTTTTAATTATTTTACATAGCATGCAAAGCAGTTCTTCTGCTCTCCTACTTTTTTTCATCCTATCTCTTCTGCCTTTCTTGTGATCTTTGACCCTGTCTCTCTTTCTCTCTCTATATATATATATAAAGAGAGAGAGAGAAAGCATGTTTACACTTAAAAATGTTTCCAAAGTAGTCCTTATCATTAATTTCTGTTATAATACCATTAATTTAGTCACTATTAAATATTTTACAAAGATAAAAAGAGCATATAAAAAAGCATCTACTTTATAAATGAGCATCTACTTAGAAGAGAGAACCTACAAGAGCACTTACTGGAATGCATGAGCATTTATTGGATGTTTTACAGAAAAATAAGCATATAAAGGAGCACCTACTAGAAAAAGGAATACTTACTAAGTTACCAATTGATGACGTTATGATGACATTATAACAAAAGTTATGATAGAGATTGTAATACCTTGGATAGTCATGATAGACTTGTATATGATTACGGAGGTAGCCTAACACTAGTTTGTTATGCCTGTAAACTTTTACAACCATCTAAGTACGTTTAGTCACTTTGTTGTAACACTATGTGTGAAATATAGCTATTATTTGCCCCCGGAAGTGACTTAAACTGCTAATTTAGTGGGAATAAGTGTGGAGAGTTTGTTTCCAAGTCACAAATGTGGAAACTATGCTATAGTTAAAGTTTAAGAATTTTTGGAGTTAGTTTGACATTTTTATGCATACTAGTTATGTGTTTTAATGCCAGATTGACCCACAGCTGATATGAAAATATCAATTTTTGGTGAAATAAAATTTTTAATGAATCTCTAGATTTATTTTGAATTTGTTGGAAGCTATGAAACTAGATTTGGAGAAATCTGAGTGTTCTTAGCAGATCGAGGCTTTGGTACTTATCCAAGAGAAGCCAAATTACATTTCCCTTGTTAAATATCCCATGGTTGGGATATTTGAGAAGCAGAAACAGAGAAGAGAAAATGTGAAGAAAGAAGAAGGAGGAGAAAGAAGAGAAAGAGAAGGAAAGAGAAGAAAGAAACCAAAGAGGAGGATCAACAATCAAGGAAGAGGAATTAAGAGGAGGTTGGCTTCATCTTCAAGACTTTGAGGTAGGGGAAAATTTGTGTTACTTCATGACTTCATCTTCTTCATTGGGTTTATAAGGACTTGATGGGGGATATGGGGTTTTGAAGTGTGAGAATTGTGTTTATGTTAGTAAATGCATGAATCTTGTTAGAAAGCTTGAGAATAACATATTTTTAGTTTGCTAGAGGCATGAGAATAGTTCTTCATCACTTGAACACCCTTGAATGCCATTTGAGTTTAAAATGGGGGTTTTAGGTTTAGATGGATAAATGATTTGTGATTGGTTGATTTATATAAAATTGAGGTTGTTTAAGAGTTACAATATGTTGATGGACCTTGTGGAAGGTTGGAAGTCACTTGGAGGTGAAATTTGAGTGATTGGAAGAGGGATAAGTTCCAATGGAATAGTACCTAAATCTGTAAAATTATGCACAATCCATATTCTGCTGTTGGCGCCACGGCGCAAGGCGCTGCACACCGCGGCGTGAGTATGATGCACGTCCAGTATTGAGAACCCAAGAGCAGGGTGCCACGGCGTGGCCGAGTTTGTGCCGCGGCATGAGGTCCAGTTTTGGATAGAAATTGTTGCGTGATGTAATGGGACCTATGATAGGTGTAGTTGCTTCGTTTATACTTCTTAGTGAGTAATGAGACTATAATAGGGGTATTTAATAAAGTATGAATATGTTGAATTAAATGGATTCGTAATGCTAATTATGTGAGATAATTAGGCATGATTATATACATATAATTTGTATTGTGATGAATCGAGGAATTGAGTTTCCGTAAGTGTGGGAATTATTCATGTTTTCTCTTTTAAGAGTGTTAAAGTACTTCTATAAGTATTTGATGAAGTGTTGTGAATTGAACCTGAAATGCATATAAATCAATTGTGAAAACTAGTTATAGGAAATAATTAGTCATTGTTTTGCATGAGATGTTTATGGAGCATATTGAGGTGCATAATATCCTCTTTATGTGATTGTTGAATCATAGTGATTTGTAATACTAATTATAAGTGCTTAATTATTAATGATGATATACTTGATTTTATATGATGCCTTATTGATAAGTGTGAGCCCCGTAGATGTGGGTGAGTCCCGTAGATATGGATGATCTATATTTAGGCAAGGTGGATTGTATCCTTCCTATTATAGAGTTTGAGGATGGATTTTCTTGTGCATTATTGATAACTATGTAGTTGATGAAGTTCACTACTCAGGGGGAAATAGATTTTCTCTGTGATAATGATGTTGCTGGATGGACTTCTAGTGCTTGTTCAAGGTTATGGTTATGACTTCCATCACTTTGTTCAAGTTTCATGCATTCATGACATTACCATGGAATTGTGTATTCCTGAATATGGTATCATGCATTTATTCATTTTCATAGTTAGGAATCTGTATAGACATAAACATTAGACATAACTTAACATTGCATGGTGATTGTATGGACGATTGCTATCATGACATTTTCATGCATTGCAATTGTATGGGCGATTGCGTGTTGTTGAGATAAGGTCTTGTTGCTTCTATGATTGAAGTATCAACTCGATAATTATGAATATTATCTGTTTATATATATATGTGTGTGTGTGTATGTGTGTGTGTGCGTGTGTGTGTGTGTATACTAGTAATAGAATACTTCTACTGATATATGTTTTCTCACCCCGATTGTGTTGCCTTATAAATCCAGGTGCAAGTTCTTCGAAAGGGAAGAAAAAGATGTATGAGGATTAGCATAGTATAGATGCTATTTTGAGCTAAGCTTATATAAGTTTTATATTTGCTTAGTTGTTTTGAGTTATGTATAATAGTAAGCCCTTGAGGCTGTGATGTATGTATATAACTTTTGTTTTTGTGGCTCTCCATATTTACTCATTGTGTATGAATGATATGGATTATATATTGATGTATGTTAGTAGTAGCAGGACTAGTATTGGGTTATTCACTTATATGACGATATATTTGGATAACAAATATTAGGCTGTTACAGAGATTATTTTGAAAACGTTTGTAAAAGTAAGGACTAATTTGAAAAGGAAAAAACTATATGAACTAAATTAAAAATAAGTGAAAACTATAGGGACCAAAATTTTAATTTAACCATATATATATATAAAATTTTAAACTATATCAACTAAGTCTTTACCTAAATAAGCCCAGCCCAAGAATTTAGTTTTCCTAAGAATCTTATTTTCGTGTGGCCTTGGAATTTAGACTCAATTACGACAATCTCGTTATTCAAATTTTACCAATTAAGCTTATTTTCTCTTTATTTTCTTCTCTTGGCCGAATGTAGCACCATGTCCCCATCCAATTTCTAATTTCAATCTTATGAACCCATTTTAATTAAATAGATCCTTAATCACAGAGTCCATAAATCAAACATATATAGAGCCTTAACTTCCTCTCTTGACTGAAATAAAGGCAAGCAAAATAGGATCATTAATATACATAGACATTTATACATATACATACAAAAAGGGTGGGTCGAGGTAGTGAGTAACCTCGACTTCCTGGGATGAGGACGCAAGTTCAAATCCTAGGGAAGCAACATTTGTAGGGAGATCGCATAACCCTCATGCTTCTGCGGTTGAATGGGGATTAGTTTCATGGATAATTCAAATGGGCCAAATTTGTGGAGATACCTCTGAAGTTAGCAGTAAAATAAGAAAAGGGGGTTGAATTGTGTTACTGTTTTTACTAAAAATTTCTACCTTCTTACTACTTTATCAAGTAGGTTAAACTTGGAGGTGAGAAGGTTAATCTTAACAACTAAATAATAGTGAGAAGGTTAAGCTAATAGATATCAGAGTAAGGTGAGAAGGTTGGTAAGAGAGTTGGGTGGTTGAGTTGAAACAACCTTCTCATGTTTAAAACCTTGCTCTATAAGATGATAAAGATTGAAAAGAATGTTTGACAAGTGAGATTGCTTTAATAATACTTATGAAAATGGTTTGAAGTTGATGATTATGTTCCTTTTAAAAATTTGTTTCATTATACCTTACTAAAATAGTTTCTGATTTGGTTTAAAAAATCTTTAAAAGATACTAAATAAACTGAAACTTTAAAAGATGGGAGAGAGAAGATTTACACAGAGATTTATTCTAGGTCACCCTTAAACCACGTGGGGCTACGTCCAGTACCTAGTAGAACACTAGTATTTCCACTATGTGAGCATTCTTTAATCAACCAAGCCTCTCTAGGTTATTTAAAAGTATTCTTCAATAGCCTCGCCAGGCTAACTCTAAGTATTCTTTAACAGCCTCTCCAAGCTAACAAACTCATATTCAAGTGGCTTGGACGATCTCATAAGCTCACTCGTTACAAGGTAGAATCAAAGGTAGAGAGAAGTGTTTGTTTAACTTGTCTAACTCAGGAAATCACTCTAGGAATGGATACGAACACTAATACAGATAAGCAACAACACCTACTGATGGATTTATATAGGTTAGGTTTAGGTAGGTACAAGTGAAAAGGTTTAACTCTTATCAGTTTGTTAGAAAATTGTTTAGCAAAGTTCCCTAGTTGATTTTCAGGCTTGATCTATTTTATAGGCTTCAAAATATTATTGTTGGCCACTGCAAACGATGTTTGTCCTTACTGGTGGCAGGTGATCATTATTTTGTCTTTTTCCTAGACACATCAACTTTCTGCTTTAGGTGAGAAAGTTCTTCAGAAACCTTCTTAAGGTCAACCTTCTCACCAAGTCTTCTTTTCTTGAAGCTTCTCAAGTACTTTCTGTGAATGCTTATGTCTCTAAGGCATGTCAAATGATTTTTTATGATAACAAAGACAAAAGCGAAGATCAAGTGCAATAGTGAAGATCAAGCACAAAAGGAAAAATCAAGATCAAAGAAAGAAGACAAGAAGGTTTATTTAGTTATAAGACTTAGGACACTAATGTTAAATGCTCTCAAGATTTCTCAAATGGTTTTTCAATATATGATTTCAAAATAAATGGGAAATTTCAAAGATAAACATGGCTTTCAAGAAAACTTGTGTTTCAATCTTAAAACTAACACTCTTAAAAAAATTCATGTTTAAACAATTGTCTCAAGGTGTTAGAAATGACTTACAAGCTTTATTGGACTTGAAAAATGTGTTCAATGGCTAATGTAATCGATTACACGACGTTTGTAATCGATTACACAGCAAACAGAAGGCATGTAATCGATTACATGAGTAATGTAATCGATTACAAGCAAGTCAGAGGCCATGTAATCGATTACACGATATATGTAATCGATTACATCAAGCCCAGAAAAGCATGAACACGTTCAAAGAGTCATGTAATCGATTACATGGATATTGTAATCGATTACACAGCAAGTCAGAAGTCATGTAATCGATTACACAGATATTGTAATCGATTACACACAAGTCAGAAGCCATGTAATCGATTACACCAAGAATGTAATCGATTACATCGAGCCCAGAAAGTCAAGAACACGTTGGAACAACATATGTAATCGATTACCTGAGCTGAGTAATCGATTACAAGAATCCTGACAACGTGCAACGGCTATATTTAATGCATTTAATGCGTGCCCAGAAAACCCCAACGGCTCTATTGAATGAGAAACTTATAAATACTAAAGTTGGGTCTTTATTTGAGGTTGACCTTGAACCAAAAACTGATTACCAATACGTCCAAACGTGAATCAATCCTCAAATCATTTTCTTGCTCTATTTTCTGTCAAAAACGTGAAAAATCTTTGAGAGCATATTAGAGCTTCAATTTGTATTCATCTGCTCTATTGAGAGCTTCATTCTATCTATCATCATTGCTTTGTAAAGAGGGTGAGGCATCCCTCCAAAAGTGTAAAGGGTGAGGTATCCCTTAGTTGAAGAGAATCAAGCTCCAAAGGTGAGGTATCCCAAAAGGGTTGAGTGCTCAAGGTTGTAGTGGTTGTCAAGCACCCATTGAAGCTTGAAGATATAGGGAAAATCTCAAGTTGTTGCTTGGGGACTGGACGTAGATCACAAGTGGATTGGTGATCGAACCAGGATAAACGACTGTGTTTGTTATCTCTAAACCCTCCTCTGTTTATTTTGTATACTGTTTTACTGATTTTCTTGGATACTATCTCCGTAGACTATTTCTGTTATAAGTAAAAGTGTTTATCTCGTCCTTCCAATTATTTCTAATCATTCAATAGCTTTAACAAAAATAAGTTATCAAACGATTTGTGAAAGATTTGCGAACTTAGTTTCCATACTCAATTCACCCCCCCTCTTGAGCATTGAGGCCACTTGGTAACAAGTGGTATCAGAGCTAGACTCTTGTATAAAGAGCTTAGCAGCTTCAAGAGAAGTAATGGCTTCAAATGGTTTTTCAAATGAAGGTTCTTCTATAAACAGACCTCCTTATTTCAATGGGGATGGTTATGCCTATTGGAAAGAAAGGATGAAAATTTTTATTGAAGCTATTGACTTATATGTGTGGGACGCCGTTGAAAATGATGCTTTTGTCCCAACACAAACTAAAGATAGTGTGAAAATTAATACACCTAGAAATGAATGGGCCTATGATGATAAAAAGAAGGTTCAATACAACTTGAGAGCCAAGAACATCATCACCACATCTTTGGGGTATGATGAATTCTTTAGGGTGTCAAATTGTAAAACCGCAAAAGAAATGTAGGATACTCTACAAGTAACTCATGAAGGTACTAGTGAGGTAAAACGATCTCGAATAAATACTCTTACTCATGAATATGAATTGTTTAGAATGAACCAAGGTGAGAGTATTCAAGATATGCAAAAGAGGTTTACTCATATTGTTAATCATCTTATCTCATTGGAAAAGACATTTCCTAATGAGGATCTTATTAACAAAGTGTTGAGATGTCTAAGCAGGAATTGGCAACCCAAAGTGACGGCGATTGCGGAATCAAGAGATTTATCAACAATGTCTCTAGCCACCTTATTTGGAAAGCATCAAGAACATGAGCTGGAACTAAATAGGCTCAACCAAAATGAAGAGCATGACAAAAAGAAGAAGGGAATCGCACTCAAAGCTACTTCCTCTACAATTGAAGATGATGATGAAGATGGTGAAGAGGATGGTGAAAGTGAGGAGCTAAGTGAGGAGAATCTTAGTCTCCTTGTGAGAAAATTTGGAAGATTCCTCAAGAACAAGGGATTTCAAAGAAGGCCACCCTTTCCTCAAAAGAAAGCATATCACAAAGGAGAAGGATCCTCTACTCCTCCAAAATGCTATGAATATGGAAAACCGGGACACATGAAAATGGAGTGTCCTATGTATCTCAAGAAGACGGAGAAGTTTGAGAAAAGGCCTTCTAAGGAAAGGAAAGGAAGAAGAGCATATATAGCTTGGGAGGACAATGACTTAAGCTCTTCCGACGATTCAGAGAATGAAGAAGCCCATCTTTGCCTCATGGCTCAAGGAGAAGAAAGTGAAGAAAGCGACACCGAGGTAACCTCCTCTAACTTAGAACCTTCACTTCTTATGATGAATTGCAAGATGCCTTTCAAGAATTGCATGATGAATCTTTGAGGCTCACAAAAATAATTTTGTCTTCCAATAAAATAATCTCCCTTTTGACAAAGAAAGTTTCTACTTTAACCAAGGAGATAAATGAACTTAAAATCGAAAATGAAACCTTAGGACTCATAGACGCTAATTCATTATGCATGACTTGTTCCTCACATGATAGTGCATCCATATCATTACCTTGTTCATCATGTAAAGCTTTTGAAAAAGAAATTGAAGACTTAAACAACACTCTTGCAAAATTCACTTTTGGAAGAGATATCTTGAATGTGTTGTTAGGGAGACAAAAATGTGTTTTTCAAAAAGCTGGCTTAGGATTTAATCCAAACAATCATCAAAAGTCTTATAAGAATTTCTTTGTTTCCTCAAATACCTCAAGTAGTCCCTTTGTCAAATGTTTTCATTGTGGTAAGAAAGGGCATAGTGCATCAACTTATAATGTTAGAAAGAACATAAACACTAAGCTTGGAATAAAAAGAGTTTGGGCTCCTAAAGGCACCATGCCTAATTCTAGCACACAAGGACCCAAGACAATTTGGGTACCAAAAGTTAAAACTTGAATGTGTGTTGTAGGTGTGCTTGAAGACTAAGAGCTCAAGTTAGTATCTTGATAGTGGTTGCTCCAAGCACATGACCGGTGATTGCTCCAAGTTCTCCTCCTTTACACACAAGAAACATGGTCATGTCACATATGGTGATAACAACAAAGGGAAGATTCTTGGAATTGGCAAAGTTGGTAAGATCCCTTCATCATCTATTGATAATGTTTTGCTTGTTGAAGGACTTAAACATAATTTGCTTAGTATTAGTCAATTGTGTGATAAAGGCAATAGAGTTATATTTGATTCTTCTTTGTTGCATAATTGAGGGAAAGGATGATAGGCAAGTTAAGTTTGTTGGTCATAGAGTCAATAATATATACATGATTAGTCTAGATGATATCTCCTCAAATGATGCTAAATGCTTTATGAGTAAAGAAAATGATTCATGGTTATGGCATAGAAGAATTGCTTACATTCACATGGATCACTTAAACAAATTGGTTTCTAAAGAACTAGTAATTGGTCTTCCAAAGCTCAAATTTGAAAAAGACAAACTTTGTGATGCATGTCAAAAGGGAAAACAAGTAAATGTCTCTTTTAAAGCTAAAAACTTAGTTTCAACTTCTAGACCTTTACAACTTTTGCACATGGATCCTTTTGGTCCCTCTAGAACTATGAGCTTTGGTGGAAATTACTATGCATTAGTGATTGTGGATGATTTTTCTAGGTTTACATAGACATTATTCTTGGCCCACAAAAATGATGATTTTCAATCATTTAGAAAACTTGCCAAAGTTATCCAAAACGAAAAAGGTTTTTGTATTGCATCCATAAGAAGTGACCATGGTGGTGAATTTGAAAATCATGAATTTGAAACTTTTTGTGATGAACATGGCATTGAGCATAATTTTTC
Source organism: Ormosia semicastrata (assembly GCA_029884595.1). NCBI lineage: Eukaryota > Viridiplantae > Streptophyta > Magnoliopsida > Fabales > Fabaceae > Ormosia > Ormosia semicastrata. The sequence continues at coordinate 101,822,727 of JAQQTO010000063.1, forward strand.
TGCCCCTAGGACACCACAACAAAATGGTGTTGTAGAAAGGAAAAATCGATCTTTAGAGGAAATGGTAAGAACTATGCTCAATGAGGCCAACCTTCCTAAGTATTTTTGGGCCGATGCGGTCAATACCGCGTGTTATGTTATGAATAGAGCCCTAATAAGGCCAATTTTAAAGAAAACCCCATATGAATTGTACAAAGGAAGGAAACCCAATGTGTCACATTTTCATGTCTTTGGATGTAAATGCTTCGTTTTGAATAATGGAAAAGATAACTTGGGGAAGTTTGATGCAAAATATGATGAGGGAATATTCATTGGTTATTCTATTCATAGTAAGGCCTTTAGAGTCTATAATAAACGAACTATGACCATAGAAGAGTCCATACATGTTGCATTTGATGAAACTAAGCCAAATGAGCCGAGAAAGGAGCTTGTTGATGATGTTGCAGAAATCTTGGCAAAAACACACTTGGAAAATCAAGAGAAAGAATCCAAAAAGCAAGAAGATTCAGAAATTGTAAATCTACCCAAGGAATGAAGGACTTCAAGATATCATCCTCTTGACAAGGTGATAGGTGATGTATCAAAAGGGGTAATTACTCGAAACTCACTTAGAGATGCATGTAATCACCTAGCTTTTGTCTCTCAAGTTGAACCTAAAGATATAAATGAGGCCATTAATGATGAGCATTGGATCTTGGCCATGCAAGAAGAACTAAACCAATTTGAGAGAAATCAAGTTTGGGAATTAGTTCCAAGGCCCAATGATCATCCAATAATTGGCACCAAATGGGTCTTTAGGAACAAACTTGATGAAACGGGCTTAATAATAAGAAATAAAGCTAAGCTTGTAGCTAAGGGATATAATCAAGAAGAAGGCATAGACTATGAAGAAACGTATGCTCCCGTAGCTAGATTAGAGGCCATTAGAATGTTACTTGCATATGCTTGCATCATGAATTTCAAACTCTATCAAATGGATGTCAAAAGTGCCTTTTTAAATGGTTTTATACAAGAAGAGGTGTATGTAGAACAACCTCCTAGTTTTGAGGATTTTGTAATGCCCAACCATGTTTTTAAACTAAAAAAGGCCTTATATGGCTTGAAACAAGCTCCTAGAGCTTGGTATGAAAGGTTGAGCAAATTTCTTTTAGAAAAAGGATTTTCTAGAGGCAAAGTTGACACAACCCTTTTCATAAAACATAAAATGCATGATATAATTCTAGTTCAAATTTATGTTGATGACATTATATTTGGAGCTACTAACAACTCTCTTTGTAAAGAATTTTCAAATATTATGCAAAGTGAGTTTGAGATGTCTATGATGGGTGAACTCAACTTCTTCCTTAGTCTCCAAATCAAGCAAACAAGAGAAGGAACATTCATAAGCCAATCCAAGTATTGCAAGGAGCTTCTCAAGAAGTTTAGAATGGACAATGCCAAGCATATGGCTACTCCTATGGGCACCTCTTGCTATTTGGACAAGGATGAAGGAGGTAAATCAGTAGAAATTACAAAATATAGAGGTATGATTGGCTCACTCCTTTATCTTACTGCAAGTAGGCCTGATATAATGTTTAGTGTATGCATGTGTGCTAGATATCAAGCTAATCCTAAAGAATCACACCTAAGTGATGTTAAAAGAATAATGAAATATCTAATAGGCACATCACAAATGGGTTTATGGTACCCTAAAGGTGCCTCATGTAGTCTTATTGGGTATTTCGATTCGATTTTCTTTGGGTGCAAAATGGATCGAAAGAGCACTAGTGGGACATGCCACTTGCTTGGAAGCTCACTAGTTTCTTGGCATAGCAAGAAGCAAAATAGTGTGGCATTGTCTACAGCTGAAGCTGAATATATTGTAGCTGGGAGTTGTTGTTCTCAAATCCTTTGGATGAAACAACAACTCTTGGACTATGGTCTTGAACTTGATCACATCCCCATAAGATGTGATAATACTAGTGCAATCAACCTATCTAAAAATTCCATTTTGCATTCTAGGACTAAACATATTGAAATAAGACATCATTTCATTAGAGACCATGTTCAAAAGGGTGACTATATGCTTGAGTTTGTAGAAACCACTAAGCAACTAGCTGACATTTTCACTAAACCCCTAGCAAAAGAAGCATTTTTCTACATAAGAAATGAACTTGGTATATTGGATCATTCATGCATAAATTAACTTCTGCTGCATAATCCTGAATCTAATGCATAACCTTGCATTTTTCTGCATAATCACGCCAAATTGTTGCATAATCTCTGAATTTTTCATTATATTTGAATCCAATACTGACTTGAGCGTCGAAGATTTCCCCTAAGTTGTTTTGCAGGTGCTCCCTCATGACCAAGACTCACAAGCAACTCAACATCCTCAAAATTTCACCAAAAATGGTAAAAATCTTAGTAAAAATAGTAAATTTTGATCAATTACGTGAGTTGAATCATAATATGATTAGATTATATGGTTGAATGATGCTTTGAATTGATCTAAGTTGTTTTGAAACTAATTTGGATTGATTAAAGTTGATTATATGCTGTCTGGAATGCAAAATCTGAGTTAAAGAGTGCTGGTAATCGATTACAATGCCTTTGTAATCGATTACACAGGTTCTGTCACGCATGTAATCGATTACACACCTTTTGTAATCGATTACAATCAACTCAGAACTCAGGTAATCGATTACAATATCCATGTAATCGATTACAAGGTTCCCAGAAAGCATGTAATCGATTACACCAAAATGTAATCGATTACACACCCACCAGAATGCATGTAATCGATTACACACTCAATGTAATCGATTACACAGAGTGTTTTAAAAAGGTTTCTGACGCGCGTAGAGCTCATTTTTTTTTCAGAACCTGTTCATCTTCTTCGTCCTCCTCCTCTGCTCCCACGCACCCTAAACCTCTCAAACCTCAAAATCTCTCATTTCTCACTCAAATGTCCATCAAAATCCCTCATTTTACCTCTCTGAATCTCTGAAATCCCTTCTCCACACATCCCATCTCTCAAAATCTCCTCACATCCCTCACCCAAATCTCCCCATCTTCGTTTCTCTAACCTAATTTCGTCCCTTTCTCTTTCCTCACTCATCCCCAACCATTTCCACTCCTCCCACTCCACTCCTACTCCTCAATGGCTGAATCTTCTCATCGTTCAAAGCGCCCAAGAACAGGGGCTGCCATTGCAGGGTCTTCTGGTGGTTCTTCACGTAATATATCCAGCCTGGTGATGCGTGAGGATATAATGATTAAAATTCAGATAAAAATCGGTTGTCAGGTCCACCAAAAAATAAAAACCTTACAACTAGTTGTAGTTAGTAAGAGTCGATCCACAGGGAACCAATTCAATTAACACTATCAATAATTCCCAATTTAGACTCTGACAATAAACAGTAAATAGGGGGTTTTTGGAGTTTTGATGAACAATGAACAGTTTCAAAGGCAATAATAATAAATGAACTGAAATCAACAATATAAGAAAATTGGTTAAGAGATTGAATCCACCACTAGATTTATATAATGATGTAAATTCACATATTCTTTTATTCCAACACGCTCAATTATGTTTTTATGCAATTGTGAGAGTAAATCTCTGTTTTCCTTACGTGTTGGCCAATTTAGCAACCGCTCAAATCAACTCCTAATCACTGATTAGTCATAAAGCAACCGCTCTTACAACTATCCAATAATTGCATTAAGATTTAGAAAACCAATTACACTAAGATCTAATCACACGCCGGGATTAAATTACTTAGAACATATATTTCTCTAGATCTATTACCGCAACTGCGCATAATAAACCCAGATCTACCACTTTTATAACTGGCAAATAGAACAAAGATAATTATACCCACATGAACATCATATATTCCGCTAGATCTACTACCGCAACCACGCATAATAAACTCAAATCTACCACTTTGAAAGTGGGAACAAGTACAAAAACCTTCATACCAACAATAGATTCAGAAATATGTGAATAAAGACATAACTGTGTTGAAATAATCAAATATGCAAGATTCACAACATCAATACTAGTGGTTTCATCACCCCCTTAACCAAGGGAGGTTTAGTTACACATAGCTAGAAGGAAATCACAAGAAAAACTGAGAAAGAACAACATGAAAAACAAAGTGCAGAAGAAAAACTAAAGCAAACGAGTTTCTGAGGATTGAGGATGATGGATCTCCGATTGCTCAAACCCGAGACTCCAATCTTTGATCCAAGACTCCCCTCTCCTTCTCCAAGGAGTTACAGCTGCTCTCCTAGGTCAGAACTCCCCTCAAAACGTGCCAAGAGTGTCAATATATAGGCCTCCAACACAAACTTCGCGCAGAAGTTTGCAATAATTACTGTCTGGAGGTCATACACGGCCGTGTATGCATACACAGCCTAGGCCGTGTATGATTCTGAGTTGAGGTCCAAAATTCACTGTTTCAAACGCAAAGTCAGTAGCGTACATGGCCGTGTATGATTAGGCCCTGTATTCTGACGCAGGCCCTATATTCTCACTGTAGTCTGGTTTTGTAATCTGACTTCTAAGCTCAATATGACCCCTTAGACCTCCAAATCTAGAAACTTTTTCAACATGAAAGTTGTAGATTTGGATCTTAACTATCAACCATCAAAATTTCAACTCATTTGACAACTTGTAGCTCGAGATATGCCATGAACAGTACGTAAAGGTCAAGCTGTCAGGATCAGCAACCTAGTTCTTACTTCAACTCCAATTTAAGTTATCTAAATGTGTGATTGGGCCTTTGAGGTCTTCATGAAAGTAGTAGAGAATTGTCTTAGCTTTCCTACAAGACCAAAATCACATCAATCAGATATTTGAAACTCAAATTATAGCTAGTTTACTGAACATTGTCAAAGAGATAAATTAGGGCTAAGTCATGCAATAATTCCCTCAATAATCCAATTAGGCTCAATATCATAAAATGTGTCAAGACCAACTTAATTAAACCTAATTGAACCTTAAGAAGCCCAGTGACTGAAAAGCATAATTCAATTATGAGTGCAAATGAACACATTTAAGCAAAGTTTCACAGTAATGTTCTAATTAGGGTTTGATATCAGAAACTAAGCTAAATGATAACAATTAAGCACAAATGGAGTTCAATGAATCAATTATAAGGCAACTAAAATATAAGAATAATCAACAGATCACCTGGACCTCACGAGGCACTTCTCCACTGTGAAGCGAGCTGAATTGTTCCGGAAGAACTTCCAGCTTCACAAGATCATCTCTCCCAGGTATCTACCCATCATCTTCTGCGAGAGTGAACCATTAGAGAGCTTTAGGACAATAGAAAACTTAAGCTTGTTGGGATTCCTGAGCATAGAGAAAGCCATCTACCCTAATCTTGTACGTGTCTTTTATGCGAACCTGAAGGTTGAGGATAACTATATCATTTCTGAAGTGAAAAAGCAACAAATCAGGTTATCAATGGCAGAGTGGTATAGGCTGACAAAGCTCACTCCAGATAGAGCTCAGTTCTGTGGGAATGCCAATGTATAGGTACATGAGTTTGAGCACAAGGCTGCTCTTCTCTCTTTGATTAGGACTGGCTACCATCCCCCGAGTGATCCTAAACGAAGAATTATGGCTACTGGCCTCACCATGGAGAACAGGGTTCTCCACTATCTTTTGGTCCGTGGCTTGATTCCCAGGGGAGGGAATTACTCCCAAGTCCTCAAGGATGATGTGATTGCATTATGGGCAATGACTACAGGGAGGCCTATTAATTGGGGTTATTATATCTTAGAGCACATGCTGGACGTCAAGAAAAAGAAGAACTCTGCTCTCCCCTTCGCCATGTTGGTAACCACTATACTTGAGCACTGTCACATTTCACTGGCTGAAGAGTCTAAGGACACCAGCTCCAAGGGACCACAATCAATTAGGCTGCATGCTCTGAGGAAGCTCCAGCTCTATAAGGTGGATGACAGATGGCATTACATCGCTCATGGCACTTTTGGCTATATCCATCACGACCCAGATAGTGACTAGGATGAGGAGGCTCAGCATCCTGCTCCTGCCCCTGCTCCAGCTCCCACTCCTACTACTCTTGATCTCCTGCTCCGAGAAATGCGCAACCTGAGCGCTAATATAAGCACACGCATGGATCATATCGAGCAGAAGATTGACCATCTTGAGTTGAGGATGGACTACTCTGATCAGGAGCTTGCCTCCATTCGATCTTTCTTGGGTGTACCTCCTATTCCTCAGGGCGCTGCTGCTGCACCTCGCACATCCCCTGCCTCTCCAGTTCCCCTCTCCTTCGCTGGCCCATCTGGAGTTCCTGCTGATGATGAGGAGCCTTTGGACTCTGACGATGATCTTATGCCCAGCAATGACAATGATGATAACGATGATACTGCTGCGGATCCAGAGGATGATGTCTTTTGTGACAGCGAGGCCACTAACAGTGATCATGGCTCCTTACCTTAATATTTGTTTTAATAAACACCATGTATTTATTTTGTTTTGACTCTGATTATATTTCATTGGTATACATTTATGGTGTTCTTTGATTATTGGGTATAATGGCTGTGAAAACATTACTTTGTCCATGGCTGATTAATAAAATATGAACTTGTTTCCGCTTTGAATGTTTGTCAATATTGCATGAACTGATTAATATCCTTGGCATTGTTGTTCTGGCAAAATTTAGGGAATCATGAACTATAGCTGTTATGCTGTCCAGTTTTTTTTTTAAATGCTTGTCTTTTTGATAATGCCAACGGGGGAGAAAATAAGGAAAATAAGGAAAAATGAAATAAAGGTTGCATGAGTAATTAAGGCTGCATGAGTACGGGGGAGTTATTGAGCTTTTGCACTCTTAAGCTTTTTATATGAAATCTAACCCAATATCATGCATAAACTCCAAGGGAGCATTGCGCCTAAATGTCTATTATATAAAATTGCAAAAATTCTTTCTTTTTCCTATGATCAGTTTATCATCATCAAAAAGGGGGAGAATGTGAATGCTTATGTCTCTAAGGCATGTCAAATGGTTTTTGATGATAACAAAGACAAAAGCAAAGATCAAGTGCAATAGTGAAGATCAAGCGCAAAAGGAAAAATCAAGATCAAAGAAAGAAGACAAGAAGGTTTATTTAGTTATAAGACTTAGGACACTAATGTTAAATGCTCTCAAGATTTCTCAAATAGTTTTTCAATATATGATTTCAAAATAAATGGGAAATTTCAAAGTTAAACATGGCTTTCAAGAAAACTTGTGTTTCAATCTTAAAACTAACACTCTTAAAAAGATTCATGTTTAAACAATTGTCTCAAGGTGTTAGAAATGACTTACAAGCTTTATTGGACTTGAAAAATGTGTTCAATGGCTAATGTAATCGATTACACGACGTTTGTAATCGATTACACAGCAAACAGAAGGCATGTAATCGATTACATGAGCAATGTAATCGATTACAAGCAAGTCAGAGGCCATGTAATCGATTACACGATATATGTAATCGATTACATCAAGCCTAGAAAAGCATGAACACGTTCAAAGAGTCATGTAATCGATTACATGGATATTGTAATCAATTACACAACAAGTCAGAAGTCATGTAATCGATTACACAGATATTGTAATCGATTACACACAAGTCAGAAGCCATGTAATCGATTACACCAAGAATGTAATCGATTACATCGAGCCCAGAAAGTCAAGAACACGTTGGAACAACATATGTCATCGATTACCTGAGCTGAGTAATCGATTACAAGAATCCTGACAACATGCAACGGCTATATTTAATGCATTTAATGCGTGCCCAGAAAACCCCAACGGCTCTATTGAATGAGAAACTTATAAATACCAAAGTTGGGTCTTTATTTGAGGTTGACCTTGAACTAAAAACTGATTACCAATACGTCCAAACGTGAATCAATCCTCAAATCATTTTCTTGCTCTGTTTTCTGTCAAAAACGTGAAAAATCTTTGAGAGCATATTAGAGCTTCAATTTGTATTCATCTGCTCTATTGAGAGCTTCATTCTATCTATCATTATTGCTTTGTAAAGAGGGTGAGGCATCCCTCCAAAAGTGTAAAGGGTGAGGTATCCCTTAGTTGAAGAGACTCAAGCTCCAAGGGTGAGGTATCCCAAAAGGGTTGAGTGCTCAAGGTTGTAGTGGTTGTCAAGCACCCATTGAAGCTTGAAGATATAGTGGAAAATCTCAAGTTGTTGCTTGGGGACTGGACGTAGATCACAAGTGGATTGGTGATCGAACCAGGATAAACGACTGTGTTTGTTATCTCTAAACCCTCCTCTGTTTATTTTGTATACTGTTTTATTGATTTTCTTGGATACTGTCTCCGTAGACTATTTCTGTTATAAGTAAAAGTGTTTATCTCGTCCTTCCAATTATTTCTAATCATTCAATAGCTTTAACAAAAATAAGTTATCAAACGATTTGTGAAAGATTTGCGAACTTAGTTTCCATACTCAATTCACCCCCCCTCTTGAGCATTGAGGCCACTTGGTAACATTTTCTCTCCAGCTTTCTCACCCAACCTTCTCATGCCTGAAGACTTCAATCTTCTAAGCTTTAAGGTTTACCATCTATGAGATAAATCTTCATTCTTCTTGATGTTAAAGATGATTTGAACTTCTTCCAATGAAGTAATCACTTGTGGGAGTTCTACATTGCTCAATCTTTGCATCTTCTCAAGACCTACTCATATTAAACTTTCTCATATTCTTCAAAAAGCTTCTCATGTCTCACTTAAAATTTTTCAAGCCAAGATTCAATATTCTCAAGTCATTTCAGATGACCAAAAAGCTTCCTTACACTTTGTTTTGGTTCTAAAAAATTTAATAACATAGAAAATACTCCACATAGATTAAGTATAAATGAATCAAAAATGTAGGAAGGTTCAAACCATATTTTTAATATAGTTATTATCATTAAAACAAATTAAGAATTAATAATCACTAAAAGGGCTTTGGAGATTATATTATCTCCCTTTTTGATGATGAAAAACTATTTAAATTTTTTTAAGAGTGAACTTATGAGATTAGAGTCTTTACTGTTTTTGCACAATTGGTAAGAAGGTTCAAATTTGTTCCCCCTCAACTTAACACTCATTTCTAAGGTTAGCAGAAATATTGAACTCAATGATATTGTAGGTAAAGAATATAGTATAATTGAGATATAAAGCTAAATAGTATACTCATTCATTAATCATAAAGCAAATAGCATACATAATATTAACTTGTATACAGAATATTTTCATATTTTTGAAAGCTCCCCTAAGTACATGCCTAAAGGTGCAAAATTTTCAATTCTTTCCTACCCCCTTTTTGTCATCAACAAAAACTAGGGGTTAAATTCAGCATCATAGGGCCTAGCCTTGTTAGGAATCAGAGTGTGTAAATGAATATGAGGATTAGGATGTGGCAATAAAATATCAACCAAGCAGTTGAGTAGGTGCTTAACAAGTATGGCTTTAATATGGGATATGCAAATCGTCCTTATTTTGTATCAGCTTTTCTTGAATTCATCCAGCAAGCAAAATTTCCTAGAGGATGTAAAGCACCTAAAATCTCTAGAAAATTTACTGGAGAGAGTGGATAGTCCATGGTAGAGCATATTGATTGATATGCCACTGAAGCTGGGGATGCAGCCTCAAATGAATATCTAAAAATGAAGTATTTCCTCAATTCTTTAACCAAGAACGCCTTTACTTAGTTCACAACTCTCCCTCTAAATTCGATCCACTCATGGAACCAGTTGGAAATGAACTTTCACGACCAGTTCTTTAGAGGAGAAACTAAAGTAAGTCTCATGGATCTATTTAACATTAGGAGAAGCATTGAAGAAATCATTGATGATTACCTAGCTAGGTTCAGGCAAATGAAGGCCAAATGTTTCATGGTCACACCTGAATCTGAGGAGGATCTAAAGCATCAGTTGGCATCCTCTAAAGTTGTTTTAGAGAGCATTATTCAACAAGAATCCCAAGTTTTAAAAGCTAGGGCTACTTTGACTGCCCCTATTGGCTGTTAGACTATTATTTTTTTATTTTTTCCTTGCAAGATTGTGTTTTACAACTAAGCACTTTTAATAATTCCTTGGTAGTTTCTTCATTTCATTTTTTTGTAGTTTCTTCATTTTTGAAATGAAGTGAATTAAACTATTTTATTGGCAATAACACAAGAAAATAGGTTGAATATTGTATTTTTTCAAAAAATTTCAACAGTATAACTTTTTCAAGTGTTTCAAGCTTGGAGGTGAGAAGGTTCAAAAGTCAAGTAGATAGTCAGTAAGAAAGTTCAAGTTTAGAAAGTGAATACAAATGAGAAAGTTCTAAAAATGTTCTACAGGTTGAGAAAACAGAACTTTCTCATAGCTAGTAAAATATCTCAAAGACTAAATTTCAAGTTTATATTCAGATAAATGCTCTTTGGCTTGAAGTACTTAGAAACTAAGAAGATCAATAAATAACCAAAGAAGGTCAAGTATCAGAATTTGATGGGAAAGATTAACTTGTGTTTTCTTCTAAAAGCTTATCAAAGAAATTAATTTGCAAGACACAAGTTTAACTTCCTTTGGATAAAATCTCAACTAGAGTTTAAAGATTAATAATTTTAAAGTCAGTTTAGTTTCAATCTTGGCTGAAATGACAATAAAAGGTTCATAAAACAAGCTTTAAAGAACTAAATTAGTAGAATGAAGAAAGAGCAGCAATATACTAGAGATTTTATACTGGTTCACCCTTAATCCACATGAGCTATTTCTATTACCTAACTTTCACTAGGATTTTCACTAAGTTAAGTATTCTTTGCACAACCCAGCCTTTCTAGGCTAATGATACAAGTATTGTTTGTCCACATCCTCTTTAGGCTAATGCCACGAAACTAGGTGACTTGCACAACCAACAAGTTCACTACTGTACTTCAACAACTAATATACAAAGATAAAAGTCTTTCTTTACTGGGTAGCTCTCGAAAACACTCAAGGAGTGGATATACATGAATTTACAAAGCTATCAACACACCTACTACAGATTTTAGTTAAGATAAGAATAGGTATGTAGAGATGAGAATGGCCAATTCGTATAATAACTGTTGATTAGGCACTTAAGGTTCATCCCTTCAAATCTTTAGGCTTGGATCCTTTTATAGGCTTCAAGAATATAGTTGTTGTTCTGAACAGATTCAGAAGGATACCTGTAGAAGGTATGGTTTGGTGGTTTCTTCCTTTCTGCGGTTGCACTCCACAGTTAGGGTCTGGTGGGGGTGGTACCTGCAAAAAAGACTCCAACACTCAAGTCAGACTGTGTGCCCAATGTCTCAGTAATCAAGTAACTGTTACTTCTTTTAGGTTTACTTAGCCTGGTCTTTATGGAGCATGATTGGAGTCATGGCATTCAATGCAGGTATTATTGGAATGTGGACGTTATAGTCATTTATTCAGAAGAGAGGTTATAGAATCAAAGAGATCCAATTCAGCAGTTACAAGAGTCTGTGTTGACTCCCTGATCCTCATCAGAGTTCTGTATCTCGAGGTCCTACAGCCCTTTCCGGGGTATTGATGGAGGAATCTAGTGGAGCATAAGTCGAGTTGACCCTTTTGGGTAGTATCCCGGTCCACGATCCAGAACAGTTGCCCCCAGCTTGGCGCTTTGATAGGATAGCCAAGTGTCAAGGTACTAGCTTTATTCAGCTTAGTGGATCACGCCCCGGCTTTGAAGCCAATTTTTGCGTCTCATACCGAGGCCGACGTCCATTATATAGAAATACCTCAGATTGGAATGCAGTAAATCCTTACCCTTTATCCCGGGGTCTGGATCTTGTTGCATCTTGTGTTACTGGGATCTTTTGTGGTGAGATCTTTTGAAACTTGGTAGAGATCTGAATCCTTATCTTTGGAAACTGTTGCTTTTGATTTAATTGAGAGATAAGGATCCTTTAAAAGAGGATCAGTTTCAATATTTTCCAAACACCTGTTGCTCTCGTAACCAATAGGAAAGGGAGAGCATTTAATGCAGCTGATTTGATTCGTAGGGTTGGTCAAAGCTTCCCATTCTATAAATACAGAAAGTTCACGTCTGATACAGTCATTCCTTCTTGGAATTCCTTTGAATTTTTCCTTCTATTTTCCAGAATGGTTTTGCTATTTTTCTTATGCCTGTGCTTATGTTCAGAGGGAGTTAGAGAAGCTTTGCCTTCTGCGAAGGCCACCATTTTTCTACTTTTCCCAAGATATTTGAAGATATTTCTTTTTCTGCCAACAACCTTGTTTCATTAGGGACTTTCCTTTCCCAGCGTAGTGAGGGTGGGGACTTTACCTTCCCAGCGTACAAAGGTGTGTCTAATTCATACTTCTTCGCTGGGAAGCTCTGTAGTCCCTGTCGTGTTGGACGGAGGTAATTGGAAAAATAGAGCCCTTCTTGGTCCTCCTTTTAGATAAGCCGGGGGGACTATTGAGGTGGCTGCTTTCAAGCGACCTGGAACGATCATGAAACTGGTCTAGCTCCAGTGGAATGAACTTCTTCATGATCAACCCAAGCCCCGTTCAGCCGAGGAGGACGCACCCCAGTCTTTTCGTATCCTTGTGAGTGGAACCAGTGAGTGGTATGGCTAAAATTTCCTAAACCCGCAGCAGTGTCCTGTTCCGGTTATCTTCAATTTTTTGAAGCCTATCCACTTTTTCAAGAAGCCTCAACAGGAAATAGACCGATGTGAGCTCTAGAGAATCTGGATATGAAGCACGCAAACAAGAAGTTGGCCTCCGAGCTCATCAGTGTTGTTTAACTTTTTCATATCCAATGTTTTTCTTCTCCCTGTATTGATATATGACGATGTATGGAATGAAATAAAATATTATTTGCTTAAATCATCCATCTTTTTGGCCATCTTTTTGATCTGTGGAATTTATATTGTGCTAGGGTGAGTCCAAAACTCGGTCCATTTAGCATGTTGCCCCTAGTTTTGTACTTCTTCGAGACAGACGAAGTGCAAAGCTTAAGCGATCTGACCGGGGTATTTAGTACCGAGAGGAAAATCACTGGGATATACAGTCTTGTAAATTGAAAGTCTAGTTTTTCTATTAATGTTGTAGATACTGGGGTTGTCTCGTTCTACTGAGTAGCCATCCCCTCAACTGCCATGACAGTGACGTGGGCCACGTGGCTTGCTATGGTTGAGAGGATGTGCATAGTACTTTGTGCACCATAATGAACATCTTTTCAAATTCAGACTGATTAGATAGAAATATCCTCTAACTGTAGCCTCTATAAATAAGATTTCATCCTTCCACTTTATTATCTTTTACTATCTCTGCTTACAAATTAGTGGTCTGAGAAGGAATCCGACAAGCTTCAAGGTTGTCAGCGGCGGTGTTGACGTTTTAAAGTTTCTACTAGCCTTTGTCAAGGTATTTTCATCCTCTAAACACCATTATTGAGAACTTGAATGTTTGTATATCCTTCTGGTGGACTGTTTTCCTTTTTCTTCTGTTAATAAAAATTTAGGAATAGTTATTTCATCCCCCTTTCCAACGGTGTTGCCTGATGTTGCACCTCCCCCACTGCGCCGTGTACGGCGGGGGTGTCCCTCGAAGACTTAAGTCTCAGTGGGTGCAGAGGCCAGTGTGTGGGTATTCAGTTTTCTGCTTACCCACTGCCATGTTTGGATGTTTAAACATAATTGGTTTTGACCCTAGGCCTCTGTGTGTCTTCCAGGAAAGTGAATAGCTAGAAGGAGGCGGCCAAGAGCTGAAGCCCCTGCCCCAGCTTCGGATCAACAAGTCGAGCAGGCGATTAGGATTCATCGAGGTCCGTTGTTACCCTGTACGTGGGTTGCCGATGATGCTTACGATAAGATATCTTGTTATGAATCCGGTGTGGAATTGGATAAGCGGAAGGATTATCTAGAGCTTACCGAGGGGGGTGAAAGGGACGATGAGTTCGTGATTTTGTCCCCGGGGAGAGAACGAGTGTGCTGGACCCGAGAAGAAGGTGAGCACTTCATGTATCTCTACGAGGACTTTTTCACGCGGTTCGGACTACGGCTTCTATTAAACGATTTCCAAATTTCAATTCTCTGGACTCTTCACGCTACCCCCAGTCAAATCCATCCCAACGGTTGGGCAAACATCCTGGCCTTCGAAAGAATATGCTGGGTAGTGGGGTTGCGATGCTCTGATGGGGCATTCTTCTACTTCCATACACGGTATTCAGTCCATGGATCCCGTGCTCGACAGCAATCCTGGCTCTCAGTTCGATCTCGGCAGGGAAGGACTGTATTTTTCCCATATTTGGAGAGTTATAAGGACTTCAAGGAGAAATTCTTCAAGCTGAAGGCGGCTAGCAGTAGTCACCCTTTCTGGCTGGGTAATGGAGAAGAAATAGTATTCAACCTTTATTGGAACCCGACTGCATGGAGCATCCCTACTCAATCATTTGAGAGGGAAATAAACCAACTTACCGATGAAGAGGTCGAATGTGTCAACTTCTTTGAAATATGGGTGGACGAGGTCAGCAAGATCTAACCTAAGGATATATTAGATAACCCAGATGATGATGAGCTTTGGGTCATGCTAGGTAATCTTGGCCGGCCGTAGTGTATATTTAAATGCCTAAATTTTTTGATATGCCACATGGCTTGTTTATATGTTGTGCAGAGAGCTTAGCCAAGATGGAGGATGGCGATTCTTTGGTGATTTTAGAGGCGCTTAGGGCAAGGAATTTTGACATCTCGACAAGTCCTCCAATGGGGTTTATGTCGGCCCTTACGACCATGGTGACCGAGGTTCTCTCTGAGGCGGTGGAGCCTATAAACGTGGACGACTCTCCCGAATCACCCCGACCATGGAAGAGGGCAGCATTGGAGGAAGGTCAGTCTAGTGGCCGGAGTAAAAGGAGAATAATAGGAGAAACTTTTGGGCCAATAGAACTGTTTCGTGAAGAAGCAGATCCCCGGGAGTTTATTGACTTCCACATTCTTGATGAAAGGGTTAGGGATTACTTCGTCCAACGTAGTCCAAAGGAAGCTCTGCTGGCTTTCCAAAACATGGGAATCCATATTGCTGCCGAGGCTCATTTCTTAGAGCATGCCCTCGAGGAACATAAATAAGAAATGGCAGACAAACTTGCAGTGGCCAAGAGGGGTGAAACCAAAGCTCTCAAGGACATAGAGGATGCCATCAAGGCCAAGGATGAGGCTTTATCTCGGATACGGGAGCTAGAAACTGAAGTAGTCGCTTTAAGGGATGCCAGTAAGGCAAAAAAGGCCACCCTGGCTGAGCAGCAAAAATAGATTGCCGCACTTCGAACTGAAAACGATAACTTTCGAGCCAAGTCCCAGTGGTGTGAGGCTAAAATTACCTCTTTACAGGCCAATGTCAACCAGCTGATATCGTTGTGTACCAAGATAAAGGAAGATCAATTCTGCAACGCTGTTAGCCAAGTTCAACATTTCAACCCCGAAGTTGCATTGGTCTTAGATGGGCTTAACTCCGAGAAGGTGGTTCGAGAGGGAACTTTTGTAGCTCCTCGTATTGCCTCTTCAAACTTGGCTGAAGACTCTTCTAACTCCTGCGGTCTAGACTCAGCTGCAGATTAGGGTTTTTTTTTTTTTGAACCTTCTGCGCGAGGTTTTGGGTTTATTTTTATCTCGATTTTTTGTAAACGTTCACCCCAATTTGGGATTTAATCAATTACCCTTTGTTCCTGTTTATTGAGATGCCATATTCTTTATTCTTTGTAGAACTGTTTGAACCTTAGCTTAGGATTCGATGTCCAGATAAGTCCGGCATTTAAGACCCGTGCCAAAGGTAAGAAACAATGTCCGAGGTCTGTTTGACTGATTTGGCTTTCTAGGATACCACGCGACGATGTTTTAAAATACTGGTCCTTCCCGAGGTCCTTTCGTGCTTTTAGTTTAGTGCTAGAATTTTCCCAATATAGGATTTTTCTATTGCACGAACTATCTAGCACATCTCGGTTGGTACCATGAAGTGATTGGATATTGCAAAATTCTCTTAAAAGCTTGAAAATTGAGTAGAAGAATAACATTTACTTTCATTAAATATCACAATGTGTGTTTCACTACAATTGGGCAGATCAAACAAAGTTAACTAGGAGTCTAGGCCTAAAAAAGCACTCAGTTGTAGTACTTTCTAAGTTTGTCTACATTCTAGAAATTTTCTATCGGCTTCCCTGTCAGAGTCTCTAGGGTATAAGCTCCTTTGCCGGTGCTGATTACGACACAGTAAGGACCTTCCCAGTTAGTGGCTAGTTTTCCGTGGGAGGAATTCCTTCTGCCGACATCAGCTCTGCGGAGTACCAAGTCACCAGGCTGGAATCTTCTTAGAATGACCCTCAAGTTATACCAGGATGTCGTTCTCTGCTTGATCACGGCATCGCTTATATGGGCAATACGTCTCCTTTCCTCTAATAGGTCCAAGTCTTCCCTAATTAATCCGGAGTTATCGTCATGCAAGAAGTTCTGGAAACACCAGCTTGGTTCTCCAATTTCCACCGAGATCATGGCCTCGCATCCAAATGTGAGTTTGAATAGAGTTTCGCCCATCGAGGAATGGGGAGTAGTTCGGTAGGCCTACAGGACATGGTCTAGTTGCTCGGCCCAGTTCCCTTTGGCTTCATCTAGCCTCCTTTTCAACCCTCGGACGATGACCCGATTTGCGGCTTCGGCTTGCCCGTTTGTTCTGGGGTTCTCAACTACACTACAATGATATTTTATTTTTAACCCGGAAAGTAGTTCTTCGAACCCCTTGTCTTTAAATTACGTCCCATTATCTGTCACAATTGACTCCGGAACCCCGAATCTGGTGATAATGTGACGCCAAATAAATTTCTGAACTCGAGCCGAGGTGATGGTAACTACGGGCTCTTCTTCAATCCATTTGGTAAAGTAATCTACAGCCACAATCAAAAACTTTAGCTGCCCGGGAGCCTGAGGGAACGGACCCAGGATGTCCATTCTCCACTGATAAAAAGGTCAGGGTATGGACATTGTGGATAGTTCTTCAGGCGGGGCGTGATAGTGATCCGAATGCCGCTGGCACTTGTCACATACTTGAGCATGTGTAAGAGAATCTGCTTCCATTGTCAGCCAGTAATAACCTGCCCTAAGAGCCTTCAAAGCTAGGGTTTTCCCTCCTAGATGGTGTCCACAACTTCCTTCATGGACCTCAGCCAACACATATTTGGCTTCTTTCGGCGTAAGGCACTTAAGGAGGGGTAAGAAAAATCCACGTTGGTAAAGCTGCCCATTATAGATGGTATACCTGACCGTGGTTCTCTTTAGCTTGGAAGCTTCCTTTGGGTCATCAGGGAGACTACCGGACTGTAAGTACTCCACTAACGGCATAGTCTAATCGCGCTCCTATCTGCCAACCTGGAAAATTGCCATGTTGGTGATTGAGGGTTGTTGGATGATCACCTGGATTACTGAGCGGTTATTACCTGGGCTCTTAGTGCTAACCAATTTGGACAAGAGATCGGCCCTAGAATTTTACTCCCTTGGGATGTGCTCTAGCTGTACCGATTGGAAACTAGAGAGAAGTTGTTTTACTTTCAACCAATATCTCTGTAGAAGTGGCTCCTTAGCTTGATAATCACCTCGTATCTGGGAAATCACTAGTTGGGAATCACTACAAAGTTTAAGTTTGGTGACCCCCAAGTCCCTAGCCATTGTTAGCCCAGCAATGCACGCTTCATATTCAGCCTGATTGTTCGAGAGGGGAAACTCGAACCTGAGGGAATTTTCTACAGTAACTCCATCTAGATTTTCTAATATTACCCGGTGCCACTTCCTCTCGGGTTTGAGGACCCATCAATGAACACGGTCCATTGCGTTTCCTCGGCTCTGTTAGTTTCCGAGGTTAATTCAGCTAGAAAGTCTGATAGTGCCTGCACCTTGATTACTACTCTGGGTTCGTAGGTGATTCCAAACTCAGAAAGCTCAATGGACCAGGTAATCATCCTTCCTGCCAAGTCCGGTTTGTGCAATATCAGTCAGATAGGCTGATCTGTCCTTATCACCACCGGATGGCATTGGAAGTATTGTCTTAATCTTCTAGCTGTGACAACAAGTGTGAATGTAACCTCTCGATCTTTTGATATCGGAGCTCGGGGCCTTGTAATACCTTGCTTACAAAGTAGACCGGCTTCTGGATGTTCCCGGTTTCTCTGATAAGTACTGAACTTACGGCTTCCTTATGAACGGAGAGGTATATGTACAGCGTTTCTCCTAGCTCGGGTCTTGTGAGGATTGGAGGGGACGACAAGGTACTTTTTAAAGAGATGAATGTGTCCTTACACTCCTGAGTCCACTCAAATCTGGTCCCCTTTTTCAATAATTTGAAAATTGGGAGGGATTTATAAGCAGCTTCAGCCAGGAAACGAGTAAAAGTCGCAATCCGTCCATTTAACTGCTGTACTTCTTTCACACTTCGGGGACTGTGCATGTCAAGAACAGCCTTACATTTATCGAGGTTTGCCTCGATTCCCCGGTGTGTCAGCATGAACCCTAGAAACTTTCCAGCCTAGACCCCGGATGCACATTTTTCCGGGTTAAGCCTCATATTGTGCTTCCTAAGCTGTATAAACACTTCTTCTAGATCTGAGGTGTGTGATCCTAATGACGGGGTCTTAACTATCATATCATCGATGTAGACCTCTAGCATTCTCCCTATCTGATCTTCGAAGACCCTATTCATCATTCTCTGGTACGTGACTCTGGCATTTTTCAACCCAAAAGGCATTACTTTGTAGCAGTAACTTGTCTTTTCAGTGATGAATGTGGTCTTATCTTAATCTCCGGGGTACATCGGAATCTGATTATACCCGGAGTAAGCGTCCATGAAGGACAGTAGCTAGAAACTAGAGGAACTATCAACCAGCTTGTCCACATTAGAGAGGGGGTATGGATCCTTAGGGCATGCTTTGTTTAAGTCGGTATAATCCACATACATCCTCCACTTGCCGTTGGATTTTTTAACCAGGACAACATTCGAGAGCCAGGTGGTATACGAGATCTCCCTGATGAATCTGGCGTTCAAGAGCTCTTTTACTTGCTCCTCAATAACCTACTGCCTTTCTGGGCCGACCTTCCTTTTCTTTTGGCAGACCGACTTTGCATCCCGTTTAATCGATAAACGATGAGACACGAAAGCGGGGTCAATTCCAGGCATATCGGCAAATGTCCAGGCAAAAATATTCTTATTCTCTTGCAAAAGTTTTATCATTTGAGCTTTCTCTTGCTTGTCAAGGTTTGCCCCAATCTTAGTGGTCTGATTAGGTTTATCACCAAGTTGTAACGGAATCAAGTCTCCATCGGGCTGGGGTTTAGTGCCTCGGATTTCCTCTCGTGCATCCAATTCGATCATTAAAATATTAACTTGGTGGGTTGGGATAGGTGTGCGCGCTTTCTTATTTTTGGACGCCCTACTGACCTTCAAACTTTCGTTGTAACATTTGTGGGCTGCAATCTAATCGCCCTTGACCGTGACCACTTTATTATCCCGGTTAAGGAATTTCATGGCCTGGTGGGCGGTGGAGACTACAGCGGCAATATCGTTCAACGTAGGACGTCCCAAAATAATGTTGTAGGCCGAGGGACAATCCACAACCAAGAATCTCACCTTCACGGTTCTGTATGTGCTATCGTCACCCAAGGTTAAAAAAGTTTTGAAATATCCGATCGGGGTGACCTTCTCTCCGGAGAAACCAGTAAGCTCACCTTCGTATGGTGTCAATACAGACAAAGGGAACTCCAGCCTTTCAAAGACATCCATGACCATGATATCTGCCGAACTCCCCTGGTCTACAAAGATTCGATGGACTTTGGCGTTAGATATTATTCCAAAAATTACTAGTGGGTCATCATGATCCTGGATAATATCACCGTAATCCTTTTCAGAGAAGGAAATGGGAGGTTGATGAGTGTGATTCCACATCACATTTTGCATATGTTTTGCATGCATTTTCATAGTCTTTTATGCATATTTGTTTATTTCATCATTCGTTTTTCTTTTAGTTCGGATAACTGCGGTTTGGCATGTGTTATAATGCAAGAACGAGGCAAATTGAAGTGGAATGGAGCTAAGCTGAATTGATGTTGAATTAGGGACAAAATGCACCGAAAAGAAGACAAACAGACTCAACCACGGCCTGGGTGTGGTCTCCATCACGGCCATGGTTCGAGGGAGTCAAGAAAGAAGAGAACCAGAAGTCCAGACTCAACCACGGCCTGGCCGTGGTGACCACCAGGGCCGTGGTTGAGAAGCAGGGTTAGAAAATTTGGTCCAAAACCAACCACAGCTAGGCCGTGGTGGCCACCACGGCCGTGGTTCGCTTGACGAACAGTTTTAAGTGACTTGTTTTCCCTTTTTAAAGGGGGAAGGGATTGTCAAAAGAGGACAGCAGGCTAAGGCACGAAGGAGGAAACCTAAATTGGAGATTTTGAAGCTTGAAACAAGGCAAAAGGGGGAGACTCTTGGATTGGAAGAAGAGTAGAGAAGACAAGAAGGCTTCACAAGAATTTTTTCTCTTCTCTTGGATTTTTCTTTTGGTTTGTTTCTGGATATATTATGGTTTGTATTTCAATGAATATGATTGAGTAATTCTTTGTTCTAGGATTTGGTAGTAACCCATTGGAACAATTGACAATGTTTGATGCATGAATTTCTGCCTCTTTAATACTAAGTTTCTCTTGATTTAGTTTTTGGGCACACCAACTGTTTATGAATATGCCTGGCCACATGTTTGCATGATCTTTGATATTAAGGGAAGAACTGAAAGGTGACTCTTGATTTCAGAACCCTAAAAACTGAACCTGAGCTTTTAAATCACGAAAGTAGATTAATTCTCTTGAGGTTTTCTACTGAATTATCTGTTCTTATTGGATTCTATCTAATGCAATTGTTGTGAAAATAGGAATTGGATTAGATTGGATACGTTATTGTGTTCTGAAAGGAAACAATAATTCTTTAGGATAATTCGCCTTCAAGATTAACTTAGTTTGAGAAGAGAGGAAAGAATTACAAAACTTGTTGATTTCCATTGTGGTGAACCCATATCCTAGATTCCTTAAAAACTGATTTCTTAATACCAATTTCTGTGTTCAAATCCCAAAGTTTATCTTCTTTGTTACTTTCGAATTTTAATTTCTGCGTTCTGGTCTGCCATCACAACTTTACATCACTAGTTTGGTCTAGATAATCATAATTAAACTTAATTGGTTGTCATAAACTCAGTCCTCGTGGATCGATAATTTTATTACTTGACGAAATCGTACACTTGCGATTACACCACAACAAGTTTTTGGCGCCATTGCCGGGGACTGTGTTTTCTTTGACTATCAATTCAGATTTAATTTGATTCTTCTAGGCATTTTAATTTCTGTGTTGGATATTTCTCTTCCTGTGCTCTCTGCAATTGACTTGTTTCTTGTTTATGCGAAGTTCTAGACGTTTCAAGACTCTTATTGAAGCAGATTCTGAAATTGAAAGGACTTTTCATCGAAGGAGAAGACAGCAAAGACAAAGAGTAAGAGAAATACCTGAACCACAACTTACCATGCAAAGAAATGGTGAAGACAATAGACCATTGAAGGAGTATGCAGCC
Organism: Ormosia semicastrata; assembly: GCA_029884595.1. Classification (NCBI taxonomy): domain Eukaryota; kingdom Viridiplantae; phylum Streptophyta; class Magnoliopsida; order Fabales; family Fabaceae; genus Ormosia; species Ormosia semicastrata. The sequence goes on from JAQQTO010000063.1 coordinate 101,844,356, forward strand.
CCTAATGCTCGAGGTTTGCGATCTGGGATTGCTAGGCCAGCCATTGAAGCTGAGAACTTCACTATACCACCTTCCTTACTATCCATGATAAGGCAAAACCAGTTTGGAGGTTTGCCTTCGGAGGACCCAAATGATCATGTTGAGATGTTCTTGGAATTTTGTGAGACTCTCAAGATTGAAGGTGCCTCAGTTGATGCCATTCGGCTCCGGTTATTTCCATTATCCATGAGGGACAAGGCTCGAGCTTGGTTGAAGTCGGTACCCACCAACACATTGACCACATGGAATCAATTAGAGCAAGCGTTCCTGAATAAGTTCTTCCCTCCTTCTAAGACTGCACATCTTAGAACTCAAATCACAAGCTTTATTCAAAAGGAAGGAGAATCGTTATCCGAAGCTTGGGATAGATACAAGGGGTTGTTGGAATCTTGCCCACATCATGGGTTAGAAAAATGGCTAATCATTCACACCTTCTACAATGGATTGGAATATCCTTCAAAGGTGTCACTTGATTCTGCGGCCGGAGGAGCTCTGATGAATAGAAGGCTTACGGAAGCCTATGACATTATTGAGAATGTCGCTGCAAACCATCACCAGTGGGCCAATGAAAGAGGTAACAACCCGAGAAAACTCTCGGGAGGTAAGTTTGAGTTGGATGGTGTTGGTTTAATTATGGCTAAGTTTGACTCATTGAATAAACGCTTTGATAAGCTTGAAAAAGCTAGTGTTAATACTGTAAATGCTGCTAACACCTTTTGTGAGATTTGTGGAATGCAGGGACATATGAGTGCGGAATGCCAAGCTGAAAATGGTTCCTCGCAAGGCACTTTGGTGGAACAAATGGAATCATGCCATAATTTCTATGACATTCTACCGAAGGTGCGCAATGATCCATATTCCCAGACTTACAATCCCGGTTGGAGGTCTCATCCCAATTTCTCCTATAGGAACAATCAAAATCAAGTTGGGCAAAGTGGTGCTAAACCTCCTATTGGATTCCCCCAGGTACAAAAGTCTAAACTTGAATCTCTTCTTGAAAATTTTGTAGAGAGTCAAACCAAGCAAAATGAAGAGTTTAGGCACCATGGTCAAGTTGTTAGTGAGGCTATTAAGGATTTGACATCTAAGGTTGATAATTTAGCTATTCATAACAAGATGTTAGAAACTCAAATAGCCCAACAAGCTAGCTCTTCAAATAGACCACATGGGAAATTTCCAGACAGACCAGAAATAAATCCTAATGAACATTGTAAGGTCTGTGAGTTTAAGGAGTGGGAAGCAATTAGAAGATTCTAAAGCAAAGGGGAGAATGACAAGGAAGGGAAGGATGAAGAGGAAGAAACAACTAGGACACAACCTTTAGAAGAAAAGGAGAGCAATGAGAAAGTGTCTAAGTATGTACCCCTAAACCTTACCAACCCCTGGTGCCCTTCCCTCAAAGATTGGCCAAGGCCAAGCTAGATAAGCAGTTTGGAAAGTTTCTTGAAGTCCTTAAGAAATTATACATTAATGTACCCTTCACTGAGGCGTTGCAACAAATGCCTACTTATGCTAAATTTCTTAAGGACATTTTGTCCAATAAGAGAAAGCTAGAGGAGTATGAGACCGTAGCATTAACTGAGGAGTGTAGTGCTTTGATTCAAAATAAGTTGCCTCCTAAACTCAAAGATCCTGGCAGCTTCTCTATTCCTTACTTGATTGGAAACACCAGTTTTGATAAAGCCTTATGTGATTTGGGGGCTAGTGTTAGTCTTATGCCCTTGTCTGTTTGTAAGAAGTTGGAGGTGGGTGAACTAAAGCCCACAACTATTTCCCTTCAATTGGCAGATCGATCCGTCAAATACCCAATAGGCATCTTGGAGGATGTTCCTATTAGAGTGGGTAAGTTCTTTATTCCTGCTGATTTTGTGGTTCTTGAAATGGAAGAGGATGCACAAATTCCCATTATTCTTGGTAGGCCTTTCTTGGCTACTATGCAGTGCTATTATTGATGTGAAAAATGGTAAGTTGTCATTGACTGTTGGTGATGATAAGGTTGAGTTTGATATATCTAGATCAATTAAGCAACCTTCTTTTGAGGATTCTTGTTGCAGGATTGATTTATTGCATCAGGTAGTGAAAGAAGAAACCATCAAGATGCACTTGGAAGATCCATTGGAAATGTGCTTGGTTGGAAGAGACTCATCAGAATTTGAAGGTGAAGTAGCTGAGTATGCCCGTTTGTTAGAGGCAAACCCAATGATTCCACCTCAAAATGCAAAAATGGAAAAGCTTGAGTCTAAACCCAAACCCGAAGATTGGAAAGAGGACAAGGCTCCAAAGGTAGAACTCAAACCCCTCCCTTCCACTCTCAGGTATGAATTTCTTGGTCCAAACTCTTCTTATCCCGTCATTGTAAGTGCTAGTTTGAATGAGTTAGAGACAGAGAAATTACTTAGAGCACTTAGAATGCATCGAAAGGTCATAGGATACATAATTGATGATATTAAAGGCATAAATCCTTCCTTTTGCATGCACAGGATTTTGATGGAAGTTGACCATAAACCATCCATTGATCATCAACGTAGGTTGAATCCTAATATGAAAGAGATGGTTAAGAAAGAAATTCTTAAGTTGTTAGATGCTGGGGTAATTTACCCAATCTCAGATAGTGAATGGGTTAGTCCAGTGCATGTGGTTCCTAAGAAAGGGGAATAATCTGTGACCAAAAATGAGAAAAATGAACTGATTCCCACAAGGCGGTCACGGGATGGAGAATGTGCATTGATTATAGGAAGTTGAATAAAGCCACTAGGAAAGATCACTTCCCCTCCCCTTCATTGATCAAATGCTAGAGAGATTAGCTGAGCATGCATATTTCTGTTACCTAGATGGTTATTCGGGATTCCACCAAATCCCCATTCATCCTAGTGACCAGGAAAAGACCACATTTACTTGTCCCTATGGCACCTTTGCTTATAGGAGAATGCCTTTTGGTTTGTGTAATGCTCTGGCTACTTTTCAAAGATGCATAACTGCAATTTTTTCTGATTTTATTGAAAACATCATGGAAGTTTTTATGGATGATTTCTCTGTATATGGTACTAACTTTGATGATTGTTTGTCTAATTTGTCTAAGATCTTGCAGCGTTGTGAAGAGGTTAACCTCGTCTTGAATTGGGAAAAGTGCCATTTTATGGTACAAGAGGGAATAGTGCTTGGACACTTAGTTTCCGGAAAAGGGATTGAGGTGGATAGGGCAAAAATTGAAGTAATTGAAAAATTGCCTCCACCAGTGAATGTGAAAGGAGTGAGGAGTTTCTTGGGACATGCCGGTTTTTAACGGAGATTTATTAAGGATTTTTCGAAAATTGCTAAACCATTGTCTAATCTCTTAGTGAAAGATGTTCCATTTGATTTTAATACTGATTGTTTGCAAGCCTTTTGCAGATTGAAAGAAGCTTTGATTACAGCTCCCATTTTACAGTCACCAGATTGGAATCTACCATTTGAGGTTATGCGATGCCAGTGACTATGCCATAGGAGCTGTTTTGGGGCAAAGGAAAGACAAGAAGGTCCATGCCATCTATTATGCAAGCAAAACTCTTGATGGAGCCCAAGCCAATTATGCAACCACTGAGAAGGAATTGCTTGCGGTGGTTTTTGCCTTTGAGAAATTCAGATCATACCTTGTGGGTTCAAAGGTGACTGTGTACACTGATCATTCCGCACTCAAATACCTCATGAGCAAAAAGGAAGCAAAGCCTAGACTTATCCGCTGGATACTTCTCTTGCAAGAATTCGACTTGGAGATTCTAGACAAGAAAGGGGTGGAGAACTTAGTTGCGGATCACCTATCCAGACTTGAACCACCGGTGAATGAGCAAGGTAACTTGCCTATTGATGATTCCTTCCCCGATGAGCAACTACTTGCCATTTCAAAAGAGGAGGTTCCTTGGTATGCCGACTTTGCGAATTACTTAGCTTGCGGAATTCTACCACCAGAAATTAATTATCAACAGAAAAAGAAATTTTTCTCTGATTTGAAGCATTTTGTGTGGGATGAGCCGTATATCTTCCGGAGATGTGCTGATGGTATCTATCGAAGATGTGTCTCAGAGGATGAAGGTCAGAGTATATTGAATTGTTGTCATTCTTCATCCTATGGAGGACATGCTAGTGCCTCAAAGACAGCAGCCAAAGTTCTTCAATCTGGTTTCTTCTGGCCTCATATTTTCAGAGATGCTCGAAACTTTGTTATCTCTTGTGACAGCTGTCAAAGAACTGGAAATATATCTAAGAGACATGAAATGCCTCTCAATCCCATCTTGGAAGTTGATATTTTTGATGTTTGGGGAGTTGATTACATGGGACCACTTCCACCATCTTGTAACAACAAGTTCATTCTTGTGGCGGTGGATTATGTCTCAAAGTGGGTAGAAGCAATACCATCCCCAACGAGTGATGCTAAAACCGTTATGAAGCTATTCAAAAAGATCATATTTCCAAGGTTCGGAGTTCCAAGAGCAGTGATAAGTGATGGAGGTTCGCATTTCATCGAAAAATAATTTGAAAACCTCTTGAAAAAGTACGGAGTGACTCACAAAGTCGCTACACCATACCATCCCCAAACCAGCGGACAAGTAGAGGTTTCCAATAGAGAAATCAAGAGCATATTGGAGAAGACTGTTTCGAAATCGAGGAAGGATTGGTCTCTGAAGCTTGATGACGCTCTATGGGCATACAGAACAGCTTATAAGACTCCCATTGGTATGACTCCATTCCGGTTGATTTATGGTAAGCCGTGCCATCTTCCAGTTGAGCTAGAACACAAGGCATTTTGGGCCATCAAGCTATTGAACTTTGACATGAAAATGGCTGGGGAGAAAAGGAAGTTACAACTTCATGAGCTGGATGAATTGAGGCTTGATGCATATGAACATGCCAAGACTTACAAGGAGCAGACCAAGCGTTGGCATGACAAGCACATCTTACGCGAGAGAGTTCAAAGAAGGAGATCTTGTCTTTGCTCTTCAACTCAAGATTGAAGCTATTTCAGTGTAAGCTCAGTCTAGATGGTCGGGCCATTTCAAGTTCGCCAAGTGTTTCCTTATGGAGTCTGTAGAGGTGTGGAGCGAAGCCACGGGGTCCTTCAAAGTAAATGGACAAAGGTTGAAGTCTTATCTTGTTGATGAACCTATAGAGAAGGGGGTGACACACAACCTTCTCTGTCCAAGTGCTTCAAACTAAAAATGGCAGGGGTCGAGCTTAAGACCATAAATAAGCGCTTCTTGGGAGGCAACCCAAGTTCTCTTCCATTGCAAAATTTCTTTTTCTTTATGTTTTTGCATTTGTTATTTGGATAAATTTAACAAAGTTGCAGGGCAATGAACACTTACTGATGAGTGTATTTCAAGTTGAACCTCTTTTGGGACTTCAAGGCTTCAAATTCCAAGTCCAAAGGGAACAACGGTTAGGATGAGGTATGTACCACAACCATAATTCAGCTCTTGCTACCCTTTAAAAAAAAAAAAACAATTCCAGAACCAACCACGGCCTGGCCGTGGTGGCCATCATGGCCGTGGTGTCTGGTCTGCAGAAAACATTAAAAAGATGAAAAACAGAATTGACCATGGCCTGGCCGTGGTTCCCACCACGGCCGTGGTTCGTGTCTGCTGCGTTTTTTTTAACTCCTACACACCAATCTTTCCCTCACTTACCTCCCACTTCTTCTTCTTCCTCTTTCCCCCACCTCCATTGCTATACACACCAACCTCCATTTCTCACTCCTTCTCTCACAAATCACCCTAAACCTTCCCAAATCCACCCCTAAATTCTATCCTCCACCTCTATTTTACCATTTTCTTCTTCTTCTTCCCCATTCTTCTCCTCCTTCCCTCCATAGCTAACACCACACGTCCCTCCCCTTGCCATTTTACCATTTTTTTTCCTCCCTTTCACCACCCATTTTCTTCATCTTTTCCATCATTCCCAACCTCCATAACCCACACCCACACATTCAAACTCTCACATTTGTACCAGATTTCAAATCCCCAATTTTGAAGATGGAAACCCTAGCTTCCTGATTTTCAATAATCTCCTGCGAATTAAGAGTTCATATGGCTAGCAAACGGCAACGTGGGGATCAATCTTCATCTTCCAGAGCCAGAGGCGCTCCTTCAAGAGGTAACTCTCCTGACTCTAACCCTTTTGGCATTGTGTTTAAAAATAGAGAACAAAAAGATAGGTACAATGTGTTAGCCAAAAGAAAAATAGTAAACACTAGGTACCTAGATGACCAAGTTCTAGACACTTTAGGATTGACTGAGGAGATAAATTGGATGCTGGACAATATAGGGTGGAGCACCTTTGCTCGCACCCGTTATGTTACATTTCTTGGGCCTACATTAGAGTTTTTGAGCTCTCTTGAGGCCAATATTTTGCAAGGGGAGGGGTGTCAAGATGGCCGAATCAGTTTCCGGCTATTTAATGTTGATCATGTCCTGAATTTAGAGGAGTTTAACTCCATTTTCTCCTTGCCGGTGGGTGGGGAAAGACGTTCCCCTAGAGAATTTAATGTTGGGAATTTCTGGAGTCAAATAAGCTTTAGTGGAGGTAGCTATGATTCATCCAAAGCTAAGGCCACTGCCTTAGTCAACCCCTGTTTTCGCTATCTCCACCGCATTATGGCTAATACCTTATTTGGCCGTGGGGATAGCGATGGAGCCTTCCGCCAGGACGAACTCCTTTTCTTATGGGCTATGTTGCACAGTGTTCACTTGGACACAGGGTCTCACATGATTCGGCACTTACTCAAAGTTGCCAAGAAAGGAGAGGGTTCAATAGTCATAGGTGGGCTTATCACTGCAATAGCCCACTATCTTGAGTATGACTTGGATGGTTTCGTCGGCCGAAGGGCGCAATAGAATTGATCTCACAGCTTGTATAGCTATGAAGATGATTGTTAGGGAGGAAGAGTCATATTGCTTAGTAATTCCCGATCGTGCACCACCCTTTTCCCCCCCCTAACCCTGCTGCCATCTCGTTAGAAACCCGCAAACCGGCGTGTGCCGGTGGTGGATGAACCGAACCACTTAACGTTCGGCAGCCTCTTCGTCCACCACCCCAAGGTCGGCCATCTAGGCCTCCTTCCTCTTCTCGCAGTACTTCTTCCGATGCTTTTGATCGGATCTACACTTCCCTTGACGCCATTCAGCCGAAAGTGGCGCTCATTCGAGCCGACCTGTGCACACATCCGGTCGAGCAAGCTCACAGAGAGTGATGATGGAGCAACTACAAAGCAACGGGGCCGAGCATGGAGACCATGATCCGTGCTATGTATGACCGGCATATGAGCCAAAGATCACTTTCCACCGCATGAGTCCACTTCTTTTTTTTCTCTCTCTCGACTTGATGGTTTACATTGGGGACAATGTAAATCTCAAGCGGGTGGGGTATTTACATTTATTTTCATGTTTTCATGCCGCATACTTAGTTGCATTTTAGCTTTTTCATATTGCACATTGCATTGTGTTGCATGATCACACCATCTTGTTACCCCCAAGTATAGGTTTGCATCCTCCTGTATGAACATTTTTCGCCAATTTTAAAGAAAGTGAATGTGGAACCCATGTTTTTATTCCTGTGATAGGCAAGTTTTCAAAGGGAGATCTTTTGATAGCAATGGTTAGCGTAAGGTTCTCTATTTTTGAGCTTTTCATTGATTTAGCCACTAAAGGTGAGAATTGAGCCTAATAAGGGGTATGTGCTTTACATTGATGTTAACCCCTCTTTTCTGTTGAGTGAAATTCTGTACTCTTGGATTTGGTGCTTTAGAATTTGATTTGAAACCATTTTGAAGCAGAATTATTGGTTGCATGCTTGAATGTGATTAAGGCATCTTAGGTATTTTTCATGGCCTTCTGAACTTATTGTCACATCTTCATCCGCTAGTTGCCCATTTTGAGCCTTATGCATATTTGATTTTCTTGGTACCTATGAGGATACACCATTGGTAACCATCTAGAACGGTTAATGGAGCAAAACTCGGCTTGAAGCTTGTGCTTAGAATCATGTGTTTTTGAGTCTTCTGAAAAAAAAATAAATAAATAAAAAATAAAAATAAATGTTGAAATGAATGCTTGACAAAGAAGGAAAAGAAATGAGAAAATCGTTTGGAAATGCGAAGCTATGCTTGTTATTGTATAATACCTTTGCTTCATATATGTTCTAGAGGGTTTCTTGTTACTAGAAATTTCGCTAACCCTTTGTACATATTTTCCTTTCTTTATCCTACCAAAAATCATTCCCATGGCCCCATTACAACCCTTTTGAAAGACCTTTTGATTCTTGCATGCATGCTGATTATTAGTGAAAATTTGGTTTCCTATCAAGTTCATAAAAGTGCTTTTTGAGGAGCTTGAGTGATGTTTCTTTACCCTTACACACTTTGAGAGTGATTAGATGAGTGACCCTAATTGATGGAAAGCATGAATTTAGGGAACCTAAGCTTCTATTGGATTGGACATTGATCATCTCTACACTTGGTTGAATGTTTATGCCTATTACTTGCATTCGTTGTTTTTCGGGTTCTTCATTCACTGTCATATTTCAAAGTTCTGATTTTGGCCTTAGTGATTGCTTGAGGACAAGCAAAATCTTAAGCTTGGGGTAGTTTGATGAGTGTGATTCCACATCACATTTTGCATATGTTTTGCATGCATTTTCATAGTCTTTTATGCATATTTGTTTATTTCATCATTCGTTTTTCTTTTAGTTCGGATAATTGCGGTTTGGCATGTGTTATAATGCAGGAACGAGGCAAATTGAAGTGGAATGGAGCTAAGCTGAATTGATGTTGAATTAGGGACAAAATGCACCGAAAAGAAGATAAACAGACTCAACCACGGCCTGGGTGTGGTCTCCATCACGGCCATGGTTCGAGGGAGTCAAGAAAGAAGAGAACCAGAAGTCCAGACTCAACCACGGCCTGGCCGTGGTGACCACCACGGCCGTGGTTGAGAAGCAGGGTTAGAAAATTTGGTCCAGAACCAACCACGGCTAGGCCGTGGTGGCCACCACGGCCGTGGTTGAGAAGCAGGGTTAGAAATTTTGGTCCAGAACTGACCACGGCCTGGCCGTGGTCCCCACCACGGCCGTGGTTCGCTTGACGAATAGTTTTAAGTGACTTGTTTTCCCTTTTTAAAGGGGGAAGGGATTGTCAAAAGAGGACAGCAGGCTAAGGCACGAAGGAGGAGACCTAAATTGGAGATTTTGAAGCTTGAAACAAGGCAAAAGGGGGAGACTCTTGGATTGGAAGAAGAGTAGAGAAGACAAGAAGGCTTCACAAGAATTTTTTCTCTTCTCTTGGATTTTTCTTTTGGTTTGTTTCTGGATATATTATGGTTTGTATTTCAATGAATATGATTGAGTAATTCTTTGTTCTAGGATTTGGTAGTAACCCATTGGAACAATTGACAATGTTTGATGCATGAATTTCTGCCTCTTTAATACTAAGTTTCTCTTGATTTAGTTTTTGGGCACACCAACTATTTGTGAATATGCCTGGCCACATGTTTGCATGATCTTTGATATTAAGGGAAGAACTGAAAGGTGACTCTTGATTTGTAACCCTAAAAAGTGAACCTGAGCTTTTAAATCACGAAAGTAGATTAATTCTCTTGAGGTTTTCTACTGAATTATCTGTTCTTATTGGATTCTATCTAATGCAATTGTTGTGAAAATAGGAATTGGATTAGATTGGATACGTTATTGTGTTCTGAAAGGAAACAATAATTCTTTAGGATAATTCGCCTTCAAGATTAACTTAGTTTGAGAAGAGAGGAAAGAATTGCAAAACTTGTTGATTTCCATTGTGGTGAACCCATATCCTAGATTCCTTAAAAACTGATTTCTTAATACCAATTTCTGTGTTCAAATCCCAAAGTTTATCTTCTTTGTTACTTTCGAATTTTAATTTCTGCGTTCTGGTCTACCATCACTAGTTTGGTCTAGATAATCATAATTAAACTTAATTGGTTGTCATAAACTCAGTCCTCGTGGATCGATAATTTTATTACTTGACGAAATCGTACACTTGCGATTACACCACAACAGAGGTGCACCCTTATCTTAGGCGGGTGGCCTTCGTGAGGAACTTGAAACGCTTAATACCGCCGTCTGAAGTGCCTTCTTTCGGGAATTATTTGACATTCCTCCTCCAGCGAACCCTACAACGATGGTATGGATTAGTCTGTCTTTCCGGTATCCGCCTCCTTGAGCATCCCGATTCTGTCCTTATCTGTTTTCCCCATCTCGGCGTGTCGGGGTTCAGGATCTTCTGGCAGGACTTAGGTTTCTTCCGGTCGGACTACAGGTTCTTTGTCGACGCTGGTTTGGACTTCATCGTGGACTGCGGCTTTGTCTCTGATCCTTTCTCCTTCCGTGGTCTTGATTGCCACGAAAACCACTGATGTACTTCTACAGACGTCCCTCTTTGATCAAGGACTCGATGACATCTCGGAGCTGATAATAATCTTCAGTCTCATGATCGTAACTATTGTGCCACCTACAATGCTTCAAATGATCCCTCTGGGATTATTTTTTAACAGGTGGTGGCCTTTTGATATCCTGGAACTTGGTTTGAAGGACCTCCTTCAAGATTGTTTCTCGAGGGGTGTTTAAAGGAGTATACTCAGAATACTTGGGCCTATACCGCTCACCCTTGGAGGAATCTCGGGGCTGGTTAGAATTGTGATTCTTTTTCTGAACTGGTTCACCTTTCTCTAGGCTCTCTTTGGCCCTGGTGATTTCTTCCAGTTCAACGTACTTGTCTGCCCGCAAGTGGAACTCATCTAAACTGACCGGCTTCTTTTTAGCTAGTGACCGAAAAAAGTCTGAATCAGTTCGTAGGCCATTTCTAGCATAATGGAAGGCTATCTTGTCATCGAGGCTTTCTATACCCATGCAAGCATAACTAAACCTCTTTATGTATTCGCGTAAGGATTCATCACTTTTTTGGTGAATTCCAGAGAGAGAGTCAATCGACTTCGGTCGTTCCTTGGCAGTAGTATAATGTAGCAAGAAACGTTGCGTGAGGTCCCCCCATCCTGTAATTTTTGTCTGTAAGGTAACGAACCAACGAAGAGCATCCTTCTTCAAGAAGAGTGGGAAAGCACGGCATAACAATTCCAGGGTGTACCCGTAGAGCTGCATGGACTGAGTATAGGCATCCAAGTGTTCTTGCGGATTCGTGGTCCCGTCGTATGGCTCCAAGTTGCTTGGGGGCTTAAAGTTCCTCGGGACCCTGTACGCCATTAAGGCATCAAAAAATTGCTGCTGGCGGCCAGGGGCCGGGTCATTATTTTCTATGACTCCGGCACTGACATGATGGGCTTCCCTTTGAACTGTGATCCACTCTCCACCCTCATTTCCAGCCTGCGCAAACTTTTCTAAATTGTCCAAACGAAGGCGTTGTTCCTCCAGCTGACGCCGTTAGTTGTCAATCAGTGCGGTCTGTTGGCACAGTAATTCTCGAAGCTCATTCCTTGCCATTCTGGATTACGTGTTGTCCTCATAATGCAAATGGTCAGCATCCACGTTCGGGATTCCCAGGCGGGCATGCACTAGGATCCTCATTCCTTGATCTGCATTAATCTCTCCTCCGATTGGGGGAAAAATGAGTCTATCTCGGACAGAGACCCTTCGCGAAGGGACTGGGCTTTCAGCTGATGCTGAAGTTTCGTACCCCCCGTTGAGCGTCTCTACCAAAACAGGCCTGCTCCTTACGGCAAAGGTTTCTGGTGGTGCTACGGAAGGAGGGTCGCGCTGAGCCACTGGGCCTTGTCCGTGGGCAGGGGCAGCATGCGCAGCACTTTCTCTCTGCTGATTTTGCCTTGTACTCACCATGATGAACGTAGGAATAGTAATTTATCAGTTTCCCACAGAGACGGCGCCAAATGTTCTAAATGGATTCAGAAGGATACCTGTAGAAGGTATGGTTTGGTGGTTTCCTCCTTTCTGCGGCTGCGTTCCACCGTTAGGGTCCGGTGGGGGTGGTACCTGCAAAAAGGACTCTAACGCTCAAGTCAGATTATGTGCCCAATGTCTCAGTAATCAAGTAACCGTTGCCTCTTTTAGGTTTACTTAGCCTGGTCTTTATGGAGCATGATTGGAGTCATGACATTCAATGCAGGTACTATTGGAATGTGGACGTTACAGTCATTTATTCAGAGGAGAAGTTATAGAATCAGAGAGATCCAATTCAGCAGTTACAAGAGTCTGTGTTGACTCCCTAATGCTCGTCAGAGTTCTGTATCTCGAGGTCCTACAGCTCTTTCTGGGGTATTGATGAAGGAATCTGGTGGAGCATAATCCGGGTTGACCCTTTTGGGTAGTATCCTGGTCCACAGTCCAGAATAGCTGTTGAAGTTCTCTAATGGTAATTGGCTTTTCCTTGGCAAATATCCATTATTCTTGTCCTTTCTAATGAGTCAGCATATGTGTTTTAAGTATCAGTTAGTGAGAAGGTTCATCTAGACTTTCTTACGTGAAACCTTCTCACTATACTTTCTCAGCGAACTTTCTCATCAAGCTTTCTTATTGCTTAAAGAACTTCAATCCTTTTATCTTCAAATATGCCATCACTTGAAAATATCCTTTGATGATTCAGATGGTTATGACTGCTCCTTAATGTCTAATTTGTCCTTAGTTTTATGGAAACTTTTCATCTTTCTGATCTCTAGTAGAACTTTCTCATGACCTTCTCAATGTGAAATTTCTCATGTTCATCAAAAACCTTCTCAAGTGTTCCTTAAACTTCCTCATGTCAAAAACCCAACTTCTTAAGTCTCTCTGATCACCCAGAAACATTTTTTTCAATCTTGCATTTGTTAGAATAACAAAATAACTCCACAAAAAACATGGTAATCTATTCCAAATACTAAGCGCAGTGATATTCAATTTTTAACATAGTTAGTTATCATTAAAATATAATATGCACTATAAAGCACAAAAGGGCTTTGAAACTTACATTTGTTTTGTGATGCAAGTCAAAGAGCGAAACAAACAAAAGCATCTTTTCAAGCAAAAAATATGGTTTCTACCACTAGACCTTGTAATTAGCATTAGCAATGGCAATGATTTTGATGATAATAAACAAAAAGAAATGGTTTTGTAAAAATCAAGTCCTAAGGTTCTTCAAGTTTAGCTTATAGGACTTAGATCTTGTGTAAAGGTCAATAGGAACCACACTAAACTCATATCTTGTTTTTTTATTCAACATTAATCTCTTTACAAAATCATGTTTTATACTTGTGAAAATATTCATCAAGTTTGAGCAAAATGGTTTTCGAAAGGTTGAAAAGGTTTTGGAAAAGTTTGGTTGCAAAATCCTTTAGAAATCATGTTTTCTTGATAAGCCAATAACAGATTATCTAAATTCAATAACTGATTATCTAAAACCAAATAACATATTATCAGAAATCCATAATAGGTTATTTGCAAAGTCAAAAATGTGCCTTTATGTTTTTAAAAGGGAATAACCGATTATGAAATATCTATAACAGGTTATTCACAAATTCAAGAGCGTGTCTTCTATTTTTTAAAAGGCTCCTAACCGATTATAACATCAAAATAACCTGTTATTCACGTGCAACAGTATTTCTTGTTGAAACCAATAATCTGTTATTGAAACTGAATAACCTGTTATTCACATGCTATAGTGTTTCCTAATAACACAAATAATTTGTTATTGAAACCAATAACTTGTTATTGGAAACAAATAATCTGTTATCTGAGCTTACATAAAATGAAAATAACGGCTAGTTTCTAGCATTTAATGCTCCCAACCACCTCCAACGGCTTTTAAATGCATTTGGCTATAAATGTAAGTGTTTGGGCATTAAAGAATAGTTGAAAATCAATATTTACGAGCTGCTTGAGCATTAAATACGAGTTTTAACTATCATTTCTCATAAAGCCCAATTTTAAGCTTTACTATATGATTTCTTGATACACATTGACCTTTAATTTGTATTATCTACTCTTGTGAGAGTTTTTATTCATCTATATTTTGTTTATTCTGTAAAGAGGGTGAGATATCCCTCAAAGGATTATGAGGGTGAGGTATCTCTTGTTGTTGAGGCTCAAGCACAAAGGGTTAGGTATTCCAAGGTGTGGTGAGTGCTCTAGTTTGTAAAGGTAGCAAACACCTATTCAAGGTTGAAGTTATAGTGAAAAATCTCAGGTGATTACTTGAGGACTGGACGTAGGTCACAAGGAGTGGCTGAACTAAGATAAATCTCGTGTTTGATCTTCTAAACTCAAACTCCTTTATATTTATGTTGTGATATTATTTGCTTGCTTGAATACTATTTGTTTTGGTTTATTCATTTGTAAGTGAAAGTATTCAACATTTTCTATCAATTCACGTCAATCAATCAATAGCTTCAACGAAAATTGATATTCAAGTTTTGTAAAAGATTTATGAAAATATTTTATAAACTAAATTCACTCCCCCCCCCCCTCTTGAGTATTGAAGCCACTTGGTAACAAGTGGTATCAGAGCTAAGCTCTTATGTAAAGAGTTTAGTAGCTTCAAGAGAAGTGATGACTTCTTCAAATGGTTTCTCTTTAGAAAGTTCTTCTATAAGTAGACCACCCTTTTTCAATGGGGATGGTTATGGATATTGGAAAGAAAGCATGAAGATCTTTATTGAAGCTATTGATTTAGATGTGTGGGATACAATTAAAAATGGTACATTTCTTCCCACACATATTATTAATGGTGTAAGAATCAATACACCAAGAAGTGAATGGACCGATGAGGACAAGGAAAAGGTCTAATACAATTTGAGAGCCAAGAACATCATTACCACATCCTTAGGGTATGATGAGTTCTTTAGGATGTCAAATTGTAAGACTGCCTAAGAAATGTGGAATACTTTACAAGTAACTTATGAGGGTATAAGTGAAGTAAAAAGATCAAGAATAAATACTCTCACTCATAAGTATGAACTTTTTAGAATGAACAAAGGAGAAAGCATTTAAGAAATGTAAAAGAGGTTCACTCATATTGTAAATCATCTTACTTCATTGGGAAAAACTTTTCCTAAAGAAAACCTTATTAACAAAGTTTTGAGGTATTTAAGTAGAAATTGACAACCCAAAGTGACGGCTATTACGGAATCAAGAAATCTATCAACAATGACACTAGCCACTCTCTTTGGTAAGCTTTAAGAACATGAGTTGGAGCTAAATAGGCTCAATCAAAATGAGGAGCATGTCAAGAAGAAAACGGGGATTGCTCTCAAAGCCACTTCCTCCACAATTGAGAATGATGATGAAGATGATGGAGATGGCATAGAGAACCTTTAGCTAAATGAATAAAATCTTAGTCTCCTTGCAAAAAGATTTGGAAGATTCCTTAAGAAAAAGAGAATTCAAAGAAGACCATATTTCCCTCCAAAGAAGACCTATCATAAAGGGGGAAAGAACCTCATCCATTCCAGCATACTATGAGACTAAAAAATCAGGCACATGAAGATAGAGTGTCTCTTTTATCAAAAGAAGATGGAGAAATTTGAAAAGAGACCTTCTAAAGAAAAGAAAGAAATGAGAGCTTATATTGCATGGGATGACAATGACATGGACTCTACCAATAGCTTGGATAATGAGGAAGCTCATATATGTCTTATGGATAAAGGAGAAGAGGATGAAAAAAGTGACATGAAGGTAACTTCTTCTAACCTTGACTCGTTATCTTCCTATAGTGAATTACGAGATGCATTTGAAGAGTTACATGATGAGTTTATGAGACTCACAAAATTGGTTTCTCCATTCAAGAAAATAATCTCCTCATTAGAAATCAAAATATCTATTTTAAATAAGGAGATTGAAGAACTCAAAATTAAAAATGAGACTCTAGGACTAATTGACTCTAACTCACAGTGTATAGCTTGTTCTTCACATGATAATGCATTAACATCCTCATCTTGATCAACATGTAAAGCATTTGAAAAAGAAATTAAGGATTTGAAAAAAAAAATCTTTACAAATTTACCTTTGGAAGAGACAACTTGAATATATTGCTACAGAAACAAAGATATGTTTTCCAAAAGGCCAATTTATGGTATAATCCTAATAACCAATAAAAGTTTTACAAAAATTTCTTTGTTTCCTCAAGTACATCAAGTAGTCTCTTTATCAAATGCTTTCATTATAGGAAGAAATGGCATAGTGCCTTAACATGCAATGTTAGGAAGAATATCAACACTAAGGTTGGGACTAGAATGGTTTAGGTCCCCAAGGTCAACTTGCCCAAAGCTAACACACAAGGACCCAAGAAAATTTGGGTACTAAAAGTTAAAAACTAAATATGTGTTGTAAGTGCGCTTGAAGACCAAAAGCTCAAATTGGTATCTTGATAGTGGTTGCTTCAAGCACTTGATCAGAGATGACTCTAAGTTTTCCTTTCTTGTCACTAAGAAGCATAGGCATGTAACCTATGGAAAAAATAATAAAGAGAAGATCCTCAGAGTTGGAAAAGTTGGTAAAATTCCTTCCTTCTCTATTGAAAATGTTTTACTTGTTGAAGGGCTTAAACATGATTTGCTTAGCATTAGTTAATTATGTGATAAAAGAAATAGAGTTATATTTGATTTTAATTATTGCATAATTGAAGGAAAAGGTGATAAGTAAGTTAAGTTGGTTAGTCATAGGGTCAACAACATATATATGATTAGCCTTGATGATATATCTTCAAATGATGCAAAATGCTTTATGAGTAGGGAAGATGATTCATGATTATAGCATAGAAGAATTGCTCATATTCACATGGATCATTTAAATAAGTTAGTCTCAAAAAAGCTAGTAATTAGACTTTCCAAGCTCAAATTTGAAAAATACAAACTATGTGATGCATGTCAAAAGGAAAAACAAGTAAAGGTCTCTTTTAAAACTAAAAATGTTGTTTCAATTATTAGACTTTTACAACTTTTGCACATGGATCTTTTTGGCCCCTCTAGAACCATGAGTTTTGGTGGAAATTACTATGCATTAGTTATTGTGGATGATTTTTCTAGGTTTACATGGACATTATTTCTATCTCACAAAAATTATGCTATTCAATGTTTTAAGAAACTTACCAAAGTTATCCAAAATGAAAAAGGGTTTTGTATTGCATCCATAAGAAGTGATCATGGTGATAAGTTTGAAAACCATGAGTTTGAAACCTTTTGTGATGAACATAGCATTGAGCATAATTTTTCTACCCCTACAACTCCACAACAAAAAAGAGTTGTAGAAAAGAAAATAGATCTTTAGAAGAAATGTTAAGAATTATACTCAATAAGGCTAACCTTCCTAAGTATTTTTTTGGCAGAGTATGATAAGTATCGCTTGTTATGTTATGAATAAGGCAAAAATAAGACCAATTTTAAAGAAAACCCCCTATGAGTTATACAAAGGAAGGAAGCTAAATGTTTCACACTTTCATATTTTTGGATGTAAATGCTTTGTTCTTAACAATGGAAAGGATAACTCAGGGAAGTTTGATGCTAAATCGGATGAAGGTATATTTCTTGGTTATTCTATGCACAGTAAAGCTTTTAGAGTTTAAAATAAAAGAATTATGACCATAGAAGAGTCTATGTTGTTTTTGATGAAACTAACCCAAATAGACCGAGAAAAGATTTAGTTAATAATGTTGTAAAAATCTTGGCAAGAACACACTTGGAAAACCAAGAGAAAGAAACCAAAGAGCAAAAAGAAAGGCTATTTGATCCCCTAAGGCAATAGGATTCACAAATCATGAACCTTCCCAAGGAATGGAAGACATCAAGATATCATCCTCTTGACAAAGTGATAAATGATGTATCAAAAAGGGTAATTACTCGTAACTCACTTAGAGATGCATGTAATCACATGGCTTTTGTTTCTCAAGTTGAACCTAAAGACATAAATGAGACCATTAGTTATGAACATTAGATCTTGGCTATGCAAGATGAACTAAACCAATTATAAAAAAAATAAGTTTGGGAATTAGTTCCAAGGTCAATGATCATCCCATAATTGGCACCAAATGGGTCTTTAGGAACAAACTTGATGAAACAAATTAATAATAAGAAACAAAATTAGGCTTGTTGCTAAAGAATATAATTAAGAAGAATGCATAGATTATGAGGAAACATATGCACCTGTAGCTAGATTAGAGACCATAAGAATGCTACTTGCATATACATGCATCATGGATTTCAAACTTTATCAAATGGATGTTAAAAGTGCTTTTCTAAATGGTTTTATACAAGAAGAGGTGTATGTGGAACAATCTCCTAGTTTTAAAGATTTTGAATTGTCTAACCATGTTTTTTGAATTGAAAAAGGCCTTATATGGTTGAAAACAAGCTCCTAGAACATGGTATGAAAGGTTTAGCAAGTTCCTTTTGGAAAAAGGATTTTCTAGAGAAAATGTTGACACTACTCTCTTCATCAAGCATAAAAAGCATGACATACGTCTTGTTCAAATATATGTTGATGACATAATTTTTGGTGCTATTAATGAGTCTCTTTGTAAGGAATTTGCTAACATTATGCAAAATGAGTTTGAGATGTTTATGATGGGTGAGCTCAACTTCTTCTTTGGACTCCAAATCAAGCAAACAAAGGATGGGACTTTCATAAGTCAATCCAAATATTGCAAGGAGCTGCTCAAAAAGTTTGGAATGGACAACACTAAGCATGTGGCTACACCTATGGACACTTCTTGTTATTTGGACAAGGATGAAGGAGGTAAACCTGTAGAAATCTCAAAATATAGAGGTATGATTGACTCACTCCTTTATCTTACTGCAAATAGGCCAGACATTATGTTTAGTGCATACATGTGTGCTAGATTTTAAGTAAATCCTAAAGAATCACACCTATGTGCTATAAAAAGATTCATGAAATATCTAATAGGCACTTCACAAATAGGTTTGTGGTACCCTGAGTGTGCCTCATGTAGCCTCATTGGTTATTCTGATTCTAATTTTGTTGGATGCAAAATGGATAGAAAAGCACTAGTGGGATATGTCACTTGCTTGGAAGCTCTTTAGTTTCTTGGTATAACAAGAAACCAAATAGTGTGACATTGTCTACTGTTGAGGCTAAATCTATTGCAGCTGGGAGTTGTTGTGTTCAAATCCTTTGGCTGAAACAATAACTTCTAGACAATGGACTTCAGCTTGATCACATCCCTATAAAATATGATAACACTAGTGCAATCAATTTATCTAAAAATCTCATCTTGCACTCTAAGACTAAGGACACTGAAATAAGGCACCACTTCATAAGAGATCATGTGCAAAAAGGAGATTGCATGCTTGAGTTTGTTGAAACTACTAAATAATTAACTAATATCTTTACTAAACCTTTGTCTAAAGAAACTTTCTTTTATATAAGAATAGAAGTTGGCATATTGGATCAATCATGCATTTAATATGGATAAATGGCTTTGCCGCATAATGCTTTACTGCATAATTTTCTTGAATTTTTATCTCTTGAATCCAATACTAACTTAAGCGTTGGAGTTTGCCCCAATTTTGTTTTGCAGGTACTTGATTCGTGCTTAAGTCTCCTAATTTCAATTCTTAAGTTCTTATTGATGAAAATTACTTTTTGGTGTTTTTGAAGAAGAATAATCCGTTATTGGGCTGAAATAATCAGTTATTTGGTGTTTAGAGTAGATGAAAAATGAGGCCAAGCTAAAATGATCTTCAAGAAGGGGTGAGATTGTGTTTTAAGGGCTAAATTCCTAAAGAAATTATGTTTCTAGTGGTGAAATAATCTATTATGGGATGCAAATAACCTGTTATTTGCTCAATGGAGGCGTCCTGGTACGTTATGTGCAAGCCAAATAACCGGTTAGGAGAAGTGATAACCAGTTATTCATCAAAGATAAAGGTTATTGGTGTTTTCATTTCACAAATAACCGATTAGGAGAGAGGAATAATCAGTTATTCATCAAGACAGAGGCTGCTACTACTGCTTTTGGTGTGTTTCAATTTGTGGAAATAATCAGTTATTGAAAAGCATAACCGGTTATTCATCAAAGTCAGAGGCTCTTATTTTTCATCCTATGAAGATAACTGGTTATGGAAAATGTATAACCGATTATTGCAGCCTCCTAGCAACACATGTCTTCACCTTTCTCACCATAACCGATTATGCAACTCTCATAATCGATTATGAGGCTCTTATATCAGCAAAATTGAACCTCTCCTCTACCATTTACACATGACCCACCTCATCTTCAACTTCTTCCTCTCAACACCCACTCCCTCAAACACTTCACCCACCTCAAATCCAACTAAAATCCACTATTCAAACACATTTTCCACTCAAATCCATCACTTTCCACTGATTAAAACCCAAAAATTCTTCCAAAACCTCACACCTCTCATCTTTTCTCTCTCCTAAAATCGTGCCCCAACCCCTTTTTCCACCATGGTCAGTAGCTCCTCTCACCCAAAGAAATCACCCACCAAAAATCCTTCAATTTCCAAGCAAACTCCTACCCAGCCATTAACCCAGATGTTCCTCTGAGCTTGGACCACCGAAGATACTTTTCCCATGTGGTTCAAATGAACAAATATCGCATGGAGTTTCAAGCTAGAAATCTCATTCAACCCAAATACATGGATTAGGATTTCTTTGTTAGAGAAGGGTTCACTTTCCTCACGGAGCTCCTAGAGTATCATAGGTTGAGAACCTTTGTCATTACCCATTTTGAGTACTACCTTAACCCAACTAAAGTCTTTTTCTGTAATTTGAGTATTAGTGGAGCAAATCTGGTCACAGAGATCAAAAGGCATAAAATTGTTGTGACATTCAGTCAGTAGACT
This sequence comes from Ormosia semicastrata, assembly GCA_029884595.1. Taxonomy (NCBI): domain Eukaryota; kingdom Viridiplantae; phylum Streptophyta; class Magnoliopsida; order Fabales; family Fabaceae; genus Ormosia; species Ormosia semicastrata. Next base: position 101,865,214 of record JAQQTO010000063.1, read on the forward strand.
TCCCTTTTTTGTCTAACTCATTCTGGGGAAGCTTTAATGGAGGATAGTCACAAGAAGTAGGTAGGATATAATAGAGCGGAGGCTATCCAGAGCATGATTTAGCTGGGCATTCCAATTCTAGAAGGGTCCTTCACTGCTGGAATTTTGAATCCTTAGGATCACTTTCTTCACTGTGTTAGCACACATTTCGGTTCCTAGAGCAAGTAATTATGCCTTGCTTGAGGAAGAGGACATCTTCTTGCTATGGGCCATGAAATAGAGAATGCATATCAACTGGCTTTCTTATATCATGCACTATATGATGAAGGTCAAAGGAAAGATGATAATGGACCTCCCATATGCCTTGGTCATTACTAAGATCCTAAATTAATACAAGTTATGCTTAAGTGATGAAGGAGTCATTTATCTTACAGGTCACAACAAGTTTGGAAAGGCCACCGTCAATCGCATGAAAATGTAAAAAGTAAATGATGAGTGAGTTTATGGTGTTGGACTTGAGGCAGTCGCACCAGAAGGAGGAATGCCTGCTACCCCTACTGATGTGGTTATGGAAGAAGCCCCTACTACAAATGAAAACCAATCATAGCTGCCATTGCAAATATACAAGCCAAGCTTACGAATTTTCAAGTCTATATGGAGCATAGCAATGGAGTAATCTATGACCGCTTAAGAACTTTGGATGACCACTTAGATAGGATTGAGCGTCGCCTTCCACCACCAGAGGATGATAGGGCTTAGGCATGGATCAAATCTTTTAGCTAATTTGTTTCTATTTTAGCTATATTGTTATGTTTTAGGATCTAATCATTGTAGATTTATCTTTTGAACATGATGATTATTGTCTTAGCTTATGCCTTGCTTGACTGATTTCAGTAAATAGTGCATATGTTGTTTTTGCAATGGATATCTTGTTGAAATGGATATAATGTTGAATTGGTTATCTTGTTGTTGAAGTACTTATTGAATATTTGTTGTTTGGCAATAGTTTTGTGTAACTTCTCTTCGGAAAAATCTATATATTGCACATCTTTTTTATCATATGACAAAAAGGGAAGAAGTTTTTTATTTTTGTGACACTGAAAAAATGAAAGTAAAATAAAAAAATGTACAAATTCAATTATCTTGGGATTCTAAAATTAAGGGGGAGCTGCGCATCTCTGATCTAATCACCTCTTGAAAAATAGAGATGAAGTAAGTCTCTATCACCTTTTTGTGAGTTCCAATTTATTTAAACTAACTCTTTTCTCAATGGTTGTTTGTTATCATCAAAAAGGAGAGAGAATATAATAAGCATTGGCAATGACAATGGTTTTGATAATAACAAACAAGAAAGAATTGGTTGTACAAAGATCAAGTCCCAAGGTTCTTCAAGTTTAGCTTATAGAACTTAAATCTTGTGTAAAAGTAAATAGGAACCACATTAAGCTCATATCTTATTTTTTATTCAACTTAAATCTCTTTGCAAAATCATATTTTATACTTGTGAAAATATTCATCAAGTTTGAGCAAAATAGTTTTAGAAAGGTTGAAAAGGTTTTGGAAAAGTTTGGTTAAAATCCTTTAGAAATCATGTTTTCTTGATAAGCCAATAAAAGATTATCTGAATTCAATAACTGATTATCTAAAACCAAATAACAGATTATCTAAAATCCATAACAGGTTATTTGTAACATCCCGAGACTACCTGCAGGATCGATGAATGTCCCCACAAACCAACACGGGCCTTTTCAGCGTAGTTTGTCCTCACTCACATGCATCCTAGGAAACTTTCCAAGAGGCCACTCATTCCACAAATACTCCAAGTCAAGCACGCTTAACTATGGAGTACTTATGTTCTTGGCTCCCGAAAATAAGATAAATTAAGTGTGCTTGACATCCCACAAGTATATCTTGTTTTTGGGAGCCAAGAACATAAGTACTCCATAGTTAAGCATGCTTGACTTGGAGCACTTGTGGGATGGGTGACCTCTTGAAAAGTTTCCTAGGATGCGTGTGAGTGAGGACAAAGCACGCTGAAAAGACTCGTGTTGGTTTGTGAGGATACTCATCGATCCTGCAGGCAGTCTCAGGACATTACATTATTCGCAAAGGCAGGAATGTCTCTTCTATTTTTTAAAAGGCTCCTAACCAATTATGGCATCAAAATAACTTGTTATTCACGTGCTACATTGTTTCTTGATAAAACTAATAATCTGTTATTAAAACCAAATAACCTGTTATTCACATGCTATAGTGTTTCCTGATAACACAAATAATTTGTTATTGAAACAAATAACCTGTTATTAGAACCAATAACCTGTTATTAGAACCAATAACCTATTATTGGAAACAAATAATTTGTTATATGGCTTATATAAAATGAAAATAATGGCTAATTTCTAGCATTTAATGCTCCCAACCACCTCCAACAGCTCTTAAATGCATTGAGCTATAAATGTAAGTGTTTAGGCATTAAAGAAGAGTTGGAAATCAATCTGAACAAGCTTCTTGAGCATTAAATACAAGTTTTAACTATCATTTCTCATAAATCCCTGTTTTGAGCTTTAGTGTGTGATTTCTTAATACCCAATGAACTTCAATTTATATTATCCACTCTTGTGAGAGTTTCTATTCATCTATACTTTGATTATTCTGTAAAGAAGGTGAGGTATCCCTAAAAGGATTGTAAGGATGAGGTATCCCTTGTTATTGAGGCTCAAGCATAAAAGGTGAAGGTATCTCAAGGTGTGGTGAGTGTTCTGGTTTGTAAAGGTAGCAAACACCTATTCAAGCTTGAAGTTATAGTAGAAAATCTCATATGATTACTTGAGTACTGGCCGTAGGTCACAAGGAATGGCTGAACCAAGATAAATCTTATGTTTGATCTTCTAAACTCAAACTCCTTTATATTTGTGTTGTGATATTATTTGCTTGCTTGAATACTATCTGTTTTGGTTTATTCATTGGTGAGTGAAAGTATTCAATCTTTTTTATCTATTCACTTCAATTAATCAATAACTTCAACAAAAATTGATATTCAAGTCTTTTGTGAAAGATTTGTGAAAATATTTTATAAACTCAATTCACCCCCCATCTTGAGTATTGAACCCACTTGGTAACAAACCTCTTGAGCTATTACATATTGTTATATTTAGTCCTACTAGAACTACTAGTTTTGGTGGAAAGAAATATAGTTTTGTCATAATATATGACTTCTCTAGATTTATATTTGTAATGCTCCTATTGCCCACAAGGATGATTGTTTTAAGGCCTTTAAAGTTTTCTATAAGAAAGTAAATAATGAAAAGGTTTTTGTATTCCATCAATTAGAACTGATCATGGATGAGAATTTGAAAACCTAGCTTTCAAAACTTTTTGTAATGAAAATGGTATTTCTTATATAACTTCTCATCTCCAGGAACACCTCAATAAAATGGTGTTATGGAAAGGAAGAACAGAAAACCATAGTTGTACAAACCATACCGAATCAGACCGAACTAGCCCGACTGGTCGACCCAAGCTCCAAGCCGGTCTGGTCAACCTGTTGAACTATTTTTCTCACTGACCTGGTCAAACCCAAATTGACCTAAGTGACCCGGTGACCCATCCAGCCAAGTTGACCCGAGTTGGCCTTTTTTTTCACTAAAACTTAACAAAAATATAACTTTTAGGATTTAAACACTATACCTGAAGGTCTTTGTCATAAAGTGCATTTTATAACTAGACCATATACTTCCGTTGAATATTATTCTCAATTTCTTAATTTATTATGCAACCAATATGTTATTATCACTGCTTGTTTGGAATTATTTTTTCTATATAGTATTTTTGTTTAATATTTTTTAATATAATATATTTTACATCAAGTAATTCTTCATATAATATTTTTTAAAAAAAAATTCTTCTTTGTCCGAGTTTTTTCAGTTCGACTATTTGACTATCGTTCGAACCATTGACCTCGTGACCCAACCTTCTAACCGGTCAACCTCCAATTCGGGTTATACAATTATGCAGAAAACTTCAAAAAATGGCAAGGACACTCTTATGTGAAAGCTCTTTTTGAAAATATTTCTAGGTTGAGGCCATAAACACATCTTGCTACATTTTGGACAAAATTATAATAAGGCCAATACTAAAGATAAACCACATGAATTGTGGAATGGTAAAAAGGCCCAACTTATCTTAGTGTGTGTTTGATAACACTTATTTTACTGTGCAAACAACTTTTTTTTGAAAAAAAATTGTTTGCACAGTATTATAACATGTTTGGTAAAATTAGCTTCAGCTTTTGTACGAAATTCAATGCATTATAAAAGCTTTTTGAAGCTAATTTTTATAATGCTGAAAATTGAAGCTTATGATTCTAGCTTATAGATTATTCCTTACACTTTGATATGTAAATACTATTTTGTCCTCAATCAAATAACTTTTTTAATCATTCTATACCTATTTTAGTAATTTAATACATAAAAGCGATTATTTTTTACATCATCCAAATGAATCAGATTAGCTTAAAATCACTTTTTAGCTAATGTATCCAAACATAAAAATGAATCGATTATAATTGATTATAACAAAAAGCTTTTATACAATAATCAATTATGAAGCATAATCAAGTTTTCACAGTTTTCCTAAACACACACTTACTTTAATTCTTTTGGTTGTAAATGTTTTATTTTGATTGCCAGGATCAACTTGATAAGTTTGATTCAAAGATTGACAAGTGTATCTTTTTTAGCTACTCTACAACTTCAAAAGTTTATAGAGTCTAAAATGCTAGAACTTTTATTGTTGAGGAATCAATGCATGTGACTTATAATGAGACAAACCCTACCATTGAACAAAGAAAAATTGCATAATTAGAAGATAAACTTGAGCGTCTACATATGAATTAAACTCAAAATCCATCAGAAAACACTCCATAAAAGATTCTCTAAAGGATCAGAACCAATGAAGCACAGACACGATAACTTCACCAAGTTTCCTATTTCCAGGATGGAGCATGTTCGATACGAACACCAATATGGTGGGATTCGTTGTCCTACCGTTTTCCAATTTTTTTTATCTTTATTTTTGGCCAAGGCATCTCAAGACAGTGATGAAACAACAAGAAGTGACCAAACTGGACTTAGATGCAGTAAAGACATGCCCTGGATGAGTCATCTGTTGTTGTCTTTTTCTTGCTCATAAGACTCTATTCTTCGAGCTTCACTTGCAAGTTGTCTTCTTCCATTATGGTACAACAATTTCTAGTTTTGGGCATCTTGTGTGATTTTTATTTTGGGCATCTGGTCCTTTAATTCTACTACTGGGATCGATGATAGAAAGAGGACTTTGAATGGATGCAGACTGTAGAGAAAGAAGAATGTGTAGGAAGAGAAAATGAAGAAATAAAGATAGTTATAGAGATAAATAGAACTTCGTTTAGATGGGAAAGAAAAGAGGATGGCTGTGTATTGCTTTGTCATGTGTATTGCAGGCTTTTTGAAACTTTTTTTTTCAATTTTTTTTACCGATTAGAATAACCAAAAGGGAGTGTAAGCAAAGATATATGGTTCATATCAAGCACTATATTCTAGAAGGAAAATAGTTATTTGAGTATGTGCCAAAAATAACTATTAGGGACACATGGACAGATGTAAGAGGAAACATATTATATGTGTCATTATCTTGTTTTGATAGTAATTTCTTTATGTGCCTATAAATAGTTTGTAGGAGGTCTTGATAACATTTCAAAGGATTTTGATCACTTCATACTCTTTACCCACAACAGAAAACAAGTTATCAGAAACCAGGCAGGTGTTATTGTGTACCCTGTCAAGTTTGGGTGTACCATACACCTTGCATTTTACCTGCAACAGCAGGTTTTGTTTTTTTTTACAAGTTGTTTCTTTTTTTATAGTTTATTTTTTTTAGGCCACCTTTACCAACCACTACCTGCCGCTGTCCACCGCCGCCGACCGCGGCCCATTGCCGTCGACCGCTGCCACCCACCACCGTTTGCCGACCACCACCGCCGGCCACCGTCGGCCACCTCTGATTGGCTACTGTTCACTTTTTTAAAATTACACAACTGTATAAATAATACTAGTTAAAATTATATCAGTCTTTATATTTTTCATAAATAACTGTGCATACTGAAATTTTTTTCCTAAAAATATAATTGTGTTTGTTGAAAAATCTTATAAAATTTAACTGATAATATTTATACAGTTATACAACTTTAAAAAAATTAGAAGTGACCAATTTTCCTAAAACTATAACTGTGTTTATTGAAAAATCTTATAAATTTTAACTGATAATATTTATACAGTTATACAACTTAAAAAAACTGGAGGTGGCCGGTGGTGGCCGACAAGCAAAGATATCTGATGACACGCCAACCAATGACAGCGATGGTGGTAGTATGTAAAAAAAATATAAAACTAAAAAAACCCGAAAAAAAAACCCTAAAAAAAACTTGTTTAACAAATTTCCTATAATTGATCTAAGTCATTAATTTATTTTATGAATAAATTAATGGCTTAGATTTAATAATATACCATACACCCTTTTTTAAAAGATGTATATTAGACACCACAAAAAAACCAATATCATTTCTTATTTTTAGTTCATAGTTTCAACTATTTAATCTACAAATTTTCTTCAAGCTTGTATTGTCACATCAATTAGTTCAAGTTAATCTCATTACTTGATAGATTACAATGAGTTAACATACATCAATGATTTACCACACATCACAAAGTTGACAATATTGAGATTGTTGCATAATTAAAGTCACATAAAACAATATTAATGTAAGTTGTTGAACTTATTTTAAAAGAGAAAACAGGTTCCTCTCTCCATTTTAATTAAGAAACCAAAATAAAAAATGAATTAGCCATGTGTCAATTTTGTTGGCCTTGTGTCAATCAAGGTTAAAAAATGTTTATTCTAGAAATAATTATTTAATTAAATAATTATTTAATTAAATTTTAAAAAAATTATCTAACTATCACATTTGTCCAAAGGTCAGTCCTACATCAATATTTGTGAAAATACTTTCATCAAATAACAAAAAATTAAACATTAACACATAATTAAAAGAATTGGACATGATATTAGTAATTGAAGACATAAATTATTCATTTCAATCTAATTTATGTTGGTGCGACAATTATGAGTTGTTTTCTTAACCCCAAAAAATAAAATAAAATAAAATAAAATAAAATAAATAAATAAATCAAAGTAAAGCATGTTGGGTGGACAAATACCGACAACCGAAACAACCACCGCAGCAAGTAGGGGTGTAAGTGGGTGGTTTGGTTTGGTTTTTGAGGGAAAATAAATCCGAACCAATTAAAATCAATTGGTTTGGTTTGATTCGATTTTTATATTTTTTGATAGTTAAATCCGAACCAAACCGAACCGAACATCTATGGATTGGTTTGGTTCGGGTGATCGGGTTGACCATTTTTTTAATAAAAAAATTAACTAAATAATTAGCTTTTCATAAAAAAAAATACAAAATAAACTAATAAAAAAATTTCTAGAAATAGAATCAATCTTATTAATTTGAACACTAATAATTTTCATGTTTTAGAATGTGCATTAAAAGGTTCATAAAGAGGGAACAAAGAAACATATTGATATTTGTATTAAGAAATTATATTTGAATAAGTTAAAAAATTATTCAAGATAAATTTAACTTGGCAAGTTGTATACTACTACTATTCAATTAAGAGAAAGTTGTGAGGCTACTAACCTGGAGGTATATATGTAACCAATTGAACCCCTAATGACATGAGTAAAGCTAATGAAGACTTGATTAGTTGAACTTTGAATCAGCAACCTAGCGAATCCAAAGTCTCCAACCTTTGCAGTCATATTTTCATCCAAGAGAATGTTGTTAGGTTTCAAATCACAATGCATAATAGGAACTTCACTATCATTATGCAGGTAATCCAATGCACAAGCAGTATCAATATCTATATTCAGTCTCTCCATAAGGTTCAACTTATTTTCATTTGCATGGTTTCTCTTTTCCTTAATCTAATCTTCCAAGCTCCCATTACTTAAGTACTTATAAACTAGAGTCGAAATTCATTTTTTTAAAGTCAATACTAGAGCATTTAAACTCAATTCATTATTTCTAAGCTTCCAAATTTAGATGATGTTGTTGTTGTTACTTTCAATTTTCTAATTCTTTATGTATATAGTAAAGCAAATTGTTAGACATAGTATCAAGATACTATCATTGTGGTATGATGATATAATGTCTGGACATACGCCTTCTTCAATGGCCATGAGGTTCACATGCAAAATACAAGAAAGTTTTTTATCGCTTCTAAATAGACAAAGAAAAAGATTTTGGAATACTCCACCATGTAGGAATAGTTCCTTCTAAATCATTATAAGAGAAGTTCAAAAGTTGAATGACATGTAGATTTTGAAGTCAATAAGAATGGATCCAGAGAGTTGTTTAAAGGAAAGATCCAAAGTTTTCAAGCCTCTCACTTTTCCAAGAGTTTTTAGAATAGACTTGATAAAGATATGCTTGGCGTAACTACAGATCTTAGGTGAAAGCAGAACCGAACATTTTGGTAGAGAAATTTTCTAACCTTCTGTGTTGAACGAAAATGACGTTTTAGAAGTTGAAAGCTGACAAAATATTACAAAAAATAAAGAAAAATAAGTAGTAGTCAAAAAATGTTGTAGCATAATTTTTTTTAAAAAAAATATAAATATATGGTTTGGTTTGGTTCGGGTTGGTTGGTTTTGAAATTTCAAATCCGATAACCGAACCAATTAAACTTTAATTGGTTTGGATTTTATCCGAACCAATCAATATACCCAAACCGAACCAAACCAATTTAATTGATTCGATTTAGATTAATCGGGTTGGTCAATTATCCGAACCAATTTACACCCCTAGCAGCAAGCATACGACAAACTTTAAACGAGTTTTCTTTGACTCTCCGCAACCTTCTCAATACTTGTTCATTGCTTTTTCTTTTCCCTCTGCTTCCACTTTCCATAGAATTCGAGTCAAGCTCTAGATTTTCCAAGGAACTGAAGAAAATAAAAGAAAACAAAAATAACTCTCAGATCCAATCTAAGAATCTATTAAGCTAAACCCAAGTGTGGTTGACTGAATCAGTTTGTTTTCCCATTTGGGACTATCAATTTTTCAATGGATGCTTCGTCCTCGTCTTCGAGTCACGCTGAATTCGATTACTTGTTCAAGCTTCTGTTGATTGGGGATTCTGGGGTTGGCAAAAGTACACTGCTTTTGAGCTTCATCTCTGATACTTTCGAGGATCTTTCCCCCACTATCGGTCAGTTCAGCCACGAGCAAACCTTTACTTGCATTGCGTATGCCCGTTGGCTGTTGCTTTTCAATTTTCTTTTGTTTTTCCTTTATATATTTGATGCTGTTTTCTTATTTTGTCAAAGAGCAAGTGTGTATTAGTTTGTTTAGCAGTTTCAAGTCTTCAACTGTTGGGTATCTATCTGCTTTATTTGGTCTTCATGGGTACTGAGACAATTGGGTGTTGAAAAGTTTTTGTGTTTGTTCACATTAGGATCTTTAAAGTGTGTGGGAACTGTTGAGGGTTGACAATAGAGTTTCATTTACTTCAGGGTATTCATATGATATATGATCAAAGATTTTTTCCTTGTAGTTTTTCCTTGTAGTTTCATTAGGATCTTCTATTCTTCTTACATTATTCATTTTTGAACTATATCTTTCATCTCCTGTGTTAATCTTGAAAGTTATGTTATTATGTCTTTGGTTGGAATGAGATATGGTTCGTGATGTCTTTCAAATTCATCAATACTTGTAGATGGTGCTGGACTGCTCATGTTTTGTTAACATCTCATCTTTGAAGTTCTTATTAGTATCTTGATGCTCATAATCTTGCTTGGAACATGTGATTGTGTGAACTTACTGGTATAGTTTCCTGGCATCTTTGTCCCTATTACTGGACTTGGCAGAAGCCACCAGTACATATATTTTGGCTGCCAATGCTCAAATCAGTACTGAGTCTACTGACAAGATATGGCCAGTCAGATCAGGCTTCATACACTTGACTATTTTCTAGATCCAATAATATGTGTCGTAATGGACCTAACCTAAAACCAGGAATCAATAATGCTGGTTGGACTGCTATGTTAAGTAGCATTCTTTATTTTTTTTTTAATTTCATTTTTAATTTCGTTTACAAGAAATATCTATGTATGTTAAACAGAGAATGCATGTTATTTAGTTTCATTATCATAGAGTCATGATAACCCCTTACTTTGATTTGAGAAGTCAAACAAAAGGTGATATCTGTGTACGGTTCATGATACTATTATTGAGACTATCACACAATTATTTGTTAGAAAGGTATACCCTTCCTCAGTCATATGCATTGATTCTTATAAACATGATGCAGGTGTAGATTTCAAAGTTAAATATGTTACAATTGGCGGGAAAAAGTTAAAACTTGCTATATGGGACACAGGTAATGTTACATGTGTCAATTATAATTTCTGGAAAGACAAACTTTGTTATTTTTCAGTCCTTTCTGGGGTTTCCTTTTTATTCTGTGTTCTTTGCTTTCATTTTATGATTTCAAAATTCTATATTAGTTAAGATGCAGGACATTTTCTATTACTACAAACTAATGCTGTATATTGATGTGGAAGCACTGGAGCTCTCATCGTCTTAGAAATCTCTTTTTGAATATTTTACTGTTGGTTCACTAGCATATTTTAGGATGACATGTATGGGCTTGGAGTCAAGATTATAAGTCTTGAGTAAGTAACAAAGTTGAGAATTTGGCAAGTTATGCAGTATTGTTTAAAATCAACATATGAGGAATGTACCTTATATTCATGTAATTGGACTGAGAATATTTTAAATTGTTCATGGTGTCATTAGTAGAGTAATAGATTATAGAATTATATTTCAAATGTATTTTGTTGAAATTACAGCCTATTGGAAGTGTCCCATGTATCTTTAGGAAAACATACAGTCCAATATTGACACTTTAGCTGTTATGTGCGGTATATGGCTTATATTTCTCATAGGCAGAGATAAACACCTTGTTGTGGTATACTAAGTTTCCCTCTCTTTGTTACAAATTTGTATAACTAAAGCTTTAGAACAGGCCGGTCAACCATATCTGGAATAAATTAGCTGCATAATTTTGTATTTTCTCTTTGTGCAGCTGGACAGGAAAGGTTTAGAACACTTACTAGTTCATATTATAGAGGAGCTCAAGGAATAATTATGGGTATGTTCCTTTTCTCCATTGCTTAGTTATATTTCATGTTTGCTATCCCGTGAATAAGTGTGTGTTTGGAAAAACTGTGAAAATTTGATTATGCTTAGTAATCAATTATTGTATAAAAACTTTTTGTTATAATCGATTATAATCGATTCATTTTTATGTTTGGATACATTAGCTGAAAAGTAATTTTAATCTAATCTGATTCGTTTGAATAGTGTAAAAAAGAATCGCTTTTATGTATTAAATTACTAAAATAGGTATAGAATAATTAAAAAAGTTGTTTGATTGAGGACAAAATGGTATTTACATCTCAAAGTGTAAAGAATAATCTATAAGCTAAAATCATAAGTTTCAATCTTTAACATTATAAAAATTAGCTTTAAAAAGCTTTTATAATGCATTGAATTTTGTGCAAAAACTGAAGCTGATTTTGCCAAACATGTTATAACACATTGCAAAACAGTTTTTTTTTCAAAAAAAAGTTGTTTGCACGGTGAAAAAAGCCCAACCAAACACACACTAAGATGTACACATTTTACATTATTTGTGTGATCTTTGGTATCTTGTTGAGCTGTAAATTACGCAAGATGACTATGTGTGTAGTTCATACGTATTTCTATTTTATTCCTTTCAAATTTGTATTGTCAAAATATAGCAAACTGGTGATTGAAACAGAACTATGATGAAATGTATGATGTCACTGTTTTACTTATGTTGACCTCTTGCATATGTTTGGTGTCATTAAACTCTTAACTTTTATTCTTCTGAATTAGGCACTGTTTTATCAAATGATTGTTTTAAATAGTTGAAGAAATAATGCCTATATTTGTGGTAACAGATGACCAAGTTTGATGCAATAGATGTATATGTGAAATCTACCAAATGCATGAAACCTGAGTTAGAGGATTCAGGATATTATAGCAAAAGTGGAGGGCTATGTGAATAGCACTCAAATGCTGTATTGTGAACAAAGAAGAGAATCCGTTCTATCTCAGGCAGCCAAAAAAATGTGACAAAGGATCTTCAACTTCAAGTTATGGATGGAGCCATATCTTTTCCAAGCTAGAGCCCCAATAGCTAAACTGTGGTTAAGAGAATTAGCATACCCATATACATTACCAGCATTATTATAAACATATTAGCTGAGGTTGCTTTGCAGTGGCCCTTGGTGGTGGCATTGGGTTTTCTGTTAAACTCAGCTCAGTGGCCTTAATAACTTTCAGGAAATTCCCTTCAAATTGGAAACAATGAAAATTTCATGACTGAGCATTGACAATTGCCTGGAAGCTTTTGCTTCAGCTCAAAATTTCGTAAATTAGGTAGAATTGCAGTTGACGCATTTCTTAATTTCATGACGATACATATAGATTTAACATAAAGTTGCATTATTTTCATTAATGTTATTGTATCTCTTTGAATAATTACTTGTGTTATCGTATTGATTCTTAGACCATAAATTTGGCTAAAATAATATAGCAGTGGCCTGTTTTGCTTGTAAAAGTAATGAGGTTTTTTAAATTGTTTTAGCTGTAGCAATTACATTTATGTCGCGATTTTATATTATAGACCTTTTCAATGAATCTGGGTTATGAATACAGTATATGATGTAACACGGCGGGAAACATTTACAAATCTATCTGATATATGGGCCAAAGAAATTGACTTATACTCAACAAATCAAGATTGCATCAAGATGCTTGTAGGAAACAAAGTTGATAAGGTACGTCATTAATGTATTTGCATTTGTGTATTACTTCATTCTAGCAATTTGTGAGGGTAAGTCTTGATTCACTGATTTAGTAAAAAGTTTGCATAGGAATATGTTTTCACAAATGCTTCTCATTTGAGCTGTTAATCATACTATTTTTAGAATAGACATGTATGTAGGTATACCACATCCTAATCATATCATATTTCAGGAAAGTGAAAGGGTTGTCAGCAAAAAAGAAGGGATAGACTTTGCAAGGGAGTATGGATGTCTTTTTACTGAATGCAGTGCAAAAACCCGAGTCAATGTTGAGCAGTGTTTTGAGGAGCTTGTACTGAAGGTACACATACAACTCTACCCCGACTCCCCAAAAGAAAAGAAAAAGAAAGAAAAGAAAACACACACACAGATGATGCAAACTCACTATTGCACCTCATTCCCGAGAGTTGATATTTTAGGCTTTGGGCCAATCTTGGACCTTTCTTGTTTGTGTCCTGCTTTCTTGACGCTTTCTTTTTTTGAAATATTTTCTGAAAGGATTTACCTTCAAGTAATGAAATGAATCAGTAACTCAAGAAATTATGATTGGATAATGATGAGCCATTAACACGTGTATAAAAGGAAAGGAAAGAATAAAAGGAATGGACGGCATAATGGACAGCAGAATGGACAGTAGAATTGGGAGTTGTTTCTAATAAATTGCAGTCTAGTAAGTTGTGCCTAGGAAGTTGTAGTTCAAAAATTGTAGATTGGGAAAGGTCTTGTTTGTACTATAAAAGTAGGACCTCAACCATTGTATGTGTGTGGAGAATTTGGGTAATCTTGGGGAGGCTTAGGCCAAGGGCAGAGGTTGTGCATCGCACCTCTGATTATTCTTTCCTTTGCTCTATTTTCCATAGTTCCCTTATATTTCCAGTTTTCCAAATCTGTAATCGAAGCTCTGCTCTTTGAAGTTTCTACCTAATTCTTTTAAATAAAACCAGTACCTATCAGTTGGTATTAGAGCTCCCGATCTGGGGAGCGTCTGGATGGTATCTACACGCATGGAGAGCAGATTGGAAGCAGTGGAACGGCAGATGAAGGCCATTGAACAGCGATTTCAGGAGATGATGAGGACAAAGACAGAGTAGAGCGCTGAAGTAGTACAAAATGGGCGCGAGAGCCCAGAAGGAGGGGGAAGTACTCATGGTGGAGGAAACAACAGAGATGGCAGAAGGGAAGACCGTTTGAGGCAGCTGGAGGTACCATATTTCACGGGAGATGATCCTTATGGATGGATCTATCGGGTGGAACGCTACTTTGAGGTCAACCAAATCCTGAAGGAGGAGAAAGTGGCGATGGCGTTGGTATGTCTAGAAGGGAAGGCTTTGAACTGGTTCCAATGTTGGGAACCAAGGATGGGAAATATGACTTTGCCTCTATTTCGTTGAGGTCTGTTAAGGAGATTCCAAAATTCTTCGTCGGAAAATCCTTATGAAGTATTGATGGGGCTAAGACAAAGGGGGAGTGTCATGGGATACTGTGAACAATTTGAACTCCTATCAGCACCTCTTCGCTATGCTGAGGAGGAATTTATGAGAGGAGCATTCATGAATGGGCTGAAGGAAGAAGTAAAGGCAGAGGTATGTTTGATGACTTCAAGGGAACTTCATGCTCTAATGGAGATGGCACAGAAGGTGGAGGATAGAAATCGCATGCTGGGTCGGACATATGGGTACCCAACTCATGGCATTGGGCCTAGCTACCACAGACCTATGCTTACAAATAAATAGGCTGGGGCCCATGAGAATCAAGGAGGTGAGGGAGTGAGTGAGCCCAATCTGGGCTTTGACCAAAAGCCTTTTTCGTTGAACAGTGGAGGAAGGGCTGAAGTTTCTGTGGCAAAGGGAAATCGGACCTTCAGCAAAGAAGGAAGCTCATCAGCTAGCAATAGGAGTGGGTCTGGGTTCAAAAGGCTGACAGAAGCAGAGGAGCAAGATGAGAGAAGGAGGGGGCTGTGTTTTAGATGTGATGAAAAGTATTATCCTAGGCATGTTTGCAGAAACAAACAGCTGCATGTGATCTTGCCAGGGGAAGAGGATGATGGAGGAGGGGAGTATGTCAACTTGGAAGATGAAGAAGAAAAGGAGGAAGGCATGGAGTTGTAGTTGAATGTAAACAATATTGCTGGAATGATATAAAAAATTCATTGAAGTTATGGGGAATATTCAATGGGAAGAAGGTGATTGTTTTGGTGGACTCCGGGGCTTCTCACAATTTCTTGTCGCACGATTTGGTGAAAGAATTGCAGATGCAACTTGAAAACACCTGGGGATATTTTGTGGAAGTTGGCGGAGGGCAAAGGTTAGGCCGTTAAGGCGTCTGTAGGGGCGTGGAGTTGCAACTACCAACTCTGAAGGTGGTGCAGGATTTTTTCTTGTTTGATTTAGGAGGAGTGGATGTGATTTTGGGGTACGAATGGTTGAGGAGTTTGGGGAAATTCACTACTGATTTCAGGGAGTATTTAATCGAAAATAAGGAGAATGGGAAAACTGTGGAGATTAGAGGAGGGGTTCATTAAAAAATGACCCAACCCATCAGAACCACTTAATTAGATCTTGGGCCATTGCAAACCCAAGTTGAGAGGAGGGGTTCAGCAACACCAACAACTTTCTCAAAACCAAACGTCAATGGCACAAGGGGCTGGCCAGCGGAGTTGACCAGAAGTAGCTGGAGAGGAGGTGGTTTCTGGCAAACTGCAAATGCTGAATCACAAAAGCAGCAACATATAGGGTGGTGTTTCAAACTAATCCAGCTTCTGGTAGTGAATTTGGAAGGGAAAAATGACGAAAAACAGAAAAAACTAGAAGAAAAGGGGGAAATGATGAAGGAAGAACCATTTGCAGCTATTAATTAACAAAGGTTTGATAAAAGTGCAGGACACTCTAGTAATCCATAACTTTTTCTTGTTTGATCCAGGAGGGACTGATATGATGTTGGGGTTGAACTCACTGAGTGCGGAAGCAGTTTTGAAATACTTTGAGAATAGTTGGGAAGACTTTGAGGCGATCCAACAAGCATTTCCATAATTTAACCTTGGGGACAAGGTGGTGCTTATTGGGGCGGGTATTGATAAGCCATTAACGCATGTCTATAAAAGGAAAGGAAAGAATAAAAGGAATGGACGACAGCAGAATGGACATTAGAATGGACGATAGAATGGACGGTAGAATTAGGAGTTGTTTCTAATAAATTGCACTCCAATAAGTTGTGCCTAGGAAGTTGTAGTTCAATAATTGTAGATTGGGAAAGG
Source organism: Ormosia semicastrata (assembly GCA_029884595.1). Lineage (NCBI taxonomy): Eukaryota > Viridiplantae > Streptophyta > Magnoliopsida > Fabales > Fabaceae > Ormosia > Ormosia semicastrata. The sequence continues at coordinate 101,881,451 of JAQQTO010000063.1, forward strand.
TCTTGCTTGTACTATAAAAGTAGGACCTCAACCTTTGTATGGGTGTGGAGAATTTGGGTAATCTTGGGGAGGCTTAGGCCAAGGGCAGAGGCTATGCAATGCACCTCTGATTGTTCTTTACTTTTCTCTATTTTCCATAGTTCCCTTATATTTCCAGTTTTCCAAATCTGTAATCGCAGCTCTGCTCTTTGAAGTTTCTACTTAATTCCTTTAAATAAAACCAGTACCTATCAGATAAATGGAAGCCTTTTGTTATGTAGGATAAAAGCCCTAGGATATAACTGTGGCTCTCAAGATGTTAAGAGAGAAGAATGGGTGAAAAGAGATCTTGTCTTTTGGTTAGCAACCAAAAAAATAGAAGAAAACTAATGTTATTAATAAAAAAAAAAAACTTACCTATCTCCTGCTACAGCCATTAAACCCATTATATGGGATAGAAACCCTAAATATAAAACAACTCCCGGACCTTAGAAGAAGTCTAATCCTAGCTGTCTAAGGTAACTTGAACCTAAAGAAATGAAGACAAATAAAATGTGAAACAACTCTTTGACAATAACCTCACTACAATATAGTGAACACTACTTGCACTACAATAGCATAAAAAATACCTATCTATAGTAGCTGGAACTGCATCTCAATGAATATTTATAATTGACTTCCTTTATGTCCTTCACTTTTTCCCTCCAAGAAGTGTTGGCAGCATGATGGCTGTCCCAGATATAAGCTTCACATGTGGTTGTATAACAAAATGTCATTTGGTGCAGGCTGCACAAATAAGCAAACAACTGCTGTATCCTTATAATCTTACCGAAGAATTTGCAGCCGTTTTTCTGCACAAATACTTAATCTAATTGACATGAATTGCAAGATATACCTTTTGCCATTTTGTAAAAAGAAAAAAAAAAATTGTGGCTGTTGCTGATACTAATATGGGTTCCCCTGTTCAACTGCAGATTTTGGAAACACCAAGCCTCTTGGCTGAGGGCTCATCCGGTTTGAAAAAGAACATCTTCAAGCAGAAACCCCCTCAGTCTGATGCATCAAGTCGTGGCTGTTGCTCATGGTGATTGTAATGTTTACGAGGGGCTTTCACCTTCCACTTTTCAGTATGATCTGGAATTCATGTGCAATAAAATTTCACTGGATGTACCAAAAAATAATTTCATTAGAGCCTGTATATCTAGATTAAATGATAATGTTCTGAAGAATTTGCCTACCTTTTCAAGATCTCCATTTTATTGGTTGTAAGCAAGTAATCAACCTGGGGAATCATATTTCATACTGTCCTTGCATTCGTCTGAAGAAAGGCGTTTGTCAATATTTATGCTTTGATGGGTGAGATACACACAATTGGGAGGATTTTATTATGGACTTGGGTGTATGGATGGAACACCTCTTTTTTTAATTTGATAATATCTATATATAGATTAGAGTTATATGAAAAAATTATCAATTAAAATTTATAAATTTTTTATATGTATAATTATTCGTATAAAAAAATATTCTGATTAAATTTATGTGTAAATTTACATATTATTAATTAAAATTTATCTTTCAATTTGAGTTATTGATTTATTTTAACAATAAATCAATGACTTAAAAGTCATGGTTCATATTAACAATTTTCAATTGAGGAAATTCGAATTGAGAACTTACTCTATAGAAGTATAAAAATTATCATGGTACCGTTGTTTCGAGCACTGCACAGCATAAAAGTAGTATGGAACATCATAGTTCTTTGAAATTTGCCGCCGCCCCCCCCGCCCCCCCCCCCCCTCCCCTACCATGATATAGCCAATATGTAAATAGATAGCCATGGCCTATTGTATTTGGTCATTTAACCAACAGTAAAGTAGTCAAGTTAGGAATGTCTTTTTTGTTTATTTTTAGTAATCAAGTTAGTAACGTTAGGCTTTAATGAATAATGCTATTTATACATTTACATATATATTATTTCATATTCGTATAATTTTTATTATTTAATTATAATAGTTCTTGCTTCATTTTATGTGTATCTATATTTTAAATCCATCACATATTCCAAAATGTGAGAAATAGAGATGTGTATCTAGTATATTTCAGCTCTAATTATAACAAGAGGAGTAGAGAAGAAGTAAGTTCAGATGAAAAAAAAAAGGATGGCTTCATGACTCAAGAAATTTTTAAGTTGGCACAATTTATCACTCATCTCTTAGATACTTAAATAATTATTTGACATGTAAAAAACCATATTTAATAATAGATGCATTTTTATCATGGTCCCCTAATATTATATTTATTAAATAATAATTTGAGTATTTATGATAGAATGTATCTAATTAAGAATTACTCTTAGACTTTAATTTATGGTAAAACTCTTTTAAAGTGAGCAAATAAGGGTGTATCTATCATTAATTTTTAGTGAGTTAAAATTACGATGTACTTTAAATTAAATCAAGAATGAATACACTCTTACTTACTTACTTTTTAGAGACAAACTAATTTTAGATGAATTTTTTTCATAATTTAAATTCAATTTTGCTTTAAGACACTTATTAAGGAATCCAACATAAAAAGTTTTTAATGAAAAAATAGAATATTTTAAATTTTCAATATATTAAATACTATATTTTCATTTAAAACTCTCTATTTTGATAACAAGTGATGTTATCAAAACCTATTTAAGTTTTATCTTATTGATTAGAAGTTGTGTAGATCTTATTTACACAAGTTGTGTAAATTAAAGTAATCAACAATTAACTTTTTGTTATTTTTAATATAAAATAAATGTATAATACAAATATTTATACAATTATTTAAGTATTAATTAATTTAATATGCATAATTGTATATATAAAATCTATACAAATATTTCTCTTGCATAAGGCTTGAATTGTCCAAGACTATCCGTGAAAATGTCTACCTGTGTTTATACATTTTATGGTGGGTTTATACATGATCCGTCCAATGCATGTGTCATAAATTATGAAACATGGACACGCTGTTGTTGAGACGTATTCGCGTGTTAGACACGTATCTGTATCAGACATATAGAGACATTCGTACAACACACATGTCTTGTGTGTCAGAATATGTCTGATTAAAAAGATTATTTTTTTCAATTTAGACATGTCTTGGACACGCTTAAACACGTCTTGGACACGCTTAGATACGTCTCGGTCACATTTGGACACGTCTAGGACACGACTTGGACACGATCCATTAATATTTTTTTTAAATAGTTTCCCTGATTAACGTTCAATTAATAAGCTCGTAACTCACCTAATCTCAATCACATAACTAATGTCTCAAGTCACTATTTTCACACATCAGTATTTTAAGTTTTATTTTTTTATACATCACTATTAGACTTTTAAGTTTTATCTTTTCACACACCACTATTTTCATCTGGTCCTTCTACCTTTACTTGTACCAAATCGTCCACTTCATCGTCATTGAAGCTTGCTTCATACCAATATTATCTCTAATTAATTTCTTTTTTATGCACATGTACTCATTCATGGTTAGTTCTATTAGGATAAATTGATTTAAGAGATTTTTTAGAATATATCAATAAAAATTATCCTTCATATTTTTTAGGAGGGGCTCATTAGGTAGTAAATATTGGTACATATGACATATATTAAGATATTGTAAATCTTCAAATTTATAAAAATGATATTAATTAATAATAAATTTTTTACTTAAATTTTATAATTATATATATATATATATATACGTATACGTGTCTTATAATTTTTAAATTTAGTGTGTCTCTATATCTATGTCATGTCTCGTGTCCGCATTTGTGCTTCATAAGTCATAAAATCAAGTGTCTCGTTCATATATCTGACCTGAGTATTTGATTTGATGGAAAACAATTTAGTTTTGAAAAAAATATTTGACAGAAAAAAAGCTATTTTAAAAAAATTAAATAAGGATATACATAGAAAGTCTTTCTGTAAAAAAAAAAAAAAAAAATATATATATATATATATATATATATCTTCAAATAATTTAAAATTGTTTGATTTGTTTAAGATAAATTAATTTTAACTATTAATTAAGCAAATAATCATCAAACATAAAAAATCATTCTCTCACCGTATTTCAAAGTTTAATTTCAGAATGTGTAATGATTGGGCTTAACGAGTAAGATCGTATGAAGACATGTTTTATAGTTATAATATATAGTAGTCGTCTGTTTGTCATATAAAGGTTCTATGGTGTAGTGGTTAGCACTCTGGACTTTGAATCCAGCGACCTGGGTTCGACTCCCGGTAGGACCTTTTACCTTTTACATATTACGGCTGTCGAATTTGGCTTTGGCTTTAAGTCATTTTACTTTTTTATTTTATAAAAAAAAATTGCAAGTCATTTTACTTTAACTTGAGGTCCACAGACAAGGTGACATGAATATGAACATGGTGATGTAGCTTCGAGCTTTCAGATGGAAATAAGAATCCCCCCCCCCCCCCCCCAAAAAAAGGTGTTTTATTTTCATAAAAAAGTAATGTTAAAATACCCCGGCAACAGGGACCGAATGAAGCCCAACAAAAGAGGAACCAAGAAAAAGCTTCCCCAGCATCAAGAAGTCCAAAAGTAAAACTGAGGATGGAACCCATTTGGCAGCCGCAACAGGTAAGGGCTAGGCCCACCGACAGCTCTGAAAATCTCGAAAGCCAATCTCAATCTCCTTTTCCATCTTTCAGTGAAATGAATGAACATGATGAGATTAGGCACTGCAACAGTGCCACTGGGGCAAGATGACTTAAAAAACTGTTTCCTCCCGCGAAAAAGCAGCTCCCGTGAAATACAATATTGCACACCAGAACTGTAAAGCCAACTCTTCCTCGTGAGCGACCCCCTCTATTCCCATTCTTTTTTTTCTTATCTTTCTTTCTTCTTAGCGTCTCTTCTTTGGTTCCCTTCCTTACCAGCTGTATTCGATCTTTGGACACAGACACACAATGGTGAAGGAAACAGAGTACTACGATATTCTCGGGGTCACTCCCTCTGCCTCCGAAGACCAAATTCGCAAGGCTTATTATCACAAGGTTTCCTCTTCTGATTATCATCAATTTGAGGGTTTCCATTTTCCAATGACATTTATTTACTTATTTTTTTCTGGATTTTCTTTTCACCTGCAACTTTTGATTTCTGAAATATTGTGCTTGTAATTGCAATTGCAAATGATGAATGTGACTGATGCTCACTTACTGATACAGGCAATGCAAGTTCATCCCGATAAAAACCCAAACGATCCTAGTGCTGCAGAGAAGTTCCAGGTAACTCCACTCCACTTCAATCTCTCAGGTTTTGAGGCTTTTTTTTTTCTCTTTTCTTTTTTGACTCAACGCTCTTACCACTGAATAATAAATTATGAAATGTTTTGATACTGTTATACATATATTTATAATTTGTGATGTTGGCAGATTTTGGGGGAAGCATACCAAGTTTTGAGTGATCCGGTGCAAAGGAATGCGTACAATCAAAATGGGAAACATTCTGTATCTAGGTACACATGATGATGATGATGATGATGCATCTGTGTTTCAGCTTAATCTCATTTTCTGACATAGCATTCATGTATTTTCTAACAATCAGGGCAACACTAGTTGCTCAGGTTTTTGCTTCTGTAACATGTTAGATTGAAAACTTTGGTCCCTTCCTTATTCTTGTTTATTGATGAATATAATGACGGACAAATTTAGCTTTGATTCTGCTGACGAATTTGCTGAGCATCAAATTAGCTTCTAGACATAGTAATTTTCGAATTTGCAATTACTTTATCTCTGCAAAATAAAAATATATATGTAACTGATATTCAATAATGCTATTTTTATCGAAAGCCTTTCCTACATTGCTGGCTACGCAGTACAGAACCATGATAGATAGGCATCTGAGTCAAAATTCTACTTGACCGATAAGAAACACTAGCATCTAAATGGTAACCAGTTCGAAGCTCCAAGCAAAATGAATAGGAAAAAAACAAAATAACAACAATCAAATCAGTAAAAATCAAAAGATGATCAGTATAGATCTACTTTTATTGTCCGAGATTGTTAGCTTCCCGAAGATGTTTTCTTAAGAGGTTAATGGATTTCTTGACAGAGAAACTATGCTTGACCCAACGACTGTCTTTGCCCTGCTCTTTGGAAGTGAATTGTTTGAGGACTACATAGGGCATCTAGCTGTGGCATCAATGGCTTCTTCTGAACTAGCTGATGAAAGTGAGGATTCTGATAAACTGCATGAGAAGTTAAAGGCAAGTATGTTTTACGATTCAGTATTCATTATAACTTTTGAGTCTGTCAACAAAATTTTGCCAAAAGAATGAAAAAGCTCAGATCTCAAGTTATGGTTTGAGACGTAATTATATTTTCAATGTTCTTTCTTTAGGTTTCGCCAACACAATACATAAGTAGTACAATTCCAGTTCCACACTTTCATTTATTATGAAGAAAAATCAATCTGGGTAAAATTTTCTACAATAAGCTGATCATTTTTGTTTACTATGACACTCCTAAAAAATTCAGTCGAGTGATTGCCTGCTTGTTTTAATACTATAACTTTGTTTCTCTAAAACACTCTTAAGTTAAAATGACAGTAACTTAGGAGATGCTTCTAGAAGCCTAGCACGCACCATTTGAAACAATTATCTTTCGCTGAGACTTTTTGGTTCATTCATCAAAGCTAGAAAATGTCAATTTTATTCAATTAGAACTAGAAAGCTGGGCTAGTGAGCATTATTTCCCTCTGTTCCGAAGCATAATGCATTTTTAAAGTTTGGTTTATAGGGCTGATTATTTAAGCTATTATATTATTTTGTTTTGCTAAATTTTCTACAGTGTTTTTCTCTTTGTTGTAAAAATATATTTTCAATTTTATTACTGTGAATCTGTGATTATTCTATGTCTAGGAAATTAAAATACCTATACTTCTCATTCTATTGCTTGTGCTTCTTTTTCTCAATCTTTCCCTTGAGTGCTAATATATATGACATTTCATAACTATACCACTACATTAAGTACCTGGGATCATTTAATATCTTGTATATTGCATCATCTAGTAATATATGTATTCTACTCTTGGACGCAATCTATGTGGAGAAATTATAATGCCAGAGATGAGATGGCATTGAGAATTAGCTATGCTTTAGTTCATCGATTTGAGCCCAAAAAAAAAATTACCCTTGTTTGAATTTTACCATATGTTTGTTGTGCTTCAATCTATTGTAGACTGTCCAAAAAGAAAGGGAAGAAAAACTAGCAAGATTTTTGAAAGAATTTCTTGGCCAATATGTCCGTGGTGACAAAAAGGGATTCTTCCAGCGCGCAGAATCTGAAGCAAGACGGCTTTCTCATGCAGGTTAGCTAAACTTCCAACTGCATGTCTTTCTGATATTTTCCTTGGAACTAAACATTTGGTGCAATTGCTCATTATGAAATGCTGTAGATCATTGAGTGCCTCATGCAGAGGATATGCCACATGGAACTCCATAGCATGAATTAACACTTTTCTGATTGAAATTTTAAACGAGTTGATTCAGACATTTTGCCATCAAAACTCGAATGCTTTGTCTTCACATCCTGTCTTGAAAGACGTTACCTATGTCATGATTTATGAGTGCTCAGTAACGACTATATCATTATACAGAATTTGGTTTGCAGCATATCATTGTATCAATGATATTACCAATTAGTTTCCACTGTCTCTGAATGCAGCCTTTGGAGTTGATATGTTACATACCATCGGCTATATATATTCAAGACAGGCAGCACAAGAACTAGGGAAAAAAGCCATTTATCTTGGAGTGCCATTTCTGGCTGAATGGGTTCGCAATAAAGGACATTTCTGGAAATCACAGTTTACAGCTGCTAAAGGTATAATAATGACAGGCAATTCCATTAGCAACCCCTCCCTTAAATGTCAGTTGCTTCTTCTTGGAAGTTATTCCGAACTTGATGTTTGAGCACATATAATTTAGGTGCTTATCAGTTACTGCAGCTTCAAGAAGACATCCGCAAGCAATTTAAAATGGATGGTAGTGGCCCTGAAAATGATGTTGACTCTCATATTCGCCTTAATAAGGATACATTGATAAATTCTTTGTGGAAGTTAAATGTAGTGGACATAGAAGTAACCCTTGGACATGTGTGTCAAATGGTGAGTTCTAACTCCTTTTAATTATATAAAATACTGTGTTTGTATGTCCGTTTAATCTGATATAGGTAGTTGATCAGGAAACAGGTTATTATATTCCATGTGGTTATCTAGATAATATGAAGCTATTGGTATGAAAAGATAACTGCTATTTTCACATGGTGATATGAGGAATTGTCAGCTATAAAGCCTGAGACACTTAAACCTAATGTAATCTGAGATGAGTGATAATGAATTTTAGATGTGACTTCTTTTGTTAGGGCTGGATTTTTTTATCACCTGCTAGCAGAACACAGGAAATGAAAAGGCTTGCAGATTCTTATTTACATTATAATCGTTTGTTGCAGGTGCTAAAGGAAAATAACGTTAAGAAAGAGGAACTTAAAGTTCGGGCTAACGCTCTTAAAATTCTTGGGAAGATATTTCAGGTGCACATTTAAAGTTCCTTAGCATCAAGTATTCTAGCTTTCAGCCTTCTAGCAATACAGTCCATGAATTGTTCTATTTATTAATTCTTGTTACTCACACAACTCCCGGCCCCAAGACCCCTTTTTACCCACAGTATAAGCAATATGTCTATCTGTCTACGATGCAAGATAGGCTACAGATTATTTAGATCTAGTCGAAAATTGGAGTCTATTATGTACCTTGCATTCTTAAACAGTATAAATGTAAAATTGTGTTGAACTAAAAAAATAATACTAATGTGTTGGTCTTCATCTATGATTATTTTGTATCTTAATATAGGGCCAAATTCCTGTCCCATAAGGGAGTAAAACAAGCTATGATCAAGTTACAATGATGAGAAAATGCTTTTTCATCTAGCAACTGATATAATATAATGATACTTCCTTCAGGACAAGAATTCAAAAGGAGGAGAAACATTGAAGAAGAAAATCGCTGCTGATTCTGATGACGAAGAAAGCAGTTCTGATTCTTCAGAGGATGAATTACCTAGAGCACTTTCCTATCGAGCTCCCTTTTTCAGTCAGGCATGTATATAACTATTTAGAGCTAATCACATGCATGCGCATAAGATCTGCCTTCAAATTTAGGCTTTGTAATATCTAAAATTAATTTTATACCACCACGCATATGTACATGGTAGATACTTCGATAACTCAAATATGTACATATTATTTCTCCCTCTGCTTCTGCAGGGTCTCGGTAGGCTCTTCAAATGCCTTTGTAATCCAGCATTTGATGTGGATGATGAAGAGATAGTTTACAAAAGCAAATGATCCATATAAATGTACGGACTATGAAGCAAAAATTCAGCCCTTGTCAACATATTGTTCGTGAGATGATATACTAAAAGGGCTTGTCTGGTACCCTCTGAACGTAGTTTTGGGAAGACAATGGTGCAAGCCATAAATAATCATGTTTTGTTGCTTCCTGTAATTACCACTGTCATCAAGTTATCAAGAGTCAATCTTTCTGCCAATTCCACAGCTCTTATCTTTTTCTTTTGCCCCTCCTTTTGTATGTTACAAAATTTGAAATTCATAATAATTTCTTTTGGGATCAGTTTTGACTTTAGAAAGCTCTGGAACTATACTTGAGAAGTGCATATACCAAACTTGAGATTCCAATCATACTACAATTTAATGACCCTATTAATAAACAATTGTAACTGTATAATACAATTACACCCTAGCAAACAACTATATAATAATTTTAGCACCTGTCTCGACAATCACCCATGAATGTATAAATTAATAAACAAATAAAAGGCTTACTAAATATGTGGCAATGCGTGGATAGCTAAGCTCCACATGCTTGAAATTAATAAACTTGTATAAATTTATTTCGATAATAACTGCATTATAAAGTTAACATTTATTATATCGACATCATTTTTATTTAAAAAATTATACATACTTTTGATACTTTGATATTTAAAAGGAGACGTGTAAGGTTCATACATGTTTTGAATGAATTTAAGAGAATTATCTTAATAAAATTGGAGAATGTGATTTCCTCTGATGAACGGTGGTTGCGACGGTGATGCAAGGAATCAGTATTTGCAAAAAGTACTCCGATACTCAAGTTATACAGTGTATAAAGTGGATAGTGTTTGGAATTAGATATATACCTTTTGTTAAAATCAATTAGAATCTTGTTAGATATAGATAGAATTAGCGTCAATCAATATATGTTATAATCAAATAGGATCTTGTTAGATATAGACAAAATTTGCATCAAACAATATATTAGATTAGTATCAATCAAATTGTATATTTATTTTGTACAATTATTCTTACTATATTTTTCTCCAATAATTATGGAGAGAATTTAGCATAGGCTTACAAATCCTTCTATACAAATATACGTCTTGAGTGAAAAATAAATCATATCAGAATTATTCTTTGAAACCTTTTAATATGGTATCAGAGTCAACTTTGATTACCCATTTATCATAGAAATCAGAGCATTTGGTTTCTCTGATTTGAGAATTCTAATCTCTAATGACTAATTCAACTAGTAGCAGTACAGATCCCAATGGAGAACGGAAAGCTTATCTCGCTGCTATACCTTCCCTCCACCTACAGGAGTTGTCTTCTACACTCACCCCTGAACGACTTGATGGTACGAATTACACTAAGTGGTCCCTCATTGCTGAAAATAAGATTTGAGGTAGAAAACACTGGGGCTTTATTTCTGGAAAGAAAGTTGCTTCTAAGGATAAGCAGTCTGACAAATATGAAACCTGGGAGATAACAACTGCTTGGTCAAGTCCTGGCTTTTGGATTCTATGACAAAAGACATCTTATCTCTCTTCATTTGTCTACCTACTACCAAGGAGATTTGGGATGCAGCCAAGCAAACATACTTGGTTAGCCAAGATGCATCAAAGGCATATCGGTTGTACTGTAAGGTAATTTCTTCTCATCAAAATGGGAATTTGGTTGTCTCTTATTTTGCAAAATTGAAGAAACTCTAGCAAGAATTTGATGCCATTGAAGAATGTATAATGGAATGCACCAATGATATTAAGAAGTATACAAACAAGGTGAACTCTCAACGAGTATATGTTTTCTTGGTTGGCCTTTATTCACATTTGGATGGGTTCGTAGCAGAATTCTGGCCATTGTACCTCTTCCAAATATAAAGGTTGCCTATGCAAATGTTTGTGCAGAGGCAAATCATCAAGAAGCTATGCTAGGAGGAACATCGATTGAAGCAGTTACCATGACTACCCTAAAACATTCTAACCCCAAAAAAAGAGTTCGTAAACGTACTCACTGCAATGGTGACAACCATTTGATTGATATCTGCTTCAAACTCCATGGCTATCCTGACTGGCATCCAAAGGGTAAGGTTGTACCAAAGACTGAGAACTCCAAGAGTAATTTTGTTGCTGCTACTGGATTTGTTGCTAAGTCAGGTATATCTAACTCTGCTTGTAGCTTTTCAATTTTTGCTAGTAGTAGTGATTAGATAATTGACACGGGTGCTATTGATCATATGACTTGTGACTGTTACAGGTTTACTCATTCATCTCCTTGTGGCTCTAAGTCAGACATTGTTAATGCTAATGGCTTCATCTTCTGTCTTAGGTGTTGGTACTGTATCTTTGTCCCCTTCACTATCCATTTCTAATGTCCTATGTGTTCCTTCACTAAACCATAATCTTCTTTCTGTTAGTCAACTTACAAAGTCTAATGATTGTGTTGCCTTATTTTTTCCTACTCACTGTATTTTTCAGAATACTTATACCAAGGATGTTGGAAACTGTATATAAATATAATTAGGTGTAATTAGTTAGTCCCACATCATGTAAATTGTGTAATTATTTATTACTTATTAAGTATATATTCAGCCTCCGTTGTGTAGTTGAAACACACGATTTTCTCATATGTCTCTCACTTTCTCTCTCTCTCAACATGGTATCAAGAGCTTAAAGAGAGGCAATCCTAGAACTGTGCACGCCCGGTGAGCCCACTGCTCTCCGGTGAAATATTTTCCGGTCAACCGTGTTTCCATTCTGGTTTGTCGACTTTTCTCCCGTGCCGTGACGTCTTTCCGACGCTTTTTTTTTCTCCCTTCCCCGCCGCTGTCTCCGCCAGCCGCCATCGTCCGCCACCTCCTTTCCGGCCGGTGACCACACCACCGGGATCGTCTCCCGCCAATCGACCGAACCCCAGAAGCCCAACCCCAGCGCCGCCAGCACGCGCCCCCACACGCCGCTCATAGCCGCTGCCAAACAGCCACCTCGCGACCCCATTTTCTGGCTCGTGACGGCGCATTCGGCCGCCTCTCCGGCTACCGCTCCTCTCGTCTGACTCGTCTCTGTCTCCTCTACGCCGATCTGCCCTCGGATCCTCCATCGGACATCTCTATCCCCTTGTTCCCTTGCATTTGGACTCTCAGGTACATTGTGGTTTCACTTTTTAACACTTTGTAGTCTGACCCATGGCTAGTTCTACCTCCCCAGATGGTTCTAAAGACAACCCAAAGGCTGAGCCTTCTGTGTTCACGAGTTACCTAAATGCTTCTCTCTCCACTGATAAATTAGATGGCAGCAACTATGATACTTGGGCCTTAGATGTCAAGTTGTGGCTTGAGGGTCAAGGATATGAAGACCACCTCACCACCGACCTTGCCTCTGTGCCTACAGAAGAACAACCCAGGTGGAAGAAGATTGATAAACAGTTGTGCGTTGTCATCAAGTCCACCATTCACTCGTCCCTTAAGCAAATCTTCCATGCTCAGACCACTTGTGCTTCTGTTTGGGAACAGGTCAAAGTTCTTTACACTAATGACACTCAGCGGCTATATGGGGTTTGTCACAATCTCATGAGTGTTATTGCTCCTCGACAGTTTGATGGCCCTATGTCTGCTTACTTGGGGAAGGTTCATGCTGCTCTCCATGATTTCAATGAGTTGCTACCTCCTGCTGCTACCCCAGCCAAAGAACTCGAGCAACGCAGCACCTTCTTCATGCTCATGGCCTTGTATGGTTTGCCTCCGGAATATGCTGCCAACCGTGATCAGATTTTGGGTTCGCCTACTATTCCTACTCTGTCCTCTGCTTGGTCTACTTTGCTCCTGGTCCCGGCTAAGCACCCCTCTGATTCTGTCCTAGCCTCGGCTCTGGTTGATACTTCTGCCCTCATCTCCCACCGTGCCAATCGTGGTCGTTCTCGCCCTGGCACCTCAAGTAGGCCTCGTCCGAAGTGTACATTTTGTAACAGGTTGGGTCATACAGAGGATAGATGTTGGACTAAACATGGCCGTCCTCCACGGGCTTCCAATGTTGCCTAGGTTGCTGTGTCTGATTCACCTGAGCCTTCTGCATCATCAACCCCATCTCCGGCTGCCTATGCAGATTTTCTGAAATGGTTTGAGCAACAGCAGGCTTCTAACTCTGCTGCATCTGTTGAGCACACTGGTAATGCATTTGCTTGTCTCTCTCAATCACCTTCTTTAGATCCTTGGGTCCTTGACTCTGGTGCATCTGACCATATATCTGGTAATAAGCGTCTTTTCTCCAAACTTTCTAACTCTGACTATTTACCTATGATTACTTTAGCAAATGGTTCTCAAACACGGCCCCAAGGGATTGGCACTGTCCATCCCCTCTCTTCTCTGTCTATTGATTCTGTTCTTTATGTCCCTGGATGTCCTTTTAATTTACTGTCCATTAGTCGTTTAACCCGTTCTTTAGATTGTCTCATTAGTTTCACTAAAGACTCTATCATTTTGCAGGACCGAAGTTCGGGACGGATGATTGGCATCGGATATGAGTCTAATGGCCTTTACCAGCTTTCTGCCACCTCTCGTGTATGCTCTACTGCAGATTCCTCTCTCACCATCCATGCTAAGTTGGGTCATCCTAGCCTTGCCAAATTACAGCAAATGGTGCCACACTTTTCTAAATTATCTAGTTTACCTTGTGAGTCGTGTCAACTTGGGAAACACACTCGTAGTCCATTTCCTGATAGGATGTGTCGTCGAGCTGCGTCTCCTTTTGCTTTAGTACATTCTGATGTTTGGGGTCCTAGTCGTGTTGAGTCTACTTTGGGTCTAAATACTTTGTTACTTTAATTGATGACTATTCTCGATGTACTTGGTTATTTTTAATGAAAAATAGATCCGAGTTGTTTTCAATTTTTCAGACCTTTTATCATGAAATAAAAACTCAGTTTGGTGTTCCAATTCGTATTTTACGTAGTGACAATGCCCGTAAATTTTTATCTCATAATTTTTAAACTTTTATGGCATCTAATGGAATTCTTCACCAAACATCTTGTGCCTATACCCCCACAACAAAATGGGGTTGCTGAGCGCAAAAATAGACATCTTATTGAAACCACCCGGACCCTTTTGCATCATGGTCGTGTTCCTTTCTGTTTTTGGGGCGATGCGGTTCTCACTGTCTGCTATTTGATTAACCGTATGCCCTCTTCTGTGCTTGATAACCGGGTACCTCATTCTGTTTTATTCCCTCACGAACCCCTCTATTCTCTTCCACCTCATGTCTTTGGGTCAACATGTTTTGTCCATGATGTTACTCCAAGTCTTGACAAACTGTCTGCTCGCTCCATAAAATGCATTTTTCTTGGTTACCATTAGTCTCAAAAGGGTTATCGGTGTTTTTCACCCACTCTTAAGCGTTATCTTGTCTCTGCCGATGTCACCTTTTTCGAGTCTGTTCCTTTCTTTGAGTTTCATGACTTGCCTCTTCCACCCATTACTGAGGTCCTCCCTACTTTTCCTCCTCTTAATCCAGTTGACCCTGCTCCATCATCACCTTCTCCTGTTGGTAACCTGATTCCTACTACTTGCCCCATCCAAGTATATTATCGCCGGTCACAGCCACCACCACCACCATCAGAGGTTGTAGAAGTTACTGAGGCCCCTTTGGACTCTCTTCCGGCTCCACCTCCTTTACCAGCTCTGGAACTGCCTCCCGTGCCTGACTTTCCCATTGCTATTCGAAAAGGTATACGCTCCACTCGTAACCCTTCTCCTCATTATGTTACTTTAAGTTACCATCGTCTCTCTTCATTACATTATGCTTGTCTTTCCACCTTGTCTTCTGTGTCTATTCCTAAGTCTCTAGGTGAAGCTTTATCCCATCCTGGGTGGCGCCAAGCAATGATTGATGAAATGTGTGCTCTTCAGAGCAGTGGTACTTAGGAACTTGCTCCTCTTCCTCCTAGGAAGTCTGTTGTAGGTTGCAGGTGGATTTATACGGTCAAAGTTGGCCCTGATGGTATTCTTGATCTCCTCAAGGCTCGTTTGGTGGTAAAAGGGTATACCTAGATATTTGGTTTGGATTATGGGGACACTTTCTCACCAGTGGCGAAGATGGCTTCTGTTTGGCTTTTTCTGTCTATGGCCGCTATTCGCCATTGGCCTCTTCATCAGCTGGATATCAAGAATGTTTTTCTCCATGATGATCTAGAAGAAGAAGTCTACATGGAGCAACCTCCCAGGTTTGTTGCTCAGGGGGAGTCTTCTGGCCTCGTTTGTCGTCTACACAAGTCTTTGTATGGTCTCAAACAATCCCCTCGGGCTTGGTTTGGGAGATTCAGTACTGTTGTTCAGCAGTTTGGTATGACTCGCAGTGAAGCTGACCACTCTGTCTTTTATCGCCATACAATCCGAGGCTGTATCTATTTGATTGTGTATGTAGACGACATTGTTATCACAGGCAGCGATCACCAAGGTATAACTCAGATAAAACAGCATCTCTGTCATCATTTTCAGACCAAAGATCTTGGCAAACTTCGTTATTTCTTGGGAATTGAAGTGGCACAGTCCAAGGATGACATAGTTATCTCACAAAGGAAGTATGCTATGGATATTCTTGAAGAAACAAGTCTATTGAATGCAAAGTCAATTGACACTCCTATGGATCCTAATGTTAAACTTTTACCGGATCAGGGGAAGCCATTTTCAGACCCAGGAAGATATAGACGATTGGTTGGAAAACTTAACTATCTTACTGTTACCCGTCCAGATATCTCCTTTGCGGTGAGTATAGTAAGCCAATTTCTAAACTCACCTTATGAAGGACATTGGGTTGCAGTGACTCGTATCCTCAGATATATTAAGGGAGCTCCATGAAAAGGCCTTATCTATGAAGACAAATGACACACTCAAATTATTGGATACTCAGATGCTGATTGGGCGGGTTCTCCTACCGATAGGAGATCCACTTTTGGTTATTGTGTATCTATTGGGGGTAATCTGATATCCTGAAAGAGTAAGAAACAAAATGTGGTTGCAAAATCAAGTACCGAAGCATAATATCGTGCCATGGCCTCAGCCACTTGTGAGCTCATTTGGTTAAAACAGCTTCTAAAAGAACTTCAGTTTGGAAACGTTATGCAAATGACTCTTATTTGTGATAACCAAGTTGCACTGCATATTGCTTCCAATCCAGTGTTTCATGAGAAGACCAAACACATTAAAATAGACTGTCACTTTATTACAGAGAAGATCTTGTCTGGAGACATCACCACTAGCTTTGTCAATTCAAATGATCAACTAGCAGATGTTTTCACTAAGTCTTTGAGATGTCCTCGAGTAAATTATATTTGTAACAAGCTTGGTGTATATGACTTATATACTCCAGCTTGAGGGGGAGTGTTGGAAACTGTATATAAATATAATTAGGTGTAATTAGTTAGTCCCACATCATGTAAATTGTGTAATTATTTATTACTTATTGAGTATATATTCAGCCTCCGTTGTGTAGTTGAAACACACGGTTTTCTCATATGTCTCTCACTTTCTCTCTCTCTCTCAACAAAGGAAAATATTGATAGTGGTAAGAAGAATGGAGGATTGTACTATCTAAACAGTGAATCTCAACACACAAATGGAAGAGCATTAGGCCACTTGCTGAGTTGCACCCAACTAGATCAAAATAAGAAGAAGATTTGGCCATGACATAAACATTTAGGACATCCATCCTTTAGTTATCTTAGGATATTGTTTTTATCACTATTTCATCATTGTGATCTTTCTAATTTCAACTGTGAAACTTGTGTTATGTCCAAGAACCACTGTGTTACCTTTCCTTTAAATGACACTATGGTTGATACTCCTTTTTCACTTGTTCACTCTAATGTCTAGGGCCTTGCTCCCCTGTCCACACACAATGACATGACATGGTTTGTCACTTTCGTTGATGATTGCACACGAATGATGTGATTATACTTGTTAAAACATAAAAGTGATGTGTGAATAATTTTTCAACTTTTTTATAAAATGATTGTCACTCAATTCAACACTTCTCTAAAGGTTGTTAGAATAGATAATGGGGGAGAATACTTCAAGAAATAATTGAAAGATTTTATGAACTCAAATGGTATCCTCTATCAAACATCATGTCCTACTTCCCGTTAACAAAATGAAGTCGTTGAGAGAAAGAATAGACACCCTTTAGAAGTCATACGATCTTTACTTATTGGTGGCAATGTTCCATCCCACCTTTGGGGAGAGGCATTAAGTTTTATTATATACATAATCAATCGTGTCCCATCTAGTACCTTAAACTTTAGGAGGCCTTTAGATGTTCTCTCAAATCACTATATTCTTCCTTCAATTGTTCACCTACCTCCCCGTACCTTTGGATGTGTGGTATATGTTAATCTACATCAACACCAACGTACAAAATTTGAACCCTATGTTTGTTGGATATGGCACAACATAAAGGTTATCATGCATATCATCCTTCCACTATTTTTTTTATTTGTTTCCATGGATGTCACCTTTCAGGAGCAAGAGTTATTCTATACCACAAAACCCATTAATTCTCCACTTCAGAGGAGGAATGCATTTGAAGTGGAAGTTCATAACCATGATTTCCATGACATAAAATTGTTTGATATGTCAAAGCCACAACTGCAAACTGAAAATTTAGATCTCATTACTGGTATGAAATTACAAATCAAGATTTGATAAGTTTGATAGAAGAACTGTCGAATAGTACAATATCTCCAACTTTAAGTCCACTGATCCAATTTGTAGCTCTAGAAAACTCTCTAGAGGTAATACATAACCTTAACTCTGATCAAACTCTTGATTCCAATATTCATGAAGTTATTGGCCCTCCTGATTCTAATCCTATAAAATTTTTATATCATCTTTCTCCTAGATCTAATTGAGGTCAACTCCCAATTAAATATGAGCCCAACATTAAATTGAAACTGAAGTACCCTATAAATAACTATGTGTCAGCTAACAAGTTGTCCAAATCATATGCATCTTATGTACTTCAATTATCTATTGTCTCTGTTCCTAGTAATTTATAAGAAGCAATGAATCTACATTGTGATAATGCCTCAGCTATAGAGATTGCCCACAATCTTGTTCAACACAATCGGATAAAACATGAAGAAATTGACAGGCACTTTATTAAGGAAAAACTTAAAGCTAAAATCTTGTGTCTTCCATTTATTAGGTCTGAGCACCAATTAGCAGGTATTCTTACAAAGGCAGTGGCAAGTAATGTGTTTTCTGATTCTCTTATCAAGTTGAGAATGTTTGATATCCATGCACCAATTTAAGAGGGGGTGTTAGAATCAATTAGGATCTTGTTAGATATAGATAGAATTAGCATTAATCAATATATGTTATAATCAATTAGGATCTTGTTAGCTATAGATAGAATTAATGTCAATCAATATATTAGATTGGTATTAATCAAATTATATATTTATTCTGTATAATTATTCTTTCCATATTTTTCCCCTATAATTATGGAGAGAATTCAACATAGGCTTACAAATCCTTGTATATAAATATACGTCATTGAGTGATGAATAAATCATATCAGAATTATTCTCTGAAACCTTTTAATACCTTTGCTACCTTGTATAGTATTTACAGGAGAGTCATGATAGATAAGAATCATGTTTAAATCTATATTAAATGTTGTTAATTAGGATAAGAATCCAATAAGATTGTTATTTCTTATAACTCTCTCCTCTATTTATGAGTGATATAATTAATTCCTCTATCTATGAGAGATTTTGTTAGAGATTTACTCATCATAAATGGACATATTTACTTATCCAATAGCGCTTATAAATATCTGGGGTCCAACTCTAGCGGGTCGAGTTGCTCTTGAACCGCTAACCTAGAACCTGATCTAGAACCGTTGCCCCCAACTTGACGCTCAAATGTGATAGTTGAGTGTCAAGATATTCGAGATTATCAGGAGCAAATGGCACGCAAGGGGCAAAAGGATCCAAATCGTGACACAAATACTAGATCTTGCGATGTCTCTACTGAAATTTCGAGGTCCGTGATGTGTAACATCCTTAACACTATTACTATTTACGTATCCGAAATTACGTAATAGTAATCTGCATTAAGCATGTCACGTAAAACTAATAAAATAATTTAAATTACATTTAAATGATATATAGAAAATATGAGCCAGAAGCGGTATAAGATAATGTAAATATACTAAAAAGGTTAATATACAACTTAATTTACGATACTCATACATTACATAATCTGTTACATCATACTAATCATACATCACAAAATATAAAATGACGTCAAAACTAGTCTACGTTTTCGTCTTTTGTCTCCTTGCTCAAGAGCTTATCCCTGAAAATATTATGGAATACAAATAAAATGGGGTGAGAATTCTAAGAATTCTTAGTAATACTATTAAAAACATGTGTCATCATAATACTCCTAGCTGCTTCGAGAAAAAATCATTTCAAAATTCATTTTATAACGTAGGAAGGTGGCAAAAGTCAAATATAATCCTTCCTCTTCCTGAAACAGAATTCCATTTGTTAATAGTTTCCAAAAACATTTATTGTCAAACAACACAATTTTACAACCATAAGTAATTTTAGAAATAGTTTCCAAACAGGAACCATGATATCAAACTCATGCAGTGATTCTTATAACATATCAAAGTCATAGTATGACATCCACAAATATTTTCACAGCCACACTTTCAAACAATCATCATAATATTACATTTAAATTCAATTTCATCACAATAATTATTTAAATCACTTGGTAGTAGTCTGCTTTCAGGTTAGTGCACTTCAACCTATTCAAGACGATTCATTAGTCACACAGAACTACTCCGAGTAATGTTAAATTCAATTCCAAATTCTTCTCAGGGCTCATTATCGAATGCTAATTCTCACAGAACCAAGTCAGCTCACATAACCTGAATTCTAACATGGTAATAGTCTGCTTTCGAGTTGGCACACTCCAACCTATTTATGATGATTCACTTGTCACACAGAACTTTTGAGTATCCTATTTACTTGACAATAGTCTACTTTCAAGTCGGCACACTCCAACCTATTTACTACCATTCTTATGAATCACTTATAACCTAAAAATAAATTTCTCATATTTATTTTGATCATATCAGTTGTTTATGCAAAAACTTTAGTTAATTTTTCACATTCAGTGTTATAGAATTACGCTCAAATTAATCCAAAAATTAACTAATAACTTATATCAATATTATTGAGCTTCTATAGCCTTGATTAGGAGTATTAGATTAAGGAGAATGTTACATGATGAAAAATAAAAACTGAGATGCCCCTAGTATTGATGAATTAGGTCAGGATCTGATATAGTTTATTCTGCCTTAAAGTTGCTATATCGTTGTCCGGAATTCATACTGAGTTGCCCCCATACCAGTTTTCATTGTGAGGTCTAATTACGAATTATGATTTTTTTAAATTAAAACTCGCGATCCTATTGCTGGTTCAATCTTCCATGACTTTTTGTCCACTTGACATTTTATATGCAATGATGTTGAATCTTGTTAAATTGATGAAAACTGGATGATTTTATTTATTGTGAATGTGGGTGTGTGTGTGTGTGTGTGTGTGTGTGTGTATAAAGTAGAAAGGACAAGAAGATAAGCAAAACTAACTAAGAATCTTATAAAAAAACTAAGCTATCTACAACTCCTAAATATGCAACATATAAGTAACAAACTGCAAGAGATAAAACTGCTAACTACAACTCCTAAATATACAACAGATAAGCAACGAATTACAAGAGATAAGGATAATGTCTAGTATAAGATATTAGAATAGTTAACACTTTCCCTCAAGATGGTGTGTGTAGATTAGAGACACTCATCTTGGTCTTCAAATGCACACACTAATCTTATCCAAGGGACTTAGTAAATAAATCTGCAATTTGATCCGTTGAACTAACTTTCATGGTTTTAATGAGGCTAGAGGCAATTTTTTCGCGGACGACATAACAATCAATCTCAATGTGCTTGGTGTGCTCGTGATATACCAAATTGGATGCAATGTATAGTGCAGATTAATTATCACATAACAAATGGGTAGGTGTAGAAAGAGAAAGACCAAAGTCACATAATAAGTAGGAGAGCCAAGTTACTTCATAAGCGGCATTGGCCATTGCTCTATACTATGCTTCAGTAGATAAGCAAGATACCACAACTTGCTTCTTTGTTTTCCAAGAAACCAAACAGATGGAGAATTGTCCATAGTATAGAGACCTCTGTGTTGATTACCTATCACAATAGTCCTCTTAGTCCTCTGGTATTGTAAGAAACAAGAAGTAGGAGTAAAGGTGATCCCAGAATTAGTATCTTGTGTGAGTTAGCTAATAGATAAGAGATTAAATTTAAAAGAAGGAACATGTAAAACATTAGGATTTAGGAGACCAAATTTCAAATAAATAGACCCAATATGATGAATAGGAACACGCTTATTATCTGGTAATTTAACAAAGGTAGATAGTGCAGTATATGAGTGAAAAAGGGATAAATCAAAGACCATATGATTTGTAGCACCATAGTCTAAAATCCATAAGGAGGGACAAAATGGAAAGGTGACAAAACAATGAAATGAGGTACCTGCAAAATTTGCTACAGGTTGATTGTTACCAGTCTTTAGTAGAGAAAGAAGTTGGTGTATCTGAGATGAAGTCAAGGGAGGCGAAGGTTTATAATCCAGAGATGTCATAACAGCAGCAGCACTGAGTTGAGCTAGTAATGAAGAAGAGAAAGAACTAAGACCATCACGTGAAGAAGGACTACAACGAGACTTGCCACCAAGGGGGATAACCAATCTTACAGTAGCAATGACTATTAGAGTGGCCATCAGCATTACAAATAATGCAGTGATATTGAGGTTTCGTACCACGAGAAAAAGAAGGCTTTTGAATAGCCAATGTTGATTGTTCCAAAGTAAGAGACCGTGAGTCAAACAAGGAACGTTGGCGTTCTTCCTGTAAAAAAAAGAGAATAGGCCTTAGGCAATGATGGAAGAGGCTCTATGAGGAGGATTTACTACGAACAGAAGCGTAGGAATTATTCAATCCTTGCAAAAAAAATCCATGAGATGATTAGTAGCATAAATGTCATTGAAGTTAGGTATAACACCATAAGCACAAGTTGGAAGAGTGCGATAAGAGTCAAATTCATCTCGATATGCCTTCAGGGTTGTGTAATAAGTAAAGATGGAGTTGGTGCCTTGGGAGAGATTCAAAATTGCATGACGAATCTCAAATATACAAGGGGCATTTTTCTGATTGAACCAAGCAAAAAGATCAAGCCAAATATCTCGCGCACTTTTGATCCAAAGAATGGAATTGGCGATGGTTGGAATAGTGAAGTGAACAAGCCAAGATTGAACCATGCTATTGCAGCAGGCCTAATGAGAAAGGTTAGGAGAATTGAATTCTGGTTTCGGTATGCTACCATCAATAAAACCAAGCTTATGTTTGGCCTCTAAAGCCATGGTAATGGCTCGGCTCCAGTAGGGTAATTGTCACCATTGAGGGGCTGAGTGACCAGAAGCTAGCCTGGTTGATCAGAAGAACGAAGGAAATAAGGTGAAGAGGGGTCAGGTTGATTGGGGGCATCCATGAGTGAAGAAAAGTAAAAAAGCCCAAAGAACGTATTTAGGCTGATACCATATTAAATTGATGAAAACTAGATGATTTTATTCATTGTGAATGTGGGTATATATATACAAAGTAGAAAGGATAAGAAGATAAGCAAAACTAACTAAGAATCTTATCAGAAAACTAAGCTGTCTATAACTCCTAAATATATAACAGATAAGTAACAAGCTGCAAGAGATAAAACTGTTATCTACAACTCCTAAATATACAACAGATAAGCAACAAATTACAAGAGACAAGGATAATGTCTAGTATAAGATATTAGAATGGTTAACAGATCTCAGATTGAATCACTTTAAAGTGATAACGAAACTCGAGAAACAGATAAAATGAATTTTGACACTTGATCATTACCAAAATCTTGTAACACTTAGCTAAATTTCTAAGTGTAAAGTTGACATAAAAGTCTTTTAGGGTAGTATCCCTTTTTCGGATATCGATAAGTGTTATTGTCATAACCTGGGCATCAGTCAGATACTCTTAACTACTTTAAATTTGCTTTAAGTTTATGGATCATCGGACCTCTTCAAGGTGCGATAACCTTGTGGGTTGCAATGATTGTAATTGGGATAGCTGTTCCTTTTCAGAACTTATATTCCTCGAATCTCGTCAAGGCACTTTGGCCTTGTGGGTTGCTCTTTTAACTTTATTTACAATCAGAATAGCTATTTCTCTTCAGAACTTATATTCCTCAGACCTCGCCAAGGCACTTTGGCCTTGTGGGTTGTGTGTGTAGGACGACATTTGTCCATATGGGTTAAGGTTAGGTTAGTGGGGACTCGATTGAAAACCCAAAACTCTCTACGAAATGGCAAACGCCAACCTCGCGAGCTATCCCGCTTAACCTTAACATGACGCAATTGGGATATCGGGACCCATTAGGGAACGTATCCCTCGGACCTCGTCAAGGAGGCATTAGGCCTTTAGGTAGCGTCGAGATGATGTTATGCTGAGGTACTTATGGACAAGAGATCCTACTGAGGTACTGGCCAAAACGAGCGCAAGTTGAGGTACTCATGGATGCAAAGTCACATCGAGGCATTGACCAAGGTGGTGTCCAAATTTGGACGAGAACCTTTGTCGTTGGAGTGTTTGTTAACCTCGTGGAGTATGTTAACTAGTTTTTCTTTTGAGATTCGGCTACTTGGAGTACAGCAATCCCTTTCTGGGTTTACTTTTTTAACGTGTGATAGTCTCCTTTTGAGTTTACTTAGGTCTCCATTTGGGTTTACCCTCTTAGGTTGTTCCCTTTAGGAGTAGTCCTCATTTGGGTTTACCTTTTGGAGTATGGTAGTCCCCATTTGGGTTTACTCTCTTGGATATTCCCTTTTTGAATTTACCTTCTTGGCGTATGGTAGCCATCTTTTGGGTTTACCTTCTTGGAGTATGGTAATCTCCTTTTGAGTTTACCCTCTTAGGTTTACCTTTTGGAGTACGATAGTCTCTATTTTGGTTTATCCTCTTGAGTATATTTCCTTTTTGGATTTACCTTTTTGGCATAGGGTAGTTTCCTTTTGAGTTTATCCTCTTGGGTCTCCTTTCTAGGACTACTTTCTTGACATATGGTAGTCCCCTTTTGGACTTATCCTCTTTGGTCTCCCTTTTGGGACTACCTTCTTGGCATATGGTAGTCCTTTTTTGGGTTTACCCTATTGGGTTTACCTTCTTGAAGTATGGTAGTCCCTTTTTGGGTTTACTGATAACTTCATAGAGTGTAGTTATTTGTGTCCTATATCTGTACTTCATGGCATGTTTAGTCCTTGTTTGTAAGTATGAATGGAAGATTTTAACATCATTTATATCTAATTTCATTCTGATGACTTCCATTGTGATCCTGAGTAAATACTTTCAAAACTTTGATCAAATTGAGTATATTTGTATAATTTAATGAATTGATATTTTCTTTGTTATAGGCAGGTCTCAAATAAAGCAGGAAAATGAAGAATTTGAAGTAACTTTGGACCAGGAAGCCTAGGAGGAAGCCAAAAATGAAGATCAGCACTCAACACCGTGACGTGGGCATGATAACGTCGCGGCGCTCCCCTGCTTCAATACAAAAAACCCGAGGCTGAAGCGCCACAACGTTGAAGAGTGGACGCCTCAGACGCCTGTGACCTAATTGCACGCGCGCCGCGGCGTGATGTGTTGGACGCCGTGGCGTTGCCCTGTTTTATTCAGCTTATAAATATATTTGTACCCATTTTCTACGAGAGTTTTTTCATCTTTTTGGAGAGCAGCTACTGGTTTAGGGTTTTTAGACCTAGAGAAAGCAAAAGAGGTTAAGGTTAGAGGTCATCCTTCATATGGAGGGTGAATTAAGCTTAGAGGATGAAATCTAATGAGCTTCCTTCATTTCCTTTCTTCTTGTCTCTCTTTAATGCTTCATGAACATGATTGATATGTTTATATTTTCATGTATCATGGCTAGTTAAGTTGTATATAAGTTTTTCTTAGTAGTCTTCTATGGATATTGATGACTTTGTAATCTTTTGAGGATATATTGAAGTTTAGTTATTTTCAATCATATGGATCTTAATACTTTTGAGGGTTTGATCAACTTTTGATTTATTTGATGAAATCTAATGAACCTAGACAAAGGAATTTGAATTTTAGATCATATGTATAGTTGATGCATGTTCTATTTCATTCAATTGGTTTGGATGAGATGATTCGTTAATAGGATAGACATATACCTATTGGCCATGCATAGTATATGATTGAGAATAGATCATTAATGAGTGAAGTTTGCACTGGTTCTCAAGAAAACTTAGTGAACTGGGTAAATGAAATTAGGGTTAATTGACCTAGACATAGGCTTTTAACTAAATCAGATTCTCAAACTAACTTAACAATTCATTGATGTTGCTTATAAGGATTGCATGTTATGAGTTGAAATAAGAGATGAAAAAGAATTTCTTATTTCTCTTTTTATCTATTTATCTTAGATTTATTACTTTTCAGTCTTTATATTTCTTTAAACATTCTTTTATAAATTTAATGCCTTTGGATAGCATTAATTAGACTATTGGTTAATACTTGGCTCTTATATGAAATACGTATTCCTCGTGGGAATGATATCCGACTCTTAGTTATAATACAAGTGCAACTTGTGCACTTGCGGTAAGCAAAAGAGCGATCATTTACTCTCTTGGGTTTACCTTCTTGGAGTATGTAGTCCCTTTTTGGGTTTACCATCATGGGTTTACCTTCTGGAGTACGGTAGTCCCCATTTGGGTTTACCCTATTGGATATATGATAGCCCCTTTTTGGGTTTACCCTCTTGGGTTTACCTTTAGTACGATAGTCCCCATTTGAGTTTACCTATTTGGAGTCTCCATTTGGGTTTATCGTCTTAGGTATTCTCTTTTTGGGTTTACCCTTTTGGGTATGACCCGTTTGGGTTTATTTTGAGGTGTATCCCATTTGGGTTTACTTTTTTGGGGTGTGGCCTGTAAAGGTTTATCTTTTTGAGGTGTGACCTATAAGGGTTATGCATGGGGCGAAGCCACAGCGGTGACTAGCAGATGGTGGATTTTGCATAGCAAATGTGCGATTTTGATTTCGTCTACTGTTTACCATGGTGGTAATGGTAGAACTTGAAGTTTATCTCTTTACACAGACGGTGCTAATGTTTTGAATGAGTTTCAGAGAATCACCTAAATAAGGTGATTTTCTCTAATGCACGGTGGTTGCGACGGTGATGTAAGGGGTAGGTACATGTAAAAGATATTTCAATACTCAATTTAGATCATGCATAAGGTGGGTAGTATTCAAAATTAAATACATATCTTTACTACCTTATGTGATATTTATAGGAGAGTCAAGATAGATAAAAATCATGTTTATCTATCGAGGCGAAGTCTGGACAAATGTTAATTAGGATAATAATCTAATAAAATTGTTATATCTTATAATTGTCTCATTTATTTATGAAGGATATAATTGATTCCTCTATGTATGAGAGATTCTATTAGAGATTTACTCTTTATAATTGGGCATATTTACTTATCTAATAATACTCATAAATATCTAAAATTCAACTCTAATGAATCAAGTTACTCCTGAATCGCTAACCTGAAATCCAATGCAGAACAATACATAAAGTAGAAAAAGATAAATACTTTTTTAAACAAAGAAAAGTGTTGGATATACAAATACAAGGATTGCAAATATAATTTTTCAAATAGAAAAGGTGTGGAGTGTAATAACCAATAAAAGTTCATCTTAAGAAAAATCAGTATAATTACTTATTTAACTAACTAATGACTTCTGTATATCTGTAGTATATAGTCAATATCAAGTTGTATACATTTATTTAATTAATGGCTTTATTATATAGAATATTATAAAACTATCAAACATATAAAAAACCAAGAACTTACCAGTGCCTAATAATAATAGAATTGACTCAAATAATAATAATAATAATAATAATAATGATAATAATTACAACACAACAATTTTATGTACAGATAACACAAATTTAACGTGAGCCGTAAATGCTTAAGACAAAAGAAAAAAAAGAGAAAATATAAAAATAAAAGGATCAGATTATTGTTTATGAAATTTTTATAAGAAAATATTTTTATCTAATCAAATACTTTTTAACTTCTTTTTACTGTATTTTTGTATAAAAAGAGTGTTAAATTAAATTGTAATATTTTTATAAAATATAATATATTTATAAATAAATTTAAAAAATTAAAATATAAAAATTAGATAAATAATAGAATTGATTTTTATATAACAAAAGTTTGTATAAGTAATAAAACTCTAATAATAATAATAATAGAATTGACTACTGCAGATTTTTTCTCGAAGGACAAAGAATCTCCAGTACCATCTAGCAGGGTTCCAATACAATCAGAACAGTCAAGACAGTCCAATCAAGATTCTTTGTCGCTGTCTCTCCCAGTTGGTGAATGAGAAGACTGATGAATGAAGATAAGCTTGCGTTAGCTCATAAGAAAAAGGAAAATATGGTCTCACATCATTTTTTATTTTATTTTTATTTTTATATTTATTTAAATAAATATAATTAAGTAAAAATAATAATAAAAAAATAAATATAATAAATAATATTAATATATATATATATACTATTTGTGATAAAAAAATTAAAATTATAAAAAATATATCTAGACCCAACAGAGGCATCATGCTTCAAACAGGAAATGAAAAGAAAGAAACGTAATGATAGGAGGCTTCTATTAATCAACTCAAAATATTTGGATTTAGAGAAGGATTATTATTATTATTTTATTTAATAATATCTATTTATAAATTTAAATGTACAAAAAAATTATCAATTAAAATTGATAAATTTTTTATATATACATTTATTTGTAAAAAAAAAATTAAATTAAATTTTTATATAAATCTAAATATTATTAATTAAAATTTATAAAAAATTAATCTTTTAATTTCAATCATTAATTTATTTTAATAATAAATTAATAACTAAAAACCTATTCATTCATTCATGAATCACTTTATAAGTTGTCCATAGACAAATCCCGGCATCAGGATGATGGTCTATGCAAGTCTAAGATTCTTGCCATGTCAAATTTATATCCATTATCCAGCGTAGCAATCAATATCTTTTTGTACACACTCAAGATCTCAGATCTCTCCACTGTATCACTATTTCCTTGACTCCTTGATTGGTGCTTAGCATAATCATACTCAAGTGTTGGGAGAGACTACTAAAGATTCTACAGTAATCCACACCGGCTAATTTCAGGATAATAACTTCAAATTACAAAATTGCTGTTTACAAAATAGCTATCGTTATTCTTGTTCCTTTTTACCAGTACAAGACGCTCATTATTTTCCAATTTACTTTAGTCACCCAGAATAAAGCAAACATTTAAACAAAATCCAACTCACCAAAGGTTTCTCGACTTTCAATAACAAAAGCATCAACCATACAATTTTAGAAGTCCATGTCTCCCCATAAATTCATAGCCAACTTGGAATAAACCCAACTTTTACATCCAAAAAGTCCTACACTTCACATGTAATAATTTGGAGAATAAAAGAAACTCTAAGGCACAAGTTCAAACTGTTCTACATTACTTGCATCATCAACACCAACATATCTACAAGAGGTGAATTCTTTCACTTCTCTGAGCCCCTTCAAGGGCACTTCCTCGAAGTATCCTACACACCAAACCATCTGGCTCAATGAGCTGGATGAGGGAGAGTGCTGATAGCACGGTGTGCCTGGACAGCACATGCACAATGCACAGAGGTCAAGTTCAGACAGCCACTTATGTTGAGTGAATGCCTTCCAGAGCAGGTGTGAAGTGCAGGGAATGAGTCACAGACAGCCTGAACAGCAGAGGGGGTGAGTGCTGTACATTGGCTAATGTTCAAAGTCCTTAGACCATCCTCATCGTTTCCACCTTTCACAGATTCCCACATCCTGTTGTTCACTTTGCTTTGTGCTAAAGAATACATTGCTCTGTCTGTGATGTTTCGACAGTAGTATAGCCCAAGGGACCTCAGATGTGGACATCTGTTTGCCAAGGCAATTACACTATCATCTGCAATAACAACATCAGACTCTAAGTTGTACTGTTAATCTAGAGATAAAAAGCATTCAGAATTTGTACCCAAAAAAAAGAATTCAAACTAAATGAAGTAATTATTGGCCACTTGCTGAAACTACATCAAGCAGCCAGTTACTGTAGTAATTACTTGAAGAATTTAAAAAAAAATAAGAAGATTATGGATTTTGAAACTAAAACTACCCAGGTTAGATGAGTTTGAACTAGTGCACTACAGTCAAGATATTCCTATTTCTCTTCCATATAAGCAGCTCATTTCCAATTTCTTCTTCAATGGTGGAGATTTTCTTGCTCATTAGTTTGTGTCTTCTTTTAGTTTCCATGATTTATTATAACAACCTCCCTTGCATGTCCAAATACATTACGTTGCCTCCCCATGTTATGCAACCTCATCCATTGAGAATATGGAAACACAAAGCTCAGGTAGTTAGCAGTGAGATGAGTATGCACTTACACATGTGCAGATGGCGATCAAGTAACAGTGTATTCATGTCATAATTAAAATGTCAGAAAAAGGTTTGCTATTCTACTAATACCTAAGGGCGAAGGGAACAGTCATAAACCTGCTGCCTTCTTTTCTCCCATTAACACTTAAAATTCTGCTACTGCCTACTGGATTTGCTTATATCCGCATGTGTCTTATAAGCACCCACCTAAACCCCAGAGAATAAGCTCAAGTAAATTAAGGAACAAAATGGAGATGAAAATTGTTTAATGATTCATTAAACAAGTTGAGTCACAGAAATTTGAATACCGCAACCAAATGGCAATTACAGCAGATTTAAACTACAGAAATTTTGAATAAAATACCTGTTATGAGGACACAACCACATAAGTCAAGTGTTCTAAGATCAGGGCACCCATATGCTAAACTCATCACTCCAACATCACTGACATTTTCACACCATCCAAGGTTCAAAGACTGTAACTGATTGCAGTAATGTCCAATTGCCTGCATTTCATTTATTTATTGGATCATAATTCATAGCCATCTTAGCTCTTATATGATTATGACAACAAACTAGTTTCAATCATACCTGTAATGCAGTATCAGAGGCAGCTTTAGCACATCCACAGAGATTTAAAACTTTCAGTTTTCTGCATAAACTGGCTAGGTAAGCCAGAGCATTGTCACTAAAGGCTGAACACCCACTGATGTTCAGTTTTGTAAGATCACGACAACCTAGGGCTATGGCATACAGTGAACGATCAGTAAGTTTGAAACTTTTACTTAGGTCCAGGATCTGCAGGTCGTGACAGAAATTTGCAATAGTCTCAACAGCATTATCCTCTAGTTGAGGCTTGTCTTGACGAAGGATTAGAGTTTGCAATTTTGTAAACTTTGGAGCAAGACACAGGACCAAGTTATTCATGTTCTTGCTACACCTGAAGAGAGAGGAATTACATAATCCTGTTATTACTAGATATTTATGAACTCCACAATAACCCATGCATAAAGCATACAATAGTTTTGTTTTTTTTTTTTTTTTTTTTCAAAGAACACTATGTTTATGTAGATTTCTGAGAAGAGTACAAAATTTCAACCGAGGGAATGAAGGAAAAAGTATATCAAGTCACCAGCCAAAGGAATCCCAATACCAAATTGACCCAAAACCAGTAACTTCTAGCCGTAATTTAAACCACACTACAGTAAGTAACCCTTAAGACACCTTTTTACTTGACTTAAAAGTGAAAGGCTCATGTTTAACTCCACGATACACTACATTCTCATAAGTAAATCCCAGTCCATTCTTAAATGATTAAAAATATGTCACTTCCAGTGGCATGCATATTAAACTTGGCGATTCTCCTAAACAAAGGAAGTAATTCAGCTTGCTGAATGCGAACAAATATATGAAATCCAAACGGGTTGCTACCTCTACCATAGTCTCTACTCTAGTGATCCAGGAACACATATTAAAAAGTGGGCTAAAAACTTAGTGACAGCATCAGGATTGCAGCATAGCAAAATCAATTCATATAATAAACAAAAGAAACCAAGAAAAATACACTTTAATAGACCCTGGATTGAAGGGAAAAAGAAAAGAACCATGTTTAGCTTTTTCTCCTCTGTTTTCACTACCACCAATTATAGCCTTAGGAGAGAAAGCATTAGAAGGAAAAAGAATATGTACCATGAGAGTGATAAACGGGTAAGGCCAAAGCAAATTGCATCTCTCCATCCACGACAAACTTCAGAAGCTATCATCACCGTCAGATCATCCACAAGTGACAAAATCTGCATCAAAAGCTCCACTGGAATATCCTTCCACTCTGTGATCACCCCAGCTTCCATGTTCACTCCTTTCCCACTGTTTCCACTACCACCAGCAGCAGTAGCCATCATAAGCTTCTCAAAGCACAAGTTCAAGTCCTCAGCCCTCAAGTTCTCCTTGCCAACCATTTCCAGCACCGCCCTTCACCAAAGCAGCAGGTTTCCCAGCTCCTTGTTTTTATAACCAAACAGAGTGGGAGTGATGTTAGACAAGGGAAATAGATAAGGCATAACAAATTCCAGAACCTGGGTTTTCAGTAAACAAGGTGTAGCAAAACGATAACCACAAACCAAAAAAACCCATGTGTACAAGGCCCCAAGTAATTACCAAAGAAAGCAACAGAAAGATAATAATAATGATAATAATAATGATAATATATGATAAGAATACAATGATAATATATTTAAAAAGGAGTAACCTGATTGGTGGAATTCTGCACATTACAGAAATACCCATCACTTATTTCTCAATTGGATATTGATAATTTTTTTAAAATGTCATATTTAGTGAAAAAAAAAATATGAATGATATTAAGAAAAGTGTGAAAAGATATATACACACCGTTAATAGTATTAACGGTAAAAATACCAAGAAGTGTTCTCAATTACACGATTACGACTTAGCACAAGCATCGAACTTGAAGCAAATGGGGCAGCAGAAAGATCAAATTAGTGCAGCACAGGAAATCACAGAATCATGATCAAACAGTACCTTCTTCCCAGAAAGTGAACCCCTTTTGATAAAATTTGACAAGCATATAAAAAGAACCCAAGAAGCTCAAATCATAAGGGGAAGGAGCAAGCAATAGAAACCAAGTTGGGCAAAATAAGAAAAAAACACAAACATTTTCTAATCAAAAGCATGGTACCATGAAGCAGCAACCCCACTTCTCGAAATGAAAAGAAAAAAAAAGAAAGATAAAACCCCACAACCCATTAAACTGGAAAAAAAATAAGAAAGGCTTACAAACATGCACATAGAAGAAATCAGCACTAGAGGATCAATACATGAGCAAATAACAGTAACAGTGCGAAAAATATATATACATGAGATCTATGGAAATGATCATTACCAAGGTTTAGCTATAGAGGAGAGAAACAAGGTTTGGTATTTTATGACTCTATTAAAAGCCAGAACAGGATGCTTTGGTTCTTCACTTCTTCTCTACAAGCTGCAAACTGAAGAGGGGGAAGGCTTAATATTGAGGAGGAAACAGGTAATGGGAAGAGAGTTGAAAAAAGGGTACGGTGCGAGAGAGAGGGTGGCGACGCGTATGACGCCACTTGTATGCGTGATGTGACACGTTATGTGGGTCCCAAGTAAAGTGTTATAAATAATTTGATGAGAATGGAGGTCAGCACTAAAGACACCAGAATAGAAAAGAAAACGCATAAGCATTGGGGGAAAAAACAAAAAAGAAAGGAAAATTTCTTATTTATTTTTTGAATTAAAAAATCGACATCTTTACGTATTAGATAAAAGACAGTAAACGCAAATTTTATGTTAAAAAAAAAACGCAAATTTCACCTAAGATATGTGGTCGTTATAGATGAATTTATTTCCTTCTAATTTTATTTTTTTTTTTTAATAGAGTTTTAAATTATTTAAATAAACTATTATTAATTTAAATTAATTACTATTTAAAATTTAAAATTCTGATTAGATTTAACATTAAAATTATATTTTTCAATGGTTAAATTAAATCTTTAACCTTTATAATTTACATTTATTTTCAATTCGATCTTTATGATTTTTTTAAAATTAGTCTTTATACTTATAAAATAATTTAAAATAATTATTATCATTAATTTATGTTATAAAATTATTATAATATTATCAATTGGTTAAAAAATAAATATTTTTATTTAATAAGAACTTTTTATATATTCATTTTATCTGTAAAATGTCAAATAAAATATTTATTTATTTTATTTATTAAGTGATTATTTCTTTTCAACAAATGCTCTTTTATCAAATAAATACTATTTTAGATATATTTTTTTCATAAAATACTTAATAAAAATTAAATTAATGATGTTAAAATGAAAATTAACGACAGAGACTTTTTAAAAATATTTATAAGTATAAAGATTAATTTAAAAAAAAATTATAGTAATTAAATTAAAAATAAATGTAAATTATAAGAATTAAAACTTTAATTCTTTTTTAATTAATATATTTTTAATTATTTAGTTAATCCAATGGAGAAACTTTAATGTAACTTCACAAAATTTAAATTTAATTTATCATTAGAAGTATCAAAAGGACTAAAGAACTTTATCATGTCAGAGATAATTTTAGATAGTTCATAAAAATAATTTGATTTGTTGAGATATACTAATACATGATTCATTTGATTATGAGAATATCACTATGTTACGTAAGGTTACCCATAAATTAGCTAGCAAAATGATCTCTTTTACTAAAATTTCTGAAATTTAGGTAGATGAAGTCTCAGCTAAGCTTTAAGTTTGTTTTTAGCAGTTTCTTTTTAATAAAATGTATTCTCAACTAACATCTTATGTAAGATCTAATATTGTGAACTGTGAAATAATATATCATCTTTAAAGACCAGCAATCAAAGACCTCAAGTTTTATACTTTCATGTCAATTATTTTAATTCTTTTGATTTCTTGAAAGATTACTAATATGTAAAATTATTTATAATGATGCTAATTTTTATGAGTTATATAATTTTTTCTTAAAATAAATAAATTAAAAATGATTAATCCATTTTTTATCATTAATTATAATAAATAACAAATTATTATTAAAAAAATTATCTACATCTAATTTAATAAATTTGAGCATTGGTAATAAAACTAATTAATGTTTAAAAAAAAAAAAGAATTGTAACTGGTAAATGGAAAAAGGCAATGGGAGAGAGAAGAGCGTCTTGTGATTGTGGTGGTGGGTGTAGAAGTTTCCTTTTGTCTAAAACCAAAACCACACGCCTAAAAGCAGAAAATGCTAGGTTTGTTGAAAAATAATGATTATTTTACACTCTTAAAAAGATATATAAATATTATTCATATTTTTTTTTAAAAATATGATTAAGTAAAAAAAATATATATATATATAATAAATAATATTAAATAAAATATGAAAAGAGATATATATCTTATATGATATAAGAATATAAAATTTGTTTGCTGAAACCAATTCGAGGACTGAAAATGCTGGGTTTGCTGAACGCCGAGCAATTTGAGGACTGGGGATGGAGATGGGACAGGGAGAAGAGTCTTCGCTGCAACGCAATTTGCTACTGTTTTGCCTTTAAGGAGAAGGTTATTGTGATCTATTAATAAATTATTATTTTTATTTAACAGTATTTATATATAAATGTGAGGATATATAAAAATTATTAATTAAAATTTATAAATTTTTTATATGTATAATTATTTATATAAAAAATGTGATTTGATTAAATTTTTATACAAATTTTAATATTATTAATTAAATTTAACTTTTTAATTTTAATCATTGATTTGTTTTAATAATAAATCAACTACTAATTTGTACATAATCTATCTATGGACCACCCCATATTAGAATTCTTCTACCATCAATGGTTAGTTGCTCTCCTGAGAAATGTTTATGGTACACTTGGAGAAGGTTATTATGAATTGCTTGAGAAGTGATTTATGGATAAATTATTTTTTTTTTATTTAATAGTATTTATATGTAGATTTAAATATATATAAATATTATCAATGAAAATTTATAAATTTTTTATATATACAATTATTTATAAAAAAGTAATTTAATTAAATTTATGTACAAATTTAAGTATTACTAATTAAATTTAATATTTTAATCTTATCCATTAATTTATTTTAACAATAAATTAACAATTGATGTGCACTTAGTTCATTCATAAACTACCCTCAAAGTGATCCATATTAAAATTCTCCTATTACACCCATCATATTTGGGTGTGTCATACATCAATTATAAAAGTGGATTGATAAAATATAACATTAAGTAAGTTATATTTTATTTATTTATTTTTTGTCATAAATAATTATAATATTTATATATGAAACTTATTTTTTAATCATAAATAATTATATATATATATAAATTTATAAATTTTAACTGAAAATGTTTATATATATTTTTTATTATAGATGATTAATTGTATATAAAAAATTATAAATTTTAATTTATAATATTTATACACACTTAAATTAAAGACTATAAATTTGAATATAAAATATAATTATAACATAATTAAAAATGGGGATATGTTTTAGAAATAACAGCATATTTGTTAAATAAAGTTCCTACAAAATCAGTCTCTACAACACAATATGAGATATGAAAAGGTCGTAAATCAAGTCCCAAGCACATTAGAGTTTGGGGATGTCCGACATATGTTAAGAGATTGCAAACAGATAAACTTAGTGTAAGATCTGATAAATGTAGGCTTATTGGGTATCCTAAAGAAACAACAAGGTATTATTTTTATTACCCTTTTGACCACAAGGTGTTTGTAGCAAGATGAGCAACCTTTTTAGAAAGAGAATTTATTTTAGAAAGAAGTCATGGTGAAGAAATAGAACTATATGAAGTTCAAGAAACTAATGAAATAACGCAAGTTCAAGAGCTTGAAATGCAAGTTGAGAAACATTTGCTGGATGTTTTGAAGTTAACACGAAGGTCACCACCTTCGATAGTTGAGGTTCATGAACAGGTTATTAAACCAATTTTAGCATCGATTCAACAACCACCAAATTCAGTACAAAGTGATTTATATGTATCACTTGAGATATTATGAATCAATTGAGAAGTGATCTATGGGTGAATCACTTTCTTTTTTTATTTGACAATATCTATATACAAATCTGGATGTATGTAAATATTATCAGTTAAAATTTGTAAGTTTCTTATATGTACAATTATTCAAAAAAAAAAGTAATCTGACTAAATTTATGTGTGAATTTGAGTGTTACTAGTTGAATCTAATAATTTATTATAACAATAAATTAACAACTGATGTATACAAATATTTTAAAATGCATGAAGCCGATGCGCTCAGAAAGTAAATGACAGGAGCTGATGCGCTCAAAAGTCAATGACAAAAAATTAAAATGCAAGGAGCCGATGAGCTCAGAAGGAATTTAAAAATGTATAGAACTGATGCGCTCAAAAAAATTTAAAAATGTAGGAAGTTAATGCGCTCAAAATGCATGAAGTCAATGTACTCAAAATGCATGAAGTTAATGCACTCAAAAGAATGCATGAAGTCGATGTGCTCAAAATGCATGGAGTTATTGCGCTCAAAATACATGGAGCCGATGCGCTCAAAAGAATTTTAAAATGCATGGAGCTGATGCGCTCAAAAGAATTTAAAAATGTAGGAAGCCAATGCGCTCAAAAGAATTTAAAATGCATGGAGCCGATGCGCTCAAAAGAATGCATGGAGCTAATGCGCTCAAAATGCATGGAGCCGATGCGTTCAAAATGCATGGAGCTGATGCGCTCAATAGAATTTAAAGATGCATAGAGTCGATGCGCTCAAAATGACATGAAACTATTTGTGCCAGTAAGACATGGACTTAAGATCTTTTTCTTTCTCTTTATCTCTCTCTTTCTCTTTTTTTTCTCACTTTCTCTCACACACTCTCTCTCTATCTCTATCTCTCTCTCTCTCTCTTCTTCTTCTTCTTCTTCTTTCTCCTTCTTTCTTCTTCTTCTTCTTCTCTCTTCTTCTTCTCCTTCTTCTTCTTCTTCTCCTTCTCTTTTCTCTCTTTTAATTATTCTTAAAAATCATTTGAACCAGCAACAACTCTAGAAAGCTTTGACCAATCAAACCGTTGCTTATGTGCTTTTCTTCATCATATCCTTCGGTTGACTTGGAATCCTCTCGACTTTCTTTTTTTTTCTTTATCTTATTTTTCCTATTTTCTACTCTTAACTCTCCTTTTGAGAAGTAAGATGATCATCCTTTGTTCCGAACCTTTACTTGGAGCTACTAAGTCCTTGCAATAAATTTTTTTCCCCAGTATCCAGTTGATTCCCTACAATTATTTGATAACTCAAATACTATCTCTATTGCTACTTCCTTCAACATATCTTTTCCTTAGTCCTTCAGAAATTTTGCCTCAATATGATTACTTGAATATAAACAAAAATTTCAAAAAAAAAAAAAATTGCCTCAGTTTAAGTCATTCTAATTTATTTGCCCTAATTTTGCTTAAACTACCCTTTTGGATTTTTAGTCTAACAGGCTATTTTTCGTTTTTACTCGGGTACCTCTTGTTTCTATATTATCCCTTGAGATATCATTTTCTCCTTTAATTGAAACTTCTAAGTTCTTTTCGATCTGAATTGTTCATCAGAGGATTATTATTAGATGGTCAAATCATAGTGTTGTACTCATGTTCACCTTACTTAAAGCATTATGTAACAGACAGACATGGATTCAAAAGTACAACATAAAAGAAATTTACTAAGTGGACAACTTTCAAATTGATCTTGTAAGTTTGACTACATCAAAGGGTATATATGAAAAAAGACACAAACGATGATATGAGATTCAAAGTGGTGTTGCCCCAATATGGATTGGTTTGATCTTCATAAAATCAATCTTTAGTTGCCTACTAGACATTATGGCCAATAATTTTCTTTTGTTGAACATTTACATCAAACCAAATTGAACTAAAAAGAAATTTACCCCAGTTTAGGGCTAAATAGAATAAGGCAACAATTCACCTTAATGACCAAAAGATTTGCCCAAGTGTAGGTCAAATTGAACCAAGAAAAAGAAAAATTGCCTAGTTTTGAGTCAAATTGAGTAGGGTAGAAACATGTCCTAGTGTAAGGCCAAATTGAACCAAAAGATTTACCCAAAGAGAAATTTACTTCAGTCTAGGACTGAATTGAATAGGGCAGAAACTTGTCTTAGTGTAAGGTTAAATTGAACCAAAAGATTTGCACAAAGTGAAATTTGCCCTAGTTTAGAACCAAATTGAATAGGGCAAGAACTTACCCTAGTGATTAAAAGATTTGCCCAGTGTAAGACTGGTAAGTTCCTCCTCCCCCTCTTTTCTTTTTTCTTTTTTTTTTTCAGGAGCAAGGAACTGAAAACTTGAAAAAGCATGAACCTTTTGTGAATGTAGAGTTTGTAGTTGATAATGAAGTAATTTTGTGAGACTCTGTGGTTGATAAATTTTGTATACATTTGGCTTAATATTATTTCTATTGTTATGACCACATTTTGCATAATTTTGCCATATTTTGTTTCTCTCTATTTTGGTATTTGTGTTGTTGAAGAGAGATTGTGAGTTTTAGAATCACATTGAGTACTCTACCATAGACCTTATAATCCCACTAATAATGATGTTACCATTAGAGTATTTTGAAATATTTGGACTCAAATGGGGTTGTTATTGTTATTTTGTTTTGATATGTTGGATTAGTGGGAGAGTGTACATTATAATTATAATTATTATATTGTCTCGAGACTCACTGAAACTATTGTTACCATATGTTGTTATTGTGCACACTTTTGTGATGATATGACTTATTATTGGAGACTTTAGTACTTGTTCTCATTTTGTTGTACTGTGATATTTTCTTTGAGTTACTTTGTTGAATCTCAGTAGGCATCCTTGCTAGATGTCTAGGCCATTTTGTAGAAAATTGCACATTGATCACAGTTTTGGCATGCAATTTTGTTGTACTTTTCGTTTGACCCACATTTCACATTTTGTTAGGTCACCGAGTTATAAGTATCTTGCATGTATGATATCAGTGCTTCTATCGAGTATAATTTTCTACATTATTGAGGTGCTTATAAATCCATTTGAACCAATGGTTGGAAGTTCTTACTCATAGTTGACATTCTTGTGACCACATTAATTTGGAGAGTTATTTTGTTTAAAATTAAGTGTCTATGTTGTCCAAGTGAGAGATTGTTAGATTATTTTTAATGTACGGACTAGCATAGTCATTAATTTTCTTAAACTTAGATTAATTAAATATCAAATATTGTAGAACATCTATTAGTTTAGCCCATTTGTGATCAATTTTGTTATTGGGCTCTTATAAGCACTTAAATCCATATGGATAATGTTGTTTTGGGTTTATGGGTCTTGTGTATAAGTTTTCTATGATGAGTAGGTTAACCTATATTGTACACACGAGAAGAGACCCCTATTCTCATCCTATATGTATTGTGGTTGCCCCATTGAGGCCACAAGGGTTTGTTGTGCATATAAGGAATGAGAGTAATTTCTCTCCTTTATGACGACAAACATTCTTGACTATCTTTCTCTCATGGTATATCCTCAAATATGTGATTTTTCTTTGGTATAAAGTAATTCTATATCCTAAATCTTAATTATTGATTAGTTTATGTACATGCCATGAATTAAGGTTAAAGGTTGATCCATTAATTTTATTCATGTGGGTTTAAAATTTCTAATAGAAAAAGTTAAAGTCATCAAACATGGCTAACCTCAAGGGCCAAGGGCCCCGAACTTTGAAGTCAGAAGTGTGGGACGACCTAGCTGACATCTGGTTCCTCCAACACTACTCTGACATAGGAAGTCATAAAGGAAACTGTTAATGAAGCGATGACTTCCCTTGTCTAAATGCAGCTAGTGTCTACATTAGAACCCATCTTATTTAGGATTGTTGGCTCCCAAGTAGGAAATGTTGTGCCACAAGAACCATCACAAGGCGACGTAGTTGAGGAGGATCATGAAGTTGATGATGATGAGGCTAACTTGGATTGATTAGTTAGTTATGTTTATTGATGATGGAGCTAACTTGTTTTGAACTACTTGTATTAACTTAGACTTATTGAGTAGCTATGCTTTCTTTGTAGAACATGTTTTGAACTTACTAATGCAATTATGATATTTTGTTGCTTTCCATAACTTATTTGTTGGGTTTTTCTGTTTAGATTGAAATATTTATACAAGTATAATTTTAAAATATACTAATTATTATTATAAAATTAATTTGGATTAGTTTCAGAATAGTTATAGAATT
The DNA here is from genome assembly GCA_029884595.1 of Ormosia semicastrata. Classification (NCBI taxonomy): domain Eukaryota; kingdom Viridiplantae; phylum Streptophyta; class Magnoliopsida; order Fabales; family Fabaceae; genus Ormosia; species Ormosia semicastrata. The sequence goes on from JAQQTO010000063.1 coordinate 101,922,348, forward strand.
GCTATGAAATTAGCTACAGAATTGCTAGGGATTTAACAATACAATAGTTAGAAAATAGTTACGGAATTCCTATGGATTTAGCAACACAATAGCTAGGAAATAACTACGGAATTGCTACGGATATAATAGCTACGAATTTGCTACAAACTTGCTACAGATTGTTAAAAATTAGTTACGGGGTTAGCTATAGAATTAGCTACAAATATTTTGTAGCTAATTAGCTACGAAAATGAAGGAAGTTCTGAACGAAAATTAGCTATATATTAGCTTCAAATTAGCTACGAATTAGTTACGAAATTTTTTGGTACCTAATTAGTTATGAGAATTTGACTACGGGCCAATCCGTAACTATTCCGTAGCTAAATTGATTAGTCAGGGATTAACTACGAATTAGCTACGAATTTTTCTATAACAAATTGATTAATTTATTGTAGTGACTATTAGAGGAAATGATGAAACATTGGTAGGGAAATGTTGCAATATAGGATACATGTTAAATAGAAGGGAGGTGAAAGGAAGATGAGAATGACAGTCAAGTAGTGTTGCCTTCAAACTCAATTTGACCATGGTTCACTCCACTGCTATCTTCTCTTTTTTAGATAGACCACTATTGTCTTCCACTTCATCCATCACCAAAAAATCAATTGAATCTCTTAATTGTAGTCCCTCCATTAACATCTTTGATTCTAGCTTTCCTATTGAGAACGAAATGTTGTCAATTGGTTTATTTTTTAATTAATGAATATAAATTTGAGTTTAATCATTGTCATAGGATCTAAATAAATTGGATGGTTAGGAGTGGAAGTAAGTCTAACAACTTACTCTTGGAGTAAGTCTAACAATCATTGCCATATATATATATTATGAAAAATATTTAGTGAGAGAAGTTTTTATTATGAAAAGGTGAGAGAAATAAATTTTTATCATACAACCATACATAGATGGTCAAGAATAAAAGTTACTTAAAGGTGTGGCCACGTGCATTTATGTTCTAATCTTAACCATTCATATAAGATCCAATGGTTAAGGTTCGCTCCTCTTATCTCTTACAATAAATACTCCTCTTACTAGATACATCATATATATGTGTGTGTGTGTGTGTGTGTGTGTGTGTGTGTGTGTGTACACATATAAGAGAGATCAATTTATAAATCAAGATTACTCTGACACTATTGAATAACTTTTTATTAAACCATTTTTTCATAAAATCTATCGTTGAATTGAAAATTTCTATCATATAAATTATATTAATAAAATTTTACATTAATAAAAAATTATTTAGTACTTTATTGATATACGTCAAGATTAACATAATATATATTTTTGAAATATATAAAAATAAGAACCACTTGATTATATTCTTATTGATGTTTGATTTTTCAATATTTGACACAAAATGATCAAGGTATTGAATAGTTATAATTCAACAGTTGGATCAATAAAAATCATATTTTATAAAATGTTATTTAGTGATATAAGTATATCAAGTTTTACATCAATATAAATTGATCTCTCCTTTATATATATAATATTTTAATGAAGTTACTTTTTAAAAGTTTTTGAAATAGGACTAATTGATCCCTCTCATAAGACTAATCTCTATTTGACCACTGAAAAATGAGTTATGCGATCTACTCATAATTACCTCCCTAAAATTTGAGCAATAATTATCTGTGTGAGAGATTGATATCCATCCATAAGTATATCAACAAATTCAACAAAGCTGGCAATTGACATGCATACACTACATATATACGCGTGTGTGAGAGAGAGAGATTGTGATTTTCACCATTTTATCTGAGCCTTTTTTTTTGTGAATTCTTTAATTTGAGATTTAAAAATGCACAAGTGGAGCGAAAGGTTAATTTGGGTTGTGATATTTATTATTTTATTGAATCAATTCAGCTTTTATCTTTGCGTTTCCAATCTTTATGCCTACCTTCGATATGCCTTTGAGGTTTGAACTCGTAAACCATATCTTCCTTCATGAGCAGAATATCTATTATACGTTGTGAATTTTGCTCTATTTTTCGTCTGGGTTTATTTCATCAATATACGAGTCAATATATAATATACATATTTTTGTTTTATAGAAATTTTTTGTTTTTGAGAAATCTTCTTTTTTGAGCTAAAAATGAGTAATCTTTATTTTTGTTTTATAGAATAGTATACTATTGGCACTTTAAAAAAAAAATTGGCAGGAAGGGAGCAGGGCCATGCTCCCCCCTAAATCCGTCTCTGGTTGTAACTTGTAAGAAACCTCTCATCACATATTATGAATGAATGATAAATGCATATTGATATAAGGAATGAATTTGAAGCCAAGACAAGCAAATAATTTCCCTAACTTGCACATCTTGTTTTGTTTTCGCGCTATTGTCCTAGTTTTAAGTTAGCTATGTTCTAGACCGAAGGGATAATTATAATAAACATGAAATTATAATAACTTGTTAATTGTATGAATTATAATAACTTAAACATATTAATTTAACCTGTTAAAAACAAAGACAAGTATCAATAAACACGAAATTTACAATATCAAGAAAATAAAAATCACAAAATTCAAAAGGAAAATAAAACTAAAAGATGAATTAAAATATTTACAAGCTAAGCCAACATAAAAATACAAATCAAAGATTAAAATTGTGAAAATTTAATTTTGACTTGTGCAGAAAATAATTCCTACTCTTATGTAGGGCTGCATAACCTGATCCAGTGACCCAAAAACCCGACCAATCCGACCCAACCCAATATAAAATATCTAAGTTGGTTCAGGTCATCGGGTTTGTTCGGATTAAATCCGATCAACCCGTTTATTTATTAGTTCAGATAACAAGTTTAGTAAGTTAACCCGATGACCTGATCACTCGATTGAAAATGACGTCGTTTTGTAGGGTTCTTACCCCTCACCTTTGTTTCCTTTTCTTTTTATTTCTGATCGAAAGCTCTCTCTCTCTCTCTCATTTTCTCAATACCCATTACCCAAATCCCTCCCCTAACCTTAACGATTGCTACTCCTCAATCTCACTCTCTCAGCCTCTCTCTCTCTCTCTCTCTCACTCGTTGCTTTGCTCCTCAATCTGTTCAGACCATCGTCACTACAAAAAATGCGCTAAATTGCGGGGTTTTTTTTTTTCAATTTGAGGTGATTTTTAACCCTCGCTAATTAAATTGTGACGATCTTAAAAATAACTGCATTTACGTTAGCTGCAATATATTGCGGCAGTTTTTAACCAACCCCCACAATAGTAAATAAGTTGTGGCGGTTTAAAACCCCCACAATTTTACGGTGATTTTTATCTAATTTGCGGAGGTTTTTAACCTCCACTATCTACTTGTCTAATTCTATTTATCAAAAAATTATAGAGGTTTAAAACTGTCGCTATTTAACATATTTCTCTTTTTTTTTTAAAAAAATTACTAAATATAAAATCATTGATATGAATGTGAATCAAATTGTATTAAAAATATTCATAGTAACATACAACATCACAAGCTCGAATAAACTAAATAAATTCATTCCTTGTAACTTAAGCTTACAACTTAAAATTCTTAATAACCTAAAATAGTGTCATAATAAATGCACATAAAAATTAACACTAAATATGCTATTGGTAATTTGTGCTGCTACCGCCAGATGATCTTCTTGCATCTAATCGCGTAGTAGGTTCACTTGAAGCATCACCTAACTAAAATAATAAAAGACAATTGGTAAGAAATTACAAAGAAATAAAGATATATAGTGCTATTTGACTCTATAATTTCAACAATATGGCTCATGAAAATTTACATGCATGTTTGTATTTTTATATTTAGTAAAAACTAAATATGCTATTTGCATGTTGTGTTTCGTTTTGTTTGGCATCCTAGAGAAGTTGACCAAGTATCTCCCCATGTCCACCATCAGCCTGTAAACGAATATTTTATATATCACATAAAAACATCTCTTTCCTTTGCTCAGCAGATGATGAGAGAGAGAGAGAGAGAGATTGGAAGATATCATTGAGTAGATGGGGTGACCTTCTAAACACTTCAAGACTTTTTGAACCACCAGACCATAAAAAAGCCCTACTGCAAGGGTTGCTATCTAATGAGACATCCAAATAACTCAAAGGTCAAAGCTAACCAAAAATATGTGAGGACATTGGCTATCCCAATTGTCTATTTATATTTTTTATTAATCATTCATAATTTAATAAAAAAATTATGATAGATTATTAAAGAGTGTAAATAAACAATGGAGAATATCAATAAAGTCAAGGGATAATTATTCCAATGCCATAACATTACATTCACAAAGTATATTCCTCACTTCATCTAAAATTACATTCATAAAGCAAACAAGTATAGAGCAAATTTAAAAGTGAAAATTGTAACTAACTTGAAAAAAAAAATAGAGTGAAGGAGTGATGAAAGATAACTCACTTCAAAGCAAGTAAGGGAAGATAGATCAATTTGTTGATATTGCACCTCCACTTGTGAATCTGAAACAACCAAAAGAAAGGAAGATAGATAATATGTGTGGCTACCATTACTCAGCTTTACTTTTATCTCTTCTTTCTTCTCAAACATCAAGAGAAGAATGAAAATAATAAGCAATGTAATACAACATAAATAAGTAGCCTAACAAGAAGTGGTGTTCTGGAAGTTAATAAATGAAATCAATGGCACTCAGTTAATATGCATGAAAATAAAATCTGCGAACAAGAGATAGCAAAAGAGTCACTTTGGTGAAACTTGAAACATTCTATATGGTGCTAAGTTTTCTTCACATAAGAGTGAAGGAGATAATTAGATGCAACAGTCAACACTAACACACTTATGTAGAGCCAACAACCAGTAATCCAGCAGTGTAGGTTTGGGAGTATGAAGGGTTATTACTTAAAAGATTTCTTCCCTTGAAAATGATGAAATTCTCATTAGAATAAAACCAACCACAATTTTATGGTTGAACTAGTTTTACAAGTAATGACTGATCATCTCTAACAAAAGGTTAGTTTTCTTGAAAAAATAAATAAAAGAAAATCACTACAAAATTTTGATTGAACAGAGATACAAAAATTCAAATGAATTGCATATAACCCAATTGTTTAATAAAATAATATAAAAGGATGAAATCTATGAGCAAGAAGGATCTAATAAGTGAATAAATATCTTTAAAAAAAAGAAAAAAAGAAAAAAATACCTATCTTAATTTACCCAAAAGAAAATGTTTCAACAAAATGACAAAATTAAAAAAAAAATCATTTTCCAAGCAATGAACCTTACCATGCATTCACAGTAATTGAACTACATGCTTACCTTAATACCTCCAGGATTGTACTTCACATTGTAATTCTTGGCCAGCTCGTCATACCTTAAATCCATTTCCCAATAATTTAGTTAATCATAATGTAGTAAATTAATTATTGAGAAAATTTAATAACTCCAATTATATTGATTTTAAACTAATTTTAAAAATATTTTAAATATGTTACTTCAATACCCTTTCACATAAAGAATTTGTCCAATGCTCCTCAACTGATCATGAAGTACATACCTTTCCCAACTTTCCAAACTTCCAAATGATGCCATAAAGCAGAAAAACATTCTAAAAAAATAAAAAAAAATTAAGTAGAAAAGAAACAATGCTTATTATCGCATTTCCAGTAATATTATGGTCTCCACCCCATTTTGGGAGGCTTTCCATAGCTAGATATCACTGGATCTAAAAATACACAACATTTGAAAGATACAACAGACAGACAACACTTGGAGAAACAACTTAATTAAAATAAATTTTGCATTAGTTAATTATTTAGTTATTGAAATCACCCATTAGAACCAGAAGCATAGTGTTGTGGCTTCTCAGCAAAAAAAAAAGAGATTATAAAAAAAAGACTTGTAATTAACAGATTCGTTCAGACACACATACATATAAAGTAAACAAAACAAAGTGGAATTGAAACTTCATGCTCTACCAAAGCAAACTTTGGTAGATACTTAATTCTTGGTCCACAGAAATCAGATACTGCAACAGTTTGGATCATCATGATGGCAGCACCTATAATTAACAGATGTCACCTCCATCATACGCTTACACGTGGGATTTGGGCATGTTATGGTTGCTAGCACATCTAAAGTATAATTATCAATTATTTTAGGAATTTACTCTGTTAGTGTTCTGGATTATTGGACTGATTTTGACGAAATTGGCAAGCAGTGAATCATTCTACTAAAACACAAACAGTACCTTAACTGATAGCTTTTTAAATGGAATCAGGCTTGAAACTTATACTAGATCAGTGCTAAACAACACAAGCTCATTTATGACAAAATCAGAAATCTTTCCTCTAAACAACCCTTAACAGCTAATTTGGACTCCAACTTACCGAATACCTTTAAAAAAACCTTATATAACTATATACACATTTCACTTTCACACGACCTAAGCAGCAATATACAAGCCCGAAAAGAGGAAGTTATGTGCACCCCACATGCTACCAAGAGTCTAATTAATACCAAGATAGTTAAGTTTAGGGAATACAACACAGTATAATTTTTTTATTTCTTTCTTAAATTTCTTTCCTAACTAATACTACTCGTTTGTCTTTCTATCCAACATTTATAACGTAATTAAACCCAAAAAAAAATTAAGGCATGGCAATAGTGCGTAGATTCAATTCACTATCCTCCAATAGTGCAATCTCTTTGATTTCTTGCAACATCTTCAAGACCTGCCACATAGTGGGCCTCTGCTCTCGCGAAGTCAAGCTACAAGTTGTCGCCACCTGAAGAAGCATGTCTATTCTGCTGTCTTCTCCCCCTTGTCATCCATTTGAAGGCTATGTCAAAGTCTTTCTCCAGCACATTCTCTTTCCATTTATTAAAATCCAGCACGGTTTGTAACATAGGCTCACCATGACCAAGAAGCCTTATGTGACGCCCTTTACTAAGGAGAACCCATCATAGTGGATCTTGTTTAAGGCAAAGCAAGCTCTTCACGGCTTCTTGAATCTCACAGTCCACGCCATCCTCGCACTTCTTTTTTAATTTCTTGCCATCTATGCTAATCCAAAAATAAGGAACCCTATCGGGTTCATCCTTCCCTAACTCATAGCGCTCTATTGTAACAGAGACGTGCTTGGAAGATTTGGAATTATAAAAAAAAAAGAAAATAAAAAGTGATGACTGTAGATCTGAATGAAGTTGGGGAAGGGGTTCAACCAAAACAACCTATCCTAGATTCCTTAGTTTCCTCAATCTCTATGCTATTAACAAAAACACAAAAAATAAAAATAAAAAATAAAAAAACCATCAAGCTGAATATGATGTTCTGGATTGGATGGTGGAAGTGGCAATGACCAGAACTGAAGCAAATGAATGGAAGAGAAGAGAAAGAGAGTACCTCCAGTAACTATGAGCTCAGCACGAGGTAGAGGCAGTGAACAAATGGAATAGCCACAGTACCTCTAGTAGATGAAGAGAGAGTGAGAGGCAGGGAATGCTTCCAGATCTTTTGCGCCACCACCGGATCTCTAGTGCCACCACCAAATCTGCAAAGTTTGGAGTTTTATAAAAAAAAATTGGATGGGCAAAGGCTTTGGTGCGTCGCAGATCTGAGAGGGAGTTTCAAATGGTGGAGCGGTTTCAAATGGTAGATTTGAGAAAGAGGTAGAAAAAATCAGAAGAGGAAAGTGAGAGGGCGAGGGCGAGAGAATGAGAGGAAGAGGGTGAGAGTGAGAGGAAACGAAATCAGAAGGGAGACTAAGAGGGAGAGTGAGAGGGAGAGGGAGTGAGGGGGAAACGAAATTTGGAAGGAAAAAAAATCACCACCAGTGCTTTTTAATTTGTCGGGGTTAAAAACCTCCACTGAAAGACGCAAAAACCCTTGCAAAATATATTTATTTATGGCGTTTGATAACCCCTACAAAAAAAGGCCGCAATTTAGCATTTTTTTTTTGTAGTGGCTGCTCGTGCTCTGCTCTTAATCTCAGCCCTCTTTCACTCTCCCTCTGTCCTCTCGTTTCGTCCTAGGCCCAGCCACCATCGTCACTAGTGACGTGAGATTTGAATAGATCTGAGCAGATCTGAACAGATCTACTGGTGTAGTAGTGCATGAAGGTAAATAGATCTAAACAACACCTCCCACCAGCTTGTCCTCTGCGTTGGTGGCTTCGCGCAGATGGAGGGGAGCGATGGAGGATGGCAACTCCTTGGGTGTGAACCTTGGTTCATGCTTCTAAGCTGCCTTGGTTTTTTTCTGTTGGTAGGAAAGATTGGCTGGTTGGTAACCTTGGGGGGATGGACTTGCCCACTGCCTAAGCTGATTAGTTGCATCTGTTTGCTCTGATCTGTTATTCTTTGTGGTCTTGAAGAAACGCTTTTATCTTTGAGGGGAAGATGGAGCTAGTGGTTCACTTTATTCCCAGGGTTGTGTGCCTTTTGGAGGAGTATGGTGCAACGTTATCCGTCAGAAGCAATGTGAGTACTGCTTCTATGCAGACAATCTATATTGCTTGGACCACTCCACCTCTCTTATCTATTTCTTCCTAACCCGATGACCCAACCCGATCCAACCCATCTATAGGTCGGGTTGGTTCGGTTCGGGTTACCCAAATTTTTTTTCCAAACCCGACCCGACCCAACCCGACCTCAACTAATTGGTTTAGAGTTTTTTATCCCTAAACCCGAATCAACCTGACCCGTGTATAGCCCTACTCCTACATATTCTCTTGTGTAATGAAAAACTCAAAATCACATCGGTATTTATAAAATAAGTATGAATTGGTTAATTTTATTTAATTAAAAAACTTAATGTTCAAAATAAATTGTTAACAATGAATTAATTTAAGAAAAACCAATATGCCAATCAACATAACAATCATGGCAACCAACTAGATAATCAACAAAGTGACTAAGAAACAAAGCAAACTATCCACATCAATCCACAATCTTATTTTTTTTATATATATATATATATATATATATATATATTAACTCCTTAGCTAAAAATCAATTATGTGCAACTTTTTTCTTTAAATAAGCACAACTTAAGAAACTAAGGCAGGTGCTATGGTGCACCCTGCTAAGTTTGGGTGTACCATACACCTTACATTTTACCTGTTGTAGCAGACTTTTTTTTTTTTTTTTTTTCTGAGGTTGCTTCTTTTTTTTTCAATTTTTTTTCAAGCCATCATTGTCGGCCACCGGCCGCCACCATCGACCGCCGGCCACCACGATCGCCGGCCGCTAGACACTGCCGCTGGCCACCACCGCCGGCTGCCGCCCCACCTCCGACTGACTAATGTTCACTTTTTTTAAAATTACACAACTGTGTCGATAATACCAATTAAAATTATATCAGTCTTTATATTTTTTTATAAATAACTGTGCTCACTAAATTTTTTTCCTAAAATTATAACTGTGTTTATTTAAAAATATTATAAATTTTAATTGATAATATTTATACAGTTATACAACTTAAAAAAATTAGAGTTGACCGATTTTTCTAAAACTGTAACTGTGTTTGTTGAAAAAACTTATAAATTTTAACTGATAATATTTATACAATTATACAACTTAAAAAAGCTAAAGGTGTCGACAAACAACAGACAATGACCTATCAACCGATGACAATGATGGTAATAATATGTAAAAAAAATATAAAACCATAAAAAAACTAAAAAAAGAAAACCAAAATAATTAAAAAAACCTGCTTAATAGGTTTCCTTTAATTGATACAAACTATTAATTTATTTTATAAATAAATAAATAACTTAAATTAAATGATATACTATACACTCTTTTTTAAAAGATATATATTAGACACCACCAAAAAACTAATCCTAATCATAACTCTTAACCCAAAAGTATTCACTTAGCCATAAATTGACCCAAAATCAGAAACATGAAAAAAGAAGAAGACAAAAGTCCAAACCCATTCTCTAAAACAGAACCCACACTAAGAGAGACTCAAATCTTTTTAAGAAAAAAAAAATCAACTCTTTTGAGAAAACACACTGGGACGACGGGGGGGAGCAGAGGGTTGCTCACGTTGTTGGAGCGGCGACGCTATGGTCGGCGACTCGGCGTGCGAGGAAGAGGTGCGACAACGCGTGGGTCTAGTTACGGCGGATCTGCGGTGACACAGGCGGTGGTGGCTGGTGGTTCGAGTCTTACGGGTGTGCGGCGGCGCGGTGGCAGCTCGGCAGCGTGGGTCTTGAGTTTGGTGGTGTCGTGGCCATGGTTGCTGTTGTGGTGGAACTGTTTGAGGTTCTGGCCATGGTGGTTCCTGGCTTAGGGGACGGTGGAGCGGTGACAGGAGACAGAGATCAAGGCAGAGGCGTGACGGTGCACGGCGGTTCAGGCACGCGGTGGTGGTCGCTGTCGTGGAGGAGCGCGATAGTTATGTCTTGGGTCTGGTCAATGACGGTAGAGGCAGGGGAAATGGAGTTTCCTGTGTTTTGGTCCTTTGGGGGTTTTTTTTATTACTATTTTATTTTTTTAATTTGCAGCAGGGAAGATCCTGAAGGTGTGGTTGGGTTTTGGTGTTACAGAGGTATAGATTTGTGTTCAAAGTTTATGTTTTTGGGTTTGAGATATGGTGCTGTGTTTAGCTAGGAGTGGGGTGTTGAAGTTTTTATTTGTATTATGGGTTGGGTTGAAGTTGATGCACATCAGGTGTTGAAGAAAACCTATGCATCCTAATGTTGCTCATGATATGAGAATACTTGCCAAGTTTTTGTTTCACAGGGATGAGGATGACCCAGAGAATAACTCTCTTTTAACAGAGAAGTTAATTAATGATAATGCAAGTTGATTCTGATTTTACTGTAGTTTTGTCTAAATCTCAGAAATATTACCCGAGGAGGAAAAGAGAGCCCAAATGTTAGGTTTTCTTGATTTATTTTGCATGGGTTTTGGTTTATGTCCTCTCATTTTTTTTTCAATAAATTATGGTGCCGGTCACCTTGTCTTTAAAAAAAAAGAAGATGATGCACATGAGGTGATTGATGATTTGTTTAAAAAAAAACTTTGGATGATATATTGTGCGTGTGTGCTGTTATGGAAGTGCAAATGTGACAGTAAAGTGGTTTATAAATGAAGAGAAAGAAAAACACTGATGACAGAAGCAAAATATTCATTTCAAGGGCAAAGAGCAAATTCAGAGGTAACAAGGGAGCAAAATGTACAATATGAGTTCACCTCTCTGTAGATACTGTAACAAAACGAGTAAATCTTCATTTTAATTCTTGAAATTATATACATTGGTCACATTAGTTTTTGACTTTTTAAAATTAACAACTTAGTCCCTGAAATAAAAAACGTGAATTACGTTAGTTTTTGTATTTTTTTTTTGTCAGTTAAACTTGACCGATGCGCACATGTGACACGTTAAGTGTCATGTTGGACGCTGATTTAGTTCCTACCTCCTTCAAAACGACACAGTTTCGTGTTTCTACCAAAACACAAAGCTTTATCTCTGAAACGATGTCGTAGACGAGATAAACCCTCTTCTTCCTCTTTCACCAAAAACAACGTCGTATAGGAGGTAGAGGGAAATTTTTTTAGCTTCGCCCCCAATTGCAACGGCATATGAAAACCCTAAGTTCCTAATTCGTATTCCAATCCCAAATTCCCAAAATTTCACTAGATTTCTTTCCCCAATCAACCTCGTTTTGTTCTCAATGCTCTCCAGCAATGTTGAGTTCGTCATCTTCCTCGTGGGATTCGAGTTGCAGAAATGTATGTTCCCTAAACTCCAAATATTCCCTATTTTGATTGTATGTTTGTGGTCCTTGCTTTCCCTTTTTGGTGTTGTGGTCCTGCTTGTCCTCTATTTTCGTTGCAATGTGGTCTTGCTTGTTCCATATTTGGTGTACATTGCTCTTATTTTGATTGTATGTACATTGCTTCCATACTAGTGTGGTCCACTGCTTGTCTTCCGTACAAGTGTGGTCCTCTTCTTGTCTTCCATTGTTGCTGCGTGTGTTCCCCTTGTGTGTGGTCCTGTCTTGCATGTTTTTGAACTTTTACATTTACCCACAGCACACAACGTAGTTGTAGTTCCCTTGTATTGCATGTTTTTGAACTTTTATATTTACCCATAGCACACAACATTTTTTTATATATACACAACACACATGTATAAGTGTTTAATAAGTTGTGTTTTGTTGTGTGTATCATTCTAGATTGTTAGACTTGTGCTTCATCATGGTGGTTTTTTTATTCAACAAATTGGAAACAAAGTTTCTTATCATGGGGGTAGAGAAGAATGGTGGCCTGAAGCCGATGAAGACCTGTTGGATGTGTTTAGTTTGATAAATTTTTCTAAACAAATTGGTTACCATAAGGTGGACAAGTGCTATTGGTTGATGCCTGGTAAAGAACTAGAAAATGGTTTAATGGACATGAGGACAGATTCTGATGTTCTACGGATGGTTGAGGCTTCAAGGATGAATAATGGGGTTGTTCACTTGTATTATCAACACCCCATAATTGCTGACCCTAAAATTGTGTCATTACCTGATGAGGAGCCAACAAATGATGGCAATGAGACCCAGTCTGAGACACATTTTCTAGAGGAAGTCCAACCCCAACTAGCAAATGACCCTCAACAATAACAACATGTAGTTAAAGGTGCAGTTGATGAGACTCGTAGATCAAGTTCCTCTAGTGATGATTATGAAAGTGCAGAGGACAACCCTTATAGGCCTCCTCTTTTTGCTACTGATGAGGATGAGGATGAGCCTATTGCTAGTCTTTTGAAGAAGAAGAATAAAAAGGTTGAAAGCGTTGCTACGAATAAAGGAAAGAGGGTTGTACAGAAGAAGAAGAAGAAGAAGAAGAAGACCAATGTTGATAAATGCACTGTACCGAAGAGCACTACACCGAAGAGATGCAAGAAGAAAACTGCACCTGTCCCTGATGATGAGGAAAGTGACTTTGATAGTGATGCATCTTCCGGTATGATGTCATTACTTGCACTTTTTTACATTACCAGCTATAAGGTAGTATATTTTATAAGTATGTATTAAAATATTTTATAGATACTAATAGTTCCCTTAATAGAGAGTTAATGATCCAAGCCATTTACTGCCTCATAATATTTCTAGGTTTTCAGGTATTCAAGTTAATGATCCATTCATCAAGTTTACTTTGGGTATGATGCATTTGCAGATTATGATGAAGCAAGCGACTTTGATGCACCTGTGGGGAGGGGTTTAGGACACAAGCAAAGTTATGGACTAAATATTGGGGTCACTGAAGAAGCGTGTGAAGATTCTGATTACAGTTGAAAGTCTGAATACATGAAAACTCCAGTTACATCTGATGATGAGGGAACTACTAGAGAAGTGTACCATCAGTTCAATGAAGGTGCTGGATTTGGACATGTTAGGTTGGAGCTTGGAATGAAGTTTGTGACTTTAGAGGCATTCAAGCAGGGGGTTAAGGACTACACAATTAAGCTGGGTAGAGAAATCAAGTGGGTGAAGAATGACAAGGTGAGCGCTAGAGCCAACTGTAAGAATGACAACTGCAAATGAGTTATCTATTGTGCATGGAGTAATGTCACCAATAGTTTCCAGATCAAGACTTTCAATGATTAGCACAGCTGCGGTAGAGGGTTCAAGAATTCTCAGGCTAGCAGGAAGTGGGTGGTTGGTAAGTTGGTTAGAAAACTTAGAAAAAAGCCAACTCTGACCCATAGGTAAGCCTTTGATTACATGAAAGTCAAGTGTGAGGTACATTTGAATAATATCAAAATATACAGAGCTTTGAAGGAGGCAAGGAAAGTTGTGGAAGGGAATGAGATAGAGCAATATAGAAGGCTATGGGATTATTCTGCAGAGTTATTGAGGAGCAACCCTGGTTCTACTGTAAAGTTAGGTGTCATGGAAATTCCCAATCCCCCACCACAATTTGAAAAATTCTATGTATGCTTGGAAGCTTGCAAACTAGGTTTCAAGGCTGGCTGTAGGCCCTTAATTGGCTTGGATGGTGCTTTTATGAAAGGCTATTTTGGTGGCCAAGTTTTGTCAACTATTGGACAAAATGCCAACAATGATATTTTTGTCATTGCCTATGCCATCGTGGATGTGGAGAACAAAGTCAATTGGAAGTGATTCCTGACATTGTTGCATGAAGACCTGGGGGACTACAGGGAACATGGCTGGAACTTTATCTCAGACATGCAGAAGGTTCGCAGGGACTAATATGAATTATTTATCTACATGTTAGAGATTAATGTGAATTAGTTGTGTATGTTTCAGGGACTTATTAGTTGTCTATGTGTCAGGGACTAATAAGGAGTATTTTATTTTCAGGATCTGATACCAGCAATGCAAGAGGTGATGCTTGGAGTGCCTCACAGGTTCTGTGTTTGGCATCTGTGGAGGAATTTCACCAAGATGTGGAAAGACAATGAGTTAAAGGGCATGATATGGGAGTGTGCACGATCAACCACTGCGAGTGAGTTTAATGCAAACATGGAGAATGTGAAAAGGGTGAATGAGAAAGCATGGGAGTATCTAGCCAAGTGGCCCAAGGAAGCATGGACAAAGGCTTACTTCTCTGAAAGTCCTAAGTTTGATAAGATATGCAACAATGCATGTGAAGTTTTTAATGCAAAGATTGTGAAGATGAGAGGTAAGCTAATCTTAACCATGACAGAGGAGATAAGGTGCTATATAATGAAGACCATGGCTGCAAATAAGCTGAAGTTAGCAGGGTATAAGGGGACCTTAGCTCATCTACAACAAAGTAGGTTAGACAAGGAGAAAAAGGAGAGTAACAAGTGGACTCCTGTTTGGACTGGTGACCAGGAGTACCATAGATTTGAGGTGTAAGGCTTCTCGGGCAATGCGGATGTTGACTTAAACAAACACACGTGCACTTGTAAGTTCTGGCAACTCATAGGTATTAATCACACTTATTTAGTTTAGTGTAATTATATAAATTTTAGTTAATATTTGTTTATTTACTTACTTCAATTGGTTAAATGTGTTGTGATAGGTTTGTCATGCATGCATGCTGTTACTGCAATAGCATATGTTAATCACAAACCTGAGGACTATTCTCATGCTTGGCTAACAATGGTTGCTTATCATGCCACATATGACTACTTTGTCAAACCATTGAGAGGCCAAAGGTATTGGGAGCACACGCCACACCCTAAGCTTGTTCCACCACCAATAAAGAGGCCTATTAGACGGCCAAAAAAATAGAGAAGAAAAGATGGAAAAGAGAAGGATGTCAACCAGAACCCACACAAATTGAAGCGAGTGTACCCTGAATTTACTTGCTATAGGTGTGGTGGTTCAGGGCATAACAGAAAAGGATGCAAAGCCCAAGGAGTTCCTAAACCTAAAAGGCAGAAAAAAGTAACAAATGCTGGTGCTGGGGCAAGTAGTACTGGGGCTGGGGTAAATAATGTTGGGGCTAGGGCAAGCAATGAGCATGAGGCTTCAACAACTACTGAGGCTGAGGAGATAGATCTAACACAGCCTCATGTCGAGCAATCTCCAATATGTCCAAGTTCTTCTCAACCTCCCTATCCTGTGTGTTGACCTTCCTTTGATTCATTTGAATAGCTCTTGCACATTCAATTGTATTTTGTTTGACTCGTGTGCTTGTCTTTTCTGCAGGGATTCAGGTACAAACTCCCTATCAGACTCCAACCAGTTGTCCGACCACCTATTCCAACACACTCTGCCACTGCAAGTGCTGATATAAGACCTGGTCCAACACCCGTTAGTGTAGAAACACTGGCAGCAACAAGTGAGGGTACAACAACAAGGTTCATGAGGTTCATACCAACTCTTACTTTGAGAGGTGCTCCACCAAAGAAGATGAATTAAAGATTTGTCCCTGTTGGATGCTGTGTAGGGTCTGCTTATAATGTACTTAGGAATATTTTGTAAAGGGCTTATAATGTAATTGGAAATATTTTGTAAAGGGCTTATAATGTAATTGAGAATATTTTGTAAAGGACTTATATTGTAATTGGGAATATTTTGTAAAGGGCTTATAATGTAATTGAGAATATTTTTGTTAAGGGCTTATAATGTAATTGGGCCTATTTTTGGCAAATGATCAATATAGAAGTTTTACACCTGTGGATGTATTTTGAATGTGTTTACAATATTGTTCCATTTGTGTTTAGTGCCTCACATATACTGTTTTGAACTATGTTAATTAATACATAGACTTGGAAGATCAGCTTTGTGTATTATTTGCAACTTGAGTTTTGAATTTCCTATTAAAAGTATGAGTTTTTGCAGGACATTTCTATTATTGCTTTTGGATGAAATCAATGATGAGATTTTTTTTTCCTGCTCATTTTAATTTGTTTGCAATATAAATATATTCAAACATATGAGTCTTTCTCTTTACCATAGATCTTGCGATATCTAAAAAAATGAGGTTGGTGTAGTCTGTTAACATATATGTTTGTGTTTGTTTGTGCATAGGGATACCTTTGTTTAGATATATACTTTGAATGTGCAATGACATTACTACA
Organism: Ormosia semicastrata; assembly: GCA_029884595.1. Taxonomy (NCBI): domain Eukaryota; kingdom Viridiplantae; phylum Streptophyta; class Magnoliopsida; order Fabales; family Fabaceae; genus Ormosia; species Ormosia semicastrata. Next base: position 101,938,852 of record JAQQTO010000063.1, read on the forward strand.
AGACCTGTTATCTAGATTTTGTCAATTTTTTTCTTACAAGTAACATCTACGTATAGTTGATGAAATCATTATTGAATATAGACTTCTCTTATACATATATATAAATTTTTAATCAAATTCTGTAGAAAAGGGGAAATAAAATATAAAAGAAAAAGAAATTTTGTTTTAGAGAATTTGAAACTGATGCTTGCTTTTTTGTGCCAAATTCTTTTTGAGATAAGCAAAACAAATGGAAACCATCTACTTGTGGATGAAAAATATAAATACAGATCAATGTGGATCCGTGCAAACCATCTACATTAAGCTCTTGAACTGGTAAGCTTTCATGCTACTACAATTTCAAAATGATCATGTGCATATGACAGATATTTCAATATATAGTGTTACACAAAGATAAGATTTTGAATTCAATTTCCAGGCATTTTTTCTTCATAGCAATGCTATACGTGTGTGGCCGTATTCTCAGTCAACAACTTGTGAATACAGTGACCTCAGATAAATTCTTCTATAGACTTGTGAGCAACCTTATCAAGTATCAGATGGTTATATGTTACTTCTTATATATTGTAGGTTAGTACTTTCAAATGTTTCACTCAAAGGAATATTGATGTGTGATTATCCCACCCCAATTATTGTCAACCAAAATTTGGTACTAGAGGAAAAATAAATAATTATTTATGTTCACTGAAAATTCCTATAGGTTCTGTCTTTGTTGGATACGTTCCTCAAAAGTTTGAGTCAATTCTATTGAATAACTTAATTTTGCTATCTGATATTATATTATTTTGGTCTGCTGCTTTGGTTCAAGTGTTATGTTGCTGTGTAAGTTAAAAAATTCATTCCTGAATAAGTCGTTTCATCTGTGATTTCAAGTTTTGTATGGTTTATTCTTTCATTAAAGAAGAGATTTTACAAGTATCAATTTGGCTAGTATGCATGGACACATATGATACTTATTGTTGTGTTTACCCAGTCTGCATTCACTGTAGCCAATATATTTGAAAGGATATTCTAGTAACATGACTTCTGATATATTACTAGATGATGAAATCTATATTCAAACATATGAGTCAAATTCTTGGCTATATTATGATCTTGGACAATTATTTGGTGGTTAGTTGTAGTGTCTAAAAGTCAGAAAGAAAGTGAGTATTTAAAGTTTGCATATAGTCACAAATACCAATGCACATTCACAATGAGTTTTAACAACTCAATTTTCATTCACAGTTACCTAATTCCCCAAACTAAAAACACAACATCACCATTACACATTCCAAATTTAATTACCTACTTCCCTAAACAAACTAAGCCCCGCATTATGATAAAAACCAGTATCATAATACACTAGCCAATTACACAATATCTTAACATCCTAACTTCAGCTTCTAAGCTTCCGATCTTCCAAGCAACATTCAATCTCCATTCTTGATTCTCACTTGTAGCAGCAGCCCTACAACCAAGTTCAGTTGCAGCTTCAGTGGCAGTTTCAGTAGCAGGTTCAATGGCAATCCCAATTCCATTATCTTCTACCCCATTATGAACCAAGAAAAAATAGTTACAATGGTCACCATTCTGCAAACCATCACATACACAACATAGCTCACATTGCAAATTAAAAACCAAAAACAACAATGCTCATCCAAACAGCTCTACTTCACTCAAACTCTTACCTTTGCCTTGTACTTAAGGCAGCCATAGAATGGTCTACCAGGGTTGGCCGTGGTTTTGGATCTTCTTACCACCGTTGTCAGACCACAAAGGCAAAGTTTATCACTACCAGTTCTTCCCCTATGACGAGACGAATTGGGTGCACTCCCACTCCAACTTCCTTCAGTGTTTGATGATGCAAATTGGGATGGGTTTCCACCACCCATCATCTCCTAGCCTTGCCAACCTGAGTTACGAAATTGGGGTTGTTCTCTAGGTTTGCAGATGGGAAATGGGTGTCCTAAGTTACAGTAATGGAATTCAATTGGGGTTGGGGAGGAAGAAGAGAGTTTATCTCGTCTACGACGTCGTTTTAGGGATGGAGCTTTGTGTTTTGGTGAAAACGTGAAATTGCATCGTTTTGGGGGAAGTTGGAACCATATTAGCGTCCAACATTGCACTTAACGTGCCACGTGTGTGCGTCCGTCAAGTTTAACTAACGAAAAAAGACACAGGGACTAACGTGACTCACATTTTTCTATTTCAGGGACTAAGTTATTAGTTTTAAAATGTCAGGGACTAATGTGACTAGTGCATACAATTTCAATGACTAAATTGAGCGTTTACTCCCAACAAAACTAGAGAACCAAAGCCTTTTGTTCCTCCACCTCTTTCTTTCTCCCCCCAAAACCCTTCTTCCTCTGATATATTGTTCCTTGCTTTGCAGTGTGCAGAGTCCTATATTTGTGTGTGCAGTGAGGTAATGAGGGGCAATGCAGCTTTGTCTATACTAGGTGGGAGTGTACTAGTGTGGGTTAATAAAATGAGACAAAAAAAAAGAAGCACAAAATGCCATAAAAAAAGACAAAGAAAACAAGAGGTAATCAGAAGAGATTTTATTTTTTATTTTTTCAAGTAAAATATATTTTCTTTTTTTTGTTTTTTATTAAAAAAAAGGTGACATAAAAATAAAACTAAAAGTTGGGCTACAGATTTAGGAGTAAACTTAATGAGTCGATAAAAGTGAGCTTCAAAATAAAAGGTTAAAGTTAAATGAAGATATTTTTTTATTGTTAATTATTTAACTTAAATTTTTTTTATACTCGGTCAAAATTAGGTGTTGACAGTGCTGTCATTCACCTAGGTCGGCAAGAGGTTGTTTGATTTGGACAACGTGTAGAGGATCATCTATTGTTTTGTGGAGAAGGGGAAGAGCATGTTGGTCTTCACCACTCGTGACTTCAGGATGACCTAATCCGGTGTAATGAAACGCGTGGCCAAGAAGAAGAAAAAAGGTTGAGAGCAAGAGAAACTGAAATAAAACTTTACTATGTCATTCGAGCTTAATTAAGACAATTGTAACCGGGCTATGTAACGTTTCTCTATTGTAGTTTTTCGTTTTGGTACCATCTACCAAATTTGCTAAAACAAATTTTATAAAAAAACACCTTTAAGGATTGTGTCAAACGTGTCAAACTTTGGGGATACTGTTTTCCCCTTCACAAGGTAGAAACTATGATTTCCCCTTAATTTGTTAAAGATGAATTATATTACTACAAAACTATTTTATGATTACCATACGAAATAATATGAGCAAATATAAGAATAGGATATCATTTTAAACCTTAGTCATGAAATGTTTCCCACTTGAAGAAAAATATAAGTACATAATCTAACTAAATTATTACTCACGCCAAAGTTTTAATCGCAAAACTTTCAATTTCCATCGAAGGACAGTTATACAGCACAGAATTAATCCAAGTTTTGGTTTTGAAGGTGAATAACATTGCAAGTGCATCATATTATTGCTGATATTAAGGACTCTCTTTCACGCTCTTGCTTTTGTAATTGGGCTACTAAAGAAGCCCATGATTTGCCAACTTTCTAACTCACAGCCTGTACATGACTGCAACTGGCCCCCTTTTTCTAGTGTAATGCTTAGAGACTAGTAAAGTGGTGTGATATAGGAGCAGAAAAAGCCAATGAATCAACCAGTATGATGGAACATCATCTACAAGAAAGTTTTGGATTTGATATATGCTAGTGATCCTTTATTAGTAGGTCATTTGTAAGACTTTACTATGACTTGTGGCATTGCCCTAACTTTAGAAAGTGTAGTCTCTCCTCTCTTAAACTTTTGTTCCCAAAAACAAAAAAAAAGAGCATAAGAAAGCTAAAGATTGAAATAAAGGGAGGTACAGAAAGGACATGAGAATTAAAATAGGATGCATGAAAGATGGACAAGGAGGGAGGAGGGAATACAAGTTACAACGTACAAGCATTGGTTTAAAACAACAGGGCCAAGTTCAAGCACTGCAAGTTTGACACACAACAGCTTTATTCTTCTATCTACATTGTGATGTGTCCTTCACAAAGCAACCAGAAGCAACAGCATGATTCTCAAGTCTCAAGTCTCAAGTCTCAAGTCTCAAGTCAAGAACCTTTCCAACAAGTTCCCAAAGAAGAAGCTTGTTTTAGCCCATCCTCGGGTCTCTGGTGCTTTGGCATTGGCTGGTACCTTCTTCACATTGACCATCATTGTCTGGCCAATTTCTTTACGTAGTGCTTCCATGATCTTCATGTCCACTGGGTTTCCAGATGCATCCCTCACGTAGAAGACATTCAGTCCTTTCTCCCCTATGGTTGATACACCTGCCCTACAAACTGTCAAGCCATTCTCTCGTAGAATCCTAGTTACTTCAGACAGCAAGCCCACTCTATCCTTTGCACACAGCTCAAGGCTCACACCCTGTGTCCATCATCCAGAGGATCAATGGTAACAAGACTAAGATCTTCTCTATTTCTTGAAATTAATTCATAGTATGAATAAAATGTCAAATAATGAATATGATAATCTGCTAGTCTAGCATATGACTGATGGTGACATTTGTCACATTAACTCAATTTGCATATTATTTTCCCTCATCTGTATGTTATCTATTCTAAGGTTTTAGGGATGCGGATGATGGAGCACATAGATTCTTAAGCTCTATTGAAAGCAAAAGACCATCACTGTCACCGATTCATTAGTGGATATGATGGTCAGATACAATCTGATTGGAACTTAGCCCCTTGTATCTGCCGTACCATTGCAACAATACAAGTAGATAGCTGCAGATGCAAAATGTATTAATTCGGTTAAACTCAGAAGACTTTCTGCTGTAGAATTACATACACAGAAAGAAAGAGGGAAAGAAAATGAGGAGAAAAGAACAGTAGATGAGTGACTTCAGAAGAAGATATACGAAGCAGGGGCAAATTCATGTCAAGGGAAAATTAAGTCACTAGATAAGATAGTTAAAACAAAGATTATTGGAAAACTATCTCAAGAAACCACGTTCCTTAATAGAGCATGGAAGACTTACTAGGAGCTGAGAAACAGAAGTTCATCCCTGTCTTCCTTTTTTATAAGGGTTAAAGAAGCGTATAGAAATCAAATTTAAACTGCAGATTACCTCGCTTACTCTTCTTTGAATAGCAGCTTCAATGCATTTGATGACTCTTTCTTTCTCTCCTTCAGTATCAAGCATGTATCCATCCATGTGCCGAATAAAGTACTCCTAAAATTACCACATCAACTCTTTAGTCCACATTTCTCATGTTGGTCTTTTAATTTCTCTATTAATTCCTCGTATGTCTGAATTTGTTTCAACTAGGTCATTGTCATTTCTTACACCCTACATGCTTCAAACATTGTGGAACAATTGAAGCAAATTTAGACATACAAGGATTCAATCCAGAAAATTAGTAGTAAAGAAACGATGTATTTTTCAAGGATCAAGATATTAGTTTTGTCTAAAAACATATTAATTCAATTTCTTCCCCCGGCCACTTGAAGTCACAAACCCTCTGATGTTAATATTGGGGTTAGCAGACCAAACCAAAAGGTAAATTGATAACAAATAAAGAGTGCCTATGAGTGATTAGTAAATTAACATACAGAAAGGATTATTGTAAATAAATAATGTATACCTGGGATGCATAAGGGCCATCTGATGAGATTGTGGCATGGAAAACAACATACTGCATGTCAGTGAGTGTGCAAACAATGTCAAACATCAGTTTTGCCCGATCTTTGCATCTCACACTAACCACTGAGTACCCTTTTTCCTCACAACGTTCTATTCTGATTTTTGGCCTGAAAGAGGGAGGACAATCAACATCTGTTGTTGTTACTCCAGCACTTTCATAATCCCGATCAGCAAACAACATTTGGTGAAGCCGCCGATCCATATGGGTGAAACCCATTGAGAAACTAGTCCGAGCCACTTTCTCATCATCCTCACATCCACGTAGGATGTGGTTGAGCTGCTCCTCCATAATAGATAATCTGTTGGGTTTGTCCACAGATTGGTTTGTAGCATCATTGACATAAAGGACACAAGCTATTCGCCTGTTATGAGTCCAAACTTCAGCTGCAATCACATTGAAATGGAGGCTGGCAAGGACAGCTGATATCTCAGACAAGAGACCTGGGCGATCTCTACCAATGAGCTCAATGGCTGTATGATCACCAACAGAGTGCACCCCAACCCGTTTGCCTGGCCAACTCTTCACCCCTTCTGTGCTCTGGCCCTTTGGTCCTAGAGCCTATTGTAAGAAAAACTGTTAACAAGTAGCCCTCAGTAATTGATGTGTGCAGTATACTTCCGTCACTACAAGGGAGCTATACTTTGTAATTAAGGAAATGGCAGGGGAGCTAGTAGCATGAACCCGATAAATGGTTTCTTTTAGATTTATGAGTAATATCACTAGGTGATTTCCAAGTTAGTGTGGAAGTTCCTACGTAAGTTTATAATTTCTCTCCAAGTTTGGAAGTGCTTGAGACTCAAAAAATGAGAGAGGGGTACAGGTCATATCTGGTTTCAAATTTGGTGTGAACCCATGTATCTGGTTTATACTACTATCAATGCTTATGGCAGAACAAAGTAAGATTTCTCAATCATGTATGGTTCTTTTTTTAAGACAGATAAAGCACATTATTCAAACAATCCTCCCTTTAGAAAAGTTTTAAGATGGTTGTGCTATTTCAATTCATTAAATTGATAATTCGAATCTTGGTTTCATATCTTACTATAAGAATATATCGGATAAATAAAAAGGAGAAAGAAGATGTATACCTTTTCAATGAAGTCAATGGTTTTGCAGTCTGTTATCTTCTTTCCTTGCTGATCCGTGACATGAAATACTGTTTATTCAATTAGCGGAACATGTTAACTACTTGATTGAAAAAGGAATGTTCAGGCAAGTCTGAGCATGAATGTGTGTGTGGGATAGTGTGTATGTGTGTGTGTGTGTGTGAGAGAGAGAGAGAGAGAGAGAGAGAAAGAGAGACCGCAGATATGGGTTTAGCTATAAACTCATCTCATATTCATTTCCATGACAATTTTTGAGTAACTATGTCTTTCTTGGTCTTCGACAAAATTGTTCACACAATTTCGGGCCGAGAGTGGTAATTAGGTAAAACTCTCCTCAAAGTAGCAACTTTAAGATTCAAACCCCTGACTTTGCAGGTAAAATTTGCCTTAGGTCACAGTCTACTTCTACTGCAACCAACCACTTCTGGGTTTTGAGTAACTATGTCTATTTGAACTAGAAGTGTTTTTTGCTGTCCAAGTACTTAATCTAATAAACAATAAATTATCCATCTTTGTGGCTCAATGATGCAAAGACACATATAAATACACATAGACAAATGACAATAATGAACAGCAACTTGATAGCAACCGATGTTCTCAATAATTACCAGCTTTTAATTAGGGTGATAACAAGCGTGAACAGCACACATCTGTGTTGTCAATGCATTACCAATTCAAGTTTCAATTCAATCGCAAACATACCATCCATAAACCATCCACCATCAGAAGATACGTAAGCTTTGGTAATTATGAAGTCAAGGTCTGTCAGGATTTGCACAACTTCCAGCAGAATTCCAGGTTTGTTAACACTATCAACCTGCATTTTGTTTTTGGATAAAAATAAGAATCCATTAGATATTGCATCCACTAATCTCCATACTAATGATTCTTTCAAGAACTATGGAAAAAGATTATCTGATGATGATCCAGTTGGGGTAGCCTTAAGCTGTGCATTGCTTACAAGGAATAAAGAAATCTTTTAGCATTGACTGATTGGGTTTAACAGGACTTCTATCTGTTTCATAAGCTTTCAGTTCAAACTTGCAACTACTTTTCTATATGAACTTCAAAAGTAGAAGAGGAAGAAAATATTGCTAAAGATAAGTTTCTGCAAAGGCAGACTAATCATAGGCAATCCAAAAAGTGGTATCACAGGTGGATAGACTAAGCATGATCCTCAAGTCAAATCAAGTTTGGCTGAAGTTTTAACTTTGGGTCACAGATTTGATTGAGGGCTGATAAAATCTCATTATGATATAAGATTAAAGTTAAATTCAATATAGTTTGGACAAAGAAAAGCTATAGGGTTCAAGTAATTTTAAAATCCACACAGGCTAGGTTTCCTAAGATGCAGTGGCCAAATCACGACTCACAATGAGGCCATGAAAAATATCATAATTAATTATTTTGAGAAATTATACCTTGATCAGTGTACAATCATGGCAACTATCATTGTCCACAGAGACCCTGCGAAGTGCAAACAGAGTTCACCATCAACAAGTCACTTCTTTCTGGGTATTAGAAATTCCCACCATAAACCCCAATTCCACAAGGTGTTTAACCTCTGACTCTACTAGGGATTGATCCAATGGCATCTTCCATATAACAAGGGCTGGTTAAGAATTAAAGACGCTTTTAATTTTATTTTATGTTGTTCTTTTCCTTTTACTTTTCTTTTACTTTTTTTTTTAAACCTTTTCAAGGATGAATTAAAGCAGTTAAGTAACACAAGGCTCTATTAAATCCATGAATACTAACACTAAAAAATCGTCTTACTTATGATTTGGTAATCCTTTTTCTTTTAATGCTTCTTGCTAAAGACTCTACATAATTTGCAGATCATTGAAAAAAGGAAACAAAAATTGTATTTCAAGGGAAGATAACAGTGAACCTTGGAGGATTGATTCTATTGCTGAAGTTCTCATACTCCGGATCAAAATATGGCCAACAAACTTTTGCCATTTAATCAACTTCTCCAGTCAACAGCGTGCTTAGTTTTCCCTGTATCAAAGTGAAGAAGTCTTGTCTGGTTAGAGGGGAAACAGAACCATGACTTTTTTTATCCTAATCTGCAGATTCCGTAATTCATAATAAGCTCGTAGAGGAAAAAGTACATTAACAAAAAACCAATCTTTTTTGGAGCTGGACAGCATGGTGAAGGGAACAATAATTTGTGGGTTATTAGCAAGTTTCTTGAACTTAATAGTTTTACCATATGATTGGAATAATGTTTCAAATTCAAAAAGAAGTACAACCACAATCAAAGGCTTATCAGTATCCTATCAATGTTTACGTGAGAAAGACAAACAAGACCATCTTGTTGTTCAGGGTTGACTGGATCAATATCATAGACATAGTCTACCCAATCCAGCAATCCCTACTTAATACTTATTGTAAAGTTGTATTGTGCAGTGTACGTAGAATTATTCTAGATAAATATTCACATAACAGTATCAATGTGTGCAAAGCAGATCACAAGCAACTATCGGAACTACAGCATAGCCGCATAGGATCTTGATCCACTAGTCATGTTTACTCTTTCTTTTGGTCAATGATCTTGATCCAATTTAATGGACAAAATTGCTGTACTGGTGCATATTCTCAACAGAGCAGACAAAAAATGTAAATAACCAAGTGAATTGTATACTTCCAGAGATCCCATCATCAATTAGATGGATGCTTATGTTGTGGTGCATTATAGTTTTATGAAGTGTCTATTTCTCTCTTTTTTAATATGTCGTGGGTGTCAGCAGTGGTGGTGGTCTTCTTCTTTTAATATGTTGTGGGTGTCAGCAGTGGTGGTGATAGAGACGTGGTCAATGCAATGCTTTAAGCTTCTTCTTCTTCTTCTTTTTTTATTATGTTGTGGGTGTCAGCAGTGGTGGTGATAGGGACGTGGTCAATGCAATGCTTTAAGCACACCTACTTCAAGCATTCTTCCCATAACAGAATCCACATCCTTCGTCTCTTGACCATTGAACATGATTTTAGGAATAATGCAAGTACTGAACGTTCGGACTTCGGTGTCCAGTAGATTATCAAATGCACAGAGAGAGAGGCACACACAGGGAGAGAAGAATAAAGAGTTAAAGAAGCTGCCAGGAGAATCACGGCATCAGTAAAAGGAGACATTTTCGGTGCAAAACCTGGATGGCTATACTAAACAATCCAGTGGAGTATATTATAGCCATAGTGGAAATAGAAAAAGCTTTTACCTTTTCCCTTTCTTCAGAGCTCCGAAGTAAAGCATTTTACTTTACGAATAAATAATCAAAGTTCACACCATAAATTGGTTTGGGTCATAAAAAAGCAAGATGGTCCCTCTGGTTGAGAGCTGATCATTTCACTTTTCTAAATAACCACATGTAAATTTTATTTTAAAAAAAATGTAATCTAATAACACAAAAAGGAGTATAAAAAGATGTTTAGAAGATAATAAAAAGCTCATATATTTATCACTGCTCTGTATCAAGATAAAGAAAAGAATAAAATTTGATACTAATTTTTTTTAATTCCTTTAATTATTTTTTATTTGTTACTTCTAATTTTATTTAATTAAGTTAATAAATATATAATATAATAATAATTAAAAGAATTAAAAAAAATTAGAACCAAATTTTATTATAAAGAAAAGAACAAAACATCCTTAGGCTTTCCAAGCCTATACTCTGACAACGAGACTTTGCCACGCACATGTAAAAAGGTCGCAAACGCTTAGGTGAAAACCGACCACAAATGACTTGAAAGTGACATAAAGATTTGATTCTAATTTTAATCGGAATACTTATTTTCTTTGCATTTCTTTCTTTTTGAATTTAACCATCGCACAAGGTACATCCATGCCAAATTGCCACCACCGAATTATCTATAATTATCTCGCGATGCATAAAGGTCTCCTCTCACCACCATCCAACCTGATGACCTAACTAACGCCCTTTACTAAAAATAAAATAAAATAAAAAAACCATTCCTTTGTGGTGACTTTCCTTTCTACATATTTTTAAGAATAAATCAAATAAAATGTCAACAAGTGAAAATTTGTATGGCCCTCTTATTTCATTAAAAAAAATTAAAATTTTTGGGAGTGTTGGGAGGAGACAAATCTGGGTTGGGATGAGAAAATTGGCAACCTCAGGGTTAATACTTAATACCCCATTGATGGGTCTATTTTCCAAAGTACCAACCTCATAATTACAAATTAATAATAAAAAATGAAACTAACATCAGTACTTTGTTTGGATAAAAAGAAAAATGAAAAGAAAAAAAATAAAAAATAAAGAGGAGAAAAAATAGAAAGAAAACACTTTTTCTCTTCTAATGGTTGGTTGAAGAAAAAGTAAAAAAAAAAATGAGAAAAAATATTTTTCTTATATGATTGTGTAAAATAGTGAAAAAAATATATAAAATACCTATATTTCTTTATTATAATATAAAAAAATATACATGCTTTTAGTAAGTTTATAATTTTAAAGCAAAAATAATTTTTCTCCCATTTTCTTCTCACAAGGGAGAAAAAATCTCTTAGTGGGTGCATCACTATTTTCTTTCTTGCACCCTTTTTTTTCATTTAAACAAAACCCTTTTTTTTTTCATTTAAACAAAAGAAAACACCAAAATTTTTCAATTTTCTTTCTACTTATTTTTTCTTCTCTTATTTTCTTTTGAAACAGATAATAGTGTTTTTTTTTATGCAATATGGACAATAGTTATGCTGCACAATATAATATTTAAGCCATAAGAATATATATATATATATATATATATATATATATATAAGTACCACGGAGAGTGGACGACGTCAATTTTTACATTGTTGGGATCCTCTACAATTTTCTTTTAACTATAGATGATTTCTACCGTTTAAAAGTAATTTTTTATCATAAAATATTAAAGAAAAAATGGTATAAAAGTAATTCTTTTTAACTACAGAGATCTTCGGCCTTTTTTTATCCCAAACTGTTCCACCCTGCAGTTCGCTTTGAACTGCAGCCTGCTGGTGATCCGGATCTTTAACCACCAAAGTTAAAACCGCCAAAATTAATCAAATAATTACCCAACTGAAATGGCTGCGCAAGAGCAACCCCTTTATAGCTACTGCTACTTCGTCGATATCGGCAATTCTAAGCTCCATGTATTTCTAGTTAATTTTAAAAAAATATTAATTTTTTAAATATAGTTTTATTATTATTTTATTTGTAAACTACTTTATGTTTACCTAATAATACTTATAAAAAGTAATATTATATGCACATATCACAAAGTTACATATCCCTCACTGTACCAAAATGAGTGGCTGTAAATTTTTTTGCCATTGCTTTACACATAGCTCAAAAATTTTCAACTACTCGTTGCAATTTATACGAGGGTTATATGAGATTATTATACATTACTCTACGTACAAAACCTTAGGAAAATGATTGTCCTCCACTTAAGATATGATGAATATATGTTTATTATATATTTGTGTAAAATAAGTGTTAAATTAAATTATATGTAATTGTAATATTTTTATGAAATATAAAATATTTATGAGTAAACTAAAAATAATTAAAGTATAAAAATTGAACTAATATAGAAATAGTTAATCCTTAAGATAGAAGCCCGTAAAAAAGGCTAAAAAAAAAATAGAAGAGATAGAAGCCCCCTCTAAGAAATCTGAAAGAGAGGAGGTTTATCTCACATGGCACTTGCCCGCCGAAATCGAACAGTTTTTTCGATTGGAAGAATTCTTCGATTCGACGACGACGATTTTCTCGATGAGTTTAAGTGTTTAAAGTACATGTGTCCCATTCAAGTGAAAATGCGTAGAAAGAAGATAATTATTCTTAGAATTTGCGTGGGTGAACCCAACCAGCTGAAATCAACATTCAACAATCGCAATTCACAATAGGATTTGCAGAATAAGCACGTACCTCTTATTTAAAGAAAAATAAGTTCCTGCAAAGATTCCAACACCAAGACAAACTTATAGCTCTCAATTTCTCACATCCTCGACAGCGCAACGCAGAGGGTGATACTGATGCCGAGATACGTCTATCTATAGATAGAGAGAAATGAGAAATAGCAGAGAACACAGAGCACTTTAGGAGAAACCTTTGTGTCTCTGTTCTGCTGCCGATGTTGTTGGAATAACAAATAACGCTACGTGCAAAGCAAATGGAACACGGGGAAACTATTAAATATTTATAAAAGATAGGATTTTGCGTTACTGTACCTGATAAGGAGATTAAAAGTAGAAATTTTTAATGAAAATAAAATATTTAATGTATTAGAAATTGAAAATATTTTATCTTTTTATTTAAAACTATATACATGAGCTTTTTTTTTTAACAATTATTCTGAGAGCACTTATTAGTAAAATTAAAAAATAAAACGTTACTCTATCATAACTTTTTTTTTAAATTTTTTTTGACAGAATAATATAATATATGATTTTTGGATAAGTGGGTAGTTTTTATCATTTTTATTTTCTCCAACAAGTATTACTTAATCTAGTTGGATTTTGTTATAGTTTTGACAATTTTTTGAAAAATTATTATCTTACATCCTTAAAAAAGTGATAAAAAATATACAATAAATAATATTAAATGATGTGTGAAAATAAGTTTATATATTATTTAATGTAAAAATATAAGAGTTATAATTTTTTAGGTGCATAGCATTATTTAAATAATATGAATTTAATTAATGACCAAAAATAATTTCATTTGTTTAACTAGTTAATAATTTGAAAAATGATGTGGTGAACAAACACTTCCTTATTCATTAGACCTGGACAAACAAATCATGTCTCACATATTAGTCTGCATAACTCGTGACCCGTGTAAGTTTGGACTATTTATATTGTAGAATTGTTTAAACGTATGTCTACACAATCCAATTCTTTTAACTTGTGCGGGTTAAGTGACTTGGATTGAGCCCACTTATGAGTTGACTTGTGACAAGTTAATAGTATTTTAAAAAAAAACCATAAATGAGTCATGATAAGCCTAGTTCTAAGCCTAGTTCATTCAAAATGATTCTTTGAGGGTTAGGAATCTTTAAAAACACCAAATATAAGGTATAATAAAATTGAAAAGAAAAATGGCAACTCAACTAAAACAAAAGAAGAAAAAAAATCTACAAGTTAATCAGCTAGCAGGTTAATTCACGGGTTAAACGAGTTAGGCTCTTGTTACATAAATGAAGGTCACTTTATTAAATGGGACTACCTGATTCAAGGTGCCATTTAATATGCACCTTCATATTCAAGGTGCATGAATGCATCTTAAAAGGGGAATCATTGATTTATGTTTAAAATATATCAATGGTCAAGATTCACTTTCAATATATAAAATAGGTTACACTATGAAATGAAAAAGATGGAGCTCTGATGAAAATCAATTACTTCGACGGTGAACCACCACGACCAAGTTTAGATTTTAAGGCCAACCCATCACTGGAAATGGCGACCCAAGGCACCAGATCAAAGAAAGTTCATTGAATCTTCAACTAATTTGATGCGAATCATGATGGTGGTCGCAATAGGGAAGAGATGGTGTCATTGGTGGTGGCCATGAACCCTAAGGTGAAAGCTAACAACGACGACAAGAGTATGGTTTGGGCTTGACGACATCACAATGGCTCGGTTGGATAGAGGATTTGGATTTGGGTTCAGTTTGGTGGGTGGTATTGTGTGGTGGAGTCTGATGGTCTAGGCAGCATGGTGAGGCAGTTGGGTACCAAATTCTGGTTCAGGGTGGCTATTTGTGGTGGTGGGTCTTTGGTGCTTCTGGCTAAGGATGGTGTATATAGGGAATGGCTTGGTTGGTGGTTTGGGGTTATTGGTGGTTTGGTTGATTCTGAATCCTTATGAAAGATATTCAGTCCATCAAAATAGAAGTTAAAGAGAGTATTTACATGATTGAGATCGATGGTGATTCAGTTGCTTGTGGGTTGTAGAGATCTCGTGGTCCATGGTCGAAAAGAATGATGGAGGAAAGATAGTTTTGACTTGTCAGTAGATGTGTGGCTACTTTGATAATCAAGTCAGTAACAGTGAGATTTCCAATGAAAAAGGTGTCAATATCCCAACTTTTAATAGCAAGTAATTTCAAAGGTTCATATGTACACCATAACATAACAAGTTACATAATAACATTCACTCCTAATTTAATATGTTTCATGCAAATTGGTAACAAGAAAATGCCATGTAAAGCCAAATTGGCATGTACACCCAGCTATGGACAAAATTTAAGTTTATTTTTTTTATGTTCATTATATTTATTGTACTAATCAAATTATGACATATGTTTATTAATATTTTTTTATTTTTTTTAAAATACACATATATCATAACTTAATTAATAAAATAGATACAATAAACATAAAAAAATAAACCTAAATTTTATTCTTATACTATTCATTTGTTGCATTGGCCCCACAAAGTTTGGGGTGAGTTCAATCATCTGCATTATCTCTCTCTATTGCAATTTCTTTATGTAAGGATGACTTATTGTAATAAGCACTCAAATTATCTATAGATATATATAAAGTTATATACAAGTTAGTTAAAAAATATATTTTTAAAACAAAAATTTCTTAAATACTTTTGGAGAAAGGAATTTCTCACTTTACAAGTACTTAAAAATTGTTTCTAATAAATATTTTCACACATACCAATATTAATTTAAGTGCTTAATAGCTATCTCAAAATTTCTTTGCACGAATATGCCTGTATATGAGATACGGAAATAATTTTTGTCTAATTCAAATATTTTTATTATATGTTTATTGTATATTTATTGTTCTGGACCGTGGACCGAGATCCTACTCAGAAGGGTCAACCCGGCACGCGCTCCATCTTACTCCTCCATCAACACCCCGGATACGTGCTGTAAGACCTCGGAATGCTTAATTCATGAAGGATCAGGGAATCAACGGATCTTCGTAACTGCCAATACGAATCTCCTTGATTCTATAACCTCTCCTCTCAATAAATGATTATAACGTCCACATTACAATAATACTTACATTGAATGCTGACTCCAATGATGCCCCATAAAGATCAATCTAAGTAAACCTAAACAGGTAACGTTTGATTGGGTAACAGATACCTTAGCACAGAAACTGACTTGAGTGTCGGAGTCCTTTTTGCAGGTACAACCCCCGCCGGACCTTGACGGTGGAACGCAGCTGCAGAAGGGAGGAAACCACCAAATCATACCTTCCACAGGTATCCTTCTAAATCCGTTCAGAACATTTGGCGCCGTCTGTGGGAATTCTGATAAATTACTATTCCCACTTTCATCATGGTGAGTACGAGGCAAAATCAGCGGAGAGGAAGTGTTGCACATGCTGCCCCTGCTCACGGACAGGGCCCAGCGGTTCAGCATGACCCTCCTTCAGTCACACCACCAGAAACCTCCGTCGTAAGGAGTAGGCTTGTTCTGGTAGAGACGCTAAACGGAGGACATGAAACTTCAGCATCAGCTGAAAGTCCAGTCCCCTCGCGAAGGGTCTCTGTCCGGGATAGACTTGTCTACCCCCCAACCGGAGAGAACAACACAAATCAAGGTGCAAGGGTCCCAGCGCATGCCCGCTTGGGAATCCCTAACTTAGATGCTGACCATTCACATTATGAGGACAATTCGCAATCTGGAATGGCGAGAAATGAACTTCGAGAATTACTGCGCCAACAGACCGTACTGATCGACAACCAACGGCGTCAGTTGGAGGAACAACACCGCCATTTGGACAATTTAGAAAGGTTTGCGCAGGCTGGCAATGAGGGAGGTGAACGAGTCGCTGTTCAAAGGGAAACCCAACATGTCGGTGCCAGGGTTATAGA
Source organism: Ormosia semicastrata (assembly GCA_029884595.1). NCBI lineage: Eukaryota > Viridiplantae > Streptophyta > Magnoliopsida > Fabales > Fabaceae > Ormosia > Ormosia semicastrata. Next base: position 101,955,466 of record JAQQTO010000063.1, read on the forward strand.
GAACAGTGACCCGGTCCCCGGCCGTCAGCAGCAATTCTTCGATGCCTTAATGGCATACAGGGTCCCGAGGAACTTCAAGCCCCCGAGCAATTTAGAGCCCTATGACGGGACCACAGATCCACAAGAGCACTTGGATGCTTATACCCAGTCCATGCAGCTCTACAGGTATACCCCAGAACTGTTATGCCGTGCTTTCCCACTCTTCCTGAAGAAGGATGCTCTTCGTTGGTTCGTGACCTTGCGGACAAAAATTACAGGATGGGGGGACCTCATGCAACGGTTCTTGTTACATCATACCACTGCTAAAGAACGACCGAAGTCAATTGATTCTCTCTCGGGAATTCGCCAAAAGAGTGATGAATCCCTGTGCGAGTACATCAAGAGATTTAGTCATGCTTGTGTGGGTATTGAAAACCTCGATGACAGGATAGCCCTCCATTACGCTAGAAATAGACTACGAACTGATTCAGACTTCTTCCGGTCACTGGAAAAAAAGAAGTCGGCCAGTTTAGATGAGTTCCACTTATGGGCAGATAAGTACGTGGAACTGGAAGAGATTACCAAGTCAAAAGAAAGCCTCGAGAAGGGTGAGCCAGTTCAGAAAAAGAATCACAATTCTGGCCAACCCCGGGATCCCTCCAAGAGTGAACGGTATAGGCCTAAATATTTTGAGTATACTCCTTTGAACACCCATTGAGAAACAATCTTGAAGGAGGTCCTTCAAATCGAGCTCCAGGATATCAAAAGGCCACCATCTGTTAAAAAATAGTCCTAGAGGGATCATTCGAAACATTGCAGGTGGCACAACATTTATGGCCATGAGACCGAAGATTGTTATCAGCTCCGAGATGTTATCGAGTCCCTGATCAAAGAGGGATGTTTGCAGAAATACATTAGCGGTTTTCGTGGCGGTCAAGACCACGGAAGAGGAAGGAATCAGAGACGAAACCGAAGTCCACGGCGGAGTCCAAACCAACATTGGCAAAGAACCCGCAGCCCTGCCAGAAGAAACTGAAGTCCTGTCAGAAGATCTCGAACCCAGACACGCCGAGATGGGGAGAACACACAAGGACCAAACTGGGATGCTCAAGAGGGCAGATACCGGAAAGATAGGTTAATCCATACTATCGCGGGAGGGTTCGCTGAAGGAGGAGTGTCAAATAATTCTTGAAAAAAGGCACTTCGGACGGCGATTTTAAGCGTGTCGAGTTCTTCACTAAGACCACCCGCCCGGAATAGTGGAGCACCTCCCATCTTTTTTTCAGAGGATGACGACGGCGATATCATCCGGGATCACGACGACCCACTGGTGATCTCCGGAGTGATATCCAACGCCGAAGTCTGTCGAATTTTTGTGGACCAGGGAAGTTCGACAGATATCATGTTTATGGACACCTTTGAAAGGCTAGAATTTCCCTTGTCTGAATTAACACCATATGAAGGTGAGCTCACTGGTTTCTCGGGGGAGAAGGTCACCCCGGTTGGATACTTCGACACTTTCCTGACCTTGGGTGATGACAACGCATATAGAACCGTAAAGGTGAGATTTTTGGTTGTGGATTATCCCTCAGCCTACAACATCATTCTGGGGCGTCCTACATTGAACAGCATGACCGCTGTAATCTCCACCGCCCACCAAGCCATGAAGTTCCTTAACCGGGATAATAAAGTGGTCACGGTTAATGGCGATCAGATTGTAGCCCGCAAATGCTACAACGAAAGTCTGAAAATCAGTAGGGCATCCAGGAACAAGAAGGCACGCACACCCATTCCAACCTACCAAGTAAATGTTTTGATGACCAAACTGGATGCACGAGAAGAAATTCGAGGCACTAGACCCCAGCCCGACGGAGACTTGATCCCGTTGCAGCTTGGTGATGAACTTAGTCACACAACCAAAATTGGGGCGAACCTCGACGAGCAGAAGAAAGTTCAATTGGTAAAACTCTTGCAAGAAAATAAAGATCTTTTTGCCTGGACGTCTGCTGATATGCCTGGAATTGACCCCGCTTCCATCTGTCATCGTTTATCTATTAAATGAGATGCAAAGTCGGTCTCTCAAAAGAAGAGGAAGGTTGGCCCAGAAAGGCAGCAAGTCATTGAAGGACAAGTAAAAGAGCTCCTGAACGCCGGATTCATCAGCAAGATCGCATATACCACCTGGCTGTCCAACGTTGTCTTGGTTAAGAAATCCAATGGCAAGTGGAGGATGTGTGTGGACTACACCGACCTGAACAAGGCGTGTCTTAAGGATCCATACCCCCTCCCTAATGTGGACAAGCTGGTTGATAGTTCCTCTGATTTCCAACTACTATCTTTCATGGACGCATACTCCGGGTACAATCAGATTCCGATGTACCTCGGGGACGAGGATAAAACCGCGTTCATCACCGAAAAGGCAAGTTACTGCTACAAAGTAATGCCTTTTGGGTTGAAGAATGCCGAAGCTACATATCAGATAATGATGAACAGGGTCTTTGAGAATCAGATAGGGAGAATGCTAGAGGTCTACATCGACGATATGATAGTTAAGACCTCGGTGTCAGGATCTCATACCTCGGATTTAGAAGAAGTTTTTGAACAGCTTAGGAAGCACAATATGAGGCTTAACCCGGAGAAGTGTGCATTCGGGGTTCAGGCTGAAAAGTTTCTTGGTTTCATGTTGACACACCGGGGAATTGAGGCAAACCCCGACAAGTGTAAGGCCGTGCTTGACATGCACAGCCCCGGAATGTGAAAGAAGTACAGCAGCTAAATGGGCGAATAACTGCTCTTACACATTTCTTGGCTGGAGCCGCTCACAAATCCCTCCCACTTTTCAAATTTTTGAAAAAGGGGACTGGGTTTGAATGGACTCAGGAGTGTGAGAACGCATTTGTCTCCTTGAAGAATATCTTGTCATCCCCCCCAATTCTCACAAGACCAGAGCTAGGAGAAACGTTGTACATATACCTCTCCATTCATGAGGCAGCCGTTAGTGCAGTGCTTGTCAGAGAATCCGACGGTGTCCAGAAGCCGGTCTATTTTGTAAGCAAAGTATTGCAAGGCCCCGAGCTCCGGTATCAGAAGATTGAAAAGATCGCATTCGCACTCATCGTTGCGGCCAGAAGGCTGAGACAGTACTTCCAATGCCACCCGGTGGTGGTAAGAACAGACCAGCCTATCCGACAGATATTGCACAAACCGGACTTGGCAGGAAGGATGATTGCATGGTCCATTGAGCTTTCCGAGTTTAGAATCACCTACGAACCCAGAGTAGCAATCAAGGCACAAGCACTCTCAGATTTTTTAGCAGAATTAACCTCGAAAACAAATAAAGCTGAAGAAAAATAATGGACCGTGTTCGTTGATAGGTCCTCAAACCTAAAAAGGAGTGGCGCCGGGGTGATAATTGAAAGTTCCGATGGGGTCGCCATCGAAAATTCCCTTAGATTCGAGTTTCTCATCTCAAACAATCAAGTTGAATATGAAGCATGCATTGCCGGACTAACGATGGCTAGGGACTTGGGGGCCACCAAACTTAAACTATGCAGTGACTCCCAACTTGTAACTTCACATATCCGAGGTGATTATCAAGCAAAAGAGCCACTTTTACAGAGGTATTTGCTGAAAGTAAAGCAGCTTCTCTCAAGTTTTCAGTCGGTACAGCTAGAACACATCCCGAGAGAGCAGAATTCAAGGGCCGATCTCTTGTCTAAATTGGCTAGCACTAAAAGCCCGGGCAATAACCGCTCTGTGATCCAGGAAGTCATCCAACAGCCATCAATCGCCGACATGGCAATATTCCAGGTTGACGGGGAGGAACACGTTTGGACTACGCCGTTGGTGGAGTACTTACAGTCCGGCAGCCTCCCTGATGACCCAAAGGAAGCATCTAGGCTAAAAAGAACCGCGGTCAGGTACACTATCTATAATGGGCAGCTTTACCGACGTGGATTTTCCTTACCCCTCCTTAAGTGCCTTACGCCGAAAGAAGCCAAATATGTTTTGGTCGAAGTCCATGAAGGGAGTTGTGGACACCATCTGGGAGGGAAAACCTTAGCTTTAAAGGCTCTCAGGGCAGGTTACTACTGGCTGACGATGGAAGCAGATGCTCTTGCACATGTTCAAGTATGTGACAAGTGCCAGCGGCATTCGGATCACTATCACGCCCCGCCTGAAGAACTATCCACAATGTCCATACCCTGGCCCTTTTATCAGTGGGGAATGGACATCCTGGGTCTGTTCCCTCAGGCTCCCGGGTAGTTGAAATTCTTGATTGTTGCGGTGGATTACTTTACCAAGTGGATTGAAGCTGAGCCCGTAGTCACCATTACCTCGACTCGGGTTCAGAAATTTACTTGGCGTCACATTATTACTAGATTCAGTGTTCCGGAGTCAATTGTTACAGATAATGGGGCGCAATTTAAAGACAAGGAGTTCGAAGAACTACTTTCTAGGCTGAAAATAAAACATCATTGTAGCGCAGTAGAGAACCCCAGGACAAACGGGCAGGCCGAAGCCACAAACCGGATCATAGTTCGAGGATTGAAGAGAAGGTTAGATGAAGCAAAAGGAAACTGGGTCAAGCAGTTGGACCACGTCCTTTGGGCCTACCGAACTACTCCCCACTCCTCCTCGGGCGAAACTCCTTTCAAACTCACATTCGGATGTGAGGCTATGATCCCGGTGGAGATTGGAGAACTAAGCTGGCGTTCTCAGAACTTCTCGCAGGATGATAACCGCGGTTTAATCAGGGAAGACTTGGACCTGTTGGAGGAAAGGAGACGCATTGCCCACATACGAGACGTCGCGATCAAGCAGAGAACGGCATCCCGGTACAACCTGAAGGTCATTCCGAGAAGATTCCAGCTGGGTGACTCGGTACTCCGCAGAGCCGATGTCGGTGGAAAGAATGCTTCCCAAGGAAAACTAGCCCCTAACTGGGAGGGTCCCTACCGCGTAGTAATCAGCACCGGCAAAGGAGCTTATACCCTAGAGACTTTGACAGGGAGGCCGGTTAAAAATTTTTGGAATGTAGACAAACTTAGAAAATACTACAGCTAAGTGCCTTGTCAGGCCTAGTCTCCTAGTTAAACTTTGTTTGATCTGCCCAGAATTGTTATGAAATGCACATTATGATATTCAATAAAGTAAGTGTTTTTTCTTCTATTGTGTCGTTTATTCAACTCAGTTTTTAAGTTTTCAATTACTTCATAGTACCAACCGATATGTGTTACATAGTCCGTGCAATAGAAAAATCCTATATTGGGAAAATTCTAGCACCAAACTAAAAGCACGAAATGACCTCGAGAAGGACTAGTCTTTTAAAAAACATTGTCATGCGGTATCCTTAAAAGGACCCCGGGCATTGTTTCTTACCTTCGGCACGGGTCTTAAATGCTGGATTCTTCTGGACATCGGATCCTAAGCCAAGGTTTAAAGCAGTTTTATAAAGAATAAAGAATATGACATCTCGGTCAGCAAGCATAATGATAATTGATAAAGCCCAAAGTCTGGGTTGATGTTTACAAAAATCGAGATACAGACAAACCAAGACCTCGCGCAGGAGGTTCAAAAAAAAAATCCTAGTTTGTAGCTGAGCCTGGTCCACCGATGTTGGAATCTTCAGCCAAGTCTGAAGAAGCCACACGAGGAACTACAAGAGATCCCCCCCGAACCACCTTTCTGGAGTCAAACCCATCCAAAACCAATGCAACCCCGGGGTTGAAGTGTTGAACTTGGCTGACAGCGTTGCTGAATTGATCTTCTTTTATCTTGGTGCACAACGATATCAGCTGGTCAACATCGGCCTGAAGAGAGGTAATTCTAGCCTCACACCACCGAGACTCGACTCGAGAATTGTCACTTTCAGCCCGAAGCGCGACAATCTGCTTCTGCTGCTCGGTCAGGGTGGCTTCCCTTGCTTTGTTGGCATCCTTCAAAGCAACTACTTCGGTCTCTAACTCCTTTACCCGAAGTAAAGCTTCATCCTTGGCCTTTGAAGACTCCTCCAGATCCTTCAGAGCTTTGGTTTCGCCACTCTTGGCCAAGGCCAGTTTGTCTGACATTTTTCGCTCATGATCCTCGAGGGCGAGCTCTAAAAACCGGGCTTCGGCAGTAATATGGATCCCCATGTTTTGGAAACCCAGCAAAGCTTCTTTCGGACTGCGTCGGGCGAAGTGATCCACAACCTCTTCATCAAGGATATTGAAGTCAATAAATTCCCGGGGATCAACTTCCTCCTGGAATAGCTCTATTAGCCCAGAAATTTCTTCTGTCGCTATCCTCTTACTCCGGCCACTAGACTGCCTTTCTTCCAACGCCGCCCTCTTGCGTCCCCGAGGTGATTCAGGAGAGTCGTCCACATTGATAGGTTCCACCACCTGAGAAGGAACCTCGGGCATTGTGCTCATCGGGGACGGCATAAACCCCACTGGAGGATTCATTAGAACGTCAGAATTCCTGGCCCTAAGTGCCTCCAGAATAGCTAAAGAATCACCACCCACCATCTCGGCTAAGCTCTCTGCAAAACAGAAACAAAAGTCAGATGCATTAAAATATTGGGCATTCAAATATACACCACGGCTGACCGACGTTACCTAGCACAGTCTAGAGCTCATCGTCATCCGGACTATCTAAAATATCTTTAGGCCGGATCTTGCCGACCTCTTCAACCCACATGTCGAAGAAGTTCACACATTCAACCTCTTCATCAGTGAGCTGGTTGATCTCCTTCTCAAACGATTGGGTAGGGATACTCCATGCCGCCGGATTCTAGTAAAGACTGAATACCGTCTCCTCACCATTACCCAGCCAAAAGGGACGACTACCGATCGCTGTCTTCAATTTGAAGAATTTCTCCTTGAAGTCTTTGTAACTCTCCAAGTACGGCAAGAATACAGCTCTTCCTTGCCGGAATCGAACTGAGAGCCAAGACTGTTGTCGAGCACGGGCTCCAAGGGTTGAATACCGGGTGTGGAAATAAAAAAATGCCCCGTCAGAGCATCGCAACCCCACTACCCGGTATATTCTTTCGAAGGCCAGGATGTTTGCCCAACCGTTGGGGTGAATTTGACTGGGGGCAGCATGAAGAGTCCGGAGAATAGCAATATGAAAATCATTCAAGGGAAGTCGTAGTCCAAACCCCATGAAAAAGTCCTCGTAGAGATACATGAAATGCTCACCTTCCTCACGGGTCCAGCACACTCGTTCTCTTCCCGGGGACAAAATCACGAACTTGTTGTCCCTTTTATCGCCTTCGGTTAGCTCCAGGTATTCCTTTTGCCTATCTAGTTCAGCACCGGACTCATAACGTGATATCTTGTCATAGGCATCATCTGCAACCCACGTACAGGGCAACAAAGGACCTCAACGAATCCTAATCTCTTGCTCCGCTTGTTGATCCGAGGTCGCGGCTGGAGCTTCGCCTCTTGGCCACCTTCTTCTGGCCATTTAGTTTCCTGGAAGACACACAGAAGCCTAGGGTCAGAACCAAAGATGTTCAAAACATCCAAACATGGCAGTGGGTAAGCAGCAAGCTAGCACCTACGCACCGGCCTCTGCACCCACCGAGACTTAAGCCTCGGAAGGACACCCCCGACCGCCGTACGCGGCGCAGCAGGGGAGGTGCATCATCAGGCAACACCATTAGAAAGGGGGACGAAATAGCTATCCCCAAAGTTAGCAGAAGAGAAAAGCAAACAGTCCACCAGAAGGACGTTCGCATATTCAAGTAATCGGTAAAAATGGTGTTTAGAGGAAGAAAATACCTTGACAAATGTTGGTCGAAGCTGCTTTAAAATGCAAGCACCACCGCTGACAGCCGTGAAAACTTGTCGGATTTCTTCTCAGGCAACCAGTTTTTAAGCACAGTAAAAGGTGAAAAATGGAAGGACGAAGCCCTATTTATAGCAGCTACGGTTAGGGGACATTTCCGTCCATTCAGTCTGAATTTGAAAAGATGTTCATTATGGCGCGCAAAGTACTATGCACGACTCCTCAACCAGAACAAGCCACGTGGCCCACGTCACTGTCATGGTAGTTGAGGGGACGGCCGCTCAGCAGAACTAACCAGCCCTAGTATCTACGTTTACAAAATAGTAAAGACCCCAGCTCATTCCACATCCCGGTAAATCCCTTCACGGAAACAAGTACCACGGTTAAGTTGCTTAAGCTTTGCACTTTGTCTGTCTCGGCAAAGTGCAGAGCTGGGGGCATGTTATACAGGGCGAGCATTGGACTTACCCCGGTACAATATAAATTCCACAAGTCAGAAAGGGTCAAAGAAGTTGTTTGTCAATTCAATCAGATTTTATTTCATTTCATACATCGTCATACATCAATACAAGGGAAAAGGAAAACAAGGGATATGAAAAGGCTAAACAGCACTGACGAGCCCGGAGGCCAACCTTTTTGCTGTGAACTTTCACATCCAGATTCTCTAGAATGCACACCAGTCTCTTCCCTGTTGAGGCTTCTTGAAAAAGTGGATTGGCTTCAAAAAACTGAAGATAACCGAAACAGAACACTAGCCGCGGGCCCAGGAAATTTCAGCCATACCACTCAATTGAGTTCCACTCACAAGGATAAAAGACCGACGTGCGTCTCCTTCGGTTGAACGGAGTTGGGCGTGGAATGAACTTCTTCAAGATCACTCGGGGACGCTTGGAAGCAATTACTTCAATGGTCCCCCCGGCTTATGTGGAAGGAGGACCAAGAAGGACTCTATTTCTCCAATTACCTCCATCCAACACGACAGGGATTACACAACTTCCCAGCGAAGAAGAATGAATTAGACATTCCTTCATACGCTGGGAAGGTAAAGTCCCCGTCCTCTTTACGTTGGGAAAGGAAAGTTACTAATGAAACAAGGTTTTTAGTAGGAAAAGAGGTATCTTCAAATATTTTGGGAAAAGCAAAAAAATGGTGACCTTCACAGAAGGTAAAACTTCTCTAACTCCCTCTGAACACAAGCACAGGTGTAAGAATAGCAGAACCATTCTGGAAGATTGCAGGATTAGGAGGAAAAAGGAATGATCGTACCAGGCGTGAACCCTTTGTATTTATAGAACGAGAGGCTTTGACCGACCCTATAAATCAAATCAACGACATTAAATGCTCTCCCTTTCCTATTGGTTACGAGAGCAACGGATCTGGGAAACATTGAAACGGAGGATCAGTTTCAAGGATCCTTATCTCCCATTTAAGTCAGAAGTAACAGTTTCCAAAGATAAGGATTCAGATTTCTACAAGTTTCAAGAAGTCTAAGAACAAAATCCAGATTCCGAGGAAGCAGCAAGATCCAGACTCCGGGACAAGGGATACAAATTTACCGATCTCCAACCTCGATGACATTTTTAATACAATGAGCGTCGACCTCGGCACGAGACATCGCGAAACCTGGCTTTGAAGTCAGGGCGTAGCCCGTCACATTTTATGAAACTGAATACTTTGGCACTTGACTACCCCGTCGAAGCACCAAGCTAGGGGCAACTGTTCTAGATCGTGGACCGGGATCTTACTCAGAAGGGTCAACCCGGCACGTGCTCCATCTTACTCCTCCATCAACACCCCGGATACGTGCTGTAAGACCTCGGAATGCTTAATTCATGAAGGATCAGGGAATCAACGGATCTTCGTAACTGTCAATACGAATCTCCTTGAATCTATAACCTCTCCTCTCAATAAATGACTATAACGTCCACATTACAATAATACCTGCATTGAATGCTGACTCCAATGATGCTCCATAAAGATCAATCTAAGTAAACCTAAACAGGTAACGTTTGATTGGGTAACAGACACCTGAGCACAGAAACTGACTTGAGCATCGGAGTCCTTTTTGCAGGTACAACCCCGCCGGACCTTAACGGTGGAACGTAGCTGCAGAAGGGAGGAAACCACCAAATCATACCTTCCATAGGTATCCTTCTGAATCCGTTCAGAACATTTATATAAGATAAATATTAAATCAAATTATATATAATTATAATATTTTCATAAAATATAAAATAAATTTATAAATAAATTAAAAAAATTTAAAATATAAAAATTAAATAAATAACGAGATTATATGAGATAATATGATTCCTAGGTAGGACGTAACATATGGTAGAATACGGTCTAACCATGAAATGACGAACATACACATGGGAGCTTCATGAGGTGACTGTCAGCTGTCACCAACACATGTACGTAAATTCAGCCCAAAACACAACATGTCCTCACTGTGCTGAGCAGTCTATAGAAAACAAACCTTCCTATAAAACATTTTTTTTTTTGGTAAAATCTATAAAACAATTTATGCACGAATCGTGCTTGCTGCCTTTTTTTTATTTTTTTATTTTTTTGACGTGGACGAGTCGTGCTTGTTTGATCACCCTAATCATGTAAAACAAACCTTTCTGTTGTTGTTGTTTTTTTTTTGTTTTTATTTGACAAACCTTTCTGTTTTTGGAGCACGCTACTTTCATTTTATACACAATTGCGCATACTGCTATTGTGGGTTTTTTTCTTTTAAATTTTTTTATGAATTAATATAAATTATATTATAATTTTACAAAATTCAAATTTATTAGATGTTAAAATTATTAAAATATTTTATTTAACTTAAATTGTGATCAATATTATTAATGAGTTTATTATTATTAAAGACCGCTTTCATATATAAATTTTATTTAATGAGTCATGTATATGAGTTTACTATAGTAAGTAAGTTTAATTTATTTTAATTATTTTATATATACAAGAAGATACTCTTATTCTCAGTCACTCTAGTACGTACAGTTATCCCATTGATATTGATGCGTGATTGACTACGACAGAATAGGGATAATATATCTTCTTCATAAAAGATTGATTTTAAGGATTTCAACAATGACTTTTTTATCGGTACCTTTTTAAGATAACCCTTAAAATCTTTATATATTTTGATACGTCATAAATTTTGAGATTAATGAATCTGGGAAATTTTAACAATTAGTATAAGAGCGGTTTTAATTTTAATTATGACTATCAATTTTTTGTTTTACTTAAAAATCATATGAGGTTTAAATTAAAGAAACCCGAAATCCTAACATATGTGATGTTCAATTCAATTTTTTTATGATTAATTTTTTTGAAATTGGGTGAGGGATTTTGTAGATCAAGTTATATTGAGTCTAAAAATATGTATATTGCATTATAATATTGTGAATTCACAAAGAATTTTACTCAAACCCGTGAAACCCTAAAATGTTTAAATTTTATGATTCGTTTTTCTTTTGATGATCAAATCAAGAAATTGATTTAGAGTTATTGTAAATCACATATTTATGATTCTAATGACACAAAAATCATACCAAAAGGTTGAGAAACAACTTGGAATTTATGAAAAATAACATGCGACATGTTCTTCGCTATCGTTGAGAAAACTTAGAGCTTTTTTTCAACAATTTTGAAAATTGTCATAGGGGTTTTGAAGATCGTTGTTTTCTGAATCTAATGACGCTGGAATCCCCAATTTTTTTTTGGTTAATAATCAAGAGAGAATTTGATTGCGACCAATTTCTAGGGAGAACGGGTCGTATGACCCGTTTACAAGAAAATGGGCGAGGAAGATGCAAGCTTCCTCCCACGCCTAGGATCATGAAGCCCTTAAAAAATTTATTTTTTTAAATCTTTTTTTTCCACTCCACGCACCCTGATTTATTTTGTTGTGAATTTATTTATTTTTTCATGTCTATTTATTACTTATTCCCAAATATCTAGAGATTAAAATTATTAAAAGTATATGGTACTATCCTTTTTTGCCTCTGAAAATTTGTGTATATTATTGTGATATTTCTAAGCATGATATATATTGTGCACTCTCAGAGTTGATACTGTTTAGTCACTGAAATAATTTTTGATGTTATTTTATGCATAAATTAATATGTAATGTTTTGAAACTATTTATTTTGTTGTTATTTATGCAATTTGAATATGAGAGTTGTTATTTAAAGTATTGTGGTACTGTTTTGGGACACTTTGCAAGATTGTGAGCTTGCTTTCGCGAGACTAATTATGTTGATGTGTTATTTTGTTAATAATGTTTTATTGGGGATTGTGTTGATGATGCACTTACCCTATCAGTTTGTCCTCAATAATATGATTCCTGATGATTTGTTAAAGTCATTAAGGTTGAGCCCTTAGAATTCTCAATATCCTCTCGGTACTAGTCTTAGGGACAAGATTTTGATGTTCGTGAGAGTCTACTTATGTGTTGTAATTTGAGACCCTTAGGCAAGATTGCAATTGCATGGAGAAGTTCCATTATGGTTATTTACTCAAATATTGTACATGTTGATATGTTTGACAAAATCTCCCTTTAATGTTTTGTTCTTTCAGCATTATTAATGCAAATGAATGCATTAATGAAATTGAATGAGACCAATTATGAGGACTGGGTGGATTATGAGAAATTGCTCTTTGTTGTCTCTAATGTTGATGTTACTCTCACTTAGGTTGAGTCTCAGAGATCCACAAATGCATCTTCCACTGCTGATAAGAAGAAGCATGAAAAGTGGGTTCAATTCAATAAAGTCAGTTTGATGACCATGAAGTATGGTATAGAAAATACCATTAAAGAGAGCATTCCTGAAACACATAATGCTAAGGAGTTTCTCAAATCTGTTGGTAAGAAACTCAAGATGTTTGATAAAACTGAAAAGGTCTACCACCTCTCTTTATTGACAAAGACTACATATGATGGTGTGAGTGGTGTTCGTGAACACATTTTGAAGCTTGTGAATTAGTACAATAAGTTGAGGTCCATGAAAGTGGATTTGGGAGAGGATTTCCTAATCTAACAGGTGTTTGCGTCTCTTCCGGCTAGTTTTGATGTTCTGAGGACCACTTACAATGCTCAAAATGAGTGAAGAAATACTACAGTTAATTTATACAAATATTTATGGGCCCATTACTCCTATTGCTATGGGTGATTTTAGGTACTTTATCACCTTTATTGATGACTTCCCAAGATACGTGTGGATTGATTTGTTACGTGACAAATTTGACTCTTTAGATGCCTTTAAAGCATTCAAAGCTGCTGTTGAATTGAAATTTAGTAAGTAGATCAAATGTGTGAAGTCTGATAGGGGTGGTGACTACTATGGCAGGTATGATGAAACTAGTAGAAATCTTGGACCTTTTGTTAGGTTCTTACAAGACTGCAGTATTGAGGCACAGTACACCATGCTTGTCACTCCGTAACAAAATAGAGTTGCAGAAAGGCGAAATCGTACTCTTATTGATATGGTGAGATGTATACTTAGTCATTCTACTCTTTCAGAATTCTTGTGGGGAGATACCTTGAAGACTGTTGCTTATATATTGAATCATGTGCCAAGTAAATCTGTGTTGAAGACTCCATATGAGCTTATGACAAGCAAACGACCTACCTTGAGACATTTTCGTATTTGGGATTGTAGGGTGGAGATGAGGCCTTATAACCCATATTTAAAGAAGCTTGATCATAAAATCATTAGTGATTTTTTCATTAGTTATTGTATTGACTCAAGGGGTTCTAGGTTCTATTGTCCTTTTCATACTACTAGAGTTATTGAATCCGATCGAACTATCTATTTTGAAGGGAACTTAGAGCATATGGAACTCAGGAGTCACGTATTGTTGATTTTAGAGAGGAGCATGTTTTTGTTCCTATTCTTGTTGCACCCTTTCTAGGGATAATGTTATCTCCTTTGATCTATAATGATGATGTTATTGTTCCTATTGATAATGTTGATATCCCTCAACAAATCGAAAATAATGTATAGAATCCAGATGTTGTTGTGACTCCACTGAGAAGATCTGAGTGAGTTCCTATATCCACTGAGTCTACTAGATTCAGGGATTATGTTGTGTACCTACAAGAGCATGAGTTTAATTCCGTTGAAGATTCTGATCCTATTTCCTTTCAAAAGGCCTTGGTTAGTCATGATAGTGCATAATGACTAGTGGCTATGGAGGATGAGTTAGCTTCTATGAAAAAGAATAATGTTTGAGAATTAGCAGAGTTTCCTAATGGTTGTAAAACTGTTGGTTGCAAATAGGTCTTTAAGACCAAACGTGATGCTAGAGGTGAAATTGATTATAAGGAGACTTTCTCACCAGTTTCCACTAAAGACTCTTTTCATGTTGTAATGACATTGGTTGCTCATTTTGATTTGGAGCTTCATCAAATGGATGTTAAGACTGTCTTCCTAAATAGCGATTTGTATGAGGATGCATATATGGATCAACCTGATGGTTTTATTGAAGATGGTAAAGATCATATGATATATAAATTGAGAAGATCCATTTATGGATTAAAATAGGCTTCTAAGCAATGGTACTTGAAATTTGATTATATTGTTAGCTTTCTTAGCTTTAAAGAAAATACTATTGACCAATGTATTTATCTGAAATTTAGTAGGAGCATATTCATCATTCTTGTTTTATATGTTGATGATATATTATTGACTAGTAATGATATTGATTTTCTGAATGAGACTAAGCAGATGTTGACAGCGCATTTTTATATAAAAGATTTCGGTGATGCCTCTTTTGTACTGGGCATTGAGATTCACAGTGATAGATCTTGTGGTACTCTTGGCTTGCCTCAAAAAACTTATATTGAAATGATTCTGAATAGACTTAATATGAAATCTTGTAATTATTGTGTTGCACCTATTCAAAAGGGTGAAAGACTCTCCAATATCCAGTGTCCTCAAAATGATAAAGATGTTGCTGAAATGGAGAAGGTCCTATATACTTCCGCTATTAACAGTCTTATGTATGCTCAAGTTTGTACACATCATGATATTGCTTTCGTTGTTAGTGTACTTGGGAGATACTTGAGCAAACCTGGTGTGGCTTATTGGCAAACTATAAAACAAGTTATGAGGTATCTATAGGGTACCAAAAATTATATGCTTACCTATAGGAGATCAGATCATCTTGAGGTGATAGACTATTCTAATTTTGATTATGGTGGTTGTCCAAATGACCACAATGAGGGGCTGTTTCTTGGAAGAGGTTTAGACATACACTTATATCTACTTCCACTATATATGGAGGCAAAGTATATAGCTTGTTATGAGACTACGCGTCAAGTGGTATGGTTAAAAAATTTGATTATTGAATTTCATATTGTTGAGAGTATTTTCAGGCCTCTTACTATCTACTGTGATAACTCTGTCATAGTGTGCTTTTCTCAAATTAATAAAAGCTCTAAGCTCTTAAAGCATTTTGATACAAAATACAATGTATGTTAGAGAGAAGATTCAGGAGTTTCAGACTCGTGCCGAGCATATCCCTATAGAACTTATGGTTGCAGACCTTCTAATCGAAGGTTTAGTTGTTAAAGTTTTTGTTGATCATGTAACTTGTATGGGTATAGTGAGGTCTTTTAATGTTTTGGATTAATAGGAGTTTGTTTTGTAATTTTGTTATGACCTCATTTTATTATTATGTCTCAAGACTTTAAACAATTTTATTTTTATTTTTATTGTTGTCATATAATATTGTTATTATTATTATCTACACAGTTTTGTTTACTTATATTATGACATGTTGTGGAGACATTTTAGACCTAATCTCATTTTGTTGTTATGCTGAGAAGTTTGTTAAATCTCAAAAAACATCTTGGATGGATGCTTGAGGCCATTTTGTTAGAAAATGCACTTTGATCACATATTGACATGCAATTTGGATGTGTTTTCCCATTACCCATATATCATATTTTGTTGGGTCACCTGGATATGAGTATCTTGCATGTATGATATCAATACTCCTTCAAGTACGATTTTCTGCATTATTGAAATACTTGTAGTCTCGTGTCGGACTAGTTGTTGAGAGTACTAACTCGATTTTGACATCATGTTGTCACTTACTATTTGATTAATCTGGAGAATTGTTTTCTTATTGAAATAATGTAATATGACTTATGTTGTTCAAGTGGGAAAATGTTAGAATATTTTATGAATTAACATAAATCATATTATAATTTTATAAAATTCAGATTAATTGGATGTCAAAATTATTAGAACATTTTATTTAACCCAAATTGTGATTAGTATTGTTAATGAACTTATTGTTGTTAAAGCACTGCTCATATGTGAGTTTTGTTTTATGGGTCTAGTATATGAGTTTGTCATAGTGGGTATGTTTAACTCATTTTAGTTAATTTATATATACAGGGAGATACCCCTATTCCTAACCACTCTAGTGCGTACCGTTGCCTCATTGATACTACGCATAAGCGACTAATGCAGGATAGGAAGATTATCTCTCCTCATAAAGATTGATTTTAAGGGTTTCAACAATGACTTCTTCATCGGTGTCTTTTCAAGGTAAACCTAAAATTATTTATATATATATTGATATGTCATAAATTTTGAGATTAATAGATTCAATTTTTTTTAGCATTTTTAAGTAAAATAATGTTGTTTCTAATTTTATTTTTCATTTTTTATTATTTTAATTTTAATTCTTAAAATACATTAATTTTGGATAATGTTGAAAAGTCAATTTCTTCTAAACTGATTTCTCAACATGAAAACTTAATTTTTTAAATGGTGTTGAGAAGTCGGTTTGACTAGAACTGACTTCTCAACATCATCACAATTTTTTTTACAACCACGTTGAGAAGTCTGTTATTCCCAAACTTACTTCTCAACATGGTTTTTTTATTATCTAATCTACTTATTATTTAAAACATTATGTTCTTAATTTTTTTACATTTTTTTCTTTTTTTAACATTATTTAGTTTTAAAATTATAATTAAAATTATTTAATTTGATTATTTATATTATAATTTGATCATGATAATAAATTGAATAGTATTTATATTTAAGAAACTAAAATAAATAAATTATTTAAGACGATTTAGCTATTTATATTATAATTATTTGATTATGATAATATAAATAACAACTCTCTTTTTACCTAATTAACTAGAATTTGGTTTAATATAGATATGTTTGTTAACATTTTTTTACACCTCATATTAAAATAAATAAAGTGTATAATTTTTAGACTTAAGAAATTACATAAAATAAATTATTTAAGATTAATTAAAATAAATTTAATAAAATGGTTGATAAATTTTTAAATAGTTAATAGATTAAAAAAAAGAAAAAACTATGTTGAGAAGTCAGTTTGAGAAGAACCGACTTCCCAACATGGTTGTAAAAAAAATTTGTGATGGTGTTGGGAAGTCGATTCCTGCCAAATCGGCTTCTCAACACCATTTTCAAAAAAATTAAGTTTTTACATTGAGAAGTCAATTTGGGAGAAATTGACTTCTCAAAACGTTATCTAAAATTAGCCCCAAACCGACTTCTTAAAACGTTATCTAAAATTAGCGCATTTTGAGAATTAATGTTACGACAATGATAAAATAAGAAATAAGGTTTTAAAAAGTATTATTTTAATTAAAAAACCTTCTATTGTGTTCATTTATTATTTTTTAATCAATTCTCTAATATTTTTTAGCTGCTGATTTATTTACTAAAATTTTAAATAATTAATTAATGAAATCAATATTTAATAAATATTTAACATAACAACTCAACTTGAATACCAATCCAATAATAAGGTACCACAACTCCGACAATTGCAAATCAAATATCATGATTATCAGCCACAACTAGTAATTAGTATGAATGCATAGGATGTACTTGGTGTTTTAAAAAAATTCAAATGATTTAATTTAATTTGAATTTAATTGATTTGTTTTATAAATTAATTCTCATGTTTAGAATTCATTATAAAAATAAGGTTTGATTTGAATTGATTTGCAAATTGATTTTTTAAATGAAAAAATTAAAAATGAATTAAGTTGATTTTACATTAGTAATTAACTTTATTATTCATACTTAGAATAGGTAAAATGGCTGAACTAATAAGAGCAAAAATCCCAATTTAAATAATTAAAATTAAATTCAAATTAAATCTAACTAAGTTTTAGTGGATTTTTATTTGTACATAGCCAAAATAAAAAATATATATTTATAAATCAAATCGATTCCTATTTTATAACTTACAACAACGGATTTTAATATATAAATCTAATCAATTATTAAAATATTTGATTCCAAATATACTCATTGTGATTTTAGCCAATTTAGAAATACTTTGCCAACCTTTAGACAATTTTTTTCCTACATGAAATGCGTAAGAAGGAAATAATAGAAAATAAAATTGATGAAAATTTTACATAAAATCAAATATAAAAATTGTTCAACATCAAGATAGTCTTAGAAAAAAAAAATCATGATCCACATTTCAAAAGGTCATGTATAATTCATCTTTAATTTTCACATAAAGCGAGATAGTTTTTTAAGATTTAAGTGCATGTTTGATATTTATTAATTTTTAAGAATTTTTTTTTATCATAACCTTTTTTACTAAGATTTTAATTATAACCTATTTTGGATACAAAACAAGTTAATTAAAACACATACATTTAAAATCTAACAACTTTATTGTTAATTGTGGGACTGAATATGACATTATTTAGTAATATGAATATGATACTTGTTTTTATGACTTGATGCGTGCTCAATTTTATGGTAGAATCTTCCTTAATGGATTGAATATTAATTTATAATGTACTATATTCTCTTTGAAAAAAATGAAAAAAATGAGAAAAATCTCTCGTCCTCTCTCATATTTATTGTCAAAACAGAATCTCCTTCAAAATTACGACGTTGAATTGTTGTAGATGCAATAAGAGTTATGGGAGAATCTAATTCCCACTTGTAATACATAATTTTTTCCTGTCAAATAAAAATATTCAACATAATGATAAAATGCATTGAACATTCTTAGTTTTTTGCTAAAGTTTCTACTTTTCTTTTTGTGGAGGAATCTGGATGGCATGCTTGGAAGCTTTTGCTACTACGTTCGTTGAGATTGTAGATTGCCTTTTGTAGTCTACAAGCAAATGGGCAATGGACGGCCATATAAAGTTTAATCTATTTTAGTTTCAGAATAACATCACTTTGGTATTTAACTTTATGATGATTCACTAACGGAGTTGGTTTAGCTACACCAAAGCACTTGTTCGAAAGGTTTAGGTTTAATTTTTCTTTGCCAGCAATCTTTTTTAGTCGGTGAACTATAAGTACAAATTTTTTCGCTAAGCCTTATTGCATGCTCTAATCTCAAAATAAGAGTCTTTCCTTCCCTTAAACTTATATTAAAAAAAGAAACTTGGATGATTCACTTACTCATCGTTATATTAAGTGATATGGACCCCTATTTATTTTACTCATTTTAATCTTCCATTAATTAATAGATAATGGCATGCCTTCAAAGGCAGAACTAGAGCACCTTTCGTACCTATAGTCCTTTTATTAACATCCCTGATAATCTTATCAATTTTTAATCACATTATTTTTCATATTATATAAAATTAGTTAATAAAATATAAATTTGTAGTTAATAATATATAAAAATTGGTTAATAAATATATAAAAAATTATTTAATAAAGAATAAAATAATAATTAATAATATATATAAATTAGTTAACAAGATCATATTAGAAGAGTTACATATTTATACATACTCATTAATTAATAATTTATATTTTATTAATTAATTTTTATATAATATTAAAAAAAGTGTAGATATTATTTGAAATAAAATAATTATTATTTTTTTAGTAATTAAATTAGACGACTTTTTATCTCGTCTTTTTATGCATGTCTATCTATACGTATGATGACACAAACTACATAATATTCTAGAGGAAATGCATTTGGAATCTGATAGGTAAATTATTAATTATGCACCAACTTTTTTTTTTCCAAGAGTTACTATAATAATAATACATGAGAGATCAAATATATTTAATGATACATTGTTGTGTGTTAGTTTAAGTACAAAAAATTTAGATTCATTAAATATATAATTTTAGGTTTGATATTGAGATTTATGTGTATAAAAATAATATTAATTTTTGCTTAGATATCTGATTATACCTTGATTAATTTATCACTTATCAAATGAAAGGATACTCTAAAAAATTAAAAAATATTTTTAACGATACAAAAATATATAATAAAATAATAATGTGAAAAATATGTACCTATTTATCAAAATTAAACCCTTAAAATTACAGTGTTATGAATTTTGTGCACTAAACTTGAAAAATAAAATTAGAGTGAGTGTAGATATGCTAACAGTAAAGTATTGCTTGCTTTGAAATTATAGCGTTGTAATTGCAAAGCCGCCAGACTAAAACCACAAGCCATGAGCAATTTCCTTTTGGGTGATGATTTCTTCTTTATTTTTATTTTTTCATTTTCTATTTGTGCAAATCTACATATACGTTGGGAAATTCACTAACTCTCAGATCTTACACATGCATGGTTGGAAATGTAGACATTAGACATCATTATTAATAATGTCCCTAGATCATAGATTATGAATTTAGAATACAATATTAGTCATCAACTGCGTACCTTTTATAAATATTTTGTTCTTCTTAAGTTTACGATCAAGAAAAAATCAATGATTGTACATGCTTTGTGGACTACAGGAATCAAGATCTTCTTCTTCTTCTCCTCTCTCTTTTTAGATGGGGTAATAGTAGTTTATGAGTGAAAGATCATGTCTCTATCTTTAAAAGACACACATATATAGAGGGAGTGGAGAGGGGACCTGTCCTTTTGTTGAAGAGTTATCTTGTTTCACCTATTATAAAAACAAGCAACCTGACCTCACACCTTTTCAAGCACAAGTACTATTTGAACTCAAAGCTAACATGTGATTTTCAATAAACTCATTGATCACAATATAAAATGGATTCCAAGAAAAAATCAGGTTGCCATTCAACTAGTTTTGACAACAGACAAATCAATAAAAGTCCAAAATCATAGGAAAATTTCTAACAGGAAATTCCAAACCGTGCAGAGTATCTAGGTCTCTTCTATTATATTGATTTTTCTATAAAAATTAATGTGTAAATTTTATTTGAAAAAATTAGTATGAAAATAGTATGAAGAAGGAGGACTTCATTTTCAAGCATAGTTGTATGAACCTGTTTGGTTCTTCTTAAGAATAGTTTTCCCAGGGAATCAATCAAATTTGGGTGACAACCTAGGACAATCTAATCCGTTTTTTATTATTATTGAAGATTAATAAATACAATTTGTAAGATTCAAATAAAGTACCAAGATGACTTTTTTGACGAAGTACATTCTGTCATTAGACCACATGCTTCTGTTAGTTGTCAATTTTTTAATTTATATTATTATCTAGTCAATAGATTATTATCATTACTGTTGGTGTTTTATTATATATTTCACTACTAAAAATTTCAAATTTAGAGACGAAAAAATTTCATCTTTAAATGTGTAAAATTCTGTCTTTAAATATTTAGAAATAGAATTAGAGATAAAAATTGATTCGTATTTAAAAGTGGCATCTCTGATTAGAGATGAAAAAATTAATTCTGTCTCTAAATTAGAGACGAAAAAATTCCGTCTCTAAATAAAAATTTTTGTCTCTAATTAGAGATGAATATTGCTATTTTTTTAAAAATAGAATAATGATTAAATTAGAGACGACACTATTTCATCTTTAATTTCGTCTCTAAAATTAGAGATGACATTATTCTGTCTCTAAATATCCAAAATTAGATTATCAAAAAATTTAAAAAATAGAGACGAACTTGTTCCATCTCTAATTCTTTCTCTAAAATTAGAGACGAAAAATAGGTGTCTCTAATTTTTCAGAATTATTTTTAATATACTTTTAATTTTACAGCTAACCCTGATGCAATTAACCATCACAATAAGGCATATAACATAAGAAATCATAATTACTTAATATCATCACAAGTATTTGTACCAAAATCTAAAGTAATAATTAATTATCATTACAAATATTTAAATAGTAACTAGAAATATTTAAATTGTTAATGAAAATATAAAAATAAAACTAATTATTGTAAATGACCAGTACTACATAAACCAATCCCATCAATACTACATAAATTATGACTAGTACTACATTTAGGTGTTTGTAGCCCTAGTGTAAATCTGCTGACTTGCGTGGGTAGACATCATCCTGATTGAACCTCTAGCCATCAATTCTCTTATAGCCTTCCTTGCAAGTGATCCATTAATCTAGAAGGTGCATGCAAAATGATGAGAATATTGTTTTCCTTATAGTGCTCATGAATTGACAATCATCCATAATAAAAGCCAAATAAAAGATAAGAAATACAGAAGGTGTTGCTAATTACGAGTCATCACTAATATAGTTCTTGAATATATATGTGCATGTGCAAGAGAGCATAGCATAAAAGTCAAAGCAAAACATCATTGCAATTGAAATTAAGAGTCAAGTAAGAAAGACAGTCCTAGATTATACAAAAATAATAAGTAAGAAACCCACGAGCACAAATGATTGTCAAAAAGAAATGTAAAAACATCTTTGGTTAGCAAAAACATCTTTGGTATAGTCTGTCCTAGACTAAACATCATAATATTAAAAAAGATTGCTATGTATAATATTTTGGTTCGATCTAGCTCACACTGCAAGTTTAAGTAGACAAGAAATATAAAAACATCTTTACTGGAAGATAAGTTTAGGAAATGGAAGGAAGAATGGACATTTGGAAAGTAAGGTGGGGAGACAAATTGCTTTCAAGAAACATAAAACTCCATGGACTCTAATCACAGCAGGACTTACCACATAGCCAAAGTGTTGATCCATGGTTTCAAATAAGAGATGTATAAATTCCAAAATAGCAGGCTCATTCGGCAACATTATCCATAGAAGGAAGAATGAACAATCAAGCAGGTTTTCAAATGATATATATCCTATTTATTTACAAAAGAAAAAGTGATACATGGAAATGTTTAAGAGGAAGACCACATTTGAAGCCATGAGCAGTATGATCAAAGGTAGACTATTTCACACAATTACTTATGTTATGACTAGGTTAAATGTATTTTTTTGGGGGTAAAACATTAAGTAATTAGTATTTACATTATCTGCTTGTTTCAAATTATTCATTGTATTTCTATGAACCAATTTAGAATGAAAAGTATAGAAAAAAGATTGATGACTCGTTTAAAAAATAATCAACAAAGCAGAGGTTGATATTTCTAATGGTACCAGTAGAAGTGAGAAAAGTTTGTGAAACTGAATATAAAGCTATTGAACATGATTCACCAGAGAGACATCTAACAAGGGACTAGCTAAAGATGATCACTTTTTTGCCAGTTTTATTCCAACAACCCTTTCATCCCATCACAGAAGCTATCAAGCATGGATCAACACTAAAATCTTAACAACATTACTTGATAAATTATGAAAAACATGAACCTAACAATAAGAGCAGAACAAGAATCTAACATCAATCTTATACCTCTATTTGTATAAGATGAAACCATTAACAAAGTGTTTCTTGTCCACCCTTGCTTCCAAGCTGGACCCCTTCTCTTCTTCAAAAGCCAAGCCATTTTAATTTGACTCTCAGCTTCTACTAGTTTGTTTTGGGTCTGATACTTAGTTCTCTCTTTTTTTTTTTTTTTATCAAATTAGAATTTAGAATGCAGGGGAAATGAAATATGACAAGTACAGAAGCATATTATGTATTTATGTGTGGCTTTGGCATAAATTCTAAGGTAGTGTGCTAGTGAGGTATGGATTGTATGTCCAATTTAACCGACCCTTTAATTGGATTTGGACTCGTTTGTCCACTGAGTTGGGACTTGGATTGACCAATTTAACAGAAGCCTATGTTTAAAGGAGAATTAGCAGAATATAATATATTCATAAGAGAAATTC
The DNA here is from genome assembly GCA_029884595.1 of Ormosia semicastrata. NCBI lineage: Eukaryota > Viridiplantae > Streptophyta > Magnoliopsida > Fabales > Fabaceae > Ormosia > Ormosia semicastrata. The sequence goes on from JAQQTO010000063.1 coordinate 101,979,257, forward strand.
TTGCTTTCATGTTAAAGCTTAACATTGAAGGCTTGGCTACTATGATGCGATGTGTGCCAAATCATATTATTGAAACTTAAAACGGAAGTTATGTGACTTCTGTATGAAAATGGTTTAGAGCGATCAAGCCCAGTGTCTACATTGTCCATGAAAACTAAGAACTGACAGAAAACTATGGCTTAAACCAAGAAGAAAGAAAATGGAAAAAAGAAAAGAAAAAGAAAATAAAAAATGGGTACACTCAAACAGACAACACAGGGGAATAACAAGTGGAAAAACAAGCTTTTGGAATTAAGAATTATGAAAAATCAAAATTAGGGGAGTTAAAGATGACATCCACTTCAAACTTCAAAGATTTTCAGTAATAATAAGCTTACAAGCAAGAATTGATCACTTAGACATAATTCCATGCTTAACTTTTGACCCATTTTTGGTAAATTAAAATGACCTCTGATCATAACTCAGATTCAGAAGGCACTACAAGTTGCAACACCAAATGCAAAATCAAAGAGAGCCACCAAGTCATCCATACAGTTGCATTTCATGCCTTTATCCTGAATACGTTATCAAATATTTTAAAATAGTATTCCTAATTGTACAAGACAATATAATAGATACTGATCTTAGGATTTATAGTATCAGACAACGAAATTACCTTGTGGGGTTACGAGAAGATAAGCTTACCCCTTTTTATGGAGTCAGTCTACTCTAGTCAAAAGCTTTTATCTTAAACATCACAAATAAGTAAGAAAAATGGCATGTTAAACTAAGAAGCCAATGCCTAAAACTAATCAGGAGATAATCTCAATTCTTTAAACTATTTACACTTGTTCAACCTACATACAACTGTCTAGGTAGTAATCTTTCTAGATTATGTCTTAGTTATCACCATCACTATAATTTACTCTTTTCATCTGCTTGCTTAAAGTAATTTCATTTATACAAGACTTTCCAATTCAATTTGACTTATACAATGACAAATTAAAGTAGCTAGCAGAACATATTACACTACTTATGGTTTTCAAAAGTGTGATGTTTGCATCTATCACTTGTACCACGCTACCATTGCCTTATTTTTATCATTATGTTTATTTTTTTATTGATAAAAGATGTTGTTAAAGATATACTTTTTTTCCTTTTACTACTAAAGGATGTTCTTAAAGGTACATATACAAGGTATAAACCTCACCTTTACTTTTAAACTATACACAACCCTAACAAAAAGGAAAACCATAGACACTAAAGTAGTAATATTGGAAGGTTTCAAAAACATAACGAAAATATCAAGTGCATAATATATACTTATACTAATACACATACAGAAGTAGAAATGGTCTTCTTCCCATTAGTTGCACGGATGAGGCATATATATTCAATTGCTTCACCAGCAGTTGCTAATTTATTCCTTTGCACTTTAGATTTCAAAGACGTTGAAGCCATAACAACAAACATGAATCTAAAAATCACTTTCCACATATATAAACCCAAAAATTTACCCAAATAAAAAAGATAGCATTAAATAACACATTCACATACACACATCGTTTAATGGTGACCCAAATAGAGCCCTTCTCAATGGTGTGCTTAAACATGTTGGTGAGTTCATTAAGAAACGGGTCTAGCTGTAGAATAACCTAATAAAATTGAAAATAGTTAAGGTTAGAAATTAGAATGTTCCAAAAACAAATTTGTATATCAATATATCAAGCTAACATGAACATTTTCCAAGTGAAATCCGTATATAAAATCCAAGATTTTTACATGTACAAGACGGATTTTGGAATAATGATTTAAAAATATTAATGAGTCATTTATTCTATACACAGATCTTAGTGTATTAAAATATGTAAAGAAATTTTCATGGGAAAAAAAAGAGGGAAACGAGAGCAACAAATCAAACACAAAAATTGGCAGAAGAAATATAGAAATGGAATTCAGAGAAAGTCGATAGAGAGAGAGAGAAGGGATACTAGGGTTGAAGGTTACAAAGCTTTTGGATGCTGAAACACAGTTGATGGTATCCATTTTGGATCAATAGTGGCTGGTGTTCGGAAGAACCGTGACAAAGAAGGTGGCTGATTCGCCGCTCGCGTGGAGGCAGTTCACATCTTCACATCATGGAGCTCTTCACGTTGCAAAGAATTAAGAGCAAATGGGAAAATAAATTAAGAGGGAATGAAATTTGGGGCAAAAAAGACTAAGAGCGAATGGGAAAAGAAATTAAGAGGGAATAAAATTTGGGGCAAACAAATTTAAGAGCGAATGGGAATGGGAAACCATAATTTTGTGGCAGTCACTGAAATAGCCGTACAAACTGCCAGTAAATGACTAATTGTGTCTTCGCAATCACCTCCGGTGACACGTACACTGGAGTGCTGCACGTGGTGTGCAACAACCTGTATTGCCTCAAGTGCTCCTCTAAGAAGGCACTGAGGCCAAAGTCAGATACTTTGAGGTTCCTGTCTTCGTCGAGAAGCAAGTTTTCTGGCTTGAGGTCGTGGTGGTAAACGTCGTGGCTGTGGCAAAAATCAATGGCGAAAATCAACTGTTGAAAATAGACTTTGGCTACGTCTTCTTTCAAGTGTCCTTTGGCGATCTTGTTGAAGAGCTCGCCGCTGCGAACAAGTTCCATGGTGATGAGAGATCGAAGGTTGAGAGAGGGGGCGAGAAAATTGGGTTTTTGAGATGGGAATTAGGGATTTATGTAGAAAAATTAGAGAAGGAAACATTCTGTCTTTATCTTTAAAAAATTTATTAATTAAATAATATATATATATAGATATATATATAAATATAAAATTTAGAGACGAAACACATTTATCTCTAATATATATTTGATAGTTTAAAATATTTATTTAATTAAATAGAAATGGAATTAGAGACAGAACATTTAGAGATGGAATTTCACATCTAAACATATTTGACTATTTAAAATATCATATTGACCGAATAGAGACGGAATTAGAGATTGAAAAAATTGAGATGGATAAATTCTATCTCTAAACTCTGTCTTTAAGTATATTTGACTTTAAATTGAACAAATAGAGACGAAATTAGAGACGAAAAATTTTGAGACGGAACATTTTCATCTCTAAATTCTGTCTTTAAATTTTAAATTTTATTTTCCCTATCTAATTCATCAATTCTATCTCTGTTTCCGTCTCTATCAGAGATGAAATTTTTTTCGTCTCTAAATTTTATCTCTAAATTAGAAATTTCTAGTAGTGTTTAAAAGAAGATTAACTTAATTATATTTATTTATTGTTTACATTGGATTTTGTCAATAACAGAATGTTTACATTGGACTTGGTCAATAACAAAATTTGTATGTTTACGTTGGACATGGTCAATAACAAAATTTGTTTCTTGAATTTAGTCATTATTTTTTGTTCATAAGAGAAAGTAAGTCCACCACTTTCCCATTTTCTCCAGCAATAAAGGTAACATCTTCCTTTAAAAAAAAAAAAACTTAACGTTCCTTTAATTTTTTTATTATAAAATCATGAAAGTTCTCTTTGAGAGATTATCTATTTTTTTAAAAGTAAGATAGAGAATACACTGCAAATTCGAATAATATTCTTGTGTGCAAAGAACACTGATATATAGAGAGTTTTTGGGTTGTTTTATCCTAGGAGCGACATTATTGATACACTGTTTACACAGAAAGAGACAAGGTCACGAATCATTTTAAAGAGAACGACTTAGTTCGCGACTCAACCCACAATTCTCAAGTTTATTGGTTAATATTTTTTTTCTTTTTAGATTTTGAGGTAATATCTTCTACAAAAATAAAATGAACATTAAGTTTTTTTATTTTTTGAAAAAGGAAGACATTACCTTTATTGGTAGAGAAAATAGGAAAGTAGTGGACTTACTTTTGTTATGACCAAAAAAACAATGATCAAATTCAAAAAACAAAATTTGTTATTGACCAAGAGTCTAACATAAACATACAAATTTTGTTATTGACCAAGTCTAACGTAAATATTTTGTTATTGGCCAAATCCAACATATACAATAAATAAATATAATCAAGTTATCTTCTTTTAAATATATAATAAAACACTAACAATTACTAATTTGGATACATTATATATATTACTTTTCATATAAAGTATTTTTTTTATTTAGTGTTTTTTCATATAATATCTTTTTCTGAATTACTTATTCATATAATTTTTTAAAAAAATTGTCTAAATTTTCTTATTTGACCACTAAACTCATGGTCACACTATTAACATGATAACTTGGCCTTCTGACCTACTCGATTTTCAGTTCACGCCAAACAACTATGCTTTCAAGAGCTGAAGTAGCGAAAGACTTTGTATCTATCTTTGCAAGTGGATCGCATTCTCCCTATAGTTCATCACACATTTTCAATTCTCACTTTGGATCTCATCAAGATGACAAATACTTACATAAACTTAGTATACTTAAGTTGAGTGTATTAGATCAATTATATTATTAATTAATAAATAATTATTACAATTAATTAATAGTTAATTATCTTTATTAGTAATGTAAATGACGTAATACACCCAACTTAAGTATACTAAGTTTATGCAAATATTTCTCCATCACCACCCACACTTCTGTCTCTCGCTCTCAACCCAACCGGTAGTCTTCAACTTCAACTCCAATTGCATTGCTTCTTCTCCTCTTAATTATCTGTTATGGATATTAATTGAACCTACCAAGTAGTCTTCAACTTCAACTCCAAATCCATTGCGTGTTCTTCTTCTTTTCTTACCCTTAATTGTCTGTTGTGGGTGGAAATGTCCTTCAAGAAAAATTCTGACGACTTGGGATATAAAAATTCAATTCGATTCAAGCTTGTACAATGTATAAATAATTTGTATTTTTATCTATTACAATCGAATGAATTATGTATATATAATTCCCTTCAAACTATTATTTTAGTCATTATGCATTGAGTTTCTACCTCTCACTTCTCAGTTCTTTTGGTTTTGGTCTTTCGGATCAAGATTCCATAAGATAGAATTTTTTTTTCTTTTTTGGTTCATTATATCTGCAGCATCATTAGTCCCACCAAGAATAACAATTCTCGCCCACAAAGATGGTACATTTTTAAGAGACTTTATCAATCTTAGTTGTATTGATCTGATTGATTGACGGTGCTGAAATGAATATTGAGGAGACAAATGAACCAATTTGATACAGCCATTTTCAATGCTAAATTGTGGCCCAACTCATTGAAGCGCATAACATAAAACAATCATATCTCTTTCCTGTGGCTCTCCCATATGTTTGCTATGCTTGCTCCCCACTTTAGGGAATACTTTCTAGTCCACTAGTTAGTCATTTCTTGGTCAATTGGTCATAATTCAAACACGAATAACTGAGAAGATAAAGCCTAGGGAAGCATACTGCTTTTGAAATAACCCGTTAGTAACATTTATGCAATTCATGTTTAAGGATGAACTCTTTCATATTGTGTTTCAGTATGCTTAGTACGATGTAGTGTAGGATATGAGATGGGCACAATTCCTTATACTTGTTGGTTTTAAAATTATTTCATGCCTAAATCCCAAACAAGAGAGCCAAATTTTGCTGTTGGGGTGAGCAATCACCTAGACTTCTAAGTTGAGTTACAAGTGTTTATTTTATTGCAGCGGTGACAGTAATCTTGTTTAAACCAAAACAAATTATATCAGCAAGAAATGCAAACTCTTCTTGGGTTAATTGATTCAGCTAAGTCAAATATTAGGGAGATTTTTTTTGGGAAAAATGGTGTATTTATCATGTCGTTTTTAGAGCTCAACTTTAGACAGAAGAAGGTCAAATTGCAAAGAAAAGCTAAGACAATTTTAATGGTTGATGGCATAAATCCGAATTGCGTCTCTATCTTCAGATTTTGACGCCAGGTTTTGATGCGTGGGGTAAGACAAAACCGTAACGATTCCGCCTTAATTAGTGCGCAACATGAGTGAATATTGTTCTGTCCAATTTCAGAGTAGATTGTTCATCAGTCCGGGTTGTTTTAAGCATTTTAAAGAGAACAGTTAGCATAAATAATTGTTAAATAAGAAATGGATTTCGATTAAATTTATATTTTAGTCATACGATATCATTTATTTATAAGATTGTTGAATTTTTTTTCAAAAGATAGCTATTCGTTAATAAAAAAAAGGAATATATCATTTTACAAAGAAAGTAAAATGGGGTGCCTCCAAGGTCACATCCACAACCAAATTGGAAGGACAAAAGACACGAACAGAAAATGTGTTGTGTTCATAAGCAACAGAACATAGAATTCTTTCTATTTGAGCAAGGGGCCAACACCTAGCTTCTACATCAACTCACTACCCTTAACAAATTTATCGTGAGAGGATAAAGTTTCCAAACAAATTCGTTTGCCCTCTCCTTGATCAATAACACCAAAGTCTCTCTTTTTTTTTTTGGCTTGGCTTGGAGTTCACATTCCAAGGTTGCACACTTTTCCTGACATGGTCTCTGCAACTCTTCCTCTATAATGTGCACAACCTCCTCAATATCATCGTCATCGTTGGCTAGCAAGAATGCTTGGGAAGAAGACGCCATGCTTGGGATGCTTATGGTAGTTTTCATTAATGATATACTGATTTATTCAAAAATAGAAGAGGAACATGCAATTCATTTAGAATAATGTTAGAAACTTTAAAGAAAAACACTTATATGAAAATTGAAAAAATGTAAATTTTGGATGAGAAAAATTAAATTTCTAGGACATATGGTAAATTAAGAAGGAGTCGCAGTAGATCTTAGTAAAGTGGAAGCAGTCATGCATTGGAAGCAACCAATGACAACAACTGAAATAAAAAGTTTATTGGGCTTAGTAGGGTACTACAGTAGGTCCATAGAAGGATTTTCTCAGATAGCTATGTCATTGACTAGATTGACCAGAAAATGGACTCCTTTTGTGTGGACAAAAGAATGTGAGAAAAGTTTCCAGGAGTTAAAGAAAAGACTCATTACTGCCCCTTATTTTAGTAATTCTTGATCCTTTAGGACATTTTGTATAGTTTATAATGATGTCTCTAAAAAGGGATTAGATTATGTGTTAATGCAAGAAGGGAAGGTAGTAGTCTATGCCTCTAGACAAATTAGATCTCATAAAGAAAATTACCAAACACATGATCTGGAATTAGCGGCCGTAGTTTTGCTCTGAAAATTTGGAGACATTATTTGCATGAGGTAAAATTTGAGGTGTACACTGATCATAAGAGTTTACAATATCTTTTTGATCAAAAGGAATTAAACATGAGACAAAGAAGGTGGATTGAATTTCTTAAGGATTATGATGTGGAAATTAAGTATCTCTCAGGGAAAGCAAATGTTGTAGCTGATGCTTTAAGTAGAAAATCCCTCCATTTGTCATACATGATGGTTCAAGAAATTGAGTTGATAGAAAAGTTTAGGGATTTAAATTTTTCAATGACCTTTGAACCAAATAAATTGTTTAAATGCTTTACAGGTTATCTGTGATCTGAGAGCAAAAATCAAAGAGGCACAAAAAGAAAATTGATTTTTGCAAGCTCTTAAAGAAGGGATACCTAAGGGAAAAACATCTAGATTTTAAATTAATGGACGAAGAAGTGGTCATGTACAGAAATAGATTGTGCATACCTAATAATTTAAATTTAAAGAAAGAAATTCTGAAGAAACTCACAAAGTAAGTATACAATTCATCTAGGAATTAATAAAATGTATCAAAATCTTAAAAATCAATTTTAGTGGCTTTGGATGAAATTTGAAATAGTTAGGTATATGTCACAGTGTCTGACATGTCAAAATGTTAAAATAGAACATAAAAAACCTGTAGGTTTGTTGTATCCTTTAGAAATTTCAGAATGGAAATGGGATAGTATTTCTGTAACATCCTAATACTAGTATCTCAACATATAAGTATACAAGGAGATACCTAGCATTACAATGTCACTACATATATACTAATCTAATTAATATATATCCATAATGTTCGTTAGAAACATTATAGAGAGCCATATGAAATGCGGAAAACATAAAACATTTATAACATAATACATCAATATCCGTATACAACATTAGCCTTAGTAAAGACTTTAAGTATTACATAAGTCTATACATTTTAAAGGAAGTACTAAAAGATACAACATTTGAAAATATAAACCATAGAGCTAATCTATTCTTTAACTTCCTTCTTCTTGCTACTCTTGAAAGAAGTTTCACCTGAAATTACATGATACACAGTGGGGTGAGAAACAACATTTCTCAGTATAAGTAACCAAAACCAGCATACATAGCATAGTTAAACATAATCTCAATACATACTAAAAAGATATGTTTAAAGTATCTACAAGGTCTAAATCTAGCATTTAGATAAACCAATTTTCTCATACATACACTTAGTTCAACTTAGAACCAAGAAGTAACACTTAGGAATACTGGTTTAATATATTATCTTGTGGTAAATAGAGGGAAAGCTCTTCCTCACATTACACATATCCTGGCACGCTGAGAAGTTCGGGCTGAATCCTTGTTCAAAAGAACCTTATGGACTCCCTACTTATCTCCCTTGGCCTTGACACTATCGAAATATCAGGGTTATATCTTTACTCAAAAGAGTCTTTCAGACACCCATCTATCTCCCTTGGCCTTCATGAATGGGCATCAAAGGATACTCACAAGATCAACACTAACAATCCTTCCCATAATACATATATCTAAACATCAAACTCGTCACTCATTACTCTTAAGTGACATACATTACCACTAAAATGACCTAAGGTACTAGATACTAACCTAAAGCAGACCATAACTATTAAATGCTCAAGGGTTTAATCTTTCTCATACATACTAGGTGATAATTTTTCTCTTGAAAATATCCCTGTTTGTGGCTTAACACACTTTAGGAAACATATACTAATGATCTCATCTAGTCCATAACTTCAAAACATCAAAAATGACATTTTTGCAGTTCCTGGTGCTCACACCTCGGCGCAACTTGTGTTGGTCATAACAACCATCACCCAAGAGGGGGGTGAATTGGGTGATTACAAATTTTTAAAACACCTTTGAGAAATTATACATTTTGATATGTTCAATCAACACATGCATTTTTGAGAAATTATACATTTTGATATTTTCAATCAACATATGCAGCGGAATAAGTTTAACAAAAGTACAATTATTAGAGATTTCTCAAATACCCCTTAGGTTATAGGATAAATCAAGAAAATAAGCTAGATATGAAATTCAAATGAAGCATATATAATTAAGCCACAAATGTAAAGGAGATAGAGTTGAGAGAAGCAAACACAATATTTATCCTGATTCAGCCACCAACTACTTGTGGCCTACGTCCAGTCCTCAAGTAAACCACCTGAGATTTTCTACTAAACCTTCAAGCTTGAACAAGTACTTGAAAACCTTACAACACAGAGCACTCAACGCACCTATGGGATGCCTCACCCTTTGTGCTTGAGCCTCAAAACAGGGATACCTCACCCTTTACAACTTTTGAGAGATACCTCACTCTCTTTACAATCAAGGGATACCTCATCCTTTTCTCTAGAAGGATACCTCACCCTCTTGATAGGAAATCAAAGAGTTTAAGAAAGATAAACTCTCGAAAGAGTGGATATTATAAATTGAAGTTCAATGGGCATATGGATATTCACACTTTAGCTCATAAACAGAGATTTTATGGAAATGGTAGTTAAAGCTCGTATTGATGCTCAACAAGGATTTTCAAATTGATCTCTAACATTTCTTTGATGCTTAAACACTTGTATTTATAACCCAATGCATTTTAGATAGAGTCGTTGGTGGTAGTTGGGAGCATTAGATGCTCTTAATAGAGCCGTTGGTCGTGTTTTCTGGTTGCCCAAATAACCAATTAGGATATTGTCCTAATCGGTTAAGAGCATTAGAAATTGGCTCCTAACTTATCAAATAACCTATTAGGGGAATGACATAATCGATTAGGAGGTTTAGAAATTGGCTCCTGACTTACACAATAACCAATTAGGGGAATGACCTAATCGGTTAGGAACTTTAGAAATTGGCTCCTGACTTACACAATAACCAATTAGGGGAATGACCTAATTGGTTAGGAGCCTTTAGAAAAACATAAGAATTGGCTCCTGACTTAGTGAATAACCGGTTATGGGAATTCCACAATCGGTTATTTGCCATGTTTTTGACCAAATTGACTTTGAAATATCATAACTTCTTTGTTACTTATCCATTTAAAACAAATGATCACTCATTGGAAAGATTTTTGAGTCTATTTTCATATGAAATAAGTTTCAAGATAAAACTCAAAATATTTTGAAAGTTATGATTAAAAGAGTGACTCAAGGTCAGTTTTTGAAAATAGTAAACTTGACAAATTTTCATCCAAATGAATTACTAAGACTTGCTTTTCAAAATATGTTTGTTGGGCATTTTAGCATATAAGAAACATTTGTAAAGATTTTAAAACTTGTTTAAGCTTAGTGTGATTCTTTTTTACTATTACACAAGATCTAAGTCCTATAAGTTAAACTTGAAGAACTTGGACTTGATCTTGCCATCATCAATTCTAGTCCTTAGGCTTGTTGATGTAATTCAAGCTTCCAAAAAAAAATTCTCTTCAAATCTTGCAAATGCTTGGAACATCTTTATCATTTTCATTCTTCTTGAGTTAAGCATAGTTGTAATATTTTGTTTTCTTGTTGCAATGCTCACTCTTGGTACTTGGACTATCCTACAAAGTATTGCTCACTTAAACAAACATAGTTAGTCTAAATTCATAACTCAATATCTTCATATGCATGATTCATAAATGTATAACTCTAATTAGTCTAACATCCATATAAGAGTTTCATAGACACATCCAAATAAGACATTTATCAATTTACTAATAGATATGATCTATATAGGATGCAACAAAGAACATTTTACATATATTCATTTAAATAGAGTCAAATCCAATATTAATTCATTATAACTCATATAAAGCATTATTAGATATATTATATGAAGAATGTTACACCTATCTCATTGCATGATTATTAAGTGAAATATAACTAGATAAAGTACATAATCATGCATGATACAATATATCTTATTAAGCACATTTATGTAACATGATCAATATTTTTTTGTAATGCATTTGTCATCTATTAAGCACATCTATGAAGCATAAGCATCATTCTTTTTGTCTTGTATTTATTATCATCAAAACTTAATATATTAAATTATTGGGGCAAAGACAATTCTACAACTTGGGCATGCTGCGGCGCCCTGGCCTCAGGTTTTCAATATTGGATGTAGCATCACTATCACGTTGTGGCGCGTGCTACGAAAATCAACCCCATGGCGTGGCACGACGTTCTCACGTTGCGATGTTCATAGCAGAACACAGATTCTATATAATTCTGCAGAATCGTGGTACTGTTCCATTGGTTATTTTCATAGATTTTAGTCATTCCAACTTAGTTTCTAAGTGATTCTAAGTCCCTAATCAATTCTTAAACACATAGGAATCATTAATCACAAACTTAAAACTCTTAATTGGATTATGGATCAAAAATCACATAAAGGCTAACCTAACGCCTCTTTTGGGAATCAAAGGTCCAAATGAGATATTCAAAGCTTCTAACTTCAACTTATGTTATGAACAAGTCATAAATGACCAAAGAAACTCAATCATGCAAGTAAAACACATCAAACACATCTAGAACTCAATTTAGCCTATTAGGCACCCTAAGTGCATAAATGGTGAAAGGAGTAAAAAGAAGTGAAGATGATCATAAAACCCCTACCTTTGGCAACTAAGAAGAGATTCAAGCTTGGTTGGATTTCAAGGCTTGACTTTTCCTTTGGCTTTCCTCTTTCCTTCTTCCTCCTCCTTGGTATTTGCTTCCTTTTTCTGTCTTTCTCCTTGCAAGTTTTCTATTTCTATTTTGTGAAGCACAAAGGCTGTGAGTGAGGCTTATAAAAGGGAAACTAAAGACTCAAATGGCCTTTAGGCCAAAATTGATAAAATCTTGATATGCTAAAAACACTCGGATTTAGCTAATTCAAGATTTTCAACTTCAAACAACATTAAAATAAATACTAGGATTCATATAAAATGTCATTTCACCATTATCTGATATTTTCATATATGTTTCTAGTCAAACCGGCTATAATTTGACAACTAGTATGCCTAAAAATGTCAAACTAGCTCCGTTCAACTTGAAACTTTAACTATAACTTGTTTCATATATTTCTTTCGTCTAAGCAATTTATGTTATTATCTGAGTCATTTTAAGCTAATTTCCACAGTTCGGGTTGCAACTAAGTACATAAACTAACTCATATCGTCACAAAATTAAATATACATGTTAAGCAAGTCATGTGCTACCTTTTGAACACATAAACAAGTCTAACATGACATCTTAGGGTATTAAAATTTCCATGGATTTTGTTGTGGGTTTACCAAGAACTAATTTAGAACATGATACTATATGGGTAATTGTAGATAGATTGACTAAGTCTACTCATTTTCTACCCATTAGGATTAATTGTCCAATGAATAAGTTAGCCCAATTATAAGTTAAAGAGATTATGAGACTTCATGGTACACCACCTACCATAGTTTCTGATTGGTACCCAAGATTTACCTCTAAGTTTTGGGATTTGTTACACACAACTTTTGTGACAAAAGCTATCTTTTAGTACTGTTTACCATCCCCAAATTGATGGTCAAACTAAAAGAACAATTCAAACCCTAGAGGACATGCTTAGGGCTTGTGTTTTGGATTTCAAAGGAAGTTGGGATACCTACTTGCCATTAATAGAATTTGCCTACAATAACAATTATCATTCCAGTATTGGTATGACATCGTATGAAGCATTGTATGGAAGAAAATGTTAATCTCCTTTATGTTGGTTTGAGACTGGAGAAAGAAATTTATTAGGGTCTTATTTGGTACAACATACTTCAGAACAAATAAGACTAATCAAGGATAGAATGTTAGTAGCTCAAAGCAGAAAAAATAGTTATGCAAACAAAAGGAGAAAACCATTAGAATTCCAGGAAGGAGAACATGTATTCCTTCGAGTTACCCCAATAACTAGAATTGGCAGATCTTTGAAAACAAAGAAATTAAGTCCTAGATATATTGGACCTTTTCAAATCCTCAAAAGAGTTAGTACAATTGCTTATCAAATCACTTTACCTCCTAACTTGTCAAACCTTCATAATGTGTTCCATGTGTCTCAACTCCGAAAATATTGTTCTGATTCTTCACACATCATAGAGCCAAAATCTATACAGTTAAAAGATAATTTGATATATGAGGTACATCCTATACAAATAGTGGATAGAATTTACAGGCAAATGAGAAATAGAAATATTCCTATGATCAAAGTTTATGGCAAGGACAAGATATGGAAGACGCTATGTGAGAAGCAAAAGAATATTTTAAACAAAAATATCCAGAACTTTTTAAATAGGTACTAAGTAGAAATTTTGAGGACAATTTTTTTTTTAGAGAGGAAGAATGTAACAACCCTCAAAATAATAATAATAATAATAATAATAATAATAATAATAATAATAATAATAATAATAATAATAATAATAATAATAATAATAATAATAATAATAAAATAAATAAGGAGATATTGTCTTCAAAAGTAATGATTACAAAGACAAAAATAAACTTGGTGAGATAAGCACGATGAGTAATCACGATGACATATGAAGAACAAATGTCAACAAATGGTTTAGGAACAAACAAAAGGCTTAATGAATAAGCCACTTCTCTAAACATGACAAGTGCTTTAGGGGAAGACTTAAAAATATGACCAGAAGATTTTTTTATGAGAATGTTTTGCCTTGTGATGCACAATTTTTAGTTTCAAACAAGTCTACAAACTTAGTGCTAGATTAATTGTTGCATTGCAAACCCAAGTGCAGGTTGTCTCAAGTAATAAATTTCTCGGGAGTCCGAGGTCGATCCACAGGGAATTGTTGAAGATTAAGGTGAAGTAAATATTTTGTTACTACGATTAAAATTATTTACTTGGGTAAAAAGATTCACTCTTAGTAAATAAAATAAAGGTAAGATTAATTCCTTTTATAACTCAATTAGAATCCTCGCAACATGGAGGTTCCAATCTGAAAATACAACATTAAAAGTCTATTTAAAACAATATACGTAATTATATTATGTTTCCTAAAAATATTACCACCACTTATAAATGGGTTAAAGCATTCATTGTGCCAATATTTTGTCTACAACAAATCAAGAACTCCTCTTTACAAAGATGGTTTCTAAATTATAAGAAACAAATTATAATACGTATAATGGTTACTAGAAAAATATAAATCATTTAAGCACAAGAGAAGAATAAATCTAACCTTACTTTATTACCAAGAGCTTCACCCTTTCACCTAAGTAAAATGAAACTTAGTTACTCATAAATAAGAAGAAAGAAAGAGAGAAGAAGATGAAGAAGAATATGACTTTAATTTAGAACAAAAGAAAATTACTACAAGAAAACCTAGTAACAAAATGACATCATTTTGGTAACTAACACCTCACACCCTCAATGATCTGCCAAGGACCCCTTTTATAGAGGATTACAGATACAAAATGATAAGGGGGTTGAGTCATTAGTAGGTGGATAAGTGGAAAATGAGTGGAAAATGCCAAATGAATTTTGGTGAGTGGAAAATTATGGAGATTCCTTGTCTCCGAAATCATGCAGCTCTGAAGTCATTGCATTCGTCATTTTTGAACCAAGTGGTCTTCATGAAAGTTGTAGGCTTGGATCTTAGCTTTCAAATGGCTTTGGTTTGAGTCTAATATCATTTCTATAACTCTAGATACGTTCAAATTACTGCACACTTCTCAAGCCCAGTCACAACTCCTTTGTTCTGACTTCCAAGCCCAATATCACCTTCAAGGAGTCCGATTACATAGGTTAAGCTGTCAGGAAAATTACTCTGGTTCTGGCTTCAACCCCAATTTGAGTTATCTACTCGTGTGATTGGGCCTTTGAGGTGTTCTTGAAAGTTGTAGAACTCTCTCTTATATTTCAAATGCCACTAGAATCACCTCCAAAGACTACCTACATCCCAAGATATAGCCCAAATACAGAAACAACGTAAGACGTAAATTATGCTGAAAAATTCAATTAAGTCCAATTTGAGTCTAAACTTACAAAACATAATCAAAATCAATCAATTAAGTAAATGGAGAGTGTAAATGACTAAAATTGAAGGCTTATTAATGTATCAAATATATGATCATCAAAGTCTTCCACACTTAGCTTTTTGCACTCCTGGGCAAAACACAAGACCAAAACTAAAAAAAAACGAAACAGACTCAAAAGTTAAACACTCTAAAAGACTTAATTTCTAATAATATTTAAAAATGAAGAGCAACCAATCATTCAAGTAATCAAAACATTCATGAGGTAATATATCTTCACATCTCAAATCAACAAGTAAGGATATTTCAATTGAAAAGCATGAGTCAAGAATGATAGATTTTCACAAGATTCACTCTCAATTCCTCAAGTGTTTAAAAGGTAGGTATTTCACTCAATTCAACCCATGAAAATTGCACTACCATAAGCTTGCTTATCTTCTACTTCTCCACTACTCAGAACACATGCACACACAAATCATGAGGACTTTATTCAAGGTTGTAATTGGGTCAAGGTAAAGGAGGAGGTAATATGGATATGATAAGTTAAATACCAGATAATAAAAGAGCATGAGAGATGAGTTCAATTAACAAGCATGAAAGTTCATCCCAACTCCACCTAATACAAATTCCCTTTACATATTCTTTTTCTTTCCTTTATTACCTTGTTGACCCTCTTCTTTTTACATTTTTTTTGGATTGATATTTTCTTGATTTTTTTTTATTTTTATTTTTACAAAAAGAACATCATATATACATTTTTTTAAAACCATTCTACACACACACCCCCACATTTGTTCAAGAACTCATCGAATGACAAAACTAATGTTCTCTTATTCCCTAAGGTCAAGTAAGAACATAGTTTTTCATTTAAGGCACATAATGAGTTCGAAACAAAGAATAGTCAAATAAGTTCAAAGGGGTTAAGTAAGGGGAAATAGGTCATTTCTAATGCTTTATGTTGGCAAGAATCAGAGAATTTCCAAGAAGTCATAAGAGTGCTTGATATCATATTGAGATAACATGCTGCTAAACAAGGCTGACTATTTGATTAAAGTAGCTATTTCAAGAAAAATGTCTCAATCATATTTATGTATGTATATGAAAATATAGTCTCAAAAAGAATCAAAGCAAGTTCTAAAGTAACAATTTCATGAGTGAAATTCACACAAGAAAGAAGAGAATGGTACAAATGTTCAATCCATTCATCAATAGGGTCAAAATCTCACAAGGCATAATTTTATCATTCTCAGTCCACCAATTCAACATCCATAACCAAGTATGTGAATTTTAAGAAAGAAGACAATTTACTCAATCATGCAAATTTTTCTGAATTTGAATTGCTACTTTCACACAAACTAGTTATCTACCCCAACTAAGATGCGTCTCAAGAGTAAAATTTACTCCTTACTCTGTCATCCTTAACTGGTTTAGTAAGTTACTGACAAACATATAAACACAACAAACATATTAATACACACACTTCATAATTTTTTTTTTGGTTTTTTTATTTTTTTATTTTTTTTACACAATTATTCACACAACTATCCTTCCCCCCAACCAGATCACAACATTGTCCTCAATGTTAAAAATTAAATTCAGACTGAAGAAATAATCATCAATATACATCAAAGAAATTATTGGGACAAAATTAAACAAAGTAATGGGGAGAAATCACATACCCGAAATGCTTAGACGAGAAGAGAATAACTACATCCTGACAATGGTTAGCAATGAAAAAAAAAAGAAATAAACAAGCATGCAAACAATCTTTTTTTTTTGGTGCTTTTGTTTTATATTTTTTTTTGTTTTGTTGGCCGACACTATTTACATCCCCATACAAAGGCTCTGAAATTTGGGAGGCACTTAAGCTGACTCAATAAAAATACGAAATACTAAAAACTTACCTCAACTTTGGTAGACAGGATTGTCTACCAAAGTCTCTGCTACATCTGTATCCTTCAACTCAAGTTATGGCCTTAACTGCTGACCATTTATCTTCTTCTAAATTAATTTTATAAGAACAGACCAATGGGTGAACACCTTTTTTATCAGCAATGCTCCAACCTTTCTTAGGAAACTCCTTAAACTTTGGTTGCCATGCCTGAGTATCATGATCCTGAGTTCTATAAAAAATAATAGAAATATCAACTACATCAGAGGTATTACTGATAGAATCAAACTTAGAATTGACAAAAAAATTCTCAAGGGGATCAAAATCATGGGTTGTAGAAACTACTCTATCCATGATTGAGTCAATCATATATGTCTGGTGGCCCTCGTCATCATTTTCTGGCTTAACAAGACATTTTATCACCTCAGGTTCCTTGGGTAGCTCAGCATCACTATTATCTTGATTCTTTTCCACATCCTCTAGCTCATTCACACTCAAAGAGTTCATCACTTTGGACACTTGGCTCTTTATCTCCTTGCTTTCTTCAATAATCTTTTCATTCCTAAGGGTTATTACTGACTTGACTTGATCTATTTGTTGGTTTTCTGAATTACCATCATTTAGACTGTATTGACCCTTGGGATTTAGTTGATGTTGAGAATGAAATTTTCTTTTCTCGTGAATGGTGAGTGCAGAAGAAAGTTTAGCAAGATTTTCTTTTATGTCAATCATGACTTGAGTGTTTTGATTAAAAATGGCATCTTACTTTTTCATGAATGTATGTAATGTTTCTTCAAGGTTATTCCTGTATGGTGGGACATAGGGTGCATATCCTTGAGAATTTTGTGAATTCTGTTGTGCCTGAGGAGGTGGAGGTTGCATGAATTGTGCCTGATTGTTGGTCCTCCAATTGAAATTCGAGTGATTTCTCCATCCCGGATTGTATGTATTTGAAAAAAAAGAAGTGAATGACTTTTTGAAATTATTCATTACATTTACTTGCTCATGCATAACTTCCTTAAAAATAAAAATTTTTGGACATTCATTTGTTGAGTGTCCCAATTCATCACAAATGCTATAAATTTCTTCATTTTGCACAAATTTTATTTCTTTTACTTTCCTTGATTCCATGGTTTCAACCTTTCTAGCCAAACTAGCAAACCTAGCATTTAAATCTTCTTCTTGACTAAGATGATATTTTCCTTTACTAGCATTTGTAAGATTTGATGTAATTGAATTTTCAGAAAGATTAGTACCATGCCAAGATTAAGAATTTTTAGCCAAATGGTCTAAATAGTCTAAAGCTTCTTTAGGTTCTTTATCAAGAAATTCACCATTGCACATTATTTTCACAAATTATTTAGTTTCGGGTGTTAACCCTTCATAAAAGAAGCTTATAGTACGCCATTTTTCAAAACCATGATGTGGGCAAGAATTCAACAAATCTTTAAAACGTTCCCAACTTTGAAAATAAGCTTCATTTCAATTTTGAGAAAAATTTTGGATTTATTTTTTCAAAGCATTGGTTTTATATGTTAGAAAAAATTTCTTCAAAAACTCACATTACATTTCTTGCCATGTGCCAATTGATCTTGGTTTCAAAGTGTTAAGCCAAGTTTTTGCTTTATCTTTCAAAGAAAAAGGAAATATTTTAAGCTTAACAACCTCTTCAGTACAAGTTTGATCATGAAAAGCGGTACATACTTCCTCAAATTCTGTTAGATGTAAATATGGGCTTTCAGATTCTAAACCATGGAAATTAGGAAGTAAAGAAATCATACCTGGCTTGAATCTAAAATTGTTGACATTGAGTGGAAAGATAAAACATGATGGACTAGAATTTCTAGATGGTTGCAAATACTCATGCATGGTTCGCAACGGTTGATTTTCATGTTCATCATGCACACTTTCATTTTCAGTCATTGTGCTTAATGTGTGTAATTGTGATTCAAACAAATCAATATGTAAAGTACCAGGATTAACTCTAACCAAACGACTAGAATTTAAATCACGATACCAATTAAGCATAAACAAGTAACTTACAGTATAAAATAAAATGTATAAGCTAGCAGTATAAATTGTCCATTAAATATTAACAAAGGTGTGGTATAAACCAACCACCAAATATATATTAACACTTAGTAAATAAATATTAACAAAGGTGTGATATAAACCAACCACCAAATAAGTTAATAAGCATAAAAATTAAAAAGTTAGTATGCAAATAAATTAAAATGTTAGAAGCAGTAAAAGTAAAAAGTTAGATAGTTAGTAAGAGAGTTAGTAAGTTAGTAAACAAAAAAAATAAATGACAGAAAATAAATAACAAAAAAAGACAAAAAATAAATACGAGAAAATAAAGTACTGAGAAAGTAAATTTAAAGTATAAAAGCGGAGAATCAAGCAAGCCAATTTTTTGCTCCAATGAGAGAGAGAGAAGAAGAAAGATTATTTCATTAATGATTAAAGATTATAGAGAAATTAGGGAGAGTTTCCCCTACAAGTTAGTATGCATAGAAATTAAAAAGGGAGAGGTTCCCCCACTAGTTAGTATGTTAGTATATATACAAAATTTTTACACCAGAAATTCAGTCTTCAAATCAAGTTCCCCGGCAACGGCGCCAAAAACTTGATGCACAATTTTTAGTTTCAAACAAGTCTACAAACTTGATGCGGAATTAATTGTTGCATTGCGAACCCAAGTGCAGGTTGTCTCAAGTAATAAATTTCTCGGGAGTCCGAGGTCGATTCACAGGAAATTGTTGAAGATTAAAGTGAAGTAAATATTTTATTACTACGATTAAAATTATTTACTTGGGTAAAAAGATTCACTTTTGGTAAATAAAATAAATGTAAGATTAATTCCTTTTATAACTCAATTAGAATCCTCGCAACATGGAGGTTCCAATCGAAAAATACAACATTAAAAGTCCATTTAAAATAATATACGTAATTATATTATGTTTCCTAAAAATATTACCACCACTTATAAATAGGTTAAAGCATTCATTGTGCCAATATTTTGTTTATAAAAAATCAAGAACTCCTCTTTACAAAGATGGTTTCTAAATTATAAGCAACAAATTATAATACATATAATGGTTACTAGAAAAATATAAATCATTTAAGCACAAGAGAAGAATAAATCTAACTTTACTTTATTACCAAGAGCTTCACCCTTTCACTCAAGTAAAATGAAACTTAGTTACTCATAGATAAGAAGAAAGAAAGAGAGAAGAAGAAGAAGAAGAACATGACTTTAATTTAGAACAAAGGAAAATTACTACAAGAAAACCTAGTAACAAAATAGCATCATTTTGGTAACTAACACGTCACACCCTCAATGATCTACCAAGGACCCCTTTTATAGAGGATTACAGATATAAAATGATAAGGGGGCTGAGTCATTAGTGGGTGGATGAGTGAAAAATGAGTGGAAAATGCCAAATGATTTTTGGTGAGTGGAAAATTATGGAGATTCCTTGTCTCCGAAATCATGCAGCTCTGAAGTCATTGTATTTGTCATTTTTGAACCAAGTGGTCTTCATGAAAGTTGTAGGCTTGGATCTTAGCTTTCAAATAGCTTTAGTTTGAGTCCAATATCATTTCTATAACTCCAGGTACATTTAAATTACTGCACACTACTCAGGCCTAGTCACAGCTCCTCTGTTCTGACTTCCAAGCCCAATATCACATTCAAGGAGTCCGATTACATAGGTTAAGCTGTTAGGAAAAACACTCTGGTTCTTACTTCAACCTCAATTTGAGTTATCTACTCGTGTGATTGGGCCTTTGAGGTATTCTTGAAAGTTGTAGAACTCTCTCTTATCTTTCAAATGCCACTAGAATTACCTCCAAAGACTACCTACATCCCAAGATATAGCCCAAATACAGAAACAAAGTAAGACGTAAATTATACTGAAAAATTCAATTAAGTCCAATTTGAGTCCAAACTTACAAAACATAATCAAAATCAATCAATTAAGTACATGGAGAGTGTAAATGACTAAAAATGAGGGCTTATTAATGTATCAAATATGTGATCATCACCTTGTGACAACAAACCACCAATGATACTCACTAACGTCAGGAAGAGCAACAATTTATCTCTATAAATACCCCTCACCCTCCTCTTCCTCATCAGAAACACTCACCCAATAGAAAACACTGAAGTGCTCCCACAACTCATTTTTTTTCACACAATAGAAAACTTCATTCTCTCATTCCTCACAGCACAACCAGAAACTAATTTATCAATTTTCACTTATGAATAACATTTCTACAGAAAGGTAGGAAGGGTAAAAGCCTATTCTTTTTCTTCTTTCATTCTATTGAACCTTAATTTTGGTTTCATCTTTGATTTACCTCTATTAATTTCTTTGATATTTTTGATACTTTTGAAGTTTTTGTAAGATTTCCTAGTCTTTAATTAGAACTTGTTTAACTTTGTCTTCTATTTCAATTTCGATATCGATATTTCTGACCCTTTCGAAGTTATAGCAGGATTTCTTCTTGTATTTAATTAGAACTTATGTTTCTGACGCTCTTCTGTTTTGATTTCAATTTTCAATTTCAATATCTGTACTTTGATTTTGATCCATGCTCTTCGACTTTAAGTTTCTCATATTTTCGATTTTGAAATATGTTTCTATTTTGATCTCTAGTTACTGTAAACAAATTTTAGATTTCGATATCTGATGCGAATTAAAAGTTGTAAACCCAAGTTTAAGTTATTTCAAGTAATAAATTCTCGAGAGTCCGAGGTCAATCCATAGGGAATTAATGAAGAAAAAATTCTTTGATGAAAAGAAAATATTTTGTAACAATAATAAATGTGATAAAACTTAGTCACAAATAAAAAAAGATTTACTTGGATTAGGGGATCCACTCTTGGTAAGTAAATTAAGGACAATATTAATTCTTTTTATAATTAGAATCCACACATAATGGAGGTTCCAATTGAAAAATACAATATTCAAAGTTCATTTAAGATTATATATGTAATTATATTATGATTCCTTTAATTATTTATTAACACCACTACTTATAAATGGACTCAAGCATTCATTGTGCTAACCTCTTGTCTACAATGAATAAAGATCTCCACTTTACAAGGAGGGTTTCTAAATTGATTGGAAACAAAATACAATACATATAATGACCACTTGATAATATATCATTTAAGCACAAGAAAAAGATTAATCTAACATTATTTCATTACCAAGAGCTTCACCCTTTGACCCAAGTAAAATGAAAATTAGTTACTCATAGACAAGAGGAAAGAAAAGAGAAGAAGAAGAAGAAGAAGAAGAAGAAGAAGAAGAAGAAGAAGAAGAAGAAGAAGAAGAAGAAGAAGAAGAAGAAGAAGATAACTTCAATTTAGAACAAAAGAAAACTACAACAAGATAAACAAATAACACAATAGCACGATCTTGATCTCTAAGCCATGATTCTCAAATGATCAGCCAAGGCTCCCTTTTATAGAGGAAGATGGATACAAAATGACAAGGAGATGATTAATGAGTGAGTGGATGAGTGGGTGAATGAGTAGAAAATGCCAAATAGTAGTTTGATGGGTGGAAAATTATAGAGATTCTTGTCACTAAAATCATTCAATGTTGAACTTATGGCATGCGTCAGATTCTCACCAAGTGGTCTTCATCAAAATTGTAGATCTAGATCTTACTTTCAAATGCCAAAATTTCATCCCATTTCAATTCCTACAGCCCGAAATATGCCCTGATTACTGCACACTATTCAGGCCTAACTACAACTCCTCTGTTCTGATGTGTAAGCCCAATATGACCTTCAAGCCATCCGAATTTCCTTTTATATTCTTCATAAAAGTTGTAGATTTGAGTCTTAACTTTCAAATGCCAAAGTTTCAGCCCAAGGCAGTTCCTACATCTCGAGTTATGTCTTGATTACTACACACTATTCAGGTTTCAATCACAAAACCTGTGTTTTGACTTCCAAGCCTAATTAGCTCCACCAGATGTCTGATTTTTTCCTAGAACTCTCATGAAAGTTGTAAAGCTCTGTCTTATCTTTCCAACAAGGTAAGATACATAATTCTTAGACATATAGAACTCAAGATATGGCCAAAATACATAAATAATGTAAGATCTCAATAATGCTGAAAAAAATCAATTAAGCCCAATTTGAGTCCAAACTTACAAAACATAACCAAACTCAATCAATTAAGTAAATGGAGAGTGTAAATGACTAAAAATGAGGGTTTATTAATATATAAAATATGTGATTATCAAATTTCCCCATACTTAGCTTTTTGCACTCCTAGGCAAAACACATAAGACTAAAATTAAGGAACAAGGAAAAATAACACAAACTCAAAAGCTAGAAATTCAAAAAAACTCAATTTCTAATAATATTTAAGAATGAAAAGCAACCAAAGATTTAAGGGATCAAAATATTTATGAGGTAATGTTTCTTCACATCTCAAACCAACAAGTAAGGAAACTTCAATTGAAAAGTATGAGTCAAAAATGATAGATCTTCACAAGATTCACTCTCAATCCCTTAAGTGTTTAAAAAGGTAGGTATTTCACTCAGTTCAACCCATGAAAATTGCACTACCATAAGCTTGCTTATCTTCTACTTCTCCACTACTCAAAACACATGCACATATAAACCATAAGGACTTTAATCAAGGTTGTAATTGGGTTAAGGTAAAGCAGGAGGTAATATGGACATGACAAGTTAAATACCAAAGAGAATAAAAGAGCGTGAGAACTGAGTTCAATTAATAAGCATGAAAGTTCATCTTAACTCCACCTAATACAAATTCCTTTACATATTATTTTCTTTCCTTTATTACCTTGTTGACCCTTCTTTACACATTTTTTTTTATTTTTTTATTACAAGATGAACATAATATATACAAATTTTTTAATTAAACTTTTTTTTCACCAACCATTCTGTACACATACCCCTACACTTGTTCAATAACTCATCCAATGACAAAACTAATGTTCTCTTATTCCCTAAGGTCGGGTAAGAACATGGTTTTTCATTTAAGGCATATAATGAGTTCGAAACAAAAAATAGTCAAATAAGCTCAAATGGATTAAGTAAGGGGAAATAGGTCATTTCCAATGCTTTACGTTGGCAGGAATCAGATAATTTCCAATATGTCATAAGAGTGCTTGATATCATATTGAGACAATATGTTGTTGAGCAAGACTGCCTATTTGTGCGTCAGTCATTCTTGGCTATTTGGTTAAAGTAGCTATTTCAAGAAAAAATACCTCAATTATGTTTATGTATGCATGTAAAAATGTAGTCTAAAAAAGAATTAAAGCAAATTCTACAGTAACAATTCCATGAGTGAAAATCACACAAGAAAGAAGAGAATGGTACAAATGTTCAATCCATTCATCAATAGACTCAAAATCTCACAAGGCATAATTCTGTCATTATCAGTCCACCAATTCAACATCCATAACTAAGCATGTGATTTTTAAGAAAGAAGACAATTTACTCAACCATGCTATGTTCCCTGAATTTGAATTGCTACTTCCACACAATATAGTTATCTACCTAATTACTCCTTAATCTGTCACCAATTTTTGATGCATCTTAAGAGCAAATTTACCTCAAGGGCATAATTTACTCTTTACTCTGCCATCCTTAATTAGTTTTGCTGTTAGCGAGTTACTGACAAATATATTAATAAACACACTTCCTAATTTTTTTAAATTTTTTTTTACACAACTATCCTTCCCCCCAACTAGATCACAACATTGTCCTCAATGTCAAAATATAGATAGGTAAAGGATAGAACATAGTACCTATTGTTGCAATTACTGAAAAGAGAAACCTTACACAAATTCGAACCAAAACAAAGTACGATGATTAAAACCAAAGATAAAGGAAAGTTATAGATGAAGTGTCAGATCACACTCACGTTCCTTGCTGCCTCCCTTGCTGCTTCATTCTGACCAATCTATCTGAGCTATTACTCATAAATAAAAGTTTATAATTTATCAACAGTGGAAGCAGATATAAGGAGTCGTCTTGCCGAATGTGTGATAAAGTTCTGTTCCATAGCATGATCAACAAAATATAACAAATTATTAAAGAAATTATTAATATTCAACAAACCTATGAGTTTATGGTGGATGTTCTGTTGGGCCTAAGAGATAATTTGAAAAACTTTTTTCAAAGTACAAAACCACCCAATAAGGCAATGAATGCGTCAAAGTTTTCAAGCATTGTCCTCATTTGTCCTTGCATAGATGATACTTGAAGTCCCAGCCTAATTGTCTTTCCAATGATATTCCTTTGAGTTAAATGTTTAAGAATGATACCTAAAACTTGACCACCTCTTAGATGTGTAGAAAGTGATACAGCCCCCATTAACCCAATGCTACCTCCCCCATATACTACAAGAATGTTCCTCGCAGCAAGTGTTCTACCAATAGTGCTTGCTGCATTTACAAACTCTAAACCCTTCCCATAACTTGACCCATAAAATACACAGATATTGGTAAGTCTACGAACAGAAGAAGAAGCTTCCTCCATTTCTAGACTCACACTCCCTTTGAATGATTATAAGTTGGAGGAAAGTAAAGAAAAATATAGTGTTTAAATAGGGAAGAGAATGAAAAAAGTAATGATAATTCTTATATGGGTAGGTTGGTTGTTGTCAGAAAAGTTTGAAATTAAGAAACTTTATTTTTTTAGACTTCAAGAAAACCATCAGGGTAAAGAAGTCTAGAAACCGCTGAAGGACCTTGCTTAAAGGATCATCTGTCCAAAACTAAAATACAATAAAATCATACAAAGATAAAAGAAATATAATAACAAATGATGGCATACTTTTATGTACAATTTTCATGGCCTATCTTTATACTGCGCGTCATGAGTGCAGTAATACCAAGATGGCTTAGCCAATCTTGGAATTCTTCTCCTTCCCGCTTGTGTGATATTTTGGATTGAGCTACAACACAATTAATTAAAGTGCGTAAATCTGACAGCTACCACCAACGACCACAGCCAGTAAGAGGTCGTTGGAGAGCCCATGACATCAAATCACAGGATCCAGCTCAGTTGCATAGTCACGCGAGTATGCTAACACGAGCTGCTTCTATCTACGCATAATCTCAGCTTGCCTAAAAGGTAAACTTTAGGTCACTAAAAACGGCTCTCTACAGAGCATGACACACGAACCTTATTTACGGACCGGCGTGTGAAGGTCCACCTGAGTCAATGACGGGTCTGCCACTGGCAGGGGCTCCACACTCAATTAAGAGTATGGTACTTTCTCGATCGCCTTTTTTTAGGAGATGTACAAGATAATATATACATGTTGTTGTGATTGTGACTCACATCTTCCTCTGGTTTTACGTCCAGTAACGGCTTAAACGCCTTCTATGAGTCAAGGATAAGCTTCTCATCCAATTTTCTTATGAATTGGCAAACAAGGTCTTTTTGAGTCAGATTCCCAAGACTGTAATGCTCTTGCTCGTCCCTGAAAAGATTTCACAAATTAAGAAGTTCACGATGCACAACTCTAGAAGAATGCATCTCAAGAGTCAATAAGATATCATCTAATGACTCCTTACTCAGTCTATTCTTAATAAAGTGTATTTTATTTTCTCGGTTTATGGAAATCATTCCCAAAGAATGACATTGCATGTTACAATTCTATCGCTCACACTTGTGACAAACTTGCATTCTTTTCGCTTTTTTTCTTTTAGAATAAGAACTTTTACTGAGACCTGGCATGTATGGGATAAATGAATTTAAAGATTCACCTGCTAAACGAACCTTTGGTTTGATTATCCAGCGTATATCTTCTGGGATGCCCTTGTGCATTAACAGTCTCAGTCTTTCACGCCTGACTTTGTAGATTTTTTTTAGAGCATTTTGAGGAAGAGAAGGGAAATATTTTCTTAAATTCAAGAGAATGACATCTATTTTAAAGGAGAAAGAATCAGTTATTATGGGAAACTTAAAAATAAACCGACTTGAGAGTCACGAAGTACCGTTATCCGTCACTTAACCGGGGGTCACAAAGAACTGCAAAAAGAAAGCAACAAAATTAAAATAAATTCTACTCATAATAAGGATTAGAAAGGGAAATGGATTCTACCTCAACAACTTAATTTTCTAGAAATGATTTGAGTCTTTGTCCATTGACCTTAAATACATTACCATTCCTAGGATTCTTAATGTCTATGGCCCTATGAGGATACACATATTTGACAATAAAAAGGCCAGTCCACCTAGATCTCAATTTTTCAAGGAATAGGTGAAGACGAGAATTATAAAGTAGAACTTTTTGACCAATTTCAAAAGATTTTCTCAAAATTGATTTTGTCATGAAAAGCTTTTGTTCTAACTTTATAAATTTTTGAGTTTTCATATGCATCATTTCTCAATTCCTCAAGTTCATTTAATTGCAATTTATGTAACTTGAAAGCATCATCAAGAATTAAGTTGAAAGCTTTAATGGCCCAAAATACTTTATGCTCCAATTTTACAGGCAAGTGACAAGGTTTTCCATAAACTAACCAATAGGGTGACATGCCTAAAAATGTTTTGAAAGCAGTACAGTAAGCCCAAAGTGCATCGTTTAATCTTAAAGACCAATCTTTATGATTTGGGTTAACCATTTTTTTTCAAAATTTATTTAATCTCCCTATTTGCTAATTCTAATTGTCCACTTGTTTGAGGATGATAAGGGGTGACAATTTTGTGTGTAATGTCATATTTCTTCATTAAAGATTCAAATGATTTATTACAAAAATGTGTTCCCCCATCACTGATAGTAGCTCAAGGGATTTCAAATCGACTCAAAATATTTTATTTTAAAAATTTAAGAACAGTTTTGTAATCATTGTGTCGACATGGATTCGTCTCAATTCCATTTTGAGACATGATCAACTACAACCAAAATGTACACAAATCCAAATGATGATGTAAATGGATCCATGAAATTAATTTCTCAACAATAAAAAATTTCAATGACAATGATAGGGTTCAGAGGCATCATGTCTCATTTAGAAATGGAACTCAATTTCTGACAATTTTCATAACTTTTGCAAAAATTATAGCTGTCCTTAAATAAAGTGGGCCAATAAAATTCACACTGTAAGATTTTCTCAGCTATTTTCTTTAAAGAAAAATGACCTCCACATGCTTCTAAATGACAAAGTTTAATGACACTACCTACCTCATTGTCGGGTACACATCTCCGAAAGATTTGATCAAGACAATATTTGAACAAATATGGGTCATCCCAATAAAATTTTTTCACCTCAGTCAAAAACTTTTTTTTGTCTCGGTGTGTCCACTAAGGCGGCATCTTACCCGTTACAAGAAAATTGATAATGTTAGTAAACCAATGCATGGAATTGACAGAAAATAAAAATTCATCAAGAAAAGAATCATTGATAGGTGTGTTATCAAAAGATGAGCTTGTTGTAAGTCTAGACAAATGATCTGTAACAACATTTTTAACTCATTTCTTGTCTTTTATTGTAATGTTGAATTCTTGAAGCAACAAGATCCATTGTATCAACCTAGGTTTGGCATCCTGCTTAGGCATTAAATATCTAATAGCATCATGATAAGTGAAAACAACAGTAGAAGAACTAATTAAATAAGCTCAAAATTTGTTCAATTCAAAAATTACAACAAGTAGTTCTTTTTCAGTAGTGGTGTAATTCATTTGTGCACTATGCAAAATTTGACTTGCATAATAAATTACATGAGGCTTACTTTCCTTTCTCTGTCCTAAAACAGCGCCAACAACAAAATCACTAGCATCACACATCAACTCAAAAGACAAAGACTAGTCAGGGGGTTGCATGATAGGAGCAGATTTTAGAAGACTAATTAATTTTTTAAAAGATTTTTGACAATCTTGAGTCCAATCAAATGGTGCATCTTTTTTCAGAAGATTACATAATGATCTAGATATGACACTAAAGTCCTTAATGAATCTTCTGTAAAATCCTACATGTTCTAAAAAAGAACAAACTTCTGTAACTGTTTTTGGGGAAGGCAAATGAGCAATTAATTCAATTTTAGCCTTATCAACTTCAATTCCCTTAGAAGATATCATATGACCTAACACTATTCCTGAGGTAACCATGTAATGACATTTTTCCCAATTTAATACAAATCCTTTTTCTTCGCATCTTCTAAGAACTTTTTCCAAATTATCAAGACAATTTTTGAAAGAATTTCCATTAAACTGTTAGGTCATCCATGAAAACCTCTAAATAATACTCAATCATGTCACTGAAAATACTTAGCATGCATCGTTGGAAAGTTGCCGAAGCATTACAAAGACCAAAAGGCATTCTTCTATATGCAAAAGTGCCAAAGGGGCATGTAAAAATGGTCTTTGCTTAATCCTCTAATACAAAGTGTATTTGATTATACCCTGAATAACCATCAAGAAAACAATAGTAGGGATATCCTACTACTCTTTCCAAAATTTGATCAAGAAATGGCAAGGAAAAATGATCTTTCCTAGTGGCTGCATTCAATTTTCTAAAATCAATACACATACGCCAACTGGATGAGACTCGGGTAGGTATTAATTCACTTTTTTCATTTTCAACCATTGTTATTCTAGATTTCTTAGGCACAAATTGTGTAGGGCTTACCCAATGGCTATCAGAGATGGAGTAGATAATTCCAACATCAAGTAATTTAAGAACTTTAGCTCTAACTACCTCTTTCATGTGTGGATTTAATCTTCTTTGAGATTGTTGAGATGTTTTAGCATTATTCTCTAAATGTATTCTATGTGTACAAATTAATGAATTAATACCTTTTATATCCTTTAATGTCCATCCAATTGCACTTTTATACATTTTAAGTACTTCTATCAACATGCCTTCTTGTTCTTTGGTAAGGGATTAGGAAATTACCACTAGAAAACTTTGTTCTTCTCCCAAAAATGTGTACTTAAACCCAGCAGATAATGGCTTTAGTTCTAGTGTGGGTACTTCTTCATGGGTATTATCATTCATAGGTTTTAGCTTTTCTCGGCTTCCATTATTTGTATTCCATTACCTGTGTACAATTAAGCAAAGAGCATACTTCAAAAATATCATCATCTAATTGTGTACCTGAATAAAAAGAATTAATTAAACAAATTTCTTATAGGTCATAAGAACTCCTGGTTTAAAAATGATAATCTATAATGGCCTCAACCCTTCAATTTCTTCCTTTTCATCATAGACTTCATGTGGTTGCTTGCACGTGTTGAAAACATTAAGCTTTACTGTCATATTTTCAAATGTTAGCTTCACCACTCCATTTTTACAATTTATCAAAGTATTAGATGTTGTTAAAAATGAGTGACCTAAAATAAGAGGAATTAACTTGCTACTATTATCCATAGGTTCAGTTTCCAAGACAATAAAATTCACAGGATATATGAATTTATCAACTTGAATCAACACATCTTCCACTATTTAATTGATCTATCGACAAGTAGAAGAGTTACAGAAGTCGATTTTAACTCACCTAAGTTGAGTTGCTGATAAACTGAATATGGAAGTAAATTAATACTAGCACCAAGATCAAGTAAAGCTCGTTCAATTTTATGTTCTCCAATAATGCATGAAACTGTAGGACAACCAGGGTCTTTATATTTTAATACATTATTATTCTGAAGAATGGAGCTTACCTGTTCAGGCAAAAATGCTTTCTTTTTCACATTTAGTTTGCTTTTAACAATGTATAGGTCCTTCAAAAATTTGGCATAAGAGGGAACCTATTTGATAGCATCTAACAGAGGAATATTGACCTTCACTTGTTTAAAAATTTCAAAAATATCATTGTTATGACTCAATTTACTTGAATTGTTTAATGCTTGAGGATATAGGGGTAAAGGCGAGAGTTTAGTATCCTTTTAGCCAGGTGGCTTATCAACTTCTTCCTTATCTTTGAGACTTGATTCATCATCTTTCTCACAAGGTTCAGGAATTTGTTTTTCAACAACTTTTCCACTCCTAAGAGTTATCACTAACTTGACTTGATCTATTTGTTATCTTTATGAACTACCCTCATTTAGGCTATACTGACCCTTGGGATTTGGTTGAGGTTGAGAAGAAAATTTTCCTTTCTCATAAATGGTGAGTGCAGAAGAAAGTTTAGCAAGAGTATCTTTTATGTCAATCATGACTTGAGTGTTTTGGTTATTAATGGCTTCTTGCTTTTCCATGAATGCATGCAATGTTCCTTCAAGATTTTTCCTATATGGTGGGACATAGGGTGCATATCCTTGAGAATTTTAAGAGTCCTACTGTGCCTAAGTAAGTGGTGGTTGCATAAATTATGCTTGATTGTTAGTCTTCCAACTGAAGTTTAGGTGATTTCTCCATCTCGGATTGTATGAATTTGAAAAAGAAGAAGTGAATGACTTTTTAAAATTGTTCATTGCATTTACTTGCTCATGTATAACTTCTTTAAAAATAGGAATTTTTGGAAATTCATTTGTTGAGTATCCTAATTCATCACAAATGCCACAAATTTCTTCATTTTGCATAGATTTGATTTCTTTTACTTTCCCTGATTTCATGGTTTCAACCTTTTTAGCCAGACTAGCAAACTTAGCATTTAGATCTTATTCTTGACTAAGATAATATTTTTCTTTACTAGTATTTGCAAGGTTATATCTAATTAAATTTTTAGAAGGATTAGTACCATGCCAAGATTGAGAATTTTCAGCCAAATGGTCTAAATAGTCTAAAGCTTCTTCAGGTTCTTTATTAAGAAACTCACCATTGCACATTGTTTCCACAAATTGTTTAGTTTCGGGGGTTTACCTTTCATAAAAGAAGCTTATAGTGCACCATTTTTCAAAACCATGATGTGGACAAGAATTTAACAAATCTTTAAAATGTTCCCAACTTCGAAAATATGCTTCATTTGAATTTTGAAAAAAAATTTGAATTTGTCTTTTCAAAGCATTGGTTTTATATGTTGGAAAAAATTTCTTTAAAAACTCATCTTACATATCTTGCCATGTGCCAATTGATATTGGTTTCAAAGCGTTAAGTTAAGTTTTTGCTTTATCTTTCAAAGAAAAAGGAAACAATTTAAGCTTAACAATCTCTTCAGTGCAAGTTTGATTATTAAAAGCAGTACATACTTCCTCAAATTCTTTTAGATGTAAATATAGGCTTTCAGATTTTAAACCATAGAAATTAGGAAGTAATGAAATCATACTCGGCTTAAATTTAAAATTGTTAGCATTGAGTGGATAGATAAAATATGATGGACTAGAATTTCAAAATGGTTGCAAATACTCACGCATGGCTTGCAATGGTTGATTTTCATGTTCATCATGTACACTTTTATTTTTAGCCATTGTGTTTAATGTGTGATTGTGATTCAAACAAATCAATATATAAAGTACCAATATTAATTTTAACTAAACGATCATAATTTAAATCACGATACCAATTAAGCATAAACAAGTAACTTAAAATAGCAAAGAAAAATATACAAGTAAGTGGTATAAACCTGCCATTAAATATTAACAAGGATGTAGTATAAACCAGCCACTAAATAAATATTAACAAGTAAAAAGTTAGTAAGCTGATAAAGGAAAAAGTTAGATAGTTAGATAGTTAATAATTAGGTTAGTATGTTAGTAAGTTAGAAAGTTAGATTTAAAGTGCAGAAAGTAAATTACAGAAAGTAAAACACAGAAAATAAAGTACAGAAAGTAAATTTAAAACATGAAAACTAGAGAACTGACAAACCAATTTTTTGCTTCGGTGAGAGAGAATAGAAGAAAAAAGATTATTTCATTAATGATTGAAGATTACAGAGGGAGAAAGGGAGAAGGGAGAGTTTCTCTCACTAAGTTAATACGTTAGTAAGTACAAAAAAAATAAATTAAAAGAGTAAAAATATATATATATATACAAGATCCACAGGGACAAAAAAATATATACAAAATATATATAAAATAAATTTTTTCTTCAAATCAAGTCCCTAGCAATGGCGCCAAAAACTTGATGCAAATTAAAAGTTGTAAACCCAAGTACAGGTTGTTTCCAGTAATAAATTCTCGGGAGTCCGAGGTCGATCCACAGGGAATTGATGAATAAAAAATTCTTTGACATAAGAAAAATATTTTGTTACAATAATAAAGGTGATAAACTAGGTCACAAATAAAAAAAGATTAACTTGAGTTAGGGGATCTACTCTTGGTAAGTAAATTAAGGACAAGATTTATTTTTTTTATAACTCAATTAGAATCCACGCATAATGGAGGTTCCAATCGGAAAATACAAAATTCGAAGTTCATTTAAGATTATATACATAATTATATTATGATTCCTTTAATTATTTATTAACACCACCACTTATAAATGGACTCAAGCATTCATTGTGTCAACCTCTTGTTTACAATGAATCAAGATCTCCACTTTACAAGGAGGGTTTCTAAATTGAATGGAAACAAAATACAATACATATAATGACCACTTGATAATATATCATTTAATCATAAGAAAGAGATTAATCTAACCTTAGTTCATTACCGAGAGCTTCACCTTTTCACCCAAGTAAAATGAAAATTAGTTACTCATAGACAAGAGGAAAGAAAGAGAGAAGAAGAAGAAGAACATAACTTCAATTTAAAACAAAATAAAACTACAACAAGATAAACAAATAACACAATAGCATAATCTTGATCTCTAAGCCAAGAATCTTAAATGGAGGCTCCCTTTTATAGAGGAAGAGAGATACAAAATGATAAGGGGCTGATTAATGAGTGAATGGATGTGTGGGTGAATGAGTGAAAAATGTCAAATAGTAGTTTGATGAGTGAAAAATTATAGAGATTCTTGTCTCAAAAATCATTTAATGCTGAACTCATGGCATGTGTCAGATTCTTACCAAGTGGTCTTCATGAAAGTTATAGATCTGGATCTTAACTTTCAAATGCCAAAATTTCAGCCCATTTTAATTCCTATAGCCCGATATATGCCCTAATTACTGCACACTATTCAGGCCCAGCTACAACTCCTCTATTCTGACTTCCAAGCCCAATATGACCTCAAAGCCATCCAAATTTCCTCTTGTGTTCTTCATAAAAATTGTAGATTTGGGTCTTAACTTTCAAATGTCAAATTTCAGCCCAAGGCACTTTCTACATCTCGAGTTATGCCCTGATTACTGCACACTGTTCAAGTTTCAATCACAAAACCTGTGTTCTAACTTCCAAGCCCAATTAGCTCCACTAGATGTCTGATTTTTCCCTAGAGCTCTCATGAAAATTATAGAGCTCTCTCTTATCTTTCCTACAAGGTAAGATACATAATTCTTAGACATATAAAACTCAAGATATGGCCAAAATATAAAAACAATGTAAGATCTCAATAATGCTGAAAAAAATTTAATTAAGCCCAATTTGAGTCTAAACTTACAAAAGATAACTAATCTCAATCAATTAAGTACATGGAGAGTGTAAATGACTAAAAAAGTGGGTTTATTAATAGATAAAATATATGATTATCAATATCTGTTTCTATTTTGATTTTGATTTTGATCTCTATGGTTGTTGTAAACACATTTGCGATTTCAATATATGATTTTATGTCTTTCTCTTTTATTTCGATTTCGATCTCTGGTTTTATTGAAATTTTGGTTGTTGTAAACATATTTTCGATTTCGATATCTGTTCTTTGATTTTGATATCTGACTTTGTCTTTCTCTTCGATTTCGCTTTCTTAATGGTTTATTCAAAAAATTTCTTTTCTTCCTCTACTTGTATTTTAGATTTCAACAAAGTTCTCTTGATTTGCTGTGTTTGAAATTATGAAATGCTATTAGCAAAAATTGAATTTTTTTTAAGCTCACTAATGTTGTCCCATTGTATTAATGAATCAATATGTAAGAGAATCAATTATTATGGCCATGATTAGAAAATATTGGGAGACGCCTCGATTAGAGAACATTGAGGGACGCCTCGATTAGAAATATGCACAGTTGGTTGAGAATCTTAACAATGGTACAAGGAGAATAATTTTGTTGTGCTTATTTCCATAAATGATTTATGAAAATTTTACAAGTTCTGTTAAGTATTTTTCATTATGTTAAGGAATTATGGATTTTTAGAAAGAAAGGTGAAAAAGAATGGTAAAATGTTTTTCGCACACGTGACAGTTGAAATATCATTAGTTCATAAACTTATAAATGTTTTTGCTCATTCCCACTGAGTTTTATCTCAAAAAAATTTGTGTGGTATTTCAAAAAATGCCCACTCTGAGGTTCTTGATTGATCTACGCATCGAGCAGGTCTATATGCTTGACCTGAGAGACTATGTATTTTCATTCACTATAGGAGATCTCTTCCTGATCATTCTGCTTTTCGATGAGTAGTAGTAGAGTGTGTAAATTAATATAGCACTTCATAGGCTTTTTCATGTTTTTTTAGCACCATGTAAAAGCCTAGAGTAGCCTAATTTAGGTGCTAACCCACTTTAAGAGTGCTACTCATACTTACGTAAGGTATGTATGTGTATTAACTACTAACTCTTGAAGGGTTCTACCCTCTGATAATGTAAAATATTATAAACTAATATTAACAACAGTTGCTTGTATATTGAATTATTTCAAATTATTTAGTAAATATATTAGAGAAATAATTGTAATAATTATAAAATTAGAGTAGGATGTTACACTTTTCCTAACAAGGTCTCTATAACTCCTCCTTTATGATGTGCACAACCTCATCGACATCATCGGCCAGCAAGGATGCTTGGGAAGAAGATGCCATGGTTGTAGGAGCAGTGATGCAGCCACACAAGTAAGGGAGTTCGGGTGCCTGCATGGCTCGCAGGGGGTGGACGAATAGTAGAAGGCATCAATTAGGAGTTTGATGATGGAACAGGAGATTGCAAGAGCAGGACAATAGCTTGAGGCGGCCAATTAAATGGATGAAATGGCATGGTCCCCTCTAGGCAACACAAACCCCAGAGGAGGATGAGGAGAAGGCCAAAAAACACTTTGTTGAAATCATTCTTTTGTAAGTAAAAGAAACGTAACTAATATAACACTTAATAGATAGTATTGTAAATATTTGTGTTTGTTAAAAGCATTTTATATATTCTTAATTTATCTTATAGAATTAGATTTTTTATATTTAAAGTGATTGTAATAGTAAAAACTTTAAGCATTATGCATAAAAATATTAATATAATAAAAATGTCACATCTGGTATTTTTAAGTATATGAAGTATTTTTAACAACACATTCAGTACCACAATAAAGAAATTTTGAATTGAGAGGAGTAAAGTCCTTCCTCATAGTTAAGGGTGTTCATTAGTTTCTTACCCAATGAATCCAGAAAACTGAACCGAACCAATTAAATTGGCTTAGTTTGGTTTGAGTGATCGGCTCTGATTGGGTAAAATCTGATCAAAATCGACCACCAATGGTTTGGGTTTCGAGTTTCTTGATTTTGAACCTGAGACCCAAACACCTAACCCGATTGGCCCAACCACCCATTTGTTTCCTCCTTATTGGTACACAATGCTATGTTTGGGTAGGACTACATTTATGATATCTCTTATTTGAACACCCTCACATTTCTGATTTCCTAATCTCATTCACCATTTACCCTAGTCACTAGCCTCCCTATCTCCAATCCCCTTAATGTGCTACCCTCCCTTCATTGACCACCCAAGGCCACCAGCGGCCTCTCACAAGTTGTAACAACCGAAGCCTGCAAGCTTACCTATCACACATCACCACCCATTGCTGTGCTATGATAGCAATCTCAAATCTGTAAGAAGATCTGGCGAAGGAGATATTGCAACAGTTGCTTGCTTTGGTTGATGTAGTGAGGCACGAGGTGTGGGACTGTGATGCGGCTGGGGAAGGAAGCATCGATGGTGGCTCAGGAAAGGTGGATGCGATTTGGTATATGTTTGTGGTAGAGGGCAACAAGTGGGTCTCAAGTGGTGGCAGATGGGTTTTCTAGATGATTCAATGGTGGGTATGAGTGGTTCTCTATGGAGTATGGTGGTCAGTGACTATTGGAAGTGAGGACACGCGATGGGAAAATAGCGATAAGTAGAGGTTGCGATTATGCATTATTTGTGTTTGCCCTTTTGTGTACCGCAAGTACACGGGTCGTGCAAGTAATAAAATGATGAGTAAAGTTCATTTCTACGAGGATAATGACTAAATTCAATGTCAAATATTAACCAATACCTTAAGTAATTCTATTCAAGCACATTTAATACGGGAAATGGGTATGAATTGGTTTTGATTCAAAAGACTAAAAAGCATGAAATGGAGAATAAGAGACAATGATTAGAGGTTAGGGACTCCTTCTTCACCAACTACTTCTCTTGGCAATATGCAACCTTTTTAAGCAACATGAGTGATTTGTTTTGTTAGTATAAGAAACTACATTAGCTAAAAGCCTATGTCTAGGTTAATTAATCATATGTTATTTACCTAGTTCACTATGTATCCATGAGAACTAGCGCAAACTCCACTCATTAAGATTGATTCTTAGACAAATGCTATGCATGACTAAGAGATATATTTCTATTCCATTAGCTAATTAACTTACTCTTCCATTAAAATGAAATTAAACATGCATCAACCATATCCATGATCTAAAACCTAAATCCCTATGTCTAGTTCAATAGATTTAATCAAAACACATTAAATGTAGGCCAAACATTCAAGAGCATTAAGAGAAACATGGATGAACAAAACCAATCATCATTATAAACTTAAAAGGGTACAAAATCACCAACGTACATAGAAGGATTGAAAGGAATCCCTAAAAATAGCTTAACTATCCATGGAACACACAAATCTCATGAGAAATTTCATGTCCATGACCTAGAAATAGAGAGAATAAAGAGAAAAGAGAGAAACACTATGAATGTGGTTCTTGGATGCTTGATCCTCCTTGAAGAATGATGGCTTCCATTTCAAATCCCTTCAAAGCTCTTAAAATGATGAAAAATGAACTCTAGTTATATATTCTATGTTTTTCCCCGGTTGGTTCTCGCAGAAATCTGATGGAACAATATATATAGGCTGAAAAATTAGATTCATGCTATAGCATGAACCATCTTGAGCTGCGGTGTGCATTCACAATTAGGTCACCACGCCGCGGCAAGTACTTCTTTGCGCCGCGACGTGCTAGCCTCTATCTATCAGTGCACAGTAGGTAGAGCGCATTACACCGTGGCATGACACATCTTGCGCCATGGCGTAATCTGCTGGAATGCTCCTCAGGCTTTCTCTTACAAAGTTGGACCTTGGCTTGCTTCAATCCATCTATTTTGAGCCCATCCTGCAATAAAGAAATCATCAAGTTAAATACAAGTGCAAATCTACTTAATAGATCAAAGAATTGGAAAGATTTTATCAAGATCATAAAGGAAGATATCAAGATTGAATTTAACAAATATAAGCCTGAAATCTTCCAAACATGCATAACAACAAGGACTAAGCTATCTATAAAGCACATGTATAGGGCACAAATAATTACATTTTATGGAGTTATCAATTTGCTGGCGACGAAAATGTGGAGTGGCTTCTCAACTCGACAACTCGAGGCGAACCAACCCTCTTTTGTTTAGTTTGGTTTGGTTTGGGTTTGATAGAAAAAATTACGAAATTGAACCAAACAAAACAAACTGATTTTGATCAATTTAGAGTTCTTTTACCCCCTAAAGCCAAACTAAACTGACCTGTGCACACTCCTACTCATGGTTGCAATATTTCTTTGAACACTTTAAACATATTTTTTGGGTACATAATACTTTTAACAATTTGATACATTTCAAAAAAGTTAAGAGTGAATCATTTCTAAAATAAGTTTTGATAATTGAGTGAAGGTTGTCGCGACTGAAAAATTGCAGCAGAATAGCAACTTAAATTTTAAAAAATTAATAATTTAGGAGTCGCCACCAATTTTATTTTTTTATTAGGAAAAATTGAAAAACCTAAGAAAAATAGTCTTTGAAACCAGATTGAATTCGGGAGTCGGTTATGTGTAGGAAAAGGTAGAAAATTAATCTCACAGCACCCCTAACACACCCGTCTTAAAACGGTACCTTAAGTTAATTATGCAAATTCTTAATAATTCTTGAAAATATTTATCTTATCCCTTTTATAAAAAAAATGAAATAGACAAATAAATTATGAAAAATTAATTTTTGGCTTGACATAATAGAGATTCTGCTCCTACGTATCCCTGGGTGCAATGAGAAATTCAAAGTCACGTAGTTCTTTAGAAAATAATTGTGAGTTGGTTGATTTTAATTAAAATTTATAATTAAAATTTTTATTTCATAAAAATTTGAATTAACAGGTCATCGCGACTCTGTCAATCAAATCAAAGTTTGAATAGGTGAAGCTCGCGTCACGCTAGAGACGTCACCCACTGATTATCAAATTTGTTAAAAAAAATTTATTTAAAATTATCTAAAAAAATTGGTTGATTTTATTTTAAAAAAATAATTTAATTATATTTTTTAGAAATTTGAATTAACGAGTCTTCGCGACTCTGTTAATCAAATTAAGGATCGAATAGGTGAAGCTCGCGTCATGCTAGAGACGTCACCTATTGAATCATCAAGTTATCGTAACTCAGAAGATCATAAGGGTTAACGAGCTGTCACAACTCAGATAACCCATGTTATTTTTTTTAAAAGGTTCAATTTTTTAATCCTTTTTTTATTGTTATTTTTTTTTTTTTATCATTATTATTATGGTTTTGCAGCCCAATGAACCCATTAAATTTTAAACCTAATTCCCTTAAGAAGAAGAAAAAAAATGTGCAACTCAAAACAAAAAGAAAATGCTCAAAGTCCAAACAAAGAGAAAGGGGTGCTCCGTTGCTTGTATGCTCGTGGAGAAGATGCAACGATGGCTGCTCCGACGCGGAGGGACGACCGTTCGTGGTGGTGTGCGAGCACGGTGGTTCGTACGACGATGAAGCATGAGGAGTGGTGCGTGATTTGGTTGGGATCTAGCAGTCAGCTATCGGTTCGTGGGCAGGCGGAGAGGACAACGGTGGCCTCGAATCTGCGACTTGGCTGGATCTGTGATGCGGCAGAGGCGCGACCTGATGGCAGAAATAGTAGTAACAGCAGTAGTGAGAACAACAGCGACAGACGGTGGTTCTGGACTTAGTGGCTAAGGCTTGAAATGTTACTGTAGATTTGTTGGGGCAGAGAGAGGATAGAGGTTGCAGGCTTGGATTCTACGGCATGGTTCGCGGATGGAACGGTCACAGTGGCTTTGGGCATGCGACTGTGATGGGTGGGTATTGGGTTATGGAAGTGATGATTATTTGGGATGGGTGGTCTTGGTGGATTGGTGATGGTTATGGAGCTCCGGTTCAGGTTGATTTTTCTGGTTCAGTGGGGTGATTGTTCCGGGTTCGACGGTGAAATGGCTCCGTGCGGCGGCTTAGGCAGAGGTTTCGGTGAGCACAGGAGGTGGGTTTACGATGGGTTGGTCCGGTCTTGGTGGTTGAACGACTGTTTTCATGATGGTTACACGGTGGTGTGAGTGGATGGAGTTTGGGTGCAAAGGTAAGTGATAAGGATGGTGGTATTGTTGTTTACAGTGTAGAAGGAAGATGGTGGGTGGCCCAATAGTTGGGTCACGGTTTGGGATGATTATGGTGGATGAGTGAACACGTTCTGGTTGTTATGGCGAAGGGTGTCAGTTGATGATGGTGGGGTTGTGATGACCGAGGAGGTAGTATGGGTGTTTGGTTGAAGAGGATGAAGATGAAGTAAGGTTGAAAGTGATAAGAATAAATATAATGGAATAGTAATGATGGAGTTTTGGCTTACTGGTGAGTTTGATGGTGGTTTTGTGGATGAGGGATATTTGGCAGAGGAAGGTGGTGAAGTTAGTTATGGCAAAAGTGTGTTTCAAGTTAAGAAAATAAATCAGGTTCTCAATTCTCTTTTCTATGTGTGGGTTATGTGTTTTTATAGGAGGGATTAGGTTAAAGTGTTTAAGTTGAAGTGTGATTGAAATTTGTTTAAGATGATAAGTTGTGGTCTGTTTAGGATGAGTTTTGGTGGGTTTATGATAAGTGATGAAGTCTGTTGAGGATGAGTTATGGTTGGTTTAGGATAGGTGATGAAGTCTATTGAGGATGAGTTTAAGTGTTAGGAAAACTGATGGGATTTGTTTAGAATAAGTGCTGGTATATGGGTTATGGGTTAATGGGTTGGATAACGAGTTATGGGTTAACGGGTTGGTTTATGGGTTATGGGTTGGGTAACGGGTTGGTTTATGAGTTATGGGTTAATAGGCCATTAAGTGAAAGATAAGTCATTTTTTCTTTCTTTTTTTTACAAAATGCCCCAGAAAAAATTGAGTGTTCATAGTTGCCCCTCTTTACTTGTTTCTTATTAGACAAAAAGAATAACTATAGTTTTTCATTTTATCACTGTAAGAAACGAGTAAAGACATGAACTCAAATTTTGTTCGGGAGTGAAAAGAAACAAAACAATGCAAAGAGCGATGCGCTCAATGACAAAAACTTAAATGATAGGGAGCTGATGCACTCAGAAAGTAAAAGACTGGAATTTAAAAGACAGGGAGCTGATGTGCTAGAAAGTAAAAGACAGGAGCCGATGCGCTCAAAAATAAAAGACAGGAGTTGATGCGCTCAAAAATAAAAAGACAATGGACAACTGCGTCCCGAAATTTAAGTGACAATGGGCAACTGAGTCCCATAATTTAAATGACAATGGGCAACTGAGTCCCGAAATTGAAATGACAATGGGCAATTGGGTCCTGAAATTTAAAAGACAATGGGCAACTGAGTCCCAAAATTTAAATGAAAATAGGCAACTGAGTCCCAGAATTTAAATGACAATGGGCAACTAGGTCCTGAAATTTAAATGATAGTGGGCAACTAAGTCCCAGAATTTAAAAGACAATGGATAACTGAGTCCCTGAATTTAAAAGACAATGGGCAACTGAGTCCCAAAATTTAAAAGACAATGAGCAATTGAGTCCCTGAATTTAAATGATAATGGGCAACTGAGTCCCGAAAATTAAATGACAATAGGCAATTGAGTCCTGAAATTTAAAAGACAACGGGCAACTGAGTCCCGGAATTTAAATGACAATAGGCAACTGAGTCCCGAAATTTAAATGACATTAGGCAACTGAGTCCCAAAATTTAAATGACAATAGGCAACTGAATCCCTGAATTTAAATGACAATGGGCAACTGAGTCTCGAAATTTAAATGACAATGGGCAACTGAGTCCCAAAATTTAAATGACAATGGGCAACTGAGTCCCGGAATGACAATGGGCAACTGGGTCCCGAAAAAATCTTCCTTTTTATTTTTTATTATTTTTTCTATCTTTTTTTTCCTTTTTTAATTTTTTTTTCTTCTCTTTTTTTTTCTTTTTTTTAATTTTCCTCTTTTTTTTTTTTTTTTTTTTTTCTTTTCTTTTTTTTTTTCTCTTTATTTTTCTAAATTTTATTTTTTAAAAAAATCATTTGAACCAAGGATGACTTTGGAAAGCTTTGACCAATCAAACCCTTCGTTCACGTGCTTTAGCCCGTTGGACCTGATAACTTCGGTCCTCATCATTTCTTTCCTTTTTCTTCTTCTTTCTCTTTTCTTATTTGCCACTCTCAACTCTCCTTTTGAGAAATGAAATGATCATCTCTTGTCATGAACCTTTGCTTGGCTGAGTCCTTGAGAGAAAATTTTACTCCAGTATTTAACTTTGTCCCTCATTCAATTGATTCCCTACAATTGCTTGATAACTCAATTGCTGTCTCTATTGCTACTTCCTTTAACATATCTCCCCTTTAATTCTTTAGAAATTTTGCCCCAGTATGACCAATCAAACGCAAATAATGTTGCCAAAAAATTGCTCCAGTTTGAGTCATGCCAATTTATTTGTCCTAACTTTTACTTAAACTGCTCTTTCGGATTTTCTGTATAACAGACTCTTTTCCCTTTTTCTTTTTTTTTTTTCCCTTTTTTATGCTCAGATACCTCCTATTTATGGATTATCCCTTGAGATATCATTTTCCCCTTTAATTGAAACTTCTAAGTTCTTTTCAATCTGAGTTGTTCATCAAGGGATTGTCATTGGATGATCAAATCATAATGTTGTACTCATGTTTACCTTACTTGAAGCATTACGTAACAGATAGACATGGATTCAAAAGCACAATAGAACAAGAATTGACCAAGTGAACAACTTCCAGATTGACCTTGGAAGTTTGACAACACAAAAGGGTACATATGGAATAAGACACAAACGATGATATGTGATTTAAAGAAGAGTTATCTTGATATAGATTGGTTTGATCCTCATGAAAATGATCTTTAGTTTCCCACTAGACATTATGACCAAGGATTTTATTCTGCTGAACATCTAGATCAATTCAAATTAAACCAAAGAGAAACTTACCCCAGTTTAGGATTGAATAAAATAAGGCTAACTCTCGCCCTAGTGACCTAAAAAATTACCCTAGCGTAGGTCAAATTGAATCAAGAAAAAGAAAAATTGCCCCAATTTATAGTCAAATCGAGTAGGGTAGAAACTTGCCCTAACATAAGGCTAAATTGAACCGAAGAGAAATTTGCCTCAGTTTAGGACTGAATTGAATAGGATAGAAACTCTCTCTAGCGACCAAAAGATTTACCCTAGTGTAAGACTGGTAAGTACCTCCTCCTCCTCTTTTCCTTCTCTCTTTTTTTTAGGAGCAATAAACTAGATACTTGGATGAGCATAACATTTGTCTCAAAATTAAAGTTAACAAAAATGACAACAACCCTTCATTGATCAGAATGGACTTTTTCTTGTAACGTGGCCAAGGTTAAGGGTTATGAAAGGAAAGATATAAGACTCAAACAAGTGTTTAAAGGTTGAATGGGACTAAGGATCCTTGCACTTTCAAAATTGAACTTTGTCAACTGCTTTTGTACTTTCAAGTAAACTTTTCTCTTATTGTTCTCTATTTCTTCCCTATTTCATTTCATTTTCTTTCATTCCCTTTGTCATGACCCATTTCATTTCACTTTTTCTTTCACTTTTTTTGTTTTGTTTTTTTTTCTTCTTCTTTTTTTAGTTTTTTTATCATTTTTTTTTTTACTTCTTACCCCTTTCACCTTTTCTTCCTATTCTATTATGCTTCAAAATAGTCACCATGACAATCAACCTTTACTTTGCGCTATCCCCTAGTGTAGGGGTGATCCCTATCTAGGGTTTATTGAAGAAATTTTCAAGTTCAAAAGGGTTAACAAGGGATAAAGATGATGAAATTTTGTAAAGATAGAGAAAAATGGTCAGTCTTCATTTTCAAATCATGATTATTTTTTTTCAAAACTTTAATTTTGAAACAAGAAGATAGCGCACACCAAGTGATTACTTCTTTGCTCCCTTTTTCCTTTTTGATTCCTTTTTTTGCTTTTTTTATTTTTTTTATTTTTTATTTACAAAAGGCACTAGCAGACGCGAATGTTATTGACATATACTAAACTAAGAATTGCCAACAATTGGCATTCAATGGGATCCAAATACAAGGAAAACACTTCGAAGAAATGAACGCGAGAAAGACAACGTGATGAAAATGAAAGGAAACAAGATATCTATGCAAATTCATT
This sequence comes from Ormosia semicastrata, assembly GCA_029884595.1. Taxonomy (NCBI): domain Eukaryota; kingdom Viridiplantae; phylum Streptophyta; class Magnoliopsida; order Fabales; family Fabaceae; genus Ormosia; species Ormosia semicastrata. The sequence goes on from JAQQTO010000063.1 coordinate 102,023,969, forward strand.
ACACTAATGCTTCAAGAAAGTTATCATAAGTTCAAAACCCAAATGATTTTATTGATCGAACAAGCATAGGGTTGATACAATTAAACTATCGTTTCATGGTAACTACTTGATAAACAAATCAGAATACCAGTCGCTTAGAAATTTTTTAATGTTGGAGGACTCTAAGGTATTGTTTATTTTCAATGATTAGAAAATGAACCACCACTAAGTTGAACGTTCTGAGGTTTCCTTGATCAACCATTCTAAGCATTTACCCTATTCCTTCCACCATGATTAGGAATTGGGTTATTGACAATACCAGGTCCAGCCTCCTCTTGGATATCAAGCTTCCCATAAGCAATTAACTTCCTCACTGTTGTCTTAAAAGCTTCATAGTCTTCAACGGAATGCCCAGAAACGTCCATGTGAAATTTACAAGTCAAATTTGGGTTATGCCAACTTGGGAATGGTGACTCCATGGGGCGCACTGGACTCCCTGAAATTAAATGGGCATCATAGAGCCTTTGGAATAACTCTGCATTCGAAATGGATAGTTTTGGGAAAGGGGGGAGGTTTTGGGGACAGAAATGACCTTGATTTTGGAAGTCTGGTCGAGACTGTGGGTGGCTTGGGTGATTTTGCAGAAATGAAGGTGGATATCGGGTATAGGATGGGCGTGTTGATTCATATGGTTGTGGTGTGGGAACATTGTTGATTTGGAATTGTGGAGTTGGGGTGTTATTTGTAGGTGGAGTGGTTAGGCCAGGTAGATGAGAAGGCGCAAGTGTCTGATAGGAAGGGTAGAGGTTTGGGTTATATGGAGGGGCTCGATAGGCAGGGTAAGATAGTGGATAAAGGGGTTATGAAGGTTGTTGGTTTTACAGATAACTCACTTCTGACTCATTTTTCTTAGTGGGAAACCCCTTCTTGAAGCTATCTTCATTATTTCCAATTGACAATTTGCCAGCCTTTACCAGAATTTCAATCCTCTCTCCAATAATAATTAATTCAGCAAAGTCTTGGTAAGCAGCACCTGCCATTGTCCCAACATAGGGAGCTCCTAAAGTCCCTAAGAAGTATGAGCACATTTCCTTCAGAGTTAACGACGGTTGCACTTGAGCTGCGAGAGTTCTCCACCTCTGGGCATATTGCTTGAATGTCTCCTCATTTTTCTTCTGTAGTGTTCCAAAATGCTCTCGGGTTGGGGCTGTATCCAGATTAAACTAATATTATCCCATAAACAAATTCGCTCAGTCATCCTAAGAGGAGATTTTTGAAAGGTCTTGTTGGATACACCACTCCAAAGCAGGCCCAATCAAACTTTCATGAAAGAAGCTGACAAGGAACTTCCAGTCCTTAGACCAAATGAACATTTTGGTAATGTAAGTTTTTAGATGGAAAAAGGGGTTGGTGCTCCCATCATATTTGATGAATTTTGGGATTTTAAAATCCTTGGGGATGATGATGTTAGCAGTAGGGGACAATTCTTCTATTCTAAGGGGACCATAGGTGCTAGGACCCTTGATTGCCTTGATTTGCTCCTCCATCTTTTCCATCTACTCTTCTTTTATCTTATCATTTTGAACAGTTGCGTGCCCAGTACTAGCAAAAAATCCAGTTGGCATCGGAATAGACATATGTGGCGGTTCCCATGTGAATTCGATGTTACCATGGACCTCATTTTGAGTACCTTCTAATGAATGACATCCTTCTCCAATAGGAATCACTACTGATGCAGTGTTTGAGGTTCCTCTCACAGAAGGTATCTTAGTAATGACCTCGAAGTTTGTCCTCATAGAAGTGATATTCAGTGGGTACGAATATACCCTAGTTACTCCTGTACTTCCAGCTGCTCCCATCAAAGTGAGGGTCTCCCTCATAGCTAACAACATTTCCTCCATTCTCCTTTGAGACTCTGTCACCTCATTCATCCTTCCTTTCACTTCATCCATTTCCAAACTTAGGTTCTTGCCTTCGTTTTCAGCTGCCATCGCTGCAAGCAACTTTGTTCGAGCCCTTGTATTGTGAACACAAGTTTGATTGGTATATTCTTTCCTTAGTCGCACAATGGTTGCTGAACACGTTAACATCATACAAGGAATGAGATAAAATGAATGAGATTACCGTCATGCATAAGATGAAATGAAAGAAACGAAAACACTTTTTTTTTAAAATGCATGGAATGCGTGATTTATTTTTTTATATTATTATTATTTTTAGAATGCTAAAGATGCCATGAAAATGCATGATTTTTTTTTAGAATGCATGATTTATTTTTTATTTTTATTTTTTAAATGCCAAGGATGCCATGAAAATGCATGATTTTTTATTTTTTAAGAATGCTAGGAATGACATAAAAATGCAAGATAATGTATTTTTTAAGTTTTTTTAAAAGCAAGAATGGATGGCATGAGGAAAGAAGAAGTATGCTCCCTTTGTATCCTATTGAGATTGCCTTAAACTTAAGACTCTCTATCCAAAAGATCTAAGAGTCCTGATGATCCGTGAGAACTTTCATTGGGTGACTCTTCTATTCTAAAGGTCTCTAGAGCCAAGTCCCATTTCAGAATGTTGACCACGAAATAGTGAGTAAACCACTAGGTGTGGAATATTCGTGAAAAAAGCACACTCTAGATGAGGTTTTCGCGATAACCAAATAGGACGTACATCCAAAATGGCTACCACTACGCAACCTCTACCTAACTTAGGCTTCACTTAGACCCGATTATAGGGCCCCACTCGAATGTGTGTGTTATATGTGTATGTGCGGTGGGTGTAGGGAGCGTACAAACCTTTATAATCTTAAAGACTACTAATATCCTGCAAAACAAAGCAAAAAATAAACTCCAAAAGTTTTCTACCCTAAGGCTTAGATAATAAAATAATTAACTGTAAAAAAATCAAAAAAAAAAAAAAAAAAAAGAAAAAAAAAAGGGTGAAACAAATATATAAAGATCACAATATTTACATAACTAACTTGTATAGGCTTGACTCTCAAGTATCCCCAGTGGAGTAGCCATCTGTCGTGACTGAAAAATAGCGACGAAATAGCAACTTAAATTTAAAAAAATTAATAATTTAGGAGTCGCCACCAATTTTTTTTTATTAGAAAAAATTGGAAAGCCCAAGAAAAATAGTCTTTAAAACTAAATTGAATTCGGGAGTCAGTTATGTGTAGAGAATGGTGGAAAATTAATCTCATAGCACCCCTAACACACCCGTCCTAAAACGGTATGTTAAGTTAATTATGCAAATTCTTAATAATCCTTGAAAATATTTATTTTATCCATTTTATAAAAACAATGAAATAGACAAATGAATTATGAAAAATTAATTTTTGGCTTGACAGAATAGAGATTCTGCTCCTACGTATCCCCGGGTACAATGAGGAATTCAAAGTCACATAGTTCTTTAGAAAATAATCTTTAGAAAATAATTGTGGGTTAGTTGATTTTAATTAAAATTTATAATTAAAATTTTTATTTTATAAAAATTTGAATTAATAGGTCATCGTGACTCTATTAATCAAATCAAAGTTTGAATAGGTGAAGCTCACGTCACGCTAGAGACGTCACCCACTGATTATGGTGGATGAGTGAACACGTTTTGGTTGTTATGGTGAAGGGTGTCAGTTGATGATGGTGAGGTTGTGATGACTGAGGAGGTAGTATGGGTGTTTGGTTGAAGAGGATGAAGATGAAGTAAGGTTGAAAGTGATAAGAATAAATATAATGGAATAGTAATGATGGAGTTTTGGCTTACTGGTGATTTTGATGGTGGTTTTATGGATAAGGGATATTTGGCAGAGGAAGGTGGTGAAGTTAGTTATGGCAGAAATTTGTTTCAAGTTGAGAAAATAAATCAGGTTCTCGGTTCTCCTTTCTATGTGTGGATTATGGTTAGGTTAGGCTCAAATCCCTTAACTTGATAAGTGAGAAATTAATCTCTCAGGATATGGTTAGGTGCCTAAGCGAGGACTTCTCTCAATAGTGTTATTTTTATACACATAAATCTCAAAATCAAACTCAAGACCACATGTTTAAGGGATTTGAGCCTTTTTAACTTAGACCAATACATGTTGGTTATTAAGCCTAACCTTTATATGTTGAGAAAAGAATAGGAATAAAAGTCATTTAATGAAACCAAATTGAATATTCTTTTCAACACGCAACAATTTGGTTTGAAGGTTTAGCTACATCAAATGATTGAATTCTTTCATTTTTCTCAAGTTAGAGGATAGAAAAAGAATTTGAATGACATTTGATTACAAAATATCTATAAGCTAGCAACTAAATATATTAACGAAATTGTAAACTAATCTATTTATGTATAAAAGGACGACGAGACCATAGAAAGAAAGCAACACGTATTAGCATAAGAAATTGAGCAAGAAGAAATTAATAAATAATAAGAAACAAAATATAATCCTAAAAAAAATAAAAAAAAATTAATCAAGGATAACGTGAACAATATTAATTAAGATTGATAATTGTTTGAAAAATCAATCTAGGATTGAATTCCATGTTAAAGATGGGGATATAGTTAAATTGCCCCTTTCCCTCCATAAAGTTATGCACATATTTAGTTTTAGAAGAGTTATGGGTAATACGAAAGAATTAAGGGAGAGAAACTAACTAACTTATTTATAGAGAGAAAAGTTTTATCATGACCTTTTCATCTTCTGTACTATCAGGTATCTTTTCTAGGAGAAGTATAGACTAAACTAATAAACACTTGAATAGTTACATAGATTCTTGTGTCATATAATTATTTTACATTAATTGTACTAATGTGTGTGAGTTATGTATGTATGATTCAAAAGATATTAAATTAATTTACTTATTAAGATGATTGATAATTTTATGCATCATACACATGCATTAAATGAGATAGGACTAAGAAAAAAAAACTAGAGATAGCCCATGAGGATTAAGAAAATGATTTTATAATTTTATTTTAATTTTATTTAGATATATAAAACTTAACTATGTAATTTGATAACTATATTTTTTTCCTTTTATTTCATTGTGAAAAAACAAATTGATTTGCACACTTCAGAGATACTTTGCGTTGAAGATATTATTCTAGACCGGGTTATGGGTCCACAGGTTTGGATCAACCCGACCCACCAAAATGGAGCCCAGATATTACTGTGCACCCGTAACTACCTATCCTCAAGGCATCAATCCTTGATAATCTCTTTAAGGGATATGAATGCCAATCATACCCCACATAAATAGGGGAATAATGGTTTCCTGAATTCTAGTCAACAGCATTCAATTCAGATTGAATGTCATAGTTCGTTACACCCTAAAACACTCATATATATATCCAGCAAGGTCAAGAAGGTATGGATCCAATCTCTAATTCTATACACTGCCTTCTTTGCACACAAACTGACTTGAGCATTAGAGTACCTTTTGTAGGTACCCACCCTCACACCACTACTGTTGCTGCTGTGCCACATAGGTTTCTACCATCAATTTCCTTCTTGGGTAACCCTTAGAACCCTGTTCAGAACATTGGCACTGTTAGTGGGAAGAGATAAACTTTTACTCCTATCACCACCATCAATACTCCCATTACCACCAACATCATGGTTAACACGAGGAGGAGACAAGCCTCAACCAACTAGAACCGTATTTTTACTGCGCGTAACCCATCATTTATATATTTCCGTCTAGCACCTATCCTTGCTGCTCATGAGCCATTTCTAGAACCAGTCATAGCTCGGCCGAAACCCAAGCAAGACAGGCTGGAGACTTCTTTCACTAGAGAAGATCTCCCCCTCCTTCCCCGCGAGTTCTAGTGAGGTAATGTCTAGGTCCTCTAAGAGCATTTTTTGGGGATGCTAGACAGCGGGTATCAGCGCTGCAACGCCTTGGAGATCGAGTGCAGAAAGGCGAGAATCGGTCTCCAAGAAGGAATCATGAAAATAGAAGAGACAAAACGCAGGAAGACAACCTTCGCCACGCTGAAGTAACCTAGACAATAAACACCATCTCGTGGGGCTTCGCAGGTGGCAGTGATTCTGGAAATGCCAAGAACAGGGCCCTAGGAAGAAGGCCCTCTGGGCAGTGATGATCATGACATCCCTTACAGAAACTAAGTCGGGTATAAGGTCAAGAAAAACCCCACCTATCTCATTCTTTGATGAGGATTATAGAAATACCATCCTGGATCATGTGACCCCATGGTCATTACCAGGATAATCACAAATGCTGAGGTCCACAAAATGTTTGTAGATCAAGGAAGCTCAGATGATATTATGTTCCTAGACTTGTTCAACAAGGTAGGATTGTCAAAAGAAGAACTAATCCCATACACCGACAAGTTGATTGGATTCATAGAGGATAAGATCACCCTAGTTGGGTATATTGAGACTTACTTGACTTTAGTAGAAGACCCCCTCTTTAAAATTGTCAAGGTTAGGTTCTTAGTGGTTCACTGCCCTTCATCCTACAATGTCATTTTGGGCCTTCCTTCACTCAATACCTTTGGGGCCGTGATTCCCACACCCCACTTGGACATGAAATTTCTGGAATGACATGACAGCATTATGACAGTCAAATGGGACTAAGCCAAGGAGAGGAAATGCTACAATGAGAGCCTAAAAATTGCCAAAAAACCTCAGACCATAGATCGACGCAACGATTTAACTCCAATCAATGTGGACACCATGTTTGATCGAGTTGGACATACGTGAAGAGATCTACGGTACACGTCTCCAACCTGAGGAAGAGCTCTAATCCCTTTAACTTGGTACCAGGCCAGACCAGGTAACCAATATTGAAGGGCAACTCAGTCAGGAGGAAAGATCCCAATTAGTCGAGGTCTTAAAGAAAACAAGGATTTGTTTGCTTAGACTTTCGCAAACATGCTGGGTTTAGACCCAGACTTTATCTGCCACCAAATTTCTATTATGAAGAATGTAAAATTGGTGGCCCAGCGAAAAAGGAATGTTGGTCCTGAAAGGCAAGAGGTGATCCAGAAATAAGTGAAGGAGCTCCTAGACCTGATTCATCAGAGTTGTTTCCTACACCACATGGATTTTTAATATGGTCCTAGTCAAGAAGGACAATGGGAAGTGGCATATGTGTGTTGATTACACCAATCTCAATGAGGCGTATCCAAAAGAATCCTATTCACTTCCTAGCATTGACAAGCTGATGGATAACTTGTTTGATTTCAAACTGCTTTCCTTTATGGATGCTTATTCTGACTATAACTAGATCCCTATAAATGCTGAAGATGAAGACAAGACTGCATTCATAACCGAGATGGGGAGTTGCTGCTATTGGGTTATGCCGTTTGGACTCAAGAATGCAGGAGCAACTACCAGCGTATGATGAACAAAGGTCTTTGAGGGACAGATTGGTAAGATGCTAGAAGTATACATTAATGATATGATAGTCAAGATGATAGACACCGATGACCACATTAAGGACTTGGAGGAAGTATTCGTCGAGATTTAGAAGCTTAACATGCACCTGAATCCAAAGAAGTGTGCCTTTGGGGTACAAGTTGGTAAGTTTCTAGGGTTTCTATTGACACACCATGGTATTGAGGCCAACCCAAAGAAATGCTAAGTTGTACACGACATGCACAGTCCTTAGTCCATCAAAGAGGTGCAACAGCTGACAGACTGAATTGTTGCCCTCAAACGTTTCTTGCCTAAGGTTGCTCAAAAGTCTTTTCCTTTCTTCAAAACTTTACAAAAGGGAAAGAACTTTGAGTGGACTTTGGAATATGAGGCCTCCTTCCAAGAGTTCAAGAGGATACTATCCACACCATCTATTCTGACAAGATTGGACCTCGATGAGACACTTTACATCTACCTTTTTGTCAGCAAAGAGGCAATTAGCTCAGTTCTAATAAGAGAGACAGACGAGGGTCCGAGACAATACTTTAGCGTTGTTAATCATTACAAGAAGGCTGAGACAATACTTCTGTAACGTCCTAACTCGTAATCATTTTTAAAATAATTTTCATTCTCTATTTAATGTGTCCATAATTTTTCATAATTTTTCGAGTTACTCTTTTATTTAATTTAGCCTTTAAACATTTATTCTATTTATTAAAAATACCAACCTAATTTATTTAATTCCCCAAAAATTATCATAATTCATTCTAATTATTTATGACCTAGAAATAAATTTTTTATATTTATTTCCATTATTTAAGCATTTATGCTAATTTTTAGGCTGTTATGGGTTATTCCTCACATTTAGTGCTCTATCGTTACACCCATACTAACTCAAAAAATTACAAAATTAACAAATAAATTAAACAAGTGCTAAGGAACTTCTTTAAAAATTATTTCAGACTAACAAGATAGGGAGGATGTTATAACTTTCAATGTCACCCCGTAGTAGTGAGAACAGACCAGCTAATCAGGAAAATACTGCATAAGCTATATTTTGCAGGGAGAATGATTGCTTGGTCAGTAGAGCTCTCTGAGTTTGGAATCACCTACGAGGCAAGGCCAGCTGTAAAGGCTCAGGTACTATCCAACTTCCTAGTTGAGCTCACTCTAGACTCTGGCCATTCTAGAGCACATTCCTAGACCATCTATGTTGATGGATCCTCAAATCCTAAAAGGAGCGGCGTTGGGGTCATGTTGGAAAATGAAGCCGGCCACATACTAGAACATTCAATGAGGTTCAAGATTCCTACGTCAAACAACTAAGATGAATACGAAGCATGTATAGCGGGCATCAACATGGCGAAGGAAATGGGAGTTATAGACATAGTCTTATGTAGTGACTCACAATTGGCGACATCCCAAATCTAAAGGGAATATCAAGCTAAGGACCCCTTATTACAGAAGTACTTAGCCAAGGTAGAATAGTTGATGGAAAATTTTGATAGCGTCAGAGTGAAGCACATACCGAGGGAGCAAAACTCCAAAGCTAACATGTTATCAAAATTGGCCAGTACAAAGAGCTCGAGCAATAACAGGTCCGTGATCCAAGACACCCTACTCACTCCCACTATCACGGATAATGAAGTCCTCCTATTAGAAGATGACAAAACCTGGATGACACCTATACTTGCTTACCTTCGCAGTGGCTCACTACTCGAGGATTAAAAAGAAGCCTAGAAGATAGTACGGATAATGGTCTGGTACACCATTTATGACAACCAACTGTATCACCATGGATTCTCTCCTACCTTCGCAGTGGCTCACTACTTGAGGATTAAAAAGAAGTCTAGAAGATAGTACGGACAGTGGCCTAGTACATCATTTATGACAACCAACTGTATCACCATGGATTATCTTCTCCCGTCTTCAAGTGTCTTGGTCCTAAGGAGGCAGAATATATCCTGACCGAGATTCATGAAGGAAGCTCGGGGCATCTTCTTGGTGGCAAGTCCTTAGCATAGAAGTTGCTAAAGGTTGGATACTAATAGCCCACCATGGAAGCTAATAATAAAAAATATGTGCAGAAGTGTGACCAATGTTAACGTCACTCAGACATTTATGCAGCACTACCTAGGAATTGTCAATGATGCTCGTTCCCTGGTTATTTTACAAATGGGGAATGGACATCCTAGGCCCCTTTCCCCAAGCACCAGGGCAGGTCAAATACCTAGTGGTGACCATTGATTATTTCACTAGGTAGATTGAGGCAGAACCATTGGCCACAATTACCTCTGCACGAATCCAAAAGTTCACTTACAAGAGTATCATTAGCAGATTTGGAATCTTGGAGTCAATTGTCATGGACAACGGAACCAAGTTCACTGATCAAAAGTTTAAGGATCTCCTGGATGGGTTCAAGATCATTCAAAAACTAATAGACAAGTTGAGGCCGCTAACCGAATTATACTTAGGGGGATACAAAAAAAACTTGATGACGCTAAGGGAAACTGGGTGGAACAACTCGATCATGTCTTATGGGCATATCGGACCACATCATATTCCTTTATAGGAGAAACCCCCTTTAAGTTGACCTACTGTTGTGAGGCCTTGATCCTGATGGAAATAGGAGAGCTGAGCTGGAGGAAGCAAAACTTCTTTGAGGAAACCAATCCAGACCTCATCTGCCATGAACTTGATTTGCTAGATGAACAACGTCGGATTACCCATATTCGGGAAGCAACCCTCAAGCAGAGGATTGCTGTGCGATACAACTCCAAAGTGATTCCACATTGGTCTAACCCTAGCGATCTCATGCTATGCAGGGCGGATATCAGAGGAAAAAATGAAAAAGATAAGAAACTAGATCTTAATTGGGAAGGACCGTATAGAATTACATCCAAAACTAATACGGGAGCCTACACCCTAGAAACCCTCTTGGAAAGGCAATCAAGAACTTTTAGAATACAGACAAGCTAAGAAAGTATTATAGTTGAGAACTGAATTAAATTATTACTGTAAGATCATGTAAGAAACATCTTTCAGTATGGTATGAGTAAATCAACTCTTCCTCAACATTTGCTCTCTCTGCTCATTATGTAATTACTATAACCTCCAAGGTTATAAAACATTGAAAGAGATCCAAGGAATACAAGGTCCAAAGAGGATTAGCTATTCTAATATTCATATATGATGACTTGAGGGGAATCCACTTTACTACTATCCGAGGTCAAGGTGCGCATTCAAGGGTTTTCACCCATACCCTTATGAGTTTGACCTTAACTTATAAACTAACCAGGTTTACAGAGGTTAAGCGTATTCTTACATGATGGCCAGATAGGGGAATCCACCTGACTTTTGATCGAGTTCAAGGAGTGCATTCAAGAGTTTTCACCCATACCTTAAGGCCTGACCCTAACTCATAAGCCAACCATGTTTACAGAAGTTAAGCATAGATGACCGTAATTCGGGATTGTGGATTCCACACCAAGAGGCTTTCATGTCACCTACTTCAAAATTCTAAATCAAGCTCACTAACCAAAAAAGTTTGGTTAAGCGCAGTTACAACACTATGCCTAACCCAAAAACCAAACAAAAGGTTTAACGTGGTTATGCGCTTCAGACCATTTTTCGAGATATTGAACACCATTACGAGAGCCTTCGGTGTTACTTACACCTAAAGTTTGACTAAGTGTCAACTATTCTTAAATGAACCCAACCACTAAGATCGAGCATTGGACTCATCTCAGTCAGGCAAAATGAGCGTTCGTCAAAGAAACAGCTATCGAGATTGAGTGTTGGACCCATCTCGGTAAACTGCACGGGCAATGTAAATTTCTAAGTGTAAAACGAAACTGAGATCGAGTGTTGGACCTACCTTGGCATCGCAAAGGCAAAAATACGACCAAAAAGAGTCACTGAGATTGAGCGTTGGACTTATCTCGGTGAAGACAACAAACAATAGGAACCGAATACTAAGTATTTGCATTATCAAACTTGCTTAAAATTAGGACTTGTCCACATATATCAATAGAACCCACACAGGGGGTAATGAAATAAACAAAACAAGTTAGGCATTAGAAGGTGGGGCTTGAACCTCTGAGATCTCCTCGGCCACCTCAGTCTCGATCACCTCGGCCATTGTAACCTCAGCCTCTTCCTGCCCGTTCAATGATGCTTCTCTTCCCTCCCCCCACCATCAACCCTTTTTGTCCACTTGATTATGTGGAGTAATCTTGGGAATAACAACATCAAGCGAGTACAACCTCTTCCCTTCAGCCAAATCCCACAATAGAATCACCCCATCTTTGCCACCACTAGCACACAGAAACCCATCAGGTGACACCACCTCAATGTTCACTTACCTAGTGCAGCCGTCAAGCGTGTTCCTCAGCTTGCTATTGGTCAAGTTCTAGATTTTCATGGTGTGGTCCCACAAGGCTAAAACGATGGCGAGTTGAAGGGAGTTGGTGCTAAAGTGCATGCAAGAAACCCAATTGAAGTAGGCGTCATTGTATTTGCACTCACTAAGGATGTTCCAGATCTTGATGGTGTGGTCACGGGAGGCGGAGACAATCTAGAGGCTATCAATAAAGAAAGCGATGGAAAGGATGTCCTTTGCCGCTGCCTCACTTTGGATTCTCGTTAAGACCCCCACCATGAGCTTGAAGCCTCCACCGTGGCCAAGGCGGTGGGGATGACAAAGGACTTAGAACCTCCATTGATAGGCCACTATTTTGCATTGTCTCTTCGCTCCCTAACATTTCGCCCTTCCCCCACTAAATGTCTGCAGAAAGGAAAAGGGATGAAAATGAAAAATACCTTGAAGTTTAGATGGGGAGAAGAACTTTGAACGGTGAAGGAAGTTGACCTTAAAACCACCAACAAGCACTGCAAAAGTTCGCCAAGAATCACCTAGTCCGCCAAAGGAAAAAGTCTAGAATGCAAGAGTAAGCAGAAAGTGGAAAGGGTTAAACCCCATTCCTATTTATAAGCTAGGAAAAACCTCCTAAACCACTATAATTAATGGGGGCAGATATGTGTTTTCATTCATTTCAAAACTCTAAAGCGACTAATCATAACACCTTCATTGTGAAATTTGAAAATGGCTAATCATAACCCTATGCATTCCAAACGGTAGCTTCCACTGTTCTTCAACCACGTGGCGTACTATTTTTGAACAAAGGCAACTGAAAGGACAATGCCTAGAACGTTCAAAATTAAAACGATGTGTGACGTTCCAAAAGAACACCTAAGCCAGATCACAGACTGTTAAGAAGATACCATGGTAAAACAACATCACGGATCTTCGTTTAAAATTAAACTACACTCATAACTCAGACCCCACAAACTATGATAGGGGTAACCTATTACATATCTCGGATAGCAGAGTGATAACTTGAGCAGAGCAATCCAACTCGGATCCTGACCTTACTCATTAACCCTGGAGGCATACTGTGATACATCACAGACCTCATCCATTTGGAAAAAAAACATTGCGAGATCTGACGTAAACACTATGACTCATATCCCTTTTATCCATTATACGTCGTGTGCTCCAGTTAAACTCAAATCTTGACACTTAGCTATCCCACCTAAGTGCCAAGCTGGGGACAACTGTTCTGGACTGGGTTATGGGTCTACGGGTCTGGAGTAACCTAGTCTATCAGAATAGAACCCAGATATTATTGCGCGCCCGAAACTGCCTATCCTCAAGAGATATCCCTCAGAATCTCTTTAAGGGATGTGAATGCCAATCATACCCCATATAAGTAGGGGATTAATGGTAGGGAATAACGGTTTCTCGGATTCTAGTCAACAACATTCAATTCAGATTGAATGCCACGATCCGTTACACCCTAAAATGCTCATACATATATCTAACAATGTCAAGAAGGTATGAATCCAATCTTCAATTCTATACACTGTCTCCCTTGCACACAAACTGACTTGAGCGTCAGAGTGACTTTTCCAGGTATATACCCTCGTGGACCACTACTGTTGCTTCTGTGCTATAGAGGTTTCTACCATCAACTACCTTCTCAGGTAATTCTCAGAACATAGTTCAGAACATATATATTCCTCTTTGGGTCATGCAAGTGGTAAACCTCTAATTATTAAATTTCAATTGTGCAATGAAAAGAGTTTCATTTAGGGATGAGAAAAATACTCGTACCTGTTATGCGTGTTATATGGGGGATTATTTGCGATAAGGTGGGAGATAGGTACTCGTTTAATAAATGGGGATAGGGAGGGGATCATAGTATTCGTCCCGTAGATACCCAAGAACCTGTTAGTCATGGCAACCATTACCCAAGAGGGGGTGAATTGGGTATTAAAAACTTTTCACAAAAGCTCTTAAAAATAAATACAAATATTTAAGTTATTAAATAAAAGAGAAAGAATTGCAAGATGAAGAATAAAAGCTTTAAGAATAGCAAATAAATAAATGTGCAATAATATAAAATTACGTAAAATAAAGATTGCATAAAATAAAGAGATAAAGAGAAGAAGAGCAGGCACGATATTTATCCTGGTTCGTCCACCAACCACTTGTAGTCTACGTCCAGTCCCCGAAACACAGTTCGAGATTTTTCACTATATGTACAAGCTTCAATAGGTGCTTGCAACCGTTACATAAAAGAGCACTTTTCACACACAGGAAACTCTACCCTTGTGCTAAAGTCTCGGCTGTGAGGATACCTCACCCTTATACAAACCTTAGAGGGATACCTCACCCCCTTTACAAACCTTGAAGGATACCTCACCCTCAATACAGAAGAATAGAAATTATAGATGGATAGAAACTCTCACTCAGAGCAAATTATACAATTTGAAGTGCTAAGAGGCTCTCAAAGGATATCTCAAAGTTTTTAAACAAGAAGAGCGTAGAAAATAGTTTTCACAAAAACAGAGTAATCAGAAAATAGTTCAGAATTATGGGCTATGAAAAACGTGACCCAGGCTTGCTATTTATAGGGAAAACTAGGTTAATTAGCCGTTGGGTAAAATTAATAACATTTAATACTAATTAAAATTCTTGTCTGTTTCCATTTACGTAAACACAAGTTCCGTGTTTATTCGAATAGAGCAAAGGCTTATTCGAATAACACTGTTTCTGAAAAACTCATTTGAGATGGGTTATTCGAATAACCAACCTGTTATTCGAATAACTCTGTTAAAACCAGAGTTGTGAAAATGAACGTTTATTCGAATAAAGACTTATCTATTCGAATAACGTATTTAAAAGAAGTTCAGAAAGAAAGGTTTTATTCGAATAACGTATGACTTATTTGAATAACTCACTCAAAGCTTAGTTCTGAAAAACTTCATTTATTCGAATAAGGGAAGCTTTATTTGAATAGCCTCTTACAAAACAGATTTCTAAAAACCTTAGTTATTCGAATAACGGGGTAGTTATTCGAATAACATTTTTTAGAAAATAAACCACGTGAGGAAGGTTATTCGAATAAGCAAAGCTTTATTCGAATAACTCAGTTCAAAAAGAGTTTCAAAAAGATGTTTTCAAGGATACTGAGTTTAAAAACAATTTATCTCTTTTCTTTCAAAAACAAAGAGATATCAATGTGAGCTCCATACAATAGATCCTAAGTCCTATAAGCTATACCATTTAATCTTCCTTTGGACTTGGTCTTTGACATGACTTTGATGTTATCAATACCTTCATGAAATAGGCATTCACATTCTCCTTTGTGTTGAGCTTAAAAGATATCTATTGCTTTCTTGTTGCAAGCTCACTCTTGGTATTTGGACTATCCTGTAAAGTATTGCTCACTTAAACAAACATAGTTAGTCCAAAAACATAATTCAATATTTTTATATGCATGATTCATAAATATATAGCTTTAGTTAGTTTAACATACATATAAAACTTTCATAGACATATCCAAATAAGTCATTTAATAATTATTAATAGATATGCTCTATGTAGGATGCAACAGAACATATTGCACAAAGGTCAAATCCAATATTAATTCATTTATAACTCATATAAAGCATTATTGGATATACTATATGATGAATGTTACATCTATCATATTGCATGATTATTAAGTAAAATATAACTAGATAAGGTACATATCATGCATGATACAATATATCACATTAAGTACATTTATCAAACATAAGCATCATTCTATTTGTCTTGTATTTGTCATCATCAAAACTTAACATATAAAACCATTTGGGGTAAAGTTATTTCCACAGAACCCGCGAGATTTATTTTTTATTTAATATACTAGATATTATGATTTTTTCTCTTTTACTTTGAGATAAGATGAAAATATATATTTTCTATTATTTTATAATGAATCTTCTTAGCATACCCATAATAATAAAAATTATCAAAAAAATATATATTATTTATGTAATAATTATTTAATTTACATAGATTAATTATTACAAAATATAATTGAATTTGATATGTTATTTATGACATTCTTTTAATTTTATAAGAATATTAAATTGTTGAATAAAGTTATGATATATAACATTAAAGTTTATTTTATTTATGTTTTCTTTTTGTATTTTTAAAAATTTCTTTTTGATTTATTAAATAATCGCATTCGTGGATACCTGTCTATTCGTGAGGATCACAAACAGGTATCCGTGACGGGGACGGGGCTGGGGGTGACAGAAGCACTACTTGCCCCACATCTGCCCTCATTCCCGCTCATGCCCCAGCCCTTGCCCCTGCCCTCGCCCCCATTCCTAGTTTCATTATCTGACAATTATTCCTTCGTATATAAAATTTGTTTCTTAAGATTTGTAAATTTTATTTGTCATTTATTGTATGGTTTGTAAATTTCACTAGTAACTAGTTGATCATATTAAAAGAAAAAATTACACATATATAATTTTAAAAATAAATTAATTTTTGTTTTTATTTATAATTTCATAATAAAATCTGTATATAATATAATTTCTTAACAAAATGTAAGTTATTATCAATATTCAAATAGAATGTAAAAAAAAAAAATTGATATATGTGAAAATTATTACATAGTTTTGGATCAATATTCTATGTTTTGGATTTTATTTAGCTATAAGTCTTGATTGTCTTTATGTATTTGTTTACCTAGTTTATGTTAGGATTATATTTGGAGCTTATTTAGATACCTAAACAAAATGTTGAGAACTTGGATTTTACAGATATGCTAAGATATGCTTTAGTTCACTGAACAAAATTTAAGAAATTGGATATTGGCAATAAATGTTTTGCCTTATCTGTTTATTTTCCTTTCTTATAGCTTCCATATGCATTTGTCCGCTAAGAATAAGTTATATAGAGATGCATTTAAAAAGATTCAGGACTATATCATTTGGTAATGAACGTTTAGCCTGATCTATCTTATTACTCTACTTTAGCTTCAAAATGCTTAAGTCCAATGGGTGAAATTTATGAAAAGAAAGGAAAATGAACAACCTTAAAAATCTTCAACAGGCACTAATGCTAGTTAGACAGCTCTTATAGATAACACCTAAAGTGTTCTTAGCAATCGTGGGCGCAACAATCATCATCACCTAGGATTTTTGTGATACAAGTGCAGCTCCAAATCCTCCAGGGCCTGCATTCATGTCCATCAAATTCTAATATCTAGTGGTGCTAATCAATTTATTAATTCTTCTGTAAGCATTAACATGTTTTTTCCATAACTTATTGTCCTCTTGATAAGATTCAGCTGTAACCTCTGGAATAATACCCTTAGCTATTCGAGAAGGGATCCAAGCAGGAAACTTCTTCATCTACAACTTCACTTTTGCTGGTTACCTCAAGGAAAGAAGTTTTACATGGCTTCATTTTTTTTTGTATGTACTATACATTATACATAAACATAATTCATATGCCCCACAACTCAGACCATGCTCTCAACTAAGCCTAGCTCATCTCTTGAAAAACTTGCTATGGTTTAAAGCATGAACTGAAGTAAAATGCTCTCAACTAAACCTAGTTCATTTTCCT
This sequence comes from Ormosia semicastrata, assembly GCA_029884595.1. NCBI lineage: Eukaryota > Viridiplantae > Streptophyta > Magnoliopsida > Fabales > Fabaceae > Ormosia > Ormosia semicastrata. The sequence continues at coordinate 102,041,293 of JAQQTO010000063.1, forward strand.
TGTAGTTCAAGGCAGGCAAAAGGAGCAGCTGGTTTTCTTCTTTGTTAAGCAATCACAAGGCTTAGTCAATGATTTGGTTCCACAAAAAAGAAAAGTGAACTACACCAAATAAAAGCAATCATATTAGTACATAATCTTAGAATGTGAGATTTTGTTGGCCTTCATTCCAAAAGCCTAAATCAAATCATTTGCATGCAGATTTGTTTGACTCAAATTGAACAAAGCCATACCCTTTGCTCTTCCTATCCTTACACATGACAATTTTGATGCACAAAATATTCCTACCATAGCCATAGCTTTGCCATGACATTGAAATGGATGACACTAGCATTCTTAGCATAAGCAAAACTTGTATTTTCCTGATATCCCAATCACAGCATATGCTAGAAAGGATCAACAATGTGGACATGATCATGAAATGCTATCAATCCAAGAGGTAATGTCCCTAACTGCCACAAACTCTAGTCTGATTTTATATTCTGCAATATTCATGAAGCAAAATAGAAATATCTATCTTTTATTATATCATCTACCTCTTTCAGGAAACTCAATATTAATGACAAATGTAAAGTATATTTATGACACACAGCCCTTTATTACGAAAGTCTACGTGCCCAATTGTAAAGGGGCCCATAATCCTTGTAACCAGACTAACTAACTTGATAGTTAGTTAGGTGATTAGTAACAAAAAGGAGGGAAATATAGGGAGGGGGAAGGATCAGGAAGGGTATTCGGTATTTTTAGTTAGGAAAGGGAGCCACATTGGCTAGGGAGGGATCTCTAATCTCTAGGTTCTGTTCTATAGGAGATTGATACTATTGTACAATTCTTCAGGCATTTATCCCTAATTACTAAATAAGAAATCCAGTGTTTCATCATTGGTATCAAAGCGTTCTTGGGAATCCATGTATGGTGAGCACGAGAATGGAGTCTCGAACTGAAGCATTGGAGCGCAGGTGGGAGGAGATGTCAGATTGGAGGCTCATGTCCGACGCACGCATCCGAAACATGGAGACCAGCATCCAAGAGGTGCTGCACAAACTCGATACCATTTTGTAAGGAAATTCGGGGCTGAGAGCAGAAGGCCCAGGCGACTTCGAGGGTGAGAACATGGTGGGTGGCCATTGCAGCACTGACGGTGATGAGAGGTAGAGGAAAATCAAGCTTCCTCTGTTTGAAAGGGAAGAAACAGAGGAAGACGCGTGTAACTAGATGCACAAATTGGAGCGATTCTTTGTGGTGAAAGGGGTTCCAAAAGGAGAAAAAGTCAATGTAGCTTCTATGGCTTTGGAAGGACAAGCCTTATCTTGGTTTCATTGGTGGGAAGGAGGCATGGGAGAGATTTCTTGGCCAATCTTTAAAGAAGCTGTCATCCAAAGATTTCACCCTTCATCTGCACAAAACCCTTATAAGATATTGATGGCATTGAAGCAAGATGGCTCGGTCAAGGAGTATCAGAGGAAGTTTGAAGCATATGTTGGGCAATTGAGAATTATAGAGCAGGGGTTCTTGAGGAGTATTTTGTTAAATGGGTTAAAGGAAGGGATTAGGAGGGAATTGAGGATTCATGGAGGAATTCCCTTGTTTGAAATGTTGGAGTTAGCCCAACTGATCGATGAGAAAAATGAGGAGCTTATCAGAGTAGTTACTAGAGGGAATTGGAAGGGTGAATCTAATGAAAGGGGGGTCATAGGGGGAAGGTATGGTGCTACTTACAGTGGAAATTCAACTTGGAAGAGGGGTTCTTCAGGAGAAAACATGAACTGGAAAAGGGGGAACTTAATGAATTCAGCCAACAATGGGGCCAATAATGCAGCTTCCACGTCTGCAAGGGTGGTACAGAAGTCTAACACTGGGACTCAGGGATCCACGACCACCACAGTTATGAGTAGAAGAGGAAGGAATTTCAGAGTATTTCTTGACGCATAATACAATGATAGGATACGAAAAGGGTTGTGTTTCAGATGCGATGAAATGTATTCAGCAGGCCATGTTGGTAAAAATAAGCAATTCAGAATGCTCTGGGTGGAAGAGGAGCAAAAGGAAAGGGAGCAAGGGATAATGGCAGAAACAGAGGGAAATCTTTGAAGATGAAGGGAAACCCATCATGTTAGGTTACAACAGTTTACTGGGCATCACTTTTGGTAGATCTTTCAAGCTGTTAGGAAGGGTAATGGGAAAAGGAGTGATGGTACTCATAGACTGTAGGGCATCACACAGTTTTATTGCTCAAAAGGTGGTGGAGCAATGGAAGTTGGAAATAACACCTACTCCCTCTTTCTTGGTAGAAGTTGGAGATGGTCACAAGGTGTCAAGGACGGGCTGCTGTAAAAACTTACAAATTCAGCTGCAAGGATTTGAGTGTCAGCATGATTTTTTCATATTTAAGTTAAAAGGGCCTGACATAATGCTCGGGATGGATTGGCTAGTAGGATTGGGGAATATCATAGCAAATTTTAGGAAATTGTCCTTCAAGGTCAAGAAGGAAGGTCAAACCTACATCATTAAAGGGGACTTGTCCTTTTGCAAGGTAGCAGCTTCACTGAAATCCCTGGTGAAATCACTGCAAGGGAAGGGTGAAGGACATGTGGTGGATGTGAGGGAAGTAGGGAATGAAGAATCCCACAATGAGGGTAGCACTGATACACACATTACAGAGAGTTTGCAAGTGGTTTTGAAGGAGTATGAGGAAGTATTTAAGCCACATGAAGGGCTGCCCCCTAGTCAGAGTTGTGATCATGCAATCAATTTAAAAGGAGGAGCAAACATCCCCAATATTAGGCCTTATAGGTACCCTTTTTATCATAAAATTAAGATTGAAAAATTAGTGAATGAGATATTAGAAGCAGGACTTGTTAAACCCAGTAATAGTCCTTATGCTAGTCCAGTAATTTTAGTTAAAAAAAATAGAAGTTAGCGATTTTGTACAGATTATAGAGCCTTGGATAAGGTCATTATACTAGATAAATTCATAATTCCCATAATAGATGAATTGCTAGATGAGTTGGCAGAGGCAGCTATCTTTTCCAAGCTGGATTTGAAGGCAGGGTACCACCAAATTTGAATGAGAGGGATATTGAGAAAATTGCCTTTAGGACACATGAGGGATATTATGAGTATGTGCTAATGCCATTTGGGCTCACAAATGCTCCCTCCACCTTCTAGGCTCTCATGAATGAGGTTTTACGGCCATGTATAAGGAAATTTGCTCTAGTTTTCTTTGACAATATGTTGATTTACAGTGAGAACGAGGCAGCCCACATGGTTCACTTGAGAGAGGTTTTTAAGTTATTGTTGGCTAACAAATTGGTGGTGAATAGGAAGAAATGCACGTTTGGGGGGAGACAAGTGGAGTATTTAGGCCACATTGTATCACAAAAGAGAGTAGTTGCTGACCCTAAGAAGATAGATGCCATGGTGAACTGGCCAGCACCCAAAGATATCAATGGACTGCGGGGATTTTTAGGATTAACTGGGTACTACCACAGATTTGTGTAGAGGTATGGAAAAATTGCTAGACCCTTAACAGATTTGTTGAAAAAAGACATTTTTCGTTGGAATGAGGAAGCACAGGCCGCATTTGATACAATGAAGAGAAATATGACTTCAATTTTGGTGTTGGCAATCCCAGATTTTACACAAGAATTTGTCATAGAGATTGATGCCTCTAGCAGGGGATTGGAGCTGTTCTATTACAAGGGGAGAAACTAGTTGCATTTCTCAGCCAAGCACTATCGGAGAGAGGGCAATAAAAGTCAGTCTATGAAAGGGAGCTTATGGCCATTGTGTTTGCAGTTCAAAAGTGGCATCATTATTTGCTTGGGAGGCACTTTACCATTAGAATTAATTAGAAATCTCTAAAGTTCTTGACAGAACAAAGGTTATTAGGAGAAGATCAAATCAAATGGGCTACCAAATTGATGGGATTTGATTTTGAAATCCAGTACAGGCCTAGACGTGAGAACACAACAGTTGATGCTTTATCAAGGAGGATGATGTATAATTCTATTTCCTAGCCATTCTAGAAGGTTGGGAAAATATAGGTGAAGAAGTTCACATAGATACTAGGCTCAAAAGCATTGTACAAGGGCTAGTGATCAATCCCTAGAATTTCCCTGGGTATGCTCTAGTTAATGGGCACCTTTTCTATAAGAATAGGCTAGTTCTACCTTGCACATATTCCCGGATCCCCACTATTTTACAGGAATTCCATTCCTCAGCCATGGGAGGATATTCAGGTTTTTTGAGGACCTATAAAAAGGTGTAAGGGGTGTTTTACTGGGAGGGTATGAAGAGGGACATCATAGACCTAATTGCGGCTTGTGCGGTCTGCCAATGCAAAAAGTCTTTATCCCTTTCACCAATTGGGTTATTGTAGCCCTTACCCACCCTTTCTCAAGTGTGGAGTGACCTTTCTATGGATTTTATTACTGGTTTACCCAAATCCAAGGGGAAAGATACAGTGTTAGTAGTAGTTGACAGATTTACCAAGTATGCTCACTTTATGGCCCTATCCCATCTGTTTACAGCTAAAAAGATAGCTAACCTCTTTATTTATGAGGTATTCCGATTGCATGGGTTCCCTATGTAACGCCCCTAGACTACCTGCAGGATTGACGAGTGTCTCCACAAACTAACACGGTCTTTTTAGCGTGTTTTTGTCCTCACTCACACACATCCTAGGATACTTCCCAAGAGGTCACCCATCCCACAATTGCTCCAGGTCAAGCACGCTTAACCATGAAGTTCTTATGTTTTAGGCTCACGAAAAGAAGTTATAACTTGTTGATATGGCTATGTCAAATCAATTCCTTTAAGCCATCCTCAACTATGCAGTCCCATACCTGCACAGTCTCTAAATCCCTCTCATTCCGGTGCATATTCAATTCATCCATGCTACCCTTCGCCTAGAAGTCTACCAGAAGTCACTCCTTATCCGTGCTTCATTGCACTGGTGATCACTTCCCGCCCTCGTCGGTCCCGGGACACAAATGCCCACCAACTTCCTAGGATGCGTGTGAGTGAGGACAAGAGCACGCTGAAAAGACCCGTGTTAGTTTGTGGAGACACTCGTCAATCTTACAGGCAATCCCGGGACGTTACACCCTACCTCTATTGTATCTGACCGTGATCAGTTATTTCTCAGTAGATTTTGGACAGAGATGTTCAAGTTGGCTGGCACTCAGTTGAAGTTCAGCACAGCATATCACCCACAAATAGATGGACAAACAGATGCTTAGAGACATACTTATGTTATTTTGCTAGGGAGAAATTGAGGACCTGGTTGGAGTGGCTAGGGTGGACTGAGTATTGGTATAATACCAATTATAATTAGTCCACCAAAATGACTCCATTTGAGCACTTTATGGTAGAGACCCCCCTGTTCTGTTTAGGGGTTCTGCATTTCCCTCTAAAGTGGAGGAAGTCACCAAGCTACAATGGAGAGAGACAGTATCTTAGAGGAGCTTCACGATAATTTGACCATGGCCCAACAATAAATAAAAAAGCATGTAGATAAAAATCGAAGGGAGGTGGAGTACCAAGTGGGGGATTGGGTGTATCTTAAGGCACACCTTTATAGACTTCATTCCATTGTCAAGAGGCGGAATGAAAAACTCAGCCCAAGATTTTATGGGCCCTTTCAAGTGGTGGCCAAGGTAGGAGCAGTGGCGTATAAACTGCAGCTTCTAGAGGGCAATAAGATCCACCCTGTATTTCATATGAGTCAGCTGAAGCAGGTCTTTCCAACAGTTGTGGTATCCTAGCAGCTACCTAAGGAGCTCACCTAGAAGTGGGAACTGGCATCTCAGCCTACAACAGTGTTGGAGTTGCGGTATAATGAGCCAGAGGAGGTTGAGCTGTTGATCCAGTGGTCCGGGACACATCCTTGTGACAATTCTTAGGAATCCTTATCTACCTTGCAGCATCTTTTCCTTTCTTTTCACCTTGAGGACAAGGTGAAAGCTTTGGGGGGGAGTATTGATGACACATGACCTATTATTAGGAAAGTCTATGTAAGGAGGGATAGGCCCAATTATAAAGGGGCCCATAATCCTTATAACCAGACTAACTAACTTGATAATTAGTTAGGTGATTAGTAACAGAAAGGAAGGAAACATAGGGAGGGGGAAGGATCAGTAAGGGTATTCGATATTTTTGGTTAGGAAAGGGAGTCACATTGGCTAGGGAGGGATCTCTGATCTCTAGGTTCTATTCTATAGGAGATTGATACTGTTATACGATTCTTGGGGCATTTATCCCCAATTACTGAATAAGAAATCTAGTGTTTTGTCATATATCAAAAGTAGTTTGACTATTTCCTTTTCTCTTTAGAGTATTATGATAGGGTGGAAGATACATATACCTGCTCAACCCAATAATGGTATGTTAAGCTTATAATGGTCTTCCTCTAAGCCTCCAAATAAAAAATGTTCATGCCATAAGCCCAACCACGTTCATTGGAACCGAAATTTTTGGATATTATAGGGTGGGAGAAGTTTAAATAGCTTTTCAACCTCTTTGACATCACAAACATATCTTCTTCAGTACATATTTCTATTGCTCCATTTACTTTTCCATTGATGTCAATGTCCCACAATGGTGAAAATCATTGATGTCATCATCGAGGAAGACCACCTTGTTAAGACTGGGAAACAACCATTATAGAAAAATGTATTATGGCAATAACCATCATAGGCACCAAAACAAAAAAGGATAATTGGTTATAAGCTATCAAGTAAAAGATTTACTTGCTATGCTATCCCTTTTACCTCTGGAAAATGTATCTGGATGTGTTTCATTGTTGAATTGTACTTGGGACTAAGTGCTTCTAGCGTTACTGCAATGACATATGGTCAGTGGTATTTGCAACTATAGATGATGAACCCCCTCTAAACTGTGATCGCACCTTTTAATCTTTCTCCATTGCTTCCAGAACAGGCACCTTTCCCTTTGTAAACCAATAAAAATAGTGCAATGCCTTGACCTCAATTATATCAGGTGATAAAGGGTGCAATAAGAACCAAGACTTCATGGGATAATAAGTCTTCTTATCTTTAATAATGTCCTAAACAACTTTCTAAGGTTGCAAACAGTTGCAGACAAGTGATGTTACAATCACAAAGGCGGCCAGCACATTGTCTGGGGCGAGGACAAAGTGGAAGTAAGAGTTGTCAACCAGGGCAGGGACAAGTTGTGTAGAGCGTAGATGAAGGCGTGCTGCTGGAATGTTGGTGTGTGCATTAGCCAGCCTCAAGGAAAGACAGTGAAGTTGTTTTGGTATGCTGCTTGATGCTACATGATGATATAGATATTCTTGTATTTTGGCCGTCCTGGTCCTTTGTTCTATATGGGTTACCGAAGAAATGTTCAACTTTAATTAATGGAGACTTCAACTCGGAAAAGTGTAAGAAATGCATTAAATTAATTTTCTTCTAATTTCCTTTAGTTGAAAAGAGGTGGATGTTAGCCATGACAACCATTACTCAAGAGGGGGAGTGAATTATGTGATTACAAGTTTTAATGCAACTTTGACAAATTATGCATTTTGATATTTTCAATCATTACATGTAGCGGAATAAGTTTAATAAGGTGCAACTATTAGAGATTTCACAAATACCACTTGGGCTATATGATAAATCAAGCAAATAAGCTAGATATCTAATTCAACACAAGTATATATAATTAAAGCACAAATGTAAATGAGATAGAGTTGAGAATAGCAAACACAAAGATTTATCCTAGTTCAGCCACCAACTACTTGTGGCCTATGTCCAGTCCTCAAGTGAACTACTCGAGATTTTTCACTAAACCTTCAAGCTTGAATGGGTGCATGAAAACCTTTACAATTGAGAGCACTCAACACACCTTGGGATACCTCACCCTTGTGCTTGAGTCTCAAACAGGGATGCCTCACCCTCAAGGGATACCTTACCCTTTTCTCTAGAGGGATACCTCACCCTTTTCTCTAGAGGGATACCTCACCTTCTCTTTTACAAATTATACAAAGTGTAAAAGATAGAAACTCTCTAAAAGAGTAGATAATACAAATTGAAACTTATGATATCAAAGAATCACACACACTTAGCTCAAAACAGAGATTTGGAGAAAAAGATGATAAAACTCGTTTTCAATGCTCAAAAAAGATTTTCAGATTGTTCTCCAACCTTTCTTTGATACCTAAACATTTTCATTTATATCCCAAGGAATTTTAGAGCCGTTGGTGGTGATTAAGAATGATTTATTATGAAAACTAGCCGTTTATAGTCGTTGGAACGTGTTTTCTGGTTACTCAGATAACTGGTTAGGAGATTGTCCTAATCGGTTAGGAGCTTTAAGTTTTGCCCACTAACATTTAGAATAATCAGTTAGGAGCTTTTCCTAATTGGTTAGCACCTTAAATATTTGGCTTCTATAAAATGGAATAACCAGTTAGGACATATGCCTAGTCAGTTAGGAGCTTGAGAAAATGCTCTTAATTTTTACATTAACCGATTAGGTGAATTACCTAATCGGTTAGGAGCTTTTGAAACATGAAAAATGCTCGTATTTATCATACTAATCGGTTAGGCCAATTACCTAATCGGTTAGGAGCATTTAGAACATGAAAATGGCTCCTGATAGGGTGAATAATCGGTTAGGAAAATCCCTAATCGGTTATTTCACTCTGGTTTTGAAAACTGACTTTAAATGGTCATAACTTCTTCGTTTCTTATCTGTTTTAAGCAAATAACTACTCTTCGGAAAGATCTTTGAGTCTATTTTCAAATGAAATATTTTAGAACAAAAATCAAAGTATTTTGAAAGATATGATCAAAATAGTAATCAAAGGTCATTTTTGTAAAACACAAACTTGGCTATTTTTCAAAGGTTTGAACTACCACCAAGACTAACTTTCCAAAAATACTTTGTTGGAAATTTAAACTTTTAAGAAACACTTTTAAATATGTTAAAACATTTTTGAGCTTAGTTTGATTCCGATTTACCTTAACATAAGATCTAAGTCCTATAAGCTAAACTTGAAGAGTCTTGAGACTTGATCTTTGCATTTCCATTCCTTTCTTATTTGTTATCATCAAAACCATTACTTTAGTCAATGTCAATTACATTCTCTCCCTTTTTGATGATGATAAACAACCATTGAGAAAAAAGTTAGTTCAAATAAATTGAAACTCACTAAAGGTGTTAGAGACTTACTCCCCCTCTATTTTTCAGGAGGTGATTGGATCATAGATGCACAGCTCCCCCTTAATTTTAGAATTCTAAGATAATTCAATTTGCACATTTTTCTATTTAACTTTTCTCAATGACTTAAACTTCTCCCTTTTTTGTCATGATAAAAAAGATATGTAATATATAGATTTTGACAAAGAGAAGTTACACAAAACCATTGCCACATAACAAATATGCAATCAATATTGTAGTAACAAGATAATCAAACTAACATTTTACGGTAAGTTAACAGAATAGCCATTGCAAAATATGCATTTCAAAATAAACATAGTTAAGCAAGCTAATATAATAAGCATTATAGGGCAAACTATGATCATGTAAGACATGTAATATCAAGTAGAGAATTCTAGTATGCACACATGCCAATCAAGAACAAAAAGAATTCCCTTATTGTAATGCAAGAAATGAAAAGCCATGGAATTGTAAAATTTAAAAACCTTTATGATTCATTTCAAGATGCACTTCAATGTAAGAATAATTGAAATTCAGAAGCAAGTTCAAGGCACAAATGGTGTTGAGTGAGTGGGTGTGAGTGGATAGGAGTGGGTGTTTGAGAGAAGAAGAAGAAGATGAAAATAGAGGTATGAAGGCTATCGTGAAAATGAAGGTGGAGGCTACGACTGGGTCATTTAAATGGGAGGAAGGGTTACTCACTTTTAAGGGAAATAATTGATTAGGTATGAAGCATAACCGATTAGTGAGGCTCAAAAAAAAGAAATAGGGAGTCTTTATTTTGTGATAATAATCGGTTAGGAATGGATGGCTAACCAATTAGTATATGTTGGTAAGAAATGTTGGGGTCTCTGACTGATTGTACTAACCGATTAGGACAAGTGGGTAATTGATTAGTTGTTTGAATTTTAAAAATAGAGCCTCTTTTTACGTGCGTAACCGATTAGATCAATTAGCTAACTGATTAGGAAAGGTTTCTAACTGGTTATTTTCACTATTAGAACAGATATAATCCTTGATATTTCCTCATGCCTTTTTGAGCTTACCATTCATAAGCTGATTTTCCTTCCTCTACTGATTATTTGCACTTTCAGAGCCAAAACATCAATTTTTCTATAGTATATAAATTGAGCACAATAAATCAAATAATCAATTACCATTAAGCGCATAGCTAATAACATGCTTACTTTCATGATATATAGATAATTCAAAACATAACAAGCATACCTAGGCATTGTAGAACCTTACGTTACAATAAGAATGACATAATCATGTGCTAAACATAATATTCATATTTCACCAAGTGCACATAGTTCTATCCTTTACCTAAGGCCTACAAGGAATATACCTCATATTCATTATCTTTTTAAGTGAATGTTCATAAGAGGTAAAGAATTTTGTTACCTTGGCCTTGGAAATCAAGGAAACTTTTTTCCTTACCAATTGCTTCTCTTTTGGTGTTTTGAACTTTGCAAGTTTTACATTTTGTACTTGAGAAACTTTGGTTGAAGCCATCTTCTTTCTTTGACCAAAACTTCTATCATTGGGCCTTGGAAACATTCCCCTTGATAATTCCTTTTTCACTTGACCAATTTGTCCATCCTTTTGAGAAATTTTCTGCATAATTGAAATACTAGGAAGACATTTTGGTACCCACTTCATCTTGGGTCGTTGAATGTTAGTATTAAGGCATTTAAGATCTTTAGAAACCCATACCATGTTATTTCTCATATAAGAATTTCTTCTATAATTGCATAAATGAGAAATATGTCCTAAATGACCACAAAATTACAAACAATTGAATTTAATGATGGTTTGGTCCTTTAAAGATCATCTTTGAAAAACTTAAGCCTTTTGTTATTATTACATTTTAAACTATTTTTTCCACAAGCCTTACTTGAAATTCTATATGGAATAGCATCAATTTCATTCTTATTAACAACCATGGAATGTAAGCAACTAGAGTAATTAACTTTGGCAAATTCGAAATATAAGTCCTTAACTTGATTTTCTAAATCAATACTCTTTTCACAAGAAGTTGAGGTTTTACATTTCAAAGGCATTTCCTAAAAAAAAAAGCATATTCATTTTTCAAAATATCAATTTCATTTTGAATGGAGGAAATGTTTTCTAAACATGATAATTTTTTTTTCTAAATTCAACAAACCATCATATAATTCATCATATGCATATTGTAGCTCATAATATAAAGGACTATAATATTGTTAAGCATTATTTACCTCAAAGTCCTTTTCAAGGGAATCACCATATTCTTCATTGTTGTCCATCAAGAATTTGAGAATATATTTCTTCTCAATTTTGTTTTGCTTTGCCTTTTCTTCAAATTGAGCACCATCATCACCAACAGGCATTGAACTCATTTTCTTACTTTAAACATGTTCTTGAGGATATTTTTCAATGTTGTCTTCGTCTAGAGGCTTTTGCTCTTCTTGCTCTCTATATACTACTTTATGCAAAAAATCATTATTAGCAAGATAGATAACATCAAGAGCATCTCACATATCTTTAGCACTAGAGCAACTCTTAATTCTATTATAAGCATCATCGTTCAAACCATTTCTCAAGATTTGCATAGCTCTAATGTTCAATGAAAAATATTTTTTGTCATAGGCATTCCAAATTTATTTTAATTTGCAAGTAAATCCATCAAGCATAATATCCCACAAATCAATATCAATAGATTGCATATAAAACTACATTCTAGCTTTCCAAAAAACAAAATGCACACCATAAAAAAATGGTGGTTTATCAATTTCAAAACCTTCCATTTTGAAAAGCTTTTAATGGTTGCAAAACAAACAAGGATCTTTAACTCTAAGCGGTTAAGCTTTTAACAGAGCACGAAACTCTGATACCACTTATTAGCCATGGCAACCATTGCCCAATAAAAGGGTGAATTGGGTGATTACAAGTTTTAATGCAACTTTGACAAATTATGTATTTTGATATTTTCAATCAATACATGCAGCAGAATAAGTTTAACAAATGTTCAACTATTAGAGATTTCACAAATACTACTTGGGCTATAGGATAAATCAAGCAAATAAGTTAGATATCAAATTCAACTCAAGCATATATAATTAAAGCACAAATGTAAAGGAGATAGAGTTGAGAATAGCAAATACAAAGATTTATCCTGGTTCAGCCACCAACCACTTGTGGCCTACGTCCAGTCCTCAAGTGAACCACCCGAGATTTTCTACTAAAACTTCAAGCTTGAACGGGTGCTTGAAAACCTATACAATTGAGAGCACTCAACACACCTTAGGATACCTCACCCTTGTGCTTGAGCCTCAAACAGGGATACCTTACCCTCTCTTTTACAAATTATACAAAGCGTAGAAGATAGAAACTCTCTCAAAGAGTAGATAATACAAATTGAAGCTTATGGTATCAAAGAATCACACACACTTAGCTCAAAATAGAGATTTAAAGAAAAAGATGATAAAACTCATTTTCAATGCTCAAGAATGATTTTCAGATTATTCTCCAACCTTTTTTTGATGCCAAACATTTTCATTTATAGCCCAAGGAATTTTAGAGCCATTGGTGGTGATTAAGAATGATTTATTATGAAAACTAGCTGTTTCTAGTCATTGAAACGTGTTTTCTGGTTACTCAGATAACCGGTTAGGAGATTGTCCTAATTGGTTAGGAGCTTTAAGTTTTGGCCACTGACATTTAGAATAACTGGTTAGGAGCTTTTCCTAATCGATTAACACCTTAAATATTTGGTTTCTGTAAAATGGAATAACCGGTTAGGACATATGCCTAATTGGTTAGGAGCTTGAGAAAATGCTCCTAATTTTTACACTAACCGATTAGGTGAATTGCCTAATCGGTTAGGAGCTTTTGAAACATGAAAAATGCTCGTATTTATCATACTAATCGGTTAGGCCAATTGCCTAATCAGTTAGGAGCATTTAGAACGTGAAAATGGCTCCTGATAGGGTGAATAATCAGTTAAGGAAAATCCCTAATCGGTTATTTCACTCTGGTTTTGAAAACTGATTTTAAATGGTCATAACTTCTTCGTTTCTTATTTGTTTTAAGCAAATGACTACTCTTCGGAAAGATATTTGAGTCTATTTTCAAATGAAATAATTTCAGACTAAAACTCAAAGTATTTTAAAAGATATGATCAAAATAGTGACCAAATGTCAGTTTTGCAAAACGCAAACTTGACTATTTTTCAAAAGTTTGAACTACCACCAAGACTAACTTTCCAAAAATATTTTGTTGGGCATTTAAACATTTAGGAAACACTTTTAAATATGTTAAAACATATTTGAGTTTAGTGTGATTCCTATTTACCTTAATATAAGATCTAAGTCATATAAGCTAAACTTGAAGAGTCTTGAAACTTGATTTTCGTACTTCTATTCCTTTCTTGTTTGTTATCATCAAAATTATGAAGATATGAAAGATATGCAAAGATTTATGAAGATAGGATAGATATGTAAAGATATGTTAAAAATATAAAAGATTTGAAAGATATGTCAAAAGATTTGTGAGGTTTAATAGATATGAGAGATTTGATAGAGTTTAGTTTATATTAGGAAACTAGGAATGGTTTCTTGATAAGCAAGATTTTGTAGGCTATAAATACTTGTACTTGAGAATTGTTAAGGTTATGGGAATGAGAATGAGCATGTAAGAGAGATTGTTCTGTAAGCTTATAGGCTAGACTTGTTTGATAGTACATTTGACTCTTTTCATCCATGGATATAGGCATGATGGGCCAAACCACGTTAAACCTTTGTGTGTGATTTGTGATGCTTTTTCCAATTACTAGTATTTATGCATGTTTGTGAAGACGGGGAAGTGGTATTCCCCATGATTGAAAGATGGAATGTGGTATTTTCTAACGAGATTGAAAGGGGATGCAGTATTACGTCCAACAAGTGGTATCATAGCTAATGGTTCAAGGATCTAAGCAATGGTACGGTCCCTTGGGCCCTTGTGTCAAAAGTCTTCCTGACAATGGAGGTCAAGTGGCGTGTCTTGTTATGATGGTGACAGATGTGGTGAAAGTCTTCATGACATGGAAGTCAAGCGGTGTGTTCCATATAATGGCGGTACAAGTACAAAGATTTGATTTGAATATTTGAAAGATTGAGCGTTAAGAATGCCAGTAGGTGTGTCGAAAATCTTCTTAGCATTGAGGTCAAGTAGCGTGTTCCATTGATAACAGTAGATTTGAAGGTTTAAAGATTTGAAGATTATTTGTTCGAGATGAAGATGGAATTGGGATCAAGGTAGAGATTGTTGGATTTGACCCAAATTCCATTAAAGATTATTGTTAGTTTCCTATTTTGTGAAGATATGAAAGATATGTAAAGACATACTAAAGATATGAAAGATATGTGAAAAGATTTATGAGAGATTTAATAGATATGAGAGATTTGATATAAATTTGTTTATATTAGGAAGTTAGGAATGGTTGCTTGTTAAGAAAGATTTTGTAGGCTATAAATACTTATACTTGAGAATTGGTAGTGTTATGGGAATGAGAATGACTGTGTGAGAGATTGTTTTGTAAGCCTACAGGCTAGACTTGTTTAATAGTACATTTGACTCTTCTTATCAGTAGATGTAGGCATGTTAGGTCAAACCATGTTAAACATTTGTGCGTGAGCATTAAATGTTCATGAGAAAAATTAGCCACGTCAAAACAACACACCAAAAGGGAGAAAAGGCTAATCCCAGTGACAAATAAAGGTGCAATAGGCAGAAACATAATGGAAGCAATGTCATATATTTGGCCCCATATCTATAATTAGATAAAATTGATTGTAGATATGGACTTGAAAATGGAAATGCCAGAGCAGAATCTAAATGAAATGGAATACAACTTGTCTAATAATAGTACCACAGCCTATCTAATAAACACAATATTACATTTAAAATAAAGAAGAAAAATTTAGTAGACTCTTTCCTGTGCCTCAATATCAATGCACTTAATTCCCCACTCCTGTAAACTAATTTCCCTTATTTAAGAGTTGGGACACTTTGTTTTATCTAAAGTTAAAATTATACAAATTATTTATTTTTATACCTGAACCACCTTCACTTGAAACCTACCATTTTTTGCTTTTGGTTTGAAATAGAATGATTTTTTCCCAAGTCCCTACCAAGAACAGAGGTAGAGCTAAAGGGACTATAAAATTTAATTTAAGAAACACAAATTACATCAAACCTATGCAGCTTCAAGTGGCAGAGTTGAATTGCAAATACTTAGTTTCACTGACTTCTAATATAACAGCCTACCCTAACCAAACATTATTATTACTTAATGGAATCTTAATTGACATGGTAGCATATCAGGACACTAGAGAATCCAGATAACCATAACCAAAGAGGGCAAATATAAATCACCATCAATTATCAAGTGGTGAATTTAAGAAAACTAAGGACAAAAATAGCATGAATTCCATAAAAAGAAAAATCATACGCATGAAGTATTTAAGAAAGATCTAATAAAATCAAGATTAACCAAAAAGCATTCTCTAGCTTGTACATGACTAAGAGATAAGAGACATAGACCACCTTAGAGATCTTGAGCACTCAAGCACTTGCTTCGTCTCACTTTGTGTCCACAACATTGTTCCTTGCAGTGACTCTATCAGCAATATTATGGTCTTGAACCAGTCACAGAAGCCTTCAACATCATAAATAAATTTAGAAGTGAAGATAGCCTTGATGAATATGATTTTCAAAGTGATTTACAAAATGCTTACCTCTTCATCATTGTTAAATCAATCTTTTCAAAAAACTTCTCAAACTTGGTCTGCAGCATCACAATGCATCGGCCCTCACTCTGCAAACAATATATCTAGCAGGTTAAGCAAGCATCTAAGTAAGCTTTAAATTAAATATATCCTGACGATTTTTATTGACTATGAAGGTATAGGAAATGAGAGGTAGCAAGAAGGGAAGTACCAATATATCCATTTTTAAATGATTTTTTTCCTCCTTCTGCAGCCTACATTCTATATCGGAAGAGGAATGTATGAAAGTCAATACGCTCTCCTAAATAAGTTTCATACAACACTTTGTTACTCAAGAATCTTATGGTATGGTGCCCTTCTTAATTATTTGCAATTTTCATGAGGGAGATCTCATAAGTGATAGGAAAGACCTTAGAACCAAACTCTTTTGTTGCTGCCCCTTGTTCCCAATCCTACCTTCTGGTCTTTCTCTTCCATCTTTTGGTTTGCTGTCCATCACCTATTTAGGACTAAACTATGTTTGCATGAATCCAGTGGATCTTTTGGTGGTTCCTTACTCAACGGATCTTACTATGAAAATAATTAAGTGTCCAACATTTCTATTTGTAAGCATGGTCTCAGTGTGATTCAATTTAAATATTTTTATGTTTGTTACCTGTTTATATGATTGACTATCTGTCAACATTTATACAATCCTCTAGCATAGAAAAAAGGTATATTTTGGTATATTTTCGTGTTGGTGTGCGTCAATTTTAGTTTACACTTCATGCCAAAAAAATTAAATTTGTAACATTGTAAATAATAGCACCCATTTTGTGTTACAATTAAGATCCACTACTATTGGCACTTTATCCTGCTTTCCTTTCCGTAGATCCGTTTTTGTACAATGACTACAGATTCTATAGGTCTAGATGAGGCACTGCAGTTTAGTGGGAATATGGGCATAAATGTTATATAAATAGGTAAAGTCATAAAAACTGAAAAGCAGCCTAAAATATGGACTTGGTATAGGTTTGGTAGGCTACGTTGACCTGTAATGTTTTTCATAATCTAGATGATACCTGCATTACATACGCAAATTGAATTACGAGCCATGCATAGGGCTACTTTATATATTGCAGAAACTTGTCCATCACAAATCAGTGGGACTGTAATATCATCAAAAGAACTCTTCATAGTTGGTCTGTAAATTATAACATATCTTGAGTGTCTTATGTTTGATCTAATTAGATTTTATATATGCTTAATTGTTATTATTTAATTAAGTTTCTGATATTAAGTTTAATTAAAACTTTATTGTGAAACGTTGCTTAAATATGTTTATAAGTGCTCATAATTGAATTGTGTTTTTCAAGAAATCTATAAATGATGGAGTCTATTAGCCTTAAACCTGACTTTCTATCCACTTGAAGAGGGAGCTAAAGATTCAAGGAGGTCAATATCACCCCTAGAAACAAAGAAAAAAGAGTTTTCTGAAGATTCTGGGTTAAAAATGATGGAACCAAATCACACGGCCCGTGTCCCCAGACACCTGGTGGGCCGTGTCCTTCTCTAGAAGCACAAAAAGGGATCCAGATCTGAGCTGCTCGAAGACACGGCCCGTGTCTTGAAACATGGGGTGGGCCGTGTCCTTCTTTGACTTTTAGCTCACTTGAAATTTTGCTGGCATAATGAAACACGGGTCTAGCCGTGTCAATTGACATGGCCCGTGTCTTCGCATTAGTAAACCAATTTTAGGTTTAAACGAGGAGTTAGGTTAAAAGACCTATAAATAAGAGTGCTTAGGCTCTGAGAAGGCAGTTCTGGCTTGGAGGCTACGAAGAAACTGAAGAGAAGAGGAAGAACAAGGAAGGGGGAGATTGGATCAAAGATTGGAGTCTCGGGTTCGAGCAATTGAAGATCAATCATCCTCAATCCTTGGAAACTAGTTTGATCTTTAGTTTTCTTCTGCACTTTCACTCTAGATGATGTTTTTCTTCTATTTTTCTTTTGATTTCGAATTTGTCATGTGTGACTAAGTTTCTTATTTGGTTAAGGGAAGATGAAACCCTAGATTTGATCTTGTGAATCCTGCATATTCTTTTATTTCAACTCAGTTATGTTTTTATTCTTATATTTCTAAATCTTATGTTAGTATAAAGGTTTTTATACTTCTTGCCAATTTCAAAGTAGTAGATCTGAGTTTATTATGCGTGGTTGCAGTAATATAACTAAAGAAATATATGATCTAAGTAATTTAATCCTAGTGTGTGATTAGATCTTAGCGTGATTGGTTTTCTAAATCTTAATGTAATTGTTGGGTAGTAATAAGAGCAGTTGCTTTATAGCTAATCAATGATTAGAGGTTAATTTGAGCGGTTGCTAAATTGATCAACACCTAAGGAAAACAGAGAATTAATCTCATAATTGCGTAGACACATAATTGATCCTGTTGATATAAAGGATATGTAGGTCAGCATTATCATATAAATCTAGTGGTGGATTCCATCTTTTAACCAATGTCTTTAAATTGGTAAATCAAATCGTGTTTACTGTTGTGCTTTAGATTCAATTTTTGTTATTTGTTGTACTACACAAAACCCCTTTTATTGTTTATTGTTCATCAGAGTTTAAATTTGGAGTCAAGTGATAGTGTCAATTGAATTGGTTCTCTAGGGATCGACCCTTATTAACTACAACTAATTGTAAGGTTTTATATTTTTATGGAACTTAACTATTTTTAATTACAATCCGTAGCACACCAAAATTTTGGTGCCGTTGCCGGGGAACCAATCGTCCAATTGCGCTATTAATTTGTTTCCTTTTTTTCACTCAGTTTTTGTTTAGTTTTTAATTTTTAATTTATTCTTTCTGACAGTTTTGTAGGTGTCTATGTTCGTAGAAGAATTGGATGAGAAATTACATAATTTGAGGAACTACATTGATCAAATCAACTCACATCCTTAGTTTCCCTTCCATCCATCTAATTTCCAATTCACACTTGCTGACATTGAAGTTGCCTGTCACATCGATCTATCAAGTTCAGAAGCATTTGAGCCATCTAAGACATATGAAGAGGTGAAAATGGAAAAAAATACTTTAAGGGCGTTGGGTGCTCCAAACTTAGATCTACAGCCTCTATGCATAAAGATTCTAGAAAATGAGGAGGCATCTGAATTGAAATCCAATCTAATCCATCTCTTGCCATCTTTCAATGGATTAGCCGGGGAGGACCCCAACAAGCATTTAAAAGAGATTTATGTGGTTTGTTCCAGCATAAAGCCTACAGGAATTCCAGTAGAACAAGTCAAGCTCAGAGTTTTTCCGTTCTCACTGAAGGATTATACTAAGGAGTGGCTATAGTATTTGCCACCCGAATCCATCCAATTATGCCAGGACATGACTCGAGCTTTCTTAGATAGATACTTCCCTACCTCAAAGGCCGCAACCATCAGAAAAGAAATTTGCAGCATCCAACAAAGGTATGGAGAATCACTTCATGACTACTGGGAGAGGTTTAAGAGACTATGTGCTAGCTACCCTCAACATCAAATCAGTGAGCAACTTTTGATTCAGTATTTCTATGAGGGTTTACAAGTGATGGATCACAACATGATTGATGCTGTTAGTGGAGGAGCATTGGTTGATAAGACTCCTCAAGAGGCTAGAAATTTGATATCCAGAATAGCTGCAAACACTCAACAATTTTTCTCCAAAAATGACACTGGAGTTAGAGCAGTTAAAGAGGTAGAAACAACCAGTTTACAGCAGCAAATGACTCAATTAACTACCATGGTTCAGCGGCTAATGGATAAGGAGAAAGAACCAGTACATGCTTGTGGGATTTGTTGTTCACCTGGACATCCCACTGATATGTGTCCCACTTTCTAAGAAGACACAAATGAGGAGCTAAAAGCAGTAGGGGGATATTCTGAACCTTCCAAAAATTACAACTCCTACTTTAATACATATAATCCGAGGTAGAGGGATCATCCTAACTTTAGCTATGCGAAGCAGCCCTAGAATCAACCTCCAGCTTATGGACCTCCAAGATTTCAACAAAGGCAAACATTTTTTCCTCAGAGGCAACAAAAAGTTCAAGCTCCTAGGCAACCTGAGCCCTCACTGGAGGAGATAATGAGACAAATGGCCAATAATAATATTCAATTTTAATAAGAAACAAGGGCTACAATTAACAATCTACAGAACCAAGTACGGCAATTAGCTACTGAGATAAACAAGGTTCAGAGCTAACTTTCTGGGAAACTTCCCTCATAACCGGAAGTGAATCCAAGGGAGAATGCAAGTGCTGTCACACTGTGAAGTGGGAAGACGTTAGATGAAACCACATCTTCTCCATAAGTTACGGAAGAGAAAGATGAAACACCCGAGGAGGTAGATGAGGAGGGACAAAACTCCAAAGCCCCTAAGGTAAGTATTTCTAAACCCTTTCCCAAGTATGTCATTAAGGCCCCCTTCCCTAGTAGGTTGGTTAAGACTAGGAAAGAAGAAGTAGAGAAAGAGATCCTAGAGACCTTTAGGAAAGTGGAAGTTAACATTCCTTTGTTAGATACCATTAAACAAGTACCTAGGTACACTAAGTTCTTAAAGGAATTATGCACTAATAAAAGGAAGTTAAAAGGAAATGAGAGGGTCCAAGTGGGAGCGAATGTTTCAGCTGTAATTAAAAAGAAGCTCCCAACTAAGTGTAAGGATCCCGACACATTCACCATACCATGCACTATATGTAACACAAGGTTTGAGAGGCCAATGCTTGATTTAGGTGCATCTATAAATGTCATGCCTTATTCTATTTATGCATCTTTATACTTGGGTCCTTTGGAACCTACTGGTGTTGTTATTCAATTAGCTAATAGATCTAACACATACCCAAAGGGTGTTGTTTAGGATGTTTTAGTGCAGGTGAATAAGCTAGTCTTTCCAGCATACTTCTATGTGCTGGACATGGAAGAGGACAAATCCCCCAACTCTGCTCCTATCTTGTTGGGGAGATCATTCTTGAAGACTGCGCAGATAAAAATTGATGTGCAGTCAGGGACATTGACAATGGAATTTGATGGGAAATTGATCAGATTCAATATTTTTGAGGCTATGAGATACCCAAGTGATGTGTACTATGCTTGTTTAATTGATTCTTTTGATATCTTTGATTCTTTAATTTATGTAGCCTTTGAGTCTAACCATTCTAATACTCTTGATACAGTACTGACTCACAGCTTAGATGTACAGGGAGAAAAGAGAGATGATGAAAGAGAGCCATGGAGTGAAGACATTCATGATGTCGTAGCAGCCTTGCAGGACCTCTCTTCCACTTCAGAAGAACATGAGGTTTCTTTTGTTGAGTTACCAATTACTACTGATGTACCTCAACTTTCTGTTATGCAGACACTTGAATTAGAACTAAAGGCATTACCTGATCATCTCAAATACATATTCTTGGGAGAGAAGGATATACTTCCAATGATAATTGCTAAATCACTCACCTAAGAACAAGAAGAGAAATTAATGGCTTTTTTACAATAGCACAAGACGGCCATTGGTTGGTCGATAGCAGACATAAAGGGTATTAGCCCCTCCATTTGCATGCATAGAATTTTAATGAAGGAGGGTACTAAACCAGTTAGAAACCCCCAGAGGAGGTTGAATCCTCCTATGATGGAGGTTGTGAAGAAGGAGATACTGAAGCTCCTAAGTGTGGGGGTGATATACCCTATTTCTGACAGTAAGTGAGTAAGCTTGGTCCAGGTAGTACCAAAGAAATCTGGAATCACTGTGGTAAGAAACGCTGCAAATGAGCTTATTCCCACTTGGTTATAAACAGGGTGGCGTGTTTGCATTGATTATAGAAAGCTAAATGCTGCCACTAGAAAAGACCACATTCTTTTGCCTTTTATTGATCAAATGTTTGAAAGATTAGCTGATCATTATCACTACTATATTCTGGATGGATTTTCAGGTTATAATTAGATTGCTATTGCCCCAGAAGATCAAGATAAGACCACTTTCACTTGTCCATTTGGTACATCTGCATATAGCCGAATGCCTTTCAGACTTTGCAATGCACCAGGAACCTTTCAAAGATGTATGATAAGCATCTTTTCTGATTATATAGAGAACATCATAGAAATGTTCATGGATGATTTTAGTGTGTTTGGGGATGGATTTGAGAATTGTTTAGAACATTTAAAATTGGTTCTAAAAAGATACATTGACATTAACCTTGTGTTGAATTGGGAAAAATGTCATTTCATGATAGAAGAAGGTATAATGTTAGGACATGTAATTTCTGCTAGGGAATCGAGGTTGATAAAGCTAAGGTAGAGCTTATGCATTCCTTACCCCCACCCACTAGTGTGTAGGAAATTCGTTCTTTTCTTAGTCATGCAGGGTTCTACTAAAGATTCATCAAGGATTTCTCCAAGATATCTTTGCCATTTTACATACTTCTGCAAAAAGATGTTCCATTCTATTTTGATGAGAAGAGTTTAGAAGCTTTCACTAAGCTAAATGAGTTGATGACTATGGCGCCTATCACTAGGCCACCAAATTGGGAACTATCATTTGAACTGATGTGTGATGCCAGTGACTTCGCAGAAGGGGTTGTCCTAGGACAGCGAGTTGATAGAGTGCCTTATGCTATTTACTGTGCATCAAGGACCCTAAATGATGCTCAACTCAATTATTCTACAACTGAAAAAGAACTTTTGGCTCTGGTTTTTGCTTTAGAAAAATTCAGATCGTATTTAATTGGTTCTAAAGTAATTATTTTTACTGATCATGTAGCTTTGAAGTGCTTACTTACGAAGAAGGAAGCAAAGCCTAGATTGCTCTGATGGACCTTATTGCTCCAATAATTTGATTTGGAGATTAAAGATGAAAAAAAGGGAGTGAAAACTTGGTGACAGACCACTTGAGCAGGTTGGTGACTAAAGAAAAGGAGATACCTATCCTAGAGAGTTTTCCAGATGAGCATTTAATGGCCATCGAGAATACAGTTCCTTGGTATGCTGACATTGCCAACTACTTGGCAACCAATGACTTTCCGAAGGGCTTGAACAAAGCACAACGGGATAAACTGAGGAGTGAGTGCAAATATTACATATGGGATGACCCTTACCTATGGAGGCATTGTGTAGATCAAGTGATTAGGAGGTGTATCTCGGATTCAGAAACTCACTTCATACTCTCATTCTGTCACACTTATGCATGTGGAGGACATTTTGGCATGAAGAGGACAGCTAACAAAGTACTCGATAGTGGTTTCTATTGGCCTATAATTTTTAAGCATACTTACAACTTCTGTAAGTCTTGTGACCACTATCAAAGAACAGGTAACATTAGTCCTAGAAATCAAATGCCTCAAACTCCAATAATTTTTATGAAAATCTTTGATGTTTGGGGCATTGACTTTATGGGACCATTCCCTGCCTCGTTTGGTTTCTCCTACATTCTTTTAGCTATTGATTATGCCTCCAAATAGGTGGAAGCTAAGGCCATCAAAACCGATGATTCTAAAATTATTGTAGATTTTGTGAAATCTGACATTTTTTCTAGGTTTAGAACTCCAAGGGCGATCATTAGTGATCAAGGGACCCATTTTTGTGGTAGAACATTTGAGGCTCTCTTGAAGAAATATGGTGTGATACATAGGACTTCCATTCCCTACCATCCACAGACAAATGGGCAAACCAAAGTTTCCAATCGGGAAATCAAGTCCATCCTCAAAAAAATAGTGAATTCAACGCGTAAGGATTGGAGTACTAGAGTTGATGATGCGTTATGGGCTTATAAGACTGCATATAAGACTCCCATTGGCATGTCACAATTTCGATTGGTGTATGGGAAGCCCTGTCATTTACCCGTGGAGTTGGAGCATTGCTCTTATTGGGCTATTAAACAAGTTAACATGGATTTGGAGGGTGCCGAAAAGCAAAGGAAACTCCATTTATAGGAGTTGGAAGAACTGCGTAATGAGGCCTTTGAGAGTGCCCTTACTTACAAAGCGAAAACTAGGGTATTCCATGACCAAATGATCTCCAGGAAGAACTTTCACGAAGGACAAAGAATGCTGCTATACAAATCCAGGCTAAAAATGTTTCCAAGTAAACTATGTTGTAAATGGATTGGACCATTTGTGGTGACTAATGTGTTTCCTTTTGGTGCAGTGGAAATCATGAATAAAACATCTGGCAAAACATTCAAGGTTAATGGACACCGTCTCAAGGCTTACCATGAGTTTTCGAAAAAGGAAGAAGTGGAAGAGATGACTCTTCTCCATCCACATTATGAAGAACACTGAGGAGTATCACAGTGTCGGGCTGAGGACAATAAACTAAGCGCTTAATGGGAGGCAACCCATCATCAAGAAAATCAGATTTGCTTTCTTCACCCTTTTATTTTATGTTTCTTTGCTGTTTTCTTAGTTAGTTTCTTAGGTAGAATAGGTCTTGATCTGTCTCTTGAATGATTGCATGGGAATCGCTGGATATCTTTGTGTTTTGGAATGATGGATTTGTGGTTGAATGCATTATTTGATTGTTTGATGAGTGTATGGACTCATTGTAAGAGTTACAGTTGTAGAGAAGCTTTGAGAATTGACTCTTTTGTGGGGGTATTATATTGATGTTTTGAGTTACCAAGTCAAGCTCTTTGGGGATGACTTTCGCAAAGTGGAAAGATACAATTAACTCTATTAAGAATAGGTTGAGTAAAAAGTTATTAGGTGATATCTAATTGACTCTTGAGACGCATTCTTATAGATTTGTCGTCATGAACTTCTTAAATTGTGGAATCTCTTTAAGGACGATAATGCATTACAGTCTTGGGAATCTGACTCTAAAAGACCTTGGGCCGTGTCAAATGACATGGCCCATGTTGTTAAAACAAGCTTTCCTAAGTGTTTGGCAGAATCAAACACGGGGTGGGCCGTGTTAAGTGACACGGCCCGTGTTTTCTTACACAAAATCCACATTTCTCACTTAGAGCCAAACACGGGGTGGGTCGTGTCTCTTGACACGACCTTTGTTTTCATGTGCAGAAACCCCTATACTTTCCCAGAGGCATACACGGTGGGCGCCGTGTCACATTCTCTCTCACAGATAGTTACACGGGGTGGGCCGTTTCAAGTGACACAGCCCATGTTTTTGCAGACACCACTTAAACCCTCCTTTAGGGTTTCAATTCCCCCAATTCATCTTCTCCTCTCCTCTACGCAGCTCCACCATGTCCCCACCACCTCACCTGTGCAGTCGCCACCTCCTCCTTCTCCTCTATCAATTTCCTCCATTTCCACAAGCTTCTACCTCCATTCAAGCCACATTTCTAACCCCTTCTTCCATATTTCTTCCTCATTTCCCCATTTCTACCATTCAACCTCCCCATTTCCTCTCCACCACCGTGAACACCATTCCCCCTTCCAACCGTGAACAGTAGCCTCACCCATCATACTTTTCTCAACTTTCAACAATACCTCCGAAGAAGCGAATGAAGCATATGGCTAGGAAGGAGGTCCCGCCTCCACCACCTCCACCTGTAGAAAACCCTCCTGAGGTAACTATTCACCTTATAGATAGGAAGAAGGTGGTTCCCACTAGTTTTTTAGATGGGGATACCTTAAGAGCAATTAGTTTGTATGATGAGGTTTTTTACTTTATTGGGTAGAATAGGATGGATTAAATTTGTAAATTTGCGGAGTTCTACCTTTACTGAACTGACTAGGGAATTTCTGTCCGCGTTTGAGTGCAAACTATACCCTTTAAGTGACCAAGATGGGTGGCCTATGGAGATTAGATTTAAACTTTTAGGCACACCCCAAACTTTAGACATTCACTAATTTAGTGTCATTTTTGGTTTCCCTATAGGACATAATATGATGCCTCGTAATTTTAATCCTGACCGTGTTTGAACTGAATTAACTGTTGCTGGTTCTAGGCGTTATGATCCCAAAATCTCTAAGGCCTCCAAACTTCGATATCTTGCCTATAGGTACATTCAAAAGTGGTTGGCTAATACTATTTGTGCTAGAGGGGAAAGCCATGCGACCCTTAGTAGGAATGAATTATTTTTCCTTTCGTGTATGGTCAATGGGGAATCGGTAAATGGGGGGTACTGGTCGTGTCATCAGTTTCAACATGTCAAAGCCACTAAAGCTGGCGGTATTTTGCTTGGGGGCTATGTCTCTATTATTGCTGCCCATTATGATTATTTGGATTTGCTGGAGAAGCCTGCTGTCCAAGGTCCTGGTGTTATTGATGGACCCATTTTGGTGGCTATGGAAATGTGTGTCCACCAGAATGGTGCCCTACTTCTGGTAGGAGCAGATGGACAGGCTATTCCCAGGCGAGCTCCGACACTAGAGCCACAGGAGCATGAGGCAGCTCCCACACCCCCAGAGTATGCTTATCAGTTCGCAGCAGAGGCTAGTCCATCATCCTCTCGAGCTGCTTCTTATGATGATATCCTAGACCGTATTGATCGCTTGGAGATGGATCATGCAGCCCGCTTCCAGAGATTAGATGATCGCTTGCAGTGGTTTGATGATAGACTACAGGGACTAGAGGACTTCACTACTCGGCAGATGGATGCTATTAACAGCAAACTTGATGCTTTACTTAAGAGAGTGTCTTTTCCCCCACCCCCATCTTGATGTATTACATTTGTATTGAGATTCTGTTTGTATTTGCATGGTTATTTTGACATTATACTGGATGATATTTTAGACATGAATGATAATTACTAGTTTTGGATTCAATATTCTTTTTAATGTCTTTGACTATACACTATTAATTTACTTGCGTTATTCTTTCTGATGGGTGTATGTCTTGACATTAGAGACAATGTCTGCTTTAAGTGTGGGGGCTGATGATCATGTTGAATTTATAGTGCATGTCTTTCCAATGAGCTTTCAAGATAATTTTTCACAAAACTTTAGGTCATTTGTTCACCATTCAGATCACTTAAAAGCTCATTGGAAAGGCATGCACCATAAATTCAACATGATCATCACCCCCCCACACTTAAAGCAGACATTGTCCCTAATGTCAAGACATACACCCATCAGAAAGAATAACGCAAGTAAATCAACAGTGTATAGTCAAAGACATTAAGAAGAATATTGAATCCAAAATTAGTAAATATCATTCATGTCCAAAACACCATCCAGTACAACATCAAAATATCAATGCAAATACAAATAGAATCTCAATACAAATGTAATACATCAAGATGGGGGTGGGGGAAAAGACACTCTCTCAAGTAAAGCATCAAGTTTGCTGTCAATGGCATCCATCCATCAAGTTTGAGGTGTGCCTAAAAATCTCCCCAGGCCACCCATCTTAGTCACTCAAAAGGTACAGTTTGCACTCAAAAGTGGACAAAAATTCCCTAGTCAGTTCAGCAAAGGTAGGACTCCGCAAATTTGAAAATTCAATCCATCCTATTCTACCCAATAAAGTAAAAACCTCATCATACAAACTAATTGCTCTTAAGGTATCACCATCTAAAAACCTAGTGGGAACCACCTCCTTCCTATCTATAGGGTGAATAGTTACCTCGGGAGGGTTTTCTGCAGGTGGAGGTGGTGGAGGCGGGACCTCCCTAGCTATGTGCTTCGTTCGCTTCTTCAGAGGCATTGTTGAAAGCTGAGAAAAGTATGATGAGTGAGGCTACTATTCACGGTTGGAAGGGGGAATGGTGTTCACAGTGGTGGAGAGGAAATGGGGAGGTTGATTGGTAGAAATGGGGAAATGAGGAAGAAAAAAGGAAGAAGGGTTAGAAATGTGGCTTGAATAGAGGTAGAAGCTTGTGGAAATGAAGGAAATTGATGGAGCAGAATGAGGAGGTGGTGGTTATGCAGGTGAAGTGGTGGGGACGTGCTGGAGCTACGCAGAGGAGAGGAAGAGATGAATTGGGGGAATTAAAACCCTAAAGGAGAGTTTAAGTGGTGTTTGGGGACACGGGCTGAGTCATTTGGTTCCATCATTTTCAACTCAGAATCTTCACAAAACTCTTCTTTCTTTGTTTCCAGGGGTGATATTGACTCCTTGAATCTTTAGCTCCCTCTTCAAGTGGATAGCAAGCCAAGTTTGAGGTTAATGGACTCCATCACTCATAGATTTCCTAAAAAGCACAATTCAATTATGAGCACTTATGAACACACTTAAGCAACGTTTCACAATAAGGTTCCAATTATGCTTAATATTAGAAACTTAGCTAAATGATAACAATTTAGCACATATGGAGTCCAATTAGATCAAACATAAGACACTCAAGATATGGAAATAATCAACAGATCAAATACCCCTACACTTAGCTTTTTACACTCTTGGGCAAAAATATACAACCAAGCACAGTTTTCCAATAAGTCATGAAAGAATAGAACAATAAGCAAAGACCTATATGCTTTAGTTTCTTCAAGGAATCTAAGCAATCATGAATTTCCTCCCTTGACAATCCAAATCGGCAAGTAAAATCAATCAAATTTCAAGGTTAAATCAACATGATAAATCCTCACTAATATGCTTTTTCACTTAAGTGTTTCAAGCTTGTGTTTACTCTTAACCAACTCATGAAAACATGTCCTACCATAAGCTTGTCAAGCCTGTACTTCTCTACCACTTAGGCCACATACACACAAAGATCAAAAGATCTTCAATTAGGTTGTAATGGGGTCAAGATCAAGGTAGGATACACCAAGGATAAACAAAGCTAGACCATAGGAATTAGAAGAGCAAAGGGGAAAGATATTCAATTATTATAATAAACATTTCCCAGCAATCTTCAACTTCAAATTTCTTTTTGCATCTTTTTCCTTTTTTTGACCTTTCTCCCTACAACGATCAACTTTTACATTTTTTCCTCATTTATTTCTTTCTTTTTCTTTTTTTTTTTATATACCTTGCATCAGATTCAACATGATATTTTACCAATAAGAGTCTTTTTATATACATGCATAGCTAAGCAAACACATCATTACTTCCCCCCACACTTACTCAAAAACCAATTCCCAACATAATCATTAAGTTCTTTTACTCCCTAAGGTAGTGTGTTTGGATGCTTACCATTGAAGACTTGTTTTGATGATAACAAACGAAGAAGATTAAATGAAGATGAGTAATAGACCAAGTCCAAGTTTATATTTGATTAGTTTTAGGACTTAGGATCTATTGTACGGAGCTCACATTTAATATCTCTTTGTTTTTTGAAAGAAAAGTTAAAACTTGTTTTTGAACTCAGCATCTTTGAAAATCCTTTTCAAAACAGTTTTTAACTTGAATTATTCGAATAAAACATTGCCTATTCGAATAAATGTCTTCATGAGAAACCTGTTTTCAAAGTGGCTATTCGAATAAACATTCGTTTATTCGAATAACTAAGCTTTTCAGAAACTTCGTTTTAAATGAATTATTCGAATAACTCATCTGTTATTCGAATAAAGGTTTCTATCTGAACTTCGTTTTGAATACGTTATTCGAATAACCAAGTTGCTATTCGAATAACACTTTCAGATGAGTTTTTTCACGTTGAGCTTTATTCGAATAAGCTGCTGCCTATTCGAATAAACACGAACCTTCAGTTTACGAAAATGGAAACAGACAGAATTTAAATTTGTTTTCAATCAGCGTTTAATGTCTTTTATTACACCCAACAGCTGTTTAACCTAATTTTCTTTGTAAATAGCAAGCCTGGGTCACGTTTTCCATAACCCATTATTCTAAATTTTTTTCTGATTACTCTGTCTTTGTGAAAACTTTTCCCTACGCTCTTCTTGCTTAAAAACTTTGAGATATTTCTATGAGAGCTCCATTAGCATTTCAACTTGTATTACACACTCTGTTTGAGAGTTTCTCTTCATCTCTATTTTCTGATTATTTGTATCGAGGGTGAGGTATCCCTCAAAGGTTTGTATAAGGGTGAGGTATCCTGCGGTGAGACTTTAGCACAAGGGTATAGTGTCCCTGTGTGTGAAAAGTGCTCTATTTTGTAACGGTAGCAAGCACCTATTGAAGCTTGTATACTTAGTGAAAAATCTCGACTTTCGAGGATTTGGACGTAGACCACAAGTGGGTTAGTGGTCGAACCGGGATAAATACGTACTGCTTCTCTTTTCTCTAATCTCTTTAATTTAAGCAATTTAATTTCTTGCACATTTATTTTCTATTTGCTCTTTCTTTTGTTTATTCTCTTTTTCTTGTTCCTTCTGTGCTTTTATTTATCAAGTTTATATTTGTATTTTATTTTTAAAAGGGTTTGGCGAAAAAGTTTTTATACTCAATTCACCCCTCTTGAGTATCGGAAGCCACTTGGTAACAAGTGGTATCGAGCTAGACTCTTGTATAAAGAGCTTAGCACTTCAAGAGTATATGGCTTCTTCAAATGGTTTTTGAAGGATCCTCCATAAACCGACCACCCTTTTTCAATGGGGATGGTTACGCATATTGGAAGGAAATAATGAAAATCTTCATCGAAGCTATTGATCTAGATGTTTGGGATCTTTGTTGAAAACTAGCGCTTTTATACCCACACATGAGATCGATGGTGTAAGGACCGAAACACCTCGAAATAAATGGTCCGATGAAGACAAACGAAAAGTTCAATTTAATTTAAAAGCCAAAAATATTATTACTACTTGCTTTGGGTTATGATGAGTTTTTAGAATTTCAAATTGTAAAGCTGCTAAAGAAATGTGGGATACTTTACAAGTTACCCATGAGGGTACTAGTGAAGTTAAGAGGTCGAGAATAAATTCTCTAACTCGCGAATATGAACTTTTAGAATGAACCAAGGAGAAAGCATTCGGGAAATGCAAAAGAGGTTCACCCACATAGTTAATCATCTTGCATCTTTAGGTAAAAGTTTTTCTAATGAAGATTTGATTAACAAAGTGTTGAGATGTCTTAGCAGGATTTGGCAACCCAAAGTAATGTACCATATCGAATCAAGGGATTTGTCTACAATGACTTTGGCTACCCTCTTTGGAAAACTTCATGAGCACAAACTTGAACCGAGCGGTGAATCAAAGTGAAGAGAATGATAAAAAGAAAAAGGGATAGTTCTTAAAGCCACTTCATCAACATTCGACAACGATGATGAAGAAAATGAAGAAGGCTCGAGAGAACATTGAGGTAAGTGAAGAAAATTTTAGTTTATTAGTTAAAAAATTTGGTAAATTTCTCGGGGAAAAAGGGCATAAAGGAGACCTCCCTTCCTCCGAAAAGACACACTTTAAAGGCGAAGGAGCTTCATCTACTCCAACTTGCTATGAATGTGGGAAACCTGGAAACATGAAAATGGAGTGCCCAGTTTATCAAAAGAAGAAGGAGAAATTCGAAAAGAAGCCCTTCAAGGATAGAAAAGGAAGAAAAGCCTACATAGCGTGGGATGAAAACGACATGGACTCAAGTGATAACTCAGATAGCGAAGAAGCTCAATTGTGTCTAATGGCAAAAGGAGATGAAGAAGAAAGTGAAAACGAGGTAAGTTCTAATACTACTTCTTTATTACCCTCGTATGATGAGTTACAAGATGCTTTTGAAGAACTACATGTAGAATCTCTAAAACTCACAAAAATTATTTCTTCTTCTAAGAAAACAATTTCTTCTTTAGAAAATAAAATTCTTGTTTTAAATAAAGAAATAGAAGAATTAAAAATTGAAAACGAAACTTTAGGGATCATTGATGCTTGCACAAATCATTCCTCATATGCTTCTACTTCTTCATCTTGTTTTCATGTCATATACTTGAAAAAGAAATAGAGGATTTAAAAACACTCTTTCTAAATTCACTTTTGGAAGGGATAACCTAAATATTTTATTAGGAAGACAAAGAGTGGTTTTTCAAAAAGCTAGGGATAGGTTATAACCCGAAAAATCAACAAAAACTCCATAAAAATTTCTTTGTGCATTCTAGTGTTTCAAGTAGTCCTTTTATTAAATGTTTTTATTGTGGAAGAAGAGGACATAGTGCTTCAACATGTAATGCAAGGAAAAACATAAATACTAAAGTTGGAACAAAAATGGTTTGGGTTCCCAAGGGTACCATACCCAAAACTGACACACAAGGACCCAAGAAAATTTGGGTACCAAAAGTTAAAACCTAAACTTGTGTTGTAGGTGTGCTTGAAAGCCAGGAGTTCAAATTGGTATCTCGACAGCGGCTGCTCCAAGCACATGACTGGGGACGACTCAAAGTTCACAATGCTTATTCCTAAGAATCATGGACACGTCACTTATGGCGATAACAACAAGGGTAAAATTCTTGGAATCGGCAAAGTCGGTAAGAACCCTAACTCCTCTATTGAAAATGTGCTACTTGTTGAAGGTTTGAAACATAACTTGCTTAGTATCAGCCAATTATGTGATAAAGGAAATAGGGTAATATTTGATTCAAATGTTGCATAATTGAAGATAAAAATGATAAGCATGTTAAATTCATTGGTCAGAGAGTTAATAACATCTATATGATTAGCCTGGATGATATATCTTCAAATGATGCGAAATGCCTTTTAAGCAAAAATGATGATTCATGGTTATGGCACAGGAGAATTGCACACATTCACATGGATCACTTAAAAAAATTGGTCTCTAAAGAGCTAGTAATTGGACTACCCAAGCTTAATTTTATAAAAGATAAATTATGTGATGCATGTCAAAAGGGTAAACAAATAAAGGTCTCTTTTAAAGCGAAAAATATAGTTTCTACTACTAGACCTTTACAACTTTTGCACATGGATCTGTTTGGACCTTCTAGAACTATGAGCTTTGGTGGGAATTACTATGCTTTAGTGATTGTGGATGATTTTTCTAGGTTTACATGGACTTTATTTCTTGCAAATAAAAATGATGCATTTCTAGCTTTTAAAAGACTTGCCAAAATTATTCAAAATGAAAAAGGTTTTCAAATTTCTTCTATAAGAAGCGATCATGGTGGCGAATTTGAAAATAATGTTTTTGAAAATTACTGTGATGAACATGGCATTAATCATAATTTCTCTGCCCCTAGAACTCCGCAACAAAACGGAGTTGTAGAAAGGAAAAATCGTTCTTTAGAAGAAATGGCGAGAACTATGCTTAATGAGGCTGCTCTTCCTAAATACTTTTGGGCAGATGCTGTAAATACAGCTTGTTATGTAATGAACCGGGCCCTTATAAGGCCTATTTTAAAGAAAACCCCATATGAATTGTATAAGGGAAGAAAGCCTAATGTCTCACACTTTCATGTTTTTGGTTGCAAATGTTTTGTTTTAAACAATGGAAAAGATAATTTAGGCAAGTTTGATGCTAAGTCTGATGAAGGTATTTTTCTTGGCTATTCAAATCATAGTAAAGCTTTTCGTATATATAATAAAAGAACTATGACCATTGAAGAATCTATTCATGTTGCTTTTGATGAAACTGACCCAAGTGGATCGAGAAAGGATCTTGCTATTGATGATGTTGCGAAGTCTTAGCGGAAACTCACTTGGATAGCAAAGAAAAAGAAATCAAGGAGCAAGAGGATAAACAAAGACACGAAGATTCGCAAGCTTTGGAACTTCCCAAAGAATGGCGGACTTCAAAATATCACTCTCTTGATCAGATCATCGGTGATGTATCTAAAGGTGTTAGTACTCGTAACTCCCTTAGAAATACTTGTAATCACTTAGCTTTTGTCTCTCAAACTGAACCTAAGGATTTAAATGAAGCTTTTGATGATGAACATTGGATCTTGGCTATGCATGAGGAATTAAATCAGTTTGAAAGAAATCAAGTTTGGGAATTAGTTACTAGACCTAATAATCACCCCATAATTGGAACTAAATGGGTTTTTAGAAACAAACTTGATGAAAATGGGTTAATAACTAGGAACAAAGCTAGATTGGTTGCTAAAGGATATAATCAAGAAGAAGGGATAGATTATGAAGAAACCTATGCACCTGTAGCTAGATTAGAAGCTATTAGGATGTTGCTTGCTTATGCTTGCATCATGGATTTCAAATTATATCAAATGGATGTCAAGAGTGCTTTTCTAAATGGTTTTATTCAAGAGGAGGTATACGTTGAACAACCTCCAGGTTTTGAAAATCATAAACCGCCAACCATGTTTTCAAACTTAAAAAGGCTTTATATGGTTTAAAGCAAGCTCCTAGAGCTTGGTATGAAAGGTTAAGTAAGTTTCTTTTGGAAAATGATTTTTCAAGAGGAAAAGTCGATACTACTCTTTTTATTAAAAATAAAAAGCATGACTAATTCTTCTTGTGCAAGTTTATGTGGATGATATTATATTGGTGCTACTAATGAATCCCTTTGCAAGGATTTTGCTAAGTCAATGCGAGAATGAATTTGAAATGTCAATGATGGGAGAATTGAACTTCTTCCTCGGACTTCAAATCAAACAAACGGACGAAGGGACTTTCATAAGTCAAACCAAATACTGCAAGGAGTTGATCAAAAGATTCGATATGGAAAACGCTAAACACATGGCCACTCCGATGGGCACGTCTTGCTACTTGGACAAAGATAAAGGAGGTAAATCAGTAGAAATAACGAAATATAGAGGTATGATTGGATCTCTCCTTTATCTTACTGCTAGTAGGCCGATATTATGTTTAGTGTATGCATGTGTGCTAGATATCAGGCAAACCCTAAGGAATCTCACTTAAGTGCTGTTAAACGTATAATGAAATACCTAGTAGGCACTTCACAAATGGGCTTGTGGTACCCTAAGGGTGCCTCTTGTAGCCTAATAGGTTATTCTGACTCTGATTTTGCTGGGTGCAAATTGGACAGAAAAAGTACTAGTGGGACATGCCACTTGCTTGGTAACTCTTTAGTTTCTTGGCATAGTAAGAAACAAAATAGTGTGGCTTTGTCTACTGCTGAGGCTGAATATGTTGCAGCCGGGAGTTGTTGTGCTCAAATCCTATGGATGAAGCAATAACTTTTAGACTACGGTCTTCAGCTTGATCGCATCCCGATAAAATGTGATAACACTAGTGCAATAAATATCTCTAAGAATCCCATACTGCATTCAAGAACAAAGCATATAGAGATAAGACATCACTTTATCAGAGATCACGTACAAAAAGGGGATTGCATTCTTGAGTTTGTTGAAACATCTAAGCAACTTGCAGATATCTTCACTAAACCCTTAGCAAAAGAAGCATTCTTTTATATTCGAGGAGAATTGGGCATAATTGATCAATCTAATGTTTAAATTGCATGTTTGATTCTGGTTGTTTTCACATGAATATATGCTTTAAATGTTATAAACGTATGCATCTGTGTTAGTTTTATTCGAATAAGCATGCCTTCACTCGAATAAAATTCTTTCTTTGCTTTCGTTAATATATGTGTTTAACATCAGCTTTATTCGAATAAAACTTAGTTTATTCGAATAAACCGACTCCTTTGCTTTACACTGTGTGCTTCTCGTCTCTGTTTATTCGAATAGCTCTTCTCTTTATTCGAATAACCAGAAACCTGTGTTTATCAGTGCTTCCTTCTGCCCTCTGCTTATTTGAATAAGCCCCTTCTTATTCGAATAACCAGCGTCCCTCTTTATCAGGCTCTGGTCTTGATCTCTGCTTATTCGAATAGACCCTAGGTTATTCGAATAACTTGAACCTCATTTTATCAGTTTTGACTGATGGGTCTCTGCCTATTTGAATAACTCCATAGTTATTCGAATAAAACCTTTCCAGCCAGCCAACACGCTTGGCTTTCCAAGTTATTTTATTCGAATGGATCCTCTTCTATTCGAATAAACCCTAGCCGTTTTCAACCCTCCAGTTTCCTGCGTGCCTGTCTGTTCAGCTGTCCAGCAAGGTTTATTCGAATAAACCTCAGTTTATTCGAATAAACACGGGTTCTTTAAATAACCCCTACGCGCCCAAGTCTTTCACCCTCCATCTTCTCTACTCTTTTCGACTTCTCACTTCTTCTCTCTCAAACCGTCTCACCATCTGCGTCTTTTCACCTCTTTTTCACCTTCCTCCATGGCTTCCTCCTCCAGCAAACGTCCTCGTACGAAAAATGCTCCAGGCACCAACCCGCTTGATCTTCGAAGGCTCTCCTCAAATGATGAGTATCGTGCACGCTTCATCTCTCATTTCTGGGGGCGCAACTTGGTTCAACCCAAGTATCTGGATCTTTCCTTCTTCCAGCAGCACCGCGGCTTTGACTTCCTGACTCTACTGCGAAACCAAGGAGTTCTTCAGCTTTGCTCTCACCGGGCCAACATCTATCCAGCTCTGGTGAAGATGTTCTTCTGCAATCTGGCTTTTGACGGCCAGAATCTTCTCTCTGAGGTCTGTGATCAGCAGGTTGTGATCACACCGCAGGATTGGCTAACGCTGTTCGGGCTGCAGTTCTCCGGCGCCCTTGTGGAACATGATGACACGCCCTTTCTTGAAGACTTCAACAAACTTCAAGCGGTTGAAGACTTTGAAGCCTGGCACGGCCCTTCCCGATAAATGTCTCAAGGGTGGAATCTTTGAAGAGCCAAGATAGGCTTTTGCATTACGCCATGCTCACATTCGGCTCCTCGCGGTGGAAACTACGCCTATCTCAGCGAGGAAGATGTCTTCATCTTTGTGGTTTCTCAAGAATGGCCATCAGGTCAACTGGCCTGTGTTCATCATGAGGCACATGATGAGGGCCAAGGGCAAGGACAAATTAGACCTACCTTATGGCTTCCTCGTCACTACCCTGTTGGGTAAGTACCCTCAGGTCCTAGAGACTGAGCGAGCTATCGCCCTGACGCACCACAACGTGTTTGGAGCTCACACCTTAAGAAAGATGAAGATGATCCAAACCGATGAAGGCTGGGTGTACCCAAATAAGGTTGCTGAGGATGAGCTTGACCCTGCTGCTGCCCCTGCTGCTCCTGCTGATGTACCTACTGCTGTTCCAGCTCCGGTCACTCTAGAACAGATCATGGCCACCTTACAGGATAACCGAGCTTACATGGAACATACCTTCTCTATTCTGTTTGATAGAATAGAAGGTGTTGAACGTGAGGTTGCTGCCCTCCGATCTGCTTCACCTGCCTCTGCACCAGCGTCTTCACCACCGCCTCCGGATGCTTACTTTTAGGATCTGTAGTTCTTAAGCTTTCTATGTTTTTGACTTTGTGTAATTTGTTTTCTGGCTTGTAATTATCTCTCCTGTTATTAATGCATAAATAAAGTTTCCTGTTGTTCTAAATGATATGAGTATGTTTATGAGACTTATTATGCATTCTTATCTGTTTATGAGATTTCCCCTCCTTTTTTGCTCATGACAAAAGGGGGAGAAATATTTATTTGATCATTTGACTTTAATTGAGAAAAGACAGGTAAAATTGAAATAAGATTGGATTCAAATTGAAAGGGGGAGCTGTGCACATATCTGATATACATTACCTCTTATAATTAAAGAGGGGGAGTAAGCTTTTATACCTTTTGTGAATTCCAATTATATGCACTAACGCTTTTCTCTTTGATAGTCTCTTTAATAGTTTGTCATCATCAAAAAGGGGGAGAATGTGTTTGGATGCTTACCATTGAAGACTTGTTTTGATGATAACAAACGAAGAAGATTAAATGAAGATGAGTAATAGACCAAGTCCAAGTTTATATTTGATTAGTTTTAGGACTTAGGATCTATTGTACGGAGCTCACATTTAATATCTCTTTATTTTTTGAAAGAAAAGTTAAAACTTGTTTTTGAACTCAGCATCTTTGAAAATCCTTTTCAAAACAGTTTTTAACTTGAATTATTCGAATAAAACATTGCCTATTCGAATAAATGTCTTCATGAGAAACCTGTTTTCAAAGTGGCTATTCGAATAAACATTCGTTTATTCGAATAACTAACTTTTCGAAACTTCGTTTTAAATGAATTATTCGAATAACTCATCTGTTATTCGAATAAAGGTTTCTATCTGAACTTCGTTTTGAATATGTTATTCGAATAACCAAGTTGCTATTCGAATAACACTTTCAGATGAGCTTTTTCACGTTGAGCTTTATTCGAATAAGCTGCTGCCTATTCGAATAAACACGAACCTTCGATTCACGAAAATGGAAACAGACAAAATTTAAATTTGTTTTCAATCAGCGTTTAATGTCTTTTATTACACCCAAATTTGTTTAACCTAATTTTCTCTATAAATAGCAAGCTGGGTCACGTTTTCCATAACCCATTATTTGAATTTTTTTCGATTACTCTGTCTTTGTGAAAACTTTTCCCTACGCTCTTCTTGCTTAAAAACTTTGAGATATTTTCGTGAGACCTCCATTAGCATTTCAACTTGTATTACACACTCTGTTTGAGAGTTTCTCTTCATCTCTATTTTTCGATTATTTGTATCGAGGGTGAGGTATCCTCAAAGGTTTGTATAAGGGTGAGGTATCCCTATTTGAGACTTTAGCACAAGGGTATAGTGTCCCCTGTGTGTGAAAAGTGCTCTATTTTGTAACGGTAGCAAGCACCTATTGAAACTTGTATACTTAGTGAAAAATCTCAACTTTCGAGGACTGGACGTAGACCACAAGTGGGTTAGTGGTCGAACCGGGATAAATCGTACTGTTTCTCTTTTCTCTAATCTCTTTAATTTAAGCAATTTAATTTTCTTGCACATTTATTTTGTTTGCTCTTTCTTGTTTATTCTCTTTTTCTTGTTCCTACGTGCTTTTATTTATCAAGTTTATATTTGTATTTTATTTTAAAAAGGGTTTTGCGAAAAAGTTTTTATACTCAATTCACCCCCCCCTCTTGAGTACTGGAAGCCACTTGGTAACAGGTAGGGTAGCAAAATGGTTTTTTGATTTAAGGCTTGAATTGAGCTTTGATTGAAGGAAAGGAGATCAATTAGGCTCAAAAGGGGTAAACAATGGATAACAATATAAGGACGGCTATTTTGGCCAGTAATTATTTGAAAGAAATGTCTTTTTCATATCAATTGCATGCAATGGTCATTTGTAGCTTAAAAGAGAATTAAGACAAGTTCTGAAGAATACATAATCATGAGTGGAATCACACAACAAAGAACCAAAATGGCCTGAAATTAGCCATTCACATCAAGGCCCAAAATCTCACTAAGTCTCAATTTATCATTTTTGAATTAACCCTTCAATTTTTTAAAATCCCACTGGACAAAATTGAAAGCAAGAAAGTTTATTCCATCAAGTTTAAAATTTAATTAAATTTTTCACAAAAATTTGGGTCATTTGCTCACCATTCAAATCACTTGAAAGCTCATTGGAAAGACATGCACCATAAATTCAACATGATCATCAATAGTCTTGGGGATTCTGGTATTAAATTATTGTCTTTAATATATCTTTTATCAACTAAAGAATTTACTGAGTTGGGGGGCTGAACTATTATGCAGCTGGGTTATTTTGTGGGAAGCTTTCAGATTAATACAGTTGGTTGGGGGATGGTGGTTTATCTTTTGAAGTCCAAGGGAAATAGAAGAGACCCTTAAATTACACTGAAAAAGTTCTAATTCTAAATGGAAAACGTTTTTCGTCCAACCAAAATACTCCAACTTTCCTCCACCGTATGCTTCCGTACGTATGTTTGTTGACTTTTTCGTATGCCAATATTTTCATTTCAAGCTTTTCATTTCCGCTTCTTGGATTCACCAGTAAACCGATACTGATTAACCACTTATTCCTAACGTATTAACCATTTAATTTCCGCTTTTCATTTCCCGCTTTTGGGATTCACCGTAAACCGATATCTTGATTAACCACTTATTCTTAACGTATTAACCATTTAATTTCTCGCTTCTCATTTCCTACTTCTTGGATTCACGAAACTAATATTGATTAACCACTTATTCTTAACGTATTAACTATTTACTCATTATTGAGAACTCTTTCTTGGATTTACGAGAAACATATACTGATTAACCACTTATTCCTAACGTATTAACCACTTATTCATTATTAGGAACTCTTTCTCGATTCACTAGAAATGATATAGATTAACCACTTATTTGAAGGTATTAAAGAAATTTATACTTGATTAACCACTTATTCTTAACGTATTAAGCACTTACTTATTTCTGAAACTTATCCTGATTAACCACTTATTCATAACGTATTAACCACTTATTCTTAACGTGAACAGTTTCATATTTTAAATTTCAAATGATGACACGTGACATACGGTGGATAAAAGTTGGAGTCTTTTGGTTGGACAAATAGCGCGACCGATTCTAAATTGGACAAGTGTATTATATATAAACATTTGGAAGGATTGTACACCAAAAAAAGGATTAAAAAAGCATTTGGAAGGACAAAGAAGATAGCCTACATCTACGTGGTGGGTTACATACTTTTGGAAGGAAAAACTCTACTTTTAGAGTGGCAACCACCAATAAATATACATAGCTGTAGGATGGAAATGCCAAGCTTTAACATCCATATTAGAGGAGTTTGCTACATATGCTCAAGTAATCATTAAGTTTTATTTCAATCAAACAGTTACTCCATCTTTCACATGCATGTGCATTAATATGTGGACACGAGAAAAGCCAAATGTAGAGAAATGTAGATGTAGATTACAGCTGTGAATTGACTTCACCCTCTGCTCCTTGTTGAATTTCCTACTCTGTTTCTTATTCTAAAGAATATTCTCAAGAAGGTAACAACATAAGAAACAATTATCTAGATATCCGGAATGAGCCTATTAATTCATCTTTTCTTGTTTGTTTCTTTCATTATCTTTTTTTTTCCTAATTGAATTAGAGTACAGAGAACCTAGAGTCACAAAGGAATTAATTCTATTACTAAACAAACAAACACCTTGTATCCCCTTTGCTGGGGCACTATGTGTTTTCCTTGCTTTGACACCCCCTTACAAATTTTCTATTAGACTTTCCTCACCATGAAGGGGGACATAAAGATTAAAAAAAAAAAGTTAATCAGAAATAAAAGTTGAATTTTTCCCATAAAGGCTGAGATTTGTTTATTTCATAACATTTTCACAAATCTAACCAAAATCACGAAAATTTTATATAATACAATATAATGAATATATTATGGCAGAGAAAGAAATGACATATGCTCATGGTTTACTACCTTAAAAGATACCGTCTCAAAGAGATCCGCGAACCTTGTGAATATGCAGGAATGGTTAAAAATCGCGTCATTTGTTAGTAGCAGAAAATTGGAAATGCTGGCAAGTAATGAAGAAAGAGCATTTCATAACTTTGTTTATGTAGTAAACAGACTTTTCAAAATATTAAAATTGAACTTCAAAATATGCTACCGTAAATGCTAAGACTCAAGAAAGGAAGACAAAAATATGCATGCGGTTTGGACTCACGAAAGGAAGAGAATTAACACAATTGAATAAGTATTGGTAAAAAATGTCAGAAAGGAAGACCAAGTAACCTTGAAAATAAAGTGTGATCAGCTTCTTATTTAGGAGCAAAATGGCAAAGCATATATAGAAGACATGGTATCAAATGTACAAATTAAGGGATACTATTCTGGAAACAAACAGTGGAAAAGTAAATCAGACATTAAGATGCGAATCAAGTGGTAATGGTTAATTGAAATTCTAAATTTAAATTGGTGTTGACATATAAGGTGTTGACAGAATAATAGTGAGATAATCAATAGCATATACTAATCAAGCATAATTTCAGTTAAGCAATAATATGTGTATTGTCTACACTATTTTATTTTATTTTTATTTTGCTGGAGAGTTGGTCGAATGAATCTAGATAGACGAAGCAGAAAGTTCATTTATAAAACAAAATTAGCAAGGAAAAATTTGGTTACAGAGGCTACCAATCAGCCAACGAAAAAATTAAAGAAAATAAAGCTGATTTGAATTCACCAATATTGTAAGAGAATCAATTACATATCAATCACATAAGTGTTGACTCAGAGGAAAATATAATTGGGAAGAATTATGCAATAATTACAAAAACTTAACAATTATTGTGATTGGCAATTGGTGGTCTCTCACAGAAGAAGCAAAATTGATATGACGAATGCCCTAAGCCCTAGGCTGCTGTCACTCCCAGCCTAAGGGTATGTTTGGATTGATGGGATTGAGTAGAATGGAATAGAATGGGATGAGATAGAGATAGGTTCCATTGTTTGGTTATGTTAAAAAATGATGGAATAGGATAGAAGTGGGTGGGATAGATCCCATCCCATCCCACCAAAAACTCCTAATTTTCTTCCCCCCCAATTTGGGAGGTATGAGATGGAATCAGTTTTTCTATTATAATTATAATTAGTATTTTACTATATTAATCTTATATTCTAAAATTAGTGTGTTTGCAATAAGAGTAATTTAAGAAAAATAAAGTTATAACTCATACCATTCAATCTATTTTTCAAACAATGAAATAGTAACTTTACTCCATTCCATCCTAAAATATCCAAACAATGAAATGGTATTTTTATCTCATTCCATTCCATCCTATCCTATTTCATCCTATTCCATTCCATTCCATCAATTACTAAATATCTAAACATATCCTAAAGCTGTCGAAGGTTCGCCACAGAAGCGACCACTCGCAAGGTGGCACCCATGAGAAGAAGACCAAGCAATCACGACGAAGAAGAAGCAAACCAAGCTCGTAGGTACCATTCTTATTCTTCTTATTATTCCTTTTGGGTTTCAACATGGTATTCAATCTCGTTCTGTTTTTTCTCCACAAAGATCAATCAATTTGCAAAGAAGAACCTGATGGAGTGCAAGCCTTTGTCGGAGAGATTTGGATCTTCTATAGTAATTTACGAGCAACGATATTGGTCAAGGACCGGAACATGCAGCCAGTGAAATGCCCCGTCTTGGCCTGTGATGGTACTCATGGCCAC
This sequence comes from Ormosia semicastrata, assembly GCA_029884595.1. Taxonomy (NCBI): domain Eukaryota; kingdom Viridiplantae; phylum Streptophyta; class Magnoliopsida; order Fabales; family Fabaceae; genus Ormosia; species Ormosia semicastrata. The sequence goes on from JAQQTO010000063.1 coordinate 102,084,040, forward strand.
CTTGTGTGAATCTCTTCGAATTGTTAGTGGTGATGTTAATGGATTTGGACTCTGCGTCGCTGCCTTGCCATTTGGAAGATGTATCGGGCTGGATCAACATGGGTTGGAGCCGCCATCTATGGCGTAGGAATTGCTTCTTTTCATCTTTGATTTCTAATACCTAGAAATCAAATACAAATGAGCCATCACAGGTTGCTGAATCTACAGAGAGACATTTTTATTTCTTAAGTATTTAGCCATTTTTTGTTTACTTTGTTCTGCCATTTGATTTAATAGAGAGCCTATTTTTTCACGTAGCCCATCAGGGATATTTATATCATTCAAGTAGAAATTATTTACATAAATTAATTATTATAAAATATAATTAAAATTAAGATGTTATTTGTGATATCTTTTTAATTTTATAAAAATATTAAATTATTAAAAAATTATAATATGTGATATTAAATTTTATTTTATTTATTTTTATAATTTTTAAAATTTTATTTTAAATTATTAAATATTCACAAATATTCGTCTACCATCAAGAATACAACTTCATAATAAGGATGGAGGCGAGACGACGAAAACACTGCCCACTCGCCTTGACCCGTTGACAATCTTAGGCTATGTTTGGTGCACATGATAGTATAGTATAAGATAAGATGATAGGATAATATAAGGTATGATAGTATAATTAATAGGATAAGACATAATCATATCTTTTGTTTGATAACAAAATGATAAATTAGCTGATTGTATAACATTTTTTTTAAAACTAAAATATCCTTTAGCATAAAAGTTAAAATAATTAAAAAATAATAATAAAAAAGCTTTATGGTGGTGGTGATGGTGATGGTGGTGGTGGTGGAGGTGGTGGTGGTGGTGGTGGTGGTGGTGGTGGTGGTGGTGGTGATGGTAGTGGTGGTGGTGATGGTAGTGGTAGCGGTGGTGGTGGTGGCGGCGGCGGTGGTGGCGGTGGTGGCGGTGGGGGTGGCAATGGCGGTGGTGGTGGTGGCGGCAGTGGTGGAGGTGGTTATAGTGGTGGTGGTGGTGGTGGTGGGTGGTGGTGGTGGTGGTAGTGGCGTAGTGACGGCGGTGGTGGTGGTGGCGGCGGTGAAAGTGGTGGTGGTGGTGGTGGTGGTGGTGGTAATGGTGGTGGTGGTGGTGGTGGCGGCGGGGATGGTGGCGGTGAAAGCGTGGTGGTGGTGACGACGACAGTCGATGGTGGCGGTGGCGGTGGTGGCGGTAGTGGTGGTGGTAATGGTGGTGGCGCGGCGGTGCGATGGTGGCGGTGGTGGTGGTGGTGGTGGTGGCGCAAGGGAGAGGAGTGATAAAAATGAAATTGAGGATAAGATTGAAATAGAAATCCTATCATGTCTTATCATGTACTAGGGGAGGGAATAGAGTTATCACCTTAGAATAAGATAAAATGACTTGACCTGATTTCATTATACTATCAGTTGAATGTACCAAACATTGAATAAGATCTGATAGTATTAACTTATACTATCATGTCTTCTTTATACGATGCACCAAACGTAGCCTTAGTTTCATTATAGGACAATTATTCCTTCGTATATAAAATTTGTTTCATATGATTTGTAAATTTTATTTTGTAATATATTGTATGGTTGGTAAATTTCACTAGTAATTATTATTTTTTTAAACCTACTCAAGCTAGGCGTAACAGGCTATTTACATGAAATCAAATTGCTCACTCATTTTGAGAGCAAGTAATTGATTATTTAATCAATAATAAATGCATATGTTATTATGTTTTTGTTTTTGGGTTAGATGGGCTCTGATGGTTTTTAATTATTTTAGGTTTCCTACTAGATTAATTATTTTGGGTTACATGCATAGTTTATTCCAGATGTTGGATTGATGGTTTATTTAGGTAACTTGGAGATGGTGAATGGGACAAGGATAGTCAAGTTGGTGCTGCACACACGAAACTTTAGTTAACATTAAGTCTATACTTATTTATATTGTAATATGAAGATATTTCTAAGTAGAAGGCTAGAAGCAGCATGGGTTGATTATTTTGTGATTCTTCGCTAGGTTTGGGGCAAATATCTTCGGGTGAGATTTATGTATGACCACATTCTTCTACATGTCTGTGATTGTGAGTGTTATGAATATTGACCATCATACAATTTATGCGGAAATCAACCAGATTTTTAAAAGATAAAACTTAGTTTTATTTTTTTATATCTGTTATATTAATTCTATCAATTAAGTTATGATATGTGTGTATATTTAAAAAAAAAGAGTAGAAAAGAAAATATTAATAAATACATATCATAACTTAGATTAATAAAATAAATGTGATGAACATAAAAAAATTGAACTCAGTTTTGTCCATTTCTAAACCACTCTTAAGTAAGTCATCATGATTGAGATCTAAAGCTACATGACCAAAAAGAGAGATATTTCATATGTCAAGGTTTGAAGCCGACACAAAGAAATATATAGATTGGTTTACAATACATTTGTTAATTAGATTAATTTTATGCATGAGCAGAATATAAATTTGTATTGTATTATGCACAATGTATGAGCTTGGATCCCATAGTTTGCATAAGTCTGAGTTGATGTTAATTAGTGCATAGTGAGTTGGGTAACTGATATTGTCTAAGAGGGAAAATGAGAACTAAAGGGTTCTAAATGTGTAATTCTTAAGAAGTCTGAGTATATAGAATAAAAATAACTTATATCTCAAGCTGTAGAACTCAAATTGAAGTGACTCGACACTACAACATTTTTTACTTTAGGCAACGCTATTTTTAGCAACGCTTCAAAAGCGTTGTCTAAAGTTGTATAGGCAACGCTTTTTGAAAGTTGCTATTAATTCTTAATATAGGGAACATCTTTTAAGCAACGTTTTGGAAACGTTGCCATAGAGTGTACTGGCAACGCTTTGTGGGTGTTCTCTAAATTTAATCATGTTTAGGAAAAGAAATTTATACAACCTTAAGTAAACGTTGCCAGAAACATAATAGGCAACGTTTTAAAGTTGTTCCCAATTATATTGCTTTTTAAGACTTTTTAAAATATTACTTAAGACTCATTGTCTGAGATTACTGACTAGCGATGGTCATTGGAAGGAACTTCTTCACTTTGCAAAGTGCACCCCACAGTTCTTCTCAACTCTCCACACGATGGACGAAGAAGAAGACCAGCAGAAGATGGCAGATCTGGTCAAAGAACTCGTCCTCCGCTTGATCTCTCAAAACCCCAACCCCAATTCCCATTCCCCATCCCCAAACCCTAACTCCCCCCAATTCTAGCACTCCCTTCGCTACGCACAACGCATCCTCTCCAGCCGCCTCACCCCGTCCGTCGCCCCCGACGCCGCTGCCATGGCCGACTCCATCAAGCGCCGCCTCTCCACCCAAGGTAGATCCTCTGAAGCCCTCTCCTTCGCTGACCTTTACACCAAATTCGTCTCCAAAACCTCCCCCAGAAGCGTCAATAACAAATGGGCACATTTCGATTCTTCGATTCTGTTGCCCAATCTGGCTTAATTTTTTATTCTAACACACCGATGGATTAATTTTTTGTTATTCTAAACGACGGTATATTGGCAGATGGCTCGAGTGTTTGTTTTCTCGTTCGGCCTTGTTTATGGAAGCATTAAGCTCAAGTTCCTCAAGGTATTCTAACTAATGCTTTTCCCATTGTAATGAATTAATGATCTGATTAACAAAATTCATCTATTTTAGTTGTCACAGAGAATTATTAGAAATCAATTTTGATCACTCGCATTGTTTATCACTACAATCATTTTGACTCTGAATATTCAATTTTGAGTTAAGATAATGTTGGGCATACATACACTTGTGCTCAACTTGGCTACCATATAACTCCAATTTGATTGCTGATGATTTTGGTTATCAGCCTCTGATAGCAGTGCATTCAACCAGGTTGATTGCCTTTGCTATTTTTTCATTCAGAGTGTCAGTCAAAACAGCATGGTTGATGTGAAAATTGAAAAGGATTTGAGATTGAACAGAACAGATTTAAAATTGTTAGTTTGATGAGTAAAAGATTTTTAGTTTGATGATCCTGACTGATGCCGTCTCTGGCTAAATCTTCATGCTTAGCTTGAATTAAGACCAATGTAGTTTTGTGCAAAATGATCTTGATACGAGTGCTCAGCAGTCCCTTGTTGGCTGATGTCTTACTTTTTATTTTTTAGATTATGTAAGAAGTTTAGGATGCTTTATCTTATTTCTACATCTTATGATAATTGTGCTCATTGTAGAAATTCAATTGGCTTGTTTGCATGCAGTAATTGATGTTCGATTCTCTGTATCCTGTTTATTCTATTTTCAGGCAAAAGCCAGATCTCATAAGAAAGCTAAAGCCAAGCCTCATCACTAAAAGCAATGAGATCTCTACGAGGCTAGGACTCCATCCATGGATGGAGTAGAATACAGAAATAATTTTGACAAGGAGCTGTACCATGTTTTCTCCCATTTTTTGAAGCTTTTTGCATAAGCTTTGGATAATATTACACAGCATTTGAGTTAAATGCACTGTGAAAAGAATGTCCAATGATCTTGGTTTCACCTTATTTTAATAATTCCTACTTTTGGTCTCATTGGTCAATGTCGTATTTATCTTTCTTCAAGCCTGGAAAAAATGTGTGTGAAATTTAGCTATGTGTAAGCACTTTGATAATCACTAGGTTTTTTTTTCTGTTTTGAAATCCTAGCTGCATTTTTTTTTTGGAGATCAAAAAACCACCAAAACCCATTTCGATTCTTCGGTTCTGTTGCCCAATCTCGCTTTCTGCGTCACTGAATTGGGTAAGGGTTCTAAGGTTCAAAAGGGTTGGAATAATGGGGTTTAGCTGGTTGCCAAGGATCTTGAGAATCGCCGCGATATCGCATTTAGGGAGTTTGTGAATTTTGTTAAGGAAGAGAACCAAGTCTTTGAAGATGTTTACAAATGGCTCACAGGATCCTTGGCATCATGCATCCATACAAATTTCATCCCCTGATAGTGAGCTGCCATTTACTTTTATCAATTTAATCAATAACATTCTTTATCCTTGCAATCGCAGTGGTTCTACTGTTATTGTATCATTCACCGAATGCTGCCTGATGACTATTAAACCTTTCAGTGCCTTCCTACACTATCACATGTTATAATTGTGGCCATTGTACTGATTTGCAAGGATGTCCTCAAGCTCCTTTGGTCCTTGAAGGTATGTGTTAACATTTGCACTCCAATTATTGTCATTCTAAAATGTTTTAGACCGCCAATTAGAACCTGCAATTTATATGAGTTAACTTTATATTATTATCAGTTATCAATGGGTCAATCGCATGATCACAATGATTCCTTCTCCCATATATGATACTTGTAAAATAAATGGAAATTAATAGTAATAAATTAATAATAATAATAGAAAGAAAGAAGGAAGCAAAATATGCGATCAATGAAAAGTAATTGCCATGTTAGCTACACAACTCTGCTAGTTACTTGTTTCATGTATATGTGATTGTGCTGTATCAACCAATATTCTGATTGTGAATGTCATATTCCATGTAGTGCAATATGACATTTTCTTATTAATTTTGAGTTTCCTTATTTTTACTTGGTTCTTGTTTGTAGTGGAAATCAATGGTTCTTTTTTCTTGGGAATGAGAATATATAAAGTCTTGTTTTTAACTATCATATTTTGTTTACAATGTGAATAACTATTTAAGGCTAAATGATTTATGATTGATAAAAGTGTTTCCTGTTAAATATTTGGTTGCTTTAAAAGGAAAGACATATTATGTTTGTTCTATTCTAGTTCTTAGTCAGTGTACACCTTTTTTTATGTCCTTGAATTGATTCTCTGACCTGTATTTCATTCATATTCCTTCAGTTTACTCACTGAAACTTCTGTTATTTTTGAAGTGATTTCATTCTTATGTGTGAGAAGTCCATATTGGAAGTATTATTGATCCCACTAAGTTGCATGTTATGGTGGTGGTCTTTACTGGGGTAGTGGCTTAATTTAATTTAATTTAATTTTTTTAACTAGAAAGGTTAATTTTTTTTAAAGAAGAAGTTGAGAAATCTGATATGATGGAAGAAGGTTGGTAGAAAGGAAGTGGCTGATTCTGCATTTTCTCACCCCTTCTTTTTTTTTCTGTGTATATTTTCTCGAGAAATAGATTTCATTAATGTCAAAAGTGTACATCATTATACTTCAAGGCTCTTTGTCATGTTTCTGTCCCTTTCCTTCTTTTATCTTTTTGGCTCTCATTTGTAAACTTTACTTTCAACTAAAAGTATTGTTATTTTATTTTTTATTCTATTTTTTTGGTGATCAATCTTCTTCTGCTTTTTACATGCATGAGTCAATGTTCCATATAGTAAAACCTTTCGTTACCCCCTTAACACAATCAATTTTGAACTCTCATTTGTTCAGAAAGATTGTTTTGAGGTAGAAAGTTATTATCAACTATTATGACGAGACCCCTAAAAGATATTATAGAAGTGGGAAGTCGCATATGTGTTCCACTTTTCCTCCCTTTTATTTGGGTCTCTTGTTAGAATCCTGTACTTATGATGAACGTTAGTATTTTTGGTTATATCAGCTCATCCAATTTATGACAAGCTGTATTATGCCTATTTGCTTTGTTAGCACTAGAGAAATTGCTTGCCTGTTATTGATATTGGGAAGTTCATGTATGTCACTACTTGTTTTTCCCCCTTGGACTTCTCTGACCTGCTTTAATCCTTACCATTCAAAAATGTTGATGAAGTAATTTTGCATCTTCTAGTAATAAAGTCTTAATAGCTTCCTTGAACATGGAGAATTGAAGAATGCATTAGCTCTGTGTTCTTTATTGATTGTTTTATTGGTTGCTTGCTACCTATGTTGTTACTTTACTACCAGATTGATAGTATAAATTAATGATGGAGATTGGAGAGCATTATATAAAGAATTTCACTTTGGTGGTTTCAAATCCAAAGTAGGAAGTTCAAGCACAGTCTGTCCAGGCTGAGCCAAAAGGTAATTGGGAAATGTATTTAGTTTTCAAGTATGTGATTGTGTACATATTGTGCATTTAGATTGCTATTCCAAAATTAGACAGCCCATTGCTAATAAAGATATAAACATCCATTTTCTTGTGCTCACTCCCATGACTTTGATTTGTAGTGAAAGATAAGGAAATTCCTCATTTGCAAGATGAAGAAGATGATCTGGAGATGAAGAAAAGACACTTGAATGTTGTGTTTATTGGCCATGTCGGTAAGTTGATGAATTCAACATGGTCCCGTCATTGGTATATGGGTTACTGGGGTTCCTTTTTGTCTTCTGTGCAGCTTTGATGGCCATTCTATTGGTCAAGAGTATTGTTGTTCATTTGTATCATGTGCATTATAGGATTAGAGGGCCATTCAAGTGCTTATTGTTCCTAAACATCTATGAATTTTAGACGTTGATGATAGACTACTAGAGAAGTTACATGCGTTGCTTCTGCTTGCTACCTCCTAAATTTTTTTTGCCTTTCAAGACAGGAAAAGAATAAAAAAATGTTCCTTGAACTTGGATGACATGCTTTCACCCTACTTATTGTTCATGTGGTGATTGAGCTATAATCCATAAATATCCAAATTTGCTTTCTTATTCATATGGTGTTGCATTTGACTGAGAATTAATCTGCAGTTCATTGGCTATTGTAGTAGTATGGGATTTAAAAGCTACCTTTCTCTCATGGTTTATATGTTGGGTTCCCATGTTCATTCAGTATATTCAGTTGAACACTCATTTTTTATCCTTACTTTTTCAGGTCATTTTTTCATTGGAAATATATGTAATACTCTTATCATTTTCACGTGAGGCCTTGTTCATCTGTTAGTAGTAATGATCCTCTTTATTATATTAGCATATCAAGCATTTGTTTAATATTTTATTTTTTTTCTTTTGGTGATAATGATAATTCATGCACCTAGTTAATTTAGTAGGGTGCAAGTCTTAGTGACCTTTACGAACATACCTATTGTTGTATTTTCTCTCAGAACACATTTGTTGTTCACCAGTGCCAATTTTTCTTTCTTTTAGTTGTTACTTGGCAGCAACTATGCAAGTTGTGTTTTCAACACGATCCTTCTCTTCAAGGTCTGTTCATGTCTCTAATTTTATTGCGAACTGTTTGAACCCTGTTTGCAGTTACTTTAGTTTCTATTATGTTTACATCTTAGATACTATATAAAGCAAAGTGTAAAGAAGGCATTTGAGGCGGCTCCTGCTGATCCAACTGTGGACTTGAATATGCAGTTGTAAGTAACTAGATTGTTTCAATTTATTAGAATCCTGCTACTATCTCTTTTTCTATTAGTCATGTTTTATTATTAATATGTATGATATTGAAGCGTCACGTAGGATTGTGTTTACATTACTTATATTTTAATATTTATTAATGGTGAGTTTATTACTAACTTATATTTTTTTATTGTTTAAATAATAAACATAAAGTTGAGATAATAAATATATAAGTTAATAGTAGACTCTACAATTAATAAATATTGAAATGTAAAAATGTGAGTGGTATAAGCATAATCTTACATAATGTTCCAAGAACATCCAATAATTTCTTGCAGTCTAATACTTAGGTCTATCATTAATGAATATCAAAATATTTAAATATGAATGGTATGAAAATAATCTTACTTGTTCCAAGAATGTAATAATTTCTCTTAGGTTGCGACCCTCACACCTAATTTGCAAAGAACACCCCAACACGGTAGGAAAGAAAAAGGGTTATGTAAAGTTTTAATTAAAAACTGTATTTTGTGTAATTTTATGAAAATATAAAATCATATAAAGTAATTTACTTACAAGAAAGAAAAAGGTTTTTCACTGTGTTCTAACGGTGTAGAAGTATAATTTAGAGACTTTTGAATTGGTTCAGAAAGAGAAGAAAATAAATTGGAAGGTGCAAAAATGTAACTGAACTGAGTATCGTGGTGTCCTTTATAAATTTTCAAAATGAAGCTATACGTGTCATTTGGTGGAGTGGCAAAGTAGAGATATATCAAATCGTGTCAATCCGTTACGCAAACTTGTAAAAAAGATATATATATATATATATATATATATATATATATATATATATATATATATATATATATATATATATATATATATGCATGCTAGTGTGAATCTGGTAGGTAAAATGAGCATCATGCATGTTTTTATGAATCATCAAGGAAGTTGCTAGTAGTATTAGTAGTAGTTAATAATTAATTACACAGAGAGAAATTAAGAAAGTGATGAAAAGAGTAGTCTAATAAGAGGCCAAGAGACATACATAGAGGGCAAGTGGATAAGGAAAGGAATAATATGGGAGGGGGGAAAGGGAAAACAGAGGCAGCAGCACAAAAATGAAATTGCAAATGTCAATTATTGGGATCCATAATTCCTAACGTGATGTGATGGATGTACAATACAATACAATACTGTAGTAGTCTGACTCTGATACATACATAGCAAAGGTAGATTAGGAATTAGCATAGGAGTGGGAAAGAGACAATAAGTGAGTGAGTGCTGTTGTGTATGTGTATGTGTTCAATGCTTCATTTACTGAATTGTATTTACTAAATTGCAGATTCATATGGTATTGTAGATCTTTAATTGTTTGTATGATGTTGATTAAAATTAGGATAACCTTGAAGCTCAAATTGTTAAAAAAGATGAACATATCAGGCAAAAACATTAAGATGCAGGTAAAACAATCAAATAGAGAAAATTACATATACTGCCCCTTCCCATACTTAAGCTTATTTGAATAAATTGTGATGAATAAATTATGCTCATTTAAATGTAAAAGCATTGCTTATAGTCTTTTGGCAATGCTTTGAAAATGTCTGTTAATATGGCTTTTGGCAACGTTCGTTAAACGTTGCCTAAAGTTATAAATATAGGCAACGTTTTGAAAGTTATAAATATAGACAACATTTTGTAAATGTTGCCTAAAGTTATAAATATAGGCAACATTTGTCAAACGTTGCCTAAAGCTAATGAACAGGCAACCTTATAAAAGCATTGCCTAAGATTATGATAGGCAACTTTCAAAAAACGTTGCCAAAGTATAAGAATAGGCAACACTTTATTGAAAAAACGTTGCCTTATGTTTTAGGCAACGCCGGCTTAGGCAACGGCCTAACAAAATCGAAAAACGTTGCCTCAGAGTTTAGGCAATGATTTTGGTTCTATGGCAACATCTTTTAGCCCTTGCTAAAGGGCGAAAATGTTGTAGTGCGAAATCGAGGTGAAAGTTGAGATTTTGGGACACACGAATGGCTACAAATTGGTTAAAATTGAATTAGGAACAACTTTGGAACAACTATAAGAAATAAAACAAGGTTTGATGGTAACAAAGGAGAAATTTGGGTTAAGATAATAAGACTCACCACTCCAAGGAATCCAAAACCAAAGATACAAAGTTGTGCACTCACCACCCTCTCAAATCCACCAAAGAGATACATAAATGCAAGGGTAAAAGCTCATCACTCAATGGAAGCCACCAAAGAGATCCAAAACTTAAGAAAAGATAACAAGCTCGAAAGCTTTTGAATAGCACACTTCAAGTTACTTCATATTATTCAATTGGTCAATATATAGATAGCCTTGGAACAACCCTGCAGATATGGCTAAGTGTTCTCATACATTTCCAAGACAATGACATTAATGGTATTATGACCAAAAGATAAGAATTTAGACTTCTAATCTCAGTGTTGACTTAAGGCATTCAAAAAGACACTTCAAAATATTATTCCAGCACTAAGATACTTAGAAAGTTAAAGGCCACATATTATTTATATTATATAGTCTTCAAATTTCTCCAAAAATTAGCCCAAAGGATCTCCATGCCATGTGAACAACTTAGATTTACTTGAGGATTGTTTTGATAATCATTTTCCATGTAACTACCTAGTTGGATTAGGGACACTCCTATTTCATTCTCCCTTGGTTGAGAAGAACTTGTCCCTAATTTATCATCTTCATTTTCCTCTCCTTTGTAAAGAGAAAAGTCAACAACAATAAAAGTATCTGAATCTTCAAAATCATCAAGCAACTCAACTTTGTAGGCATTTACACCAATTTTCTTCAAAATTTTAAAAGGATTAGTAGCTTTAGCTTTGAGTTTAGCAAATTGTCCTTACGGAAACATTTCCTTCCTAAGATGAACACAGACTAAATTACCTTCTTGAAACTCAGCAGACCTTCTATGCTTGTTTGCTTAAGTCTTGTACTTCTCATTTTGCCTTTCAATTTTGGTTCTAACTTGCTCATGTAACCTTTTGATCTACTTTGCTCTTTCCTCAACATCTCCACTAAATTTTTTTTACAACTAGAAGTGGGACTAAATCCATAGGACTTAAAGGATTATGTCCATGAACAACTTCAAATAGACTGCGTTTAATAATTTGATTAAAAGAGCTATTAAAAGCAAATTGTGCTAAAAGCAAATCCTATTGATGAGTACTCTTTCCCACAAAGCTTCTTAAAAGACTTCCCAAAATCCTATTAACAACTTCAATTTGGTCATTTTTTTGTAGATGACAAGATGAACTGAATTGCAAACGATTTCCTAGCTTCTTCCACAAAGTGCGCCAAAAGTGATTTATAAACTTTGGATCTCGATCTAAAGTTATGATTTTTGGAATACCATAAACTCTCACAATTTCTCTGAAGTATAAATCAGCTAAATGAGAAGCATCAATAGTTTTAGTGCAAGCTATAAAATGAGCCATTTTGGAGAAATGATCAATAACTACCAGGACATAATCTTTATTTCTTTGAGTTCTTGGCAGCCTAACAACAAAGTACATACTCACATTTGTAGCATTGCACATGCTTGCTAACATCTCCTTTCATCTTTAGCCAAAATAACCTTTCCTTCACAAGAGCAAGTGTTTTATCCCTCCCAAAGTGTCCAGCAAGTCCTCCATCTAGAGCTTCAAAGATAATGACTTCTCTAAGGGAGCATTCTAAAATACATAAGAGATTTCCTTTTAAAAGAAAACCTTTTTGTAATAGAAAGTACAGAAAAGGACCATTTAAACAATTAGTTCAAATCTGGCCAAAATAAGAATAATACTTGTAGAGTTCCTTCACCACTTCAAAACTAATGACTTTGACACTCAAATTAGTCAATAAAGAGTATCTTTTACTCAATGCATCAGTAACAACATTCTTAGTTTTGGATTTGTGTTATATCACAAAACTAAAACTTTGGATGAATTCAACCCAAGGAGCATTCATTTACTTAACTTCTACTAGCTTTGGAGGAATTTGGGAGCTTTCACAAATGCCTTAGGGAGCAAATATTGACTTTAATCTTTTAAAACTCTCACAATGGCATAGAATTTCTTGTCATAAGTAGAATACTTCCTTCAAATCATTGAGTTTATCACTAAAGAAAGCAATTGGATTTCTTTCTTGACTAAGGATTGCACCAACCCTACATTAAAAGCATCACATTCAACTTCAAAAACAAAATTGAAATTTGGTAAAGATAGGATTGGAGAACTGGTCATCTTTTGCTTGAAAAGTTCAAAACTCCTTTGTGCTTCTTCAGTCCACTTAAAACTTCCATCTTTCAAGCACTCTGTAATAGTGCAATGATTGTGCTAAAATTTTTTATAAACCTCCTGTAAAAAGAAGCAAGGCCATGGAAACTTCTTATATCATGAAGTTTTTAAGGAATACACTAACTCAGAATAACTTCAACCTTACAAGGATCCATTTTCACTCCTTCAACTGATATCACATAGCCCAAAAAGATAAGACTATTAGTGAAGAATTGACACTTCTTCAAATTCCCTAATAGCCTTTGATCTTTCAAAACTTAAAACACTTGTTGAAGATGAGATAAATGCTCCTCCTTATGCCTTTTATATACCAGAATATCATCAAAGTAGACAAAAAAAGGTCTAAAGACATGGTTTATTAGTCTCGTAAAAGTACTTAGGGTATTAGATAAGCCAAAAGGCATAACTAGTCACTTATAAAGTCCATCTTTGGTTTTAAATGCAATCTTCCATTAATTAGCTAGTCTCATTTGAATTTGATGATACACACTCCTAATATCAATATTTGAGAAAATCATAGCACCATGGAGTTGGTCTAAGAGATAATCAAGACGAGGAATAGGAAAATGATAGTTAATGGTGATTTTATTGAATGGTCTACTATCGATACACATCCTCCAAGACCAATTGCATTTTTTAGTGAGAAACTTAATAATGGTCTGCTTTTGATGACAAGAAAAGATTTTTCATTCATAAACTTGCTGATTTAATTTATGCACAACTTGGTGATTTCTTCTTCTCAAAATTTGTGTTTTGCTATGGCTTTTATCATATGACATCAAGAGAACAATGTGAAACTGGTTTTCATAGATCCTTTCTTTGTGTGGTTGGTTATAATGTTTGGATTCTCAAAAGTTCTAAATATATTCATATGTCATGCAACTCAAATCTTTCTTCTAGTCATAGGTTGATTGATTGATTTAAAATTCGCTAAACTCTAGCCTAGAGCTATTGGTTCTTTCAAAATTTTGAAGAAAATTGGAGAGAATGCCTATAAAATTGAATTACCAGCTGAATATGGAGTGTTTAACATTTTCAATGTTTCAGACCTTACACCATTTCTTGAAGACAATGTAGACTTGAAGACAAGTATTTTTCAACTAGGGGAGCATGATGCAAGAGAATTTCCAAATGAGATTCAAAAAATAGATAATGACTTAGCCTAAGTTCAGGATGTTTTATTCTCATGTTGATTATCAAATTTAGATCCAGTTTTCCTATGCTTTTTGGATGACCAAACATAGATCCAAATTTAGCCCACGAACGAGTATAAGTTTGAAAGCTCAACAAGCCTACTTTTCATATGAAAAAAGAATCATCTAATTTTGAATTTTCTACTATTAGTTATGATATTTTATTTTTAGATTGTTAAAGCTAGCCTTAGTCCAATGTTAAAACATTTATTTCTTAGTAGAATCATTTAGGAACTCTGTAATATACCTATAATCTAATACAGTAAAATAATATAATGATATAATAAATAAATAAGATATAAGTGTGTGTGTGTGTGTGTTGTAGCAAATATAAAAAAAATAATGTAATAAACAAATAATAATAATGCTAATAAAGAAATAAATAAAATAAATTAAAAATATTTGAGATACATCTTGATATCTTATAAAACAAAAGATTAGGCTAAATAAAAAGGAGAAGATTTGAATTTGAAAATGCACTTGATTAGGTAGGAGAATTATGACATAATAAACGTAGAATATATCTAATAAAGGAAGAAATGTACCATTTAAATAGAAAATTAATGAGTAGTTAAATGATTTAAAAATAAATAAAGAGCAACACAAAAAATTAAGCATGTGAGGAGCCTTTTCCCTTGAAACAGTTAACCACTCCCCTTGACACATGGTCTATAGCTATTAGCATATGATGAAAAGTGGAAGACCACCTGTTGAGCAGGTAACCAGTGAGGAGTCCTCACTTTCCAATAAAACACGTCCGACACACGCAATGCACTCAGTAGAAAAAACTTTTCCCTTTCATCCTGTTATATGTTAGAACAAGTGTGAGAGACTGGTAGGGTTTCTCTTAAGTTCTTCTCCTTACTTATAGAGAGCACTCTCCTCCTTCCCTGATCAACCTTGGTTCGTCTCTTTCTCAACCCCATAAGGTGTGGCTCACTCTAGGTAGAAGAGGATAAAAACTTCTCATTTGCCTTATCTTATCTCTTCTATAATCTTTGGTGCCTCTATTGGTGGTTTGTTTTTCAAGTGGCTTCAAAACTCAAGAAGGCGAGGTGAATTGAGTTTTTCAAAACTTTTCGCAAACAAGCCCCTTTTGATTTTTGTTGAAACTATTTTCTTATGAGGTGAATGGATTTATGACAACAAAAGGTTTTCACACAAGTTTAAAGAAAATGAATAACTAGAGGATGAAGCAATAAGTATGCAAAAAAATAAATAAGTTTGAAAGTAAAGAGATAAGGGTAGAGAATATTACAAACGAGATTTATACTGCTTGTGATCTACGTCCAGTCCCTAGAATCATCCACCTAAGAGTTTCCACTATTTTTCAAGACTTCAAAAGGTGCTTGATAAACCTTTACAATATTTGAGCCCTTCTTACACTTCAAGGATCATCCACCTCTATGCGTAGAAACCTCTTTGTTTTCTCAAGGGATCCTCCAACCTCTCAAGTGTTTACAATATAGATTGAATTAAAATAAGCTCTCTCAAAGAGAAGTTAATACAAATTGAAGATCTATAAAGCTCTCAAAAATATATCAAAGTGTTGAAAAATAGAGCAATATGAATGAAAGAATTAAATCAAGAATTAAATGCTTGGGAATATGTTGTTGAATGTTTAAGAGTTAGCATTAAGTGTCCCAAGGCTTGTACTTATAGCCCATCAATGAAATAGATCCATTAAAGTGAGTTGGTGTATCTTTAAATGCATAAGAAATTAGCAATTGCTGGTTTTAGAGGTGTGGTAATCAATTATAGGCATATGGTAATCGATTACCATCCCTTAAAACTCATTTTGGGTGTTGGAAAACACTTGGTAATCGATTACAGAACATGGTAATCGATTACCATCTTTCAAAAAGTTGTTCTTGGGCTCATGGTAATTGATTACTGGCTGTGGTAATGGATTACCAAGCTTCTTTTTGAGAGAGTAGCTCATGGCAATCAATTACCAAGCCTCTATTTTTGGAAAAACAAGTTCTCGCATGCTTGTAATCAATTACAAGCTTTATGAAATGCTTGAAATGGATTACTAAGCTCTTGTAGGAGATTACAATAATCTTAAAACCAATTTTTAAGCCCAAACTGGCTTGATAAACATTTTCAACAAAGAGCACTTGGATTTTTCAAAGATTCAAACATGATTTTCATAATCCAAGATTAAAATATGATTTTATGAAAAACCACCCAAATTTATCTAACACTGCAACCACCAACTAAAAAGGATTTCATGAAGGACTTTTCAAAAGATAGTTTGAGATATCCTAGATTGCTTATCACACAAAGATCCTAAGTTCTATAAAACTATTTCATTAGAACTTCCTTTGGACTTGGTCTTTGTTATGACTTTGTTATCATCAAAACCTTCATGGAATAAGTATTCAAAGTCTGCCCATTTTTTACGATGACAAACTAGTAAAGGTAAAGAGCAACATTTCTATAAAATTCATAGATAAAAGCACATCACTTCCCCTTAAGTCATGCATTAGGTTCAAGCATTAAAGTTCAAGCAAAGAGGTTTTGACAGATAATTTTCATATAATTCTCCTCCTCACTCATACAATTCATAATCTCCCCCTTTTGGCATGATAAAAAAAGGCATTATGAAATAAGCATGAAAAATAGCCTAAAAATCATACCAAGGATATCATAAAGATCAACATCTAAACAATTAACATATGTCAAGAGTTATAAAATGTATCAATTAAAACTAAGGGCTAGACCAAAGTATAAATGATAAATACAAGAGAATCATCATGATTAAGTCCTTTGCCTTCATTCAATCTCCTCACTGTCAGCATCTTCATCTTTTTAGTCGGAGGCATCATCATCAGCAGCTGGTTGAGGCTGAGAAAGGGTAGCAGAAGTGGTGGGACAGTAGTAGGTCCGGTTTGCTCAAAGTTAGCACCCTCTATCATGAAGCGAATAAATGTTATCTCCTGATCAGCACGGTTCATGCATTGGGCTATCTCCTAATCAACACGGTCCATGCATTGGAGCACATTGTCTTCAAATTGGTTGAGCCTATCATGAACTCCTCCAATGGTCATCCCGATACACGGCCTAAGGCTCCCCATCTCTTGGAGCAGTTGATCTATGGTAACTTGAGATGGAACACTTTGTTGTGTTTCAGGTCTAACTTATTCTTTAGCATCTTCCTCTTCATCTTCATTGATGATAATCACATATTCTACACATTAATAAACCATCATGTTTAGTCATTTACACCTTCCATGTCCTTATTTGTTTGAGCTTGGTCATGTTTTATAAGTTTGGGTTCAAATTGGGCTTAATTGATAATTTCCAGCATTGTTGAGGTTTTACACTATTTCTGTATTTTGGCCATATCTTAAGTTCTAGATATCTGATAATTATGCATTTTATCTTGTAGGAAACATGAGAGGAAGCTCTACAACTTTGATGAAGAGCTCAAAGTCTCAATTGGATGTTCAGTAGACCGAATTGGGCCTGGAAGTCAGAATATGAGTCTAGTGACCTTTTGATATTGTTTTGATCATAACTTGAGTTGTAGAACTCCAAATTGCTTAGGGCTTAGGCCCAATTACTCATAATGGACCCAACTTTGTATCTAAGTGGATTCTAATTATGTAAGGCCAAAATAGGAGGTAGTTTTAGTAGTTTTAGGCAGAAATCTGAGGCTAGGCAGATTGACCTCTCATTCTACACTTTTCTCTTCTTCTCTCTAGAACTTCTTCCTCCTCCTTCTCTCTAGAATTTTGTTTTTTATTTTTTTTTATTTTTTTGAGTTCTCCCCTTCTCATGGAGGGGTAGGGCCTTTAGATCAATCCAAGAGATTGAACAACTTGATGCTTAATCTTGAGATTCTACTTTAATTGTTATAGTCATCTATTAATCAAGTTTCTCTTTTTCTTTTTCTCTTTGTTAATTCTAGTTGTTTGATTAGAATTTTCATATGTTAATTGCTTAATTATCATGTGCAAAGAGATGAACTTAGAGATTAAACAAGGCAATGAAGGTGTTTGATGAAATATTTAATTTGGTTGGATCTTGGCTTTTAAATTAATTTTGATTTAGATGGGTGCTTAATTTGTTTAATCTTAATTAATTGAATCCTGGAAGCATTTCTAGTAGAAGATCTGTGGATCATTGAGAGGGATCTTGAAGTGATCTAAAACCAAGGACTTGATTGATAATTGAATGGACCTATAATAATCAAGGATGGATTAAAATCAAGTTTGGTTAATTCTCTTGGATTGGTTGCTTTATTAATTCTGTTTTATCCATTTTTGTTTGAATTCTGTTATTTACGTTTTCTATATGCTCAACCCGCTTTCTCAATTTTGGCTTGATCTGGTTAAATTGCAACTAAAATCCTTGAGAGACGATCCAGTGTTGACTCCTATACTACAAGCCATAGGTATAACTCGGTTTTAATTTTGATTGAGTTCGGTGCTCGCCAATTGCCATGGGCAATATTCCCATCTACTCTATGATTAATGTAGTACAACTCATCACCAATCTTCTTCATCTTTATTTTGGAAAAAGTGTGCTCATCAATAGACTTCAAACCATCTGAGCTTTGGTCCTTTACCTCCCCAACAAGTGGCACATGAAAGAACTGGAGGATTTTTGTGATGAGCATGACATAGGGAAGATGATGGTTGCTCTTTTGTGCCTTCAACATATGTTTGATGATAGAGTAGCCCTAGTTGATTTGCTTGTCGCTATTTAAGGCCTACAAGGTCAGTACATCATCCATTTGCACTTGGGAGTAGTTTCCTCCTCTAGTAATTAGAGCCTGACCAAGAATGTAGCAAGCGGTTCTCAAGGGTCAAGCCATTAGCCATAACTCTGTCATTTTGCCCTATAGTTAGGGATGGAAATAGGCCAGCCGGCCTGTCAGGGGCCTGTGGCCTGGCCGATTTAAAAAATGAGATAGGCTCAGACCTTTTTAAAAGTCTGTTTTATTTAATAGGTCAGGTCTGGCCTCTCAATAAAGCCTGTTAGGCCTATTAAATTAGCCTGTTTATACTTATTCATAAATATATTGAAAAAAATTAAATTTATGGTTAAAGCAAGGATGGAATCGAACTCAGCAACAGATAGTAATATAG
This sequence comes from Ormosia semicastrata, assembly GCA_029884595.1. NCBI lineage: Eukaryota > Viridiplantae > Streptophyta > Magnoliopsida > Fabales > Fabaceae > Ormosia > Ormosia semicastrata. Next base: position 102,102,923 of record JAQQTO010000063.1, read on the forward strand.
ACACTCTACTAATCACTAAGCTATGCTTAGTTATTGTAGTTATAATTATATATTTTATTGTTTTATATTTATATAATTACGTTATATCATTTTTGTTAACTCTTACTGTTTTACAGATCTGATCAGTGATCACTTCCTAAGTTTCTTACTTCCTAAACCCTCTCATTCGTTCCTCTCAGACTCAGTCGCCGCCTCAACCTCTCTCGTTCCCCTTCCTCCAACCGCTTCTCCTTCGTCGTCACCCCCAACCACATTGTCCATGATACCTTCCACTGACCACGGCCACCGCCTCTCTTGGACCCACTATGTTACCTGCGGCGTCGAGGAGTTCGAGCGCGTCTCCCGCGAGCGCAGGCTCTTCATCAACAACGTCGGATCTGAAATTTCTACCAAGTAAGAGCATGAACACCACAGATGTTCCCATTTTTGTGATGAGAAGTCTGAGTTAGTGAAGAATTTTTTGTCTAAATAAAAGAATTATTTGGTTAAATTTGAACTGTCACCTGTAGATGATTTTTCAAGCTTTGTACGCCTGTTATTGATACAAATATGCTTTGTTATACACTTGAGAAAGTTTTATTTGTCTAAATAATAGGCCTTTCCTTACACAGTCGTAATGGCAGCAGCTCTCACAGTGAAAACTTTGATTTTAGTGACTGATCTCTTAACAAAAGGACCTCTTTTATCTTTTCTTTTTTTCATTTTTGTCTAAAATTTGGAGTTGGGAATTTGAATTGAGAGAATTTGGTGATTTCTGATTGTCTTGGTGGGTTTGTAGAACAAAGGGGAAATTGCATCTGCTGCAGTCCATAAAATGCTTGTAATTAAGAAGTTTTATGAGATTATATGCAATGACTTGAGGTTTGCAAGTGTGATAATGTGTTTTTTTTTAGTAATTGCTTACTTAATTGTATAATTTATTTTTTGGTCATTATCTTTTGGGTGATGTAAGAGTTTGAAAACTTTCTTGCTTTGGTTTAGCCTGAGAAATACATCTTGCGAGGTCTAAGATATATCTTCCATGCAGCACTGTTTTGGGGGTTTAATTCAATGTTCAATGATTCATTGTCCTTCCAACATTTGTCTTGCTGTGTACTTAACTCTGTTGTTTTATATAGCAAATTATACTTATGTCAAGTTACTTTTTTTAATGGCTCTTATAGGATTTATCTATAATAATGGTTATTAGTTTCTTTTACTTCCTACAAACCATTATGCTTGGTAGGGCACATGTCACTAGATAATGAAACAAGACTATACCATCAAGGCATTAGAGTTAGGCATGTATCTGGGTATGTAGCAGCTGATTATTTTGCACTTGGTTATTTTGTCTGGATTATTCTAAACTTCTAATTGCTAATTTAGCCCGCATGGGGTAAGAGGAGAAAAACATGTATATGGTTGCATATGATTGGAGAATCCCATTTTAGAAAATGGAGGTAATTATGAGAGAAATCAGTCTTTTACAAATCTACTTTGCTAACTCAATTTTTGTTGATAGTGTTAATTGCGAAGCTTTATGATTTTTTGCTCTCCCCTATAATCTTTTTGCTGTATATATACATGTATGGTACACCCTCAGATGGGCTTGTCAATTTTGCTTCTTTTGAACAAGTCAGAGTCAAACTTTGAGCAGGATAAAGAAAAAGTAATGTGGAATTCATGGTGGCTACAAATGGTGTGAGAAAGGTGGTTGTAATTCCACATTCAATGGGTGTTCTGTAATTCAACATTTGCTTCTTTGTATATTTGTTTATCATATGGAATTTGTTTTATGACATAGCCCTGTTGCAAAAATAATTTAGCCGTACAATTTTTTAGTACATCTCTGGGTAATGGAAAGAATTTATTAGTTTTTGTTTTCAAACTGTGAACCATCTAAAAATAAGATATTAGATTATGCCTGTTATTTATTACAGATTTGACACTTTATTGGTCAGTTGGTTGGTCGGCTGATTGCACGTTGACTCTTTGTTGGTTGATTGCACTTTGTTATTTAGATTAAGTTATTGTATTGTGTTATTGAATTTGATTATGTGATAATTAGATAATTTGGATTTGTCATTATTGAGATGTATTATTGATCTTGAGACTATGATGTTGATGTTGATGATGAGTGATGACTAATTGGTTATGAATGTGATATGAGAACAAGCTTGAAAGAGGTGTTTTATATGCTTGAAAGAGTCTTATTTTTTATATGCTCAAGTGACTTGAAAGAGGTGTTTGAATTTGATGAATTTTGTGTGTTTTGGTTGTGTATGATTTAATTGTATAATGGTATTTTATTTAGTCTAATGAGTGATTAGTAATGGTATTTAGATTCTGGAGTTGTACTTGAATGGTAATTTTTTTTAATGGCCTTTCAAGGCATGTTTGAAGGCTTAGGCCTATTTGAGGCCTATATAAAGGCCTTGGCCTGTTGGTCTATTTAGAAGCCTTAATATAAATCAGGCTTCTAAACAGGCTTCAGGCCAGGCCAGGCTTCTTAAACAGGCCAGGCCAGGCCCAAAAAAAAGTCTTTGATAGGTAACAGGCCAGGCTCAGGCCAAGTATTTGTAACACAGGCCTGGCCTGTTTCCATCCCTACCTATAGCCAGCCCTAAGCAGTGTATTTAGAGCAGTTTGATAATTATATTCATCAGTCCAAGCATCAACAGTACCCGTAAAATTCACCCCAGTAAAAATTAGGCCAGTCAATCTTGTCCAAAGTTCATGGGTAATAATAATCTTTACTTTTTTAACTTCAGTAATAGGAGTTGCATTCTCATATTTCAAATTTGCATAAAATGCTCTAACTAAATCCGGGTACATGTCTCTTCTAACACTCAAAAAGGTAATTAACTCAAGATTTTGTAGCAATCTATAACATTGAAAGGGCTCATTAGAGAAAAATGTATTGTCCAATTACTTTGGTTGAATTATCTTTTGGATTTGGAAGTTCTTTATGAAATTCTTTGCTTGCTTGTTACTACTGAAGAGATGAGAGAGATCCAATCCTTGAATGGGAACCTGAGGAGCTTTCCCTACAACATGCCCTATTCTTGGCCTCTTAGTCCCCTTTGAAGATTCAACCATATTGGAAGAAATTTGGATATGGAATGGAAGTAAGGAGTAAGGAGGAAGTGTTTAAGGATAGATTAGGACAAGAAAGAGGGAAACTGATGGAGATTTGAGTGGGTTTTGAGGGTGGGTTGCGTGTTCTAGAGAAAGTGGAGAGAGAAAGTGAAAGGTTGAATTTGGGTGATTTAGATGCATTTTTGGTGAGTGGGCTGTTGGGGGAAATGGAAGAAAAGACATTTGTGGTGATTTGGAGGTGGAATGGAGGGATTTGGGGGAGAAATTAGGTATAAATTTGAAGAAGAAGGTGAAGGCTTGGGGTTTTTAGAGAGAGAAAAAAAGGTGGGATGCATGAAAGATGGCTGAAAGAGGCATCTAGTAGCCTAAAAAGGCACGTGGTAATCAATTACCATGAGCTTGTAATCGATTACTAAGCTGCTATGACTCTGGTAGTGGTAATTGATTACCATGCTATGTTGGGCATATCTGGGCATTTTATAATCGATTACCAAGTGATGGTAATCAATTACCATCCTTATGACTTCACAAAATCCACATTTCAGAGCCTTGGTAATCGATTACCAACTCTAGTAATCGATTACCATCCTTCCAAAACCAATTTCTTCACTCCATTATGCAGAAAACTAAATTTCAAACTATTCCAATAGCCTTGCAATCCATTAGTCCTTCTTGTAATCCATTGTTTTGAGTCAAAAAGCCATATTTCTTGTAGTTCCATAAACTTGTAAAAATTTCTCATTCCAAGTAAACTATAACTTTATCAAAAATCTTAAAACATCAGCAAACTTCTTGAGCAAAGTAATCCTTGGGCAATTTGGAGGACTTAATCATGATAAAATCACTTGCAAAACAAATTTAGGGAATTTTCTGACGCTCGAATCAATATAGGATTTAAGAAATAAAATCAACAAGAAATTATACAGCAAACACACTTATTCACTTCAAATTTATGATTGATTAATTATACCAAGTTCACCTCTTATATAAAAGAAAGTTTCTTTTGGTAAAGGTTTTATGAAGACGTTAGCCAATTGTTTTGATGTATCCACAAACTCAAGCACACAATCTCCTTTTTGTACATAGTCTCTTATGAAGTGGTGCCTAATCTCAATGTGCTTAGTCCTAGAGTGCAAAATAGGATTTTTAGTTAAATTGATAGCACATGTGTTATCACATTTTATAAGGATGTGATCAAGCTGGAGTCTATAATCCAGAAGTTGTTACTTCATCCACAGGATTTGAGCACAACAACTTTCATCTGCAATATACTTAACTTCAGTTGTAGACAATGCTACACTATTTTATTTCTTTCTATACCAAGAAACTAAAGAGCTTCTAAGTAAGTGGCATGTCCCACTAGTACTCTTCCTATCCACTTTGCATCCAACAAAGTCAGAATTAGAATGACCAATTAAACTACACGAGGTATCCTTGGGGTACCACAAGCCCATTTGTGAAGTGTCAATAAGATATTTCATTATTCTTTTTACTACACTTGATGTGTGTGAAACAACATCATGTTTTGTTCTTGTTTTGCATGCATTCTTGAGTATTTTAGGCATTTTGTTTTCCCTTTTGGTTTGTTTTTCTCTTAGTTCGGATAACTGCGGTATTTTTGGTGTTCTTGTGCAGGATTGATGTTGAATTGGCCTTGGATTGAATGGAAAGCTTGCATGATTGAAGTTGGAGCTTAATGGATAGCAATAAAGGTGCAAAAAAGCCATTCCAGAGGGATCCACGGCCTGCCCGTGGATCAAACCACGGCCATGGATTGAGGGGCAACTTAAAGAAGCAAAAGAGAAATTCTAGGGAGAACCATGGCCTGGCCGTGGAACCATCCACGGCCGTGGAACTCAAATGTTGCAGAATTGGCTTTTTGGCAGAGATATCCACGGCCTAGCCGTGGAATGATCAACGGCCGTGGATCGCAGTGCGCAGCAGTTTTTATATTTTTCTTTTTATTTCTTTTGGGGGCTTTTTAGCCAATTAAAACCCTAAGCTTATAAAGAGGGGTTCTGAATACAATGAGGGGGGTGCTAACCTAGTAAGAATCTTGGTTTTGGGAGAGGCACATTGAAGGCTTTGGCTTTTGTTCTTGATCTTTCTTCCCTCTTCTCTCTTGGATTACGGGTTTGGATGTTCTTAAACAATGTTTTCTGATTCCTTCTTCTCTATGTCTGAGTAGTTTCCTTGTTTCTAGGATTGGGCAATGCCCTTTGATACTTTGATAATGAATAATTGATGTTGTTTCTCTTTTATTGATCTTGAATGTTCTTTGATTCAATTCTTATTGCTCTTATTCATGTGAATTTGCTGGCCACTTATTTGCATCTCATAGGCATTTAGGGACGTACTGAGAGGTGAACCTAAGTGTTGGAACCATAAGAATTGAACTTAAGATCTAAATCACGAGAGTAGTTTTAGCCTTTCGAAGATTCAATGAATTACCACAAAGCGTAATGGGTTCAATTTAAATTTAATTACCACGAGAGTAGGAATTGGTTTAATTGGACACGGATCTTGTATCTTGAGAAAGAACATTAACTAATTTAGGGTAATTCACCTTCAATTGAATTTCAGATTTAATAAAAGGGTTTTCAATTAGGATTTATCTTGTATCATTGTGGTATCCCAATCTTAGAAACTTTCTTTAATCTGAAAACCCCTTTCTTGATAACTTGTTGTTTTTATTCTAAATTCTATCTTCCTGATTTTTATTTAATTGTTTTGTTACTACATTATTCTTAATAAACAATCACACTCTCTTTTATTTAATTAAATTAATTTAATTAATTAATTGGTATTTATACACACAGTCCCTGTGGATTCGATCTTTTTATTACTTGACGACGAAACCGTACACTTGCGAATTTCACGCATCAACACTTAGATGTGATTCTTTAGGACAAGGTCGGTATCTAACACACATGCACACACTAAACATTATATCTGGTCTACTTGCAATAAGGTAAAGGAGAGAGCCGATCAAACCTCTATGATTAGTGATTTTTAGAGGTTTACCTCCTTCATCATTGTCCAAGTAGCAAGAGGTGCTCATTGGGGTAGCCATTTGTTTAGCATTGTCCATTCCAAACTTCTTGGGCAACTCCTTCCAATACTTGGTTTGACCTATGAAAGTTTCATCCTTTGTTTGTTTGATTTGAAGTCCAAGGAAGAAGTTAAGCTCACCTATCATAGACATTTCAAACTCATTCTGCATAGTACTATCAAACTCCTTACATAAAGATTCATTATTAGCACCAATTATAATATCATTAACATAGATTTGTACAAAGTGAATGCCATACTTTTTGTTTTTAATGAAGTGTGTTGTGTCAACCTTTTCTCTTGAAAAACCTTTTTCTAAAAGGAACTTACTCAACCTTTCATACCAAGCTCTAGGAGCTTGTTTAAAGCCATACAAGACCTTTTTCAATTTAAAAATATGGTTGGGTAGCTCATAATTTTCAAAAATAAAAGGTTATTCCATATACACTTCTTCGTGAATAAAATCATTTAGAAAAACACTTTTTACATCCATTTGATAAAGCTTAAAATCTATTATGCAAGCAAATGTAAGTAACATTCTAATGACTTCTAATCTAGCAATAAGAGCATAGGTTTCTTCATAATCAATTCCTTTTTCTTGATTATATCCTTTAATAACAAACCTAACTTTATTTCTTATTATTACTCTCATTTCATCAAGTTTGTTCCTAAAGACCTATTTGGTGCCAATAATAGGATTATCATTGGGTCTTGGAACAAGTTCCTAAACTTGATTCCTTTTGAAATTAATTTAACTCTTCTTACATAGTCAGGATCCAATGTTCATCATTAATGGCCTCATCTATGTTTTTAGGTTGAACTTGAGAAATAAAAGTTATATGATTACATACATCTCTAAGTAAGTTTCGAGTTGTTACCTTTTGAAACATCACCAATAACCTTATCAAGAGGGTGGTATCTTGAAGTTCTCCATTCCTTTGGAAGACCATTGGATTGTTGATCTTCTTGTTGTGGTGGTGTTTCCTTACTTTGGCTTTCTTTCCTTTGCTCTTCCTCTTTGTTCTTCAAGTGAGTATTGGATAAAATCTCTGCAATATCACCAACATCATCCTTTCTTAGTCCAATGGGGTTAATTTCATCAAATGCAACAAGTATAGATTCCTCTATGGTTATAGTTCTTTTATTATAAACTCTAAAAGCTTTACTACTAAAAGAATAACCAAGAAATATCCCCTCATTAGATTTTGCATTAAACTTGCCTAAGTTATCCTTTCTATTATTCAAAACAAAGCATTTGCATCCAAAGACATGAATATGAAAAATGTTTGATTTCCTTCCTTTGTATAATTCAGAGGGGCTTTTCTTTAAAATTGACCTTATTAGGGTCCTATTCTTTACATAACAAGTGGTACTTACTACATCCACTTAAAAATACTTAGGAATGTTTATTTCATTGAGTTTAGTTATTGCCAATTTTTCTAAAAATCTATTTTTCCTTTCAACTACTCCATTTTGTTGTAGAGTTTTAGGGACAGAGAAATTATGCTCAATGCCATTTTCATTACAAAACATTTCAAACTCTTGATTTTCAAATTCTCACTATGATCACTTCTAATAGATACATTGCTATAATTTTTCTCATTTTGAATAACTTTGGAAAGTTTTCTAATTGCATGGAAATCATCATTCTTGTGAGCAAGAAATAATGTTCATATGTATCTAGAATAATCATCCATGATCACAAGAGCATAATAATTCCCACCAAAACTCATAGTTCTTGAAGGTCCAAAAAGATCCATGTGCAAAAGTTGTAAAGGTCTAGAAGTAGAAATAATATTTTTAGCTTTGAAAGAGATCTTTACTTGTTTTTCCTTTTGACATGCATCACAAATGTTATCTTTTTCAAAAATGAGCTTAGGTACCAATTCTTTTGAAACTAATTTGTTTAGATGATTTATGTGAATGTGAGCAATTTTTCTATGCCAAAGACATGAATCACTTTCCTTACTCATAAGACATATAGCATCTTGAGAGGTTATATCATCTAGGTTAATCATATAGATATTATCAACTTTATGATTAATAAACTTAACTTGCTTATCATTCTTACCTTCAATTATGTAGCAATTATAGTCAAAGATAACTCTATTTCCTTTGTCACATAATTGACTTATGCTAAGCAAGTTATGTTTCAGTCCTTCTATATACAAGACATTATCAATTGATGTAGAAGGATTTTTACTAACTTTTTAAACTCCAAGGATTCTTCCTTTATTGTTGTCCCAATAAGTGACATGTCCATGCTTCTTGGGAGTAAGAAAGGAGAACTTGTATGCATCACCAGTCATGTGCTTAGAGCATCGATTATCAAGGTACTAATTTAAGCTATTGGCCTTCAAGCACACTTACAAAGCATGTTCAAGTTTTGGTTTTAGGTACCCAAATTTTTTTAGGTCATTGTGTGTTAGTTTTGGGCAAAGAGCCCTTTAGAACCTATATTTTCTTTTGTCCAACATAAGAGTTCTTCCTAATGTTACATGTAGATGCATTATAACATTTTCTTCCACAATGAAAACATATAACAAACGGACTACTTGACATACTTGAAGAAACAAAGAAATTCCTATAAAACTTTTGTTGTTTCTTTGGATTGTAACCCAATCCAGGCTTGTGAGACACATATCTTTGTTTCTCGAGTAAGATGTTTAAGTTATCTCTTCCTAAGGTAAACTCAGCAAGGGTATTTTTCAAATCTTCAACTTCTTTTTCCAAAAACAAACATGAATGACATGAAGAAGACGAAGATGGAGCATTTTTTTTAGAAGAGCAAGTAAAGCATGAGGAATTTGCATCAATTAACCTAAGAGTCTCATTTTCTAACTTCAATTCCTCAATTTCTTTATTTAAAGAATAAAATTAATTTTCAAGAGAGGAAATTATTTTCTTTGAAAATGAAACCATTTTTGCAAGTCTCATGGATTCTTCATGCAATTTCTCAAAGATATCTTGCAATTCCTCATAAGAAGGTTGAGATTCAAGAGTTGGAGATTCTACTTTTAGATCATCTTTGGCCATGAGACAAAGGTTGGCTACTTTATCATCCAATTCATCCAAAGAGTCCAAGTCATTATCTTCCCAAGTAATATATGCTCTTCTTCCTTTCTTCTATTTGTTTGGCCTTTTCTAAAACTTCTCTCCCTTCTTTTGATTTAGTGGGCAATCTATCCTCATGTGCCTAGGTTTTCCACATCCAAAGCAAGTGGGAGGAGTGGGAGTTGAACTTTTACCCTTCACATAATTTTTTTTATAGAGGAAAGAGTGGTCTTCTTCCATTTCCTTTCTTCTTTAGAAATTTTCCAAATCTTTTAACAAAAAAGTTGAATGTTTCTTCATTCATCTCCAAGCCCTCAAGCTTATCTTCATTATCATCTTCATCATTATAGGATAAGGAGGCCATGGGAGCTAGTCCTTCATTCTTCTTATCAACATCCTCATTTTGGTGAATCCTTGACAATTCCATCTCATGTTCTTAGAGCTTCCCAAAGAGTGTTGGAAGAGTCATGGTGGCAAGGTCCCTTGATTCAGTAATGGTTGTCACCTTGGGCTGTCATTCCCTGCTTAAACATCCCAACACTTTGTTAATCAAATCTTCATTGAAAAAACCTTTTTTCTTAACGAAGCAAGATGATTAACAATATGAGTAAATCTCTTTCGCATACCTTGTATTCTTTCTCCTTGATTCATTCTAAATAACTCATATTCATGTGTGAGAGTATTAATTCTAACTTTTTCACCTCACTAGTTCCCTCATAGATGACTTGAAGAGCTTCCCATGTAACATCCCAATATTTGCTATCCAGATATATCGTCATATAAAAGAATAACCAATACTGATCATGCTACTTCTAACATACAACAACTAAGCTCATAACATTTATACAAATAATTATGGAGAGCCACAATAACAAAAGTTATATATATATATATATATATATATAACATTGCCTCTAAGGGCACATTGTAATACATAAACTTTTAAACAACAAGATCTAGCATAATATACAAGCTTTATCAATATCAAGCCTATAACTATACTAATCTTCATACATATTCTTCTTCCCTTTTGAAGAACTCGAACCTAGATTTACATGGCAATACAATCAGGGTGAGAAATAACATATCTCAATAGAAGTATTCCAATACCAACACTTTATACAATCATATAGATTACATAACCATAAAGTTAACACTTCAGTCATAGAAGTACACAATTGCCTATACAATTGTAATGTCATGAGTTTATGTCATGGTGACAACCGCCCATACAATTGTCATGATATGCCTAATTATGTCTAATGTTTATGTCTATGCAAGTTCTAAAAGTGAATGCAACTAAAGAATGTCATGAGCCCTCAAACATATTAAGAATATTACCCACCCCAACTACTCTAGGATATGTTATGATATGTTATGAATTATCAGGCGTAGTGAGGATATAACTCACCTCCCACTACTCACCAACACATACAGAGGATATTACTCACCTCACTATTCAACAATCATGATGAGGAATTACTTACCTCAATATAACGAGGAATTAATTACCTCACTGTGCAATCAATATAAAGAGGATATTACTCACCTAAATATAGTTCAATCAACATAAAGAGAATATTACTCACCTCAATATGTTTCACAAACTCATCATGCAACATAATCATTAATACCTACAATAATTAGCATCACAATTGATTTACATGCATCTCAACTTCATTTCACAAACACTTCATCAAATACTTATAAAAATACTTTAACACTCTTAAAAGAGCATACATGAGTAATTTCAACACTTAGGGAAACTCATTTCCTCAATCCAACATAATACACAATATGTATATAATCATGCCTAATTATCCCACATAATTAGCATTAGTAAACCATTTGATTCAACATGTTCACACTTCATTAAATACTCCTACTAGAGTCTCACCACTCATCAAGAAGCATAAAAGAAGAAAGTACACCATTAGAAGACTCTATGGCATCAAACACAACTCATAGTTGCTTCCAAGCACCCACGTTGTAGCATACTAAGTTCCACACCGCTGTGCCCAACCCTCGAGTTAAAGTACTAGTAAGAAAATACTACACACACCGTAGTACCCCAAGTGCCACGCCACGGCGTGTGTCCCCTATCTTCCCCCACGTCGCGACACCTAAGTGCCATGGCATGGCTTGCATACAAAACACTGAATCTGCATAATTCTGCATATATGAGTACTGTTTCATTGGAACTAAACCCTCTTCCAATCACTCAAACCTCACTGCTAAGTGATTTCCAACCTCACATAAGGTCCATCTACATATAACAACTCTTATTCTACTTTGATTTCACTCAAAACCATAAATCATGGAAAATCAGCCATATCAAAACTAAAACTCCAAAACCAAACTTAAAAGGAATTCAAGGTGTACAAGGGCTAGAAATCTATTTCCATGCACCCAACAATTCATAAACAGGCCATCATTAAGTTCTCCAACAAGATTCAAGCTAAAAACACTAAATCACACTCAACATTAAATCCTCACATCAACCCATTACTATGAACAAAATGGAGAAAAAGAAAGATGGGCAAGAGCAAGGTTTCCCCTACCTCTAACTTCAGAAATTTGAATCACTTAGTCGTTCCTCTACAAAGCTAAGTTCTTTCCTTTGCTTGGATGATTAGCTCCTTGCTTTCCTTTCTCCTTTCCCTTTCCTATTTATAGCCATGACGAGAAGAGAAAAAATGAGACAATTATCTCATTTTGGCCTTAAATAAGTCAAGCAAGAGAAACAAGAGAGTCGAGCCCTCATTTAGTCACTTAAGTGACTTACTATTCACTCAATCAGTTAAGAACACTTAGATTTATCCAAATCCAATTTCCCAACTTCTAACAAGCTTAAAATAAATCCTAAGATTTATTAAAAATTTTGTTTAACCATTTTTCACTTTTTTCCATATCTGTTAGGGGTCAATCTAGCATTAAAACACACAAATAGTATGCCTAAAAATGCCAAACTAACTCCGATTAACTTCAAATTTTAACCACATCTACTTCCACACATTTGTGACCTAGAAACAAGTTCTCCACACTTATTTCCATTAACTAAGAAGTTTAAGTCAAAATCAGGGCTAAAAATAACTATACTTCATACATAGTGCTACAACAAAGTGACTAAACATGTTCAGACGGTCACAAAATTTTACAGGCATGACAAACTAGTATTAGGCTACCTCCTCTTCCATTTACAAGTATATCATGATTATATAAGGTGTTACATTCTCCCCTCCTTTTCAGAATTTTGTCCCTAAGATTTGGTTTACCTAATGTAAAAAGTCCTAACAACTGACATGCGAACACAGATACAATCAAATTTTAAGAAAATAAAGTTACTTAACAAGTACATCCATGTACTCACCTTTTCCTGAACCCGGAGACTGTGTTGTCTCCTCACCTTGTAGAATGTAGACTCTGCTTTAAACGGTAGGTCTAGCATCCGTCCTAGCTTATTTCTTCTTAGGATAATTCTTGGCATAGTGTCCTAACTTGCCACACTGAAAACATTTAATCTGGTCAACTGTACAGACTTTGTCCCCATGGTACCTACTACACTTGGTACACTTCTCTTATCGATCATCCATTTGAACATACTCGCCTTATGCTTGTGGGTGACTGGATTTAGAACTACCTTTTCCATATCCACCATCCACCTTCTTCTTTTTTTGAAGATTTTACAATCTTCGCTCTGCCTGAAGTTGTAGATTTTCAAACTCCATAATTCTGCACTTATTCACCAAGGATAGAAAATCTCTGATTTTCAAAGGTCTCACAGCCCTTTTTACATTCCCCCTCACTTCGGATTCAAACCTGACACACTTCTAGTTCTCATTCGAATTGAGACTAAACTGAGAAGAAAACTTGAACAACTCATGAAATTTTACCTCACATTGCCCAATTGTCATATCCTCTTGTTAAAGACTAAGAAACTCCATTTCTTTATCATCTTATAGACTTATGGGAAAATATTTCTCCAAAAAGGTCTCTTTGAATATTTCCTATGTAATCAAAGTGCTCGCTGTCTCTAGCAGTCTCCTAGCACTTTGCCACCACTGTTCTCCTTCCCCTCCCAATATAAAGGAAGCAAAGGAAACTTTTTGCTCGTCTAACCAAACCATGACCTTATAGATCTTCTTTAACTCGGTCAACCACTCCTCCACTTTCACCAGATCATAGTCGCCTCTGAACATTGGAGGATTCATCTTTTTGAATTTCGAAATGTCGAGAAAATTTTGATTTCTCCCAACTGGTACCTCCTGTGCTGGTGGTGGTACTAGTTGCTGAGGTACCAACCTCTCTAACACTCTAGTAGTTGCTGCTGCTTGATCTGTTTGCTGCCCCATGGCATTGGCTATTTCCATCATGGCGGTGACCATATCTGTGCCTTCATTCTCAAGATTCTGGTTCCTGCTCCCTCGTGGTTACCCTTGTGCTACCATAGTATACTGTAAACATAGAATAATCCATATTGAGGTAGCTAATCCCAATATCATGTAACTGTGCCACAGTAGCTAAAACAGACTTATCAAAGGCAAATTATGTAATTCCACTCAAACAATCACATGTAAGAGATAAGAAATGCATAACCACCACTACACATGCATAAACATAGTCAGTTCATACCCGACTCAACAGGATGAACTGCTTTGATACCATAATATAACATCTCAATATTTGCTATCTAGATATATCATCATATAAAAGAATAACCAATATTCATCATACTACTTCTAACATACAACAACTAAGCCCATAACAATTATAGAGAGCCACAATAACAAAGTTATATATATATATATATATATATATATATATATATATATATATATATATATATATATATATATATATATATATATATATATATATATATCATTACCTCTAAGGGCACATTGTAATACATAAACTTTCAACAACAAGATCTAGCATAATATACAAGCTTTATCAACATCAAGCCTATAACTATACTAATCTTCATACATATTCTTCTTCCCTTTTGAAGAACTCGCACCTGGATTTATATGGCAATTCAATCGGGGTGAGAAATAATATAACTCAGTATAAGTATTCCAATATTAGCACTTTAAACAATCATACAGATTACACAATCATAAAGTTAACACTTCAGTCATAGAAGTACACAATTACCCATACAATTGCAATGTCATGAGTTTATGTCATGGCGACAACCGCTCATACAATAGTCATACTATGCCTAATTATGTCTAATGTTTACGTCTATGTAAGTCCTAAAAGTGAATTCAATTAAAGAATGTCATGAGCCCTAAGACATATTGAGGATATTACCCACCTCAACTACTCTAGGATATGTTATGATATGTTATGAATTATTAGGCGTAGTGAGGATATAACTCACCTCCACTACTCACTAACACATACAGAGGATATTACTCACCTCACTGTTCAACAATCATGATGAAGAATTACTTACCTCAACATAATGAGGAATTACTTACCTCACTGTGCAATCAATATAAAGAAGATATTACTCACCTCCTTACTCAACAACATAAAGAGGATATTACTCACCTCAATATGGTTCAATCAACATAAAGAGGATATTACTCATCTCAATAAGTTTCACAAACTCATCATGTAACACAATCACTAATTACCTATAATAATTAGCATCACAATTGATTTACATGCATCTCAACTTTATTTCACAAACACTTCATCAAATACTTATAAAAATACTTTAACACTCTTAAAAGAGCATACATGAGTAATTCTAACACTTAGGGAAGCTCATTTCCTCAATCCAACATAATACACAATATATATATAATCATGCCTAATTATCCCACATAATTAGCATTAGTAAACCATTTGATTCAACATGTTCACACTTCATTAAATACTCCTACTAGAGTCTCACCACTCATCAAGAAGCATAAAAGAAGAAAGTACACCATTGGAAGACTCCATGGAATCAAACACAACTCATAGTTGCTTCCAGGCACCCACGTAGCGGCATCCCAAGTTCCACGCCACGGCGCCCAACCCTCGGGTTGAAGTACTGGCAAGAAAATATTGCCCATGCCGCGG
Organism: Ormosia semicastrata; assembly: GCA_029884595.1. Taxonomy (NCBI): domain Eukaryota; kingdom Viridiplantae; phylum Streptophyta; class Magnoliopsida; order Fabales; family Fabaceae; genus Ormosia; species Ormosia semicastrata. Next base: position 102,118,184 of record JAQQTO010000063.1, read on the forward strand.
CACCCCAAGTGCCACGCCGCGATGCGTGTCTTCTGTTTTCCTCCACGCCGCGTCACCTAACTGCCACGCCGTGACGTGCATAGCGAAATAGAGAATATACATAATTCTACAGATATAAGTACTATTTTATTGGAACTAAATGCTCTTCTAATCACTCAAAACACACTTCCAAGCGATTTCTAACCTCACACAAGGTCCATCTACACATAACAACTCTTATTCTACTTTGATTTCACTCAAAATCATAAATCATGGAAAATTAATCATATCAAAACCTAAAATCCCAAAACCAAACTCGAAAGGAATTCAAGCTATACAAGAGCTAGAAATCCATTTCCATGCACTCAATAATTCATAAACAAGTCATCCTCAAGTTCTCCAACAAGATTAAAGCTAAAAACACTAAATCACACTCAACATTCAATCCTCATATCAAACCATCACTATAAACAAAATGGAGAAAAAGAAAGATGAGCAAGAATAAGGTTTCTTCCTACCTCAAACTTCAGAAATTGAAATAACTTAGTCGTTCCTCTGTAAAGCTAAGGTCTCTCCCTTGCTTGGATGATGATCATTCTCCTTTAGCTCTTTGCTTTCCTTTCTCCTTGCCTTTTCTTGTTTGCAACCGTGAAGAGAAGAGAGAAAATGAGACAATTATCTCATTTTAGCCTTAAATAAGCTAAGCAACAGAAATAAGAGAGTCGTGTCCTCATTTAGTCACTTAAGTGACTTACTATTCACTCGACCAGTTAAGAACAATTAGATTTATCCAAATCCAGTTTCCTAACTTCAAACAAGCTTAAAATAAATCCTAAGATTCATTAAAAATCTTGTTTCACCATTTTCAATTTTTTTCATATCTGCTGGGGGTCAATCCAATATTAAAACACACAACCAGTATGCCTAAAATGTCAAATTAACTCTGATTAACTTCAAACTTTAACCACATTCACTTCCACACATTTGTGACCTAGAAACAAGTTCTTCACACTTATTTCCATTAACTAAGCAATTTAAGTCAAAACTAGGGTTAAAAATAGCTATATTTAATACATAGTGCTACAACAATGTGACTAAACATACTCAGACAGTCACAAAATTTTACAAGCATAACAAACTAGTATTAGGCTACCTCTGCATCAATTTACAAGTTTATCATGATTATCTAGGGTGTTACATCCCACATTTCTTGTACTATTTTTGCAGTTAGAAATGTGAAAATACTCATCTTACCCAAGAGCACTAGTAATGATTTTCTTGACTCTAGCATTATACTGAACTCTCTTTTTATCATTATCATTCTACTCAGCCCTTGGCTTAGCAACTTCTTTACCTGTAACTATCTTGGTAGGAATGAAGGAGCCATTTTTAATAGCATCCCAAATATCAAGATCAATAATTTCAATGAAAATTTTCATTCATTCATTCTAGTAAGTATTATCAGTGCCATTAAAGCTAGGGGCCTATTAATTGAGGCACCTTCAGGTAAAACACTTTGAAAAGAAGCTAACACTCCTCTTAAAGCTATTAAGCTCTTTAAATAATACTTAAGCTCTGACACTACTTGTTACCAAGTGGCTTCAAAACTCAAGAGAGGGTGAATTGAGTTTTTTAAAACTTTTCTTAACCAAGCCTCTTTTGATTTTTGCTAAAGCTATTTTCTTATGAGGTGAATGGATTTATGACAACAAAATGTTCTAACATAAGTTTAAAGAAAATGAATGAGTAGAGTATGAAGCAAAAAGTATGCAAAAATAATAAATAAGCTTGAAAGTAAAGAGATAAGGGTAGAGAAGATTGCAAACTAGATTTATACTGATTCAATCACCCTTGTGATCTACGTCTAGTCCCTAGAATCATCCACTCAGGAGTTTCCACTATTTTTCAAGCTTTAAAAGGCGTTTGACAAACCCTTACAATATTTGAGCCCTTCTTACACTTCAAGGATCATCCACCTCTATGTGTAGAAGCCTTTTTATTTTCTCAAGGGATCCTCCACCCTCTCAAGTGTTTAATATATAGATTGAATTGAAATAAGCTATCTCAAAGAGCAGATAATACAAATTAAAGATCTATGAAGCTCTCAAAGTGTTGAAAAACAAAGCAATATGAATGAAAGAATTAAATCATGAATTAAATGCTTAGGAATAGGTTGTTGGATGTTTAATAGTTAGCATTAAGTGTCCTAAGGCTTGTATTATAGCCCATCAATGAAATAGATCTGTTAGAGTGAGTTGGCGTAACATTAAATGCATAGGAAACTAGCCGTTGCTGGTTTCAGAGGTGTGTTAATTGATTATAGGCATGTGGTAATCGATTACCATGCCTTAAAACTCATTATGAGTGTTGGAAAACACTTGGTAGTCAATTACTGAACATGATAATTGATTACCAGCTTTCAAAAAGTTGTTCCTAGGCTCATAGTAATTGATTACCAGTTATGGTAATCGATTACCAAGCTTTTGTTTAAGAAAGGAGCTCGTGGTAATCAATTGTCATGCTTGATAATTGATTACCAAGCTTCTGTCTTGAGAAAAACAAGTTCTCGCATGCTTGTGATTGATTACAAGCTCATGGTAATCGATTACAAGCTTTCTAAAATGCTTGTAATGGATTACTAAGCTCTTATAGGAGATTACAATCATCCTAAAACCAATTTTTGAGCCCAAACTAGCTTGGTAAACATTTCCAATAAAGAACACTTGGATTTTTCAGAGATTCAAACATGATTTTCATAATCCAAGATTAAAACATGATTTCATGATGGACTTTTCAAAAGACATTTTGAGATATCTTAGATTGCTTCTCATGCAAAGATCCTAAGCCCTATAAAACTATTTCATTAGAGCTTCCTTTAGACTTGGTCTTTGTCATGACTTTGTTATCATCAAAACTTTCATGAAATAAGCATTCACAGTTTTAAGAAAAATAATTTATTTCTACATTTTTCTTCCTATGGCCAAACCTACCTTGATTTGCATACAAGCCAAAATTTCAAAAATTGAGAGGAATTCCTCCATGGGGTGTAAAACCTAGTTCTGTTCCTTAGAATCCATGAAGGGTTCGACCTCTTCTTTTATTTTTTTGTTTTGATATTCTGTGAAAGGGCTGATTGTTTAGTTGATTTTGGTGTTAGGGTTATGATTTAGTTCTTAGGGTTTCATGCGGCTTCAAGGGGAGATTTATCTACATACACCATCATCTTTATTTTTTGTTCTATTTTTTTGTTCTACCCGAAATTGAGTTTGTGGGGCTGAGAAGAACTCTCCCTAATTGTAATATGCACAATGGACTTTATCTCTAGGTTTTTTTTCCAGTTTGATGGTGTTTCCTAAGGAAAGGATATATTTTGCATGATTGATGAGATATGCATGTTACTGGAAACATTGTGAATGTTTTACTCTTGCTTGATCATGTAGATATTTATTTTGTTAGAGCTATCTTTTTGAAAGAAAGCTTGAGACTTTGAAAGTTTGATCTTTTTCTATTACTAATAATCTTGAGAAAAATAAATTTTTAGAGTATAATTACAATCTACTTTGAAGTTTTAATTGTCTAACTTTGAATAAAAATATGTATGCAAGGTGTTTTTGCATACACATAAATGCACCATACACACAATCACATGGAGTGGGTCCTATTAGAGAGTGGAACCCACTCCATGTGAGTGTGTGTATGGTACATTTGTGTGCATGCAAGAATTTTCCATATGTATGCTGCTAGCCATATAGTGTTTCAATCAAGGGGCAACAAAGTTGTTGCTCATGAACTTTACATTATGAAAAAAATTGTATGTTGTTGGACATTAAGTGTCTTGGCCAAAGGGGTAGCAAGGTTGATGTTCATGGTCTTGATATTTTGATAAGGTTTATCTCTTGGATTATGTTGTTCAAAATTTTTCAGATTTAGAAGTGATATCTTGATGATTTGATATACGTTTTATGATAAGATCTTTTAGAATTATGAGATCAGATTTGATACTTTACTTGAATATCTTTTGACAAGCATGACCACTAATGAACTTTAATTCCTTGATATTTCTGATTTTGGAAGGCAACAAAATTTATTACATATCTTTTCTTATCCAATTTCAAAATTTAGGTTTTTTGAGGGAAAAGGAAATTACTTTTTAAATGGAGGTAGATTAGTTATGTTGTCCCTAAAAGGATCTATGTGAGAAAAAGAATTGTTATGGCTATAAGGAGATAGAATTATTGGAGGGACACCCTTGATTAGAACTGAGCTCACATAATGCACATTAGATCAAGAATATTAGAATTGATAAAAAGGGTCCAAAGCCCTAGAGGCAATCTGCCTCAAGCAAAGTAAAGGGATGAGGAGAATAATGAACATTTACCTCCATAAGATTTTATGTAATTCTTGTTTTAAAAACCATTAAAAAAATTATGTTTTCCTTGAAAGTCTTATATTTTCCAACTTCAAATTATATTTGTTTAGAATTTGTGGAAAATGATTGATTTTTTGTACAAGTATGATAGGGATACCATTAGTTCTAAAATCTAAAATTGTTTTTTTCCCTTTCTATTGAGAAATATTTCTCATAACTTTTGTGTGGTATTTCAGATAAGTAGAAGTGACATACTATCAAGTGGTTACCCATCTCAATTTCACTTGGATGTATTTCCCAGAGTTGGGAATGTTTGCTCTCGTCTTCACTTCAGTGGAAACCACCACTATTGAAGTTGACAATGGTAGCTAGCTTGGAGGAGAAGATATAGCAATCCATTGTGCTAAATTAGTACTTTGGAAGCACCTTTCTAGGAATTAGTATGTACCCTAGTTTTTACTTGTAATATATAATAGGTGCTAACTTAGTCTTTAGGAATGCTACTGTTAGATATATATATATATATATATATATATATATATATATATATATAAAATATTATAAATCAAGGTTAACTTAGGTGCAGTCAAGACTTAACTATGCTAAGCCTTTATGTATGTAAGCTTAACTATGAGGGAAACATAACCCTCTCTTTTTATGTATTGCTTATGATCTAATCCAATCTATGTGATGTTTCCTATAGAGTTTGTTTGATTTTAGAGTTGATAATTACCCAATGATTAAATAAGAACTTAAACATAATAAGAAAACTAAGGCCTAACCCAATCCTAATTTCTTTGCCTATTACACGTAAACATCTTAGTAAATTAGAACTTCAACAAATTACTTCCATGTTGTAGCCATCATGGTGTGTTTTTTTTCCAAAAGATTGCTAGGAATGTTTCTAACAACAAATTTATATTTCTGTAAGTCTTAGTGATATGATCTTAAAATGCTAGAAATAAAAGCTTATATAAATTAAAGAAATAGATTTAAACTCATTTTATTTTAGTTAATTGCATGATCAAAAGAAATTTATCATACATTTTGTTGCAACATAGGCACACTGTTTTGAATTTACAGTAGAATAATTAAATTCTCAAGATAAAGGATATAAAATCGAAGATATAATGGTTGGTTTTTTTTTACTTGTGATGATATTATGACTTCATAAATTTATAAGATAAAAAAATAATAATAAATGAATGGTTAACATGGAGAACAAAACATCAGAAATAAATTGAAAGATTATTGATGATCAACGTCCGAAAATAAAGATTTTTTTGATAGTCCAGTAGCACATAGGTAGGACGTTACATAGTGATATCATAGCAGTTCATCCAGGAAACGTGGGATTAGGAAGCATTGCTTCTTTACTTTGGTAATACTAAAACTTAAAAATATTGTAGAAAATAATGTTGCCTAGACAGAATACTCAACATTAGGAAAATAATGCTGACGGAATGAGAGAAGCTATAGAGGAAATGGTAGCGGCTATGCGAGAACAGAGAACCATGACCAACCAGATTTTGCAACAAATACAAGATTTCCTTACACGAGAAAAGAATCAGAATAGATCTTAAGTGGCCTAGGAAGGTGAAGTCCCAAACCCAAACCCAAATTTTCAAGGGTTATTTGAGTTCAGAAAAGAAAAATTACCAGCCTTTAAAGGAAGGTACGATCCTGTAATTGTGGAAGGATTGCTTATGGAACTGGAAAAGATTTTTATTACTATAGGATGTACAGACGCCCAAAAGGTAACATTAACTACCTATATGTGACTAGGAAATGGAACAATGGTAGAAAGGAGCCCGAATACTCCTAGAGACCCAATATGCTTCGATCACTTGGGAAAATTTTCATATCGCTTTCTTAGACAAGTACTTCCCAACCAGTTTAAGAATAAAAAGAAGGTGGAGTTTTTGCACCTGCCACAAGGGAATATGTTTGTCAGCCAGTGCATTGCAAAATTTGAAGAACTAGCAATTTTTTTTCTTATTTGCAATTCAACCTAAATGAAGCTTGGAAGGCTACAAAATTCAAGTTTGGTCTGAAACCATAAATTAAGAAGGAAGTGGGAAAGCTGGAGATAAGGAACTACTCTACACTTGTGAATAAGTGTAGGATTATGGAGAAGGATCTTCTTGAATATGAAGTTGAAAAGGAAAGGCGCTACAACTTTAAGCGCAAAAAGGAATATGACAAGAAGCAAGGTGGTGTCTCCTACTTCAGGCCAAACATGAATAAAGGCAAGCAAATTTAGCTAAAGATGGTGCAAACAATCTACCAAAAGTGCGAAAAATATCATGGAGATAATCCTTGTTTGCTTAGACAATGTAACATCCTCCCTTCCCGCTTAATTATAGAAGCTGCTTAGCAGCTATTACTGTGATTTTATGCATAAATCTACGATATGTATGCTTGTAGGCAGATAACTTAGCGAGCAAGTTATCTCATAGAATTAATTAGAATAATTAATCAAAATATGATACAATTAAGAATAAATAAAGAATTATCTAAAATAATTATAAATAAGATCATTTATAATTATTAAGACATAAATTGGATTTTTATGTAAATAATTTAATAAAATAAATATTAAGGTAATTAAAGATAAATAGTAAATTAACTAATTAATTAAGTAAATAATTAGTTTCAATAATTATAATATCTTTTGAAGTTATATTAGAGCATAGTGATATAATTAGATTAATATAAATATTATTTAAATATAATATAATATTATTTTAAAGTTGGATCAATAAAATTATATGCATGGTAAAGAAGCACTTAGCTTCAGTCTTATTGATTTAGAGAATTTAAAGTAATAATGAAGACTCTAAAAATGATTAAGTATTTAATGATTAAATTACACGTAATATGATAAGCTTAGAGCTCGTTAGTGTAATTTTAGTAATTAGAATTAGTGCACAATAATTATAAGATTTGCATTGGATTTTAAATGCACCATAACATGATTTTAAGATATGCATGGGTTAAGATAACATACCCTAAAATGACTAAACTCTACTTAAATCTACCTAGCACTCTCTAAAATCCACCTAAATACATATATTCCTCACTGCCACTCATTTACTCACCCAAATGACTAGGGGTGTTTAAGACCCGACCCGGTCCGAAGTTATTTGAGATGAGTTCAAGTTCTAGAAATTATATCGGTGTATTTTTGGGCCAGGTTCGCGTTATACTTCAGGTCGTCCTAACCCAGCTCGCTTGACTGTACCTTAAGAGATTAGTCCCTCACTTATCGAGTGAGAGAATACTCTAAGAAACTTAAAAAATATTGATATATATATTTTAAATATATATTGGAAAATATACCTTAGTTTTAGATTTCCACTTATATAATTTTATGACTTAATTATGCATTTCAAATTTATACATTATGTCAACATATCGGGTTGACCCAATTTGAACTTAATCATTATTAGATTATGGTCAGATTGAGCTTAGATACAAAAAAATGGTTCTTATCAAGCGAAACCCGTCCTATATACACCTCCTACTCGAGACACACATGTTCTTTCACTCAGTCTTACCCTCATCGTCACACTCGCACACACTTTTACCCTTAATTATTTAGTTTATTAGAAGAAAAAGAATAAAAAGGAGAGAGAGGGAGAGAGAGAAGAGGGCGGCAGAGCAAAAATAGAAAAGAAAGAAAAGAAAATACAAAGGGAAAAGAGAGAGAGAGAGAGAGAGAGAGAGAGAGAGAGAGAGAGAGAGCGTCGACGGAGAGAGGAAGGGAGCTTCTCCACCGCGGCTTCTAGGTTGTGTTTAGTGGCTGTGGAGTGACCAGTTGGCCTCGCACCAGTTGAGGAAGTTGCTCCACTCCTTGAGCTCTTCATCTTGACACCAAGAACACCACTATCTATCAACTATCCTTCATCTCCTTCTACGCTAAGGCAAAGAGGTAGGGGTTCTTGGTTTTTTCCTCCGTTTTCCTCCTTTGATACTTGTCTTTGGTTGTTGTTTGAATGAGAGTTGATGATTTGGAAGCTTCGTGGAAGCCATGGAGACCATGGATGGCCATGGAAGACCATTCATAGCCATGGCCTTGATGGTGGCCGTGGTGAGCCATGGCAGCTTTGGGAGCCACGATAGTGGCTCATATGAAAGAGGAAGGAGTAGTTTTGTTGTTTGGTGGTGAGATAAGGTGGAAACCACCACCTATGGTGGCAGTGAAGGGAGGTTTCAAGGTGGTGGTGGCTGTAACATCCCAATTCTGATATCCCATTAGAATAGATCTATACAAGAATATCTAGTATCAACTATGTTTGTAACACCCCCTTTAGGGTATTACATTTCAGACTAACTTCTTTTAAATTCCTTATCCAAGTTATAAAATATTTCATATTATTTTAATACGGATTTCAAAATTTCTTTTTTGCTGATAATATAAACTTACCAAATTTTAGAAATACCAAACATAAGAATTGAATAACATACTTTACATATAAACAAGGTTTACTACAACCATACGTACATTATACTTACATACCCAAAACATAAAACATCTAACATAACCAACCTAGACTTGTTGGATCCTTAATCCAACATTGGCCTTATATGTGAATAATTATTTATTGTGGGCTGTCACTTAAGGTTGAGCCCAATTAAAAGTAATCTGATAAGGTTTGGATTATTTGGGCTTTAATGTATCTAATAGGATATGAGCCTTTAATGTGTAGATACTAAAAAGGTAATTTTATTTTTGTGATAGACTAAAATAGAAGTGCCAATAAATAACCCTAGAGTTGTCTATAAAATAAGTGATGGTCCCTGGGTCACACGTATCGTTCTCATCTTTCCTGACATCCCATCATCAGAAAGAAGCAGAAGGAAAGCTAAAGGGTTCTCTCAGGGAATACGTGTAGATCTGGAAGACCAAACCGCACGACTCTGAAGAGTTATTGGTCATTATGAATTCAGGTACGCTTCTACACAATTTCTGCACAATTTCCTAATGATCAATATGATTATTTTCTAGGTTATAGATGATTATTTTCATCTAAGGGGTTTATTCTGGTTCCAACAATTGGTATCGGAGCAGTTATGTTTGATCATTAAGAATTTCTTTATTTTCTTTATGAATTTGGTAATGATTTATATAATTTAAAATTGAATTAAGCAGGGGTTTTTCAGATATTTACTTGTTTTCCAATTGTATATCTGCGTGTTTTTCGATCTATATTATTTGGATTTGGATTATAAATCAGAGCACCACACTGTTTCCAGCATCTTTTGCCTACTTGCGTAATTGATTATTTTCGATTTACATGTATCATTGTAAATTTGATTTGTGCATATATATCGATCATGAATTCAGTTTCGAATACGTATGCGCTTATAGCAATGTATATATTATTCTGGAAATCACACGCACAAACGTAGATTGTTTTTATTAAATTGTATGTGTTGTTTCTGGAAAATTACAAGTGTTATATGTTTATTTTGGGTATATTTTTAGCCATCCTAAATTCAAATATTGGAAAAGTTTATATATTTTTTGGGATAAATTAATTAAAACAACATGTCACCAAAGTGACCTCTCTTATGGAGATTAATTTATTTTAAAATATAAAAGGTTGTGTGCTTGTAATTTATGTAGATATTAATCAGCCCAAAGGAATGTGAGTATTTTACAAAATTGTAAGTGCATTTGTGGTGATAAATGCGTGATAATTATTCGGTTTTACATGTGAATAATGAATCGGCCCAAAGGAAGATTTATTGTTTGACATGTTCTTATTATCAGTGTTTGATTACTACGCCAAGGTATCACTGAAAAGTTAATATTTTGTCCAAAGATAAAATGCTAATGGATTCTCGATATCTTAAGATGGGGTTTACCTTATTTGAATTTAGTATTAATTTGATTTTGAGACTTATCTAAGCATGTTTTGTTTGTTTATTGTTCTTTATTTAGCTATGAATGATCCTACGAGTATTACTGCCAACATTAACTCTATTCCTATGCTGAATGGCTCAAACTTCAACTCTTGGAAAGAAAATATCTTGATAGTTCTTAGAGTAATGGACATCGACCTTGCGTTAAGGGTTGACTCTCCTCCACCTCTTACGGATCAGAGTACCTCTGAAAATAAGAGGGAGATTGAAAGGTGGAAGAGGTCAAATCACATGAGTGTGATGATCATGAAGAAGGTCATTCCAGAAGCATTCAGGGACACAATATCTAAAAAGATAACTATAGCTAAGGAGTTCCTTGCGGATATTGAAAAGAGGTTTGTCAAGAATGAAAAGGCTGAAATATGTAGGCTCTTGGCAAAACTAATTTCAATGAAGTATATAGGTAAGGGCAACATCAGGGAGTACATCATGGAGATGTCTCATATTGCTTCAAAGCTGAAAGCACTTAAGCTAGAACTCTCTGAGGACTTACTGGTGCATTTGGTTCTGATATCTCTTCCGACACAGTTTGGCCAGTTTAAGGTGAGCTATAATTTTCAGAAAGAGACTTGGTCTCTAAATGAGCTCATCTCACATTGTGTTAAGGAAGAAGAAAGGTTGAAGCAAGATAATATAGAAAGTGCTCATTTTGCCTTTACCACAAAGTATAAGGGCAAGGGATTGAAGAAGAAGATGGATAAGGAAGCTGTAGATACGGCACCTCAAAAGAAACAACAAAAGAAACCAAATGAATCAGGAGGTAGTGGTTATTTCTTTTGTGGAGCTGAAGGACATGTGAAGAAGCACTGCAGTAACTATCACGCATGGCGTGCTAAGAAAGGTATGCTTCTTCATTTGGTTTGTTCTGAGGTTAATTTAACTTCAGTGCCTAAACACACATGGTGGATATATTCTGGTGCCACAACTCACATTAGTGTGTCTACGCAGGGTTGCCTGAATTGTGGAAAACCAAGTGATGGTGAAAGATACATCTATGTAGGTGATGGCAAGACGGTTCAAGTTGAGGCAATTGGAAAATTTAGATTATTGTTAAAGACTGGATTTTATTTAGATCTTGATGAAACATTTATTGTACCGTCTTTTAGACGAAATTTGATTTATATTTCTGCTTTGGACAAATTTGGTTATTCTTGTTCATTTGGGAATGGAAAATTTAGTTTGTTTCATGATTCAAAATTGGTTGGTTCTGGTTCTTTGTCAAGTTACGATAATTTTTATTCGCTTGATACGATTGCTTTGTTTAATGAATCTCTGCAATTAAGTACACGAGACATAAAGAGGAAATTAACCAATAAGAATTCAGCTGCGTTATGGCATAAGAGATTAGGTCACATCTCTAGACGGAGAATGGAAAGACTTGTGTCAAACGAAATTCTAGATCCCTTAGATTTTACAGATTTTGATATTTGTATTAATTGTATTAAGGGCAAACAAAACAATAAAATGAGATTTGAGGCCAATAGGACTTTGGATGTCTTAGAACTTATACATATCGATATTTGTGGGCCATTCCCAATGGCTGCTTGGAATGGTCAACAATATTATATAACATTCATAGACGATTTTTTAAGATATGGCTACATTTATCTCATTAATGAAAAGGCAAAGTCATTAGATGTGTTCAAAAATTATAAGGCTGAAGTTGAGAACCAACTCAACAAAAGAATCAAAAGCGTCAGGTCTGACCGTGGTGGTGAGTACTATGGCAAATATGACAATTCAGGTGAACAATGTCCAGGACATTTTGCTAAATTCCTAGATGAATGCGGTATTATCCCACAGTACACTATGCCGGGCACGCCCACTATGAATGGTGTTGCTGAAAGACGAAACAGGACGCTTAAAGACATGGTAAGAAGTATGATTAGTCATTCTACCTTACCAGAATCACTCTGGGGAGAAGCACTTAAAACTGCAGTATATATCCTCAATAGAGTTCCAACTAAAGCAACTACAAAAACCTCTTACGAACTTTGGATAGGCAATAAGCCTAGTTTAAAGCACTTGCATGTTTGGGGTTGTCAAGATGAAGCAAGGCCTTATAGGCCAAATGAAAAGAAATTGGACTCAAGGACGGCCAGTTGCTATTTTATTGGACACTCTGAAAGGTCCAATGGTTACAAGTTTTATGATCCCACAACTAAGTCAATTTTTGAATCGGGAAATGCCCAGTTCTTTGAGGATGTCGAGTTTGCTGGGAGAGATATAGTTAGGGACATTGTCTTTGAAGAGGAATATGTTGATATTCCCACAAGTGTTATTAACATTGTTCAGGAACATCTTCCTGACCCTGTTGAAGACACAATAGATCAAGACAATGTCGAACCTCCCATGCAAGAAATTATTCTAGAAGAACAAACTCTTCCACCTCAAGAACCTATGCCATTAAGGAGATCCTCGAGAGAAAGGAGAAGTGCAATACCAGATGATTACATTATATTTCTCCAAGAACATGAGGTTGACATTAGAGTGATGGAAAATGATCCGATCAACTTCTGTCAAGCCATGGAAAGTTCTAACTCTTAAAAGTGGATTGATGCCATGAATGAAGAGATTAAGTCCATGAAGGACAATGACATTTGGGATTTTGTCCCATTGCCTGAAGGTGCAAAACCCATTGGTTGCAAATGGATATTTAAGATCAAGAGGGATTCAAAAGGCGATGTTGAAAGATATAAGGCTCGTCTTGTCGCAAAGGGATTTACACAGAAAGAAGGCATCGACTATAAAGAGACTTTCTCTCCGGTATCTTTGAAGGACTCTTTCAGGACTATAATGGCATTGGTGGCACATTTCGATCTTGAGTTTCATTAGATGGATGTAAAGACAGTGTTTCTCAATGGTGACATTGATGAGACAATCTATATGGTGCAACTAGAAAACTTTGTTTCGGAAGACTCAAAGAATATGCTTTGCAAACTTAAGAAATCCATCTATGGGCTCAAGCAAACATCTCGACAATGGTATTTCAAGTTTCATCAAGTAATCATCTCATTTAGTTTTGAGGTGAATTTGGTAGATGACTGTATATATCATAAGTTCTATGGGAGCAAGTATATTTTTTTAGTTTTATATGTTGATGACATTTTGCTTGCCAGCAATGATATAGAATTATTGCATGAAACTAAGAGATTTCTAGCTAAGAATTTTGAGATAAAAGACCTTAGTAATGCATCTTTTGTATTGGGCATACAGATACACCGAGATCGTTCTCGGGGTATTCTTGGATTGTCACAAAAAGGCTATATTGAAAATGTTCTCAAGAGATATGGCATGCAAGAGTGTAAACCAGGTGATACCCCTGTGGCTAAGGGAGACAAGTTTAGTCTCAATCAGTGCCCTAAGAATGACTTTGAAGAAAAGGAAATGTAGAAGATTCCCTATGCATCTGCAGTAGGGAGTCTGATGTATGTTCAGGTTTGTACGCATCCTGATATTGCGTACATTACAGGGATGTTGGGCAGATACTTGAGTAATCCAGGATTAGATCACTCAAGTTATTTTGTGACAATAAATCAGCAGTTCTATTTTCCAACAACAACAGGAGCTCGACAAAGTCGAAGCACATAGACATCAAGTTCCTTGTTGTTAAAGAAAGAGTTCAGAGTGGATAGTTGTCTATAGAGCATATTAGAACTCCATGGTTATGGATCCGCTTACTAAAAGGTTATCACCCACAATGTTTCATGAGCACACTACTTATATTTAAATGCTTTTATGATATAGACTTTTTTGTTTATGTATGATTTAAGAATATTTTCTGTAGAAATAAAGTTTTTGTGTATTGGCACTCTAATTTTGTTATGCTTTGATCTCACTAAGGTTTAAGGAGGACCAATTGGAATTAGACATGTTAAGATCACATCACATGAAAATTCCATGTGTTACCAAGTGGCCTCAATACTCAAGAGGGGGGTGAATTGAGTATGAAAACTAAGTTCGCAAATCTTTCACAAATCGTTTGATAAACAATTTTCGTTGAAGCTAATTGATGTTTAGAGATGATTGGATATAGAAGATAAACACTTTCACTTATAAATGCAATAGCCAAAGGTACCAATATTCAAGCAAATCAATAAAACAGTACTTAATGTAAAGAGAAGGGTTTAGAGAAAACAAACACAATGATTTATCCTGGTTCGATCACCAATCCACTTGTGATCTACGTCCATGATGCACACTTTTTAATTGTCGCATTTGCAAACCCAAGTGCAGGTTGTCTCAAGTAATAAATTTCTCGGTGAGTCCGAGGTCGATCCACAGGGAATTGTTGAAGATTAAGTTGAAGTAAATATTTTGTTACTACAGTAAAAATTATTTACTTGGGTAAAATGATCCACTCTTAGTAAATAAAGGAAAGGTAAGATTAATTCCTTTTATAACTCAATTAAAATCCTCGCAACATGGAGGTTCCAATCAGAAAATACAACATTAAAAGTCTATTAAAATAATATACGTAATTATATTATGTTTCCTTTAATCATCTATTAATATCATCACTCATAAATGGGATCAAGCATTCACTGTGCCAATATTTTGTCTACAATAAATCAAGATCTCCACTTTACAAGGAGAGTTTCTAAATTAATTGGAAATAAATACAACACGCATAATAACTACTTAAAAATATAAATCATTAAAGCACAAGAGAGGAATAAATCTAACCTTATTTTATTACCAAGAGCTTCACACATTGACCCAAGTAGACTAAAACTTATTTACACATAATTTAAAAGAAAGAAAAAGAGAAAAAGAGAAAGAAAAGAAATTGGAGGGAGACTGGGGAGAGAAGCAGGGCACTACCCAAAAGCCTCTCTCCCTCTTCGTCTTCCCTCCGTCTGGAATTGTGGATTCTCAAATGTTCAATTGACTATTTATAGGCAAATTCATGTTACTGTGCAATGCATAGTAACATGAATAGTGAAACTTAATTGTTAAGTTTCCTAACGTAAGCCATGATGTTTTATTTCCTTTTTTTTCTTTTTTTTCAAATAACAATTGAGTAAATGTACAGCCGTGTGTCCAGTCATCTTTTCATTTTTGAGAGAAGTGGTCTTCATGAAAGTTGTAGGCCTGAATATTTGCTTTAAAATGGATTTGGTTTCAGTCCAAAATCATGTCTAGAACTCAAGATATGGTCCAATTATTGCACAGTATTTAGGCCCAGTTTCAGCTCCTCTATTCCGACTTCAAAGTTCAATATCACCTCCAAGGAGTCTGATTCTGGAAAAGTGTTCAACATGAAAGTTGTAGGGAATTGTCTTAGCTTTCCTACAAGACCAAAATCACATCAATCAGATATTTGAGACTCAAATTATAGTCAGTTTACTAAACATTGCCAAAGAGATAATTACGGTTAATTTATGTAATAATTTATTTAATTGTCCAATTCGGCTCAAAATCATAAAATGTGTCAAAACCAACTTAATTAAGCCTAATTGAACCTTAAGAAGCCTAGTGAGAGGATTATAAAATGTATAAAATACAGTGTTATCAAATTCCCCCACACTTAACTTTTACACTCTTGGGCAAAACACAAAAGACAAAAACCAAAGAAAAAATGACACAGACTCAAAAATTAAAAACTCTAAAGGATTCAATGACTCAAGAAAAGCAACTAGACAATCAAGGGATCAAAACTGTCATGTGGTAACATTTCTTCGCATCTCAAACCAATAAGCAAGGAAACTTCAGTTGAAAAGAATGAATCAAGAATGATAGATCTTCACAAGATTCACTCTCAATCCCTCAAGTGTTTAAAATGTAGGTATTTCACTCAACTCAACACATGAAAATTGCACTACCATAAGCTTGCTTGTCTTCTATTTCTCCACTACTCAAAACACATGCACATACAAATCATGAGGACTTTATTCAAGGTTGTAATGGGGTCAAGGTAAAAGAGAAGGTAATATGGATATGACAAGTTAAACACCAGAGAAAAAAAGAACATGAGAACTGAGTTTAATTAATAAGTATGAAAGTTTATCCCAACTCTACCTAATACAAATTCCATTTACATATTCTTTTCCTTTCCTTTATTACCTTGTTAACCCTTTTTTTTTTTTTCTTTATACATTTTTTTTATTTTTTTGATTTTTTTGATTTTTTTGATTTTTTTTTTTTTTACAAAAAGAACATCATATATACATTTTTTTTACCATTCTGCACACACACTCCCACACTTGTTCAAGAACTCATCGAATGACAAAGCTAATGTTCTCTTATTCCCTAAGGCTAAGTAAGAACATGGTTTTTCATTTAAGGCACATAATGAGTTCGAAACAAAGAATAGTCAAATAAACTCAAAGGGGTTAAGCAACGGAAAATATACAAGGTTGGTTATTTGGCTAAAGTAGTTATTTTTAAAAAAAAATGCCTCAATTATATTCATGTATGCATATGAAAATGTAGTCTAAAAAAGAATCAAAGCAAGTTCTAGAGTAACAATTCCATGAGTGAAATTCACACAAGAAAGAAAAGAATGGTACAAATGTTCAATCCATTCATCAATAGGCTCAAAATCTCACAAAGCATAATTCTATCATTCTCAATCCACCAATTCAACATCCATAACCAAGCATATGAATTTTAAAAAAGAAGACAATTTACTCAATCATGCAAATTTTCCTTGAATCCATTTGCTACTTCCACACAAACTAGTTGTCTACCCCAACTAAGATGTGTCTCAAGAGTAAAATTTACTCCTTACTCTGCCATCCTTAACTGGTTTAGTAGTTACTGACAAACATATAAACACAACAAACATATTAATACACACACTTCCTAAATTTTTTTTTTGGGTTTTTTTTTACACAACTCTACATACGACAAACATACTACACACGACAAATATAAACACACTTACTATTTTTTCTTACACAACTATCCTTCCCCCTAACTAGATCACAACATTGTCCTCAATGTTAAAAAATAGAAAGGAAAAAGATAGAAGATAGTACCTATTACCGCAATTACTAAAAAGAGCAACCTCACACAAATATAAACATAAACAAAGTACGACCAAAGATTAAAATTATTTATACAGATGGAGTGTCTTGACTGGCTTGCTTTTCTTACTGCTTCACACAACTTTTCCTTCGGACCACTTCTGCTTTGAAAGAGATGCTCTTTGGATCGAAAATTTGTCATAAGAAGAAGATATACAAGAAAATATATACATGTAGTTGTGATTGTGGCTCACATCTTCCTCTGGTTTTATGTCCAGTAACGGCTTAAACGCCTTCTATGAGTCGAGGATAGGCTTCCCATCCAATTTTCTTATAAATTGGCAAATAGGGTCTTTTTGAGTCAGATTCCCAAGACTGTAACGCGTTTACTTGCCTTTGAAGAGATTCCACAAATTAATAAATTCACACTGCACAAATTCACAAGAATGCGTCTCAAGAGTCAAAAAGATTTCGTCTAATGACTCCTTACTCAGCCCATTCTTTAATGAGAAATATTTTATCTTTTTTTTTTACGAAAACCGTCCACAAAGAACAACTTCGCTTGTTACAAGAAAAATTGACAATTTTGGCAAATCAAGACATGAAATTAAAAATTCATCAGAGAAAAAAAAAATCATTGATAGGTGCGATTTCAAAAGGTGAGCCTATTGTAAGTATGGACAAATCAACAATAAAATTTTAGGCTCATTTTGAATTCTGAAACAACAAAATCCACCAGTATCAACCTAGGTTTACAAAAACTTGTTGAGAAAATTGACACGTGACCAAATTGTCAAAATAAACTTTGACTATTTAAAAAGAAAAGAAAAACAAACACTAAGACACACGAAATTAGAAGAAAAGAGAAAACAAAGTTTTTTTTTTTTTTTTTTTTTTTTTTTTTTTGAAATAAAAACATGAAATTAGAATACTAGGATCAGACTTCACTTGATTCAATAATCTATCATAAACAATAGAGTAGCTTTGGGACCTTCCTTCTAATCAATTTCTAATCATTCAATTGATGGGGAGAATCAGTAATTTAAAAACATTTAAAGGCATGACTTTTACTCTATGGATTCTCATGGAAAAATACCACAGTTCTCCCACACAACCTATAACCTCCATTCCTAGATGATTATAAATCATGACACTTTATTATTTATGGTCTAGGTCATATGCAAACCTTTTGGGTTACACATATACCCACTAGATCAATTTATGATTGGCCAATTCATAAAAGCATTATGAACCATAATAAACACTCAAATTGGATAGAAAAGAGTTAATTAGAATTCTAATCTTAATACATGTCAATTGAGTCAAGTTACATCTTCACCCTAAAAATACACAAATTTAATTACACATGACAAAATAGAAGAAGAAATAGAAAAATAAAAAAATAAAATATATACAAAGGTGTGGTATAATTCCACCACCAAATAAAAAATAAAAATGGTATGGTAGAAACCAACCACTAAATAAATAAAAAATAAAAATGGTGTGGTAGAAACTAACCACCAAATAAAAAAAAAAATAACAAAGGTGGGGTAATAAACCAACTACCAAATAAGTTAATAAGCAAAAATAAAAAATAAAAATAAAAATTAGTATGCGAGATAAATTAACATGTTAGAAGCGGGTAAAGTAAAAAGTTAGATAGTTAGTAAGAAAGTTAGTAAGTTAGTAAACAAAAATAAATGACAAATAAAATAAATAAATAAATAACAAAAATAAATGACAAAAAATAAATAACAAAAAATAAATAAATAAAGTGCAAAAAATAAAATACAAAAAATAATAAAGTGTAAAAAGTAAATTACAGAAAGTAAAAGGAGAGTTTTTCCCACTTTGTTAGTATGTATAAAAAATAAAAAAATAAAAAAATAAAAGGGAGAATTTCCCCCCACTGTTAGTAAGGACAAAAAAATAAATAAATAAGAATAAAAGGGAGAGAATCCCCCCATTGTTAGTGCGTAAAATAAAAGGGAGAATTTCTCCCACAAAGTTACTATGTACAAAGAAATAAAAGACTTAACTTTTTTTTTTTTTTGGTTTCTCTTTTTTTTTTTTGGGTGGTCACGGGTGTGACCACCTTTTTTTTTTTTTTTTAATTTTCATTTTTTTTTATTTTTTTTATTTTTTTACTTTTTTTTTACTATTTATACTATTCACACACAATTTACCCTATTCTTACTATTCATATTATTCACACAATTTTTTTTATTTTCTTATTTTTTTACTATTCATACTATTCACATTACTATTTACACACTATTCATGCACTATTCACACACTATTCATGCACTATTCACACACTATTTACTTTTTACTATGTACAAAAATATTTACACCTAAAAATTTATTCTTCAAAATAAGTCCCCGGCAACGATGCCAAAAACTTGATGCACACTTTTTAATTGTCGCATTTGCAAACTCAAGTGCAAGTTGTCTCAAGTAATAAATTTTTCGGTGAGTCCGAGGTCGATCCACAGGAAATTGTTGAAGATTAAGTTGAAGTAAATATTTTGTTACTACAGTAAAAATTATTTACTTGGGTAAAATGATCCACTCTTAGTAAATAAAGAAAAGGTAAGATTAATTCCTTTTATAACTCAATTAGAATCCTCGCAATATGGAGGTTCCAATCGGAAAATACAACGTTAAAAGTCCATTAAAATAATATACGTAATTATATTATGTTTCCTTTAATAATCTATTAATATCATCACTCATAAATGGGATCAAACATTCACTGTGCCAATATTTTGTCTACAATAAGATCTTCACTTTACAAGTAGAGTTTCTAAATTGATTGGAAACAAAATACAACACGCATAATAACTACTTAAAAATATAAATCATTAAAGTACAAGAGAGAGATAAATCTAACCTTATTTTATTACCAAGAGCTTCACACATTGACCCAAGTAGACTAAAACTTATTTACACATAATTTAAAAGAAAGAAAAAGAGAAAAAGAGAGAGAAAAGAAATTGGAGGGAGACTGGGGAGAGAAGCAGTGGCACTGCCCAAAAGCCTCTCTCCCTCTTCGTCTTCCCTCCGTCTGGAATTGTGGATTCTCAAATGTTCAATTGCCTATTTATAGTCAAATTCATGTTACTGTGCAATGCATAGTAACATGAATAGTGAAACTTAATTGTTAAGTTTCCTAACGTAAGCCATGATGTTTTATTTCCTTTTTTTTTTTTTTTTTTCAAATAACAATTGAGTAAATGTACAGCCGTGCGTCCAGTCATCTTTTCATTTTTGAGAGAAGTGGTCTTCATGAAAGTTGTAGGCCTGAATATTTGCTTTAAAATGGCTTTGGTTTCAGTCCAAAATCATGCCTAGAACTTAAGATATAGTTCAATTACTGCACAGTGTTTAGGCCCGATTTCAGCTCCTCTATTCTGACTTCAAAGCTCAATATCACCTCCAAGGAGTCTGATTTTGGAAAAGTGTTCAACATGAAAGTTGTAGGGAATTGTCTTAGCTTTCCTATATGACCAAAATCACATCAATCAGATATTTGAGACTCAAATTATAGCTAGTTTACTAAACATTGCTAAAGAGATAATTACGGTTAATTTATGCAATAATTTATTTAATTGTCCAATTCGGCTCAAAATCATAAAATGTGTCAAAACCAACTTAATTAAGCCTAATTGAACCTTAATAAGCCTAGTGAGAGGATTATAAAATGTATAAAATACAGTGTTATCAGTCCAATCCCCAAGCAACAACTTGAGATTTTCCACTATATCTTCAAGCTTCAATAGGTGCTTGACAACCACTACAACCTTGAGCACTCAACACTTTGGGATACCTCACCCTTGGAGCTTGAATCACTTCAACAAAGGGATACCTCACCTTTTACACTTTTGGAGGGATGTCTCACCCTCTTTACAAAGTAATAATGATAGATTGAATGAAGCTCTCACTAGAGCAGATGATTACAAATTGAAGCTCTAATATGCTCTCAAAGATTTTTCACGTTTTTACAAGAAAATAGAGCAAGAAGTGGATTTGAGGATTGATTCATGTTTGGAAGTATTGATGATCAGTTTTTGGTTCAAGGTCAACCTCAAATGAAGACCCAACTTTGGTATTGATAAGTTTCTTAAATAATAGAGCCGTTGGGGTGGTTTGGGCATGCATTTAATGCATTTAATATAGCCGTTGGACGTTGTCAGGGTTTGTGTAATCGATTACACAACTTATGTAATCGATTACATTGTTATTCCAATGTGTTCTTAGCTTTCTAGGCTCTGTGTAATCGATTACATTATTGGTGTAATCGATTACATGGCTTCTGACTTGCTTGTAATCGATTACAATATTCATGTAATCGATTACATGACTTCTAACTTGCTGTGTAATCGATTACAATATCTATGTAATCGATTACATGACTCTTTGAACGTGTTCTTGCCTTTCTGGGCTTATTGTAATCGATTACATATACTGTGTAATCGATTACATGGCCTCTGACTTGCTTGTAATCGATTACATTACTTATGTAATCGATTACAAGGCCTCTGTTTGCTGTGTAATCGATTATAAACATCATGTAATCGATTACATTGGCCTTTGAATATATTTTTCAAGTCTAATAAAGCTTGTAAGTCATTTTTAACACCTCAAGACACTTGATTAAACATAAATCTTTTTAAGAGTGTTAGATTTAAGATTAAAACTCAAGTTTTCTTGAAAGCCATGTTTAACTTTGAAATTTCCCACTTATTTTGAAATCAAATATTTGAAAAACCATAGAAATCTTGAGAGCATTTAACATTAATGTTCTAAGTCTTATAACTAAATAAACCTCTTGACTTCTTTCTTTGATCTTGATTTTTTCTTTTGCGCTTGATCTTTTGTTTTGCATTTGATTTTCACTTTGGCCTTTGTTATCATCAAAAACTATTTGACATGCTTTAGGGACATAAGCATTCACATTCTCCCCTTTTTGATGATGACAAACTGATCATAGGAAAAAAAAAGAGTTTTTGCATTTGTATGTAATAGACATTTAGGCGCAATGCTCCCCCAGAGTTTATGCATGATATTGGGTGAGATTTTCAAAAGCTCAATAACTCCCCCGTACTCATGCAACCTTTAATTAGATTTAATTTCATTTTTCCTTATTTTCTCCCCCGTTGACATTATCAAAAAGACATAAGCATTTAAAGAAAAATGGACAGCATAACAGCTATATTTCATGATTCCCAAATTTTGCTAGAACAAGAACGCCAAGGAGATTAATTAGTCTAATCAATATTTCAACAAGCCAAACAGTCAAAGCGGAAACAAGTTCATTTATCATTTATCAGTATGTACAAAGGAACTTCTCTCAATCAGTAGCTAGTAACAAAAAAACACCTTAAATGTATACCAATGTTATATAATCAGAGTCAAAACAAAATAAATACAAGGTAGTCATCAAACAAAACAACAACAAAAAAACATCATGGCAATGAGCCATGATCACTATCAGTGGCCTCGCTGTCACAAAAAACATCACCTTCTGGATCAACGTTATCATCGCCGGGCTCAAGATCGTCGTCAGAGTCCAGAAGCTCTTCATCATTAGCAGGGACGCCAGATGGACCAGCGAAGGACAGGGGAACCAGAGAGGCAGAGGATGGAGGAGGGGCAGCAGCACTCGGAGGAATAGAAGGTCCACCCAAGAGAGATCGAATGGAGGCAAGCTCCTGATCTGAGTAGTTCATCCTCAGCTCAAGATGGTCTATCTTCTGCTCTAGGTGATCCATGCATGTGTTTACATTAGCGCTCAAGTTGCGCATCTCTTGGAGCAGGAGGTCAAGAGTAGCTGGAGTGGGAGCAGAAGCAGGGGTAGGATGCTGAGCCTCCTCATCATCGTCACTATCCGGATCGTGATGGATATGATCAAAAGTGTCATGAGTGATGTAATGCCACCTATCATCCACTTTGTAGAGCTGGAGCTTCTTCAGGGTATGCAAGCCAATTGATTACGGTCCTTTCGAGCTGGTGTCCTTGGACTCTTCAGCCAGTGAAATGCGACAGTGCTCTAGGATGGTGGTTACCAACATGGCGAATGGGAGAGCAGAGTTCTTCTTTTTCTTGACATCCAGCATATGCTCTATAATGTAATAACCCTAGTTAATTGGCCGCCCTGTGGTCATTGCCCATAAGGCAACCACATCATCCTTGAGGACTTGGGAGTAATTCCCTCCCTTGGGAATCAATCCACAGACCAAAAGGTAGTGGAGAATCCTGTTCTCCATAGTTAGGCCAGTGGCCATAATTCTTCATTTAGGATCACTAGGGGGAAGTAGCCAGTCCTAATTAATGAGAGAAGAGCAGCCTTGTGCTCAAACTCATGCCCCCAGACATTGGCATTTCCAAAGAAGTGAGCTCCATCAAGAGTGAGCTTTGTTAGCCTATACCACTCAGCCATTGTTAACCTTATTTGTTGCTTTTTCACTTCAGAGATAATGCAATTATCCTCAACTTCCAGGTTCGCATAAAAGACTCGCACAAGGTTAGGGTAGATAGCTTTCTCTATGCTCAGGAAACCTAGCAAGCTTAAATTTTCTATGGTTCTAAAGCTCGCTAAAGGTTTACTCTCGCAGAAGGTAATGGGAAGATACCTGGGAGAGATGATCTTGCGAAGCTGGAAGTTCTTCCGGAACAACTCAGCTCGCTTCACAGTGGAGAAGTGTCTCGTGAGGTCCAGGCCAGAGATGTTACATGAAGAACCACCGGAGGACCCTCCAATGGCAGCCCCTGTTCTTGGGCGCTTTGAGCGATGAGAGGATTCAGCCATTGATGAGAAGTAGAGTGGGATGAGTGGTAAATGGTTGGGGATGAGTGAAGAGAGAGAGAGGGACGAGGTTAGGGCAGAGAAATGGAGGTAGGGTTGTGAGAGAAGATGGGGAGATTTGGGTGAGGGATGTGAGGAGATTTTGAGAGAGACGGGTGTGTGGAGAGGGTTTTCCAAGATTGAGAGAGGTGAAATGAGGGATTTTGATGGAGATTTGAGTGAGAAATGAGAGATTTAGAGGTTTGGGTTGCGTGGGAGCAGAGGAGGAAGACGAAGGAGATGAAAGGTTCTGAAAAAATGAGCTCTGCGCGCGTCAGAAACCTTTAAAAAACCCTGTGTAATCGATTACATTGGGTGTGTAATCGATTACATGCATTCTGGTAGGTGTGTAATCGATTACATTTCTGTTGTAATCGATTACCACGCTTCTGGGGAACCTTGTAATCGATTACATAGTTGATGTAATCGATTACCTGAGTTCTGAGTTAATTGTAATCGATTACAAAAGCTGTGCAATCGATTACATGCTTGACAGAACCTGTGTAATCGATTACAAAGGCATTGTAATCGATTACCAACACTCTTTAACTCAGATTTTGCATTCCAATCAGCATATAATCAATTTTAATCCATCCACATCAAATCCAAAGCAACTTAGATCAATTCAAATCATCATGCAAACATATAATCCAATCATATTATGATTCAACTCACATAATTGATCAAAATTACCATTTTTACCAAGAAATACACCATTTTTGGTGAAATTTTGAGGATGTTGAGTTGCTTGGGAGTCTTGGGCATTAAGGAGCACCTGCAAAACAACTTAAGGGTAATCTCTGACGCTCAAGTCAGTATTGAATTCAAATATAATGAAAAATTCAGAGATTATGCAGCAATGTGGCATAATTATGCAGAAAAACACAAGTTTATGCATTAGTTTTAGGATTATGTAGCAATTAGTTAATTTGTGCATGATTGATCCAATATACCAAGTTCATTTCTTATATAGAAAAATGCTTCTTTTGCTAGGGGTTTAGTGAAAATGTCAGCTAGTTGCTTAGTGGTTTCTACAAACTCAAGCATACAATCACCCTTTTGAACATGGTCTCTAATGAAATAATGTCTTATTTCAATATGTTTAGTCCTAGAATGTAAAATGAGATTTTTGGACAAATTGATTGCACTAGTATTATCACATCTTATGGGGATGTGATCAAGCTCAAGACCATAGTCCAAGAGTTGTTATTTCATCCAAAGAATTTGAGAACAACAACTCCCAGCTGCAACGTATTCAGCTTCAGCTGTAGACAATGCCACACTATTTTGTTTCTTGCTATGCCAAGAAACTAGTGAGCTTCCAAGCAAGTGGCATGTCCCACTAGTGCTTTTTCTATCCATTTTGCACCCAGCAAAATCAGAATCGGAATACCCAATAAGACTACATGAGGCACCTTTAGGGTACCATAAACCCATTTGTGATGTGCCTATTAGATATTTCATTATTCTTTTAACAGCACTTAAGTGTGATTCTTTAGGATTAGCTTGATATCTAACACACATGCATACAGTAAACATTATATCAGGCCTACTTGCAGTGAGGTAAAGGAGAGAGCCAATCATACCTCTATATTTCGTAATTTCTATTGATTTACCTCATTCATCCTTGTCCAAATAGCAAGAGGTGCCCATAGGAGTAGCTATATACTTGGCATTGTCCATTCCAAACTTCTTGAGCAGCTCCTTGCAATACTTGGATTGGCTTATGAATGTTCCTTCTCTCGTTTGCTTAATTTGGAGACCAAGGAAGAAGTTGAGCTCGCCCATCATGGACATTTCAAACTCACTTTGCATAATGTTTGAAAATTATTTACAAAAGGAGTTGTTAGTAGCTCCAAATATAATGTCATCAATATAGATTTGAACTAGAAGTATGTCATGCATTTTATGTTTTATGAAAAGGGTAATGTCAACTTTGCCTCTAGAAAAACATTTTTCTAAAAGGAATTTGCTTAACCTTTCATACCAAGCTCTAGGAGCTTTTTTCAAGCCATACAAGGCCTTCTTCAGTTTAAAAACATGGTTGGGCATTTTAAAATCCTCAAAACCAGGAGGTTGTTCTACATACACCTCTTCTTGTATAAAATCATTTAAAAAAGCACTTTTGATGTCTATTTGATAGAGTTTGAAATTCATGATGCAAGCATATGCAAGTAGCATTCTAATGGTCTCTAATCTAGTTACGGGAGCATAAGTTTCTTTATAGTCTATGCCTTCTTCTTGATTATATCCCTTAGCTACAAGCCTAGCTTTATTTCTTATTATTAAGCCTGTTTCATTAAGTTTGTTCCTAAAGACCCATTTGGTGCCAATTATAGGATGATCATTGGGCCTTGGAACTAATTCCCAAACTTGATTTCTCTCAAATTGGTTTAGCTCTTCTTGCATGGCCAAGATCTAATGCCTCATCATTAATGGTCTCATTTATGTCTTTAGGTTCAACTTGAAAGACAAAGGCTAGGTGATTACATGCATCTCTAAGTGAGTTTCGAGTGATTACCCCTTTTGATACATCACCTATCACCTTGTCGAGAGGATGATATCTTGAAGTCCTCCATTCCTTGGGTAGATCTAAGATTTCTGAATCTTTTTGCCATGAGCGATCAATGAGTCTCTCCTTGCTTCTTGGACTCTTTCTCTTGATTTTCCAAGTGCGTTTTTGCCAAGATTTCTACAACATCATCAACAAGCTCCTTTCTCGGCTCATTTGAGTTAGTTTCATCAAATGCAACATGTATGGACTCTTCTATGGTCATAGTTCGTTTATTATAGACTCTAAAGGCCTTACTATGAATAGAATAACCAATGAATATTCCCTCATCAGATTTTGCATCAAACTTCCCTAAGTTATCCTTTCCATTATTCAAAACAAAGCATTTACATCCAAAGACATGAAAATGTAACACATTTGGTTTCCTTCCTTTGTACAATTCATATGGGGTTTTCTTTAAAATTGGCCTTATTAGGGCTCTATTCATAATATAACAAGCGGTGTTAATCGCATCTGCCCAAAAGTACTTAGGAAGGTTGGCCTCATTGAGCATAGTTTTTGTCATTTCCTCTAAAGATCGATTTTGTTTTTCTATAACACCATTTTGTTGTGGTGTTCTAGGGGCAGAAAAATTATGCTCAATGTTATGTTCATCACAAAAAGTTTCAAATTCATGATTTTCAAATTCACCACCATGGTCACTTCTTATGGATGCAATACAAAAACCTTTTTCATTTTGGATAACTTTGGCAAGTTTTCTAAATGATTGAAAAGCATCATTTTTGTGGACCAAGAATAATGTCCATGTAAACCTAAAAAAATCATCCACAATCACTAATGCATAGTAATTCCAACCAAAGCTCATAGTTCTAGAGGGCCCAAAAAGATCCATGTGCAAAAGTTGTAAAAGTCTAGAAGTTGAAACTATGTTTTTAGCTTTAAAAGAGACCTTTACTTGTTTTCCCTTTTGACATGCATCACAAAGTTTGTCTTTTTCAAATTTGAGCTTTGGAAGACCAATTACTAGTTCTTTAGAAACTAATTTGTTTAAGTGATCCATGTGAATGTGAGCAATTCTTCTATGCCATAATCATGAATTATTTTCTTTACTCATAAAGCATTTAGCATCATTTGAGGAGATATCATCGAGACTAATCATATATATATTATTGACTCTATGACCAACAAACTTAACTTGCTTATCATCCTTTCCCTCAATTATGCAACAAGAAGAATCAAATATAACTCTATTGCCTTTATCACACAATTGACTAATACTAAGCAAATTATGTTTAAGTCCTTCAACAAGCAAAACATTATCAATAGATGATGAAGGGACCTTACTAACTTTGCCAATTCCAAGAATCTTCCCTTTGTTATTATCACCATATGTGACATGACTATGTTTCTTGGGTGTAAGGGAAGAGAACTTGGAGCCATCACCGGTCATGTGCTTGGAGCAACCACTATCAAGATACCAACTTGAGCTCTTGGTCTTCAAGCACACCTACAACACACATTCAAGTTTTAACCTTTGGTACTCAAATTGTCTTGGGTCCTTGTGTGTTAGAATTAGGCATGGTGCCTTTAGGAACCCAAACTCTTTTTATTCCAACTTTAGTGTTTATGTTCTTTCTAACATTGTAAGTTGATGCACTATGCCCTTTCCTACCACAGTGAAAGCATTTAACAAAGGGACTACTTGAAGTATTTGAGGAAACAAAGAAGTTCTTATAAGATTTTTGATGGTTGTTTGGATTAAATCCCAAACCGACTTTTTGAAACACACATTTTTGTTTTCCTAACAACACATTCAAGTTGTCTCTTCCAAAAGTGAATTTTGCAAGAGTGTTATTCAAATCTTCAATTTCTTTTTCAAAAGCTTTGTATGATAAACAAGGTAATGATATGGATGTATTATCATGTGAGGAACAAGTCATGCATAATGAATTAGCATCAATGAGTCCTAAAGTCTCATTTTCAATTTTAAGCTCATTTATCTCCTTAGTTAAAATAGAAACTTTGTTTGCCAATAAGGAGATTATTTTATTGGAAGACAAAACCATTTTTGTGAGCCTCAAAGATTCATCGTGCAATTCTTGAAAGGCGTCTTGCAATTCATCATAAGAAGGTGAAGGTTCTAGGTTAGAAGAGGTTACCTCGGTGTCGCTTTCTTCACTTTCTTCTCCTTGAGCCATGAGGCAAATATGGGCTTCTTCATTCTCTGAATCGTCGGAAGAGCTTAAGTCATTGTCCTCCCAAGCTATATATGCTCTTCTTCCTTTCCTTTCCTTAGAAGGACTTTTCTCAAACTTCTCTGTCTTCTTGAGATACATAGGACACTCCATTTTCATGTGCCCCGATTTTCCACATTCATAGCATTTTGGAGGAGTAGAGGATCCTTCTCCTTTGTGATACACTTTCTTTTGAGGGAAGGGTGGTCTTCTTTGAAATTCTTTATTCTTTAGAAATCTTCCAAATTTTCTCACAAGGAAACTAAGATTCTCCTCACTTAGCTCAACACTTTCACCATCCTTTTCACCATCTTCATCATTATCTTCAATTGTAGAGGAGGTGGCTTTGAGTGCGATTCCCTTCTTCTTTTTGTCATGCTCTTCATTTTAATTGAGCCTATTTAGTTCCAGCTCATGTTCTTGAAACTTCCCAAATAAAGTGGCTAGAGACATTGTTGATAAATCTCTTGATTCTGCAATCGCCGTTACTTTGGGTTGCCAATTCCTACTTAGACATCTCAAGACTTTGTTAATAAGATCCTCATTAGGAAATGTCTTTCCCAATGAGATAAGATGATTAACAATATGAGTAAACCTCTTTTGCATATCTTGAATACTCTCATCTTGGTTCATTCTAAATAATTCATATTCATGAGTAAGAGTGTTTATTCGAGATCGTTTTACCTCACTAGTACCTTCATGAGTTACTTGTAGGGTATCCCACATTTCTTTTGCGGTCTTGCAATTTAACACCCTAAAGAATTCATCATACCCCAAGGATGTGGTGATGATGTTCTTGACTCTCATATTGTATTGAACCTTCTTTTTATCATCATCGGTCCATTCATTTCTAGGTGTATTAATTTTTTCACCATCTTTAGTTTATGTTGGAACAAAAGCACCATTTTCAACGGCGTCCCACACATCTAAATCAATTACTTCAATAAAAATTTTTATTCTTTCTTTCCAATAGGCATAACCATCCCCATTGAAATAAGGAGGTCTGTTTATAGAAGAACCTTCATTTGAAAAACCATTTGAAGCCATCACTTCTCTTGAAGCTACTAAGCTCTTTATATAAGAGTTTAGCTCTAATACCACTTGTTACCAAGTGGCCTCAATACTCAAGAGGGGGTGAATTGAGTATGAAAACTAAGTTCGCAAATCGTTTGATAAATAATTTTCGTTGAAGCTAATTGATGATTAGAGATGATTGGATATAGAAGATAAACACTTTCACTTATAAATGCAATAGCCAAAGGTACCAATATTCAAGCAAATCAATAAAACAGTACTTAATGTAAAGAGAAGGGTTTAGAGAAAACAAACACAATGATTTATCCTGGTTCAATCACCAATCCACTTGTGATCTACGTCCAGTCCCCAAGCAACAACTTGAGATTTTCCACTATATCTTCAAGCTTCAATGGGTGCTTGACAACCACTACAACCTTGAGCACTCAACACTTTGGGATATCTCACCGTTGGAGCTTGAGTCTCTTCAACTAAGGGATACCTCACCCTTTACACTTTTGGAGGGATGCCTCACCCTCTTTACAAAGCAATAATGATAGATTGAATGAAGCTCTCACTAGAGCAGATGATTACAAATTGAAGCTCTAATATGTTCTCAAAGATTTTTCACGTTTTTACAAGAAAACAGAGCAAGAAGTGGATTTGAGGATTGATTCACATTTGGAAGTATTGGTGATCAGTTTTTAGTTCAAGGTCAACCTCAAATTAAGACCCAACTTTGGTATTTATAAGTTTCTCAATTAATAGAGCCGTTGGGGTGGTTTGGGCATGCATTTAATGCATTTAACATAGCCGTTGGACGTTGTCAGGGTTCGTGTAATAGATTACACAACTTATGTAATCGATTACATTGTTGTTCCAACGTGTTCTTGGCTTTCTGGGCTCTGTGTAATCGATTACATTATTGGTGTAATCGATTATATGGCTTCTGACTTGCTTGTAATCGATTACAATATTCATGTAATTGATTACATGACTTCTGACTTGCTGTGTAATCGATTACAATATCTATGTAATCGATTACATGACTCTTTGAACGTGTTCTTGCCTTTTTGGGCTTATTGTAATCGATTACATATACTGTGTAATCGATTACATGGCCTCTGATTTGCTTGTAATCGATTACATTACTTATGTAATCGATTACAAGGCCTCTGTTTGTTGTGTAATCGATTACAAACATCATGTAATCGATTACACTGGCCTTTGAACATATTTTTCAAGTCCAATAAAGCTTGTAAGTCATTTCTAACACCTCAAGACACTTGATTAAACATAAATCCTTTTAAGAGTGTTAGATTTAAGATTAAAACTCAAGTTTTCTTGAAAGCCATGTTTAACTTTGAAATTTTCCACTTATTTTGAAATCATATATTTGAAAAATCATTTGAGAAATCTTGAGAGCATTTAACATTAATGTTCTAAGTCTTATAACTAAATAAACATCTTGACTTCTTTCTTTGATCTTGATTTTTCCTTTTGCGCTTGATCTTCTCTTTTGCATTTGATCTTCACTTTGGCCTTTGTTATCATCAAAAACTATTTGACATGCTTTAGGGACATAAGCATTCACACCATGCTACACATCCATATCATGATCCATGTCATTCATTTGTATTAGCATATGTGACCATTGATGGGTTGAGTTACGATAATTGTAGGGAAGACTGCTTTGATCCTATGTTGGTATGATTGATGGACCACATTGATTATAGATACTTTCGGTAATGACAATAACATTGAGCTCATATGGTTAATTTTGCAATATATAATTATAAGGTTACACATATAGTTCAAGTGGGAGATTTTTGGATCATTAATCCAACATTGGCCTTATATGTGAATAATTATGTATTGTGGGCTGTCACTTAAGGTTGAGCCTAATTAAAAGTGATCTGATAAGGTTTGGATTATTTGGGTTTTAATGTATCTAATAGGATATGGGCCTTTAATGTGTAGAGACTAAAGGGTAATTCTATTTTTGCGATGGGCTAATGTAGGCTGTCACTTAAGGTTGAGCCTAATTAAAAGTGATCTGATAAGGTTTGGATTATTTGGGTTTTAATGTATCTAATAGGATATGGGCCTTTAATGTGTAGAGACTAAAGGGTAATTCTATTTTTGATATGGGCTAAAATAGAAACACCAATAGATAACCCTAGGGTTGTCTATAAAATAGGTGATGGTCCCCAGGTCACATGTATCGTTCTCATCTTTCCTAACATCCCATTATCAGAAACAAGTAGAGGGAAAGCTAAAAGGTTCTCTCAAGGAATACGTGTAGATCTGGAAGACCGAACCACACGACTGTGAAGAGTTATTGGTCATTATGAATTCAGGTACGCTTCCGCATAATTTCTGCACAATTTTCTAATGATCAACATGATTATTTTCTAGGTTATAGATGATTGTTTTCATCTAAGAGGTTTATTTCAGTTCCAATAAAACTGGCCCAAATTCACAACATCTAAAGAAAAGAGTCTTTCTTAGAAGACAAATTCCCTAACTGGGAATGTCTCGACAGATAGAAATTTGAGCAAAAGATATCTCGGAGTCCTCCCTAGGAGTATAGTAAAGATCATTCCACAACTCCCTGATAGGTAAAACAAACTCTACATATGCAACAGTAAAAGAAGAAGTAGTGACTCCATGGTGAGTCCTACTTACAGATAGAGTAATGTCACCACAATACTTTATATGCTCCGTGTCCCAATGGACACGCCAAGCATTAGCGCCTTCAAGAAATTGTAGTCTAAAGAAACCTAGTCGATCCCTTCTTGCCGCCATCGCAGTCTTCACAGACGTAAGCATAAAACAGAAATAGACAGAACAATACAATACATAAGTGAGATCCCTTACATCAATACCATCATGGCAGCAAAGAAACAATAATGACAATAAGGTCATTCACATACAACAATATCACAGAATAACAGGTATAATCATGTTATCAACTAACAGATAATTTAACAATGTATATCACAATAACATGAATACTAATCATATCACAAAATAAGTCTATTGACCATACCATAGCAATATGTATATTGACCATGCTTATGCACAACGCACCCTTTTCCTACTCCATGGAGCTAAACACAATTTCAGATAAAATGATCCAGAAGATATGTCTGTATGTCGGCCACCTCAGGCCAAGCTATAATTTTTCAATGTGTACATCAGGTATTATACTAGACATTCTACGCTAGATCGGGAATAAGAATAGTGCTTCATCGAGATCGTTGATACGTTTGCATCGGCTGCCTGTTGGGAATTTTTTGCGGATATAACACGCAGCGAAAAATAGGGATTCCCACCAAGGATCCATGCGAAAAAGCCATAATCCGAGTTTTTAAAGGATTTACCTCTTGAAGCGTGAATCACTAACACCGTAATAGAAACGATGTCCCTGCGGTATCCACACGAACAGACTCACAAATGTCCAACGTCCGCAAAGAGGAGCCTCACGTCTCTCACACAGTGCTAGCTGCGAAGAGAAGAGAAGAAACCTGTCGCTCTCTCACTCACTATTCTGTAGGTGCGGCTAGGGTTCAGAATTATGTCCCACAGTAGCCCCCTTAGCAGTACTATTTATAATAGTGACTGCCTTAAGTGAGTGTGAGCAGCAGCAAGGTAAGCTGTGCAACCCTAGACCCATCTGTTATGAGTCTGGCCCATATTTGAATCCGAGTCCAACTTAGATCCATTGCTCTAATTTTGGTCTGCTCTATGTGTTTGACCTTGCAGGTTCTTATTACGTTGGTAGTAATATTAAAATCCCATTTTAATATTACAAGCAGTGAGCGGTATCTAGCAATACATCACTGCTACCCAAGTAATAAGAATGTCAGTGATTTGACATAACCTTTTCGTGACCAATGTTTCCGTGTCGTTTAGTCCCTTTGTCAAGGTATCTAGATTGAACACAAGGCATGGAATGCGTCACCCTTGTATAGTCCAATCATTCGTTTCCTGATACTCGAGTAGACTTTGTAACAACAAATGAGATCAATATCTCATATTGACTCATTTGAGCATGGCCATGCATTTCGCAGTCTCACTCAATCAGGGGGCCCGAAGATATCGCTCCTATTATGTAGGAGTGACAAATTCCATCTAGGTCACTCACATCCCTCTCGCATGATTTGTGGTATGTCCAATAACCAACTTTATAATCACCTTGTTACAGATGACGTTTGATGGCATTAAAACACACAACTCCTCATGTAGGAATCGTAGTGATTTCAGGTCAAAGGACCACAAACACCATTGTCACTATGAGAATCGCTTATAACACTCACATAACGATCCATGTAGCGTTCTCATGGTGGGTCAGTCCAGTACATCATTACTCTAATATGTACCCATGTGAAGACTTGATATCTCATATCCATGACCCGTGAGATGCGGTCATCAGTCTCTACACATACTAGTCTCAATGTATTATTGTTGTCCTAATTAACAATAATACTTGACTAGGGACATTTAAGAATAGTGTTGTAACCAAAAGGATCTCACGATCAAGTCATCCACTTGATGTCCTATGGCATCAAACTTACTATTCTAAGGACTTTATTATGTTTATCAAAAAAGAACACAATAAATGAAATGCCTCATATATAAAATAGCATAATAGAATGTATATAAATACAAAAAATGTATTAGCCTCTAGGGCATACACCAACACTGCCACGACACAGTAGCGCTTTCTATCTGACCATATGTGGAATTCCACGTCTCGACGCCTCCAAGATCCATTATAGACCTTCACTACGCAATTCGCCCCCACACAAGGTGTAATTCAACTCCTAAGCAACAGTAGCCTTAACAGACACCGATTGACAAATAATGCATGATTAATGACTCTATGCACATTACAAACTTATATCGACTATAACTATACGTCGATATATCTGGGTTCAATTTATTAGCCTGACAGCAAATTACTGTATTTCTTAATCGCATAACATTTTTATCGTATTTTCACAATTGCGTAACACTTCTATTACGTTTTCAAATCGCGTAACAATTTTTCAACATTTTCTCAATCGCGTAAAGATTTTGAAATGTTTTCTTAATCGCGTAACTAAAAATCATCATTTTTAAATCGGGAAAGAGTTTTTCTACGTATTTTCAATCGCAAAAAATATTTTCTCCATATTCTAAGCTCAAATTAAACTTTTCTCATTTAATACCAAAATTGGACTTTAATTCCATTATTTCCTTAATAAATCACCTTTAAATAATATTTCTAACATTCTTATACAAAACCTCCTCCAAATAATATTTCCTAACATTTTTCACAAAAACTTATATCATCTAAATTAATTCAAGATATCTCAAAATCTTTGTTCTTTACTCTTAATAAAACTTTCTTAAATAAAATATTTTAAACTCCAAAATATCCTTAAAAATTATTTTCTTGCTAAAACTCTTTTGAATAATATTTTCTAATATTTTTCCAAAACTTACATTATTCTCAAAATCTATATTATTTTAATTTTAAATCAAATCCTTTTCCATTTAATTTATTAAAAATCCATTTTAACTAAAATGCTTGAAATCCCAAAATTACTCCTTAGTCCTAAATTCAATATAATAGCCGAAAATCATTTCTTAATTAGTGATAAAAATATTTCATTTCCATTTTAATTTTGTAATTCCTTAATCAAATTAATTATCAATAAACAACTAAATTCACAATTATTAAATCATTTTCATCATTCCAACTAAAACTCTATTAAATAAAATACTTCAAATTTCAAATCATCTTTTTTACTTATTTATATAATTAAAGCCAAAAATCGATTTCTTTATGAATAATAAAGTTTGTTCATCAATTTTTTAACTTGCAAAATCCTTAAACCTTATTTAGTCCCTTAATCATCTAGGTTAACATTTAATAAGCCAATTTTGCATAAAATTACCCATTTATGGGCAAAGTGACCATGAGCCTCTTGGTCTTTGGAACCAAAAATTCATTTCCTCTCAATCACAATTTATATCATACAACATGCATAGAACATCATAATCCTACTATATGAAATTCATGCATAATATCAAAATAATAAAATCACATAAAGCAATTAAACACAAACCACAAAATTATATAAACATGGTGAATAAATCCTCACATGGATTCATCACCTTCATACAAATTTGTCCCTCACCACCATAAGTGGTTGATGAGGTTAATTTCCCTCTTACCTTAGATGTAGCTTCCCAAGCTCCTTGTTTGATCCTTTCTACCAACTTTCTTCACCAAGTGAGTCTTAAAAAACCAAAGCAAACACAAACTTATTAACATCCAAAGCTAGAGTAAGACAACCATAGATCAAATATGGTCTTAGGATTTGAAAAATTAAAGAAGAAATGAAAAATCATGAACTTCACCTTAGAACCCTAGAACTTGAATCTAAAAATCAAGCTTGAAGATGATGGAATTTGGTCTTAATCACAACATCAAAGTTGCTTAGAATGATATTTAGGATTAAGTGATGTAGTTGGCTTGAATTATAAGAGATTGGAGAGTAGTTTTGGGTGAAGAGGCCGTGAGATAGAGGAGAGAAAATGAGAGAAAGTGAGAGAAAATGATGTTTAGCTTTTAGAGAAAAGATTATAGCTTTTAGAAATGTGATAGAAAAATGAAACTTAGCCACTTTAGGGACTAAGTACCCGTGAGGCTTCATGGAGAGAGTGAGAGAGATAATTTCATTTGCTACAAGCTATCACAACCACTGATTCAATCAATGGTGGATATCCTAAGCTTCTTCACTAAGCTTGCCCTCACCACTATTGATTAGATCAAGGGTGGACATCCAAAGCTTCCTCACTAAGCTTGCCCTCACCACCATTGATTAGATCAAGGGTGGATATGCAAAACTTCTCCTCCAAACTTGTTTTCTATTGGTCCATCATAAAAGTCATAGCCTCTTTAATTGACTAATCTCAAGATATTTTCTAAAAGATATTTTCCAAAATCTATTATCCAATGGATAATAGCTACTACTAGTTATTGTCCAATGGATAATAATATTACACAATAAATAAAAGCATTACCCAATGGGTAATGACATTATCCAATGGATAATAGAAAACTCAGATATAGAAAATTTTTGTCAACTGTTCTCAGTTTCGGGTTTAGTAAGTTCCCCAGCCCCTCATCAATAGTCTGAAACTTTCTGGTCTAGGAAAAAAATTTATTTTTTCAGGCCCGCCTCGACACACATACAGTCCAAAATAATATTAAAATAATCAAAATAATTAAACATTCTAAAAAATTCACAAAAATTCACAAATATTATAAAACTCATAAATATTAAGAAAAATAAAAAATCAGGGTGTTACAATGTTACTTCTAACAACCAAACCCATAATATTTACATAAATAAATAATTATAGAGAGTCACATGCTAACAATTATATGTATACATCACAGCTTCAAAAAGGGCATACTGTCATACATAACTCAAAACAAATTAAGCAAATATAAAATGTATACAAGCTCAGTCCAAAATAGCATCTATACTATGTTAGTCCTCAAACATCTTCTTCTTCCCCTTCAAAGAACTCGCATCTAGATTTACAAGGCAATACAATCGGGGTGAGAAATCAAAATTCTCAGTAGAAGTATTCTAATAACAGTATTTTATACAATCATATAGATTACTCAACCATTAAGTTAACACTTCAATCACATAAGTAGGCAATTGCCCATACAATTGCAATGTCATGATTTCATGTCATGACGGCAACTGCCCTATACAATTGTCATGCCATGCCTAATTATGTCTAATGAGTATGTCTATGCAAGTCCTAAAAGTGAATACAATTTAAAGATGTCATTAGCCCTCAGACGTATTAAGGATATTACCCACCTCAACTACTCTAGGTTATGTTATGATATGCCATGAATTATCAGGTATAGTGAGGATATGACTCACCTATACTATGCGTCAAATACAAACAGAGGATATTACTCACCTCCACTAACCAACAATCATAATGAAGAATTACTTACCTCAATGTAACGAGGAATTACTTACCTCACTGTGCAAAAAATATAAAGAGGATATTACTCACCTCCTTACTCGACAACATAATGAGGATATTACTCACCTCAATATATTTCACAATGGATAGAGAGGATATTACTTACCTCCACTATCCAACAAACACATAAAGAGGATATTACGCACCTCAATATGTTTCACAAACATCTCATGCAATACAATTACTAATTACTTCTCATAATTAGCCTCACTATTGATTTATAAGTAATTCAAAACTTACTTCATCAAATACTCCTAAAAGAGTCTCACTACTCATTAAGAAGCATAAAAGAAAGCATCACATAAGTAAGCCCCTTCATTTTCCTCAAATAGAGGCTTTGTTCTATTCTGTCCAGCGAAGGGCGCTCAAACGCTTCTCATAGGGCACTTAGGTGCTCGGGTGGTAGAGTGTCTCTCCTATTCTTACCAGCGATGAGCGCTCAGGCGCTTTTACAAGGGTGCTTAAGCACTTCCCGCATAGCAACACGCGAGTTCCTCCTTGGGTTGAGGGCACTCAGGCGCTCTACTCAGGGTGCCTAGGCGCCGGTCGCCCAAAACAAAATCTGTAGAGTTTTATAGATGGAGATACTGTTCCATTGAGTAACATAGGTGCTCCACACCCTCAAATCTCATTCCACTTCGTTTCTTACCTCAAGTCAGATCCATTAACATACTAAAACTCTTAAACCACTTTAATTTCATTCAATCATACAATTTTGTAAATCAAACTTCGATCTAAACCTAAACCCCCAAATATGACCTAAAAGGGGACTAAGGCATTCAAGTGGTGATAAATTCATCTTTAAACTTCCATCAAACCAATTTTTATTCAACTAAGCCATCCTCAAGATCCTCATCAAGGTTCAACTTAAGGAAAAAAAATCATACTTCAAGACCTCATTCCCTCATCAAGCCCCTCATGAACCAAATAAAGAAAATGGAAGCAAGAAGTTAAAATTAGGTTTCCCTTTACCTCAATGGCCAAAAATGATGTCTGAGAGTAGCTCCTCTCCACCACCAAACTCTTCCTCCTCTTGGTTGGTTGAATATCTTCCTCTAGCTTCCTTCTTGGCCTTTCCCTTTTGTTTTTCTGCTAGCAACAGAAAGAAAAGATGGGAATAAGATAAGAAATATCTCACTTTGGTCTTTAAAAAGCTAGGTAGCAGAAAAGATGAAGGAGTCGTGTGCTCCTTTGTCACTTAAGTGACTTCCGAAAACCCCGATATGTTAAGAACACTTAGTTTTCACCAAAACCAATTTTCTAACTTCCAACAAGTTTTAAATAAATCTTAAGATTCATCAAAAATCTTATTTCACCATTTCCATAATTTTACATTTACCTTCTTGTAACCTAGACAGGATGGACAGGGGACTTCTTTCACAAGAGAGAATCTTCCCCTTCTTCCCTGAGGATTCCGACAAGGCAGTGCTCTTCCCTCTAGGGAGCACCTTCTGGGGCTATTGGGCAACGAACATCAGTGCCATACAGTTTCAAAAACCCAGCGAAAGATAAGGAAACTCATATTGAACTAAGTCGAGTAGTAAAAACCATCTTGGGAGGTTTCACAGGTGGTGGTGATTCTGTGAACGCCAGGAAAAGGGCCCTCGGGCGATGATGAGGATAACGCCCCTCTTGAAAACTAAGACTGAAAAAGGATAAAAAAAATTTCCTTACCAATCTCATTTTCTGATGAGGACTATGAAAATATCATCCTGGATCACGATGATCCTATGGTCATCACTGGAATCATCACCAATGCCGATGTCCGCAGAATGTTCATGGATAAAGGGAGTTTAATAGATATCATATTCTTAGACTTGTTCAATAAGCTAGGACTACCAAAGGAAGATTTGATCCCGTATACTGGAGAACTGATCGCGTTTGTAGGCGACAAGATCTCCCCGATTGGATACATGGAGGCCCATTTGACCCTAGGGAAGGCCCTTCTATTCAAAACTATTAAGGTAAAATTCCTATTGGTCGACTATCCCTCAGCTTACAAAGTCATACTAGGATGTCCTTCGCTCAACGCCTTTGGGGTGGTGATCTCCACCCCGCACTTGTCCATGAAGTTCTTAGATCAACAAGACAAGGTGTAGCTATCAAAGGAGACCAAGCGATGATGAGGAAATGCTATAATGAAATCCTGAAGATTACTAAGAAACCACATACCATGAATCAACATAACGATTCAACCCCGATCATTACAGACGTAGCTAGCATCCTCTTGACCGAATTGTACATACATGAGGAAATCTGCGGCACATACCCACAACCTGACGGCAAGCTCCAGTCCCTTTAACTCGGCATCAAATTGGACCAGGTGACCAAGATTGGGGGACAACTTAGTCCAGAGGAGAGATCCTAGTTAATCAAAATCTTGAAAAAAAACTAAGACCTATTCACTTGGACTTCTGCTAACATGCCAAGTCTAGACCTGAACTTTATCTACCACCGACTTTTCGTCAAGAAAGATGCAAAATCGGTGGCCCAACACAAAAGGAAAGGTAGACCCGAGAGTAAAAAGTAATACAAAAATAGGTGAAGGAACTCTTAGACGTTGGGTTCATCAAAGAAGCCTCCTACACCACTTGGCTCTTCAACATAGTCTTAGTCAAAAAGGCCAGCGATAAATGGCATATGTGCGTTGATTTCACTAACCTGAAAAAAGCTTGTCCAAAAGACCCTTACCCACTCCTTAACATTGACAAGCTAGTTGATAACTCATCCAGATTTAGGTTGCTCTCCTTCTTGGACGCATACTCCGAGTACAATCACATCCCTATGAATTCAGAAGATGAAGAAAAGACTGCCTTCATCACAAAGATAGGGACTTACTGCTATCGGGTGATGCCATTCAGACTTAAAAATGTTGGGGTGACTTACCAAAGGATGATGAACAAAGTCTTTGAAAGGCAGATCGGTAAGATATTGGAAGTATATATTGATGATATGATAGTCAAAACAGTGTAAACCGGTAGTCATGTCAAGGACTTGGAGGAAGTATTTGCCGAGGTTCAAAAGCATAACATGCGATTAAACCTGGAGAAATACACTTTTGTAGTACAGGCTGGCAAATTTCTAAGGTTCCCTACTAATAAATTGAGGAATTGAGGCCAACCTAGAAAAGTGTCAAGTCGTGCTCAATATGCATAGCCCTCAATCTGTCAAGGAAGTGCAGTAACTCACAGGCCAGATTACCGCCCTTACATATTTCCTAGCCAAAGCCGATCAGAAGTCCTTCCCGCTTTTCCAAACTTCAAAAAAGGGGATGAACTTCATGTGGACCCCGAAGTGTGAGACTGTGTTCTAGGAACTGAAGAAAATGTTGTCCACCCTCCCCATCTTAATAAGACCGGACCTTGACGAAACATTGTACATCTACCTCTCTATCAGCAACAAGGCGGTTAGCTTAGCTTTGATGAGAGAAACTGACGAAGGTCAGAGGCTAGTTTACTTCATTAGTAAAGTCCTCCAGGTTCTCGAAACCCATTACCAAAAAATTGAAAAGCTAGCTCTGGTGCTGGTAATCACTACGAGAAGCCTAAGGTAATATTTTCAGTGCCATCCTATTGCAGTAAGGACTGATCAACTAATTAAGTAGGTACTACACAAGCCAGATCTTGTAGGAAAAATAATCGTATAGTCGGTAAAGCTCTCTGAGTTCGTGATTACCTATGAGCCGAGACCAGCCATGAAAGCTCAAGTATTATCCGACTTCCTAATAGAACTCACCTCGGACTCTGGCCACCCTTGAGCACACTTCTGGACTATCTACGTCAATGGGTCCTCGAATCCCAAAGAGAGTGGAGCCAAAGTCATCTTGGAAAGTGAAGTTGGCCTCGTATTAGAATATTCGTTAAGGTTTGAGTTCCCTATATCTAACAACTAGGCAAAATACGAGGTGTGCATATTGGGCATGAACTTGGCCAAGGATATAGGAGCTAAAGACATAGTCTTATGGAATTATTCATAGTTGGAAACTACTCAAATAAAAGGGGAATACCAAGCCAATGAACCCCTACTACATAAGTACTTGGCCAAAGTGTAAAAACTGATGGAAAATTTTGACAACGTCAAAGTAGAACATATCCCAAGGGAACATAATTCCAGGGCTGACATTCTGTCAAAGTTTGCCAATACCAAAGGTCCAGACAATAACAGGTCAGTGATCTAGGATATCTTACATTTCCCTAGTATCATAGACCTCAAAGTCCTGCTACTAGAAAGCGAGGAAACTTGGATGACTCCTATATTAGCCTACCTCCACGGCGGTGTGCTTCTTGAGGATAAAAAAGAAGCTTGAAGATAGCAGCCTGATATACTATTTATGATAATCAATTATACCGTAGAGGCTTTTCTTCCCCCTTCCTTAAATGTCTTAGCCCTAAGGGGACATAATACGTCTTGTCTAAAATCCATGAGGGAAGCTTAGGGCATCATCTCAGGGACAAGTCCTTAGCTCGCAAGGCGTTAAGAGCAGGATATTATTGACCCACTATGGAAGCCAACTGCAAAGAGCACATTCAAAAATGCAACCAATGCTAGGGCCACTCAGATGTCTACGTGGCACTACCAGAAGAGTTGTCAACAATATCAGTTCCCTAGCCTTTCTACCAATGGGGAATGGACATCTGTAGCCTTTTCCTTCAAGCACCAGGGCAAGTTAAATACTTAGTAATGGCCATTGATTACTTCACCAAGTGGATTGAGGTTGAATAATTGGTTATGATCACCTTCACGTAAATCCAAAAGTTCACCTACAAGAATATCATTAGCATATTTGGAATCCTGGAGTTGATAATCATAGACAATGGAACCCAATTCATAGATAAGAACTTCAAAGACCTCTTAGCCAATTCAAAATCAAATAGCATTTCACCTTAGTCGAACACCCAAAGACCAACGGGTAAGCCAAAGCTGCTAATTGTGTTATACTTTAGGGGATCAAGAAAAGACTA
Organism: Ormosia semicastrata; assembly: GCA_029884595.1. Classification (NCBI taxonomy): domain Eukaryota; kingdom Viridiplantae; phylum Streptophyta; class Magnoliopsida; order Fabales; family Fabaceae; genus Ormosia; species Ormosia semicastrata. Next base: position 102,161,075 of record JAQQTO010000063.1, read on the forward strand.
GATGATGCCAAAGGAAACTGGGTGGAACAACTCAATCATGCCCTATAGGCATATCGAACCATACCACACTCCATCACGGGCGAAACTCGCTTCAAGTTAACCTATGGTTGCAGGGCCATGATTCCGGTGGAGATAGAAGAACTAACCTCGAGGAAGTAAAGTTTCTCCGAAGAAACTAACCAGGACTTTATCCACCAAGAACTTAACTTACTCGAGGAACAATATCGTCTTGCACACATTCGGGAAGCAACCCTTAAGTAGAGGATTGCCATATGGTACAATTCCAAGGTAATCTCATGCCAGTTTAACCTGGGCGACCTCGTGCTAGGCAAGGTAGACATTGGAGGAAGAAATGCAAGAGACAAAAATTAGCTCCCAATTGGGAAGGTCCTTATAAGATTACATCTAAGATCAACACAGGGGCCTATACTCTGGAAACCCTCTCGGGCAAGGCAATCAAAAACTTCTGGAATGTTGACAAGCTGAGAAGATATTATAGCTAAGAACAATGTTAATTTACAACTCTTGCCATGTAAGAAGCACACTTTGACATCAATAAATTGTCGTTTCTTCATCATTATTATCTTGTCTCAGAGCGAGTACCTCAACTGTGACCCTAAGTCCCTAAGTATTTTAGTTCAATAATGTCAATGACTAATATCCCGACAGAGACCTTGAGTCCCTGGATACTTGGGCCTGTTACAACCCACAAGGTCACCACGCCTTGCTGAGGTCCGAGGAATATAAAGTCCAAAAGGATCAGATATTCTGACATCCTTACTTAATGGCCAAACTGGGGAAGCCACTTGAACACCCTATGGGGTCAAGTAGAGCATTCAAGGGTTCTCGCCCCATACCCAATTGAGCATAACCTTAACCTATAAACCCACCACAGTTTACAGAGGTAAAGCATAATCGACTGTCACCCTGGATCGTGGACCTCATGTAACACCCTGGCTCTGATACCAACTAATGTAACATCCTAGCTAGGGCATCACATTTCTGACTTCCGACTCATAATTTGAAAATAAGTTCGCACAAAGTTTGAGTTATAAAAAATGGGTTTCAAAATTTCTTCTTTACTGAAACGTAAATTTACTGAAAATATTAGGTAATATTGAAAAGCATATTTCAACTATTCATTATGTAATATTGACACCAATTAATATCACAATTTAAAGAGAAATATAAAATTAACAGACTTATTTTTTTTGACAGTAGCAAACCCCATGACGGGTCCTACTTAATAGCACGGTACAACACTAACGAGAAACTTTAACATACTTATTTCTTTTTCTGTCCATCTTGATGCATCAGACATCTGTTCCTTTGTCAACACTGCACACCTTCGAGTCCTGAATGTCCACTCCTTATTATTATCACCAATCTCAGAGTATCCATCGCCCATTATGTCTAAGACAACTCGATCCTTCTATTATTTGATTTTAATAGTACAGACACAACAAAACAATATAACAAAGAGGTGAGATCACCTACACCAATACCAACATAGCAGCACATAGATAACATAAATAGCTATATCATACAGATAGATCATACCATAATCATGCTATTAGCATTAATCAACTATCATCATCTAATCATTTATCAGTTCAATCATCATCCAAGTACTCAAAATAATTGTCATAACCAATAACCAATATTTCCCAATTAATATATCACACAGATATAAATGCTCAGATTTATACATATGTACAAAGACTCATTTTATCAAAAACGACTCCATGGAGGTTTTCACAATTTCGAGAAGAATGCTCTGATTAATTGTCAGCCTTAGCCCAAAGACAATCTCCTAGTCGTTGAAAAGAATCTTGTTCTTGTCGAATATCGTCAATGCATTGCAACGGACTGCTTCACCAAGTGGCACAGGGTACTGTAACACCTCAAATTTTAAACTATGTTGCAAGAGCTGACAGAATTACACTACTTTGTGTTTTCTGTGCATTATAAAAAGTAATTTGATTATTCCGATACTATTTGTGATTATTTTGTGTGATTTGCTCCTGGTCAAGAAAATAATAATCGTCGGGGAAAATTCTTGTCGATTATTTAGAGACGGGGATCTTACTTAACCCGAATCGAGTAACACGTAAAAGAATTTATTAATTTTTAGAATTTATCGTAAAATAATTCTATTTCTTGATAAATGTATGTTGCTTGATGCATAGCTGTTATTGCTATGAATTATTTTGACCTGGTATAGTTTAAGTTGCCATTATACTCAACCGACCAAAATTCTGGGATTTCCAATTCGACCAAAAATTCTGGAAATCCCAATCCGACAGAAGTTCCTCAATATTTTCCCAAATGGCTTTCATTTCAAAACCTGTTTCGACAAATAGAACTCGACAATTTCTTTTGAGAATAGATTCTTGTCGATACTAACTTCATTTCAAGCCTATTCCGACAAACAAAGCTCGACAGTTTTATGAATATACTCCTGTCGATAGACTCGGTCTTTCTCAAGCCTTACAGGGATCCAAAGATCAATCTCACGTAACTCATTCGACAATCCAAGATTTTTGAAGGTCTTGACATCGACAGAATTTGGACAAGATCCAAACACTTTGGAAGAAATTTTCCTAACATTTTGATTCCGTCAGATTTAAACGAGTGCAAGCATAAGTTAAATAGTGAGTTGAATCCGACACCTTCAGACCATTTTCCGACAATATACTCGGTAATTCGACAGAACCCAAAACACCTCAAAAATTGGATGAAACTGATTCTCAATTCTTGAATCAGAAATCAAAGATTTTGGCTGTTATGGCTGCCTCTTCCGACAAAGACCATCTTTTCGACAGAAGATTATCTATTCAAAAACATGGAAGACGTCGTCGGATTCGACAAAGGCATTTGGACGTTCTTTTATTGAGAGAATCGATTAAGGAAAACAATTTGGTTCTCCTTTTCTCTCAAATCTTGTCGGACGATTCTCCAAATCAAAATGAAGATGACTGCTATGTAATCGACTTAACTGATGATAAATAGTACTACTATTCATTGTCGAACACTATTTTATGTCGAAGGTTGCGCATTGTTGGACAAACACTTATCGTCAATTTTATCTTCAGACCATTTAGGACAATGTTAATATCGTCGAATTTGATTTCTCGATCATTTAGGAGAATGCTAAAATACGTCGAATTTAATCTTACTATTTGGTACCATGTTAAAATCCGTCGAATTGGATCTTTTGATTATTAAGTACCAAGTTAAAATTTGTCGAGTGAGATGCTAGTATCAGTTAAGTGAAAATGTCAATATTCGTCGAGTGAGGATGCTCATGTCTGTTGAGTCAGAATGTCAATTTCCGTCGAGTGGGAATACCAATGTCCGTCGAATTTGAATGATAATGTTCGTCGAATTATGGTGCTAACGACCGTCGAGTAAGAATTCCTGATTTCAGTAGAAAACTTCTCTAATGTCAAAATCCGTCGAATTTGATCTTCTAATCATATAATATTTCGTCGATTCGACAATTGGAAGATTTCTTCAACGTTAACACCCGTCCGACGAATTAGGATTCTGTTGACCTTTTAAGTTCATTCGACAATTTTGATCTTCGTTCGACAGAATTTCCATCCGACAGAACTTGATATTTAGCCATTCTTGGAAAATAACGTTCTCCCATTTTACATCATTCTGTCAGGTTGATTTTCATCGAAAAATTACCTTTGAAACTCACGTTCATGCAGCATATTGGAGGGGTTCTACGTCGGCCACGTAGCAGCTTGGAGGAGGTTCTACAAGCTTCTTGAACAATCTAAAAGCCTTGAAAGTCAAAAGAATGACATCAGCCACGTGCATTCAGAAGTAGATATTTTACTTCATGTAAATTCTAATTTTATTTAAGCTTATCCCAAGGCAGCAGCTGTCCTTATGCAATCAGAATTTGGATAATTACTCACGTAAAGCATTCCAAATTTCACAAGAAAATCACATGGCCAGCAGCTTTTCCCGAATGTCCTCACTCTTCACTTTTCTACTTCTCAAACATAAATTCATTTCTCTCAAAGTTCCAAAGGAAAACTCACGCCTCTCTCTTTCATTTTCTTTTCTTCCAATCGGTCACCACTTAGAACTCACACCATCCATCCTTTAAAACATTCATCTCTTGGATTTTGTTTTGATTCAAAGCCTACTCTAATCCTTTCTTCTTCATAAGGTTTTGCCACAAAACCCATTCTATCTTGTTCAAAGCTTTTTCAACCTTCTTCCTAAAGAGGAGGTGAACAAAGTCTCAAAGAAAGGAGGAAAGCTTAGAAAGCTTGAATCATCTATTTTCTATCTTGTTCTTCAAAGTTCAAGTTTGAAGCCTTGAAGAAGCTCTTGGTGGAGGGAGTTTGTTTGAAGGAGACATACAAGGAGCTTTGGAGGTTCTTCAAGAGGTAAGAGGGAGATTTAACCTCACCAACCAAGTTTTGGTGGTGTGGAGATGGTTGTGTATGGTGAAAAACCCCTAAGGGTTTATTCACTTATTGTTTAATTTCTTCTTTAGTTGTGATTGTGTTATTGGTGATTTTATGTTGGTGATTGTGATGTTTATGGCTTTGAAAATTATGATTGCAAGTGTGATAATATGTTTATTATTTTGATAAATATTGGTATGTATGAAACTGAATGCATTTAAGTGTATGTGTAAATTAGGATGTGAATAATATGATGGATTAACCGAGAATTTAGAATTTGAAAGAAAAGGAATTGAATTTGGAAGAGTTGAATACAAAGAAGATGAAATGATTTTGGAGAAACAATACAGATTATGATTTTAATTTTTGTGTTTAATGGGGACATGTTGTAACTATTGATTTTTGAATGGTTATATTGTAAATATGATTTTATAAGGGACTATTTAGTAAATATGGTTTTTGAGAGACTATTTCATAAATATAATTTGTATGAGAAACTATTTCGTAAATGTGATTTTATGAAGGACTATTTCGTCAATAGGAATTTTATGAGGGATTATGTTGTAAATTATGAATTTTATGAAAGATTATTTCGTAAAAAGGAATTTTATGGAAAACTATTTTGTAAATATGAATTTTTGAAGGACTATTTTGTAAATATGAATTTTATGAGGGATGATTTCGTAAAATATGAATTTTTAAGGGACTATTTTGTGAATATGAATTTTATGAGGGATGATTTCGTAAAATATGAATTTTTCAAAGAACTATTTCGTAAATGTGACTTTTATGAGGGACTATTGTGAAAATATTATTTGGATGAGGATTATTATGCAAATATGAAAAATGAAGTTGAGTTTTGGTGTTAAGCGAGAAAACTAGTATTCTTGATTTAAAACGTGTGAAGAGTATTTTATGTGATTGAGAAATGATAAAAATTGATACGTGATTTGAGAAAATGCGAAAAATATGATTTCGCGATGAAATTACAAGATAATAATATTGTTGGGCCTATATGAGGACCCCGAATATGAGATAAAGAAAAATTGAATTGAGAAGATGAGAGAATGAATTGAAGCTCGAGAAAGGTGCATTGGAATGTGCATTGAAAAAGTCCGAGTGGTGAATAAGACGATTGTCGAAAGAAGGAAAGAACACATCTCTTGAGTGGGTGCGATGTGCGTAGTGTAGGTCACTCGTTGACCTTGGGGGCATCGGGGTGCGGGTTGCCTACAATGGACAGAGAATAAAGCTTCTGTACCGTAGGTTAGACCGATGCAACACACCGATGATCAGGACCAAGACACTATCCATAATCGAGATCGATAAAGACGTGATGCATATGCTAGATGTGCAAATGATAAATGAGAAAAGAGAATGAGCACGTGGTCCGAGGCATGTTGTGCGTGACAGATTCTTTTCGATCACTCTTTCCGACCGAGTTTTAGCTCCATGGAGTAGGAAAATTGAGTCTAGGTACATGAGTCTAGATGCATACACAGAGATACTGAGGGTATTATCATAATTATTGATTTTGATAACTGAATTATTGAATAAGTGAATATTGATAAAGACATGGATATAATTATGAATTATGATGATAAATGATGTTGGTAGCATAATTGAAATTATGTATGATGTGTTGATATGAGATATGATGTGTGTTTGATAAATGATATTGATGATATAATTGTAATTATGTATGATGTATGATATGAGAATTTGTATGTGTTTATCTTCATTGCTACCATACTGGTATTGGCGTAGGTGATCTCACCTCTTTGTCTGTCTATTTCTGTATTGTATTTATAATTGTAAAGAGATTGAACAAGACGTTGAGTGAGAATGCAAGAAAGATCAGATTTTCGAGAAGGAAGTTGAGTTCTAAAGAGATGGAGATGCTGAGTTTTCGTAAGGTATATGGGAACCAAAAGCATAGTACGTCGAGCTGGATGGAAAATGTGTTTCTCACATAAACTGTAATAGGGGGCTTACTCTCGTACTCCGGGTACGGTTAGTATTATATATTTTGTGTCAAGTTGGATTCCTCCCTGTTGAGGAGTCTGAGGAGGACCCGTTTGAGGGTTCTGCATGTTTAGAGTTACTTGGGCATTATGTAATTTAATTAATGTGTAAATATTTTTAGAGTCCAGTTTGTAAATATTAAAGTGTGACAATACTACGACTTATACATATAATGTAAAATTAGATTGTGATGATGTTGTAATGTTTTAATTTTCGCTAAGTTTATCTTACTATCATCAAGAAATTTTATAACTCGTATTTATATTACAAGCACGAATCATAAAAAAAGGGTAATTTGGTAAATGAGCAACATGAAGTGTGACGCCCTAAGGAGGGTGTTACAGGTACTCGCCAGCTGTCCACTGGTCGACCGCCGCGCCTCGACGCCCCCAAGATCCATCATAGACCTCACTATCAATTCTCATTCCCTCTTCAACCACAGGGGCCATAATAGCTATTAGCTATCTTTTATACAATGCACGAGTTTATCAGTGCAAGTCCAACCCCAACGGGCCAAATCTTTTCAATTTCATTTGTACAATGCACGAGTATATCAGTGCAAGTCCAACCCTAATGGGCCAAATCTTTTCAATGCATGTATAATGCACCAAATCCAAATACGGGCATCTCTTTCCAATGCATATAAAATGCACTAAATACCAATCATAGGCAAAACACGTCACTCTCTCATACAGTGTCCATACACTGGTTAAACAGTAATTATACTGTATTTTTAACACAAAATCATGTTATCATGTTTTCATAGTTATAAAACACTTTCACGTATTTTCACAAGATTGCGCAACATTTTCATTATGTTTTCACAATTCCAAAATGTTTCTGTTACGTTTTCAAAATATCGTAACACTTCATTACGTTTTCAAAATTCTGAAACGTTTCTGTTATATTTTCACAATACCGTAAAAATATTCTATTACTTTTAAATCACATAGTGATTTTTCAATAATACGTCAAATATTTAAACTCACGTAAAATATTTAAATGTAATTCAAATCACGTAGAAATATTTTAACATATTTTAAATCGCATAGGAATATTTTACTATATTCTAAATCATTTTTAAGATACGTAAATCATTTTTCACCACAATTCTATTACGAAAAATATTTCTTAACCTTCAAAAATTTCATTTCATCTTTTCTCAAAATATTATGACTTTGTACTTCATTTTTCACATTTTCTTACTCAAGAAAATCTTTTTCCACGCTTTCTTTACTCAAGAAATTCTTTTTCAAATATAATCCACAAAATTACTTTTCCATTGATATAAATCAATGTTTCAAATCTTAAAATTTCCAAACGTACTTCAAAACTTGAAAATAAGTTATACTTGAGTAAATTCTCAAAATACCATTATATTCTCTATTTTTCCCCAAATCATTTCCAAATTAACCTACTTCAAAATAAATTGAAGTTTGAAAATATTTTCGTTTACAAAACTTAATTTTTCAAGTGAGTAAAATACTCTGATTCCCTTTTCAAATTTCTTGTATTAAATCAATTATATTTTCACTTGAAAAATTACTTTGTTTCATCAAAATCTAGGTATTACTATTTAAAAAATTATCAAAATATTTTTCCTTTTAAATTGATATGGTTTTACACAAACAAAACTATTAAAGTTTTATTTTCCAAACCAAAGTACCGATTGGTCATATAACAAACCCATTTGTTCAAATTCATTTTCACTTTCTTTGCAAATCTTTTTTCATTCTTAGTCAAAAATCTTTTCCTTAATATATATTTTCTCAAAATCACTTTTTATTGATCTAGTCCTACAAAATCATATTGAGTTGTTTTAATTATTGTTTCTTAACTTTAAATTTTCTAACGTTTTCCAAAACCCAAATAAATTCTTCGTGAGTAAATTTAAGTTACAAACATTTTCTTTTATATTTCTAAATCACTTCTAAAAATTGATTCTTTTTAAATTAATTTGAAGTTCAATACTTTCAATCTTCTTTTTCTTTTATTTATGAAAATTCCACTTCACTTAATTTATAACACTTAATTCCCTTTTCAAAAATCCTTATTTGAAAATTCTTGTATTTCATAGCATCAAAACATTTTTCTAAATTATCAAAACCTTATAGATGGTCATTGGAACCATGAAATATTTTTCTTCTAACTTAAATAAATTCCATTCTTGTTTCTACACAAAATAAATTAATAAAATTTCATTCTAAAATTTGTGTTCATGTTTTCTTAAAAAAAAAACAAACCTTTAGTTCATTTTCCATACTCCTCAAATCAATCCAATTTTATTCTTCCATAAACATATTAATTTGTAAACACCTATTTTGAGGTGTCTTGGCCGAAATTCTCATTGTTTTAGGAATCAAAATTTAATTTCCTTATTCTTGAAAAATTTTAACATTGACCCTCATTAGGGGCATCAAAACCGTAGCTCTTCCTTGGCCATTGGAACCAAGATCAATTTTTTTTCCATCCACACATTATGGCATACATATATATATTTCATCATAAATATCACAAACATGCCATATACTCATCATGCATATTATAAGTATACTATCAAAGTCATAAAATCATGCAAAGCATATTAAGCATAGATAAAAATAATCAAAGCATAAGAAAATAAATCAAAGCTCATAAACATACAATTAATTATTACATGACCATGGATTGGAATCCTCACATGGATTCACCATCCATCAAATATAAGATCATCTCTCACCACCATACTTGGTTGGTGAGATGGATCTCCCTCTTACCTCTTGAAGATCCTAAAGCTTCTTGATTTTGCTTCTCTTTCAAGTCCTTCAACACCAAGGGCTTCTCAAATTCAAAACAAAATACATAGAAATTAGTATACTAAGCTTGATTAAGAGGAACCATGGATCAAACATGGTTTAGATCATGAAAAAGAAGAGAAGAAATGAAGTCTTCTTATACTTCATCTCAAAAACCCCATAACTTTGTTCTTGAAGAAAGTCCATGAAGATGAATGATTTAGAGAAAGTCTCCAACATGAAAGTTACTTAGAATATCATGTAGATTCAAGATCTATGGTTGGATGAAATTAAAAGTGATGGGTGGTGCTTTTGGTGGTCATGGCCGAACCATTTGGTGAGAAAATAAAGGAAAATGGTTGTTTTGTGTTCTTGGCTTGGTTGAGTGATGAAGATGAATGATTTAGAGAAAGTCTCCAACATGAAAGTGTTTTGAATTGATGAGAGGATTCAAGATATGTAGCTAGATAAAATTATGGAAGATTGGAAATGGTTCCATGGGTGGTGACCGAATGCTCAAGGAAGGAAAGAAAATGGTGTTGTTCTTGGTGTTCTTGACAAATTGGAAGAGAGAGAAAAGAGAGAATGAGTTAAGTGTTATAAAATGTGATACAAATGAAATCAAATGGCTGAATTGAAGTGGGCAGCCGTAGCATTGCATGGAGAGAAAGAAGAAAATAATTTTGCTTTAGGAAAATGACCAATAATTGGTCAAGACATCTAATTAATGTCTTCAAGCTTTTTCTTTAGCCTAAAAAGGCTACTCCAACATGTCTCAACATGTCTCTTCTTCTTTCTTGCTTCTCCAACCGTTCCCCCCTCTTCATCATGCAATCCAAAGGAAACAAACAAAACAATAATGGTCATATTGACCATGACAAACAATAATGGTCATTAATTTAGTTTGCATGGCTATTATTGGTGGTTCAAGAACCATGTAAAAGTCTCCCCAAGCTGCATGAAAACCGTGTGGCTCCTTGAGTATTTTAGGGAATTAATTGTTCTCAATTTTTACCTAATTGCATGCTAATTAATTAGGTAATTAGTTAGGTTAAATTTCCTAACCAATCTTAACTAACATTCTAACTATATAACTAATTAATTAACATATTATTTCACATATTATAATCTCTAATTAAAATTAAGATATCTAATTAAGAATTAGATTATAACAATTTAATATTTAATTTAGTTTACTTAACTTGTTAATTAGGCCATTAGATTAATCAAATTAGGCTTAATTAGTTACTAATCAAATCATTGTTGACTTCATCTTTTCTTTAGCCTAAAAAGGCTACTAAAAAAATTGTCTCCTCCTTGTCCAAGCACTCCAAAACCGTCCCCCCTTCCATAATGCATGAAGTTGTCATCTTTTTTTTTTATACAATTATTTGAAGCATTCCTAGCCATTAATTAATTCAATAGTTAGGATTTAGGCAGACTTTTAATTTAGAAGACTTAATCTAAGCCATTAGATCCTTCTCCTTTAAATTCTAGCCATTAGATGTGTCTCCAAAATAAAGGGTCAAGATTACTTCTTCTTACTTTTAATCCAAGGGTCATAATTAGTCTTTGCTACTTTTTAAGACCAAATCTCCACCCTTGATTAATTCTTCATCCAATGGTCATAAATGGTCTTTGTCACTTTTTAAGACCAAATCTCCACCCTTGATCAACTCTAAATCCAATGGTTGTAAATGGTCACTTTATATAATTAATTTTACACCGTTGATTAAATCTACGGTTGATATTGAAGCTTGCCTAACTAAGTTTATTTTCACACCATTGATTACATCAATGATGATTATCTTATGTTTCTTTATTAAATTTATTTCTTAACCGTTAATTGAATCAATAGTGGATATCCAAACCACCAATGTTGACTTAAGCAATATAATTTCTATTTTTATCTACTAAAAATCCCACGAAAGAATATATTTACTGTATTTTTATCTTCCGATAAATAAATACAGTACAAAACAAATTTTCTAAAATTGTTTCCGGATTCAGGTTTAGTAAGATCCCCTGTCTCCATCTAAACAGTACAAATTTTTCTATGCGTAAAAAATTTTTCACTTTGCGGGACCCACTTGGGCCCACGTATGGCCACCTAGGCCCACAAACACCTCGTGGGGCCCACAAACAGAAAAAAATTCAAAATCACACATAAAATCATAAAAATTAGAAAATGTATGAAAGTCAAGTCAGATTGTTAAAAATAATTAACAGTCAAGAGAAATAAATACAGAAAGATTTTTCCCGGCCCGGAAATTATTATTTTCCTGACACGGAGTAAATCACTCAAAACGATCAAATACGCTGACGGAATAAACAAAATAATTTTACAGTATCCAGAAATTACTAAACAGTAAAATTCTGTTAGCTGTCAAAATTACTATTTATAGGATAGGAAATTTTGGGGTGTTACACCTCACACCCAGAGGCTTCCATGTCATGCACATTAAATGAACCCAACCACTGAAATTCGAGCTTCAGATTCATCTCTGTGGGCAAGATGTGTGTTCGTCCAAGTTAAACGAACCCAACTGCTGAGATTTGAGCTTTAAGCTTCAAACTTATCTCGACGGGCAAAACGCGTGCTTGTCCAAGTTAAATGAACCCAACCATCGATATTTGAGCTTCAGACTCATATTGATAGGCAAAATGTGTGTTTGCCTAAGTTAAACAAACCACACTACCAGATTCGAGCCTCAAACTCATCTCAGCGGGAAATACATGTTTGTCCAAGTTAAATGAACTCAACCGCCGAGATTCGAGCTTCAGACTCATCTCGGGTAGTAAGATGCGTGTTCGACCAGGTTAAATTTGAGCTTTGTGTTAGCCATAGCAACCATCACCTAAGAGAGGGGGTGAATTGGGTGATTATAAATTTTTAAAACACCATTAAGAAATTAAGCATTTTGAAGTAGTCAATTAATAAATGCAGTGAAACATGCATAAATTACATTAATATAGAATATAAAAGGTGTAGGGAAAAGAGAATTAAACTTAAGAATTTATCTTGTTTCAGCCACTAACCACTTGTGGCATACATCTAGTCCTTAAGTGAATCACTCGAGATTTTCCACTAAACCTTCAAGCTTGTACAAGTGCTTCAAAACCTTTACAACCAAGAGCACTCAACACACCTCTGGGATGCCTCACCCTTTGTGTTTGAGCCTCAAAACAAGGATAGATCACCTTTTATAACTTTAGAGGGATACTTCACCCTCTTTACAAATAAGGGATACCTCACCCTTTTATCTCTTTAGAGGTACCTCACCCTCTTTTATAGGAAATCAAAGAAAGATTGAATGATAAACTCTCACAAGAGTAGATATTACAAATTGAAGCTCAATGGGTATCAAGGAATCACACACTAAAGCTCAAAATAGGGGTTTATGAGAAAAGAGAGTTAAAACTCGTGTTCAATTCTCAAGAAGCTTTGTCAGATTCATTTCTAATTTTTCTTTAATGCCCAACCACTTGTATTTATAGCTCAATGCATTAGTTGTTGGGAGTAGTTGGAGCATTAAATGCAAGTGAACTAGCTATTATTTTTCATTTTCTGCCACCCAGATAACAGATTATTGGTTTCACATAACAGATTATTGCTCACGAATAACAGATTTTTGGTTTCACATAACAGATTATTTGTGATATCAAAAAATACTGTTACACGCTAATAACAGATTATTGTGAAGACATATTGATTAGGTAGTTTAAAAAATAAGAGACATGCTACTGACTTGTCAAATAACCTGTTATGGACATTTCATAATCATTTATTCCTTTAAAACAACAAAAAACACTACTAAATTTGTCAAATAACCTATTATGATTTCTGGACAATCTGTTATTGGTTCCAGATAATCTGTTATTGAATTCAGATAATTTGTTATTAGCTATCAAATTGGCTATCAAGAAAAGATGATTTCTAAAAGCCTTAGCAACCAAAGATTTCCAAAACCTTTCTAACCTTTCTAAAACCATTTTGCTCAAACTTGATAAATATTTTCACAAGTATTAAAGATGATTTCTTATAGGGATTTAAGATGAATAAAAATGAGATATGGGTTCAGTGTGATTCCTCTTTTCCTTTACATAAGATCTAAGTCCTATAAGCTAAACTTGAAGATCCTTGGGACTTGATATTTACATAACCATTTCTTTCTTGTTTGTTATCATCAAAATCATTGTCATTGCCAATGCTAATTACACTTTGGGCTCATATCAGTCGACAAAATGGGTGTTCGTCCACTCCAATGAATCTCACCGCTGAAATTGAGCATTGGACTTATCTCAGATTGGAAAGCGTTTGTTATACAAGTACATGCTGAGACTTGGCATTGGACTAGTCTTAGAACTACAAAAAAACAACTACACAAGACAGTGACAGTTTAACTATACAACACAATGGAAAGAAGAATATTCAGAGAAGCAAGTCTTTAATCTCATTCCAATTATTGCCTAATTTACAAGGAACTTTATAAAAAGGAACTACAAAAATACTACAAGGCAAAGGCACCCACTCGAGGAAGCTGGGAAGAAGGCCAGACGTGACGACGATGATGACCGAATACTAATCTTGACCACCTCCATGGTTCTTCTAGAAACCAACACCCATGCCTTCCCTCCCGGCGAGCGTAGAAAGGGTGTACACTCGCATGTACACTAGGAGAGAAAGGCTTCTGTCGCCTGAAGATGTGATGATTGAACCACATAGAGCGGTTACTTGGTCCCTACCAAGTCATTACGCTTGGAAAAATAGGTCTCCACTAGAAAGGATGGCGAGAGAAGGAGCAAACACTTTCAAGAATTTTGGAAAGAACAAGTAGATGGCTTCGGAAGGAGATATGACAATCCACACATACACAAGAGACACAAAATGGGCCATCCTTGGGGAAGAACCCACTCTCAAGTACAAATTGGAAAGCAAAAAGAACAGGCAATAACCCCACTACAAACATTCCCTATTTATAGGAGGAATGAGGCATTCTGGTTGGCTGCACTTCTAAAGCCCCATTTTATCGTTCCCATCTATATGATTGGCTATGAGGGCAGCAGGTAGTTGGGAACTGGCAAGAAACTGGTATTATCATCAAAGCACTTTAATTCCTTGTAAATACAAAGTAGCAGTACCTAAACCAGCATAGTCTGTTATGAATCGTTGCCATTAATGGGGGCGGATATGTCGTTGCTCCCCAAAAACACCATTTTGAAGTAGCCCATTATGATGATATGAAGCCCAAGTAAATAGTCTTCAAGCACGTGTTACGTCGCTTCTGAGTGAAGGCAACCAAAAGGACAGGGTGCAGAATGTTTGAAATCGAAGCAACATGTGGCACTGTAGAACACCAATCCCATGTCTTGGACCATGGGGAGAGAAAGGACACAAGACCCCAACTACACATGGGGGCAACTCAATGAGATCCTGGACAATGGAATGACAATGCAAATAGAGCGATCCAACCTGGATCCCGAATTTACTCATTAACCCTAGTAACCTGTCACGATACATCATAAACCTCGGTCCTTTGGGAAAAATATCATGGGACCCATCACCAACGTTGCAACTCGGATCTCTTTACCCATTGCATGTTGTGTGCTCCAGTTAAGTCAATATTTTGACACTTTACTATCCCACCAAAGCACCAAGTTGGGGCAACTATTTTGGATCGAGTTAAGGGCCCAAAGAACTGGAGGAACCTGACCTGCTAGGCTGGCACCCAAGCATACAATGAGCATGAAGCAGCCAAAATGCCAAGTGTAATGGCAGGAACGAATCCTGATCATATCCCGTATGAGCAGGCAAGTAAAGACAGAAGGGTAGTAGCCTTACGACCTTGTCCCCACGATCTTGTCTCCCACTATCATGTCGCCACGATCCCAAGTAGTAGCATTCGACACACATTGAATGCTCAGACACCAAAAACCTTTATACGTTCATATAAATACAGTAAGCAAGAGAAACAAAGTACACTTAATTTTCATTACTCTCTATCCTCCTTATGTAACTACTGATATGGGTGTCAAAGTGTCTTTTGTAGGTACCTACCCCCTTGCTCCACCACTGAAGGAGTTGCGCTACGGAGGAATTAACCACTTATTACCTCTTCAGGTAAACCTCAGAACCCAATTCTGAACACACGACATACATGTTCATAATTTACTTGGGCTAATAATTTTCTTTAACTTAAAGGTTAAGACTTGTAAGTATCCTAAGATACTATGTGTAAGAAATAAGGGGACAGGTTGAAGGAACATGGAAAATAAAACTAGAAACAAATTACCCTAAACCCCAAACTGCAAATATTTTAAGTTCTGATATCATTCATGCTTGAATTGTTGTTAAATCTTGATTAAAATGAGCTAGGTCGTAACTGCCTTGTTATGATAGCAATCTTAATGTTTATATTTTGTATGTTGCTATTGCTGAAAATTAAGTTATTGCCATATATGTTATTGATGTGTAACGATGCCCAATATACAAATGTGACTCTCTTAATAAAAATGACCGAGCAAATAATGCTACTCTATTTTGATTAGATAAGGAGAATATAGTGTTTAAGCTTAGTTATGTAGAAAATTATTCTGCTGTCATCTCTTGATAGCCTTGGGCATTTTAAGCACAACTTGGTCTCTAATGGCTTAAAAATTATGAGACCAGTGTCAAATGAAAATAGTTCAAGTTCTGCAAAGTCATATTCTGCTATCATGGGTTGGAAGCCTAGAGATTTCAATACATAACTTGGTCTGTGGGAACTCGAAATTCATGAAACCAGTTGCAATTAAAAGCTAAGACATAATAATTCATGTAGAATTTTTTTTAGATTCTTAAGACTTCTTAAATAAGATCAGTTTCTGTTTGAAATTAAGGTGAATTCCGTTGAAAAAGGAAAATTGGCACCTTATAAACTAGATTGCATAACATTTTACTCCAAATTCTAAAATATATGAGATTAGTGGCATTTTGAAGCTAACATATAACTATGTGAGATAAAAATTTCAAGAATTTTGCATTCCTCATGCATACCCAATTTAAGATTAAAGTTGGGATAAATTCTAATAAAAAAGTGAATTATCCTGTTACAGCCTCTGTGTTTTGTTAAATAACTTTAGCTATATTAAATCAAATGAAGCGGCGTTTGTTTCATTTGGAAGATATAAGTTAAAGCTTGTAATATTACACCCTATGTATAGAACCTATTGTAATATTTTTAGAAGCTGAATTGTAAACATAGATATTCTTTGATTTGGTTGTTTAATAAGAGTACACCATTTAAGTCATTAAGCACGAAATGTCACACACACATAAGTGGAGTGTTACCCTATTGCTTCGAAACTAGGTGGGATGTCACAGACGGTGAGTATGCTACACCTGTGGCAAGCTCAAACACATGTCTAAGGATTACAAATTCAGGAAGAAGGGAAACCCTTCATCGAAACCTCATACCACAAGCGGAGTTTTTGCTCTCAATAGTCAAGAAGCAGACTAGCCCCTAGATCTAATACAAGGTAAGTGCCTCATCAATAATATATCTTTAATTATATTATTTGATTCTGGAGCTACGCAGTCCTTTATATCTCATAACTATGTGAAGAAATCGAGATTATGTGTGACGGAATTGTCATGTGTTTTGTTGGTGGCAACCCCTCTTGGGAGCCAAGCCTTATCTTATGCATGCATGAATTGACCCATCCTTATTGAAAATTGTCCTTTTGTTGCCAATCTAATTTGTTTACCTTTACAAGGACTTGATATCATTCTTAGCATAGATTGACTATCTTTTAACCATGTAATCTTAAATTACGTTGAAAATTTTGTATCCTTTCTTATGAATTTTGAAAAGAATAATTCTTAGTGTAATCTTCTTTTTGTCATCCAAGTTAACAAATGCTTAGTAGAGGGACTCAAGGATATGTTCTCCTTTTTTCTTCAGAAAAAAAAAGGCTAAACAAGATTTAAACACCATCCATATAGTAAGTCAATACCCTGAGGTTTTTCCCATAGAAATTCCTAGCCAACTACCATAGAGGGAAATAGAATTTTCCATTGACTTGATGTTAAGGGTGTCACGATTAGGATCGTGATCAGATTGGTGACAAAGAAAGAGAAAAGAAGTTTTTTGGGAGTCGCCATCAAATTTTATTTAAATTGGAGAAAATATTTAGAAAAACTCCTTTTAGAGAAAAAGATTTGTGAAAACCAAGTTAGATTTGGAAGTCTATTTATGTGTAGGGAAGGGCATGGACTTAATCTTACTACACTCCTAACACATTCATCCTAAGACGGTTATCTTAAGTTAATTGTGTAATTTTTTTTAATAACCTTAAAATTATTTGCTTTACCCTCCTTAAAAAATTGAATAAATAAATAAAAAAGGAAAATAACAAAAACATTGTATATTTGAACTTATTTTAAAAACACACATAGGATCTAAGATAACATTGAGTTATACAATAAATCCTTATGACTTTAAACAGTAGTAAAGATAACATAGAGCTATACAATTATCACGATTAGCCATCGCGCAAAACTATTTATCCTTTATTAACTCTTGTTATTTCTTTCTCATTATGTCAATTTCATTTTATTTACTTAACAATTTTATTCTTTTTTCTATGGCAAGGAGATAAATAAATAAATAACCTTTTGAGCTCAAATTAAGAAACACTTTTCGCACAAGGTTTAAGGTAACATTGGGCTATACAATAAACATTTATAGCTTGAGTAATATTGAAGACAACATATAGTTGTACAATCATTATCGTTGACCATTGCGTGAGTTAAAAATATTTTATGGGTTTCTAAAAGAGGAATACTCATGTGAGTCAAAAAGAAAATTTATTTTTATTATTTTATTTTTGAAAGAAAAAAGATACTCATGTGAGCTAAAAAGACAATTTATTTTTATTACTTTTTATTATTTTATTATTTTGGTAATATTTAATATAGCATTGAGCTATACAATAAATCTTTAGATAAAATTAAGTGGCAATGAAGCAAGGTCACTCCTTTTGCAAACTAAAATTTTTTATCGTAAATTGCTAGCCGTAGGTGGTGTTGGACCACTTCGATAAAAGCCTAACATTAATAAATTTCTTCAACAAGGTTAAAAATTGGTAAAAATAAGCATGCATATAACTCTTTTTATCCTCAAAATAACTAAAATAGAATATAAAAAAAGAAGGGAACAACCTATTGGATAACTTATTCATAATAATCAAAACAACATTAACTCTAAACACCTAGTTAGAAGCACATAAATTGCAAGACCTCAATCAAATTTTAGTATGCGCCCAAGTCCTAAAAAAACAATTTACAAGCAACATGACATTCACCAATCAAGGCATTAAAAAATGTTAACAAAGAAGTTTGTTAAAACAACTCAAGTAAACACCTCTCACACATTTCTCCATTCTTAAAGACTAACAATCCATTCACTTTCAGCATATGTATCAATTGCATAACCCAAAAGAAAAGGAAACATAACCAAGAAATTTAAACAACAATCCTGTAATGCAAACCATGTATTTCACTTCCATCTTGAAACCCATTATTTTCCCATGCATTTACATCCCCAAAGGAAAAGAAAAAAAGAACAAGTTATGATCAAGACACTTACACCAACAAGACCTAAATTTAAGCCAGAATTGATCATTAATTTAGTGAGAACTTAATTCTAAAATTTTTGTGGTAGAAAAACTCCAAGCTTTAAGTCTTTAATTAAGCAACAACACAAACCCAAGATTGACCAGCACACAGAAAGGTGTTTCAGTCTTTTAAAAAAAACAACTTACAAGTAATACAATGTTCATATGACATTCAAAATACTAACAAGGAAATTTATCAAAACAAACTAATGAACAATTGATAGCTGCCGAGGCTACCAAATTAGATGAGATTTATTTACTAATTCACCAAGCACTTATAGTATGTGGTGTAATCGAGTTTAGCCCTTGGATTATTCCAGTTAATCAATTATATTAAGGAGTTAGCAATGGGGGGAGGGTTTGATTACAGGTGTAATTAAAGACAGTAATTAAAAGACAGTAATTAAATGTTTTAAATAGAATGAGGAAAAATAATCAATCCAAGGGAATCAACAACTCTTGAGTTTAATCCATCCTTGACCACTATGGACTTATTCACAGGCTAACCAGATTCCTAGTATGCTCCACTAGATAAGCATCTAGCATTTGGTTAATCAATGTTAGATGAAGTTAGCATCCAACCAACCCTAAATCAACCTAATATTCAACATTCAACCAAGTTAGGCAATTCATCAAACACCCTTGGTGCATTGCTTAATCTAATGTGAAATCCTTACCCAAGCATGAATCCTCTACTAAGTAAGCACCTAGGATTTGGTCAATCAATGAAAATTGGATTAAGTATCCATTTAACCCTAAATCAACCTTATTCCAGAATTAATACAAGCTAGACAATATATCAAACACCTTTGATGCATTATCTTATTTTCTGCAAACACATGATAGTTAAGAAACTATCACATGAACTCCAAAATTGAGTTAAGCACTTAGTCAAGATACAATAGAATCAAGAGAATGAGGAGAGAAATTTGATTAACAGCAAGAATGTAAATATTCATTACAAGGTCTCAAAATTAAACATCAAGAGTGTTTCAATCCCTAGGATTGATTACAATGTTTTAGCTCTCCATGAATGGAGAGCACAACAGAAATATAAAAAAGAAGGAAGAAGAGAGGAGAGGAGAGGGGGAAAGAGCAAGAGAGAAAGTGAGAAATGAGAACTGAAGAGAGTAGCCTCAGTTTTGGGCTCTCTCTCCTACATAATAGACCCTAAAAAGTAAAATTACATGTTTGTCCTTAGCTTAGCTTTAATTGGATACCTAATTTGCAACATTTGTTCACCTAATGAAGGAATTATGTCTAAAACACGTTTTAAGCTCCTAGATCTCGTCATCTCCCTTCAGATGTTAAAAACCCTATCAAAACGTCACCATTTTGATAAGTGGTCTTCATAAAAGTTGAAGGGTTTTGTCTCAGATTTCCAATGGAACCAGTTTCAACTTATTTATATTCCTACAACCCAAGATACAACGTAATATTTACACACTGCTTAGGTTCCAGCGACAGCACCTCTGTTTTGAATTCCAAACCCAATATGACCCACTAGACATCCGATTCAGCTCTAGATCTCTTGTCAAAGTTGTAGAGCTTCCTGTTGGATTTTCTATATGGTAAAGTTCATAATTTTTAGATATCTATAAATCAAGTTATATCCGAAATATAGAAATAGTATAAAATTACCACAATATTGAAAAATACAACTAAACCCAATTTGAACTTAAACTTATAAATGGTGGCCAAAACCAAATGATTAAGCACAATAGAGGTCTAAAATACTAAATATGAGGGTTAACTAATATATAAAAATGGTGTTTATCAAATTCTCCCACACTTAACCTTTTGCACTCCTGGGCAAAAATAGAAATCCACTACTATGGGACAAAGGAAAAATAACACAAACTTGAAAGTTAAAAACTCAAGAAAAACTCACTTTCTAAAGATGTTCAAGAATGCAAAAGGAGAGCAACCAAAAATTCAAACAATTAAAACATTCATGAAGTAACATTTCTTTACATCTCAAATTAATAAGCATAGTAACTTCAATTGAAAAGCATAGATCAAGAATTATAGAACCTCATAAGATTTACTCTCAATCTCTCAAGTGTTTGGAAGGTAAATGTTTCACTCAATTCAACACATGAAAATATGTACTATCATAAGCTTTCTTATCTTCTACTTCTCCACTACTCAAAACACATGCATACAAAAATCAAGAGGACTTTATTCAAGGTTGTAATTGGACCAAGGTAAAAGGGGAGAGTAATATGGATATGATAAGTTGAAGACTAAAAATAATAAAAGAGTATTAGGGTTGAGTCCATATAACCAGCATGATAGTTTATTCAAACTCTATGTAATGCAAATTCCCTTTACATATTCTTATTTTTTCTTTTTTGTCTTTTGCCTTATTGACTTTTCTTTATACTTTTTTTTTTCAATTGGCCACTCTTTCTTTTTTCACCAACATTTTGCATACCAATTAGCACATCCCCACACTTGTTCAAGAACTCATCCAATAATAATGTCAATGCTCTCTTATTCCCTAAAGTTGGGTAAGAACAATGTTTATCATTTAAGGAATGTAATGATCTAAAAATAAGGAATAGTCAAATAAGCTCAAAGGGGTTAATCAAGGAAAAATACGCAAGGTTAGCTATTTGGCTAAAGTGGCTAATTCAAGAAAAATGTCTCAATCATGTTCATGTATGCATGTGAAAATGTAACCACAAAAAGAATCAAAACAAGTTATAGAGTAATAATTTCATGAGTGAAAATCACACAAGAAAGAAGAAAATGACACAAATGCTCAATTCATCCATTAAAAGGCTCAAAGTCTCATAAAGTATGTTTCTATCAAACTCAATCTACCAATTCAATCTTATTACCAAACTGGTTATTCTCAAGATGAGAGACAATTTATTCACTTATGTTACCTCAATTTATGCATGCTCACAACTTTTACAAACTCAAAGTTTTATTAGAAGGCAATTAAAAACACACTTTGTTATAAAAATATTTTTTCTTTTAAAAATAGAAAAACATAATTTAGAACATAATTTAAAACAATTTAAAACAGAAAAAATAGAAATAGACATAGAATGTAAAAGCAGAAATAGTAAACTAAAACAAAAACAAAAATAGTAAGTAGAAATAGAAACAATAAATAGAAATAGCAAAAAAAATAGAAACAACATAATTATAAATAGAAAAATAGTAAACAAAGACAAAATAACAAAACAGTAATAGTAAATTAATAGAACAAAATAGTAAAAATAGCAAAAATAATAAAAATAGTTGAATGAAAATAACAAACAGTAGAAACATAGAATGCTAAAATTTCTATCCCACACTTAAATTTTACATTGTCGTCAATGTAAAGCTCAAAGCTCAAAAATCATTAGCAAACCATCAATAGCATCAACAAATATAAGACAAGCAAAATAAAAGAGAGGGGAAAGAAACATCATTATCAATTGTAGATGACTGTTTGCAAATGGAGCTCCTCCACTATGTTCTCTTGTGCGGCCTCATAGAATGACTTAAGGAGATGTCCATTGACTTTGAAATTTTTATGAGTTGCTGCACTTGTGACCTCCACCGCACCATAAGAAAACACCTTAATAACCATGAAAGGGCCTAGCCACCTAGAACGGAGGTTGTCAGGCATGAGCTTGATGCGGGAATTGTAGAGGAGAACTTTTTGCCCAACCATAAATTCCTTCCTTACAATATTCTTGTCATGGTAAGCCTTGGTCTTCTCCTTGTAGATTTTGGAGCTCTCATAGGCCTCCAAGTGGA
Organism: Ormosia semicastrata; assembly: GCA_029884595.1. Classification (NCBI taxonomy): domain Eukaryota; kingdom Viridiplantae; phylum Streptophyta; class Magnoliopsida; order Fabales; family Fabaceae; genus Ormosia; species Ormosia semicastrata. The sequence continues at coordinate 102,183,723 of JAQQTO010000063.1, forward strand.
TTTCCTCCAATTCTTATAATTGCAATTTCCTTTCCACTCCTGCTTGGTCAAGGACCATGTTGCAACTCTTCACTGCCCAAAATGCTATATGTTATATGTCCACCGGTAGGTGGCATGCCTTCCCAAAGACAATCTGGTAAGGGAACATCCTAGCGGTGTCTTGTAGGCTATCTAGTAGGTCCAAAGAGCATCCTCAAGCCGCTTGCTCTAATCCTTCCTATTAGGCTTAATAGTTTTTTGAAAGATTTGCTTAATCTCTTTATTTGATATCTCAGCTTGCCCATTTGTTTGGGGGTCGTAAGGTGTAGAGACCTTTTGCATGACTTCATACTTCTTCAACAAAGCCTCCATATTTTAGTTGCAGAAGTGTGACCCTTGATCACTAATGATATCCTTCAAAATGCCAAATCTGCAGAAAATGTTTGATCTAACAAAATCCACGATAGCTTTTGAATCATTAGTCCAAGTGGCTTTTGCCTCCACCCATTTAGACACATAATCAATGACAAGCAAAATATAAACAAAACCAAATGAGACAGGAAAAGGACCCATAAAATCAATACTCCAAACATTAAATATTTCACAAAACAACAAAGGTTGTTAGGGTATCTCATTCCTATGAGAGATATTTCTCGTTCGTTGGCATTGTTCACAAGATTTACAAAATACATATGCATCATAAAAAAGGGTTGGCTAATACAATTCAGATTCCAATACTTTCATAGTAATACGTTGAGGCCCAAAATGCCCACCACATGCAAATGCATGGCAAAAGCTAAGAACGTAATGGAATTCATGATCAGGCACACATCTTCTAATCACTTGGTCACTATAGAATTTCCATAGATATGGATCATCTCACACATAATACTTTAACTCACTCTTTAATTTGTTAATTTATGCTCTTGTAGAATATGTAGGCAAGACACTAGCAACTAAGAAATTTATCATATCAGTGAACCATGGAGTGTTACCTTGTAGCAATAAAAACTACTCATCGGGAAAAGAATCATAGATGGGAAGGGAATCTGAGGCTCTCTCAATCCTACTTAGGTGATCAGCCACTAAGTTCTCTACTCCACTCTTATCTTGGATCTCAATGTCAAACTCCTAGAGTAGCAACATCCACCTAATCAAATGTCGCTTACCTTCAGGTTTCTTCAAAAGAAACTTTAGAGCTGCATGATCAGAAAACACCACAACCTTAGAACCAAGCAAATAGGATCTAAATTGATCTAATGCAAACACAATAGCTAATTTTTTTCTGTGGTTGTGTAATTTGCTTGAGCAGCATCCAAAGTTCTTGAAGTATAATAGATCACATGGGAGACTCTGCCCACTCTCTGTGCCAAGATAGCTCCCACAGCATAGTTAGAAGCATCACATATCAACTCAAATGGGAGTGTCTAGTCAAGTGGCTGGATGATGAAGGTACTAGTCAAAGCCTGCTTCAAATGATCGAAGGCTTCTTTGCATTTTTGGTCAAATAGAAACTTCCATCTTTTTGCAAAAGGTTGGACAATGGAAGGGCTATCTAGCTGAAATCTTTGATAAAGCGCTTGTAGAAACCTGCATGTTTAAGAAAATAACAAACTTCCTGCATGCGTGTGGGTTAAGATAAATAGGTAATGACATCTATTTTCGCAGGATCTACCTCAATACCCTCGCTAGACACTACATTACCTAAAACTTTACCTTGCTCTACCATGAAAAGACATTTCTCAAAATTTAGAATAAGGTTAGTTTCAATGCATCTATGCACCATTCTAGATAAGCTATCTAAATAGGAATCAAAAGAAGAACCATATATAGTGAAATCATCCATAAACATATCCATGCACTCCTCTAGAAAGTCAGAGAAGATACTCACCATGCACCGCTAGAAGGTACTAGGGGCATTGTAGAGGCCAAACGACATTCATCTATAAGCAAAAGTGCCGAAGGGACATGTGAAAATGGTCTTCTCCTAATCCTCAGGTGCAATGTGGATATGAAAGTAGCCAGTGTAGCCATCCAAGAAGCAGTGATGTGATTTCCTAGCCAATTGCTCCAGCATCTGATCAATGAAAGGTAGGGGGTAATAATCCTTCGGAGTGACCTGGTTGAGCCTCCTATAATCAATGCAGACTCTCCAGTTGTTTTCACTCTGGTAGGGATAAACTCATTCTTATGGTTTGCTACCACTATAACCCCGGATTTCTTCAGGACAACCCACACAGGACTCACTCACTCACCCAAGTGCTATTAGATATAGGATAAATAATGCCAGCTTATAGTAGCTTGGTAACCTCTTTCTTTACTACATCCAGAATCAGAGGAAGTCTCCTTTGGGGCTGCCTCATTGGTTTAGATCCATCCTCAAGTAATATCTGATGCATGCATGTAGAAGGGCTAATACCAGGAATATCTGCAAGAGTCCATCTGATGGCTTTCTTATGCTCTCTCAGAATTTGTAGCAATCTCTCCTCCTATTCAGTAAGGAGGTTCTTAGCCATGATCACAGGAAGCTGCTCATCATCTGTAAAGTATGCGTACTTCAGGTGCTTAGGCAAATGCTTAAGCTTCAATTTTGGTAGCTGTACTATAGAAGGAAGTAATCTAGGGGGCTGCATTATCTTCTGTAGACTGAATCTCCTCATAATTAGTAGTTGCTGTGTAATCTGTAGAAACATAATCATCATCTCTTAAGAATGCAGAAATCTTAGCACAAACAGTACAATATCATATCACTATCATAATCAGTACATAAGTGGCAATCAATAGAATCATTAAAATCAATAAAATCAGGAAATTCATCACACAAGTCATCATAAGTTTCCTCAACTAAGTCAGTAATTAAATCAATATGAAAGATAGAATGCTCCTCCATAAGATGCTTCATAGCATTAAAAATGTTAAACTGAACAATAGAATCTCCAAACTCTATAGATAGAGTTCTTGCGTACTCTTCTATCTTAGTCCTCGCTGTTTTGAGGAATGGCCTCCCTAGAATAAGTGGAGGCTTGCTAGATGGTGACCCCCCTCCATCTCCAAAATATAAAAATCTATAGGAAAGATCAGCTCATCAACCCTTACCAACACATCTTCAATCAACCCAGCTAGGTATGCATTGCTCATATTAGCCAACTGAATCACAACACCTATAGAATGTAAAGGGCCAAGTCCAAGAGAATTAAAAATAGACATAGATATTACATTAATAGAAGCACTTAAATCTAGCATGGCATGCTCAAATCTGTAGTTGCCTATAATACATAGAATTATAAAAGTCCTTAGATCCTTGCATTTCTGAGGCATAGGCTGAATGAGGGCTGAAACATTTTGGCCTATACTAATTTTCTCATTACCCTTCAGCCTCCTCCTGTGGGTTCATAATTCCTTAAGAAACTTGGCATATTTTGGAATTTGTTTAATTACATCCAGCAATGGAATATTGACCTCCACTTTCCTAAAGGTCTCAAGAAGCTCTCTATCCTTCTCAGCTAATCAATCTTTCTGGACAGAGTGGCTCTCTGAGGAAAGGAAAGGGCTACTACAGGCTTCTGTTGCTCATTAACAACTACTGATTTCTTCTTACTCTCAGATTTTTGGGTTACCTCATCAAAAACTGATTTCTTTGCTGGTTGTTACTTACTTGCAAGTTGAGATTTAGTTGGTACTTGTATAGATTTTCCAGACCTCAACATAATGACACTCATATTCTCTTTTTGATTGGGAATTATTTATGGAGAAAATTAGCCAAAACCTTAGGCCTATAGCTAACTCAATGAAGAGGCCAATTGTCTAATCTAGGTTTCTAAATTCTATATGATGGCCTTTGTCCTCTGCTGGAGTTGAATATTGTTGGTGGTCATCTGCTTTACCAAATCCTCAAATGAAGGCTCAGGTTTTGTGGTTGCTGGATTTGGTTGTTGCATAGGCTACTAGAATTGCTACCTACTTGGTCCAGCATAAGATAAAAACTGTGGTTGCCTAGGTGGTTGCATTACCATACCTCATATTTGGATGATCTCTCTAGCTAGGGTTATATATGCTAGAGTATAGATCATATCTAAGCTGCTGCTGCTAGTATTGTGGTTTACTAGGAAAGACACCTACTGCAGCTACAGAGTGATCTTGAAATATAGAACCATCATCCTAAAGTGTAGGTCATGCATCTGTGGGATGAGATGAACAAGAACAAATGCCATACACGCTTACAGGCCCCTGCATAGGTAATTGTTGTCCCACTGCCAACTGTCTCACCAAGGAAGTTAGCTCATCAAGTTTATACTCCATTCTCTATTGGTCAGTATGAGACACATGAAGCTCATTCACTCTTTTGGTGGAAGTAATCATTCAAGTACCAAACTGCTAGGAATTGGTAGCCATGTTAGCAATTAAGTCTCTGGCAGCAACTGGAGTTTTATCAACTAATGCATCTCCACTGGTGGCATCAATCATGCTCTTATCGATAAGCAACAAGCCCTCATAGAAGTATTGGATCAACAGTTGATCACTGATCTGGTGGTGGGGACAGCTTGAGCACAATTTCTTAAACATCTCCCAGCAAAGTCTCTCTAGTCATCTGTCTTATACCACATATATCTTTTCTGATGGCAGCAGCTCTAGATGTAGGGAAAAACTTCTCCAAGAATAGCCTCTTCGTATCATTCTAACACATTACTAAACTTGGTGAAAGGTAATATAACCAATCCTTGGTTGCATCAGCAAGGGAGAAAGGGAATGCTCTCAGCTTGATGTGCTGCTCAAGTATCCCTCGTGGCTTCATGGTTGAACAGACCACATGGAACTCCTTTAAATGCTTATGAGAGTCCTCACCTACAAGACCATGAAACTTTGGCAACAAATGTATCAATCCAGATTAAGTTCAAAGTTAGCATCAAGATCAGGATATTAAATCCCTAAAGGTTGGTAAGTAACATCAAGAGTAGCTAGTTCCTTAAGGAACCTATTATGCATGTTATCACCCATAGTTGCAATACCACTTAAGCTCTCAGGTTCACTTTCAGTTTCAATATCAAATTCAAGTTCAGATGCAATTCTTTCACCATGCTTATGAGCTCTATCAAGTATATGCAAGGTTTTCCTAATGTTAGGATCAATATCAAGTAAATGGCTAGTGGAAGACCTAGTCATGCAATATACAAAGCACAAACATGTAAAATAGATTACACAACACTAAAATTATACCAAAATAAATCTAGTTAACCTATCTAGACATTTTTAAAAAATATAGGACTACCACAAGATAAAAACTACGGAAAAATAAAACTAAAAAATGCAATAAAAATTATTAAAAAATTGAAAAGTAGTCTAAATGATGAAATTTGACAAAACCAGGGTGACCTCAATAACTTGAGCCTTATTTGTTAGGACATTTTTCTTCAATTGACTAAGTTTCAGGTCATTCTGAGCACATTTGTCCATACAAAATTATGAAAATTTACCCGAAATCACTCATGTTCGCCTGAAAACCACCAAAACAAAGCAACAAAGGGGCTAGTGAAGGATTAGACGTCAAATATACTCCTAATAAGGTTGATCAAAATCAGAATGATCCTCGGCAATGGCGCCAAAATTTGATAGCAGTCGAGGCTACCAAATTAGATGAGATTTATTTACCAATTCACCAAGCACTTATAGTATGTGGTGCGACTGGGTTGAGTTCTTGGATCATTCCAATTAATCAATTATATTAAAGAGTTAGAAACGGGGAGGTTTTGTTGTAGGAATAATTAAAGACAGTAATTAAAAGACAATAATTAAATATTGTAAATAGAATGAGGAAAAATAATTAATCCAAGAGAATCAACAACTCTTGATTTTAATCCATCCTTGACCACTATGAATTCATTCACAGGCTAACCAGATTCTTGGTATGCTTCACTAGATAAACATCTAGTATTTGGATAATCAACATTAAATGAAGTTAGCATCCATCCAATCCTAAATCAACCTAATATTCAGCATTCAACCAAGTTAAGTAATTCATCAAATATCTTTGGTGCTTTGCCTAATCTCATATGAAATCCTCACTCAAACATGAATCCTCTACTAGGTAAGCACCTAGGATTTGGTCAATCAACAAAAAATGGATTAAGTATCCATTTAACCCTAAATCAACCTCATTCCAGAATTCATGCTAGCTTGATAATACATTAAACACCTTTGATGCATTATCTCATTTTCGACAAACATATATGATAGTTAAGCAACTATCACATGAACACCAAAACTGAGTTAAGCACTCAGTCAAGATACAATAGAATCAAAATAAGGAGGAGAGAAATTTGATTAATAACAAGATTATAAACATTCATCATAACGTCTCAAAATTAAACATCAAGAATGTTTCAATCCCTAGGATTAATTACAAAGCTTTAGCTCTACATGAATGGAGAGCACAAATAAAAAATTAAAGTGCAGAAATGTAAAAGAAAAGGAGGAAGGGAGGGGAGGAGAGGAGAGGGGGACAGAGCAAGAGAGAAAGTGAGAAGTGAGAATTGAAGAGAGTAGCCTCAATTTTGGGCTCTTTCTCCCACATAACAGACCCTAAAAAGTGAAATTACATGTTTATCCCTAGCTTAGATTCTTCTTTTTCTAATTAGATTTAATTGGATACCCAATTTACAAGATTTGGACACCTAATGAAGGAGTTATGACAAAAACATGTTTTAAGCTCTTAGATCTCGTCATCTCCCTTCAGTTGTTAAAAACTCTATCAAAACATCACCATTTTGATAAGTGGTGTCATGAAAGTTGAAGGGTTTTGTCTCAACTTTCCACTGGAACTAGATTTAGTCCATTCAGACTCCTACAGCCCAAGATATGGCCATATCTTTGTACATTGCTCAGGTTCCAGTGACAGCACCTCTGTTCTGACTTCCAGGCCCAATATGACCCACTATACATCCGATTCAGCTCTGGAGCTCTCCATCAAAGTTGTAGAGCTTCCTATTGGCTTTCATACAAGGTAAAGTTCATAATTTTTAAATATTTATAACTCAAGTTATATCCGAAATACAGAGTGTAAAATTGCCACAATGCTGAAAAATACAACTAAGTCCAATTTGAATCCAAACTTGTAAATGGTGGCCAAAACCAAACGATTAAGCACAAGAGAGATCTAAAATTTGAATATGAGGGTTAACTAATATATACAAATAATGTTTATCAACAATTCCCAAACATAACATCATCCTAAGGGTCCTAACATCTTATCATTCTTAGCATACACAAATCAAGTACATAACCCTTAAAGTAGAGAGCGCCTAGCCAAGAAACCAAAATAGAAACCCTATGGTGCAGACCTTATTACTTTCACTTGGAAGCTCATTTACTTACTACTTATGCAGAAAAGAACAAAAAGAACAAAAAGAATCAAGTTCAAGAAATTTTTCAAATAAAACTAAGTTTAGACCAGCATGGATCTTGGATGGACAAAAGTTCAACTCTAGGATTTTAAGTTTGCAGTCCCCAACAAAGAAAAAGGAAGTCAAACTTAATAAGCCTAGCTCAAATTATGAACAAACAAAAGAACAAAACAATAATATCTTACACAAAGTCAATGATTGAACAAAATAATAATATCTTTTACAAATAAAACAACCTAGGAATAAAGAGGCAACAATCAGCAACTAGTAGGATCAGCAACATTCAAGCAAAAACAACTAAGCATTTTCTACTTATTGTTGTAGTTTAATGATCACAGGCTGCCAACACACATTTTTCACACCAAATGAACTTAAACCACAAAAAAGACTTGGTAGCCAGATCAACATTCATCATTATTTATGGTACATCAGACCGAAACACACACCATAGTTCATCTACTTGGCTTCGAGTAAATTAAGTGATTATAGTTAAAAATAGAAAGTAAACTGAGAATTAAACTAAGCATGCACTTCAATCACATAAATATGTAGAAAAATAGGACTACACAGATTCAATAAATAAGAAGAAGAAAAAAGAAACATTGTATCTCTTTAATTGATCATTGATCTCTGTTCTTAATGCATCAATGATTTGATCACATATAGATTAATTTGTAGGGTAATTTGAGGATTGGGAAATCCCTTTTTATTGTTGCTTCTTGTTATTAACGCCATAACCTAACAATATCTAAGAATGGGTATTGTAGATTATGTGGTCTATTGGAGAACATGTTGCTTGATCCTTCTACTTGCATGAATTAACCAAGGAATTAGTAATTTGGGATAATTAGGAGAGGGCTAATTCATCAATGAATTAGGTTTTGGCTAATTAAGTGTTTTCTCATCATCAATTAAGAGATTCAGCTAAATTAACATGAATTCAATGAAATTAAGAATAGGTTAAGAAATCAACCCCTAACACCTTTACCTATTTGATTTTCATCACAAATCTCTTCAATTAAAATTCCTAAGAACATCGTTACTTGCTTATTTTTATGCTTTCATATAATTCACTTGCCTCTCATCTCATTCGATCGTTTAGATAATTTTGTACTTAGTGAATTTGGTACTTGATACTTCTCAATCCTTGAGAATATAATACTTGGTCTTACCACTTTATTACTTGAGTGATTCAGTATACTTGTCGATTAGATATCATCAATTTAGGGACATGATCCAGAAGGACTCGAGGAAGGGAGATTGAATTTCATCGAGAAGCAGAAATCGATCATGAAGGAGGATTACAGACCCATTTGAGTTTCAAGCTAGCTACGTTGAACATCAAAGCTTATAGGTAGGCACAATTTATTTCGACTTTGGAGAGGTGACAGATGAGGAGCAATGCCTTTGGGAGATGGTTGATTTATTAGAGATGGCTTATTGTTACCCTTGTAGCAATGAAACCATGATGCAATTTTTGAAATAGATGGATAAGGAAAGATGAAGTGAAGATATGTCCTGCTTGTTGTCTATTGTATAAAAGTAAGAGGAGGACAAGGTCACATTAGTAGAGAAAGAAAAAGTCATAAATGTGATAATTCCTAAGGCCATTGTTGTTAGGGGGTAAGACAAAAGAAATTTTGTGCCACCACCTAGAATGGCTTACTTTTTGAAACAAAGTGTCTCAATTGACCATAACCTTGGTAGGTCAACGGGCAAGAGAAAAGTAGTGAATTTTAGGCCGTTCACTCCGCCAACAGAAGTGTTGTATAACTAGACCAGAGTACCCAAAGTTGATGTCCTAAGGGGAAGTGGTAGAAGAATGTTAAAGAGTATAGGCAACAATTTCCATCGGCGTGAACTTCTCGACCTAGGTTTGATAATGGTGAAAATGTAATGTGTAGGGCTGACTTCTCATACTTCTATAGCCTCATATATATTATTGGGCTCTTAGCTAAACACAAAAAGAAGGCGACAAAGAGAACCATATAAGGTGAAGAGCGTGACAGAAACCTAAGTGAATAACCCTCACTTCTATCGCTAAAAGGATATAGATGGTGAGTCCGTGGGGGAGAACCAAGTTACAGAAGGTTTGTTCCATGTTAAGACTACAACAAATGTGCAGTGTGGCTTTGAGCCATTGCTTGAATATCATCCTTTACCATAGGATGGAGAACTTGGGGTAAACTTGGAGGATTTTATGGACTTTGATCTCATTAAAAGAAAGGTCGAGTTGTCTTAAGGGCATAGGGAGCAAGGATTACTTGTTAACGTGGTAATTATTCTCCTTCCCGAATTCAGGTGTCCAATAGAGGTTTTGTAGAATGAGGCATAGGAGCCTGATATAGATGGACCATGGGTTTACGAACAATCAATTATGATGATGTTGAATAATGTTGTAGAGTCTGAGCAGCCATCAGAAAAAATGAAGACACATTTGAAGCCTCTCCACATTAAAGCTCATGTAAAGGGTGTTCCTATAAACAAAGTCTTAGTTGATAGTGGAGCAGCATTGAATTTGATTTCCAAAACAATGTTCAAAAATCTGGGGACTACAAAGATTGACATGGCCCCATCAAGCATGGCCATCACTTATTTCAACAGGAAAGGATGCCCTCGGTCAGGGGCGACTATGCTTAATATGTGAGTTGGTTCAGTTGAGAGGCACATCTTGTTTGTTGTCATGCTTTTGAAAGCTAGTTACACATTGCTTCTTGGACGAGATTGGATACATGTCGTTGGAGCAATTCCTTTGATGGTTAATCAGAAACTAATTATATGGAATAAGAAACGAGACATCGAGGTTATTCCTGCTTATAATAATCCTTATTACATCTAGTAGTGGTTTGCATATTTTAAAGAGTATATAATTTAGCTTGGCATTCTATTGATCCTATTGCAACTGAATTTGATTCATAAAACGTCAACATAAAACTAGGCCATACCATATTATTCCAAGGGCTGATTCACGGCCCATGGATGATAATGAGTCTTGAACAACACTTATAAAGACTATGACCTATATGGCAGACAGGGTTGCCGAGGTGATAGAAAATAAAATCCTTGATTGCATCAATGAAGAAGAAAGTTTGTTTGAAGACTCCCCTTTGAAAGAGAATTTCAAGACTATTCAAGTATAAGATTCTACATATGAGAAAAACTTAGGTGACGATAATCTATATTAACCAACTTTTCAAAACAAGTTGACATATCCAACCTTCAAGGAACACCTGGTCACTTTACTAAAAGAATACAAGGATTGTTTCACCTAGGACTAGGGGTGGGCATGGTTCGGTTTGGCATGAAAAACTGAACCAAACTGAATTAAACCGATAAAGCAGTTCAATTTGAAAATCTAACTAGTTCTCTTTTGGGGCCGAACCGATTTTGGTTTGACAAATTGGTTTTGAACCAGTTCAGAATCGGTTCAAGTTTATAATCAGGTCAGGTTTAGAACTGGTTCGGGTTTCAAAACCTATTTAGGATCCAAATTGATTCTGAACTAGTTAACTAGTTTTTCACAGAACCATTTTAAAAAACTAGTCCAGAATTGATTTTCCATGGAACTAATTTAGAAAACCAGTTAAAAACCAATTCAGAACCGGTTCAAAACCAATTAATTATTTTCTTACAAGAAACCAATACAAAAACTTATCATACTATAAAATTAATATAAAAATATATATCACTCAAAAGGTGTAACATATCTAGTATTGATTTTAATTCTTATTTATAAATGCACGTTAAAGAGAATTGTCACATGACAAATGTATGAAGGTAATATTAATAGCAGTAATGAAGTTGTTGACGTTGATTCTAACTAAGTCAAAAATAGTGAATTTCACGGTGTGTTAATAGAAGGAGAATTTGACATATGTCGATAGTATTGAAGATGTAGAAATGAAGTAATTGGTAGTACTAATGCTGCTAATAGGAATAGTAATCAATAATATTGAGGCTATCAAAAGTGAAATTAGATTAGCCATTCTAGTGCTACTAAGGGTTACCATATATCATGATATACAAGCTAGTGGACATCAACAATATTGATGCTTTCGAAGTGGAGAACATATACTCAAGTTAGGGATTAACAACAAAATTAAGGTTTTTGAGACAAGATTGGTTATATGCTCAAGATGGAGCGACAATACTAAAGTTATCAATAAAAGTACCATTGACATAGTACTAAATGGTTGTATAGCGACAATACTGATATTGTCAATGCAAATGGCTTAAGAAAAGCACTCAAATCCTCATAGAATGGAAGGTTACTCCAAGTAGGGCCTACAAATATGTAGATATGACAATTACTAGTAGAAAAGTGGGGATGTGGTTCAAATCTAAAGAAGTCAAATGGCCATATTTGGATGAGATGATAATCAGCAAGTTATTAAATGGAAAGAATTCAATTATTCAAGCATAAGACAGTGAAATGGAAAGCTTTTGAACAAAAGGCAGTTATTCCCACTATGGCTTGAAGCAGATACATGATGCTACAAACATGGAACAACATCTATGTACCACCAAACGTGCACAGCGGAGGACAAACATAGGGAGATTGCTAAATAACCGTCAAAGACACATAGACGGATCTCAAAATAAAAAATTTACACATGTTGTAATCCTAGGAATTGAGTAGTTATGATTAGAATTTATTATGATTAGAATCTATAAATATATGGTCCTGGAAATATTCAATATGGTCCTGAATGCTTGATACTCCTCTCACACAAGCAAAACGAGTTATTAGAGACTAACATTTTTAGTTTTTGTTCCTTTTTCCCTTTTCCTTTCTAGTTCATTTAGTTTTGTATTTTACATTTAGTTATCTAATGCAATTTATTTCCATATTCTTGTTCCTTTCTTTTCTTTTCTTTCATTTCATTGTAGTATTAACTTCATTTTGCATAATCACAATGGTTAAGTGATCATGTGCATACATTCTATCACATTGAGCATATACTTGAACACACTTACACACATAGCATCTTTGACTAACTATTTCAAGTGTTATAAAGTCAACAATATTGACGTTGTCTCTCTATTAAAATAACACTAGGCACAGTTGAATAGTGAGTTAAATTTGGTCTTAAGTAAATAGTTGATTGCCCTCTTTATTCTAGTTAAGGGATTAGAGGTAGAAATGAGTTGGCCAAGTGTTAATTAAGGCCAATGGGATTTTTTCTCTTGAAACAAACATTATTATATAGACTATCTTTTAGAAAAACACTTTCCTGGTCACAACAATTTTACAACATATAAGTAAGGTGTGACATGACCATAACAAGCGTTAATATTAGCAAACTAACATGTTTGCCATGCTTTTCTATATGTTATCTTCAAAACATATAAAATTTTCCCATAGTCCAAAAATGGGAGAAATTAAAAGAAAGATCCTAGAAAGGACAAACACCAAAAATTATATGACAACTAATAAACATTGATTACAAAAAGCAACGTCAACGTAATAAGCATATGCAAACTCTACTTTTTCTTCACATAATATATTTTGGTATGAGTTGATCTCCAATTGAGTGGAAGTGGTCATTTTCTCCCTCGAGAAGGTGCACAACCTGAAGTAACAAGCTATTAATTGGAATTAAGCACCAGATGGAAAGAAATAGAAGTTATAAGATATTGTCAACAATGTTGCTATTTCTAATGATGTGGCAAGAGAATAAAATATCTCCTTGTTAGTATCATTATTTATGCATATATATCACATATAAATCTTTGTATGCATTTAGTGTCTAAATTAAAATTATCTTTTAATATTAACAATTTTCTTTCTTTTACAAGATATTGACATGTGTCAAGAAGATGGAATCCTACATAGCTATAACCTTATATTCTTGATCCTCAATTCTCCAATATCAGAGATGTTTATGTGTAAAATATATGATTAAGATTGGGTGGTTCTATAATATGGTTTTGTTGTATGACAAATTCTAAGTGTTTTTGAAGTAAGATAAATTTCTTTACTCTATACTACTCAACTATATGAGTTGTTATTTTCTTTCATTCTAATTAATTTGTAATACTATAATCAAAGTATTACACATGAATGAATACTACATAATAAGAAAATGGATCAACTAAGAATTTCTCCCTGCTACATATATGTTATTGGTGTTTATTCTAATTAACCAGATAAGATAGTGTCATGTGTATATATGCAAATGCAATTGCATAATAGGTTGATCACAACTGTGCACAATTGCACAAGTAGCTCCACTTATATATAGTTACCCAATACAGCTGTCACAATGCTATGGCTCATCATTGCTTATACATTTTCATACATATGACACCATCTCATTGAGCCAATTAAAATAAGTAATATAACAGTTGAAAATTATTCAAGAATAATCCTAATGGTATGTGATGCTTATGATACATATATGAAATATCTACCTATACATTTCTTATTTGAGAATGTATATAGGTATCCAAACATTCTTAAAAATCTTATATTTCTATGGATTTTTCAAAAATCATTAATATCCAAGTATGTGAAAATTGATGTTAGATGGACATTCTCACTACTATATCCAAATATTGTGACAGAAAATCGAATATGAACATAAGATAAATGAGTACTTATTGTTATGAAAATGGGACAAAGAATCTAACAAGTTTGATAATATGAGAGCAAGGCAGATAGAAGCACAAACAAGAATTAACATGGTTGGCCACTTAATTAACCACGTCCATAATAGAGTACGTAAACAAATTCACTATAAAGAAAAAGGATTACAATACTAGAAAGATCTCATACCCAAATCCCCTGTTACACCAAGTACTCAAGCCAACAGTGCTTTGGAACTTTCTTTCATAGTGTTTCTCTCTCTATTGGGATACATTAGAAGATCCCTAGTCCCCTTTAAATTTAAAGATATCACTAATCTCCTAATTAAAAAATGAATCTCTTTAAACAAGGAAATAGCAATCAATTCAATAGCAAATCTCCATGATAATAGGTAATTAATTCCCATAATAATTCAAATCCCTTGATTTTTGAAAACTGCCACTTTGAAAGATAATTATCAATCCCTTGATTTTAGGAATCATGATTTGGCTAAATTATAGCCATAATCCAATATATATCCACCTTCGCTAGAATTCCACAATCGTTGATGCAAGTACCATAAATCTAACACGAGCACCTCTCCATCGACAAAACATCTTCAATGTCGACTCTTGCTTGTTGAAACATAGTTGTTGATACTTGCTAATTGAGTGATTGTAGCTGCCTCCACCTCCAATTGATATATTACCCTTGTGTCACCTTTACCAAGTCTAAATAATGCTTGAACTTGTTCCCTAGTAAGGATTTTGTCAACATTTCTATTGGATTCTATCGATGCTATCTTATGAACTGACACAATGCCTTTGGTAACATTCTTTCTAACAAAAATGGAATTTGACATCAATTTTCTTGGTTCAGTTTTAGTAATTGTATTCTTTGCCAAATGAATAACACTTTGAATGTCACAATTTGGAACAAGAACCTATCGCTGATTCGTAAGATTTCCCACTAAACCTTGCAACCATTTATTTTCCTTCACTATTTCTTTTAATGCCATATACTTAACTTTTGTTATCGACAATGCCACCGTCAACTGTAATGTTGCCTTGCAACTTACATTGCATCCGAAAACACTAAATATGTAACTTGATATCGACCTTCTTTTATCCAAATCACCTGTATAATCAGAATCTTAGTAGCCAACAATACCATCAGTTTGTTGACTCCATCATACATCAAGCAAACATTAGTAAAGCCTCTCAAGTATCTTATAATCCACTTTACTACTTTCTAGTGTTCTTTTCTTAGATTCCCTATGAATCGGCTCACCACACTAACTGCATATGAAATATCTAGCCTTGTATGGATCATAGTATACATGTGACTACCAACTGCATTGGAATATGGAACCATAACTATCTTCTTTACTTAATCATCAGTTTGAGGCAACTATTTTGAAGATAACTAGAAATTAGCTGCCAAAGGAATGTTGATCGGCTTTATATTTTCTATGCCAAAATAGTGTAGCACTTTATTGTTGTACTTTTCTTGTGAAATGTACAATCTTTCTTATGGATCTTTAACCCCCAGTATTTTGCATGTCGTGCCTAAGTCCTTCATCATGAACTCACCTTTTAACTATGACTTCAACCTTTTGATTCAAACCTTATTTTTGGTTGCTATTGACATGTCATCATCATACAACAACAAATAAACATATGATCCATCCATAAGCTTTTTAGAGTAAACACAATTATCATATTGGTTCCTAACAAAATCATTAGCATTCATAAAAGTATCAAACCTTTTATCCCACTGCCTCGATGACTATTTCAAGCATTCATAAAAGAGTGACTTCTTTAAGAGACACACATGACTTTCCTTTCTAGTTTCAAAGAACCCCTCTGGTTGATGCATATAAATTTGTTCTTCTAGCTCACATGTAAGATTGTTGTTTTAACACCCATCTGATCTAATTACATGTCGAAAGCACATACCATGGCTAGTAGAAACTGAGTAGAGCTATGTTTCACCACCGAAGAGTAGACTTCGCCATAGTCGACTCCTTCCTTTTGAGTACAACCATTTGCCACCAATCAAGCTTTGAACCTTGAAGGTTCACTCTTGGAACTCATTCCTTCCTTCTTTTTGAAAATCCATCTATAGCCAATAACTCCTTTACCTTTAGTTAGGCAATTGTACTAACTCCTAAGTTTGATTTTTGTGAAGACATTTTACCTCTTTCTTCATTGCTTGAACCCACTTTGTCAACTTTGTACATTCTAATATATCCTTGTAGGTGAAAGATTCATCATCGACAACATCATCTACAATATTTAATGCATAAGCAGATAGGTCTACATCTAACACATCCAATGCACATACGACTTAGTCAAAGTACCTCAGAGGTCGATGAATCTCCCTCCTTTGACATCATGTAGCAATATTGTAGGATCTTTCTTACTATTCTACTTTTAGACTAACTTATCCTGAAGTACTAGGATAATCAACAACATCCCTCTGTTGTTCCTTTATGACATCAATTTCCAGTTCCAACTTGTTGACAGCACCATAGTCTCCTTTACTGATAACTTTTTGGCTAGCCTTATTGATAACATTTGATTCTACACATTAGCCCCAAACTTCGTCTTCCAGTTTACCATATTAGATTCATCGAACATTATGTTTCTACTTATGATGAAATGTGATGAACTTGGATTGTCGATGCACCAAAGTCAATAACCTTTGACTCCTTTTACATACCCCAAGAACACACACTTCTTTGCTCTTGCCTCAAGCTTGCCATCATTTTCACGACCATACACAGAACAACAAAAAATCCTTCAACCAAAAAAGTTGTCAGGCTTCCCAGACTATACCTCCTATGGAATTTTAAGATCAATTGTAGTCAACTGAGATCTATTAACAAGTAAATTGTCGTATTAATTGCCTTAATCCAAAACAACTTGGGTAAACCTGCATTAATACGTATACTTCGAGCACGTTCTAATAGAGTTTTATTCATATATTCTGTCATTCTATTGTGCTATGGAGTACATAGTATAATGTGATGCTTCACAATACCATTTGACTTGTAAAACTTGTCAAATTCTTCACTATAGAATTGTCCACCATTGCAGTTCTAAGTTTTGTAACTAGTCGGCCAATTTGTTTTTCAACCATGGCCTTTCATTCCTTGAATTTGAAAAACACCTCACTTTTTTATTACATGAAGTAAATCCACACCTTTCCGGAGTAATCGTTGATCAATGCTAGGAAATATCTATACCCACCATGAGTCTACTATTATCGGGCTCTATACATATGAATGTATATAATCGAGAACTCCTTGACTTGAGTGAATTCCCATACTAAATTTGACTTGTTTTTGTTTTTCAAATACACAATTTTCACAAAAAGTCAAGATTGATATTCTTAGCTCTCTTCAGTAATCATCTTTTCGCCAAAACTGACATACCTCATATCACTCTTGTGGCCAAGTCTCATATGCCATGATTTTGACATATCCTTTTCCTTATTGAAAATTTCCATTGACATCGACATAGCTATAGTGCTGTACATTGCATTACCGATCATGTAATAAATCTTCCCTCGAAGTTTACCTTTCAAAACAACCATCGGCCCCTTTGTCACCTTCAACCATCTCGACTTGAAAAACTTGTACCCTTGTAAATCCAAGGTACTCAAAGAAATAATATTTTTTCGCAATTGTAGAACATGCCAAGCTTCTATTAACATCACAATCCCATCATTAAGACTAATATGGACCTTGTTCTGCCTTCAATAAAAACTACTTTATTGTCATCCAACCTCACTTGTCCACTCCTTTTATAATAAGAAAATAACATATGTCAATGTGGAGTCATGTGGAAAGATGCAGCTATGTCTAAAATGCACTCTTTGCTAGAGTCGTCACCTGAAACTATCAAAACTTCACCTTCCTCTGAATTGTCGTTGACCACATTTGTTGTAGTCTTGGGTTTACCACTATTCTCCTTTTTCTTCCATTTTCCTCGTGGACAAGTTTTCTTGATGTGACCCATCTTCCTATTTAGAAAAAAAATATCAGGTTCTTATGTTTTGCCTTCTACTTCGACCTTCAATTTTTCTTACTTGTTGACCCTCTCTATGTTATCCTACCTCTTTTCACCATTAACCTATCTACGTGACTCCTCCATTTGACACCAAAACTACCCTTTGTAACTCTTTCGACCGTAGTCCATCAATAACTAAACTTGTCAAAATTGAGTCTCGACCATATAACATGGTGTCATCAAAATTCTCATATGAAGGGGGCAATGAACACAAGAGAGTGATCACCTAGTCTTCATAATCAGCCTTTACTCCAATTCTCAATAAATCAACTATAATTTTGGTGAACTCCTCGAATGTGGTCTAACACCAACATACCTTCCTTGAGTCAAAGAATGAATACTCACTGTTTTTATACAATTTATTGACTAGGGCCTTTCTTAGATATCTTTCCTCCAACTTCTTCCAAAGACTCAGTCTTTTCCCCTATCGTCTCATGCAGAACTTTGTCTACTAGACATAATTGTATTGTGCTGAACTCCTTGCTTAGCTTTTCTTCCTTCACTTCCACATTAACAGTCGCTGGCCAAAAATCATCACCTTCCTCTAACGCCTTTTCCGATCCTTGATGGATAAGTAAAGCCTTCGTCTTTATCCTCTAAAGATTGAAATCATTAGACCCGTCAATCTTCTCAACCTCAAACTTGGGCACAGCCATCACAATATGAGCCTCTAGATCCTTGCGAACCTAGAGCTCTGATACCTTATTAGGAAAATAGGACAAAGAATCAAGCAAGTTCGATAAGATGAGAGCAAGGAGGATAAGAGCAAACACAAGAATTAATGTGGCTTGGCCACTTAAAGACCTACGTCCACGATATAGTACAAAACAGAAAATCACTTTGAAGAAGAATGATTACAATGCAAGAAAGATCTCACACACAAATCCCTTATTACATTCAACACTCAAGTTTATGGTGTTTTAGAACTCTTTCTCAAAGTGTTTCTCTCTCTACAAAGACATATTAGAATATCACTAGTCCCTTTTTAAATTAAAAGATATGACTAATCTCCTAATACAAAGCTAAATCTCTTTAAACAAAGAAATTCTCAATCAAATCAATAATAGATCTCCATAGTAATAGTTAATTAAATCCCATAATTATCCAAATCTCTTGGTTTTACAAAACTCACACTTTGAGAGATAGTTATCGATCATTTGATTTTAGGGATCACGATTTGGTCAAATTCTAGCCACTGTCCAATACTTATATGCCACGATAAAATGTTAATATAGCAACATGTTTGGCAGTCGAGTCTATGTTAGCCTTAAACTTAAAGAAAGTTACTTATGTTAGGAAATCTCGTTAGCAATTTGATAAAACAAGATAATATATTCTTCCAAGTACCATCAAACTCTTCAAAATTGAAGGCCACGACATTGAAGTCCAATTACCTCTCCGATTGATGGACGCTTCTCAGGATTTCTTTGCACACAATAGTATGCTGCTTTTGCCATGAGGTAAAGTTCATTTGAGTTATATGACTCCCTAAGACGACTGTCAATGAGTTCGTGAAAAGCCAACTTCTCAATCCTTGGCTCAGCCTAAAATTCCAATTTATTGTTAAAATTAGTGAAGTTGAAATCTAGTGACATACTGGTCCTTTCTATGAGTATAAAAATTTTAATAAGCTAAGAACATGGAAAAAAAAATTAAAAATATCGACAGATATAAATGATAGAAGAAAATACCCATTGCCGGAGAGAGAGTTGTTGCTCTGGACTGGAATTAGCCTTGCGACCTGATATCAATTGTAACAGAACAATGCCATAAGCATACACGTCTATCCGCACAGACAGAATACCGTCTTCAGCATACTCTGGAGCAAGGTATCTACATAATAATTTAAAAAAAAACGCTTGTTTATAATAATTTGGGATTATAAGGCATAAAATTTAGCATACCGGCAATAAAAAGCTAGAACAAATCCTCACCCTAATGTGCCCATTATCCTTGTTTGGAGAGTCTCATCACCAGTCTTCCATTTGGCAAGGCCAAAGTCACCTAGCTGCATTTATAAGCTTCACTTAATTGACAGCACCCATCCTCTATTGTAACCAAGTAAATGAAAATGGTGTAACAGCCTCATCAATTACCACAAGAGAGAACGAAGCATAATGTTTTATTATTATACCATGGGAACAATATCATGTGTGAGTAGTATATTGCTTGGTCGCATGTCCCGATGAATAATAGGACCTCCACGGCATTCCTCATGTAGAAAACGCAATCCCTTTGCAGTTCCAATGGCAATTGCATATCTTTGGCGCCACTCAAGAACTCCTGCATTTTTATCTACAAAAGAGTTCCCCCAGATTCATCGAGTCTAAATCTTAGTGGAAAGCATGTCTTTTGAGACTCGAGAAAGATGTATGAAACTAATAGAAGCAATAGAAAAAGAAAAAAAAAACTATAGGTACTTACCGAATAAATGCCATTCAAGAGACTTATTGCAAATATATTCATATACCAGAATATTTTGCCTTTCTTTGCAACAGTAACCCAAAAGCATCACTATATTCTTGTGTCGAGCAAAACTCAAGACGTAAACCTCAGAATGGAATTCAGAAAACCCTTGTTTGCTTTCTTCTTTCCTTACCTTTGCGGCTATTTTCTGTCCATCTTTAAGCACACCCTTGTATACATGACCATATCCACCTTCACCTAATAAGTTATCTTTTGAAAAATCATTCGTTGCAAGCTGTATATCAGAATAGTTGAACCTCATTGACTCCTTGGTATACAACTCAGTCCTTGTCCCACAACCAGCACAAAGAATTGGAGCATCTGAAGATTTAGGTAGGAAGCCATATTTGTTTTGCTTTTGGAAAATATGAGAAGGAACGGAATGATTATATTCTTCTTTGATGCTTATCCCTGAAAGACAGTTAAAACTCTTTATTTAATACAAAGAACATATTAGAATACAAAATATGGGATAACCATAGTGCGCACAGAGTATTGGACATTCAGTGAATTGCCTCTTTAACTCTCTTTTTTGGCAATTGGATGGTAATAAATTCTTGGGATTTGCATAGTTACCAAATTTAGAAAACAAAGTGCTCGAGCTTTCAGTAGCAGTGCCTTTTTTTTTTGGTTAGTGCCTCTTCAACTTCAAAAGGCAGCAACTGAGTTTGCCTACTCCTCTACCTTAAGTTTTAATCAATTTGCCTTTTACAGTTTTCACTTTTGGCCGAAAGGAGAACGAAAAAGGAAATGACATTCTGTTAATGAATCTTAGGATTTAATATGAAGGTGATAGTTTTCACTTGATTTTATTTTCTTGGCTTACTTAAATTACATAAATTCAAGATTATTTATATCTTTTGACAACCCTTACCGTCAACTTTAATTCCAAGATGCTTAATGCACATATTAACTAATACATGGATGAAAAAATACTTTAAATCTACAAATACATGAATATAGAGATACATACATTTATAGATACATGATTAGTAAGTGATAGAAGATCACGGCTCCTCGACCGCACCTATTTATCCAGGTGCTCCAGAATGGAGCAAAAGAAAGACTAGATAAATAAAGAGACTTAAAGGAAGATAATATTTTTCATTTAAGAGCAAAGTGTTACAATTGGATGTTAATTTAAGTATACAACGAAGAGAGTAAGATTTAAATCTACAAATTGATTGTTAAATCTACAAAAGGATAAATTAAATAAATTAAATTTGAGTTTAATAACAAAACAAATCTACTCCAACCGTATTGACTACGTCAATGCTCCAATATTAAAGACCAGATGTAGGAATATACCCAAAAAAAGAGAGCGGATGTAGGTAAATGTATCAAGTTTATTTCAATTTTCAGCATAATGTAAAATTACTCAGACAAACTAAAGAAAATGATTAAAATATTGCACAACAAGGAATGTTATTTGTACACATTATAATACACTCGTAAAAGGAATATATCATGTTGATCTTTCCGAGGAAAGCCTGTAAAAAATGCTCACTTCCTAACCCAAAAAAAAAAAAACTAATACCGTTTAGTATCTCTTTGGCTCCTGAAACTAAGCATGGAATTAGAACTTGAAATAGGAATAGGACTTCTTAATTCTAATTTTTATGTTTAGAATGTTATTTTGAATTATAATTATAATTTCATAAATCAATTCCATGGAATTGAAAAATAATTAAATTAAGCATTTCTCAATTCTTAACTTATACTTTAAGAATTATTAATTTTATAACTTAAAAATTAAATTTTCTCTTTCTCTCTCCACATTTGTTTATGAACAATTATATTTATTGAGATTCTATATCTATATAGAAAATTATTTTTATATTTATATAAAAATTATTATAATAACTATTTATTTTTTAAAAAAAAAGTTCATGAAAATTTTATTTATAAAAAAAATGATTATTATATTATAAAAATATTATTGTATGAATATTTTTATTAATTTTAAGTTTTCTAAATAATTTTTTAATATTTTAGATCATACTTTTAAATAATAAAATTATAATTGAATTTAAAATTATAATTTCTTATCTTAATTCTTTAAAAATCTCAAATATAAAATTTAAAATTCTAAACTAATTCTAATTTTGAAAGAATTGAAATTAAAATTAAAATTTTATATTTTAATTTTAATTCTGTTATCCAAACGGACCCTTAGTGAAATAATACTTGCATGCAGAAAGCACAAGATTTATAAGATAGATTGAAAATGTGCTATATGTATATACAGTGCAAAAATTTTAAACAGGTGCCTGACCTGAACTTTCTTGATTAGAAGATGATCCAAAATCTATTGAAGAACTATGCTCCTGTGACCTGTTAGCATTTAAATGCTTTGTACTACTCTTAAACATAGTAGAACTGTCAGCAGAAGTCATGGAAAGGGGATAACTTTTGCATGTGATACTAGACTGGTCCATGTCTTCGATACTTTGATAATCTGATAGTGAAACAAACTTTGACAAAGAATAGATAAGCTTGTGTTCTGTGACATCTGTTTCACGTGTATGATGAGATCTCCAGATTTCCACAGACAAGTCATCTTTAACCAACGCAACCTTACATGATATCTTGTTCTGGTAGAATCTCAGGTCACGTCGAAGATACCTGTTCAAATCTTCCCGTTACAATTATAAACCAATAGGAGAAAAATAAGAAAGAACCTAAGGGTAAAATGAAATTATATTCTTTATTAAAAATAATATTGAACCAGATATTTTCACAACATAAATACAAGAGAGCACAAGTTCATGCGTATATTTATTTTTTAATAAGTAAATAGTTAAAGCATTCATTTTATTTGATTCGTTACCGAAGACATATCGATAGAAAGAAAGGAAAGGAAGCAAAAAGGAAGAACGAAAACAATGGAAGAACCCAAATGTGGACAAGAGCGGTACAAAAAGGAATATGAAGACAAAATTAGTTGGAGAAAGACAATGCACAATGTTTGAATCCTTGATGCAAGAGATACTACAAAGAGACTAACCATAAGCTGAGGATCATACCCATGTCCATATTCTAGTATTCATTAAAATTTCGAATGCTCTAGTTTAGGATAGTTCAAGTTCCTCCCGTCCTTCTGACGTTTCCTTTTCGCCACATTCAGTCTAACTATTTTCCACTTTCTAACTACATTTGGATGTATAGGCTCCTTCCAAGGTTAAAATCTTTCCATAATATGGGATTTATGTCATTAAGCCAACAGTTTTTTAGTTCAACAAATTGCTCACACAATTTTGAATTAAGTAATACTCTCCTCAAAATACTGACTCTAAGATTTAAACCGCTAACATTGTAAGTAAGATTTGTTTAAGATTATAGTTCACTTCTATTGTGATCAATCACTGTTGAGTATTAAGCTTGTGGTTTGAATAGGGAAATCTCAATTATGATTTATGAATATTTAGACCACCATAGAAATCAAAACTTAAACATTTTGAGAGATTTGTTTTTATTGATAAATGAAAATTATACAAAATTATGTGGAAACTTAACAACACATAATAAGTTGATAGCATGCTTTGTTCTGATTATCAGCAAGGTTAAAATTTTCCATATCATAAGAGAAGAAATTTCATTACAAAGCAATAAGTATGCGCCAGATTTAACCTACTGCCACATTATGATCAGACAAAATTAATTGGTAATGTCCTCGTTAGACAAGTCCTATAACTCATCCGTAAAATGTAAGAGAAAATTGTTATTTACAAATTACAAGTGTAGAGAAAGTAGTACCTATCAAGAATAACCCAAGATGCATTATAGTTTGTAATCTCTTGTAGAATAACCTGTCTAACTGGATAACCTGCAGTAACTTTAACTTCGATGCTAACCTGGACATAAATTTTATAATTAGTATGATGAACAAAAAAATAATACTTGAAAACCTTCACTTTAAAAGTGATGCTATTTATAGCCACATAAAACTCAAAGCCCGACATGGTCTAAGTGGAATGTTGGATGTTAAGAATTGAAGGGAAAAATATGCATGATTCATTTATTCATGTGATATTTATAATACAGTAGGATATAAATGATAAATATTGATTAACCTAAATGAGGTATGCCTTAACTAAAGAGATAAGCAATAACCTAACATAGAAAACGAGCAAAAGTATATTTAGAAGTATATCATTTATTCATGTGATACTTATAATACAGTTGGATATAAATGATAAATACTGATTAACCTAAACGAGATATGCCTTAGCTAAAGAGATAAGCAATAACTTGACAGAGAAAACGAGCAAAAGTATATGTAAAAATATATTTATATGTTATCATAAGCAATGTATAGACCGTGATACTATATCAAAGACAAATTATCCTTAAAGCTTAAACTGTTAAATGAATGTATATATCTCTATTGTGAAAGAAAGATAGAGACCACACATCGAAATTATAACTCATTGAGCTTCCTTCTCGCTCCTATAAGATAAATAGTAACACTTGGTAAAGGATACATGTTCTACACATTTAAAGCCTTGATGGCAACACTATGTACATTCTCAATATAAAAAACTGTTAGAAATAATAATTAGAAAATTAGATAGTCATGCATATAGTCACTAAGGTATTATTATGCATTATAAACCACTTTTTTTTTGTTTTATGAAAAGCTATGCATTTTTCTAAGCACTATGCATTTAGTTCCTAAAAATATGACGCTATGCAATTAGTACTACAGTGGAACAATTATGAATGATATCTTAAGGGTCTCCCTATCTCTAGTATAAATAGGAGACTCTAGCCTTATATCAAGTGTGCCAAGAAATATAGGAATCATCTTCCTCTATAGATTTCCTCTTCCTTCAACAAAGTAGTATCAGAGCTTGAGTTTTAGATTAAAGGGTTGAGTTAAAAACTTTGAGAGTTGAGAGATAGCTAATGATGGCTTGAATCAATTCTAATTCTCTCGTCTTACCAAAGACAATTATAATAATTGGTGTCATCGTATGAAAGCCTTGCAAAGTTCTTTAGATGCTTGGAAGGTTGTAGAGAAAGGTTATACCCAACCTCAAAATAAGGCTACCTTGTCACCAAATGAGAAGGAGATTTTGTGGAACTTCAAGAAGAAGTATCAACAAGCCCTTGTCTTCATCCATCAATTTTTAGATGTTGCCATGTTTGAGAAGTTGTACATGCAACTATGTCTAAACAAGCCTAAGATATCTTGAAGACCTCCCTAGAAGGTGTTGACAAAGTAAAGAAGGTGTGCCTACAAACTTTACGTATGAAAGAATCCAAGTCAATTTTAGAGTTTGGTAATAGGGCTTTGGTTATTGTAAATCAGTTGAAATGTTATGGAGAAAACTTGGAGGATATTCGTGTGATTGAAGATGCTTCGTTCCTTGACCACAAAATTTGATTATGTGATTGTGTAATTGAAGAATCAAAGGATCTAGATACAATGTTCATAGACCAACTAATGGGTTCTCTTCAAGTTCATGAGGAAATACTCATGAGAAAGTATGATGAGCCTTTAGAGTAAGTTCTCAAAGCCAAAGCTTCTTTGAGAAATTATGGAGGAGAAAGAAGCCAAAGAGGATGTGAATGTGGATGTGGAAGTGGCCAAGGAAGAGTAGGAAGAGGAAATCGTGATAATTTTAATAATGATGAGAGAAGTCATCAACCCATTAGAGGTTATGGAAGAGGTAGAGGCAATTATCCGATACCAAATAAGAGGAGACATGACAAATCTAATGTTGAATGTTTTAGTTGTCATAAATATGGGCATAACTCTTGGGAGTGTAAAAATAATGTTGAAGAGAAAGTCAATCATATTGATGATATGCAAGAAGTAGAAGAAGAGTCAACCTTATTTCTAGCATTTAATGATGATAAGAAAGGTGACAAGTGCTCATGATATTTTGATAATGGAGTAAGCAATCATATATGTGGCTATAAAGAGCAATTTGTGGAGCTTGATGAGAAGGTGAAAGAAAATGTTTCTTTTGGTGACTCTTTGAAAGTTGAAACTCAAAGGAAAGGTAGCATTTAAATTTCTTTGCAATATGGTGCTCACAAATTAATCATAGATGTTTACTATGTTCCTAAAATAAAAAGCAATATTTTGAGTTTAAGACAACTTGTAGAGAAGGGACATGAAATTCATATCAAAGATTATTGTCTATGGCTTAGAGATCGAGATTCTAACTTGATTGCTAATAAGGTGCTAATGTCAAGAAATATAACGTATCCTTTGAATCTCAAGACCAATGAAACAAAATGTATGAAGGCTAGCATAAAAGATAAAGCATGGTGTTGGCACATAAGACTTGGCCAATGGCCACTTGAACTTTGGAGAACTCAAGGGCATAGGAGATGAGAAGATGGTGAAAGGGATGCCCTTCATCAACCATCCTAGCCAATTATGTGAAGCATGCCTCCTTGGCAAGCATGCAAGAAGAAGTTTTCCTAAAGAAGCCAATTCAAGAACAAAGGAGCCTCTCCAACTTATTCATACCGATGTGTATGGACCCATCAATCGATCCCCATTTAGTAAAAATAAGCATTTCTTACTCTTTATTAATGATTATAGTAGAAAGAATTAGGTTTATTTTCTAAAATAAAAATTTGAAGCATTTGTGACTTTTAAAAATTTCAAGGTAATTGTAGAAAAAGAGAGTGACTTTGTAATTAAATCTTTGAGATCCGATAGAGGAGGTGAATTCACATTTAAATAATTTAATGAATTTTGTGAAACACATGTGATTTGTTGCCCTCTTATAGTTCATAGATCTGCACAACAAAATGTAGCGGAGAGAAATAATATAACTATTCTTAATATGGTAATATGTATATTGAAAGCTAAAAATATGTCTAAGGATTTTGGGCCAAAGATGTTGCATGTGCAATTTATTTGTCCAACCACTCTCTAACAAAGAATGTCAAAGATCAAACCCCTCAAGAAGCAAGGAGTAGTGAAGCCTAGTGTTACTTACTTACGAGTCTTTGGAAGCATTGTATATGCTCATGTACCCAACCAAGGAAGGTCCAAGCTTAATGATCGAAGTGTCAAGCATATGTATTGGATATGATGCAAGTTCAGAAGGCAACAAATTATACAACCCAAGTAATGATAAGATTATTATGAGCTGAGATGTCGAGTTTAATAAAGAAGATATATGAGATTGGGAAGCAGAAAAAGACACCTATGATTTTTTTCCATAATTTGAAGAAGGAGAACAAAAGGCCTTGACACCAATTGACCGATCCACTCCACCACCATCACCAACTCCTTCAACTAATGAAACCTCATCATTTTCCAAAGATAGTTCAAGTGAAAGGCCAAGAAAAATGAGAAGCATTCAAGATTTATATGATGAAACCAAACCTATAAATGATTTATTTTGTCTTCTTGTTGATAGTGAACATTTGAACTATGATAATTTCGACAAAAGATGGAGACAAGCCATGGAAGATGACATCAAAACTATTAAGAAGACAAAGAAGAAGACATAGGAGTTATCATCTCTTCACAATGGTCATGAAGCACTTGGAGCAAAATGGGTTTTCAAGACAAAGAAGATTACCAAGAAAGAAATGAAATTAAAGTGAAGGCTCAAGACCAAGTTGCGGATATGTTCATAAAACTTCTATAATTTGAAGATTATGGGCAAGCCTTGGAGTCAAGAAGAATTTTCTAATTAAGGGAGGATACTAGAAATAATAATTAGAGAATTAGAAAATCATGCATGCAGTCACTAAGATATTATTATGTATTATTAACCGCTTATTTGTTTTATAAAAAACTATGCATTTATCTAGGCACTATGCACTTAGTTCCTAAAAATATGATAGTATGCAATTAATATTATAGTTGAGCAATTATGAATGATAGCTTAAGGGTCTCCCTAACTCTAGTATAAATAGGAAACTTTAGCCTTGTATCAAGTGTGCCAAGAAGTAAAAATTATCTTTCTCTATAGATTTTCTCTGCCTCCAACAAAAACGGTATTATATAATGTATGAGTTAAACAATGAAACTATGAAAGTATATGTTGTAATGGCAATGTGTCATACAAAAACAGTTGCAGAGTACCTATGTTCGCCATCTGCATAATTAAGCATGTAATGTTGATTAGGAGGATAGCATGATATTTGCAAAAAAAAAATTAGAACTTAATATTACCCCTTCATTTTCACAATTTTTATAACTTCGCAGAAGCACACTTGTATATGCATCAACTTTCTTGTTAACTCCTTCCTCCATTGCACGAAAATTTGTGCCAGCAAAAGACTCTGGGCATGCTAATGTCTGGTACCCCACTGTATATCCAAAGGAAGGAAGAGAATAGTCATACGAGTAGACGAAATATTGAAGGAAAATTTTATATAGTACTGACTTCCTTCTCTTTAGACACTCAAGATGATCAACTATTGAATAAATAAATAAAAAGCAATTTTTCAAAGCATTGGCATCTTTTCAATTGAAATGTCTTACTCAAACTTAGTAAAAAATCATGATGACGCCTTGTGACTCACAAAACCAAACTAAGCCAACCAAGTCTTTTCCCACTAAGTGGGGTCAACTACATGGATCAAATAACGTCATTGTGTCCTATCCTAAATCAAGTATTCAAAAATGTCATTCAAATATGAATCTTTTTTAATCGTTTCACTTATAGTCTTTTTTGGTCTCTTTTTACTTCTAGCTATTAGGCTATCCTCCACCTGATATACTCTTCTTACAGGAACTTCTAAGGGTCTTCTCCTTATATGTCTAAACTACCTAAGGCGAGATTCTCCCATCTTTTCCACAATAGGTGCTACGCCTACTTTCTCTTTAATGCATTCATTCATAATCTTATCTTATCTTGTTTGGCCACACATTCAGCACAACATCCTCATCTCAGCGACACTGATTTTATGTTTTTACTGGCTTTTTATCGCCCAACATCCGATACCATACAACATTGCGGGTCTTATAGTTGTGCAGTAAAATTTACACTTATGCTTGAAAGACACTTTTTTTTCACAAATAACTTCTGAAACACTTCTCCATTTCATCCATCCAGCTTGAATCCTATGGTTTACATCTCCCTCTATCTCTCCGTTACTTTGTATGATAGATCAAAGATACCTAAACCGTGTGACTTGTGGCATGGTATGGTCCCCAATTTTCATCGCTAAGCTAGTATTTGAATGCTTCTTACTGAACTTACATTCCATATACTCCGTCTTACTCCTGCTTAGACGAAAGTCGTGTTCTTCCAAAGCTCATCTCTATAGCTCAAACTTCTCATTTGTTTCCTCTCTCGACTTTCCAAGACTATATCATCTGCAAAAAGTATACATTGTAGCACCGACTCTTGGATATGTGCATTAAGCACATCCAAGACCAAGGTAAAATGATATGGACTCAAAGTTGACCCTTGGTGCAGTTCTACAGTTATAGGAAAATCTTTTGTGACCCTACCCTATGTTTTCACACTAGTTTTAGCCCCATTATACATATTTTGGATTACTCGGATATAAGCAATACGAACTTCTTTATTCTCCAAAGCCTTCCACAAGACCTCTCTCAGTAATATAAGTATAATTAGATATATCAAAACTTATTAGGTGACATTAAGTCAGTGACATAATGAAAGTAGCTTATATGAGACCTAACAATTACATAACATTGAAACCTTTAAGAAATTTATAGAAAAACACTCATCCAATATATACACATGTAATGTAAAGTCATCGCATTGGCATTACAATTCCTTTTGACAAAGAACCAAACTACCAACATAACTAAAATCAACCAAAGAATTTATCAGTATCTGCAATGCTTATAATTGAGACACACTAACCTATCTATATATTGATACATATTCTAAGTTGGAACACTTACTTGGGTGAGGCACCTTATGCAAGACACCGAGCACAAGAAACCTATCACCCACAGAGAGAATGTCATCCCTGCGTGGAAGGTGATCAATGATAAGCTTGATCTCATGCTCACTATGATCTTTCATGGCATCACATGCAGTTACTACATAAGACTGGGGAGGAGGGCTCTCCATTAGCATAAATGGGTCTTTCAATTTCGAATCATAAGTATCTTTGCTTCCAATATCTGTGACACCTTTTGATGTATATGGATTTGGAGTTTAAAGCTTAAAGTTTGACAGGAAACATGGTGGTGTATAAAAGTACATAACCTTGATATGATAATCGAAGATTGAGATTGAGTGCCCAATGATTTCAAGACATAAGATTCCTCTTCCCCTACCCAAGTTTTTTTTGTCAGCAACAATAACACATCTCATCTTTCTCTCTCTAGATGGATTGGATGAGCAAGAAGAATTGGACTATACTAAGATAATATGCATGAGGATATTCCAAGACAAACTTGGTTGGAAATTTGCCGGCATGAACAGTGGCATAGTGGGAAAGAGTACGAGGAGCTTCAAGATAGATAGGCCTGGTGTTACTTACTCGGATCATGCTTCCTTAGATTTCAAATTCTATTTTCATCAATAAAACATCTTCCCTTCCTACCATGCTCTTTTTCAATAATATTACATTCTCATTTCTTTTATTTTGTTATTCTTTTTGTGTCTCAAGTAATGAGTAAGTTTGTATTAAGAGGTTAAGAGAAATTTATAATGTCAAGGTTTAAGTCATTGAAACATATCATTGAAACAAAATTAATTTTACACTTAAAAGGATGTGAAAATATCAAATAAAGAAAGAAATATACAAAAATGGCATGCCTCACTCTAAGAGGGCAAACAAAGGATCAACTGAAATATCATATCCACATCTATGAATTGAAAGGTTTGAATAATTAGTTGTTAGAATTAATAGGTCTTTTGTAGGATAATCAACTTATGAGAAATGACCATCATTATCAAACTATCATTTGAAGATTATTCTAACCTTTATATATGTGGCATATAGAATCTTATACAGATTTATTGCATAAGTAGAGGCAACTCGTTTTGGCACTTTAGTTTTATATTAAGTTGATTTTGGATTGCATTAATTTGATTTTTCAAGATTTATATATTAATTGATCAAATTAATTTTTAAATTTAATTCAATTATTTTGTTAATAATCTAATTTTTTTGGTTTTTAATTAATTACTCAATAGGTGGACCCGATGACCCGACCAACCCGACCCAACCCAATATAAAATATCTGGGTTGGTTCGAGTCATCGAGTCAGTTCGGATAAAACTCAAAAAACTCATCCACTTATTGGTTCGGGTGACGGGTTCAATAAACTAACCCGATGACCCGACCACCCGAGTAAAACGACGTCGTTTTGCCTAAATATTACCTTCGTTTCAACGTAGCTCAGTTTCTCAATTTCTCTTCCTTCCTTTCTCAGTTTCTTTGCAAATTCCCAAATTGAAACCCTCTCTCTAACCCTAAGTGCCACCTCTGCTACTACTTAATCTCAGCCCTCTCTCACTAGATTTCCTCTCTCACTCAACAAATCAAAAATACCACTCATAAAATACTAGGCTCATGCGCTGATGAGGGAGGCAACTACCCTGCTAATGTTCAACTACGTTGCTAACCACGAAGCACCACGTCGGTCAGCCGTCACCATTTTTTCTAGCAACTACGAGCTCGCGTTCTAGATCGTGGGTCTTCGCTTAGTATGCTCCTCGAGGTCAGATCCGACATCATCAAGCTCGAATCTCAGGCCCCACATCCTTCCCAACAACGTCAAGCTCAGATCCGGCAACGTCAAGCTCAAATCTGGCATCGTCAAGCTTAGATCTCAAGTCGAACACCAATGCTGGTGACCCCGAGCTCAGATCTCAACTCCTCCATTTTTTTCGGTGTCCTCAAGCTCAGATCGCATATCCTCCATTTTCTTCGGTATCCCCAAGCTCATCAACAATGGCCGAGACAATCCCAGCAATCCGAGACATGGAAATGATATGCTAAACTTCATTTTGGGTTACATAACTTCTGATTGAGGAGACATGAGATATATGAAATATTAACCTCTGCCCTTATTTTAAGACTACCCAACCTAACTAATCTGAAAAAGGCATTAGAATCTATCTGAAAATTTTGAACAACCTGACCATTCAACCCGAACCAATCTAATTGTAATCGGGTTGGTTTGGTTCGGGTTATTTGAAAAAAAAATTCAAACCCGATCCAACCCAACCCAACCCGATCTGAACTAATTAGTTTGAATTTTTATTTTCCCTAAACCCGACCTAACCCGATCCGTGTGCAACCCAAAGTAAAGTTATTCGCATATAAATTGTATTTTCCTCAATTAACTCATTTTAAAAAATAATGTAACTACCTCATATATAAATAATTTATAGAGTATTAAAATAATATCAATACAACTTTTTATGATGAAATTATTGATTTATTCTATTATATATTTTGTAGAATCACTTTTGAGTTTTTTTATTTTTTTTATTGAATAAATCCGAAGAAATGACAATGGAATAGAAAGTATTCTAAATTTGATATGAGCAGTGACTCTTATTAGGAATCTTGAGATCAAGTGCATGAAAGGGAACGAGGGAAGGAAATAAGTTTTCTTATTTGAAAGCTTAAAAATAGATGGAAAGAAAATTGATTTTAAGGAGAACTATTTTTAATCTTTTCTCCTCAAATACCAGACTTTTGTTTCCCTTAAAATTGAGGTTGAATGAGAGGAATTATATTTTTATAGGTAAAATATGTATTTTATATTCCATTTTGTTGTTTTATGATTTAATTCTCGGTGCAAACAAGGTAATGAAAATCCATCTTGTTCCCATATTAATATTCTAGATAAAGGTAAAGGTAACTTTGTTTCATTTCTTTCCTTCCTTTTTTTACCCATTGCCACTTGTTTCGTTCCATTCTGGTAATAAAAAAAGAGTTTAAGTTTCGTGCATTGATAATGTATAGTTTTTTACACCATCAACCAATTATACACTACTATATGTGTGACTTTTTGAGTAGTTATTAGGAGAGTCAAACATTTTTAATGATGTGGTAATGCATGATTGAATGATAATATGAAAACTTTTACCCTGACAGTGCATTCAAATTAAATCCATAAAATAATATCCAAACATATCACTAGTCTTCCAAACACAGTGTAAAGATATTGGGTAAGTAAAATGTTGCTTGTAATAGCACCACGTAATAGGTTAATTTGTTTCAAATTTTCAAAATCAATTCTACAATCAAGAATTGATCTAGTGACACCTAAAACCTATTCTTTTTCGTGAAATTTTTACATTTAAAGATACATTATAGTGTTTTTGTTGGGATCAAATAAAATATATTATTGTTGAGCATGTGTGGAAAATACGTGACACAGAGATGCATGACATGTGGTAGTACTAAGACTGTCAACTGATGTTAAGAGTGTGCGACAATATTGATGCTACCGACCAAATGGGGCAATACTGAAGTTGCTTCATTTTTTACAAATAGCATGTAGCCATGTTGAAAGGAAGGTAGTATTAATGCTACTTATGTGCAAAGATAGTACTGAGGCTATCTAAGTAATTATTGGTGGTGTAGAAGCTGCCCAAAACAAAGATATATGTTAATACTGAAGTTACCATAGGTCGACAGGTGATATGAAGTTGTCCACAAATTATTTATGGAGTTAGTAACAAAATAGTGCATAGCAACAATAAATGTTGTTGATTGAGTCTCATGACACTAAGATCCCTTGAGCCTAAGGTATGAAAAAGTGTATAGCGACAATACTAAAGTTTTAGATTAGAAGTTTCAAAGGAATACAAAGGTGACATGCACTTGGTATTTTGGAATTAGCAGTTATTAGAATGCGTTCAGATAACCCACACTTGCATAGTTGGCAATTACTTCCATTATGGCATTGGCGTATGCTGTGTAAAGAGAAATAGTTTGCATAATAGTTATGTGTAAGTGGAAAGTGAAAACTTGCTAATAATCATCAGGCATAGGTGGCACAATCATAGAACAATATCAAGTCAACTCATAGCCATCAGATTAAGAAGTGGTTATTAGTTTGCTCAATAAATAAGATGTCTTATTCACTCGTTTAAGGATCTTGAATAGTCCACATTCCTCATCCATAGCAGAAAAATGAATTACTAGAGACCACCATTTCCATTTTCCTAGATTTCTTAGCCTTTTAGCTTGTTTAGGTCTACTTTTCCCTTTTCAACTATAGGTGTAATGCATAGTTCGTAGACTATCAACCAGTTGTGCTTAGACGTATGTTGTAAGTGTATTCTTAAGTTCAATATTTGTTCCATTTCCAATTTCATGTTATGTTGCACTTGTGTGATGTTTGGCCAAAATCACTTTACACACGAGCACATTCTAAGATTCCTTAAGTATCTCAGTGCCAACCGTCTTTACAAGTGTGTGCAAAGGTTTATGAGAACCCTATAAAGAGAGTTGATTCTCCTCTCCATCCTCGTTAAGGAACCGAATTTGAAATTCAATTGGCCTTGCATCAACATGTAGGTCACATGTTCATTATCTATTTTACTACAGAAACAAAATTGGCATGCATCAACAATATCCCCCAAGGTTCACCCCATATGTCATGCCACAAATAGTTCAAAACTTGATAGGTAGTCTTTCTTCGGTGTATCAACCGACTAATCCCACCATCCTTCCTAGGATCATACCCCTATGACTGTATCCCTTTGCTATTATAGATCCTAATTTAGTTCCCATTTCGAGATAAGTGGGTCCTAGTATGACATTTGTTCATGACCTAGCAAGGCAACAGGGAGCCATGATTGCTCCTATCTTTTTTTAACATGTCCAGTGCCATGCGCATGGGACCCTAGAACAATACTGTTGAGGCATTGGATGTTGTTAGACAACAAATGTGTAATCACAAAATTGTACGGTGGCTCATCCAATGAACATTGTGCTAACTCCTCTTATTAAGTCAACCCATAATGCTTGTAACACACAGGTCCAGTAGGTAAAGAGGCTTACCAATCTCTTAAGTGGTGAACCTTATACTAAAAATAATCCTACGCCCTTTTTTGGATAGCCAACACCCGAAAATTTAGGAGCAAGGGTCCATCTAGTGTGATAGGTAGCGTTGTAGTATGGAACTATTGCCAAGATGGTCAGGAATGGGGAAGTGATATATCCCTAGGCCCCCGTGCAAAATACAATTTATCAAAACCAACCGATGGTAGGAATCGGTGAAAGGATATATAACAATTCATTATTCGAAAACCAATCAGCATTCCAAAATCAACATGCATATGGTGCAGGAGAAAGGGCAAAACCCATACTATGGGTCAGTCCACTTGAACAAAAAGTGAATACAGTCGTCGAATAGGCCCTTGCTCAATTTGGGTTCCATGTTGGACCTACTTTTCATCCATAATTTGTATTTGCTTTTCTTGAATGGATTAATTTGTTAGAACTCCCTAATGGGATGTAAGATCCCTAAATTTCCTAAGTTTTTGGGAGAAGGAGGCAAGTCGCCTGTTGAGTATATCGCTAGGTTCACATACAATGTGGAGACATAGCATCTAATAAGTACCTAAAAATGAAAGTTTTTCAAAACTAATTGACTTAAAACACCTTTGCTTGGTATTCCACTTTACCTCCCCACTCAGTGCATTCTTGGGAACAATTAGAGAGGTTGTTCTATGAACAATTCTTTACACCATCATGAAAATAGGATCAACAGAATTGTTCACTATCATGAGATGATGGAATTAGAGTATCGATGATTACTTTAATCATTTTAGGCAGATGAGAAGTTGTTGTTTCACCCCTATACCTGAACCTGAGGTGGTGAAAATCACCACCAAAGGGCTAGATTTCTCTATTATGAAGAAATTTATCAACCAACAGTTCACCAATATGGCTCAATTAGCTAATCAGGTATGTCAAATTGAGCAACTTTAATAGGAGAAGGCTCGTTTGAAGGGTTAGTTAAGGCAAGGGCGAGTTAATATGGTAGAATGTAGTAGCAACAGTGAAACTGAAGACAACGAAGTCTTTGTTTCTAAATTTGAAATGACACCCTCTTATGCTTGCCAAGCTATTAAGCAGGCTAAAGGTAAAGAAATTATGGGTTTATCAAAAATCGAGTGTATTCTTTCGAAGTCACCAATTAGACATATCAAATTTTCGACATCAAACAAATTAAATTAACTGATTGACATTTCATGTCATCGCCTAGTGAAATAAAAAATAGGACTTACTATAAATATCATAACTCTTATAAGCATTTAACTAATGGTTGTGTTCAATTGATAATTCAATAAAATGAAGTTATTTAACCTTTAATTGAATAGAAATATGATTGCTAAGTCCAAAACTCTTCTCAGTTATGAGAAATTATGTTTAATTTCATATGCTTTTGTCATACTCATTTATAAGCCAATTTCACCTTGTTTAATTGCATTTTTGAAATTAATGGTTTCACTTTTATACTTTGATCCAAAGCTCATGGATTGATGTGAATTTGTAGGTTTCAATAGGAAAAGAAGGACTTTGGAGAGGAACTATAAATGTAAAGTGTAAACACATATAATGAAAACACTCATCCAATATAAACACATGTAATGCAAAGTCATCGCATTAACATTACAATTCCTTTTGACAAAGAACCAAACTACCAACACAAGTAAAATCAACTAAAGAATTTATCAGTATCTGCAATGCTCCTAATGAGACACACTAAGCCATCTATATATTAATAAATATTCTAAGTTGGAACACTTACTTGGGTGAGGCACCTTATGCAAGACACCGAGCACAAGCAACCTGTCACCCGCAGAGAGAATGCCATCCCTGCATGAAAGGTGATCAATGATAAGCTTGATCTCATGCTCATTGCGATCTTTCGTGGCATCACATGCAATTACTACATAAGACGGGGGAGGAGGGCTCTCCATTAGCATAAGTGGGTCTTTCAATTTCGAATCATAATTATCTTTGCTTCCAATATCTGTGACACCTTTTGATGTATATGGATTTAGAGTTTAAAGCTTGAAGTTTGACAGAAAACAGGGTGGTGCAGAAAAGTACATAACTCTGATATGATAATCGAAGATTGAGATTGAGTGCCCAATGATTTCAAGACATAAGGTTCCTCTTCCCCTACGCAAGGTTATTTTGTGAGCAACAACAACACATCTCATCTTTCTCTCTCTAGATGGATTGGACGAGCGAGAAGAATTGGATTATACCAAGATAATATGCCTGAGAATATTCTAAGAAGACAAATTTGGAAGTAAATCCGCCGGCATGAACAGTGGCAAAGTGGGAAAAAGTACGAGGAGCTTCGAGACAGTTAGGCTTGGTGTTTCTTATTCGGATCATGCTTCCTTAGATTCCAAATTCTATTTTCATCATTAAACTATTCCATCTTCCCTTTCCGCCACACTCTTTTTAGTAATATTACATTCTCATTTGTTTTATTTTATTATTCTTTTTTATCTTGTTAATGTCTAATTTTATCTATAAAATTTTTATTATTTAATCAAAAATTAATAATTGTGTTAAATAATATTTAATTGTAATATTTTAAATACATAATATATTTTCAAATTTTATTTATTTTCATTTAATTTGGAACATTTTTTTATTATCTGTAAAAAAATAAAAAAATAAAATAAAAATATTTTTTTTTTCTTATAATTAAAAAAAGAGAGAAAAGAATTGACATTGCAACAATCCCCTAAATGAGCAAATCAATAAAAGAAAAAGACAAAACACATGTTTCTTTTGGTCACTGCAGAAGAAGAGAAAAAGAGTAATGCTGAAATTTTTCAAAATGAAACATCAAAATATAATGGATTTGCTGCCAAACAATTCTGCACAAT
Organism: Ormosia semicastrata; assembly: GCA_029884595.1. Taxonomy (NCBI): domain Eukaryota; kingdom Viridiplantae; phylum Streptophyta; class Magnoliopsida; order Fabales; family Fabaceae; genus Ormosia; species Ormosia semicastrata. The sequence continues at coordinate 102,222,010 of JAQQTO010000063.1, forward strand.
GCTCAAAATCCTACTTCATGCCACTGTTACAGTGTCCTTGGTTAGCGGCAGAAAGAGAAAGAAGAATGGAGCAGGTATTGGGAGAAAGAGAAATGGAGGAGAGGGATGAAGCACGGAAAAGGAAACCAAGAAGTAGCCGCGCATCTCAGCAACCGCGCCTAGCCAGCCACGCCAGAACCTAACAAGTAGCCACGCATCATCCGCGCAGCAGCAGCGCACCACCGTGCTCCCGTCGCCTAAACCGTGCTTCCGTCACCACCCGCGAGCCCCCGCTCAACCATCACCACGCGACCCGCGTCAGGAACCACCAGCACGCGACCGGCGTCTCACCGCCCAGATCTGTCACGCGTGCACCTCGCGCCGACCAGCCACCGTCTTGCCTTGCACCAGTCGCCGTCTCGCCGCGCCGCTGTTTGCGCGACCCGGATCCTGAACCGTCTAGCAGCCAACCCACCATGGAACCACCCAAACCACCACCTCGCTCCGCCCAGCCACAGTGAACCAGATCTGTCCTCCACCGCGAGTCCAGCTCCTACCGCCGTCCGTTACCACCGTGCCTGCCTGAGTGGTTGGCATCTTCAAAATCCCTCGTTTTCTGCTTCGTTTTTCATGTAGAGACTGAATGTCTCTTTCTTCTTTATTTTTTTGTTTTATTTCATTATTTTTTTAATTTTTATTTGTGTGAAAATCTGTTACTTTTTTTTTTACATTTTTATTTGTGTGAAAACCTGTTACCTTTTTTTTATTGATAAAAAAAACCAATACTTTTTACTTGTGTTATTTCCCTGATTGGATTAACTTTGAAAGGTTGGGTTGCAAAATTTTGGGTTATGAAAAAAAAGTTTAGTTTTTTGAGTTTTGTCTGACGAAGTGTGTGTTTGGTTGAGTTTTTTTTCATTGGTTAAACAGGTTTTTTTTTTTAAAAAAAAAATTATTTACACATTATTATAACATGTTTTATAAAATCAGTTTAAGCTTTTGTATAAAATTTAATGTATTATAAATTTTTTTAAGTTAATTATTATAATACTAAAGATTGAGTATGTGTTTGAAAAAATTATGTAAATTTGATTATGTTTAATAATTAATTATATATTTTTTTAATAATATTATTCGACAAAATTAGTTAAAAAATAATTTTTTAAGATTTTTTTGATATAAAAAATTTACTTTTATGCATTAAATTATTAAAATAGATATTTAAAAAATTATTTGATTGAGAATAAAATAGTAAATATTTTAAGAATAATTTATAAACTCAAATCATAAACTTTAATGTGTGTTTGAGAAAGCTGTGAAAACTTGATTATCTTTCAATAATCGATTATTGTGATAAAAGTTTTTTTATAATCGATTATAATTGATTCATTTTTATGTTTGGATATATTAGTTGAAAAATAATTTTAAGTTAATCTAATTCGTTTGGATGATATAAAAAAGAATCACTTTTATGCATTAAATTACTAAAATAGGTATAGAATGATTAAAAAAGTTATTTGATTGAGGATAAAATAATATTTACATCTCAAAGTGTAAGAAATAATATATAAGTTAAAATTATAAGTTTTGAGTGTGTTTGGTAAAGATTAACTTAGTTTTTTTTGGGGAAAAAGTTGTTGTAATAGTATTTAATCATGTTTGATAAAGTCAGCATAAGTTTTTACACAAAATTCAATGTAAAATAAAAAAATTTTAAAGCTGATTTTCATAATGTTGAAGATTGAGTGTGTGTTTTGAAAACTTGATTATGTTCAATAATCGATTATTGTATAAAAGCTTTTTATTATAATCGATTATAATCGATTTATTTTTTATGTTTAGATATATTAGCTGAAAAGTGATTTTAAACTAATCTGATTTGTTTAGATGATATAAAAAAATCACTTTTATACATTAAATTATTAAAATAGATATAGAATGATTAAAAAAATTATTTGATTGAGGATAAAATGATATTTACATATTGAGTGAAATCATAAGTGAGAGGTATAAAATTTGATTATCTTAAGAATCGATTATTATAAAAACTTTTTATCGATTATAATTGATTTATTTTTATGTTTGGATGCATTTAAAAGCGATTTTAATAATCGATTCGTTTGGATTATAAAAAGAATCATTTTTATGCATTAAATTACTAAAATATATATAGAATGATTAAAAAAATTATTTGATTGAGGATAAAATGGTATTTACATATCAAAATGTAAGAAATAATCTATAGCTAAAATCATGCTTCAAAACTTCAAAGATTATAAAAATCACTTTAAAAGCTTTTATTTTACATTGAATTTTTTCAAAGTGTAAAAATTTTACCAAATTAATTAAAATCAACGTGATTAAATTTAACAATGACTTTTTTCCCAAAAAAAGCTAAGCAGAATCGATACCAAACATGCACTCAATCTTCAACATTATAAAAATTAGCTTTAAAAATTTTTTATTTTGCATTAAATTTTGTACAAAAACTGAAACTGATTGTACCAAACATGATTAAACATTATTACAACAACTTTTTTCCCCAAAAAAGCTAAGTTAATCTTTACCAAACACACTATGAAACTTATGATTTTAGCTTATAGATTATTTCTTACACTTTTAGATATAAATACTATTTTATTCTCAATTAAATAATTTTTTTAATCATTTTATACTTATTTTAGTAATTTAATGATCCAAACGAATTAAATTAGCTTAAAATTTTTTTTAACTAATGTATCTAAACATAAAAATGAATCGATTATAATCAATTATAAACACAATAGTTGATTATTGAGTATAATCAAATTTTCACAATTTTTTCAAACACGCTCTAAGTTTTGTATTGGATTATGGTAAAAGTAATTGGACACTAGGCGAAGAGGTGGCAAGAAAAAAATTACAGTACTCGCTACAATTTAGGGATATACATACCAAACTATGAAATGAATGATGTCCCAACTAATTTGGAAATCTTATCCCTATAACAGTGGAGTGAGATCCTTCAAGTTTGCATGTTGCTTTGGATTGTCGAGTAGATTGATGTCATGTTGCAAATCATTGCCCTCAACGGTACCATCCCAATTGAGCTTTAAGTCTTCAAGTTCAAGCAATGTCTTTGGGTCCATTTTAGCATTATTTGCATATGCAGCACCAATAATGTTCTGTAATTTATGAATTGAAAGTGATCCAATGTCCACTTTTTTATTCGAAAAAAAAAAGTATATAGTTTTTACTTTAATTGAATCCAAAGGAGAAAATGATGATTTTAAATTAACTACAGAGTCTCACTTCTTGAACCCATGTCCTACTTTTAGGAAATTTTATTTTTAAATTAGTTTTTTCTTTAAACGCACATCACAGGTGCCTCTTCTACTTTTAGTGATAAGTTAACTTTCATAGTCTAATCAATGATCATTAATAGCTGGAGCAAGATGTGTACCCCACTGTAAAAGAAAAGTCATGGTTATTACTTATTACAACTACATTCTGAGAAAAAGTCATGCAATAAAATAGACAAATAAATATAGCATATGTGAGTTTTATTTATTATTTTCAAAGCAAACAATTTTAATAGTCAAGGTGCAGCGTGAAATTTTGTTTCAGTACAACATAAGAAAGTTTCATAGGATGATAAAAATATAACAAATTCTTTTGGCGAAGTTACAGTCGACAGACATTTCGAAAATCGTATATCAATTACCGCCATTGTCAAAATGTTTGCACTCAACACACGTTTACCCGAACACTGCATCTTGGAGTCTCTCTTTGCAGGCACAACCAGAAAGGAAACAATCCCAGAAAGAAAAAGTTGATTATGAACTCACATAAACATAATAATAGGTTCAGATAACAGCTAAGGAATGGGATTTGGCGTACCGAAAGAAAGCAATCAGATGCGGGTAGCCAAGCCTAGCCGAGCCTAAACCACTCCTGAAAGATGGCGTGGACCAAGTCCAACCCCTGGCCATTATCACACAGGACGTAATGCATGTACGCCTTCTTCTCCTATGTCAGTCTTTCTCAAACCTGTGCTGGCCTTCATTCCACATGATCTTCAGACTAAGAGGAGCCTTGGCACTGGCAGTTCCAGCACCCTGTCCCTTGTGTACTTTGGATTTGGTGGTCGTTGCCATTTCCTCGAATATGATAGTGGATGGCTTTGTATCGTGTCTCTGATTGCGTGTTGTGTTAAACAGCTGAAGCCAAGTCTAAAGTCCAAATTCATAAGCAAAATGCAGCATGCTCTTCCAGTTTAAACTGAACATATTCCTGAACAAATAATAAGAAAGATTGTTAACTGATTTATCAAATGAAAAAAAAATCTTTAAGAAAGAAACATGTGCTAAACAATACAGAAGAAAGTTGACTGTGTGATCAGCCAAATTCTCAGAAATCTTTATGGTATGACTTTTCCATACTTACTCCTTCCTCAAATTGATTTTCTTAGAAATTCTGCACTTACATGTCCACAATTTCGTAGATTGAACACCAAAACCAAAACGAACACTGATAACAAAACAAAATGAACACTGGTATTGAAATGAAGAAAAACTGGGAATTTCCAAATGAACACTGATATCAAAATGCAAATTGGAAATAGACACAAATCAAGATCAATGAACAGAAACAGGACAAATTTGGAAATTGGAAGTAATCTTGGACCTTGTTGGGATCTACAGATTATCCTTGTTGTTAATTACAATGCAAAACGTAACAATATGAAAAAGAGAGAGAAAGAGCACTGAAAGTTTCCTTACCTCCATTCAATGAGTTGCATTCATGAATTCTGGCTTATGCAACTGCTCTTTGATTGCAATTGGCTTCTCTCTAGAAAAAAAACTCTCAAGCAGTTTTATTTATAAGTGAGTGTGGTAAATAGTGGCAGCATAAAGTTATAGTTTATCCTCTATTATTATCTATTTATGATTTTTGCTTAGCATTAAAGTAGTGGTAGAATGAGTAACTAAAAAGTTGAGACCAAAATAGGGGAATCCCCTTTATTGGTAGTAAGTATAGATAACATGATAAAGAGAACCAAGTAACAATAGTTCTAACTATGGTGTATATTGTATCCTCACTATGCATAAACAAAGAAACAAAGATAGTAAAAGAAACTTCAAAGTCAAAACCAGCGGGAATTTTTCATCAATTTATTTTACCATTCAGAAATCTAGAAAAAGTGGCAAAGAAATTCAAATGCATTTAAATAAAGATATTTTGAATATAGACTTACTCATGTTCTCTGGATCCATGTGTCCTATGGTTCTTCTGACATCAATAAAGCCCTTGCTCTCTAATATCCTTTCTAGTTGGCAGTCCAAAATCTGATACTTTGGCTTGGAGATTCTCAATCAATAGGATGACTGTAGCTACAAATTTAAATTAGTATGTGGAATAACCATCTGGCTAACAAAAAACATATATTTTCAAACTAAAAGAAGGATCTAAAACAGAAAAAGAATGAAGTTACAATGAACCAAAGGTCAAAAGACATAAGCAATGATAACTGCCATATGAAACCATATCTCTTCCAACACAACACTCCTAAACCAACCATACTTGAGCAGAAGGAAAGTAGTTGGAAAATTGATAGGTTGTCATTCTCAAACATGATAGCCTATTGAGGAAAAACTACTCAATAGTGCTTTAAAGTTTGAACATGGATGGTTAGTGAATTATCTTTTTAGTACTTTTCTTATTTTGTCCATATATTCGAAATGTATATGAATTGTGTACAATCAAGTGAGAATTGTGAAATAGGAAAACTCAGAATTGTGAGAGGAGACTTCTCTTTATTAGCAGTATAGATGATTTTACTAAACCCAAAGTAAACAGAGAAAGAGCAAGCACCTGAATAAAATCTCTATTAGATACATGAGCGAAATGAGCATGCTCTTCTTCTTTAACATGAACACATACCTGAACAAACAATACAAAAGAGTATTAACTAATTTAACAATTAAAAATGTTGTTTTAAAAAAGAAACAAGTGGTAGACAATATAGAAGAAATATTCTGTGATCAGTCAAATTTTCAGAAATATTCAAGGTCTGAATTTTCCATGATTGTTCCTTACTTAAAACTAAATCAATACTAATCACCATAGTCATATCACACAAAAATCCAAGAAACATAACATGCACGAATTCTCTTTCTCCCAACAAACACTGAATATAAGCTTTTAGTAAGTATTTCTGAATAGCATGTGGTAAACAAACTCAGCTTCTTGGAACTAATCAATTGAATAATCAATTCTCCTTCTCCCAACAAACACTGAATATAAGTTTTTAGTAAGTATTTCTGAATAACATGTGGTGAACAACTTCAGCAACCTCTATTTCTTTGAAGGAAAAAGAAAAAAAGGAAAACTCACGTTTTATGAAGTAGGATTCTTTATGGTAGAGCAACTGGCCTTGGCACCATGAAACTACATGAGTGTCTGTTTGCAAGATGCTTAAATTGATCTTGGGTACAATTGCAAGGAAAGCAAATAAAAATACCAATTCAAGTCACGATTATTTGGAAGATAGGGTAAGTTATAGTGAGAAAAAACTTATGGACTCTAATAGAAAAGCAGGCATAATGGCATGGGAAAAGCCATTGATGGACTCATGCTAAAGCTGTTTGTTGAGAAGGTGGTCAACCATTCAGAAGTACGCAGCTGTGACACACCATTTTTCAGCTTTGCATAGGTTGAGGGCAGAAGGAAAATGTAAAGATAATATAAGCTTTGCATATAATTTATTTTTTCAATTTTCCAAAACAAACATAATTCATGTTGCACAGACAGACATAAATAATTCTCAATGCTCGAGCTGGTGCAGTTGGCACCGTGAAACTGCTTATGAGTGTCTTCTTCTGGAAGAAATGAAGAGTGTGGCACAATGTTGGTCGACACACGATGGTACTTGTGACCCAAATTAATCTTCCAAATGGCATCACCAAATTCACGAATTTAAATGCACAATTGCATGTGCAAAATCAAACAAAGTTATAAAGTGAAAGTGGTCTCACACTTTGTATTCTAATAAAGTGGTGATATTCACCAAACTCGCCAATTTATATGCACAACTGCATGTATGTGGAGGTAAATAGCAAAAAAATATATATATATGTGGCAAGAAAAAATCTTTCTCTTCTGCAAAATTAAATGTGCGGTAAAAGATAATTAGAATGATAAAAACTCTTTCCATTCATAAAGATCAAGCCTACAAGCTACAATCAAAAAATAAATTAAATAGGGATCTAAGAGAGAAAGAATGGGGAGAGGGATGAGAAGCAGTGATCTGAGACCAGATTCAGGCAAAATTAGACAAAAATCAATGGTCTGAGTTCTCACCTTTGTGAAGCATCATCTCATCCACAGACACTGAGTTTGTCGGGGCGCCCCAAAGCAAGATAAGGAGGAGCCGTGGTGGTGTAATAGTCGTCGTCGACATCGGCCCATGTCTTTGCCTTAAGTGGTGCTATAGTCCAGAAAACTTCCTTCCTCTCTGAATTTTCGTAGAATGTCAGTGGTGGAGTGAAAGAGACTGAAGAGATCGGTTTGAAGCGGTATGTGGAAGAAAGGAAACGAAGTAGTGGCAGTTTTTTGTCTTTTTTTTTTTATTTAGAAAAATTGACGTTATTACATCATTTTTCTCAAACACTATGTTTTATATTATTTTTTAATAATTATGATAAGTGATATAATTAATAATATGAGAAGTAATATAAAAAAAATATAAAAAAATATGGTAAAAAAATTATAATTGTTGTGCGTTTGTGTAAACTAACAGAAGTAGCAGTTACTTCACAAAATAAAGCATGAGTTCACAGTTTTATCCTTGTATATGAAATGTAATTCCGACAAAGCCAATTGTAAAACAATCATTAATAGGCAAGTAATAATGGTATTTTTTGAAAAAATGAATTTGGATACCAAAAGGAGGTCATCGCCATTATATAATTGTATCCTTGCGTAAAAAATTGTAATTGCCGACAAAGCCAATTGTAAAACAATCATTAACAGGTAAGTAACAATGGCATTTTTAGAAAATGAAATTTGGATACCAAAAGGAGGCAATTGCCATTATATAATTGTATTGATGTATTGATATAACTGTATAGATAATTGATTTGATTTCATTTAAGTGATAAAATGTCTCTTATCTCTTTGATAATTGACAAAATATATTTTTGAATCTTATTTTTATCTTCAAATACAAATTTTAATTTTAATTATAATTGATTTTGATTAATTTAACTTTTTATTATATATTGTGTTCAATGGTGTTTGATCAGTTTAGACATGAATTTTTTTTAAAAATAAATTTATTTATAAAATAAATAAATAAAAATATATTCACCTTTAATTTAATTTAAAAATATATTATTTTAATATATTAAATAATCTAAAAATAAATATAATTTTATTTGTTTACTTTATAAATAAATTCATTCTAAAAAAACCTATATCCACTTACGAGTATCTCGATTAATCAACTTAACTTATATATATTAATTATCTATCTTTTCAAATTTAAATTAACATTCTATAATTAATTGGGGTAATAGTACTATGATAGAAAGGAGAAGCAGTAAGTTTTCGCTATATTAATATATCTTTGATGTAACCATAAATTAAATTTAAAATTATATTTTTCTTATTTCGTCATTTGTATTCCACTTATCACTATAGAACAATAAATATTTCTCTCCTCATGTCAATCTCCCACAACATGTCTTTAACCAAGTAACATTACTTTCACTTCATGTTCCTATCAAGTAATAGAAAAATAGGATAAAATGCACTTCACCCCCTTATTTACGACCATAGCTACACTTTCCACCCTCATATATTTAATTAAACATATTACACCCTTATTTAATACATCTCATTACCATTTTTCCTTTTCATCTATTTAACCGTTAATTAATTTTAACAGGTAAAATGCACATGCTGTGTAGATGTCCTATAGCTAAGAAAAAATCTAACTAAAAGATAAAAGCGTCCCTTCTTATTAAAATTATTTTCTTTAATAAAATCTCTTTATATACTTTTTTTTACTTGACCATTCACTGCCAACTTCGTAACGCCACCGTTTTTCTCTGCAATGGTGTTCCTTGGCTTCTCTGGCTCTTCACTAATGGTGACTTTGGGTCTTGCTATTTCAAGTAGATGCCATCTGCTCTTATTTTCTTCTATTGTCATCCAGGTACTCTTCCAAATGAAGTTAAGAAAATGGAAAGAAATGGAGCTTAATTGACTCAACGACTTGGAATGAGAAAGTGCAATTCAAGAGTCTTCGTTTTCAAAATCAAGCGCCGTGCTTGCTTTGCTGTTCGTGATTGATAGTATACTCATGCACCTTACTAAGTTAGCCTTTTGATTGGTTAGAGCCTTAGCTTGTTTCTATTTCTATGTTATGATTCTGTATTGTTTATATACCTTAAATTACTCTTAAAGAATTAAAATGGTGTAGGACCCAACTATTTGATTGGTGAAAGAATATGTATTAGATAGATTTTGATAAGATATGAAAACATCTTAGCTTTCATGTAAACCCTTGTCTTTACTATGTTCATATCACCTCTTACACAATTTTACGGGCCATCATAAATTCCTAAATCAATCAAATGGCCCCCAGTCCAATTACTAAAAAACCTTTTTATGAATTTATTCATGTTTCTTGTGTTACTTCCATCCGTTCAATACTTTTTAGAGGAGGTAGGTAGTGTTATCGCTCCTTTTTGACGAAGATGTAAAGGCAGTGAAGCCACTCTTTTTTAGCTTTTGCAATTAATTAAATTAAATTTATTTGTGAGACTCTTAATTTTAAAAAAAAACATACATATAATTATATTTTAAAGGTAATTCTTCACTATTTAAACAAAACTAATTCTTTTAAACTAACTTTTAAAATAATACTTTAAAATCTAAATTGATTCTTTTAATCTAAATCAAACAAGTAGGAAATCCTTAACAATTCTAAATTACAATGCTCGTGGCCAAAATTCTATATGTAGTACTTATCCAATACCATTATAACCTATTATGCTTTTATTACATGGAAAATAATTACGTAGGTAGGATAGGAGGACAAGGAATGAAAAGGGCAAAGTGAAGGGACGTTTTAAGGGGAAGAGATTGAGATGGTCATTGAATATTGTGTGACTTTGTTTAAGGTGTTGGAAAACTAAAATATCAAGTCAGATAGCAATACTAGATACCCTAGTACTTTACATAATAAACGAAGGGGTATTGAAGACGTGGACCTTGTAATGGTTGATCCCAGCTAATTTTAGTCAGATGTCCATTGCCCTGGTAATAATATTATTAATAACATTATTATTGTTAAACTGACTTTTGAGTGGACTTATGGCATAACATCAAAACTTAACTTTGCCACATTATTGATACACGCATAGAGTTTCTGCAACTTACAAGATTCTGTAAAATAGTAAAATGAAATGTAGTTTTTTGCATCCTACAGAATTTTGAGAAAGAATAGAAGCAAAATACCATACTAGCATCTAAGTATCAACTGCATAATAAAATAAGTATTAACATGAAATCGGAACATAAATATTAATAGCCTAGTGCTTATGAATAATTGGTAGTTTAGCTTGTCTTTGGACTGCATTCTCTTGATGGTTGCAGTCACAGTAGGAACCACCACACATGCACTTGAAACAGAATTAGTAACTGGAATTTGTCTGTCTTGTACTGAGCTAATGGTTGAACCATCAATAGTGCTTGGCTGCAATATTCCTAGTCTTCTTGCTTGTTCTAGTAAAGCATTTGCAATATCAACATTGCTTGTTGCTAATGCTTTTCCTCTACCTTGACTAAGTGAAGAACCACTTATCTGTTGCTTTATTTTTCCATTTGACTATAAGAAATGACAAAAAAAAAAGAAAATAATATCAACATTAACAATGAATAATTAAAACAATCTCACACGACAAAAAGTTAAATATTGATATAAAGTTAGAATACTTGCCTTGCCTCTTCCAAATTTGCCGCTGCTACTAGATTTTGCATTTTCATACTTGTCGGGACATTTTCCTTCAAGAGAAATGCTAGCAACACACTCTTTTAGATACTTTTTTTAACACTTATTTTATTATTGGTTCAAAAGCAAGTGTTACTAGCATTCCTCTCCTAATAATTCTTTTAAGTGTATGAAGTAGATCAATAGTAAAACAAGTGTTGAAAGGAGTGTCTATAATGTATTGTTAACATTCTTCTTTCCTACAATTATGACCTGTTTGATTATAATTATTGCATCTCATGACCTGGTCAAACTTTGAAATCTTGTAAGGATTTCTAGGCTCATATGCACCCCTCTTTCTTAGCTTCCTAGGTCTACTAGGTGGCTTTTTTACAATTGGTGGTTCAACTTTCTCAAATCCAATAACTCCCCATTGCCCTTCATCTGGTATAGGATATATCACTGGTTCATAATGTAACACCCTAGAATAATATGTTAGACTTGTATATAGTTGTAGAGGTAGCTTAATACTTATGCTTGTTTAATTTCATGATAATTTGAATTAGTTTAGGCACTTTGCTACAACTCGGAAGGTGAAAAGTGACTTAAATTGACTCAGATATTAGCTAAAATGGCTTAACTAATGGAAATAAATATGGATACTTTGTTTTTAGGTCACAATTGTGTAGTTGAACATGTGTTTAAATTTTGAGGTTAATTGGATTTAGTTTGGTATTTTTAAACATACTGGTTGTGTATTTTAATACAAGATTGACTACCGGCAGATATGAAAAAATATAGAATTGGTGAAACAAGATTTTTTATGAATTTTAGAATTTATTTTAAGTTTGTTAGAAGTTAGAAAACTTAATTTGGTGAAATCTAAGTGTCTTTAGCAGATCGGGAGTTTTAGCTTGGTTACTTAAGTGACCGAAAATAGCACACGGTTCCCATGTGCTGCTGCCTTGATTTAAAGGCTTAAAATGAGATTATTTCTCTCATTTCTCACCTTTCTCATAACTGCTAGCAGGGAAACAAAAAGGGAAAGCAAGCAAGGAAGCCAAATGAGGACTAACATCAATCAAAGAGGAGGAAGAAGGAAGTGGTGGAGAAGAGCTGCTCTTTGACTTCATTTCTGGTCATTGAGGTAGAGGGAAACCTTGTATTAAATTCTTACTTTTATTTTTTTCATTTGGTTCATGAGGGGCTTGATGAGGGAATAGGGGTTTGAAGTGTGGTTTTGTGGTTCTTGAGTTGAACCTTGATAAGGATGGCTTGGTTGTGTAAAAATTGGTTTGTTGAATGCATTAGGATGAGTTTTTCATCACTTGAATGCCTTAATTCCCTTTTAGGTCAAAATTGGGGGTTTAAGTTTAGGTTGATGTTTGATTCACAAAGTTGCATGATTGAGTGAAATTAAAGTGGTTTAAGAGTTTTAATGTGTTAATAGATCTTAAATGATGTGAGAAATCAAGTGGAATTGAAGTTTGAGGGTTTGGAGCACCCTTATTTCCCAATGGAACAGTAACTCCATCTGTAGAATTCTGCAGATTTCGTTCTACCCAGTCAACGTTCAAGTGTTGAGTGCCAGGCTCTTAGGCGCCAGTAGGGCAGACAGAGAGCATTTTGTGCTACGTGATGCACGCTTGAGCGCCAGGCAAGAAGCGCATGAGCGCCCACCATTGAGAAAAATAAGACAGAGCTTTATTTTGATGGAAATGAAGGGGCTCACTTGTGTGGTTCTTTCTTTTATGTTTCTTAATGAGTAATGAGACTCTTTTAGGAGTATTTGATGAAGTAAATTTTACGAAGCATGTAAATCAATTGTGGTGCTAATTATTGTAGGAAATTAGTGATTGTTTTGCATGAGATTATTGTGGAATATAGTGAGGTGAATGATATCCCCTCTATGTGTTGATTGAGCAGTGACGTGAGAAATTCCTCATTATGTTGCTGAGTATATTAGGTCAATAATTTCTCATTATGTTTGTTGGGTAGTTAAGGTGAGTAATATCCTCTCTACACGTTGATGAGTAGTAGAGGTAAGTCATATCCTCACTACGCCTATTAATTCATAACATATTATAACATATCTCAAAGTAATTGAGGTGGGTAATATCCTCAATACATTTGAGGGCTCATTACATTTTTTAATTCCATTTACTCTTAGGACTTGCATAGATATAATTTGGCATATGCATGATAATTATATGGGCGGTTGACGCCATGACATGAATTCATGACATTGCAATTGTATGGACAATTGCGTACTTTTGAGTTTGAAGTGTTAATTTAATGGTTGTGTATTTTGAATATATATATATATATTTATATATTAAAATGCTAGTTTTGAAATACTTCTGCCGAGAATTGTGATTTCTTACCTCGTTTGTATTGCCATGTAAATTCAAGTGCAAGTTCTTCAAAAAGAAAGAAAAAGATGTATGAAGACTAGCATAACATAAATGTTGTTTTAGACTAAGCTTGTATATATTTTATATTTGCTTGGCTTGTTTTGAGTTATGTATGACTATATGCCCTTTTGAGACTGTGATGTATATATATAACTGTTGGTAACGTGGCTCTCCATAATTATTTATTTATGTGAATGTTATGGGCTTAGTTGTCAGTAATAACATGGTCAGTGTCGAATATCCTTGTATAGGTCAAGTACATCGAGTTATCAATTTTGGGATGTTACACATAAGCTTTCAAATAAAAATATTTGAAGTAGCATTTTTCTACATATTCCTCTAGTTGTGCACCATGCATCCAAATGCAAGAAACTGCATGACAATAGGGAATACCAGTTATATCCCATCTTCTACATGAACATGTCTTTGAGATCAAGTTGACAATTGAATTTTTGCCATTGAGACTGACTTGGTAACACCCATCACTAGCATATATGGTTTCGTAATCAAAAGACTTCTCCTTGGCTTTCTTCAACTTTATTTGTATTTTGGGACATATGTTTCCCCCACAATTCTTCATTCCATCTCTTTTTAACTGGAATCTTTTCATTAACCTCATCCTAATAATCCTCATCATTGTAATAGTGGCTTGTCTCTAGTTTCTAAAATGTAAGCATTGAAGCTTTCATTTAGGTTATTCACCAGCAAGTCACACTTTGAACGAGGACTAAAATATGCCTTACTCCACATAGTTGGATCAATAGCAACAAGATAATTGTATGCATTAGCATGTTCAATTTTAAGTTGATCCATAGAATCTAAAAATTCTCTCTAAGTAGTGGCAGTTTCTGCTGCCCACAATTTGTCATTTAGTGCTTGCCCCTTGTGCCCATTATCTCTAAAACTAACATATAAATGTCTGACACATATTCTATGGTCAACACCTAGGCATACCTACTCAAAAGTAGGCAATAGACCCTACAAAATGGTAGCAAAATAAATATGTTAAAAATAATATCAAAATAGAGAAATAATGGAATGAAATCAATATATAATAATTACCTTCTGCCTATCTGATATAAATGTCCATCCATACTTTTCAACATAGCCAATATCATCAAGTAGAGTCTGTAAAAACCAAACCCAAGTGTCTTTATTTTCAATCTCCACTGCAGCAATGGCTATTGGATACAAGTTGTCATTGTCATCCCTTCCAACAGCAGCAACCAACTGCCCTCCAAATGGAGATTTCAAATGGCAACCATCTAGACCGATGAATCTCCTGCAACCTTGCTTGAAGCCAACCTTCATAGCATTTAAACACATGTACATTCTTTTGAATATAGCTATCTGGCCTTCAATTGGTCTCTCCACATGTATTTTCACACAACTACCAACATTGAACTTCCTAATTGTCTCAGCATAGTCCCACACTTTCTTATATTGACACTAATGCTTTAAAACGTTAATGACTATAGACACTAATGCTTTAAAACTTTAATTACTATAGACGCTAATGCTTTAAAACTTTAATGACAAATAATTTGTCACTAATACTATAAAACAAATGATAATTTGTGTATTCGTCACTAATATGATACAATATTAATGACAAAGTCAAGTTTCTATCACTTATATTTTTTTATGTTTGTCAAATTTTGTATCATTAGCGATTTTATAGTGAGAAAATAAGATTTGTCACTAACATTTTATATTAATGACGAACTATTTGTGGCACTCATATTTTTGTCACTATGAATAAACTTATTGTGATGATTCATCACTTGGTCACTAATTTGAATAATATTAGTGGCGAAATAAAACTTGGTCAGAAATAATATATAATTAGTGACGAGATTTATACTCATCACTAAATTTTTGTCACTAAAAGGTACATTTCTTGTAGTTTATATTTAGCAAGTTATTTTGTTGCTTGTGAGCCCTGGTAATATCTTGTGGGTGATGTCTTGATGACACTCTAACCTGTGAGGTTTAGATATTTTGTATCAAAACTACTATGCATGTTTCTTTTATGAACACACTTGTTTGTATGTCTTATTCGTGTGTGAAGCAAATCAAAAAGATGAGGGATTCACCTAATTAATAAGATAAAAATAGATTCGAAGTTCATACAATTAATTATCTAGCAAAAAAATAAATATAATTTTTTAACAGCCTGAGTAGAATCACTTTCACTTTCATGTACAAATAAAAAGAAACAAATTAGACTATAACCCAAAAAAAAAAAAGAATTAGCCAATTAGAAGCTAGTACAAGATGTAAGAATGCTTAACTAGTTAGTCCAAGGCTTGGCAGTATAAAAAGGGATAATTGTATATGTTGGTATAAAAATAACATTTTTCAATACTACAAGAAATTCATGATTTGGCGATGGAATTTTCCCTTGCAATTAATTAGCGAGGGAATTGCAAGGGATTAGCGAGGAAAAACTGAGCCCTAGCTAAATTTCAAAAATAAATTCAAGGGGAAAACAGCAAGTGAATAGTGAGAAAATTGTGAGGGAAAATTTCATCCCTCGCTAAAATTAACGACGAATATTTTCCCTCTCTAAAATTAGCTAGGGAATTGTGAAAGATAAATTTCCCTCACTAATTTTAGCGACGAAATTGCGAGTGATAATTTCTCTCGCTAAAAAAAATTCTCTCGCTAAATATATTAGCAAGGGACTTATGTAAGTGATTTTTTTGCGAGGGAATTAGCGAGGGAAATCCCTCGCAAATCCCTCTCAAAATATGATAAAAAATTATATTCCCGCTTTCTTTTTTATACTTTCCCGCTAATTCTTATTTCCCCTAAGTTTAAACAAAAACAAATATGCAAAATTCCTAACTCAAAAAATCTCAAATCCCTTTGCCATTCTCTCCAACTCGTTCTCTTAAGATGATAAAATATCAAATCTTTCCCCATACGAACATCTTCCACTCGTTCTCTCCCAATCCAGCCTTAGCCACACATCTATTGCCTGTGTGTTACTTTCATTCTTTAGTTTGGCATTGTGCGCAAGGAACCAGCACCGCACATGATGCGATGAACGGCAGCAGCACCAGCAACGCACTCGACGCGATGGATGACAGCGCCACACCACGAGTAGACGAGCACGCCGCTGGCGCTGGCAGACACCTAGTCATTTCTCTATCTATTTCTCTTTATCTCCTCTCTCCCTGTCTCTCTCGTTCTTTGTTTCTTTCTCCATTCGAACCCTAGCCTTAGATCCTTAATGCCTCCCCAAATCGTTCCTTACAGCACGTTATTGGAGGTCACGACGCCATTGCAGGTCCACAAGGCATAAGTCAAGCGAGCGATCACACTGTCACAATGCCACTGCCAGCAGCCATGGTAAGTATAATTCTTTTTTTAAATATCTGGGTTCTTAGTTGTTCATATACATTATTTTTTTTCTTCTGTGTTCCTAGGTATTCATGTACATCATTTTTTAGCTTCTAAGACTTTTCTCTGAGTATGCTGTGCAATGCTAATTCTCATTCGTAGGCGCCTCTTAGTGGGTGATTACACTTCTAATCTCAAGTTACTGCAAAATTATCCCACCACAAACATTAGTCATTTGCTTTATGTTGCCAATAAGTTTCGTGTACAGTTAGTCTAATGGTTTTGGCCCAATTTATTGCATTTTGCTTTTGTATCTCTAATTTAGTGTTTGGAATTCAATGCTTGTAAATAAATGACCCTAAATATCAGGTTCGCTTCTGTTCACTCTCCAAAGAATAATAGATTGTTGAGGTCTTTAATTTGTCATTTTGCATATTTTGAGAATTATTTTGATTATTGAGGCCTTTTGTAGGTTTCAATTATTATTATTATTATTATTATTATTATTATTATTATTAGAGGCAGATTGGTGGTTTGGTGGAGGATCGAACTACTAACATCACCATCATCACACTCTTGAGCGATTTAAGCATTTGCTTTCAAGGCATTGCCTTTGCTAATCTTTTCAAATCCCTTTATGGAGTTCCAATAATTGCATTTTCCTAGTTATATTGAAAAGTTCAGTTTCACTCGTTGCATCTCAATTCAACTAAGGCTAAACCACAAGAACTTGAACTCAGTTGTGGCGACTGATGCCTTTACACAATTCAAGCATCTGTTTTTGCCTATTACAGATAGGAATCCCTATCTCTCAGAGGAAACAAGATAGGTGATTTTCTATGATGCACCCTTTTTTCTTAATATAGGTTGAAATTCTATTGTTTATATGTTCCTTGAAATTCTGGATGTTGCTATTAAGAGTTAGGAATATCAAATTGGAAACCAACCACTGGGAAACTTTTGCTTCCTGATAAAGGCCTTGACTTAATTTGTGCATTCCTCCACCAAAGACTAACTTGTGGTTATTGTCATTTTATTAGGCTATAGCAACTATCACAGCTTTAGCTAAAAAGTATGGAGCTGACATTACAATAGTAGGTATGTCATTATGTGTGCATATACCTCCAATTACAATTTTGAACTTTTCTAGAGGTGTTAAATTAAGTTGTAAAGGAAAATTCTTTTACATTCTTTTATGGATCTAACTACCCTCA
Organism: Ormosia semicastrata; assembly: GCA_029884595.1. NCBI lineage: Eukaryota > Viridiplantae > Streptophyta > Magnoliopsida > Fabales > Fabaceae > Ormosia > Ormosia semicastrata. The sequence continues at coordinate 102,239,943 of JAQQTO010000063.1, forward strand.
ATGGATTGTGGCAATGGAGGTTTATTACTTCGACACTTCCTTATCCATTGTATTCTTGAATTTATTTTTCACTGTTGTTCCTTCTATGATCCTATTCCTATCATAATTCATAAACATGTTTTTATTGATGTAGGCTTGTTGCATAGCTTAGTTTGTGTGCCTCTCTATGACACCCTTGGTAAATTTTTTGCAAATTATTATTATTTGTTTCATAAATTTACTTTACCGTATCGTTTTTCTCTGTTTTTCTGTAATTAGGAGCTATGCCTAAAAATGATCCTAGTCTGAGCTACTCTTTGTATTTACTTCATTTTACTTCTCTTAGTAAAAAGCCACGATGCTCATTTTTCTGAATTAGTGAGAGTTTATTTCAATACAGTTACTTGATCTAAATGACAGTAAAATTCAGATTTTCAAGGCATATTTTTTGCTGGTTTTTGCTTGTAAGCTCCTCCAAATGACAACTGTTTCTCATTATTTTTTTGAAACATTTTTAATTAATTACCAACTACTAGATATTCTTTCAGCTTCATTTTTAATTTACTTATTTATCTGCAAGTTCATTCATCATGTGTTTAATTTGAATTTTTGCATCTTTTTTTTATATTTATATACAGTCTACTGGTACATTTTATGTTGCAGCAAGATATGGAAGTGCCACGTCTGTGCCACTTTCTGTTATCAGCCACGGAGCTGGGACTTATTGTGCTTAAGGTGTTGGGAATTTTTGTGGATACAACACGCAGCGAAAAACAGGGATTCCCACCTAGGATCCATGCGAAAAAGCCATAATTCGAGTTTTTAAATGATTTACCTCTTGGAGCATGAATCACCAACACCGTAATAGAAATGATGTCTCTGCGGTATCCACACGAACAGACTCACGAACGTCCAACGTCCGCAAAGAGGAGCGTCACGTCTCTCACACAGTGCTAGCTGCGAAGAGAAGAGAAGAAACCTGTCGCTCTCTCACTCACTTTTTCTGTAGGTGCGGCTAGGGTTCTGAATTGCGTATCTTAGCAGCCCCTTAGCAGTACTATTTATAATAGTGACTGCCTTAAGTGAGTGTGAGCAGCAGCAAGGTAAGCTGTGCAACCCTAGACCCATTTGTTATGAGTCTGGCCCATATTTGAATCCGAGTCCAACTTGGATCCATTGCTCCAATTTTAGTCTGCTCTATGTGTGTGACCCTGCAGGTTCTTATTACGTTGGCAGTAATATTAAAATCCCATTTTAATATTACAAGCGATGAATGGTATCTAGCAACACATCATTTGCTACCCAAGTAATAAGAATGTCAGTGATTTGACATAACCTTTCCGTGACAAATGTTTCCGTGTTGTTTAGTCCCTTTGTCAAGATATCTAGATTGAACACAAGGCATGGAATGCGTCACCCTTGTATAGTCCAATCATTCGTTTCCTGATATTCGAGTAGATTTTGTAACAACAAATGAGATCAATATCTCATATTGACTCATTTGAGCATGACCATACATTTCGCAGTCTCACTCAACCAGGGGGCCCGAAGATATCGCTCCTGTTATGTAGGAGTGACAAATCCCATCTAGGTCACTCACATCCCTCTGCATGATTTGCGGTATGTCCAATAACCAACTTTATAATCACCTTGTTACAGATGACGTTTGATGGTATTAAAACACACAACTCCTCATGTAGGAATCGTAGTGATTTCAGGTCAAAGGACCACAGACACCATTGTCACTATGAGAATCGCTTATGACACTCACGTAACGATTCATGTAGCGTTCTCATGGTGGGTCAGTCCAGTACATCATTACTCTAATGTGTACCCATGTGAAGACTTGATATCTCATATCCATGACCCGTGAGATGTGGTCATCAGTCTATGCATATACTAGTCTCAATGTATTATTATTGTCCTAATTAACAATAATACTTGACTAGGGACATTTAAGAATAGTGTTGTAACCAAAAGGATCTCACGATCAAGTCATCCACTTGATGTCCTATGGTATCAAACTTACTATTCTAAGGACTTTATTATGCTTATCCAAAAGAATACAATAAATGAAAATGCCTTATATATAAAATAGCATAATAGAATGTATATAAATACAGAAAATGTATTGGCCTCTAGGGCATACACTAACAATCTCCCACTTGCACTAGAGTCAATCAGGCATATATCTAATGCCTAAAGACCTAGTGTGACCCTCTTGCTTCTGCTGTGCAAGAGGCTTCGTCAGTGGATCAACAATGTTATCATCTGTTGGTACTCTGCATATCTTCACATCTCCTCTATCGATGATCTCTCGAATGAGATGGAAGCGCCTAAGTATATGTTTGGATTGCTGGTGAGATCTAGGCTCCTTAGCTTGTGCAATAGCTCCATTATTATCACAATAGAGGTCCATTGGGTCCACAATGCTAGGAATAGTGCCAAGTTCAGTAATGAACTTCCTGATCCAAACGGCCTCCTTTGCTGCATTGGAGGCAGCAATATACTCAGCCTCTGTGGTAGAATCGGTGACTGTCTCCTGTTTTGAACTCTTCCAGCTCACAGCCCTACCATTTAGGCAAAAAACATAACCCGATTGCGATCTGGAGTCGTCCTTATCAGTTTGGAAGCTAGCATCGGTGTAACCTTTTACAACTAGCTCTTCCTCGCCTCCATATACCAAGAACGAATCCTTAGTCCTTCTCAAGTACTTAAGGATGTTCTTGATAGCAGTCCAGTGACTTTCACTGGGATCAGATTGGTACCTACTCGTCATGCTCAAAGTATATGAGATGTCTGGTCGAGTACATAACATGACATACATGATAGATCCAATTGCAGATGCATATGGAATCTTGCTCATGCGATCCCTCTCATCCTAGGTGGAAGGGGATTGAGCCTTAGATAGGCTTACACCATGTGACATAGGCAAGAGTCCTTTCTTGGATTCATGCATGTTAAATCGTCTTAACACTTTGTCTATGTATGTACTCTGACTTAGGCCAAGCAGTCTCAGCGATCTATCTCTATAGATCCTGATACCTAATACATAGGTGGCTTCGCCCAAGTCCTTCATAGAGAAGCAGTTCCCTAACCAAGTATTTACGGACTGTAGGGTAGGGATGTCATTTCTAATAAGTAGTATGTCATCTACATACAATACCAGAAAGACAATAGTGCTCCCACTAAACTTCTTGTAGACACAAGATTCTTCTTCATTTTTTATGAAACCAAACTATTTTATTATATCATCAAAACGAAGATTCCAGCTTCTGGAAGCTTGCTTCAATCCATAAATAGATCGTTACAACTTGCATACTTTTCTAGCATCCTCTGGAGTGGCAAAACCCTCAGGTTGTGTCATGTACACATCTTCGAGAAGATTTCCATTAAGGAAAGCAGTTTTGACATCCATTTTGTCAGATTTCATAATCATGGTATGCTGCAACAGCAAGCAAGATCCGAACGGATTTAAGCATCGCAACTGGGGAAAAAGTCTCATCATAGTCTACACCATGAATTTGTTTGAAACCTTTAGCCACCAATCGCGCCTTAAAGGTATGCACATTACCTTTAGCCACCAATCGCGCCTTCAGGTGGGTCAACCAAGGTCCATATTTGGTTGGCATACATGGAATCCATTTCAGATCTCATGGCCTCAAGCCATTTCTCAGATTCTAGGCCAATAATGGCTTCCTGGTAAGTCACAGGCTCATCTTGATCCATGAGCAATACGTTACCTTGTTGGGTCATGAGAAATCTATATCTCTCTGGTTGATGACGTATCCTGTTAGACCTACGCAGGTCTTGTGCTACTAGAGCAAGTTGCTGTTTCATAATATTTTGTGGAGGCTGCTCTATTTCCACCATTGGTTCATTGCTACTTTGTGAAACTTAAATTTCTTCAAGTTCTACTTTTCTCCCACTGTTTCCTTTGGAGATAAACTCCCTTTCTAGAAACACAGCTGTCCGTGCGACAAACACTTTGCCCTCGGTAGGATTATAGAAAAAGTATCCCTTGGTTTCCTTTGGATACCCCACAAAGAAGCATTTATCTGATTTAGGTCCAATCTTATCAAAAACTTGACGTTTTACATAAGTTTCGCAGCCCCAAATCTTCAAGAAAGATATACTGGGCCATCTCCCAGTCCGTATCTCATATGGTGTCTTTTGAACTGTCTTAAATGGAACACGGTTAAGTGTGAAAGCTGCTGTTAATAGAGCATGTCCCCAGAAGGAGCCTAGAAGGTTTGCATAACTCATCATGGATCGGACCATGTCCAACAAGGTCCGGTTCCTCCTTTCAGAGACATCATTCCATTGTGGTGTTCCTGGTGGAGTGAGTTGAGATATTATCCCACACTCTTTCAGATGATCATCAAACTGTTGGCTTAAGTATTCTCCTCCTCGATCTGATCGAAGGATTTTAATACTCTTGCCAAGTTGGTTTTGTACTTCATTCTTGAACTCTTTGAACTTTTCAAAGGATTCGATTTGTGCTTCATAAGATATATAAATCCATATCTACCGAAATCATCGTAAATGTAATGAAGTATTGAAAACCGCCTCTAGCGATGTGTGTTTAGTTGCCCACATACATCACTATGTATAAGGCCTAAAAGATCACTAGCCCTTTCACCTTGTCCAGTGAATGGGGCCTTTGTCATCTTCCCCAATAAACAAGATTCACATATCTCATATGGTTCAAAATCAAATGAGTCCAAGAATCCATCTCTATGGAGTTTGGAGATGCATTTCTCATTTATGTGGCCCAAACGACAATGCCAGAGAAAAGTTGGGTTCAGATTGTTTGATTTAAACCTCTTTGTATTTATATTATAAATGGGCGTTTCGAGATCAAGTACATAAAGTCCATTACTCAATTGTGCACTACCATAAAAAATATCATTCATATAAATGGAACAACACTTATCTTTTATAATAAAAGAAAAACCTTTCTTGTCCAAACAAGAAACAGAAATGATATTCCTACTAATAGCAGGTACAAAATAATAGTTCTCTAACTCTATTACAAGCCCAATGGGCAAAGATAATAAATAAGTCCCTACAGCTAATGCAGCAACCTTTGCTCCATTTCTCACTTGTAGGTCGACTTCGCCCTTTGTCAATGGTCTATTGCTCTTTAGATCTGCACATTTACACAAATATGAGATCACATCCAAGTATCTAATACCCATGATGCAGAAGTAGATAAATTGACTTCAATAACAAAAATACCTGAAGTGGAAGTCTCACTTCCCTTTTTCTTTTTGAGCTCCTCCAAGAACTTGACACAGTTCCTCTTCCAATGTCCGGTCTGACCGCAATGGAAGTATGTACCTTCCTTAGCCACGCCACCCACTGGTTTCAAGCCAGAAGTGCTGGGCTTGGACTTATCCTTGCCCTTGCCCTTCCAGTTGTCCTTGGGCTTTTTCTGCTGTTTCTTGCCCTTATTCTTTTGGACCATCATTATGGCCTTCCCTTTACCTTTGTTGATGTTCTGCTCAGTAGTTCTCAACATGCCTAGCAGCTCTGGTAGTGATTTGTCAATCTCATTCATGTTGTAGTTCATGACAAATTGACTAAAACTTTCTGGCAATGATTGCAGGACTAAGTCAATGGCCAACTCTTGGCCCAAAGGAAAATCCAGTCTCTCTAGGTTTTCAATGTACCCAATCATCTTAAGTACATGAGCACCAACAGGGCTTCTTTCTACCAGCTTGCACTGAAACAGTGCTTTAGAGACCTCGAACCTCTCATGCCTGGCCTGCTCTTGATAGAGCTTCTTAAGGTGTACGATCATATTGTATGCATCCATGTTCTCATGTTGCTTTTGGAGCTTAGAGTTCATGGTGGCCACCATTAGACATCCAATGTCCAAGGCATCATCTTGATGCTTCTTATAAGCATCTCTTTCAGTTCTAGAGGCATTAGCAGCAGGTGGCTCAGGAATAGGTTGTTCCAAAACATACAGTTTTTTCTCTTGCATGAGGACAATCCTCAAATTCCTGTACCAGTCTAGAAAATTCGTTCCAGACTTGTCCTTCTCAAGGACGGATCGCAATGATAAAGTACCTGATGTGTTTGTTGCCATGGTAATCTATTAACAGAAATATGCAAAAAAATAAGTATCATGCCATAAACATATTTAATAAGGTCTTTTAAATTAAATATGCCTCCCACTATTTTATTCAAGTCAATGACCCTCAGCATTGACTCAAAAAATCCCATCGTAAGATTTCCTAGTGGGCCAAGATCCATATTTCACCTAGTTTTGAGTCAGCTTTGGCTGATCACCTAAAATTCAGTTATTTAGGTAGGAAACATTTTCCAATTACATCACATGTAACTCTTGGATAGTTAGGTGAATAACACTTATTCTAATCCATCTAATGGACTAAAGCCTAACTTCATGCCTCTAAGCCTTCAATCCTATTGAAATGACCTAGTTAAGTCAGACCCAATGGTTGGCAGTTGGATATTACCTTTATCCCATCGCGTCTTACTAATATAGATAAAGGCATCCTACTTTGCAGACTGCACTTGATCGATACTAGTCTTGACGAGTGCCACACATTGGAAGGCATCACATAATGACTTAATATTTGCTTCGAGGGAATTTTTATTATTATTAGATCTCACCATTTATTAAATTATTTATCATACCATAAACATTATCCATGCATCTCATACATAAAAAGCATATAAAAGTGACATGGTTATGGCCCCTAAGAGAGTAGCATTAATTAAGGCAGCTTCACCAAGCGTCTCCCATCAACGTCCTCACTTGATGCCGTCTTCTTGCCTCCACATCATAATTACATTATATAGAAACCTCTTTTACATTCGAGGGGAGTTAGGTGAGAAGAGAATGTACAATCAGAATATAGAGAGAAAGGCACGACACGCAGGTCGTATTTATTAAAACCAAAAGGCATAAAAGGAAGACTAAGGCCATAACCATGCACCATGCATCATAAAGAACATATAAACTCATAACAATAATACATAATTATTTTTCGTGAGTTATAAAAGGATAGACAATATTGCGCTTTCGAATAACACACTACGCAGAGGTAGCACGGGGGTTCCGCTGTCGTTCAACACTTGAACCTCTGGCGCCTCCTTGACGGCTTGACATCAACACTTGATGCTGCTGCCGCATAACAAGAATAGGGTTTCCAAAACCCCTTGCGCCGCGCCTCTTGTGCAGAAACAAGGATTCCATAACCCCTGCTGCCGCAAACCAAGAACAAGGTTTCCCAAACCCTTGCGCCGCGTATTGAGCATAAGGATTCCATAACGCTGTACGTATCACATACATACCAGAAAGCTTCGTAAAAACATACATCTTAAAACAAAACAGTTTTCACAAAACATATGAACATCTTCAAGAAGTTTTTGAAAACAACATCACGATTTTGCATGCAACATAAGAAACAGAATATGTTTTCGCAAAGGATTTCATACGATTTTCAGAAATAACATTAAAGATCATATCTTTTGTAAAAAATAAGAATAGAAAACATGTTATCTCATGTAAACGAAAATAGAAAATCGAATCATGGTTTCGCAAGACGCTCTGATACCACTGTTGGGAATTTTTATAGATATAACACGCAGCGAAAAATAGGAATTCCCACCGAGGATCCATACGAAAAAGCCATAATCTGAGTTTTTAAATGATTTACCTCTTGGAGCGTAAATCACCAACACCGTAATAGAAACGATGTCTCTGCGATATCCACACGAACAGACTCACGAACGTCCAACGTCCGTAAAGAAGAGCGTCACGTCTCTCACACAGTGCTAGCTGCGAAGAGAAGAGAAGAAACCTGTCGCTCTTTCACTCACTTTTTCTGTAGGTGCGGCTAGGGTTCTGAATTGCGTATCTTAGCAGCCCCTTAGTAGTACTATTTATAATAGTGACTGCCTTAAGTGAGTGTGAGCAGCAACAAGGTAAGCTGTGCAACCCTAGACCCATCTGTTATGAGTCTAGCCCATATTTGAATCCGAGTCCAACTTGGATCCATTGCTCCAATTTTAGTCTGCTCTATGTGTGTGACCCTACAGGTTCTTATTACGTTGGCGTAATATTAAAATCTCATTTTAATATTACAAGCAGTGAACGGTATCTAGTAACACATCGCTGCTACTCAAGTAATAAGAATGTCAGTGATTTGACATAACCTTTCCGTGACCAATGTTTCCGTGTTGTTTAGTCCCTTTGTCAAGATATCTAGATTGAACACAAGGCATGGAATGCGTCACCCTTGTATAGTCCAATCATTCATTTCCTGATATTCAAGTAGACTTTGTAACAACAAATGAGATCAATATCTCATATTGACTCATTTGAGTATGGCCATGCATTTCGCAGTCTCACTCAATCAGGGGGCCCGAAGATATCGCTCCTGTTATGTAGGAGTGACAAATCCCATCTAGGTCACTTACATCCCTCTGCATGATTTGTGGTATGTCCAATAACCAACTTTATAATCACCTTGTTATAGATGACGTTTGATGGTATTAAAACACACAACTCCTCATGTAGGAATCGTAGTGATTTCAGGTCAAAGGACCACAGACACCATTGTCACTATGAGAATCGCTTATGACACTCACGTAACGATCCATGTAGCATTCTCATGGTGGGTTAGTCCAGTACATCATTACTCTAATGTGTACCCATGTGAAGACTTGATATCTCATATCCATGACCCGTGAGATGTGGTCATCAGTCTATGCACATACTAGTCTCAATGTATTATTGTTGTCCTAATTAACAATAATACTTGACTAGGGACATTTAAGAATAGTGTTGTAACCAAAAGGATCTCACGATCAAGTCATCCACTTGATGTCCTATGGCATCAAACTTACTATTCTAAGGACTTTATTATGTTTATCAAAAAGAACACAATAAATGAAATGCCTCATATATAAAATAGCATAATAGAATGTATATAAATACAGAAAATATATTGGCCTCTAGGACATACACCAACATAAGGTTCATGCCTTCATATGGTGATTTTCTTTGGACTTAAGACTACCTCATATGGTGTTCTTGCCTCCCTTACCACTTCCTCAAGCTTTAAGTTCCCATTCATTAGTTTACTCATGTTGGGATGAGCAAAAAAAAGGTAGTAGCTTGGTGGCTCATATTACTGGTCATTGAGGCAAGTTTCTCTTTAATTTTATGTCTAAAATTTTCTTGAAAGTTCTGAATCTGTTGATAATAAATTTTTCTTCACTTTAATCACATGTCTGTTTTGGATATATGGTTTACTTAGATATGTTTTGATGCATGAATTATTTTGTCTTATTTATTTACTTTATGTGGTGTTATTTATTTTCCTCTCTAATAAAAAAAGCAAACCAACTTGAATTTGTGGTGCTGAATATTTAAAAACCCGCTCTTTTGTACTACTGCTCTGATATAAAACCATTCATGTGTCTACTCCTTATAGCTTAAGCTTTTGGAAGATATTGTTCATGACATGTCTTGTATGGTAACTATGTATGGATGGTAACTATAGAACTATTATATGCTTAAATTTTGATAGGTGACGGTGCATGTCATGCTAGCTTGTAATTATATAGATAGTATATATTCTGTTATATAATATATCAATAAAGTACTTACATTGAGCTCATTTTGATTAGTTTCTTGTATTTTGTTGGTGATGAGTTAACATAGTTGATAGAGATAGACAAAGGGAAAATGAGGGAGGCAAGTCTTTGTGTTTTTGTTTAAACGTGAGAAGTTATTGCTTGTCATGCAAAAAACACAAAATCCCCAAAACTGCCCTGAGAATAAGATACTGCATGAAGATATCTAAAGACCATTTGATCCTCTCTCATTCCTGCATTTATATATGTCTTAAGGCTGTTCATACGTCAATTAGATTTTAGAGCTATTCTATGATCACATTAGATTTCAATCTTTACAAGCCTTAGTTATATTTCCCTCACTATTCTATGATCACATTAGGCTGTTGTTGACTGACATAGATCACCATCAATGTGCTGTGATGATGGTACAATGTACGTGCATGGGTGGAGTGAGTGTGTAGTGTAGGTTTGGTAGCTTTTGCTTTTTTTCTTTCATTTTTTTCTTGTTGTGACTGAGATTAGCAAGGGACTAGCGAGGGAAATTAGCGAGGGATTTGCGAGGGAATAACGAGGGAAATTAGATCTAAAATTTCCAAACTATAGCGATAGAATTTCCCTCACTGATTTGCGAGGGAACACAATCGCCATTTGTTTTAATTTGCGAGAAATTAGAGACGGATTAGCTAGGGATTAGAGAGGAAATTTTTTCGTCGCTACTTAGCGATGAAAAAAAATCGATAGACGTATCCCTCACTAATTTTCAAATTTCTTGTAGTACGATTTAGATAATTTCAAGCTGTAGTCGAAGACTTACTTCGAGAACTTACATGATTCTATTAAAATCAAAGTTGTAATAAGGTTATCAGAATAATATTTCGATTTGGAAGTTACTAAAATGATAATTTTGATTTAGAATCAAAATTATAAGAAAGATGTAAGGTTGTTGAAATAATCATTTCGATTTAGCATCAGAAAAGTAATTGCGATCTCATATCAAAAATGATACTTCAAGTTAGTCTCGAAATATGAGAATTGAAGAGTAGCTACACTTAGCAAAATTTTTGAAAAAAAGAAGCAAGGGGTCTCGACCAAAAGCCAACAAATGTTTGAAGGTTCAAATTTGAAATCAAAAGAAAAGGTTTGAATTTGAAACATAAATTAGCAGCAGTTATACATGTAAAATCAATACAATACAAGGATTGTTGACAGAGATTGAGCAGTTACTTGTAGCATACGGATTGCTAACAAAGATCTTGCAGTTACTTGATAAGGATCACTAATAATTATGAGGCAATTATCTTTGTTTTAGACGTATGTCAAGATCTCATAGAAATGATAGTTACTTAGAATGTCAATAAATACTAAAAGGATGTAAACATTTAGGAGTTGAAAATTCATTACTCACAAACACTTGTACTTACGCTCTCACGACCCAACGACATCTTGAGCAAAAGCACGCAAGCCTAGTCTAGTATGTTTTCCATCCAATTTCATTTTTGTACCATTTACAAATTTAATGCAAGTTTAAATACAGTTCCATTTACGTTTCCAGTCTTTTACTTTATTGCAAACTCTTTTCTACTTCAGATGAAGTGATTTTTCGAGATCATTTGAGTTCTTTTAATTACTTTCATTTACTTACTTTCTTTATTTTTCTATACATTTACTTTTCTGCATATTTACATATCTATAGTTTTACTTTCATTGTCTTTTACATCGCTTTCTTTCAATTCATATTCTTTATATTTTTGCACTTTACATTGCATGTCAAGTTTACTTTGTTGCATTTTACTTCTTTGTCATTTATATTTCATGTCATTTATTTACTTTCTTTTTACTATTTTCTTATGTTTAAAAGCAAACTTTAATTTTCAAAACATGTTCTTTTAATTATTTTTTCATTGATCTACTTATTTGTCATAATTTTACTAAGTTACTTCTCACGCAATAATATTTCAATTTTGATTTACATAATCTTGTGTTTCATTCAAAATTAACTCTTGACGTTCTTGCCTAAAGATTAGTTTGAGAACTAGAGAATCTCAAGAGAAAACAATTCTCTTTCCTAAATTAAGATCCAGAATCAAATTTATCTTTTGACAAACACTACAAGAAATAATCAAATTATCGATAGAAATTACCCTCGCAAGTCCGTCGCTACACCGTCACAAATAATATTTGTGAGGGACTAGCAACGGACTAGCGAGGGATCATTTAGTCACTTTTTTTTCATCGTTAATTAGCAAGGGAACGTATGCCCTCGCTGATCCGCCGCTAGTGAATTCATTTCCTTCACTAATCTATCTCTAATCCCTCGCTAATACTTCGCAAATATAAACCCTTATTTCATTGCAAATCAGTGAGGGAATTCACGTCACTATTCTGTCGCTGTATATTAAAAATCGTACTAATTTTTCCTCCTTACTAATCCCTCGCTAATAAACCCTCGCTAATGCTTCAAGGCATCAGGCATGGCTGCCCTGTTCCTTCGGGCAGCTGCAGACCTCGTCATCTATTTATCTATCAACCAAATGTCGAACAGGTCATCCCATACTTCTGTCCTCATTCCTCTGGGCCCATGGCCCTTAACATCAGTTAAGTTATTTTAATTTGTCTTCTCAAAGGCCTTATCTTGTGCTTTGTTCAAATGGTCTGGATAACGGTCCATGATAGTCCATTCCCAGACAGTTCTCGCCATGCTGTGATCAGCATCAGATGTGAACCGATGCTTAGCCTACACAAAAGATATGTATGTGTATTTATTTTTTAATAAACGTATAATATATAATTCTATAAACACAATTACTTACCATGAAGTCGTTAAATAGTATTTCCTTCATCTCAGCTGGACAACCTTGCCACGTACTAGCTGGAACAGGCATCCTTGTCATGACATTGTACATAATGTCACGTGTCACTCTCGGTGGGAGAAACCTCCTCTTGTAAGTACAAGAAGATAATGTTAGTAATCTAAAAGTAAATACATATAATAAAAGATGATAATCACTATTACTTACGGTTCAGGGACAGGCGCCACATATATAAGTTCCCTGCTATTTGTTTCTGCATTGGATTCCCCACATGAAAGTACCACATTTGGGCCGCTAGTGGGTGGGTCAGCAGGGGGTGACATAGAAAGGGCTGGGTCAGTAAGGGGTGGGACAGAAGCTGATGCGCCTCCAATGGTCAATGGACTAGACGCTGGTAGGCTGGCACTGGTCGATAGGCCAGTAGCTGAAGTTGCACCTAACATAATTATAGATAAACAAAAAAATACATATATATTACATTTATATAAATCACGAGTTAACAATAATTAAAAATTTTATCCTACAAGTATACTTGGAGAGAGCTGAGAATGCTGTAGTGGTGGAGAATCATGGCCAGATGAAAATTACGGCCTCTCCCACGACCGCGTCCAGCACCTCTATCTCGAATGGTCATGATGAATATCTGCATAAGGAAACATAATGAAACATGACGAGTTAAGAAACTATATGTCAATAAAAACCTCAAAATATAATAATGATATTTTAGTGTAAATATCATTAACAAAATTTATTGAACAAGATTCAATTTTAACTACTTGAGTCTGAAGCAAAAGATTCCTCATCTTCATCTGAGAATTCATTAATTTCATTATTTTCGTTGTCATCAATGAACTCATCATCAACCAGAACGTCCATTGGATAATGTATATCATGTATGTTCACTTCTTCCATTTAGGCATGTGCATCAAACAAGGAAACTACTTCATCATCTATGATAATATTGTGTGTTCCAATGGATTCATCATCTTGGTAATAATCAGTAGCAACTGGATCATTCAATTCATCACCTTCGTCATTCAATATCTCAGCCACAAAGAGTTTTGCTCTGACCTTGTAAGCTGCCCACCATTCACCATTAGCTCTATTCCTTCTTTGTGGGTATCTTGTATAGTACACTTGTGCTTGTTCGGCTAAGATGAATGGTTCATTTGAGTGAAGTCTTGATTTATGCTTAATGTCAACCAACCCATATCTTTCATCAACATTGACTCCATTTATCGGGTCAAACCAATGACATTGTAAAAGAAATACTCTGTTTTGATTTCCTATATATGACAATTCCAATATATCTTCAATTATGCCATAATAGTCGAAGTCATTCTCACTATATATACTACCTCTAACACATATACCACTATTCATGGTAGCTTTATTTTGTTTGTACACCTTAGTATGAAATTTATACCCATTAACTATTAAGCCACAGTAAGAAGTCACGGACTTGGATGGACCATAACTTATCTCTCGTATCATTTGATCCTCGACTTGGCCTATATTAACCTGTATCATTACATAGAAGGTAGATAGTTGTAACATCTAGCGTAATGAACATTGAATTTAATATAATAGATGTGATTATGGATAAAATGACTCACTAGATGTTTTAGCCACCTACTGAAGTCCTTATCTCGAGCTTCCAATATTTGATCATCAATGATGTTAGGATCTGTTTCCCGTAATGAATCCTCGAATTGTCTAATCAATATAATAATTAATATTTAGCATAAATTTAGTGAAAAATAACAAATTCATTAAATAGATAGTAGACTTACTGGAGATAAGGTTCTACTTCTCCACAATTTACAAGCACATACGGTCTCAGCAATTTGAAGTGCCACATCGTCAAGAATCTATTTCGACCTCTCCCGATAGGACAACATGGATGTTAAAAAATAGACAATCGTTCATTAATCGTATTTTCCCCATCGTCATCATTCCAAGGAACTTGAGTGCGCCTGATCTGTAAGTGGGGATCAAAATACATGGAAGCAAAATTGGAAATTTCTTCTAAAATATACGCTTCACAAATAGATCCTTCAACTTTTTCCTTATTTTGGACCTTTCTTTTCAAGTACAATATACACCTCTCAAAGGGGTACATCCACCTGTAATGCACTGGTCCTCCAACCTTAACTTCATAAGGGAGATGGACGATTAGATGTTCCACCACGTCAAAGAATGCTGGAGGGAAAATCTTCTCTAACTTGCAAATTGTTTCAATGATAGAAAGCTCTACATTCTTCATGGTGGAAGCACGAATTTCAGTTGCATAAACTTCTTTAAAGAACAAGCTTAGTTCTGTTAACGGTCCCCATATAGGTTTTGGTAAGATATCACAAAATGCCAGAGGAATTAACCTTTGCATAAAAATATGTCAATCATGACTTTTTATTCTATATATCTTCCCGTCGTCTACATTGATGCAACGTGCGATATTCGACGCATACCTATTAGGAAATTTCAACTATTTTATCCACTCACACACCATCCTTCTTTGATTGGCATCCAAGACATACGTCACCTTTGGTTTTTTACACTTGTCATTCTCAACTATTAGCTCCAAGGTAGGACGTTTGCATCTTATCTTCAAATCTTCTCTTGCATTTGCATTATCTTTTGTCTTGCCCTTTATGTCCATGACAATGTTGAAGATATTGTCAAACACATTCTTCTCGACATGCATAACATCTAAATTATGTCGTATTAGATTAGTGGACCAATAAGGCAATTCCCAGAATATGCTCTTCTTCACCTAATTGTGGTGTATACCAAAGCCATATTATTTTTGTTTACCTGAATTCAAGCCGAAAATGACTTCATTAAGTTAAGTCACTCTATTCAATACATCTATCCCACTTAGCCGTTGCGGTGGATTTGATTTTTTCACTGTTGATTTCTTAAAAGAGTTTCGATCACGGCAAAATGGATGATCAAAAGGCAAAAATTAGCAATGACAATCAAACTGGTAGCATTTCCTACCGTACTTCAACACAAATGACTTAGTGTGATTCATACAAAGCAGACAAGAAAGTTTTCCATGAGTGCTCCACCTAGACAGTAGTCCATAAGCTGAAAAGTCACTTATTGTCCACAACAAAGACGCTTTCATATCGAAATTTTGCTTCTTCCAAGCATCATAAGTTTGCACCCCATTGTCCCACAATATCTTCAGATCGTCAATTAGGGGTCTAAGATAGACATCTAAACTTTTACCTAGTGACTTTGGTCTAGGAATCACAAGAGTGAGGAATATGTATTCCCTTCTCATACACATACTTGGAGGTAGATTGTACGGTGTGACAAAAATAGGCCAACATGAATATGGTGTGGCTGAACTACTGAATGGATTAAAATCGTCTATACACAGGCTAAGCCTAACATTTCGAGCGTCTAACACAAATGTTGAATGAGTAGCGTCAAATTGTTTCTAAGCCTCAGCATCACCTGGATTCCTGATCATGATTCATCTTGACACACTCTATCCGCATGCCAACTCATATATTGTGCAGTGTTTTTGGACATAAACAGACGTTTGAGTCTTGGCATAATGGGAAAATATTGCAACACTGAATGCAGCACATCCTTCTCATTCGATGAACGTCCCGCCTTCGGTTTGAATCGTGGGCGTCCACATACTAAGAAAACTGAGTAGAGTCTTTTGTCACTGTATTCTTTGTAATACAACATGCACTGATTAAGACATGCATTTATCTTCTCATATCCTAATCCTAACTCACGAACCATTCTCTTCGATTTGTAAAAGTTTTCGAGTAACCTTTCAGGCTCTAGAAGCATGCTCTTAATTATGACAATCATTCGATCATAACAATTCTCACTCATGTTAAACTTTGACTTCAAGTTCAAAAGTTGAGTTACAGCTGACAATTTCATGTGCTTATGGAAACCACCCCATAAAGGTTCATCAGCGTCTCTTAGTAAGTCATAAAACTTCGCAGCTGAAGGATTTGGATCCTCTTCTAAATCTTGAGCTTCTGGATTTAATCTATCACCTATGGTATCCATTACCATATCCACGTATGGATTCCTAGGCTCCACTTCATCATCATGGACAATGGATGTTGAGCTGCAATCCCCCCATCTGTCCTCACCATGAATGGTCCAATTTACATAATCATCTACAAATTCGTACTTATACAGATGTTGTTCTACCCCAAATACCTCCCTCCAAGCACGATTCTTACATCTAGCACATGGACAAAGGATGTGATTTAATGCATCAGTAACTGTCGGATCTCCTTGAGCAATCCTAATGAAATCATCAACTTCATCCTTGAATTCTTCACTTACATAGCCAGTAAGATCATTTCTTTGAAACATCCAACTTCGATCGGGTCTCATGATTGCTGAAATTGATTTAGCACATTAACACAATCCTTATATCTCCATCTCCTTCTGAACATGGTATGACCCTATCCCATTTGATAAGAAACATTTTCAACACTTGATTAATAGTTATTCCTTAAATCTCATATTTTATACTTGACAAAATTTTGGCAGCATTTCCCATTGGTCTCCAAGTGCATGACTTGAACGCAGTGAGATTTACCGCGTTTAAGTATACACCCAGAGAATAAAAGGAAATATTGTAGACCAAAATTTCAACAAGTATAACATATGAGATTTAAAGAATAACTATTAACCAAGCGAAGAAAAAATTTCTTACCAAACTATCCCACTTAGACAATTCAAAATTCAATACAATGAACAGTACCTTGAAAAGGTATACGTGCTCATTAATATAGAATCTCAAATGGGAAACTAAGGTTTTGCTCAAATTTTTACTTGAATAAGAAAATAAAACTTTAAGCATATGTTAAAGCACAATCAAAAGTTAAATCAAACTAATATTCTTAATACATAATTCGTTAGAAATTCATAACTTTTATTTTCAACATCTAAGATTTGATGTCATATTTAGATAGTCCTAAATGTACTGGGATAGGAGAGAAAAGCATTTCTTAAAGGCAATTGGTTTTATAATTCCGTTGATGGAAGCCCTATATGCTAATTACTATACTAAGTTATGATTATTCTGATTCGTGAATTTCAGTCGCTTGAGGAAGAAATGAAGAAAATTATTCTGAAAGTGGTGAAGCAGTGTGTAATTACTTGAGGGTATGCATAGTGATTATATTAGAAATGATATTCTCCCTGACTTTTTCAAGAACGTCTGGGTTAGGAGGATGACTTTGGATCGAAGAAACAATAAGCAACTTGTGGAGACTACTGTAGAGATAGCAAACAAAGTTAGCATTGTCGATATTGTCCGGAGAATTATTGAGGATCTTAAAGATGAGAGTGAACCTTACAGGCGAATGGTTATGGAAACTACTGAGAAGGTGGTCATTAACTTGGGAGCATCTGATATAGATGCCCAATTAGAAGATCTTCTGATTGATGGTATTCTTTATGCCTTCCAAGAGTAGACCAACTTGTGGAGACTACTGTAGAGATAGAAAACAAAGTTGGCGTTGCCGATATTGTCAGGAGAATTGTTGAGGATCTTAAAGATAAGAGTGAACCTTACAGGCGAATAGTTATGAAAACTATTGAGAAGGTGGTCACTAACTTGGGAGCATCTGATATAGATTTCCGATTGGAAGATCTTTTGATTGATAGTATTCTTTATACCTTCCAAGAGTAGATCAGCGATGATGCTAATGTGATGCTTAACGAGTTTGGTGCAGTTGTGCACTCTCTTGGGCATAGGGTGAAACCATATCTTCCAACTTCGATCGGGTCTCATCTTCTAGAAGTCATAGAAGTCATTGTTTCCACCTTTATTCATACATACATTTCCTTTATGAGTTTTATTATAGATTTGGCTTAACTTAACCATAAGGAAGTTTATTACAGATAATGAACTCATTAGTTATTATAAGGGTAAAAAGAAAATAAGGCAGATTCAATAAGTTTGGAGACAAAACACTATTTTACTATAGTCTACTGAATTGAAGCATGAATTGGGGAGTTTGGAAATGAACTGAGCACTTGAGTTATAATATTGAAAACTCAGTTTTAGAGGAAGACAATTTTTTTACGTTAATTTTCTTTGCTAACTAAAATAAAGGTGGATTCAAGTTAGGACAAAATAGTGTTTAGTAAATTACATGTCAATGACAAAAGGTGGGATCCACTCCTATTGGGTCACATATCATGATTAAGTATGGCATATATGATACAACATACATATGACACGTATCTTTAATTAGTAAAATTTTGTTAGATTTAATATAACACTACCTGTTGAAGTGCTTTGGAATTGATAAATACCAATGCTTACACCAATTGAGTGACTTTCCACAGAGGACTCAAAATACAAATGTTATTTATAATCCAATAGGGGTGCAATATTCAAAAAATAAATTAAACAAGTAATCATGGAAACTTAAACTAGGTAAGGATCTTACTTCTGTTCAATTTCCATAAACATGCACATTCTAACCATAAAGCCATAAGTTTTATAGAAGCAATAGTTTTCAAAAAAATAATTTAGTTGAGTTGTGTACAAAACAGTGACTTGAGTTTAAGATAACTACCGCTAATAGTAGTACAACTGAGGTTGCCTTTATAAGTGGGTAATTAACAAGAAGAAATGTAGGAGCTCAATAGAACAACCAACACTAGAATGTTCTGACGACTTGAGTTTAAGTAACTATCCCTGTACATATAATAAAAAAGCACATATATCAACCATGATCACAAGCAGGCATTTTCATCATTAGGATATAGACAATAACTAAATGACCATGTACCCAACATCTCACACCTCTCTTCACAACCTTGTTATGGGGATTATGATACAATGATGAACAAGATCTGCTTGTCTTGTGCAGAGAGATTAAAACATCCAAGGTCATTGTATGGATTTTAGAGAAGTCTCATATATTTGTCCATGTATTTCAAACAATGAAATGAAACAAAAAACTTCTACAGCCAGTATTCTATATGCATGTGTAATCCAATTAATGGGTGCATAGTTTGGTGGATTAGCATGGATCTTAGTATCCATTAACCTCATAATGCATAATTATTATAGAGTCTTGGGGAATCAGGGGACAAGCAACCCTATGAAATCGTAAAATTAAGCTAAAATTCAAAGTCCTGTACAGGAGGAGGAAAACTAAAAACCTTATCTTAATCATTTTTAAGATAAGGGTCTTAAATTTGAACTTTTCTTTGTATTGCACATTAAATATAAGGATTTTCCCACCCTGTTTACCTCTAAAATCAGTAATCAGACCTTTGGTTCAGCTTGTTTATGCTTCAAGACGTGTTTCAAGAGTAGTTGTCCAGCTTCTGCCCCGTGTATTTAGACAAGTTTGTATATGAAATGCTGAAGATTCTGCACTAGCTTTGAAGTTGAGTTGGCATTAAGGGATAATAGAAGACAATATGTAATATATATTATATATTTTTATGGAATGAATTTCAGATAGATATTTTCTATGTGGAAGACTGTGGAAGTCTAATAACAAAATTCAAATGAGATAAATCAGATAGCTATTGGATCTATTAACTTCAAAGGATGGGAAATTGAAAATACACTCGATTTTGTTGCAAAAAAAGTAAGACCATGTTGCAGCAGCTGTTCTGTTTCCTAGGCTCACTGAGATTTCAAAGAATGATTCTTGGTTAGTCATTGGTTATCATAACTTATACCATATGATATGTTGTGTGGAAACTCGTATATTCAGAGCTTGGAAACTATCATATCATAGATTTATGGCAAACGAGGAGGAGTGTCAGGGCCTAGGGAAGTGATGGAAAAATAGATGAATCTTCTAAATTGATATTTTCCTCTAATTAAGCTTAAACTAACCTCTAATTTTAGGGAAATGTAAAATATACAAGTCCTACCATGACAGCAAAAACCAGGCTTCAACACTGGTGCATTTTGCTTGAACTTTGAGCATAAAAAATTGTAATAAACACATAATTACAAACAAACACTAGTTAAATGGTCCATATCATTCCCTGGGACCACTATAACCAAGAGATAGAGTGATAACATAATTAACCTATAAGTGCCTCTTTTGTCTGAAATGTTTAAAAAATTCATGTTGTCTTTTCTAGATTTAATGGCTTTAATTTCAGTTCTTGAAATAAGAGGCATTTAGGTTTCATTACAACTGAGGTAGTTATTATGCAAATATAATCAGGAATATATGTAAAAATAATAATAATAAGAAGTGTGAGAAAAATCAAGAGACAAGAATGTAGAACTAGCCCCATGCAGTTGAAGAATCCAGAAGTCCACCTCTCCATAGATCAATAGAAAATTAGGATTGATGAAAGAAAAATAGCGAAGGAAAATCTGTAAGCTTCCCTACCTTGAGATGGGCTTGACTTTCTGAACTTGTGAGTGAGATTGATAGAGAAGAAGGTAGGACTTCCTGGAGTGTAGAGGAGAAACCGAGTGCTCTCCTTGGTGATGCTACTGCCGCGGTGCCGCCTATGTCTCTCTGGTGGTGAAAATAAATTTTTTGAGGAGGAAGAACAGAGTAGGCATATGAGGGGTTTGCTAACTAGAGAGTAATCCCAAATTAAAAAAAACCTAAGCAGAGAACAACAAAATTCAAATTCGATTTGAAGAAAACAATACCGATTATGCGGAAAGCACAGCAGGGCAGAAGAGAGAATAGTGGACCGAGTGGTAGTGGCGTGATGGTGGCACGACTTTGAGTGAGAGAGAATGAGAGTGAGCGTGAGAGCATGAGAGAGAGAGGGTGAGGGTGAAGGTGAGGGTGAGGGTGAGAGTGGGAGTGAGATTGAGAGTGAGAGGGAAAGAGAGAGCACAACAGAGAGAGGGTGAGAATGAAAGCGCGACTGTGAGGGATTTAGAATTTTGTAATTAGGTCTATTAGGTTTTTGCGAGGGATTTGCGACAGAAATTTCACTCGCTAAATTGTTGTCAGTTAGCGAGAGAAACTATCCCTCTCAATTCCCTCACTAATTTCATTAACTTATAACTATACTTTCAGCGAGAAAAATTATTCCTCGCAATTCCCTCAATAACCTTAGCGAGTGAAAATATCTCTCGTAATACCCTCGCTAATTTTAGCGAGGGATATTTTCCCATTAGCGAGGGATATTTTTCCTCTCAATTCTCTCGTTATTAATTCGCTATTTTTTCTTATATTTTATTTTTGAAATTTAGCGAGGGATCAACGAGAAAAATTTTTCTTCGTAAAATTCCGTCGTCAAATCGTAAATTTCTTGTAGTGAAAAGCTTACCATAAACAGTATAGCAAAATTTTAAAGTGGAATCTTGGTAGTTAAATTCTATTTTTATTCGGCCCATGCAAGGTCAAGAAAAAAACCATTGTCTAAATTAAAAGGGATGTGACCCCGTACTCAGATAAACTCAGTACTTAGCAAAATAACCAAGCTGAAAAATTTTTGGGCCCAATCTTTACTATAAAAACTGAAATTTTAGTTAAAGGAGAAAATGAACTGTAACTCAAAGTGGTACTTTATCTTTATTGCTCAAGTATTAGGTAGGGTGTTACATACTCAATTTTATAAAATTTAAAGAAGCATAATGTTAGTTGTCATTTTATAAAAAAGATGAGAGTATGTTTGGGAAAAAGAATCGTTCTACGTTGCATGGAAATGTGGAATCACCAATCACATCCCTGTGAAGGAAATATGATTTCTGATTTTATGAAATGAGAAATAAAATAAAATTATCATTACATACTCTGTTTTTCTAAAAAATATATGAATCCTCCTTTCATGAAATAGAGCACATATATAATGAATCATTATTTTATGTAGCAAACAAAGAGATCGAAATACGCCAAATTACTCTTAAAATAACCAAAACTAAAAATTAAAGAAAAATCTCATAAACCTGCATAGGAAGGAAACCATTTTACACGAGGGGTAACATTATGGTACCTTTAAGTAGTCACTAAATTTTCAAATGATGTGACATAGAATATGTTTAAATCAGTTACATATTAGTTACAATATGTAAGTGTTGTAATTATTATGTAATTGAGTTAATCTTATATTATTTCACATCGCTTGAAACTAAAGGTACAAGTTATGGTATTGTTGAATTCCCCTTATACGAGACCGGCCAGAACGAAAAGAATTCGAGAAATACCAAAAGAGTAGTAAAAAATAAAGCAACAAATCATGTTCATAACAGATAATTTTAGTTTTTTCCTCACAGCTGGGGTGTGCTTTGCGAGAAACCACAGGAATTTGACATATTTTGTCAGTAGTTGTAGTGCAACGCGTGGAGATTTTGTTGACTTGGTGTAAGCAGCCTTCTAGAAGAGTTGCAACAATTTCTTAGATTTAATTTTTTTAATATTATTTGGGTACTAAAATTCTTGATAATTGTTTGGTTCTGTTTGTCACTCCCTCAACTTTCTACAAAGAATTAATTTGACGCATAAAACATGCTACAGGGCATAATATAACATTCGTTGATATTTTGTGCTCACAGGATGTGAGGTTTTGTCTCACGTACGTTATTATTAATCAACACTTGAGACGTAAGATAATGATCTCCTTTGACAAAGTTAGAAGAAGCTTTTGTTTTGTTTGTTAAAAAAAGAAGATATTTTTTTTATGCACTATAAAAAGAAGATATTTTTTTTATGCACTATAAAAAGAAGAAACATAGAGGACAAACTCGCAACGACCGAAAAAAAGGCAAGATTGTTTTGTTTTTGTGATTTTAAAATTATTATACCTCCTCGTCAAGTCGTCATTTATTGCTTGATTACTCCACTTTTTTGTTTACCTATTTTTTAATATATTTTGCTACGTCATTTTACTATTGATCAGCATCAACTATATTATTTCATGGCTTTTGAGTTAAATTAAGATTATAATTCCCTTATTTTTCTTAAAATCATGGTAATGGTAATATGTTATGTTATGAGAATTAAAAATATAAAATTTCTTAGCAAAGAGTTGTAGTTTACATGATATTTTCTAGTCTTACCAAAATATTCGATTTTCATTTCTCAAATCTGGTAAAGTCAATCCCCAACTATTGATATTTTTTCCTTCTCTTCTAAAACATGATAATATGATACTGTTATGTTCTTAAAGAAAATTAAGAATTCCAATAAAAATAAAAAAAATTAAAAAGATCCAAATCACAAATTCAGGAAATTATTGATGAGATCCGGAGTTAGTAACTTCGATTTTGAACAGAGAACTTAAGTGAGGCGTACGTAATTGTCAAATATTGTAATTGAGTTGTAGGGTCCAAAATTTTGCAAGTACGATTGGATTGATAAGATTTTGAAGTTCCTGTAAGATGAGGTTGATGACATGTAATGTAATGCAATGAGAAAGAGAAAGGAAACAAATTGTGAATATTAATTATGTGTCTTTTACTGTATTTAATCGAAACAAAATCTCAACCGCTACTAAAGCTAGCTAAAGTAGTTTTTTTTTAAATATATATATTAAAGTGAAAGTTGTTGAATATCATATATTTCACTTTCGAATAAGAGTAATGGAAACACACTCAACCCGAGAAACTGCCACTTGTCGTCGGACACAATTATTAGTCTAATATTATGTTTAAATAATAAGTAATGAGAAAAATAATAAGTGAATAAAAGAAACAAAAATATTTTTTATTTAAAAATTTTAAAGTATATAAAAAAAAAAAATAAAATATATAGAGAATTATTTTTTCTTTCTTTCTTTTAAATGTCTAACTTTTGTTTCTCTTAAAATTGAGGTAAAATGAGAAGAACACATGAGTAATGAAGTTCTGTTCCGTTTCATTAATGAAACTTCTAAATAAAGAGAATAGAAATTATATTCCATTTGTTTTCTTTCCTTTCTGTTCAATCTCCACTTATTTTACTCAATTTTATTAATAAAAAATATCTAAATACAAGATAAAAGAAACAGTTTTAATATGAAGACAAACAATCCAATATTTTTATTATATATTTTTTATATTATCCTTTATATTATTGATGACATTATTTTTTATTTATTATTTTTTTTCACTTAATTATAATCATAAAAAATATAGTGAAAAATAATGTTTCGAAGACAAAACCTCCTTCCTCATACGTACATGATTTTAAATTATCATTAAAACCTTAATTTTTTTATCATTTTTTCTCTATATTTTTTATTTAATCATAATAATTAAAAAGTGTAATAAGAAGTTATGTTTCGAAGACAAAACCTCCTTCCTCATACGTACATGATTTCAAATTATCATTGAAATGATATGCTTTGCGTTCTATTCTATCTATTTTTAGTTTCTCTATTGTGCTTGTGACCCAGCACACGTAGCATCGGTTTCCAACTTTTGTGGGGTTCTATTTTAAATTTTATTTTTCAAATTTGCAATAATAAACTCAAGCCACCTACTTTGATACCAAAAGAAGTATTTGTTTTTCGATCAGTAGAAAGGTAAATAAATAAACAAATGAAACTATATATGTATCAAAAATTATTTTCTTGATAGAAAAAGAGCATGTTCTGTTTTAACATTTAAGAATTGAGTCTGGCAGATTGAAAAAGATGTTCAAAGTTAGGATTAGAAGTGTGTACTTGCTCTCGCCTCTAAGTGGTGATTAATGGTGGAGTCCTCTTTGGTGTAGCGGCGACAGTGGCAGAGTGAGGTGAGTGGTGTACTTGTAAAGTACTCTGACGCTCAAGTTAGGACAGCACACTAGGAAAGAAAAGTATGTATGAGTAGATGCATACCTAAGTGGCTTAGACCCTCATCTATAGAGGGAGTTTGCTTGTAGGCTAAGTAGTATTTAAAGAGATATTGTTTAGATGTGATTTTGATTGGTAGTTACTGTGAGATTCTATTATGATACATTAGTTACCCATTAAGTGGGAAATCAGTTACGAGGGCTAAAATAAACTAGAGCCGTGGTTTGGGCTGCTCATGGTGGGCCTGGGTCTGGGATACCAGTATAGAACAGTTGCTCCCAATTCGATGCTTTGGAGTGTCGAGATACTCTATACAGAGGCCAACAGGAGCATTAGATGCCCCCATGCATAAGGATCTGTTTCGGAGTGTCAAAGCCAAGATCCATTACATGATAGAGATTGTTGTGTCGAAGTTCGATATCCTATATGAAGGATGCTTCACATAGTTGTCCCCAGTCTAGGGTATTAAAATTCAAGATCCGCGATGTTGGGTTTCAACATTCACGTTGCTAGGGACTGTTATGGTGCTCATGCTGAGGTCCACCTGGAAGGGTACATGATTTGCACTGAGATCCAACATCTTTGGTCATGCTCAACAACTTTAGTCATAAAGATGCCCTGATTCGCAGTGTCGGGATGATGACCCTATAAGCGAATAGATCCACTATAAGCTAGGATCCAACATCAAAGGTGATACCGACTATCTAGAATAATGTATTATGTGTTTTCAAGGCAATTAACGCTTGGCTTGCCTACGACGCTTCGTTTGGGGTTGAGATCGCTTTGTCTGCTATTGACAACTTTTTGAGGACACATAGCGCGTTACAAGTGGTAACTATCGTTTAGGGCTTCGCGCCTGCCATCATTTCAAATGGGTAGCAAAAAGACCAGTGTGCCCCTGTCTTGATGGTGACAATTGGGGCAGTGAGTTTCCTATAAATAAAGGTGTGGAGTAGATAGCTCCCACATTTGCTCCCTTTGCCTATTCTCTGCATTTCTTGGTGATTTGAGGCAGTTTTCGGTGACATTTTGATGGTGGTTCATGGCGGCGATTGTGGCAGTGAACAAGTTACCAAGCCTTTCTTCCATTTTTCCTTTGTTTCTCAGCATCCCTTCTTAATTCCAGGTACCATTTCCTCCCATTTTCCTTTGTTTACCTTTGTTTTTTACAAATGGCTAGGGTGAGAGAAATTAGGAGTGATGAAGAAGAGAGCAGTTCTCTAGAAGTTAGAACCTCCACCATTGCCATGCCACGAGTGGTGGCGGCAGTCCCAAAGGGGTGGCAACCCAGTGAGGGCATAGAGGCCACAGTCTTGGGTTGATATCTATCGTAAAGCAAATGGAGGCAACTCGACGTGAAATTCTGTATAAGGAACTTCTTTCGGCTTTCAAGAGCATCACGATGTTGGAATGCCAATTAGGACATTTTAGTAGTTCAAGTTTTGACACAAAGAGTTTGGCCTATGTGGGTGATTCTTCGAAGATCTAGGAAGCGATTATGGGGAGTAGGAAAGTTATGACTCTAGATCCGAGTGAATATCCTATGTCCAGGATGGCAACATCTTTGGGAGTGCTCAACCATCTGCAAGTGGATCCCACTAAGCTGTATCCAAATGCTTGGGGCTTTGCTTCAGCATTTAAGCTTCTATGCCAACATCTCGAGCTCCCGTATTTGGTCCAGCCTTTCTTCTACCTATTTTCCTGAGTTACGTTGTCTGGGGGTAGTCACACTAAAAGTTGGACAACCTTAAGTGCTCATGTCGGTTGAAAAGTCTTTGAACCATTTTAGGAGTCATGCAAGAGGTTTAAGAAAGACCACTTCTTCCCGGAAGTGACCCCTAGAACGAGCCCTTTTTCCTTGATAGCAGAGGGGGGATCTTGTTATGTATCTTTATTGGACTTAGCAGGTGTGGGTGAAGACCTTGAAACAACTTGAGACCTCGGATGATGAGCTATCTTATGAGGACATAGAAATGATTTCCATTCTTGTTGATTGGGCCAACAAAAAGAGGGCATATCCGCTGTGCCAACATAATAGATAACCCAGAAGAATACCTTAAGGCCGTTTTGGGTATGTTCCATGATGACATTATACTAATGATATTTTTTTTTCTCTTTACTATTTACACTTAGCAAAATTTCTATGAAGTAACCTGTGTTGTTTTTGGTTTCACATAGAGCATGGTGCTGGTTGATAGACTTGCCGAGCTACAAAGGAGGCTTGTGGCCTGTAGGAGGCCTACCTTGGATGCTGGTCCCAGTGGTGAAGCACCTTAATGGGAGCCCGTGATCCAGGTTAATGGACCCAGCCCCAAGTCCTCAAGGCTAGCAGTCTGGTTTCAAAGTCGAAAAAGGAAGAAGGTGACGACACAATCTTGTCAAATTCAGTTGAAGAAAGCGGTTATCCCAAGAGGACCAGTGACTGACCTTAACATTGGCTAGGATGATGAAGCACCTACTGGAACCCTTATCCGATTTCTAGCTTTTTCAATATGGAACTCTGCCTATGAGCTTGGGGACACCATTGATCAAGCGTTTCTCACCCCGGGAGATATTAAAGTCCTAATGGAGGTAGACCTCCTTTAGAAATTCCAAGCTATAGAGGTTTGTTACCTTCAAAATGCGTTATTCTTCTAATTCCTAGAAATTGTAGTAATGCAGATAAAAAGAGTCTAGGAGTTAGAAAATGAGGTGGATGCTCTCCAGGGTGAGAAAACCCAGCTTGAGGAAGAGAAAAGGGTTAAGGTCAAGAAGATAGAGGAGGCCGAGAAGAAGGCTATGTTGGTTGAGGATGAGGCTGCCAAACTAAAGATCTAACTAACGGAGTTTGAATCCCAGGACAAGATCATGTAAGGCAAGTGTTACCAAGTGGCCTCAATACTCAAGAGGGGGTGAATTGAGTTTGTGAAACAAGTTTGCAAATCTTTCGTAAAACGTTTGATAAACAATTTTCGTTGAAGCTATTAAATGGATAGAGGTGATTGGATAAATGAGGTGAATACTTTCACTTATGAATATAATAGCCAAAGGAGACAATATTCAAGCAATTCAATGAAATAGTGCACAAATGTAAAGAGAAGGGTTTAGAGAAACAAACACAATAATTTATCCTGGTTCGATCACCAATCCACTTGTGATCTACGTCTAGTCCTCAAGCAAACAC
This sequence comes from Ormosia semicastrata, assembly GCA_029884595.1. Lineage (NCBI taxonomy): Eukaryota > Viridiplantae > Streptophyta > Magnoliopsida > Fabales > Fabaceae > Ormosia > Ormosia semicastrata. Next base: position 102,268,221 of record JAQQTO010000063.1, read on the forward strand.
TTGAGATTTTTCACTATATCTTCAAGATTCAATAGGTGCTTGACAACCTTTACAAACTTGAGCACTCAACACTTTGGGATACCTCACCCTTTAAGCTTGAGCCTTTTCAACTAAGGGATGCCTCACCCTTTACACTTTAGGAGGGATGCCTCACCCTTTTTACAAAGCAATCAGATTGAAAGAATGAAACTTTCACAAGAGTAATTGATACAAATTGAAGCTCTAATATGCTCTCAAAAGATATCTCAATATTTTCACAAAAAACAGAGCAAGAATATTTTTCAGAATTTGATTCTCGTATTTAAGTGTTAGATTGATGTTTTGAATTGAAGGTTAGCCATTAATGAAGCCCCAAGACAAGTATTTATAAGTTATTGGAAGAAAGGAGCCGTTGGGAGCTTTAATGGGAAACATTAAATGCTGATAAAATAGTCGTTGGGCACTGATAGACTAGTGGTAATCGATTACACAATCTATGTAATCGATTACATGGCTGTTCCAACGTGTTCTTGGCTTTCTGGGCACTTGATAATCAATTACCAGCTTGGTGTAATCGATTACAAGGCTTCTTGAACGTGTTCTTGCCTTTCTGGGCTCACTGTAATTAATTACCAACTTGGTGTAATCGATTACAAGGCCTCTGACTTACTTGTAATCGATTATAAGGCCTCTGTTTACTATGTAATCGATTACAAACATCTTGTAATCGATTACCTTGGCCTTTGAACACATTTTTCAAGTCCAATTTGAGATGTAAGCCATTTTTAACTTTAAGAAACTTGGATTGAACAATATTGACATGTGTTTTACACAATCCAAGATTAAAATCAACATTTTCTTAAAATATGAGCTTTCAATAACAAGTTGATTTCAAAGGATCTTGAAAAACCATTTGAAGATCTTTGAGACACTTAGAGAGCATTTCACATTGATAATTTAGGACCTATATCTAATATATCTCTTTTGATCTTGATCTTCTCTTTTGATCTTGATCTTCTCTTCTGACTTTATTATCATCAAAAACTCATTTGATATGCTTTAAGACATAAGCATTCACATTCTCTCCCTTTTTTATGATGACAAACTAATCATAGGAAAAAGAAAGAGTTTTTGCATTTGTGTATATTAGAGATTTAGGCAAAGCTCTCCCCTGTAATTTATGCATGATATAGGATAAGATTTATCATGTAAAAGTTTAAAGCTCCCTTGTATACATGCAACATTAATTAGATTTCATTTTTCACACTAATCTCTCCCCCGTTGGCATTATAAAAAAGACATAAGCATTTTAAATAAAATTTCAGCAGCATTTTCGTATAATCTCGTGATTAGCCCAAAAACAATCAAACATAGCAACCAACAGAAATAATAAGATCATTAAGTGTCATAAAGAGATATATTATATCATTAGCAAAAACAAAACCCATAATGGTCCAAAGATAAATGTAAATCAGTCATGTACAGTAATCAAAGTGAGAAACTACTGATATTAGGCAAACAAAACAAAAGGACATCTGACTAAGTCCTAAGTCACTGTGTAGCCTCGCTGTCGCTGTCGCTACCCTCGTCTGCAGCGACATCTCCAAGGTCAATATCATCATCACCAAGTTCAAGATCGTCCTCGAAACCAAGAAGCTCCTCATCATCATCAGGAACTCCAGCTGGAGTGGCAGAGGGATCAATAAAAGATAGAGGAGCAGGAGGGGCAGAGGAGGTGGTAGGTGCAGCAGTGGTGCGCGAAAAATACACTAAGAGCAAGTGCACTTTATCGCCAAGTAATATAGGACTTGAGTCCTAGTTATCGATCCCACGAGGAATAATTGGTAATTACTAGATTCGCTAAACTCTTTGTTATTTAGACAATCGAAAGTGTATGAAAAAATTCAAGTTAAAATCAAAATAAATAAATAAAGAAAAACAATGAACAATTAAACAAAGAAAAGATAATCAATAAAAGAGAGACTAGGGCGCAAAGTTCACTTGAATCTAATTATTCAGATTTTCTTTCAATTATGATCAAAGTAATTCTTTTGCCAATATTCTCTTATTTGCTATTGAATCCCAATGGTCATAGATGAAACAATATTCTATTCCTAATTTAATTCACCTATTTGGTCATGTAGTTGAATTAATCAAGAATGCATTAAGCTTCAATTCAAGAGATGAACTAACATACTTGTCAATTCCATTAGTAGGAAAATTTGATGTTTAGTCATTCACCAATCTAATCCTAGGCTTACCATATAGATCCACTCATTGAATGCGGATGGTTACCGATCAAACAATGAATTAACACATGCTAAAAGTGATCAAATTCCCACAAGAATACAAGCAATATGATAAACCAAAAAAAAAATTACCATAATCAAATCCAAATAATAAGGAAAACAAGATCCCCCATAGCCCTAGCTATGTGTTTAGCTACTCATGTTCAATAAAAATAAACTCATATCAGAATACAAATCTATAGAAAGAAAACATAAAGAAAATGGGAGACTAAAAAGAAAGAGAAATCAAAACCCCTTTTATAGAGATTATGATCTATAAGCCTTCAAGAATCTATTCCTCCTTCAAACCTTCCTCCAAGGTCTGTTGCCGCAAAACAACTCTCTCAGGATTAGGGATTTTTTGTGTAATGTGCTCCATGTGTTGTTTGTGTTGAATTTGACATAATTTTTCTCATTTGATTAAAAATCACGTGTTCTGTTACGTAACGGGTGCTTAAGCGCTCAGTTCTGAGCACTCAAGCGCTCAGTCACTTACTCTTGGGCGCTCAGGCACTCAAATCTCACCGCTCAGGTGTTCCAGGCGCTCAAGTGCTGGCGACTGATGCAAAAAAAAAATAATTTTTTCTTATTTTTTTTTCTTTGAACATTCAGCCTTCTCCATGAATAATTACCTGAAAAAAACACACAAAACACTTAATAAAAACACAATCAAACAATACTAAAAATATAACAAAACTTACAAATAAAATTTATTAAAAATAAATAAAAAGAATATGAAAAGCCAATGAATTGAATCGTAAAAATATGACATGTTGACGGTTCATCAACTCCCCCACACTTGAACTTTGCCTGTCCTCAAGTAAAGAATAGGAATGAACAACAAGATCAAACTCAACATCAAGAAATATGAATCAAAGGAAAATTCCACAATTAAAAGAAATTCAAGTTCAGCAATCAAATCCAATCAAGCAAGATCATTTAACACTTAAACAATTAGAGGTTTGAGTCTAGCTTGCAATTGTTCTTTTCACCAAATATTTGAGATCACTCATCTTTCCAACGCTCAAGTATTTAAAGGACAAAGAGATCACTCAAATTTCTCTTGAAAAATGCATTACTATAGGCTTGCTTATCAATCTCATCTCCACTTAGGTTCACATACAACACAAAAATCAAAAGGACTTTCCTTTGGTTGTAACAGGGCCAAGGGTATAATGGAAGGTAGGAAGAAAGGATAAAATAAGGTAAAGAATGCTCATGAATAAATCAATACAAAGTAGAATCAAGTTGAAAAGATGACAGATAGAACATGATGCACAAGAATATAACAACTTCTCACTTTCAACCCAATATTCTCATTATTCTTCACCAACAATTCTTTTCTTTTCTTTCTTTTTTCATTTTTTTCCTTTTTTTTTCCAAACTTTTTTTTTCAACCCTTGAAGACAAAAGCAACCTTTCAAGACTTTTCAATCAACACATCAATTGCTCCAAATAATTCAACCTGATTATTCGATTGGGTATTCAAAGAAATCAATTTTAGGCTCAAATGGAGCAACTAAGGGGTTATTTAATCAATGCAACTCTGGAAGTCAAGAAACAATTAAGCCTAATTGCCTTAATCATGTTCAAGTCTGTATGTGAATCATTAAAGTTTCAACAAGATATCAAAGTAAGTTCTAGTGCACATCAATTAAGAGAAAACTCACTCCAGAAGAAAAATAGGATTTCATTTATGAAAAATTCAATCATTAAAGCTCAAAACTCATTTGTCTTGCTAAGTTGATAAAGAGAACAAAAGCAAGCAGACATGACTAATTTCTAATTAGGATGCTAAATTTTAATTTTCTTCATTGAAAAAGATTGCTTCACACATTATCAACTCATGATCAATGGAATCCCCTTTTAAAACATATCTCTATCAGTTTAGAATAAATGAAGACATTAAAACACAATTCCAGCTTAATTACCAGCAATACTCAAGTGCTCATAAAAAAAAAAAAATTTTTGCACAAAAATTTTAAAAGTACCCTCCCACACTTAAGATAAACATTGTCCTCAATATGAAAGAAAAAGAAATAAAATGTGTAAAGAAAAGAACAACACAACCTGATGGACAATGATACAATGTCAAGCAAAGGAGAAGCACAAGAGTCAGCGCAGCAACACAATCTGAAAAATAAAATCCCAAAACACATGAGTAGAATCTAAAAGAAAAACAAAAATAACAAAACAACTAAAATAAAATAAAGGAAGAAAAAACATAGGTTGCCTCTTGTGTAGCACTTGTTTAACATCATTAGCTCGACGTTGCCTTTTCAGATAAATCAGGGTGGTTTAAATCAAGAGAAATAGGAGGACGTCTTCTTCTTTTATAAACAGTTCTTCCTCCCTTCAATGGCTTTGGGACTGCTTCCAACAGAATTGTGAACTTGACAAGAGCTTGACTATCCCAATTGCGCCTTGACTCCACTAGGCCATGGTGGTCACACTCGATCAATAGATGAAGGACCAATCTGTGAAGAAACATGGATCTTAGGAGGACCTTTATCTGTTTCAGTAGCTTGATATTCCAACAGATCAACATCAACACTGTATGAAGGCGGGGGTCTTTGATAGCTAACATTTCTTGCTTCTTAGCTTGAACAAAATTAATAGGAGCATGGAGATTTGACATTGGGGAAGATTTAGCCTCCCTAAAGACATTAATGATCACATGATCTCCATCCACTCTCAAGATGAGCTCACCTCGAGGTACATCAATCACAGCTCCAGAAATGGTCAAAAATGGTCTTCCAAGAATGATAGGAATATTAGCATCCTCTTCCATATCTAGCACCACAAAATCAACTGGGAATATGAATTTGTCCACCTTCACTAAAACATCCTCCACCACATCGCTCGGGTAAGCGAAGGATCTATCAGCCAACTGTAGTGAAATGTTAGTGGGCTTCGGTTCCTGCATTCTCAAATTCTTGAACACAGAAAAAGGCATCAAATTAATACTAGCTCCCAAATCACATAATGCCTTATCAAAATAAGAGTTACCAATAGTGCAAGAAATAGTAAAAACTCCTTGGATCTTTCAATTTTGGGGGTAACTTCTTTAAAAGAATGGCAGAACACTCCTCAGTAAGACATACAATCTCAAATTCCTCAAGCTTGCGTTTCTTTGTAAGTATTTCCTTCAAAAACTTTGCATACTTGGGCATTTGAGAGATGACTTCAACGAACGGAATATTGATTTATAATTTCTTGAATATTTCCAAGAATTTGGAAAATTGTTGATCTGGATGATTGTACTTGAGCCTCTGAGGGAATGGGATCTTGACATATAGGGATGGTTCATAAACTGCACTCTGCTCACGATCCTTCTTCACTCTCTGCCATTTTGGTGCTTTCTTCTCAACCTCTCTTTCTTGATTGATATCTTCAGTAAGGACATCTTTAGTTGCCTTCTTTTCATCATGCACAGACTTAATAAGAGTATCTCCAAGCTCTGGTATTTCCTTCTTTTGAGAGGACTCCTCAAGTTCCTTACCACTTCTAAGGAAAATTGCATGGGCCTGTTCCCTTGGATTAGTCTCAGTAATGCTAGGCAATGTCCCTAGTGCCCTCGCTGTCATCAATGTAGTCAGCTGATTGATCTGAGTCTCCATGTTCTTCATTATGGCATCAGAATTCTGCATGTACTTCATAACCAGATATTCAAAACTCGGTTTCTTTGCAGGTGCTTGGAAACTTAGAGGTGGTGGTGGAACTCTCTGCTGATTCTGCTGATAGTCTTGTTGATTTCCCTATTTAAAATTCGGGTGGTCCCTCCAACCAAGATTGTACGTATTTGAATATGGATTGTACTGCTGCCAGTTGGAATTACCAACAAAATTAACTCTTTCAGGCTCGAGGGCAAAAGGACTATCAACTTGACAATTTGCACTTGTATGACCCTGTCCTCCACATGCCTCACAAATGATAGGTGGAGCTGCACTATTTATCACCATCAAAGTCTCCACCTTCTTTGTCAAACCTTCCAATTGACTCAGAATTGCTGTAGAAGAATCAATAACATGTACACCTGCTTGTTTCTTAGGAGCCTGGCGCTCATTCTGCTACTGATAACTATTTAGCGCCATTTCTTCAATTAATGTTTAGCTCTCAGTAGGTGTTTTCCTCCATATAGTACCTCTCACAGGAGCATCAATGAGTGAACGATTTACAGGTGACAAACCATTGTAAAAAGTCTGAACCTGCTGCCATACGGGGAATCCATGATGTGTACATCTTCTCAACAACTCTTGAAAGTGCTCCCAAGCTTCATAAAGAGTGTCCATCTCAAACTGCACAAAAGAAGATATATCATTCCTTAACTTAGCAAATTTAGAAGGAGAAAAATACTTAGCCAGAAACTGTTGTGTCAACTGATCCCATGTAGTGATGGAACTCCTCGGTAGTGATGTTAACCATTGACTTACTCTGTCCCTAAGAGAGAAAGGAAAGAGTCTCAATCGAATTGCATCATCTGTCACTCCATTGTACTTGATAGTATCACACAACTGCAAGAATCTGGCCAAATGCTGATTAGGATTATTTGAAGGCAATCCACAAAACTGAACTGAATTCTAAATCATGGAGATCAATACTGGTTTTATCACAAAATTATTAGCTGCCACAGCTGGTCTTATAATACTCCCTCCATATCCTTCAGTAGTAGGCATAGGGTATTCAAACATGGTCCGCTCTGCTGGGATAGCTCTTTCTTCACGGTTGGCCTCAACAACTGGTTGCCTCTCCATCTTATTTATGTTTTTTGCCACAGCTGCAATAAAAAACTGCTTCTTTAACCTGCGAACTATTTTCTCAATTTCTGGATCAAAAGTCAAATCAGGACACCGAGATCGAGTAAGCATAAACAAAAATAAGAAGAGAAAAATTAAATAAAAATAAAAAAATAAAATAAAATAAGAAATTAAAATTAAAATAAGATATAAACAAAAAAATGAAAAATTAATTAAAAATAAAATAAAATAAAATAAGAAATAAAAATAAAAATAAAAATAAAAATAAAATAAGGAATAAAAGAAAAGAACGTCTAAATTAACTAGAGTTTTCGCTTCTAATATTACTAAACTTACTCTCCGGCAACGGCGCCAAAAGCTTGGTGGACGTAAGATACACTAAGAACAAGTGCATTCTATCACCAAGTAATATAGGATCTGAGTCCCAGTTATCGATCTCACGAGGAATAATTGGTAATTACTAGATTCGCTAAACTCTTTGTTATTCAGACAATCGAAAGTGTATGAAGAAATTCAAGTTAAAATTAAAATAAATAAATAAATAAAAACAATGAACAATTAAATAAAGAAAAGATCATTAATGAAAGAGAGACTAGGGCGCAAGGTTCACTTGAATCTAATTATTCAGATTTTCTTTCAATTATGATCAAGGTAATTCTTTTGCCAATATTCTCTTATTTGCTATTGAATCTCAATGGTCATGGATGAAACAATATTCTATTCCTGATTTAATTCACCTATTTGGTCATGTAGTTAAATTAATCAAGAATGCATTAAGTTTCAATTCAATTGATGAACTAACATACCTGTCAATTCCATTGGTAGGAAAAATTGATGTTTGGTTATTCACCAATCTAATTCTAGGCTTACTATATAGATCCACTCATTGAATGCAGATGGTCACCAGTCAAACAATGAATTAATACATGCCAAAAGTGATCAAATTCTGACAAGAATACAAGCAATATGATAAACAAAAAAAATTTACCATAATCAAATTAGAAATCAAATCCAAATAATAAGGAAAACAAGATCCCCCATAGACCTAACTATGGGTTTAGCTACTCATGTTCAATAAAAATAAACCCATATCAGAATACAAATCCATAGAAAGAAAACCCAAAGAAAAGGAAAAACTAAAAAGAAAGAGAAATCAAAATCCCTTTTATAGAGATTATGATCTCTAAGCCTTCAAGAATCGATTCCTCCTTTAAGCCTTCCTCCAACTCTCTCAGGATTAGAGATTTTCTGTGTAATGTGCTCCATGTGTTGTCTGTGTTGAATTTGACATAATTTTTCCCATTTGATTGAAAATCACGTGTTTTGTTGCGCAACGGGAGCTTAAGCGCTCAGTCACTTACTCCTGGGCGCTCAGGCGCTCAAATCTCACCGCTCAGGCGCTCCGGGCGCTCAAGCGCTATGACTCTGAGCGCTCAAGTGCTAGTGACTGATGCAAAATTTTTTTTTTCTTTGAACATTCAGTTTTCTCCATGAATAATTACTTGATAAAAACACACAAAACACTTAATAAAAACACAATCAAATAATACTAAAAATATAACAAAATTTACGAACAAAATTTATTAAAAATAAATAAAAAGAATATGAAAAACTAAGGAATTGAACCGTAAAAATATGACATGTTGACGGTTCATCAAGCAGTAGCTTTCCGTGGTGCATAATTTGGTCCTTCCAAGAAGGAGCGAATAGAAGCAAGCTCCTGATCGAAGTAATTCATTCTCAGTTCAAGGTGATCCACCTTCTGCTCAAGGCGATCCATCCAGGTTTCCACTGTAGTTTCCAAGTTTTGCATTTCTTGGAGCAGAAGGTCCAATGTGGCTGGAGCTAGAGCAGGCTACTGGTCTTCTTCTTCATCATCACTCTCCGGACCGTGAGGGATATGCCCATAGCTACCATGGGTAATATAGTGCCATCTATCATCGACCTTGTATAGCTGAAGCTTTTTCAATGTATGCAAGCCTATAGATTGTGGCCCTTTAGAGCTTGTGTCCTTGGATTCCTCAGACAAGGAGATGTGACAATGCTCTAATATAGCTGTCACTAGCATAACAAATGGAAGAATAGAGTTCTTCTTCTTCTTCTTCTTCACATCCAACATGTGCTGAATGATGTAGTTGGCCCAATTGATTGGCCTATTTGAGGTCATTGCCCACAAGACCACTACATCATCCCTTAAGACTTGGGAGTAATTTCCTCCCCTAGGAATTAGTCCTCTAACAACCAGATAGTGAAGGACCCTGTTTTCCATGGTCAAACCAGTAGCCATCATCCTCTTCTTATCTCTTGGAAGCTCATATCCAGTACATATCAGGGATGACAGAGCACTCCTATACTCAAAATTAGCTCCCCAAACATTCTCATTTCCATAAAAGCTTGTTCCATTATAGGTGAGCTTAGTTAACCTACATCATTCCTCTCTAGTGATCTTAATTTGAGTTTTCTTCACCTTAAAAAGTAGGCAGTTATCTTCATATTTCATATTTGCATAGAAAACTCTAACCAAGTTAGGATAAATGGCTTTCTGAATGTTGAAGAAACTAATTAGACCTAACCTTTCAATCAACCGGAAGGACTCCAAGGGCTCACTGGAGCAAAAATTCTGAGTGAGATATCGTGGGGAGATTAGCTTCCTCAACTGGAAATTCTTTCTGAATAATTTTACCTTTTTGGTGGTGGAGAAGTGGCGTGTGAGGTTCAGCCCAGAGATATCATGTGAAGACCCTCTGGAAGACTCTCCAATGGTGATTCCTGTTCTTGGGCGTTTTGCACGTTGAAAGGTTCCAGCCATTTGATGAGAAAAGAGTGAATGGGATGATGGGAATGGTGTTTGGAGATGTGTCCGTGAAGGGGAGGTAGAATGAGGGTTTTAGGTGGTGAGGCTCATGGGTGATGAGAAGGATTTGGGTGGATTTTGATGAGTTTTGGTAGATGGGTTGTGAAAAGAAGTGATTTTCGAGTGAGAGGGAGGTGAAATAGAATGATTTGGGTGAGATTTGAGTGAGAAATAGAGAGTTTGGTGGTTGGGTGTTCGTGAGAGCAGAGGAGAAGAAGAGAAGGTTTCTGAAGAAATGACCTTTCGCGCGACAGAAAACCTTTTAAAACCCCCTGTGTAATCGATTACATGGCTTGTCTAATCGATTACCAGCCTTCTGTTACCCCTGTAATCAATTACAATTTTTATGTAATCAATTACCATGCTTCTGGGAACCTTGTAATCGATTACAGCATTAGTGTAATCGATTACCTGAGTTCTGGGTTTATTGTAATCAATTACAATGGTTATGTAATTGATTACATACTTGATAGAACCTTTGTAATCAATTACAAAGGCTTTGAAATCGATTACCAGCATACTCAAACTCAGATTTTGCATTCCAAACAGCAAAGGATCAATTTTGAACCTTTCAAATTAGTTCCAGAACATTTTAAATGAATTCCAAACATCATGCAAGCATATAGTCCGATCAGATTATGATCCAAAACACATAATTGTGCAAAATGGCTACTTGTACCAAGAATTACACCATTTGGATGGATTTGTGAAGTTTTTGAGTTTCTTGGAAGTCTTTGACATGAGGAAGCACCTGCAAAACAACTTAGGGGGAATCTCAAATGCTCAAGTTAGTATTGGATTCAAATATTATTAAAAATAAAAAATTATGTAGTAAAAAGTCATGATTATGCAGAAAACAATATGTTATGCATCAAGATATCATATTATGCAACAAGATATCACATTATGCAGCAAATAATTAATTTCTGCATGATTGATCCAATATACCAAGTTCATTTCTTATACGGTCGCGCTATTTGTCCAACCAAAAGACTCCAACTTTTGTCCACCGTATGTCACGTGTCATCATTTGAAATTTGAAATATGAAACTGTTCACGTTAAGAATAAGTGGTTAATACGTTATGAATAAGTGGTTAATCAGTATAAGTTTCTGGTTAATACATTCAAAATAAGTAAGTGGTTAATAAGTTAAGAATAAGTGGTTAATCAGTATAAATTTCGGTTAATACCTTGAAATAAGTGGTTAATCTATATCAGTTTCCTGGTGAATCTGAGAAAGAGTTCCTAATAATGAATAAGTGGTTAATACGTTAGGAATAAGTGGTTAATCAGTATATGTTTCTGGTAAATCCAAGAAAGAGTTCTCAATAATGAGTAAATGGTTAATACGTTAAGAATAAGTGGTTAATCAATATTAGTTTCTGGTGAATCCAAGAAGTAGGAAATGAGAAGCGAGAAATTAAATGGTTAATACGTTAAGAATAAGTGGTTAATCAGTATCAGTTTCTGGTGAATCCCAAAAGCGGGAAATGAAAAGCGGGAAATTAAATGGTTAATACGTTAGGAATAAGTGGTTAATCAGTATCAGTTTCTGGTGAATCCAAGAAGCGGGAAATGAAAAGCTTGAAATGAAAATATTGGCATACGAAAAAGTCAACAAACATACGTACGGAAGCATAGGGTGGAGGAAAGTTGGAGTATTTTGGTTGGACGAAAAACATTTTCCTTTCTTATATAGAAAAATGTTTCTTTTGCCAAGGGCTTAGTGAAAATGTCAAGTAGTTGCTTAGTGGTTTTTACAAATTCAAGCATGCAATCACCTTTTTGAACATGATCTCTTATGAAATGATGCCTAATTTCAATGTGTTTGGTTATTGAATGTAGAATGGGATTTTTAGACAAGCTGATTGCATTAGTGTTATCATATCTTATTGGGATATGATCAAGTTCAAGACCATAGTCCAAGAGTTGTTGCTTCATTCAAAGAATTTGAGGACAACAACTCCTAGCTGCAACATATTCAGCTTCAGCTATAGACAATACTACACTATTTTGTTTCTTGCTATGCCAAGAAACTAGTGAGCTTCCAAGCAAGTGGCATGTCCCATTAGTGCTTTTCTGATTCATTTTACATCCATCAAAATCAGAATTGGAGTAGCCAACTAGGCTACAAGAGGGACCCTTAGGGTACCACAAACCCATTTATAAAGTGCCTATTAGATATTTCATTATTCTTTTAACAGCACTTAGGTGTGATTCTTTAGGATTTGCTTGAAACCTAGCACACATGCATACACTAAACATGATATCTAGCCTACTTACGGTAAGATAAAGGAGTGAGCTAATTATACCTCTATATTTTGTAATTTCTATAGATTTACCTCCTTCATCCTTGTCCAAATAGCAAGAGGTGCCCATAAGAGTAGCCATATGCTTGACATTGTCCATTCCAAACTTCTTGAACAACTCCTTGCAATACTTGGATTGGCTTATGAAAGTCTCTTCTCTTGTTTGCTTGATTTGGAGACCAAGGAAGAAGTTGAGTTCACCCATCATGGACATCTCAAACTCACTTTGCATAATATTTGAAAATTCTTTACAAAAAGAGGTGTTAGTAGCTCTAAATATAATGTCATCAACATAAATTTGAACTAGAAGTATGTCATGCATTTTATGCTTTATGAAAAGGGTAGTATCAACTTTGCCTCTAGAAAAGCCTTTTTCTAAAAGGAATTTACTCAACCTTTCATACTAAGCTCTAAGAGCTTGTTTCAAGCCATACAAGGCCTTTTTCAGTTTAAAAACATGGTTGGGCATTTCAAAATTCTCAAAATCGGGAGGTTGTTCTACATACACCTTTTCTTGTATAAAATCATTTAAAAATACACTTTTAACATCCATTTGATAGAGTTTGAAATCTATGATGCATGAATAAGCAAGTAACATTCTAATGGCCTCTAATCTAGCTACGGAAGTATAAGTTTCTTCATAGTCTATGCCTTCTTCTTGATTATAGCCCTTAGCTACAAGCCTAGCTTTGTTTCTTATTATTAAACCCGTTTCATCAAGTTTGTTCCTAAAGACCCATTTGGTGCCAATTATAGGATGATCATTAGGCCTTGGAACTAATTCCTAAACTTGATTTGTCTCAAATTGATTTAGTTCTTCTTGCATGGCCAAGATCCAATGTTCATCATTAATGGCCTCATTTATGTCTTTAGGTTCAACTTGAGAGACAAAAGCTAAGTAATTATATGCATCTCTAAGTGAGTTTCGAGTGATTATCCCTTTTGATACATCACCTATCACCTTGTCGAGAGGATGATATCTTGATGTCCTCTATTATTTGGATAGATCTATGATTTCTGAATCCTTTTGCCATGAGTGATCAAGAGGTCTCTCTTCTTGCTTCTTGGACTCTTTCTCTTGATTTTTCAAGTGTGTTTTTGCCAAGATTTCTGCAACATCATCAACAAGCTCCTTTCTCGGCTCATTTGGGTTAGTTTCATCAAATGCAACATGTATGGACTCTTCAATGCTCATAGTTCATTTGTTATAAACTCTAAAGGCTTTACTATATATAGAATAACCAATAAATATTCCCTTATCAGATTTTGCATCAAACTTCCCCAAGTTATCCTTTCCATTATTCAAAACAAAACATTTACATCCAAAGACATGAAAATATGACACATTTGGTTTTCTTCCCTTGTACAATTCATATGGAGTTTTCTTTAAAATTGGCCTTATTAGGGCTCTATTCATAACATAACAAGCGGTGTTAACTGCATCCGTCCAAAAGTACTTAGGAAGGTTGGTCTCATTGAGCATAGCTCTTGCCATTTTCTCTAAAGATCGATTTTTTCTTTCTACAACACCATTTTGTTGTGGTGTTCTATGGGCAAAAAAATTATGCTCAATGCCATGTTCATCACAAAAAGTTTCAAATTCATGGTTTTTAAATTCACCACCATGGCCACTTCTTATGGATGCAATACAAAAACCTTTTTCATTTTGGATAACTTTGGCAAGCTTTTTAAATGATTGAAAAGCGTCATTTTTGTGGGCCAAGAATAATGTCCATGTAAACCTAAAAAAATCATCCACAATCACCAATGTACAGTAATTCCTATTAAAGCTCATAGTTCTAGAGGGACCAAAAAGATCTATGTGCAAAAGTTGTAAAGGTCTAGAAGTTGAAACCATATTTTTAGCTTTAAAAGAGACATTTACTTATTTTTTCTTTTGACATACATCACAAAGTTTGTCTTTTTCAAATTTGAGCTTTGGAAGACTAATTACTAGTTCTTTAGAAATTAATTTGTTTAAGTTATCCATGTGAATGTGAGCAATTTTTCTATGCCATTACCATGAATCATTTTCTTTACTCATAAAGCATTTAGCATCACCTGAGGAAATGTCATCAAGACTAATCATATATATATTATTGACCCTATGACCAACAAACTTAACATGCTTATCATCTTTACCCTCAATTATGCAACAATTAGAATCAAATATTACTCTATTCCCCTTATCACATAGTTGACTAATGCTAAGCAAATTATGTTTGAGTCCTTCAACAAGTAAAACATTATCAATAGATGAAGAAGGGTTCTTACTAACTTTACCAACTCCAAGGATTTTTCCTTTGTTGTTGTCACCATATGTCACGTGACCATTCTTCTTGGGGACAAGGAAGGAAAACTTGGAGTCATTATCAATCATGTGCTTGGAGCAACCACTATCAAGATACTAACTTGAGCTTTTGGTCTTCAAGTATACCTACAACACACATTCAAATTTTAACCTTTGGTACCCATATTGTCTTGGGTCCTTGTATGTTAGAGTTAGGCAAGGTGCCCTTAGGAACCCAAATCCTTTTAGTTCCAATCTTTGTGTTGATGTTCTTTCTAACATTATATGTGGATGTACTATGCCTTTTTCTCCCATAATGAAAGCATTTGATAAAGGGACTACTTGAAGTATTTGTGGAAATAAATAAGTTTTTGTAAGATTTTTGTTGGTTATTGGGATTATACCCCAAATTGACTTTTTAAAAAATATATTTTTATTTCCCTAACAATACATTCAAGTTGTCTCTTCTAAAAGTAAATTTTACAAGAATGTTGTTCAAATCTTCAATTTCTTTTTCAAATGCTTTGCATGATGAACAAGGTAATGATATAGATGTGTTATCATGTGAAGAGCAAGTCATGCATAATGAGTTAGCATCAATAAGTCCTAAGGTCTCATTTTCAATCTTAAGCTCATTTATCTCATTATTTAAAATAGAAACTTTGTTTACCAATAAGGAGATTGTTTTGTTAGAAGATAAAACCATTTTTATGAGTCTCATAGATTCATCATACAATTCTTGAAAAGTATTTTGCAATTCATCATAAGAAGGTGGAGATTCTAAGTTAGAAGATGTTACCTCGGTGTCACTCTCTTCGCTTTCTTCTCCTTGAGCCATGAGACAAAGATGAGCTTCTCCATCTTTCAAACTATTAGAAGAGCTCATGTCATTGTCTTCTCATGCTATATATGCTCTTCTTCCTTTTTTTTCCTTGAAAGGCCTTTTCTCAAACTTCTCTGTCTTCTTATGATACATAGGACACTCCATTTTCATGTGCCTCGGTTTTCCACATTTATAACATTTTGGAGGAGTTGAGGATCCTTCTCCTTTGTGGTAGGCTTTCTTTTGAGGGAAGGGTGGCCTTCTTTGGAATCTCTTCTTCTTCAAGAATCTTCCAAACTTCCTCACAAGGAGATGAAGATTCTCCTCACTTAACTCAAGATTTTCTGCATCTTCTTCACCATCTTCATCATCATCTTCAATTGTAGAAGAGGTGGCTTTGAGTGCAATTCCCTTTTTCTTCTTATCATGCTCTTTATTTTGATTAAGCCTATTTAACTCTAACTCATGTTCTTGAAGCTTGCCAAATAAGGTGGCTAGAGACATTATTGATAAATCTCTTGATTTCGCAATAGCCGTTACTTTGGGTTGCCAATTCCTGCTCAAACATCTCAAGACTTTGTTAATAAGATCTTCATTAGGGAATGTCTTTCCCAATAAGATAAGATGATTAACAATATGTGTGAATCTCTTTTGCATCTGTTGAATACTTTTACCTTGATTCATTCTAAACAATTCATATTCATGAGTGAGAGTGTTTATTCTAGATCACTTTACCTCACTTGTACCTTCATAAGTAACTTGTTAAGTATCCCACATTTCTTTAGCGATTTTACAATTTGACACCCTAAAGAATTCATCATATCACATTTCTAGGTGTATTAATTTTCACCCCATCTTTAGTATGTGTGGGAACAAAAGCACCATTTTCAACAACGTCTCACATATCTAAGTCAATAGCTTCAATAAAATTTTTTATCCTTTCTTTCCAATAGGCATAACCATCCTCATTGAAATAAGGAGGTCTGTTTATAGAAGAACTTTTATTTGAAAAATCATTTGAAGCCATCACTTCTCTTGAAGCTACTAAGCTCTTTATTCAAGAGTCTAACTCTGATACCACTTGTTACTAAGTGGCCTCAATACTTAAGAGGGGGGTGAATTGAGTTTATGAAACAAGTTCGCAAATCTTTCGTAAAACATTTGATAAACAATTTTCGTTGAAACTATTAAATAGATAGAGGTGATTAGATAAATGAGATGAACACTTTCACTTATGAATATAATAGCCAAAGGAGACAATATTCAAGCAATTCAATGAAATAATGTACAAATGTAAAGATAAGGGTTTAGAGAAACAAACACAATAGTTTATCCTAATTCAATCACCAATCCACTTGTGATTTACGTCCAGTCCTCAAGCAAACACTCGAGATTTTCCACTATATCTTCAAGTTTCAATAGGTGCTTGACAACCTTTACAAACTTGAGCACTCAACACTTTGAGATACCTCACCCTTTGAGCTTGAGCCTTTTCAACTAAGGGATGCCTCACCCTTTACACTTTAGGAGGGATGCCTCACTCTCTTTACAAAGTAATTCAGATTGACAGAATGAAACTCTCACAAGAGTAATTAATACAAATTGAAACTCTAATATGCTCTCAAAAGATATCTCAATATTTTCACAAAAAATAGAGCAAGAACATTTTCATAATTTGATTCTCGTTTTAAGTGTTAGATTGATGTTCTAAATTGAAGGTTAGCCATTAATGAAGCCCTAAGGCAAGTATTTATAAGTTATTGGAAGAAAGGAGCGTTTGGGAGCTTTAATGGGAAACATTAAATGCTGATAAAATAGTCATTGGACACTGATAGACTAGTGGTAATCGATTATACTATCTATGTAATCGATTACATGGTTGTTCCAACGTGTTCTTGGCTTTCTGGGCACTTGGTAATCGATTACTAGCTTAGTGTAATCGATTACAAGGCCTCTGACTTGCTTGTAATCGATTACCATTTCTATGTAATCGATTACAAGGCTTCTTGAACGTGTTCTTGCCTTTTTAGGCTCATTGTAATCGATTACCAACTTGGTGTAATTGATTACAAGGACTCTATTTGCTATGTAATCGATTACAAACATCTTATAATCGATTACCTTGGCCTTTGAACACATTTTTCAAGTCCAATTTGAGATGTAAGCCATTTTTAACTTTGAGAAACTTGGATTGAACAATATTGACATGTGTTTTACACAATCCAAGATTAAAATCAACATATTCTTAAAATATGAGTTTCCAATAACAAGTTGATTTTGAAGGATTTTGAAAAACCATTTGAAGATCTTTGAGACACTTAGAGCATTTCACATTGATAATCTAGGACCTATATCTAATATACCTCTTTTGATCTCGGTCTTCTCTTTTGATCTTGATATTCTCTTTTGACTTTGTTATCGTTAAAAACTCATTTGATATGCTTTAAGACATAAGCATTCACAGTAAGGTGGAGGAGTCTGAGGTTTTGATGAATGAATTGAGGACCAAGATAATTGACTTGGAGAAAGTCAAGGTAGACCTGGAGGCCGAGATTGTGAGTATTGAGGATAGTTAGGCGCATTCCATGGACGACTCATTTAAAAATACCATCGCCCAACTCCATCTCCTCAATCTCGGACTGGTTAGCGTAGGAGCCGAATCCTGGCGTTGTGTTAAAAAATGGTGTGATTATGGATGTAACTTCACCTAGTCCTACTCCAGCGGTGATTGAGGTCTCTACTGAAACTGTAGAGGTCAAAGCTGAAGGTAAGGAAAAGGAAGAAGAAGCTGGGCAAGAGGAGGAAGTTCTAGGAGTTGCTGATAGTGGGAACTAGAACATTAGTTTTTCTTCTTTTTTCCTTTTAAATATTTTAGCAGTTGCCCCTTGCATAAGGTTTTTAATTTTGTATGAATAAGCCCCGATCTTAGGCATTTGTTTATAATATTCACTCCTTTTAATCTTGTTTTTGTTTCTGCTTCCTTTGTTCATCATGGGTCCAAATCCCATGTTTGAATTTTTAGGAAAATTTTATGGAGTTATTTTGATTGTTCACTTTGGGTCCAACACCCAAATCCGAGATCATAAGAACTTGAGGGACTAAGTAAATTCTAAAGAGTTGTTCTCGTTGTCTTCATTGGGTCAAATGCCTAAATTCGATATGGTAAGAACTTGAGGGACTTAGGAAAAGTTTAAGAAAATGTTTCCATTGTCTGCCTTAGGTCTAATTCCCAAATCTAAGATTGCAAGAACTCATGGGACTTAGGAAATTTTAATGAAATATGTCCCAAGACTAAGTCATGGATGTCAGATCCTGCATGGTTCTGTGTTAGGAATATGTTCGAACACTTAGAAAATTTCTTAGCAAGGCGTTGGTAAGCCTTAGGGGATTTTTAGGTGAAAACCTCAATAATCGTGACAAGACGGCCATCGATGGCCTTTAAAGGGGTGTCCGATTATCGAGTGCATACCTTCAAGATGCTTATCTCTCAGACATCACCAAGGTATCAATCAAATGGCCTTGTGGGGATGCACAACATGTATTTTCATGACATATACCCCTCAAACCTCATTAAAGTGACCACAAACAACCTTACGGGTTGTGCTTAAAGATAAATAAGATACACTTGGCTGAATTATAACTGCAAATTATATTTAAATCTACCAAGTAACTAGTGTTCGATCATCAATTAGAAAAGTAAGTGATAAAGGTGATAAAAGGCATACAATGAAATTAACAAGCTTGAAAAGGCACAAACGAAACTGAATATCAACTAGCTATAATATTTGTGGAGCTTGGCCGTATTTTGGTGTCTAGGAACTTCTCTTTCTGCGAGGGTCTCGATTTTGTAAGCTCCAGTGTCAATTTTAGACATTTCCTAATATGGACCTTCCCAGTTAGGGGTCAGCTTCCCTTATAATGCAATTTTCCCTCCAATATATACTCTCCAAAGGACTAGGTCATTGAGTTAAAAACTCCTTGGTATGACTTTAGAGTTGTATCGGGCTGTCGTTTTGAGTTTGAGAGTGGTTTCTCTAATATGGGCAATATCTGTTAGTTCCTCTAAGAAATCGAGCTTCTGGCGAATAAGTTTCAAGTTTGACTCTTTAGAAAAATACTGCTTCTTCTAGCTAGGTTCCCCAATCTCCACTGAGATCATGGCTTCGCATCCACAGGTAAGTTTTAATGGAGCTTCACCTGTGGTAGAGTGTGGAGTGGTCTGGTATGCCCATAGCATTCGGTTGACTTGTTTTGCCTATTCTCCCTTTACATTGTCAAGCCTCTTCTTCAATCTTTGGAGGATAACTCTGTTGGCGGCTTTCGCCTATTCATTTATCTGTGGGAGCTTAATCGAGATGAAGTGATGTTTGATGTGGAGATCTAATAGGAGCTTCTGGAAATTCTTATTGGTGAATTGGGTGTCATTATCCATGACGATGGACTCTAGGACCCTAAAACAGTTTATGATATCTTTGTAGTTGAACCTTTAAACTTGGGTCGAGGTGATAGTGGATAGTGGCTTGACTTTGATCCATTTTGTAAAGTAATTGATAACTATTATTAAGTATTTGAGTTAGCCGGGGACTACCGAGAAGATGCTCAAGATATTCATCCCCCACTTGTAGAAGGCTAGGGAATCAAGATTTTGGTTAGTTCTTCAAGTAGGACAGAGTATATGTTTGCAAAATGTTGACATTTGTCATATTTCTAGACGAGTTCCATGGCATCTGCTTCCATTGTAAGCAAGTAGAAGCCGACTCACAATGCCTTCTCAGTGAGGGATTTTCCTCTAAGGTGATGTCCACATCTTCCTTGATGGATCTCGACCAGAGCATAAGATGCTTGGTTGGGATCGAGACACTTGAAAAGGGGGAGGAGAGCCCTCTACAATATCACTGGTTATCATACAGTGTATGGGGTCCATGGTCCGGATCAACTTCTTGGCTTCTTTGGGATCAACAAGCAGGACCCCGTCATGCAGGTAGTCTACATTAGGCTTATTCCAATCATCACTTTCATTGACTAGCATTATGATTTCAGTGTCCATTATGCTTGGTGCCACCAAGGTTTCTAGGATAATGAACCTTTTGTTTCCTGGACTCTTGGTGCTTGTAAGCTTGGATTATATATTGACTTGAGAGTTATGTTCCCTGGGGATGTGTTCGATTTTAACTCGAGCAAAGCTGTTAAGGAGTTCTTTTACTTTAATAAAGTATTTCTGCATTAAGACCTTCTTGGCTTGATATTCTCCAAGGAGCTGGGAGGTTACTAGTTGTGAATCACTGCAAAGAGTGATTTGGGCCATTCCTAGGCTCTTTGCCATTAAGAGTTCAGAAATGCATGCTTTATACTCAACCTAGTTATTCAAGGTGGGAAACTCATTCTTCAGGGAGTATTCAATAGTTACGCCTTCGCCATTTTACAAATGATCTTGGCACCGCTTCCCTTGGGGTTTAACGAGCCACTAACATAGATAGTCCACGTATTTCCTTTAGGAGGATTGGGATACTGTGTTAGCTCCACAATCGAGTTAGATAATGGTTGGGCTTTGATTGCTTGTTGGGACTCATAGGTTATACCGAACGCAGAGAGTTCTATAACCGGGTGATGGCCACTATCCGTCCTATTAAATGTTGGACTTCTTTGACATTTTGAGAACTACGTATGTTGATGACCACTTGGAATTTGTTCGGGTTTACCTCTATGCCACAATATGTCAACGTGAAGCCTATAAACCTTTTTGCTTGTATGTTGACGGCATGTTTCTCCAGGTTGAGGTACATATTGTGTTTCTAGAGTTGTTGAAAGACTTCATCGAGATCCTAGATGTGGTCACCTATGGTAGGGGTTTGACGATCATATCGTCAATACAAAATTCTTGCATTCTACCTATCTAACCTTTGAAAACTTTATTCATCATGCATTGATGTGCTACCCTAATATTTTTGAGGCTAAAAGGCATGACACAATAGTAGTAGCTAGCTTTCTCCATTATGAATGTCATTTGTCTTTGTCGTTTGGGTTCAAAGGGATTTGGTTGTGTCCTGAGTAGGCATCCATGAAGGAGAGAAGTCATAAGTCGAAGGAGTTGTCCATTAACTTATCAATGTTGAGAAGTGGGTATGGGTCTTTTAGACAAGCTTTGTTGAGATCCATGTAGTCCATGTATATACCACTTCCTGTTAGCTTTCTTGACGAGGACTACATTTAATAGCTATGTGGTATATGCTTTTTGTCTAATAAAACCAACATCCAAAAGTTCATTGACTTGAGTTTTAATGATCTTCTGTCTTTCTGGTATGGCTTTCTATTTTTTATTGGGATACCAACTTGGCATTAGGATGAATGGAAATTTGATATGAATTGAAGTCTAGATCTAATCCCGACATATCAGTTGAAGTCCAGGAAAAGAGATCCTTGTTCTTTTTAGGAACATAATTAGTAAGTCCTTTTCTTACACAATGAGATGACCACCAACCTTTGTGACTTAGTCCAACTTGTTATATATTTTTAAGGTAATGAGTTCTCCCTCTAGTTGGGGTCATGTATCTTGGATTTCCTCATGCATGTCCAACTCGGCATAGAGGACATTTGAGTTGTCCATAGTGACTTAGTTTGTCGTTCATGGTATGATCTTTAATTAGGCTTTCCCTATTTTTAGGTTAGCATTGTAATAACTTTTCATAGCTTCCTGATCTTCCTTGACTATGATGATCTCATTATCTTTGTTAAAGAATTTCATGGCCAAGTGTATAGTAGACACCATGGCTCCAAACACATTTAGAGAAGGGCAGCCTATGATTATGTTGTAGGTGGAAAGGCAGTTTACCAATAAGAATCTTATTTTCACCATTTTGGCCTTTGGTTTAGCTCCTAAGGTTAGGTATAGCTCAACATACCCTTGTGCGGGGTGAGGTCCTGCTTCAGGAGCTCTAGCTTCTTAAAAAGGTCCATGAACATAATATCGATCGAGCTGCCTTGGTCCACGAAAATATACTTCACCTCAGCATTGACCAAGATCCCATATATGACCAGCAGATTATTGTGGTCTAGGATTGTTCCGCCATAATCTTCATCAAAGAAAGAAATTGGTGGCATTATTCCGCGATCCACATCCTGTTTTGGAGATTGGGTGGGAAGCCACAATCAAAACATCTCTCAAGTGCCGCTTTCTGGATGAATTTGATTTGCCACCTCCAGTGAAGCCATCAGATATAGTATTGATAGTTTGAGTGACTTATGTATGGTGGTGATCATCTTTATGAGGGGATTGATCACGGGGAGATCTACTATCCTTGTTGTCTTATTTTCGAGGGAGAGTTTTCCTTTTTGTTGATTATTTTTGGGGAGAGTCCATCTTCTCTAGTACGAGGATGAGCTCTTGCATGAACTAGGATTCCTGTTCCTATAATTCCTTGGTCAGCATTGATGTTTCTCGTTTCAGGATTGCTGGACATATTATTTGGGATACCCATCCTGGATGAGGGACTAAATAACGTCATGTAGCCATGTAATCTTTTGTAGTATGTTCGTAGCGACTATGATAAGCACAATGCTTGGACATGTCTTTCTGTGCATGTTTCTTTAGTGGAGTCAGCATAAGTATATAACGAAATTCAATGTGATACAATTCTTGGTAGATTTTCATCCTAAGGACCCTTAGAGGATGTATTATTCGTATTCTCCTTTTGGGGGTGGCTTGGAGGAGGTCAAAACTGGACGCTATTCTTAAGTCTTCTTTGGCTTAGGATCCTCATTCTTGTTAAGTTTTTTCTTTGCTTTGTTCATCTCTTCCATATTAATATAATTTTTGGACTAGCTTTTGAGCTCATCCAGGTCCTTAGGGTTTCTTTTAGCGATGGAAGAGGCAAAAGGCCCTAGATGGAGGCTGGCTACGATGATAACGTGCATAGTAACTGCTTTGTTTAGGTCCTTGATCATTAAAAACTCAAGAAAGAAACATATAAGTTTTCTTTTCTCATCCATTTCTTTTCTCCAAAACTAAAGTCTTGGTTTTTCTCTTCAAGGCATTGGACCCCAAAATGTCTAACATATGATCTTTGGTGGATAACACATTATTTGAATTCTCATCTAGTCTAGGGCATCCCTTAAATAACATTTATCTCTTATAGCCATAACTGCTTTGCACATTAGATCTAGTCTAAAAACACATTTAAGCAAAGTTTCACAGTAAAGATCCAACTAGGGTTCGATGTTAGAAACTTAGCTAAATGATGACAATTAAGCACAAATGGAGTCCAATGAATCAATTACAAGGCATTTAAGATAAATGAATAATCAACAATCAATTACCCCTACATTTAGCCTTTTGCACTCCTGGGCAAAAATATGTAGTTCAACACAGTTTCCCAATAAGCTATGCAAATGCAGAACAGTGAGCAAAGACCTTTATGCATTCAGTTCTTTAAAGAATTTGAGCAATCAAGAATTCCCTTTCTTAGCAATCTAAATTGGAAAGCAAAATCAATCAAATTTTAGGGTTCAATCATTATGATAAATCCTCACTAATATGCTTTCTCACTCAAGTGTTTTAGGCTTGTGTTTACTCTCAACCAACTCATGAAAATATGTTCTACCATAGGCTTGTCAAGCCTCTACTTTTTCACCACTCAGACCACATGCATACAGAGATCAAAAGGACTTTATTTAGGTTGTAATGAGGTCAGGGTCAAGGTAGGATACATCAAAGATAAAAAAAAGCTAAACCATAGGAACTAGAAGAGCAAAAAGGAAATATATTCAATCAGCACAAAGAATTTCCCAACAATCTTTAAGTTCAATTTACCTTTCTGTACCTTTTCTTTTTTTTTTTTTGACTTTTTTTTTACAAACACCTTACATCCTATTCACAATTATATTTTGCCAACATGAAACTTTTTATATACAAAGTTAGGCAAACACATCATTAATTCAAATACCCCTACACTTATTTAAGAACCAATTTCCAATACAATCATTAGGCTCTTCTACTCCCTAAGGTAGGGTAGAAAAATGATTTTTCACTTTTTGGCTTAAATTGACCTAGATCAAAGGAAAAAAGGTCAATTAGGCTTAAAGAGGTTAAACAAAGGATAAAATGCAAAGATGGCTATTTGGCCAGTAGTTATTTAAAAGAAATGTCTTTTTCATTTCAATTGCATGCAGTTGTCATTAGCAGCTTAAAAGAGAACCAAGACAAGTTCTGAAGAACACATAATCATGAGTGGAATCACACAATCAAAGAATCAAAATGGCCTAAAATTAGCCATTCACAACAAGGCCCAAAAACTCACTAGGTTTCGATTCATCATTTTTAATTAAACCCTTTAATTTTTCAGAATCTCACCCGACAAAATCGATAACTAGAAAGTTCATTCAATCAAGCTTAAGGTTTTATTAAATTCTTTCCAAAAATTTTAGGTCAAATGCTCACTAATCACATCACTTGAAAGCTTATCAGAAACTTAAAGCCCATTGGAGAAGTATCCATAAGAAAAATTAATAAAATAATGAAGATCAATTGCACACATCCCAAGAGAGGCAATACAGTTTAGACAGTCACATATTCAATCCCCAGAAAAATACTACAATTCATAACAAGACATCACATCACACTGATCACACTAATCACACCCCCATACTTAAACCAAGCATTGTCCTCAATGCTACACACATCCAAAAAGAAAAATAAATAACAAAGCTAGAACACAAACATGCAAAAATGGAATCAAAAACACCAAACTATGAAATAAATAACCAAATGTATACGTGAAACTAAATTGCACAATACACAATATTGTAGAATGAGTATACAATGGAAACTAGAGGGTACATATAGTGGGGAGATGGGGAAAGTCTACTAAAGACACCAGAGGATCTCATCCATGGTACTATGAATGGAGGCCAAGTGAGAATCAATAGTCTGAAGTCGTGTAGTGTCGTCCATCTCTAGGTGATCAATACGTGCAATGACGTCGTCCAAAGTAGTGGGTCGCGCCCTAGAGGTAGATAGACCTGCCTTATCAGCAACACGAGAAGCAAACTCTAGAGGTGCTGAGGTGTCATCATGCTCCTGAGGCTCTGCTGGCGAAGCATGCATAGGAATATCTGGATCACCCGCTCCTACCAAAAACAAGGCTCCATTCCGATTTTCACATAAGCCCATGTGAATTAGAGTGGAACCATCAACAATAGAAGAACCTCGCACGGGACTCTCATGAAGCATATCTAACATTAAACCAAAATGCTGAGCTATGATGGTGATAAACCCTCCCACTAAAATACGACCAGGCCTATCGGATGTGTTAATATGGTTAAACAGACCACACAACCAATACCCCCAATTTACAGGTTCTCCATGAATCATACAGTGCAAGAAATAAAGTTCAGTCTTATTAATGGTTCCTTGACTCTCCCCCTAGCACAGATAGTGTTTGCTAGCCATTTCTGAATGTACCTATAGGCGGGAGACCTTAGTTTTGAGGCCTTGGACATCTTGGCATCATAATTCCCCGAACCAACAATAGTCAAATCTGACCAGACACGGTCAAGATTAAAGGTGCGGGGAACCATGTTATGCCCTTGAGGAAAACTAAAAATTGCACTAAATTCATGGGTGTTTAGGTGGTGGGGTAAATCAAAAAGCTCAAATTGAATGTCACCTAGACACTTGTCCTAGTCACTAAGCGGATGCAGTTTAGAGCTAAAAGTGGACAAAAACTCCCTAGTGAACGTGGCATAAGTGGGTGCACGCAAACTAGCAAATCTACCCCAGCCAATTCCATTTAACAGAGTGACAACCTCATCATATAGTCCTACCTGCCTAAGAGTATATTCATCTAAGAATTTAGTAGGCATAATTTCCTCAATCAAAATGGGATGAATATTTACCTTAGGAGGAGATAGAGGAGGTGGTGGAGCTGGTGGTTGTGGTGCACGTGGAGCAGACGTAGCGCGGCATGGTCTGCCACTAGTGGTGTGCTTAAATCGCTTCTTTGGAGGCATTTTGTAAATTGGAGCTGTGGGTATTGTGGAAAGTGGAGAAATGGTGGTCTGTGGGGTGGTGGTCATAGTGGAGAGAGAGGGAAAGTGTGGGTTTTGTGGAAATTAGGTGAAAATAGGTAGTTTTAGTGATGGATGAGTGATAAATGGAGAAATGGAGAAGTGGGTAGTTATTTGGTGTTAGAAAATGAAAGAGAAATGGAGGTTGTGGTGGTGGCTATGGTGAAAGCGTGGGTGGTGAGAGATTGGAGGTGGGTTGGCTAAAATGGAGATAGAAAAGAAGAAAGAGAGATGGGTATTGATTTGAAGGTAGAAGATGGAAGAAAAATGGTGGTTGGATATGTTGGTGCTTTGGTTACGTTGGGGGGGGTGTTGATTTTGGGATGAAATTTTGAGGAGAAATGCAAGGGAAAAAGAGAAATAATGAGAGATTTGAAAGATTTTGGGTGGAAGCGGTTGAAAATGGAGGATTGGAGCGGTGGCTATGGTGGATTTGGAGGAGGTGAAGGTGGTGGTTGCATGGGAGAAGAGGAAATTTGGGGGGGAAAGGGAAGAAGAAGCCCTAAAATGGGCTTTGTCACGTTTACATGGCCGTGTGGCTCCACACGGCCATGATTACACGACCGTGTAATGGTACACGGCCATATATGTACTACTCGACTTGAGGAAATTTACCTTCGGCCATGTATATACGACTTGAGGAAACTTTTGCTGCTCATGCATACACGGCCTGTGTAATTGTACACGGCCTCCCTTGCTCCTTTTCTACTAAAAACTCATCAAAATGCATCCCTAAACGATTCAATTCACATTAAAATGATAGGGAAACTCTTATGAAACATTATGGATGGTGTTGTGCTTTGAAAAACACTTAGGAAATCAAACCTAAAGCAAGGCTCAAGGTCTTTTAAAGTCAGATTCCTTAGACTATAACTCATCATTAATCTTAAAGGGATTCCACAAACGAGAAGTTCGTAAAGCACAAATTCATATGAATGCGTCTCAAGAGTTTGACTCTTTACTCAGTCCATTCATCATGAAATTAAAAATTTAACTTCTCAGTTTAAAGAAATCAGCCCTAAAGAACATGATTTAGCATACAACAACACCATAAAAGAGTTCATTCCAATAATTTTGCTTGATTTCCACTATAATCAGTCCACACAATCATCCAACAATCCTTGAAAGAATTCAAACACATATGTAGCAATCCAAACACAAGGCTTTCCAAAGATTCGCATTCTAACAGTCAAGAAACAAATCAAAATCTATTCGAAGAAATTAATAAAAACACAAGATAAAAGGGATAAAGAAATCAAATCTGGTTTTCTTGATGATGGGTTGCCTCCCATGAAGCACTTAGTTTATTGTCCTCAGCCCGACATGATGATGCTCATTGATCTTTATAATGTGGATGGTAAAAGGTTAATACTTTCACTTCCACCTTTTCTAGAAGCTCATAGAAAGACTTGAGATGATGTTTATTGGCCTTATCAAGTGAGGTAGGTGAAAAGACTCTACCAGGATCCTATTGGTTGAAACATGATGACCAAGCTATAGTTGAGACAACATGATAGCTTTCACCGGAGTCCCATTGGTTGAAGTGTAATGACCAAATTAAGCTTACAGCATGTGGGCTTTCATCAGGGTCCTATTGGCCCTTATTTTCCTTGGCTTCACCACTGAAAAGTAATATGTGCACTTTATCAGCTTCATATACATTGTTTCTACTAAACCATGGCCCAAAAACAAAGTCCACTTCAGTAGTGACCATCATCAGGTGCTCTTCTTCCTTTTCTAAAAATTCTTCCATGGCTTGCAATTCTACCTCCCTTTAGGTCTTAGATTCTGCTTTGTAAATAGAATCATCAACTTTCAACTCTGCAGAAATCTTAGCATGACTAGTACATATGATATCAGTATATGAGTGACAATGAATATAATTATTGAAACTAATAAAATTAGGAAATTCATCACACAACTCATCATGTTGCTCTTCCACTACATTAAGAATGGGTTTAGGATTACTTACCTTGGGGGCTTCAGAGTTTTTCCCTTCCTCATTTACCTGTTTAGGCTCTTGGTCTTTCTCTATAGTGGTTTGTGGAGGAGAGGTGGGTTCATCTAACATCTTCCTACTTTGCAATATGACAGCACTAGGATCTTTCTTCACATCCTCTTTGGGTTGTGAGGGAAGTCCTTCAGAATTTAGGCTCTACATAGTGCTGAGTTCTGTGGCTAACTGCCCCAAAAAGTTTTGTATGTTATTGATTGCAGCCCTTGTTTCTTGTTGGAACTACATAGTATTAATGGCTATTTGTCTTATTAGCTCCTCCAATGAAGGTTTAGGTTTCCAAAGAGCTTGAACTTGCTGCTGTCCCATAAGGAAAGGTGCTTGCCTTTATTGAAATTCTGAAAATTCATAGGCTGAAGGTTAATTCTGAGGCTACTGTCCATAACTCAAGTTAAGATAATCCCACCACTTTGTATAATATGTATTGGAGTAGGGGTTGTAGTTGTCAAAAGGTTCAGAATATCCTCATACTGCTTCTACCTCCTCATTTGTGTCCACTAGGAAAGTGGGACACAAATCAGTGATATGTTCAGGTGATAAGCAAATCCCACAAGCATCCATGATTAATGGACATCAACACCTACAAAATACTTAGAAAAAAAGAATCAAAATCTAAAAATAAAAACAAAAATGAAAACAGAGTAAAAATAGGAAATAAATTAATAGTGTAATTGGAAAATTGGCTCCCCAGCAACGGCACCAAAATTCTTAGTGTGAGGCGGATAATGATTAAAATTTAGATAAAAATCAGTTGTCAGGCCCACTAAAAAATAAAAATCTTACAACTAGTTGTAGTTAGTAAGGGTCGATCCAAAGAGAACTAATTCAATCAACACTATCAAACAATTCCCAATTTAAACTCTAATTAACAATACACAGTAAAAAAAAGGTTTTTGGAGTTTTGATGAACAATGAACAATTTCAAAAATAATAACAATAAACAAACTAGAATTAACAATATAAGAGAAATTGGTTAAGAGATTGAATCCACCACTAGATTTATATGATGATGTAAACCCACATATCATTTTATTCCAACATGCTCAATTATGTTTTTATACAATTGTGAGAATAAATCTCTGTTTTCCTTAAGTGTTAGCCAATTTAGCAACCGCTCAAATCAACTCCTAATCACTGATTAGTCATAAAGCAACCGCTCTTACAACTATCTAACAATTGCATTAAGATTTAAAAAACCAATTACGCTAAGATCTAATTACACATCGGGATTAAATTACTTAGATCATATATTTCTCTAGATCTATTACCGCAACCGCGCATAATAAATCTAGATCTACCACTTTTATCACTGGAAAATGAGTATAAAGGTTCTTATACCAACAACATACAATCCTCTAGATCTATTACCGTAACCGCACATAATAAACCCAGATCTACCACTTTGAAAGTGGGAACAAGTACAAAAACCTTCATACCAATAATAAATTCAGAAATATATGAATAAAAACATAATTGTGTTGAAATAATCAAATATGTAAGATTCACAACATCAAAACTAGTGGTTTCATCACCCCCTTAACCAAGGGAGGTTTACTTACACATAGCTAAAACAAAATCATAAGAAAAAATGAGAAAGAACAACATAAGAAACAAAGTGTAGAAGAAAAACTAAATAGCAAACGAGTTTCTGAGGATTGAGGATGATGGATCTCTGATTGCTCAAACCTGAGACTCCAATCTTTGATCCAAGCCTCCCCTCTCCTTATCCTAGGGTTTCCAACTGCTTCCTAAGGTCAGAACTTCCTTCCAAAGGAGCCAAGAGTGTCAATATGTAGGCCTCCAACACAAACTTCTCGTAGAAGTTTTAATAATTCAAAGTCTAACCAAATTACACGGTCGTGTGGGATTACACGGCCTAGGTCGTGTAGTGCTCTGTTTGGGTGATAAAAATTCTCCTGTTTCACAAGTCAGAGAGGTACATGGCCACGGTCATGTAATTTTATACGGCCTAGGCCCTGAAATGTGACACAGGCCCTGAAACTTTACGCAGACCCTGAAACTTTACGCAGGCCCTGAAATTTGACATAGGCCCTTCATTTTCAGCCTGGATTCTTCTCAGAAACTCTTTTCTCATTGTTTCAAAAGATGATCTTCATCTTCATGAATCTTTAGTCTTTCTTCAAGTGGACATCAAGCCTGATGGACTCCGTCATCCAAAGGTTTCCTAAAAAGTTCAATTTACTTATTAGTGTCTAAAGGGTTTGATGTCAGAAACTTAGCTAAATGATGACAATTAAGCACAAATGGAGTCCAATGAATCAATTACAAGCCATTTAAGATAAAGGAATAATCAACAGATCATTAGTCTAAGTACAACTAGTCATAATAGGGCACTAGTACCCCTTACATATAATCATACTAAAAGTGTTGGTCACATCAGTAGAAAATGATATAAAACTAAATAGTTAGACATCTATATTCAGATATAACAATTAAATATAGAGGTATATACAACAAAATAAGATCTAGATGTCTATCTATAGCCTACTCCAGTCTACTCCTATATCATGAAACCCAAACTAGCTCAATCCCCTAGCAGGCATAGGGTAAACCTAATGTGCACTCAGATGATCCCTATAAATGAGTAGATGTTAGTGTCAACTGAGTACACCTACTCACCCTCGACAAATTCAATGTAGACATTAAATAGAGGCATCTTCAAGGTCTGGATATATCATGGAAACACAAAAATAAGTAAGAATTTTAGAAATTCTTAGTAATACTATATGAGAATAACATCATAATAAATCCAGCTACCTCAGATTGAAAAGTAGATAACAATTATAAGTTGGAAAATCTTATAAAGTTAATATCTAGAGGCAGAGTTTCATTTTAAAGTAGTTTTCTTCATATGATCATAAAATCAATAATATATCATTTATAAAATAATCTCACTGTAGTATGAATTCAATGCTTGTGTTTTTGGCTATTAATCATCATTTTAGCAATTCTCCATATGAGGCAACCTTTGTCCCCTACGAGAGAATGACCACCCTCTCAAGGGAGAATAACCATTCATTTGCAAGATTTTCTATTTTTCAGAAATGACCTAGCCTACTCTTAGTAGTCGTACGTGCTACACAGTGCCTGTCCAAGCAAGGTGAAATCTATCCTTTCACATTATTGATAAAAACCTTATTCTCTTGGTAAGATACACTTATCCATCAATTGTGAATACTTACTCTGTTAATGAGTCTTTATATAATGCATCATATATAACATTTTATATACGTAGAGCTACAAAGAGCCTTACATTGCATGATCATATTTCTCATGTCATTACATCAATATCATAGCCAATGTAGGGATACATTATCATAATAAACAGTTACCAATACCAACATACAATCTTAAGCACATATTTAAACCTCATTTAAGATAACTTGGTATTCAAGTAACACATCATACATAACCCTAAAACATACAAACAAGTAATATCTTATATCATTTAATTTCCCTATGAGGATAGGACCTCAGAGATTAACTTCATACTCACTTTGCATTAGCTTAAGTCTCCTTTGACTTTAATACTCAACTAATTGACCTTTAAGGGTCTTAAGTAACTTGTCCTAGGGTTGTGGCCAACCCTGGCTATCAAGTACAATTAGTGTCTTAACTAACAGCATCCAGCCAACAAAATTTCTAGTCAAGACAAGAACATTATGGGCTTGTAAATTCCTGGCTCAGCTCAGCCTTATGCGGGCCACGGGTTGGGCCCTCATAATCTTTTTTTTTCTTTAGTTATCAATATTTAGAAAAAATTTATTCTTATGTTTAACCTTTTTTTTCTTTTGTAAAGTTGAAATCTCATCAAACATCAAATAAAATTATTTTTATGGAAAAATATTAATATAATTTATATATATATAATATATATATATATATATATATATATATATATATCATATAAATTAAAAAATAATAATACCTTAATTAAAAATTAAGCATCAGGCTTACGGGCCAGCCTAGCCCACTTCACGCCAAATTCTAATTTTGCATCAATTTGTTTGGCCTAGCCCGCCAATTTTATTAGGCAATCTGGTTAGCCCATCGAGCTCGACCCATTTTGACACCACTATTAGTGTTGCCAATGGAGGCGAATGCTTGGTTTGGTGGTTTTAAAGAGAAATTGCAGATGGAGGGCAGTTTAAGGATCTCGTGGTCGCGTGCCTTCGCAGCCAGGCAACCATGGTGGGAAATCCAAACAACATCAGTCAACCCTCGGTCACTAGTTCTTAGGAAACCCAGGTTCCACCATTCCCACCATATGGCCTCCCTCCCGACTAACCACCATTAACCGCCAATCCCCCTGACAGCAGCATGCCATTGATAACACTTGCTTCAGACCCATTGAGCATAACTCAACCACATGCCCATTACCTTGTTACTACTGGAACCTCACCGATGCAACATTTTGTCCCCACTTTCATGCCATAGTATTCATTGAATTCTTTTGCTAAAAATCCTTAGTCCAAAGAGGAGCTAAAACTTCTGGAAAAGAGATTATAAGCCATTGAAGGAGCATGTAGTTATGGTTTTAGGGATGCTACTGAGCTTTGCCCTGTCCCTGATGTTGTCACTCCCTTGAAATTTTAGGTCCCAAATTTTGATAAATATAAGGGGACTACTTGCCCAAAAAATCAATTGACAATGTATATTTGCAAAATGGCTTCATAGGCTCACGACGATAAGTTGTTAATCCATTTCTTCTAAGACAGATTAAATGAGGAACCTTTGAATTGGTACACACATCTTGAGTATGCCCATATACGGAGTTTCAAAGATCTAGCTGATACTTTCTTAAGGCAATACAAGTATAATCTCGATATGGCTCTTAACAGATTATAATTGCGAAATATGACAAAAAAGAATACCACCAAACATGGACTCAAAACCAAAGCATATACCAAAGAAGAATACCAAATAACCAAGAAATGGAGTATGTCTATTTTGACCAAATCCCTATAACCTACACCTAGTTACTACTCCAGCTCATCCGTAACTCTCTCTTGGCTCCTTGTCTGATGAAGCTAGTGGAACCCCTATAACTAAAAGGATTTGACCCAAATGCCAAGTGCGATTACTATGCAAAGGTCGTAGACCATTCCACAGAGAATTTCAAAGTGCTAAAGTTTAGAGTGCAAGACCTAATTGATGCCAAGTGATTGAATTTCAAGCCAAATACTCCTAGTGTGGACCACAATCCTTTATCAATTCATAAAAATCCTAGAGTTAATGCTATAGAGAAGTTCTCTGCCTAATAGCTCGTAAGACGAGCGGTAGATGTCAAAAACCCCATGAAAGTTATTTTTAAAGAAATTTATAAATTTGGGATGATAAAAACTCAAGTTAAAGTGAAAAGGAGCAATGATGATAAAATAATGTGTAATCTCCATGGGAATGCGGGGCATTTTATTAAAGAATATGACGAATTCAAGCAGATCCTCCATAATCCAATAGACATCTAACAGGTGCAAATATTTCATTTATGTGACGAGGGTGGCATAAACATGGTTGATGAGTATGCCATTCCCCAACCTTAAGAAGGTCAAGAAGCTGTAAATTCTCAGGCCCCTTCCATTACACATCCAGTTATTAATCTGTTGGTTATCTATTACACTACAGTTGCACCTTCGCCACCTCTATATGGCCCGAAGCCCATCACCATTCAATTTCCCAGTCCTTTTCCATTCAAGGACACCATAGCAGTACCGTAGAATTATGATGCACAAGTCCTTGGAAGTAATCCCACGAACGATCACCAAAAGTTTCATCTTATTCAACCTCTATTGTCACTAATATATCTGGGATCGGGGGAATGACACGAAGTGGTTGCATTTACACTTCTGAGGAGTTGTGAAAGGAGCAAAAAGAAGAAGAAAAGAAGAACTGCAAAGGGAAAAGTATGATAAGAGAGGCTTCCATTAGAAATGAGGTGAAAGAAAAGAAAGGCTTGATAAAATTGAAGGAGTACAAAAAGGAGGTATCTAATGAAGAAGCTTGTGAATTCTTAAAGTTTATTAAGAAAAGTGAATATGGGGTGGTAGATCAGTTGAATTACACCCCTACAAGGATATCGCTCTTGTCCTTATTGATGAATTTTGAGTCGTACAGAAAATTGTTGATGAAGGTATTGAATCAGGCCCATGTTTATCATGATATCACAGTTGACAAGTTAGGAGGTATTATTGGCGACACTACTACTGATAATTATGTCACTTTCACTGATGATGAGATACTTGCTGAAGGAATAGGGCACAACAAGGTGCTGCATATTTCTATCCAATGCCAAGAGCATATAATGGCTAGAGTGCTCATTGACAATGGTTCCTCTTCGAATGTAATGTCAAAATCAACTTTCTCCAAGTTTCCTTTTGATGAGACTTACATAAAACCAAATACAATGATTGTGAGGGCTTTTGATGGGACCCAAAGGGAAGTGATAGAAGAAATTGAGATCCCACTTCAGATTGGACCTACTACTTTTCATATATTATTCCAAGTAATGGACATCACACTAACTTATAGTTGTCTCTTAGGATAACCTTGAATTCATTCTGCTAGAGTCATGCCATCCATGTTGCACTAGAAAGTGACGTTCATAGTTAGTAATAGGTTGGTGATCGTTTCATATAAGGAAGACCTATTGGTGAGTAAGCCATCATCAACCCCTTACATTGAAGCTATAATAAAACCTCTTGCAAGCATTCGATATTGCTAATGCCACTTACGTGAAGGAAGGGGCTTAAATTCAAAAGCCACAGCCATGTAGTGCATCCATAATGATGGCTAAGGTCATGCTTGAAAGAGGACATTAATGTGGAAATAGACTGAGAATGAACGAATAAAGCATTGTGAAGTGTCTCCAGTCTTGTGAAAACAAAGACAAGTTCGGGTTAGGATTATAAACCCACCAAAGTTGATAAAAGAAAGGTCATAGAAGAGAAAAAGGAGAAGAGGAGGTTGACTCTACTAGAAAATCGAGAGCAAAAAGCTGAGGGGGTCCCTATCTATGACATCAGATAGAGCTTCCAAAGTGTAGGATTGGTGTTTTTGAACCAAGTGATTGCTATCGAAGATGATAAACCCATCAATTATGGTGTCAATCTAGTGTACCCTTATTCCCCAGATATAGACCTCAATAATTGGGAGATTGTCGATTTTTCCATGACCTTTGAAACTGATTCAAAGTAATTCTGTAATGTTAATCCTATAATCTGCCCTACGCTTTAGGAAGATATGTTGTGAAAATGGGCTCACATGTTTCTATTTCAATATTTACTATCAATAAATGAATTTTTAATTTATCCTGCCATTTTTTAGTTTTTGCCTAACCATTACATTAACCTTTATTCATTACCTTTTTTTTACTTGTGATAACATCAATAAATATATATATGAAAGTGACTCTCTTGGAAATGACAGGGCTATGATCCCATTATATGATTTTGACCATCTCATTAGCCACGTTGACGAGGATGATGATGACAATTGGGAACCCTCTCCTGAGCTAATGAGATTAATATAACAAGAGGCCAAAGAAGTTCAACCCCAGGAAGAGTCAATTGAAGTGATTAATTTGGGGACGGAAAATTATAAAAAAGAAGTTAAATTGGCACTTCCATGAAAGAAGATGAGTTAAGCAAGTTGGTTACTTATTTGATTATTGCGACATTTTCACATGGTTGTACCAAGACATTCCTAGGCTAGATGCTAACATAGTTGAGCATAAATTGCCATTAAAACCGGAATATCCTCTCATCAAGCAAAAGTTAAGACGAATGAAGCCAAAGATGCCACTAAAAGTTAAAGAAGAGGTTAAAAGGCAGTTTGATGCAAGTTTTCTCTCTATTTCAAAGTACCCTCAATGGGTTGCCAATATCGTCCTTGTCCTGAAGAAGGATGGGAAAGTACGAATGTACATTGGCTATAGAGATTTGAATAGAGCTAGCCCCAAAGACAACTTTCCTCTACCTCACATTACTATTTTGGTGGACAACACTGCTCAACATTCATTTTTCTCCATCATGGATGGTTTCTCGGGATATAATCAAATCAAGATGGCACTTGAAAACATGGAGAAGACCACATTCATCACTCTTTGGGGAACGTTTTGCTATAAAGTAATATCAGTTAGATTGAAAATGCAAGAGCAACTTATCAAAGGGCAATGGTGACATTATTCCATGATATGATGCATAAAGAAATATAAGTTTACATGGACGACATGATTGCAAAGTCTAGAACAGAAGAAAACCATGTTGTTAATTTGCAAAAGCTCTTTGAATGGTTGAGAAAGTTCAAGCTCAGAATGAATCATGCTAAATGCACTTTTGGTATAAAAGCATGCAAGCTTTTGGGGTTTGTGGTTAGCTAGAAAGGGATAAAAGTTGATCTAGACAAAGTTTGAGTAATCCTAGAGATAACAGTTCCTCGCATTGAAAAAAAGTTCATGGGTTTTTAGGGAGGCTGAACTATATTGATGGAATTATATCCCAATTGACTACGACATGCAAATCAATTTTCAAGTTATTGCATAAAAATCAGATAATAGAATAGAATGAAGATTGTCAGACAACATTTGAGAAGATCAAACAGTATCTGCAAGAACCTTAGTTTTGGTACCTTAAATGCCTGGAAGGCCTCTCATCATGTACTTGACTATGTTGGATGAATCCATGGGCTGTGTACTAGGGCATCATGATGAAACTGGTAGAAAAGAACATGCCATCTATTACTTGAATAAGAGGTTTACCAACTATGAGGTAAAATACTCATTGTTAGAGAGCATGTGTTATTCCTTGGCATGGGTGGCCTATTGTTTGAGGCAGTACATGTGTTACACCACTTGGTTAATTTCCAAAATGGACCCAATCAAGTACATCTTTAAAAAGCCTACTTTTACTAGGAGGATTGCACGTTGGCAAGTTTTGCTATCAAAATATGACATTGTATATGTCACCCAAAAAGCAGTAAAAGGTAGCGCTCTTACAGAATTCTTGGCTAGTCAACTTATAGGGGATTATGGGTCTATGTAGTGTGAATTCCCTGATGAAGAAATAATGGCTTTATTTGAGAAGAAGAATCCTCAATATCAAGAAAAAGTGGACTTTGTTATTCGATGGAGCTTTTAATTCACTGGGCATGGAAATAGAGTCATACTAATTTCCCCTAAAAATAATTTTATTCCAATCACTGCTAAGTTATGCTTTGACTGTACAAACATCGTAGCGGAGTATGAAGCATGTGCCATGGGAATCCAAGTAGCGATAGAATCAAAGGCAAAAGTTCTTAAGGTATATAGGGACTCCACCTTGGTCATTCATCAGCTAAAGGGAGAATGGGAAAGTTAAGATACCAAGTTAATTCCTTATCATGCTTACATCGAGGAATTGATTGAATAGCTTGATGAAGTCATATTGCATCATATCCCTTGGGAAGATAATCAATTGGCTGATGCTTTAGTCACATTGCCATCAATGTTCAAAGTAAGCCATAATAAGAACTTGCCACTTATAAAAAATATAAAGTCGTGATCAACCAGCATATTGTCAAATGGTAAAAGTGGAGCCAGATGGGAAAATGCAGTATCATGACACTAAATGCTTTATCAAGAGCATAGAGTAGCCTCCAAATGCTTTAGAAAATGACAAAAGGACCCTCATAAGACTTGCAATGGGTTTCTTTCTAGATGAGGAAGTGCTCTATAAGAGGAACCACGACATGGTGCTGCTAAGATGTGATGATGCAGGAGAGGCAGAGAAAATCATCAGAGATATTCATGAAGGTTCTTTTGGAACTCATGCAAATGGGCGTGCAATGGTAAGAAAGACCTTAAGAGCTAGGTACTATTGGTTGAAAATAAAAATTGAGTACTTTAATTATGTGAAGAAATGCCATAAATGCTAGACATATGCTGACAAGGTTTATGTACTACCAGTACCTTTGAATGTTTTAATAGTACTTTGGCCATTCTCGATGTGGGGAATGGATGTCATAGGGCCCGTTGAACCAAAGGCCTCAAATGGGCATCACTTTATTCTTGTTGCATTGATTACTTCACAAAATAGGTCAAATTTGCTTCTTATGCTAATGTGACAAGGAGTGTAGTGATCAGATTTTTCAAAAAGGAGATGATTTGTCATTACAGTTTACTAACCAAAATTATCACTGACAATCCCACTAATCTGAATAATAAGATGATAAAGGAGATGTGTGAGAGTTTCAAACTTAAACACTTCAATTCCTCACCCTATTTTCCTGAGATGAATGGGGGAAGTTGAGGTAGCAAACAAGAAGATCAAGAAGATTATCCAGAAGATGGTTGGAATATACAAATATTAGCACGAAATGCTACCATTTGCACTGCATGGCTATCGCATGTCTGTTTGTACTTCAACTGGTGCAATCCTTTTCTCTTTGGTTTATGGAATGGAAGCAGTACTCCTTATTGAAGTGGAAATCCCATCATTAAGAGTGCTGATGGAGGCAAGATTAGAGGAAGTTGAATGGGTCCAAACTCGACTTGATCAGCTAAACATTATTGAAGGAAAGAGATTAGTTGTAATATGTCATGGCCAACTTTACCATAAGAGAATGATGAAAGCCTATGCAAAAAAGGTGTATCCTAGACAATTTCAAGAAGGAGACTTAGTACTCAAGAAGATTCTTCCTATTCAAAAGGATCATCAAGGGAAATGGGCTTCAAACTATGGGAGACCTTATGTCATGAAAAAGGCCTTCTCGGGAGGGGCCTTGATTCTCATAAACATAGATGGTAAAGATTTACAAGTTCTTGTAAATTCAGATGCAGCCAAAATGTATTATGCTTAAAAAAAAGTGTCTTGGTAGGCTGAAAACCTGAAAACGTGACCTAGGCAAAAGTCAGAGCAACTAGGTAGTTTGAAAACTCGAAAAGAGCGACCTAGGTAAAAGTTAAGAAATGGTACCTGATACATCCGAAGAAGTGGAGTTACCTCAAGTCACAAACTGGGGGAGTTTGAGTTTATTAGGGCCAAACTGGGGCAATATGAATTTATAATGAAAATCATGAAATGCTTCGATACACAGAGATTTAGGACGAATTGGGGTAGCTTGAATATATAAAGTCTTGTCATGAAATACTCCCAATGTGCGGAAAATGGGTCAAATCATATTATCAGAAATAGACAAAGGGGTGTTTAAGGTTGTATACATCCTCGAGAGTATCACTGGTAGAGTTGGAAAACTCCACCCCAACATTTCTTTTGTAAACCTTTCAATTCTAATCCCTTTTGTACTATTTTTTTTGCACTTTTCCTTTCTATAATGATAATCCTTTTTCGTTGCAACCTATTGTTGATTCAATATGCATTTCTCATTATAGATTTATATTAAAATGTGAAGCATGTGACAATATTGCAAAAGCATTTAGATTTGCTTTAACAATCTCGAAAGGTCATGGGAAACATAATGAATTTTTTATAAGAGTATTGATGAGAAAAGAAAGAATAACTAGGCAAATCATTAAGCAAATTAACAAATTTCGTTACTATTCAATCTTAATCCTACTGTGGGAAAAAGTTCTTAAGAGTTATGGAACCAAAAGCAACTCAGTTAAAGCTCTTATGTGTCAAAATTATTTACCCAATTTGTTTATGAGAATCTCTAGAGTACGACATTCATTTTATTATACATCATCTTAGGTATCACATGCATTTACAAAATCAACACCATTTTTTTTTAGTTCCCTGGTCTTCGTACCCATTGCCTTTAGGGTCTGTTAAGTTTCAGCGAATACCTGACTTTGCCAGTTTTTTACCCTTCTGCTTTTAAATTTTCTATCAAGTTTTAGCAGATACGCTACCCCACAAGCTTTCACCTTTTCTGCTTTAAGTTTTCTGCCAAGCTTCAGTGGATACCCAACTTCCCAAGCATTTTACTTTTATACTCTATGTTTTCTATTAAGCTTTAGCAGATATCCGACTACGCAAGCTTTTTACTTTTTGCTTTAAGTTTTTTGTTAAGCTTTGGCAGATACCCGACTCTACAAGCGTTTTATTTTTTGCTTTAATTTTTTTGTTAAGCTTCGGTGAATACCCGACTCCACAAGCTTTTTACCTTTTTGCTTGTAAGTCTTCTATTAAGCTATGGCGGATACTTGACTCCGCAAGCTTTTTATCCTTCTGCCTTAAAGTTTTCTATCAAGCTTCAACGGATACCCGACTCCACAAGCTTTTTACATTTCTACTTTAAGTTTTCTATTAAGCTTTGATGGATACCCGACTCTATAAGCTTCTTACCTTGTCCCTGTCAAGCTTCGGTAGATACCCGGCTCCACAAACTTTCTTACCATTTTGTTAAGCTTCAACGAGTACCCGACTCTGTAAACTTTTTACCTTTCTATCAAGCTTCAACGGGTTTCCATACTCATTGCCTTTAGTTTCCCAAGTCCTCACACCTACAACCTCTAGTTTTTTTGTCACCGTACCATTGTCTTTAAGTTTTCGGGTCCCCGTACCCATTTCATTTAAGTCTCTAGGTCTATATACCCATGACCTTTACCTTTCAGGGTCCTCATACCTCACATTTTGCCTTGTTTTAATACCCATTGCATTTTGCATCGATCTGTACACTTTATACAATAAAAAAAAAAGAGGGGAGATAACCAAAAAAAAGGAAAAGAAAATTTTCATGGACAAAATTGAATTAATTCATTTGTTTTCCATTTAGTTTAAATGTAAATCAAATGGGGTATCTGTTGATACTCAATTTTGTCCATAAAATTTTTATTTTTGTTACTTAATCAAGGACTAATAATTTTGTGTTAAATGATACTTAATTGTAATCTTTTGAACACATAGTATTTTTTCAAGTTTTATTTACTTCCATCTTATTTGGATCACTACTTTTTCTTATTATTTGTACAAAAAAAAAGAAAGAAAAAAATAAAAATAAGGTTATGCTTTTAATAAGAAATTATGATTTGATTTTCTTAAAAAATAATTGAAGGATATACTTTTAATGAGAAATCATGATTTTATATTCTTGAGAAATAGGGATATACTTTTAATAAGAAAACATGATTTGATTTTATTAAAAAATAATTGAAGGATGTGCTTTTAATGAGAAATCATAATTTGATATTCTTGAAAAATAGGGATATGTTTTTAATAAAAAAATCATGATTTGATTTTCTTAAAAAATAATTGAATGATATGCTTTTAATGAGAAATCATGATTTGATATTCTTGAAAAATAAGGGATATGCTTTTAATAAGAAATTATGATTTGATTTTCTTGAAAAATAATTGAAGGATACGTTTTTAATGAGAAATCATGATTTGATATTCTTGAAAAATAAGGGATATGCTTTTAATAAGAAATCATGATTTGATTTTCTTAAAAAATAATTGAAGGACATGCTTTTAGTGAGGAATCGTGATTTGATCCTCCTAAAAAATATTCAAGATTTAAAAAGAAAGACTCAAAATAAGAGTAATAGTTCAATAAAAAAGAAAAATGAGGAATGTGTTTTAAATGAGATATCATGATTCGATTTTCTTAAAATAAATCATAGGATAATTTAGGTGGCTAATTTTGTTGAGAATTTTTTGTGATCAATTAATGGAATGATATTTACATGGGAATTAAGGTATAATTATCACCTATAAATAGAACCTTCACCCATTCACAAGTAGACAATTTACACAATTATAGAAAATTACACACGATTACAGAAATTTACAAACAATTACAGAGAATTACACACAATTATATACAAGAGGAAGCTTGTCACGTGAAGAGTTAGAGTTAGAGGTGGAGATTAGTAAAAGATAAGAGGTGTGTGCGAGATAACTAAATAGAAGTCCCTGATTTGTTTACTAACATGTACGCTCTCTTACCATACATTATTCAAGCTTGTGTTGGATTAAATGCTGATGAAGTTGATTTTATGTGCTACAGTATTTCAGTGATATGTTACAATTATGATATTGAATGCATTTTGATATTTGCTTGGTCTCAATATAATTATGACGTGACTTTGGATTCTTGAGAATTAAATTGAGTTTGAGTTAATAGGATAAAATCT
This sequence comes from Ormosia semicastrata, assembly GCA_029884595.1. NCBI lineage: Eukaryota > Viridiplantae > Streptophyta > Magnoliopsida > Fabales > Fabaceae > Ormosia > Ormosia semicastrata. Next base: position 102,310,689 of record JAQQTO010000063.1, read on the forward strand.
ATTCCTATTTTTCTATCAATTCGAGCTACATGGAATGTTTATGTATTATTGATATGTATTTTAATTGACTATCAAATGTTGCACTGAAAATTAAATGAGTTGTGACAATTTATTGATTTGAAAAATTTGAAGTTTTTTAAAAATGTTATTTGAATTATAATCATTTACTAGGGATATCTCAAGCGTGATGCAGAGCTTCACCTTTCAAGAATTGAATGAATTAAATGAGTCATGATGACTTGTTAATTCAAATTTTTTAAAATAATTTTTTTAATAAAAAAAGACAAATTTTTTATAATTAAAACAAAAAAATAACAAATATTTTTTAAAGAACGATGTGGTTTTGAGTTTTTCATTACGCTAGGGATACGTAGGAGTGGAAATTCATTTCTGTCAAGCCAAAATTATTTTTCATAATATGGTTATTTCTTTTTCTTTTATAAACAATTACAATATTTTTTAAAAGAGGTAAAATAAATATATTTGAGATTATTAAAATTTACACAAGTAACTTAAGGTATCGTCCTAGAACAGATAGTATAGGGTGCTAACACCTTCCTTACTTGTAATCAACTCTCGAATCCAAACTCATTTTCTAAAAGACCAGTTTTCCTAATTAAATGATTTTTCTAATGTTTTCCTAATTGAAATAACATTGGTGGTGACTCCCTTATTTTCAAAATTTTATTTTCGGTCATCCTGTTACGATCTCGGTTGCGATAATTATTATTATTATTATTATTATTATTATTATTATTGTTGTTGTTGTTGTTGTTGTTGTTGTTGTTGTTGTTGTTGTTGTTGTTGTTGTATGATTATTTCTTTTTCTTTTATAAATAATTACAATATTTTTTAAAAGAGGTAAAATAAATTTATTTGAGATTATTAAAATTTGCACAACTAATTTAAGGTATCGTTCCTAGAATGGGCAGTATAGGGTGTTAACACATTCCCTACTTGTAATCAACTCTCGAATCCAAACTCATTTTCTAAAAGACCAGTTTTCCTAATTAAAGGATTTTTCTAATGTTTTCCTAATTGAAATAACATTGGTGGTGACTCCCTTATTTTCAAAATCTTATTTTCGGTCATCCCGTTGCGATCCCGGTTGCGACAATTATTATTATTATTATTATTATTATTATTATTATTGTTATTGTTGTTGTTGTTGTTGTTGTTGTTGTTGTTGTTGTTGTTGTTGTTTAACACAAAAGGGAGGTTTCGATTAGCAACAAGAAAGTTAATAACATAAACTAAATAACTAAACAAACGAGTATAGACAAGATAAGACATTACTTGTTAAACTCAACCACTTATGGTTGCTTGTTTTCAATGTTATTCCTTGCTCCCTACTTGAAACTAATAAACATAGATGGTCAAGGTTCTAGCTCATACTACCCCCAACTTTCCTTAGTTCATCATTAGGCATACATTCTAGTCATTACCTAATCTCTTGCCATAAACACTTAGTTTCTTCGAACTCATTCATGGCTGCATTAAGTTGAGAAAGGTATTAGGTTATTCTAAGAAACATTCACCAGGAGAATGAATATTCTGACTTGTGTTGTGTTCCCATCAAAGATAATGAGCACCTCCCCACTATCCTTGATTTGCTACCAGGGCTACGAAAACCCAGAGTCTACCGATTAGCGAAATCCTAAACTAGCATTAGAAGCATGCAAAGATTAATTCAGTTCTAGACCTAAGCAATTCAAAGTATGATTCATAAACAATACACATAGAAGAACACAAATAATCTCAAATAAGAAGGGGAAAATAACATCTACATCAAGCAAGCATAGTCAAGTTTAGGGCTTCAACATCACCCATAACTAAATAGAGATCTACCCTAGCATAGTGAAAGTAAACATAGATTCAACCATGAAGAACATAATAAGAAATTCAAGAGAAGAAAGTATAGAAAGATTAGTGCAATTGTCTTTTTGAATCTTTTTGCTTGGCTTTCAATCTTTGATACTTCAACAACATCTTGCTCTTGGATATGACAATGAAAATCTCAAGATAGCCATTCTTAATCCCTTCTCTCTTGCTCGTGCCTTCTCCCTTCGTCGTTCTTCACTCACACTCCTCTTCATGCACACTAGTATTGCTCCAATTCGCTTCTCACTTCTTGTTAAGACATATGGCTTAATAGCAATTAAATAGGGAACAATTGCATCATATTTTGGGAAGGTGTAGCCATAAGAATCAGTTAATTTGACCCAAAACCCAACCTAAATCATGATCCAAGACTGGGATATGGATCATTAGGCTCTTTTACTTGGCCATGATTTCTCACTCCATTGACATGCCTTCTCCTTTTGTTGTTCCTCACTTACACCCCTCTTCATGCACACTAGGATCGCTCCAATTCGCCTCTCACTTCTTGCTATGACATGTGGCTTAAAAGCATTTAAATATAGAGTAGTTGTATCGTTTTTTGGGAAGGTATAGCTATAAGAATCAGTCTATGAATAATTTGACCCAAAACTCAACCTAAATATAGATCACATGACTCATTTACATGGCCATGGTTTCTTACTCCAGTGACAACATCAGTACCATCGACTTTCTTGGCTATTTTCATGGCCTAGATGCATAAATCAACAAAAGTGGTAAACATGAAAGTTGTATCCCTATGTCATAGCTTTTCAATGCCATTGAAATCACCTTGATTGAATATTTGTAGCATGAGATATTTCTAAAATACAATAGAGAAGTTAGACAACAAAGTTACCCGAATTAGATTTGATTTTGTTTCATGTTTTTGTTGGTTGGCTCCTTATAAAACTAAGTAAAATTAATCAGATACCATCCATATAAAGCATTAATAAATCTCATTTATTACAATTAAAGAGCAAGTGAGAAAGTCATCATATTAATTACATGATATATCACCATAACAAGCGTATTTATAACTTAAGAAAGCAAGAATGATTCTAATCTTTGCAATTGATAACTTATTCATGGAAATTAAAACAATAAAATCACTCAGCCATCTAAAAATGGTGATTATCATAATATTTCTTAAAAGGTGTTAATTACTTATAATTAAGATCTAATATATTATTTATTAAACACCAAAATTATGCATTATTTGCAACCTATCAAATACCCCTACACTTGAACTTGGCTTGTCCTAAAAAAACCTAGAAAAAGATTAAAACTTTAAGAACAAAGGATATATCCCTTCATCAAACATCAAAAATTGCAAATTGAAATTCCTCATGACAACTTCCAAAAAATCAATACAATGACAACTCAGTTAAGTACCAAGAGTTTGATAATCTATTTATTCATTCAAGCTTAATAGGGAACAAAATACATAACAAAGAGTACATACATAAACCAATCTCATGAATCTAGTGCAAGCCAGATAAGTTTATGCAAACCAAGCAATTCCTAATACCTCTAGGAATTCATCGACTCCCAATCCCATTAGTAAAAGCAATGTTCCCATCTCCACTAATGTAGCCCTTAAATTAGGGATGGCAATGGGGCGGGGCGGGGGCGGATAGTGCTTCCCCCGCCCCCGCCCCCGTCTTGTCATGGGTACCCATTTATGATCCCTACGGATAGGCGGGGGTGGTATCTGCATGGTATCCCGGGTATCATGGTATCCGCGGTATCATGCGGTAGTTAATAATTTAAAATAAAATCTAAAAAATTATAAAAAAAACATAAAGAAAATAAATTTTAACACCATATACTATAACTTTGTTCAAAAATCTAAGATTCTTACAAAATTAAAAGAATATTATAAATAACAAATTAAATTTAATTATATTTTGTAATAATCAATTTACATAAATAACTATTAAATAAATAGTATATTTTTTAACAAGTTTTATCATTATGGACTCATTCAATAAAAAAATCATTTCAAAATAATAAAAAGATATGTATTTTCATCTCATCTCAAAGTAAAAAAGAAAAAAGAAAAATAATATATGATACATATTAGATGAAAAAAGTATATTTAACGGGTTTGCGGGTACAGCGGGCGGGCACTATAATCCCCGCCCCCGCCCCCATTTATTAAACAAGTACCCATCCCCCGCCCCATCGCGGGTAATCCCTGCGGATCCCCGCGGGTACTGATAATTTTACCATCCCTACCTCAAATTCTAAGAGATCAAAAGATTTTATTAAGGTTGTAACAAGGTCAAGGGGTTAAGGTTAGTAACGAAAGAAAGGATATGGATAAACAGAATTGAGAGAGAAACCATAGCAAGAAAGATCAAAACATATCAGATAAGAAGTGAAAGTTACAAGGGAAGTTCTTCTTATTGCGTAAATAGCATAACAAATTTTCTTTTTTATAAATGACTTCGCATAGACTCAAACTTGTAGTCATGTGCCTAACCCACACATCGCAAGCTCTTATCTTTGCTAGGCTAATGCTTTTTCCTTTTTTTCTTTTTTTTTGTTGTTTCCATCCATACACTTATTTCTTTGATACTTATAAGTGTATTTTCTTTTGCTAGTATTCTTTATTTTTCTTCCCTTTTTGATGTTCAATCCCTAATGAGTCTTCCACTTACTTACATAATTCCTTCTCACAAAGAGTTGGTCTAGTGTTTAAGTTAGAAGGTGTTTAATCTAATTTTTGTCAAAGATAAATTTGATTCCAGTTATCAATCTAGAGAGGGAATCTCTTCCTCAAAAGGACCCTCAAGTTTTGGTGGTTTGTTTTCTAATCAGAATGTCAGAATGAACTTCGATCAAACACAAGAAATATGAATATCAAATGAGAATTTAGCAGGTACAATAAAACATTAAAATATCAAAGAACTGTAAACAAAAGTAGAGAAAGTGTGTACAATAATGTAAACTTAACAAAAAGATAAATTGCAGAATGATAAATGAAAGCAAGTAAAAGAAATTAAATGATCTTAAATAGATCACTTGATCATGAGTAGAAGAGAATTTGCTGGAATGTAAATGACTTAAGAAGTAAATGAACTTGAATTAAACTTGTATTGAAATTATGAAGTTTACATATAGAAAGCAGGATGGAAACATACTTGGCTAATCTTAATTTGCTCTTGTAGTATTAGAGTGACTTGAGTGTGTTCAAAGATATGTGCAAGTGAATAATTTTTTAACCCCTAAATGATTCTATCCCCTTAATATTTATAGACAAGATAAGTAACTACATTTCTTACAAGATTTTGACAAGTGTCTAAGACCAAAGTAACTGCCTAATCTTAACAACAATCCATGTATTGTCTAGATGCTACCTACTTAACTACTACTAACTAATGATTTAAATTCAAATCACATCTAGTTTGAGTTTGAATTTTAAATCTTCTAACAGCTACTGTCTCTTGATCGAAATCTTTACTTTTGTCTTCAGGAAAAAATTCCTAAGTGTAGTTACTAGTGTTTTGGATTTCAACTTTCAAGACACAATTGAAATTACCACTTCTTTGGTAACTTAAGTCTCAACAGTTTTGATTCTAAAAGAAACAAAGTACTTGTGTCCCTTATTCAATCTCACAAGTATAACTTATGATAGCTTAGTAAATAACTTTTATACTAAGTTTTTGAATAAACCTCAAAAGCATTTGAATCGAAAAGTTTGTTTTATACCAATAGAAGGGTAACATGTTATGCATGTTTAAAATAAAGAAAATTATTAAGTGTTTAGGCTTCAAAGGGGTTACTAGGGACATTTGTGTTGGGAAGGTAGGTAGTAAGGCTAAAGGTTAAACAAAGAATGTCTAAATAATCTATCTTATAATGCAAAACACTAGGATCTCACCTCGACAAGTCTAAGGTTGTGTTTGAATGAAGTATTTTAAAATTCAAAAGAATTTAAAATGTTAGAGAATTTAATTGCTTCATTTAAATTCCTTTCATTTGTAAAATTTTTTGTTTAGATGAAGTAATTAAATTTCTTAGTATTTTAAATTTTTTGTTTGGGCAAAGTAATTAAATTCCCTTTATTTATAATTTTTTATTTTTTTTATCAGAACAAGTATTGTTATTAGGAGTATTCAAAATTCGACTCGACTCGAAACTAATTGAGACTAATTCGGCTATTCGATTTTTATAAATTAAACTTGATATATTTTCAAATTAAATTTGGGTCACACTTCCGATTTACCTAACTCGACCAAATGTCACAATATTTTAAAAATCAACAAATCACACAATCTAATTGCAATATAAACAAAATGTCAAGTGGAGACCTGGAATAATAATTTATTTATTTTTTGTGCACTTTTGTTATTTCTTTTTTATTCTTTTACATTTCCCTAATCCCTAAAATAATAGAAACTACTATTTGACCTAAAAACATACTTATCCATAATATTAGTCATTTATCACCAAATCAAAAAATTATATATATATATAATATATATATATATATATATATATATATATATAATGGTTTATCATTTCTATAATTTTTATTTTTTATTATTGTAAAAGAAATTTAGAGGAAAGACAGAGCAACAAAGGCAGAAAATCTAGAGATAATTGAAATCTACTATCATCGGCATCAATGGCAAGCAAAAGGGAAGCACTATTCTGAAACTTCCATAAAGAGGGAAGACTTGAAACAACCTTAAAAACATATTAGTTGAGAAACAATAGCATCTTTTAAGATATATATTAGGCACAGTGCAACAATCTAGTTGAGAAACAAGAAATGAGAAAATTAACTATTTTTAGCAACTTATTTTCTACTCACTTAACCAATATATAAGGAACAACAAAGTAATATCAGCTCCTAACATGTTTACAACTTGGCATCGACATAAAAGCCAAGATGTAATCTTTCTTCTTATCTAATGGAAGAAAACTTCTCGTATCCTCTTTCTTGTCCTCAATGTTACTTTCTATCATCTTTCATTTCCTCTTTGTCTTGTCTCTTCCTTTGGATGACTCCATAATAGTTACCAAACCAGAAAATGCACAACCTGACCACAACCAGGGGTTTCTAAGTTTAGAAAAAAAAATTACAATGAACATGTGAAACAAACAAAAATACATATGGCTGCCATCTAATCACCTACAAATGCACTGAAAATCACAAAAAATAATCACATCATACTAAAGAGAGCTTATCAGAGAGATGATACAAATCAGGAAAGAACCAAATGCAATAGCTGCCATACACAAAACCAAGAAGAAGATTCAAAATGAAAATCAACAGATTCAAAGTTAAAAGTGATGCCAACTAAAGACTGTCATACATTACAAATGCATATTTATGTCTTCTATCTTTATTTCTTCAAATACAAAATGTGTTCGAGAAGAAGATTATTGTTACTCCTGGTATCTTCTTTATCTTACATGTCATTGTATAGACTCGAATTATTTGGTGGTGCTTTGGATCAAAATACGATTTCAAAATAAAGAAACAACACATGGATCTCTATGAGGCATGGGTACATAGCTATAGAAAATCATGATAGAAACATAATACAACAATATGATCATCTGCTATGTCAATGTGTAAGGAGTGTAGTTTTAAAAAAAAAGCAATCAAGTTCACACTCTTTGAATCATTCAAAATTAAATCAAGAACTGAAACTGAATGAAAACAAAAGCTATTAGCTTCTCCAATCCCCAATGCCCAGCAAGTGAGCACGCTTCATTTGCAATCCCCTCCATTTGACAACCATCACCCAATATAACATAACTGGAGAAAACAAATGCCATTAGCGAAATGCCTCACAATCATGGGATTGCAAGTTTATGATCAAAACTTACAAAAGGGGGAGGGCAGAAGCATAAGATTTAGTTATTTTACGTGTAATGATCAACAATCTCATTGTCAAGCTTGATAAATCTAGCAGCTAAATGCTTCTCCGCAAGGGCCAAACCAACAGCATTGGCAATGCCCTGACCAAGAGGTCCTGGACAAAAGAGTAGATGGGTTAAAGAAAAAACATAAAAAAGCTAAATGAAAGTTAGCTGGAAAAAGTTTTCTCATATATCTAAACTCAAATTATATCTGACCTGTTGTCACTTCAACTCCAGGTGTCTCAAAGTTCTAAGGGTGTCCAGGGGTTTTACTCCCCCATTGGCGGAATTCCTTCGAATCTTCTTCCTATAACAGAACCCCTCAACATCATAAATTCACTTAAGTGAATACTCAATGGTCAAGAACTCAAGATGTTCATGGTTATACATACTTCCATAAAAGTTCATATGAACTTTTGAAAGGGCTATATCATCTGACCATGAACAGATAAAACAAAAAGCTCTGTAATGCAAAACTATTTAAGCAATGAGTACAATTGAACTACCACAGATGCAGAACTAAACAATAACTCTATACAGGGGGAAACAAGCACCTAACCCCAATCAACAAAGCAAATTACATGGAAAAAAACATTTTTCATGTTGCAGGTAGAAGATCATAAAGGGATAAAAAGTAAAAAGAAACTGAAGAAGCAAAGATGGTTTTCTTTTGGGAATTTAATCTCCTTTTGAAAAACTAGAACACAAAGCTAAGAAATTACCACATAATTGTTTACCAGTTAACCCCACAAAAAATAATTTTCTCATCAAACAAGCAAAACCCAGAGACATTTTGAACTCTAAATTACAAATTATCAAACTTTTAAAAGATCCAATTCCATCCTCACAAGGCAAAACAACACTGACCTTCACACTATCATAGCCAGCAAGGTGAAGCAAAGCATAATAGAGCATACAGCCATGACCAGTAGACAACACAAAGCGGTCATAGTATAGTTAAAATACTATGATAGAGAATGAAAACAAAAAAAAAATGTATTGAAAATCACAAAAATAATCACATAATACCAAATAGAGCTTACCAGAGAAATGATATAAATCAACCGAAAACCAAATGCAAATGCAATAGCTGCCATACACAAAACCAAGAAGAAGATTCAAAACGAAAATCAGCAAAATCAACAGATTCAAAGATGATGAAAGTATAATTTGTGTACCTAGTGTTCGCACAAAGTGTATAGATCGTGTTCGCACAACACCATAGGGGCGGCTCTGATTCTTGGGGACGACTATGTATAGAGGTGCCACGGTGGTGGGTTGGGTTCGAGATGGGTGGTGCGCGATGGATCTGGGCGCAATGGTGGTGGCATGCGGCGTGGATGGAAGCAGTGGTGGTCACGTTAAGCTTCGACTGAGACGGGAGAGAAGAGAGTGAATGGGGCGAAAGGGAGAGTGACGAAGAGCAAGGGATTTTAGAAATTCCACCTGTATAGGTGGGAATTGAAATTCTTTAATTTCGGTTAACAAAATTCTCAGTTAAAATTCTCTAAAATTTTTAAAATTCTTTATTTAATTATCCAAACAAAGTATTTTATAATGGAGAATTTTAAATCCCCTAAATAAATATATTACTCCCTCAAAATACTTCATCCAAACATACCATAAAGGAATTCTAAGATTAGTGAGATACATCAGAAATTTCTGAAATTCACATAAAATATCTCGAGAAGTTCATAGATTCAATCAAAAAGTCTATAGAGAGCATACATAGAAAGCGAATTGTACCATGCTAAATAAGAATAACAATCATGAATTACTCTCACTTAAACTATCCTAAGATATCATGTATCAACTTCTTTGGTTACTTATGTCATCTTTCAAGGCAAATATTGTCTTTTAGGTTCAAAAGTTATTTCAGTGTTTAATTGTGAAAAATTTTAAGCATAGATCTTAATTATTTTATTTGTCAAAGCCCATGCTTGCTAATTGATTAATAAATTAAAGGAAAGTATTTTTTGTGGCCAACACTATTTATATCCCTTTATAAAGGCTTTGAACTCAATGAGACACTTAAGCTGACTCAATAAACACTAAAAGATAAAAACAAAAAACAAACAAACATTCATAAAATAGAAAAACAAATAAAAATCACATCTCTAGTTCAGTTAACGCACAAATTAAATAACATAATCAATCACACCCAAAAATATTTGCAAGTTATATACCACAACCCCACACTTAAACTCGATATTTTCCTTAATGTTGCTATCTTCAACAATAAAGCTCAAATGGATAATATACCATAAGCATAACAACATATATGATAGCGAGCACAAAAAATACCATAACAACAAGTATTAAACATCATGTACGGCGCATAAAAGCATCCATAGATAAAACTCAATTACACAAATTAAAATAGCACATGATATCCAACATAACAAAACTAGATGACATAGTCAAGCTTATATAACATTAAAAACGACTAGGGGTGATGAAATGTGTGTTAAGATGGTAAAGGTAACAAGAGAGCAAGTCTTGTATTAATCCTATCTAGACAGCTAGTGTAATCATGTTGAGTGTCCTCAATTGTCTGAAAACATAGCATAAAATACAAACATCTAGCTAATCAAGTCATGCTAAAACATCATGGAAAGTGGTAGGTCCTGGTGATGCTACTTTTTGATGATCAAGATCATGAAATGGAATCTCCTACTCAGCATCTTGGGGTTCCATCTCTACATCATCCAGTTCTCCATCTTTGGGAATACAATGCCCCTCGTTGTCAAGTAGGTAGTAACTATTGTTGTGCAAAGTGCACAACTTCATGGCAATCAGTGTGGGTCCATCAATGCTAATGCTACCTAGCATAGCATGAAGCCTATGTGAATCAAGATCAAATCTCAATGACTTAGCAATGGCAGTAATTAAACCACCTATAAAAATACAACATGCTTCTTACGTAGTTACATGGTGAAACTGCTTACACAACCACACTTCTTCATAAACTCTCATCTCTATCAGCATATAGCACAATATAAACAACTCATTCTTACTAACTACCTTTGTGCTTTAACCTCTCCCATAGATAGTATGGGATAATACTCTGTGAACATACCTAAGGGAATGATAAGTTAACAAAGAAGCTATAGATGACCTAGCTTGGTATTTCCCAGAACTTTCAAGTGTAAACCAAGTCTCAATGAGATCATATTCAATTGGGATAGAGCATAGACCATTATTGCAAAAATCAAAGATTTAAATTAAACGAGTTAAGCTAATGGAGTGATGCCTACCTATAATTTTAAATCCAATCTTTCTCTTAACTCCCACAACATGTGAAATTTGAAATTTAATGCCAAAGAGGAACTCTTTAGTCAAGGCCTTATATGTGGGATTTTTAGTTTGAAATAATTTTAACTATCTAATATGCATAAACAATGTCTTAAATTCTACCAACAATTCTAACTGCTCGAAGATATTGTCATCCATATACCTAGCTGGCATGAGAGGTCTCTTAAAGATAGCAAAGATTGATAGATCTTCCTCATGGTATTATACCATGGGAGGAGGGGGAAAGTGTCTTCATGGCCTTTGAGAAGAAGGTGGTGTTGGTGACCTTGAAGCTCTCAAAGTAGTAGCCTTGGACTTCTTTTATGGTTTTCCTCTTGTCTTGAGTGCCATCCTTGGGGTTTGAATTTGGGAATTGAATGGGTATTGATGGTTTTGGTTGTGGAGGTAAGAAAAAGTTTTAGAGAAAGAAAGTGATGAGGTTTTGAAGGATGGATTAGGTTAGAAGATTAGGTAAGAAGATTTTTGCAAGATTGGGAATGGTTGTATTATGAAAATCAATCTAATCCAAACTGATTTAAATTTGTTTGGATTGGATTGGATTAATATGTTTTTAATCAAAAAATTTAAGTCTAGAATTTTGTAAGTTAAAAATAATTTAGTCTATTAAAAAGAATAAACAAGTAATAAAGAAAATAAAAAATAGAAACATCATATTTTATATCCCTAAAATAATATTTGATTACATAAAGTGAGAGAAGTATGTAAGAAATTAGAGTTATTATAAGTAAAAATATAAAATCAATAACAATTAAATATATTATATTATGTTAATCAGTTTGGATTGGATAAGACTGATCCAATCCAATCAATTTTCAAAAATTAAAACAAAAAAGAACTAAATTTATTTGATTTTGGTTGGATTTTGATTTTTCAGTTCAGTTTTCGGTTATGTTTTCGGGTTGGATTAAATTTGAACACCCCTAACGGCCAAGATGGTGGCCATGGTTAGCCCACGGTAATATGGGGTATCCTATTTTTTATGTATTTGGACCTATATTAAGTGATTCTTGAGGTTTGTTTTTTGAATTTTCATGGTTTCCTAGGTTCCTAAATCCTTTATTACTTGTCTATATGAATGAACACCCAGTTTTATTCAAAAAGTTTCAAGACTAGGTCAATTCCATTCCAATTCATGTCATATAAGTTTCAAAAAACTAATTATAACATGTGATGCAATGGAAAAAAACAAAATAACACACAAAAACAAACAAAGAACTAAACAAAGACAAACAAACACATATACAAAAACAAAATTAAAAGAGAGGAGAGTTAGATGATCAAATTTGGTTAGTGTGACTCTTCTTGATTCATTGGGTTACCTCTTAACAAGCACTTAGTTTATCATCCTCAACTTGACTTGGTCCTTATTTTGAGTTATTCGTTGTCCTCGAACTACACTTCCATAAAAATCTTCATGGCTTCAAAGATATTATGATGAATTACACTTCCATTGTTAATGGTCCTTTTTGGACATCGATTATGGCTCCAATTGTCTCTAGAAATGGTCTTCCTAGCAATATAGGTGGAAGCTCTGCTAATATTTTTCCTCTATTTCAATCACATGAAAATTCGCTAAAAAGATTAAATCTTTAACCTACACAAGGACACCTTTGGAATAGACATTAGATTGATTGGAAAGTTATAGAATAACATTTGTTTCTTTCAAAGGATCAAGATTTAGGGAGGGATAAACAAAATATGGCATGACATTTATAGATGCTCCTAAATCTAGAGGAGAGATCTTGATGATAGTGACATTAATGATGCAAGGGATAGTAAATGTACCTAGGTCTTTGCATTTAGGCGCCACATGGTTTTGAAGATTAGTTGAAGTATTTTCCTCCATTTCTATAAAGAACTTTATTTATTTTTGTTCTATAACAATTCAGGAAGGTAAATCTATTTCATCCTTAGGTATAATTTCTAGATTTTCCTTAATTAATTTGTCTTTTCTAATTTAATTAAATCTACTGGGAAATGGGGGAAGAATTGCATATGGAGAGAGTGAAGGTTTAGTGTTTACCTTAAGCGATGAAACAATTGATTTGGGTTGTTCAACTCTTTACCTTTACCATGCTAAGACTTTCCTTTAGATTGGCCACTATTTGAGAGGGCAATTTACTCAAACATTATGGCTCTAGTCTTCTCATAATTGTGGCTAGCTAGTCCACTTAGTTTTCTAGTGTCTGAATGCTTGCTCTAGCTTCTTGTTGGAATTACACTGTGCTATTTACAAGAGCTTTAACAACATCCTCTAAGGGTGATCCAGAACCTTGTTGAGCATGTTGTGGTCTGAATTGATTTCTGTGGAAATAAGTTTGTCCCAAATGATTTTATATGTTAAGTTTTGATGATGACAAATACAAGACAAAAAGAATACTTTGTTTATGTTCTTTGTTGCATCCTATAAAGAGCATATCCATTAATAATTGATAAATGTCTTATTTGGATGTGTATATGAAAGTTTTATATGCACGTTAAACTAACTAGAGTTATACATTTATGAATCATGCATATGAAGACATTGAATTATGATTTTGGACTAACTATGCTTGTTTAAGTGAGCAATACTTTGTAGGATAGTCCAAGTACCAAGAGTGAGCATTGCAACAAGAAAGCAAAAGATATCTATTAAGCTCAACACAAGGAGAATATGATTAAACATATGTCTTTGAAGATTTGTTTTGATAACACACATGATAGGAATACTAAGTCCAAGATCTTTTAAGGATATAGAGTCTCTCTGTTCGAGAATCTCTTTGGATATCTCATAGTGCGTTACGATAAAACAAAAATGCTTCCTTAAACTTATACCAAAACTGTGTTGATCTTGAAAATAACTTAAAAATGTTTTGGTGTTTTTTTGTTAAACTTTGTGGGATGTTTTTCAAACATTTATAACTATTTTTAAACAGAGGTATTCGAATAACCTTGAAGGTATTCGAATAATATCCTTCTAAACAGCTTTTACAATGTGTTTAAAATAAAGGTATTCGAATACACCCTTGTGGTATTCGAATAACCTACTTCTGAACTATTTTTTTTAAAGAAATGAAAATAATGGTATTCGAATACCCCATGATGGTATTCGAATAACCCATAAGACCCTATTTCGTGTTTTGAATTTATACGTATACGTGTTAGCATTCAATATCATATTAATTTCCTCCAACGAGCATTTTCTTTTCAACTCTATAAATAGAGACCTTGGGTCTCATCTGTTGGTAGCCCAGCTATCTGTTTAATTTACGCTTGCTTTGAAAAATGTGATTTATAATTTACGCCTATTTTCTGTGCTCTTTTTGCTGAAACTTTGAAATATCCTTTGAGAGCCTCTTAGCACTTCAATTTGTATTATTTGCTCTGAGTGAGAGTTTCTCTTCATCTATATTTCTGTTCTTCTATATTGAGGGTGAGGTATCCTTCAAGATTTGTATAAGGGTGAGGGATCCCTTCAAGGTTTGTATAAGGGTGAGGTATCCCTTCAAGATTTGTATAAGGGTGAGGTATCCCTGCAGGCTGAGGCTTTAGCACAAGGGTAGAGTTTTCTTGTGTGTGAAAAGTGCTCTTTTATGTAACGGTTGCAAGCACCTATTGAAGCTTGTATACATAGTGAAAAATCTCAGATTGTTTTCGAGGACTGGACGTAGACCATATAACACCCTTTCTGGGGATGTCACATTTATGATGCAGAAAAATAAAAATAAATAAAATCCTTACCCAAGTTGTAAAACACTTGATACTTGAATAATATTTGTGGTATATTTTTTTCCTTTTTATAATTATAACATTTAAATAAAATAACATGGAACACAAAATATAACAAACATAAACTCACCATAATATACATGTGATTCTTGTCTGAAGTATACAATTAATTTACAACTATTAATATTTAATAGAAACAATAAAAGACAATATACTACTCAAACATAACACCTAAGATATGAGCCCTCGTCATAAGACAAATTCCTTAGTTAAGAATGTCTTGACCGATAGAAATTCGACCCAAAAGTGTATCGAAGTTCTCTCTAGGGGTATAGTGAAACTCGTCCCACAACTCCCTAATAGGTAAAATGATCTCTACGAAAGCAAGCTGTATAACGTGTAGTAACAACCCCATGTTGAGTCCTACTTACGATAAAGTCACATTACCACTTTGTACTCTATGTGTCCTGTGTCCCAAAGTGGACATACCAAGCCTCGGCGCCTTGAAAAACCGAAGTCTAAAGAAACCTAATTGATCTCGCCTTGCCGCCATTCTAGTCTTCGATGATATAAACATAAAGTAGAAAACAAAATAGAACAATACAATAAAGAGGTGAGACAATCAATATCATTACCCGCATGGCAATTAAGAAAATGACAATACAAACAGTATTACAATGGCAAGCAGATATTACAATAACACATGCTATTACATCATATACTGAGTATAGCAATTTAATACATCATACATAATATAACAAAGCAATATATATATATATTAAATAACATATATCATCATATCATATAATATATATTAAAGCAATACATCATACAGTTTATCACAGAATATGGTAAACAGTAAAGTGCAGAGGATGCATGAACAGTAAAATGCAAATAATGCATGAACATAATAAACATTTAAAATACAGATGATGAATGATACACACACTGACTCGTTCCTACTCCATGGAGCTAAACACGGATATCCGAGGAAATGATCCGAATAGAAACTAATAATACTTTATGGCTGCCCAACCAAACTATTACCTTTGTCAATCTTTGTGTCTATAGCCCATAGTCCAAAACATCGTGCGGCGAAGACAGATACCCAACATCGTGTACCACAGGCATAGTACTTAATAGTCCCCTCCGGATCTCGATTAAGAATAGTGCTTGTCAAGATCATTAGTGTGTTGCCGTTACCACGCCCCGTGAGGTGCTACCCTTGTCCACATATAGGATCCTCTACGCACACTAATGCCTCCAAGTTCATAAATGAACCACACTATGCTTATCACACCAAACACGGTGTAATTCGCCTCGTCAATCAATCACCAATTATAACCCAAATTGGCACAACACTCTAAGTATGATCTAAAATGACAAAAATACCCTTATTATCCAAATTTTACCATAATTACGAAAAATTATCAAAATGCCCTTAGTCACAAAATATCAAAGTATAGTACGTCCCACTGACAATATTACACCACAACATGTCCGGGTCCACCACTTTGGCCTGACAGCAAAACTCACAGTATCTTTCAATCGCGTAGGAATTTTATCTCGTTTTCACAATCTCGTTGTTTTCACAAACGTTTTTAAATCGCGTAAATATATTTTGACATTTTTAAACATCGCAAAATCTTTTTAAATCATTTTCTCAATCGCGTAGGATTTTTAATTCATTTTCTTAACCGAATAGCTTATAATTATTATTTTCAATATGTGTAAAACTATATCTAGTATATTTAAAATACGTAGAGTATTTTTCTTGTGTTCTTAATATAGTATGGAATCTTTTCATTTTATGCGTCGATTTTAATAAATTTTGGCAGCATTTTGCCTATAAAATCAGTATAAGGTATTTTTAACGTTTTCCACTAAATATAGTTTATTTTATTTTTACCCAATAATTTCACTTTGAAACTTACTAACGCGCTTCAAAATTTATGGAATGAGTTCTACGTTAGTATTTTTCAAGCGTCTAATTTAATTCTTATTTAAACTAATTTACGCTAAGTTAAAATTCTAAAACTGAATTTATTCCTTTTATTTTCTCAATGATTCATTGGAATCAATTTATGTTGTAAAACGATTACCTAACCTATCTTAGTAAATAAAATGGCATGTTGGCCAAATCAAAATAAAATGGCATTTAATTATACACTAAATGGCATGTTGGCCATAATTAACTTAAATCAACTTTAATTTGATTATTTTACCTAGATTCCTCAAATCAGTAATTTAAAAAAATTGCTGAGAACATTTTGGTTCTCGATTTGGATGTAAGGCAGTAAGCCTCATAATGTGTTCTTTGGAACACTCATGCAAATCGTACATGTTATTCACATCCTACTTTAATAATTATATAATTATAAACACATGCAATTATATAATCACATACAAAATACATACAATTTATTTAAAACCATAAACATGCATAGCAAAAATAATGAAAGCTATAATCATGCATAGCAAAATAAATCACAAATAGGAAAGCATCTAAACAATCACAAAAATAATAAAAGCCATAAACAACCACACAAATCGAATCCTTATGGATTCTTCATACACAATCAAATCCATTTTCTCATCACCACTTAGGTTGATGAGATTAAATCTCCTCTTACCTCTTGAAGACAATTAATCGGTTAGTTTCTTCTTTCTTGAAATTTTGTGCAATCTCCCAAACAAATCCCTAAAATTCTTAAACAATTAGTAAAAACACATACAAGGTACAATATTGGAAAACCATGGAACAATCATGGTTAGAAAAATTAGAAATCCAATTTTGAACCATAGAATCAAAACTTACCCTTAAGAAAGTAAGCAAAAGGTTGGATTTTGGACAAGATAGAGTAGGAATTTGGAAAAACTTTGTGAATGAAAAGTGTTTAGAATAGGATTTGGGTTTAGGAAATATGATGAGATAAAATTATAGAGGTTTGGTTGTGTGGGGTGAGGCTTGGCCGAATTAGAGAGAAAGAAAAGGAAGGAAAAGTATGCATGGGTTCTTGGTATTTTTGGAGAGGAAATGAATAGCTTAATTAAGATAAGTGTGAAAATAAAAGTGAAGAGGGCAAACTAAAGGGCTGCTGCCATGAGTGGCTTTTTGGGTGAGGTTGAGTGTTTGATTTTGCTAAGTAAATATCCAATTAAATGCACATGATGGTGCACATGGTTTATGACCATTTGGAGGTTTCAAGAAGCTAGTAGAACTTGACCAACAAGCCTCCTTGGCTGCTGAAAACCGTGTGGCTCTTCAAGTTTTTAGAGGCTTAATTATTTTCCATTTACTCCTAATTATATGCTAATTAATTAGGTAATTAGTTAGGGTAATTATCCTATTAAAACTAAATCAACATTCTAATCATATAATCAATTAGTTTAATATATATTAACATATATTATAATCTTTAATCAATATTAGAATATCTAATTAGTATTTAGATTATAATTAATTAAGAATTAAGTTAGTTCACTTAGTTTGTTAATTAGGTAATTAGATTAGTCAAATTAAACTTAATTAGCTACTAACCAAATTCAAGCCGACAATTTTTGACTTAATTCTAACCATTGGTTCATCTTTAATTCCTAGCCATAGATTACATCTAAGGTAGACATCAATTGGTCATAAAACTAGCATTCTAATCTCACCATTGATTAGATCAACGACTAAGGTTAAAGGCTTCCTAACTAAGTCTTCATCCAACGGTCCAAAAGAAAGTCTATGCTCCCTTCGTTGACCTTTTCCTATTGGTTTAGAAAGTCAAGCCTACTTTTGTTGACTTGCTCTCATTGGCTAGAATTTGTCCAGTCAGCACAGTTGACTGTTTTTCCTAAACGTGGATTCCACAGTATTTTTAAAGATCTGTGGTCAAACCAAAACAGATTTTTACTATTTTTGAGACAGTAGGTACTGTAATACAAAATAATATTATAATAATATAAAATTATTTTATTACACAGTTAAATCCTAAAAATTACGAGATTAATATATATATCAATCAGAATTGAGTTTAGTAAGATCCCCTAGCTCCAATTAATTAAAATAGGATTTTTTCGGCCAGAAAATTTTTATTTCCCTAGGTCGGAGCAAATCACATACAACAGTCAAGTATACTCACGAAACATTCAAATTTAATTTACTGCTCACAGAATTTATAAAACAGTACATTTCGGGACTATATTGTAATTATCCCCAAAAGTTGGGGTGTTACAGACCACAAGTGGGTTAGTGGTCGAACCAGGATAAATATCGTGCCTGCTTCTTTCTTCTCAATCTCTTTATTTTACATAATTTTATATTATTACAAATTTATTTATTTGCTATTCTTAAAGCTTTTATTCTTCATCTCGCAATTCCTTTTCTTTTATTTAATAGCTTAAATATTTGTGTTTTTTTAAGAGCATTTGTGAAAAAAATTTCATACCCAATTCACCCCCCTCTTGGGTAATGGTTGCCATGACTAACAAGTGGTATCAGAGCTTTGTGCTCTGGTGAAAGTTTAACCGCTTAGAGTTAAAGATCTTTGTTTGTTAGCAACCTTGAAAGTTTTTCAAAATGAAAGATTTTGAAATTGATAAACCACCATTCTTTGATGGTGTGCATTTTGTTTATTGGAAAGTTAGAATAGAGTTTTATATGTAATCTATTGATTTGGATTTGTGGGATATTGTGCTAAATGGATTTATTTGCAAACCAAAACAAACTTGGAATGCCTATGACAAGAAATGCTTTTCTTTGAATATTAGAGCTATGCAAATTTTGAGAAGTAGTTTGAATGATGATGTTTATGGTAAAATTAAAATTTGTTCTAGTGCCAAAGAAATTTTGGACACTCTTGATGCTATTTATCTTGCTAACAATGATTTTGTGCATAAAGTTGTATATAGAAAGCAAGAAGAGCAAAAGCTATTGAAGAAAACTTGTCGTGAAAAATATCCTCAAAGAGATGCTCAAACTATTAAAGGGAGCCAAATGCCTCTTGGTGACGATGGTGCTCAATTTGAAGAAGAGGCAAAGCAAAACAAAATTGATGAGGAAGAAGGTGATTCCCTTAAAGAGCCAAGTGTGCTAGAAATTGAGAACACTTCCTATATGGCTAAAAAGGACTTTAAGGTAAATAATTTTAAACTAGATTATAGTCCTTCCTATGATGAGTTACAATGTGCATATAATGAATTGTATGATGGTTTGTTGAATTTAGAAAAGAAAAACTTATCTTGTTTGGAAAACATTTCCTCTATTGAAAATGAAATTGAGACTTTAAAAAAAGAATATACTTTTCTTAATGAGGAAATGCCTTTGAAATAAGAAACCTCATCTTCTTGTGAAAAATGCATTAATTTAGAAAATCAAGTTGATGACTTATCTTTCAAATTTTTCAAAGCTAATGATTCTAATTGCTTACATTCTATGCTTGTTAATGAAAATAAAATTAATGTTATTCCATATGAAAATTCAACTAAAGCTTGTGGCAAAAATAACATAGAATGTAATAATAAGAAAAGACTTAAGTTTTTCAAAGATAATCTTCAAAAGACCAAGCCATCATTAAATTCAATTGTTTGTAATTTTTGTGGTCATCTAGGACATATTTCTCATTTATGCAATTATAGAAGAAATCCTTATATGAGAAATTGTATGGTATAGGTTCCTAAAAATCCTAAAGGCCCTAATATTAACATTCAAGGACCCAAAATGAAGTGGGTACCAAAGTGTCCTCCTAGTGTTTTAATTATGCAAAATATTTCTCAAAAGGATGGACAAATTGGTCAAAAGAAAAAGGAATCATCAAGGAGAATGCTTCCAAAGCCTAATGGTAGAAACTTTGGTCAAAGAAGGAAGATGGCTTCAACCAAAGCTTCTCAAGTACAAAATGTAGAACTTGCAAAGTTCAAGACTCCAAAAGAGAAGAAATGGATAAGAAAAAGTATTTCTTCGATTACCAAGGCCAAGGTGTCAAAAGCTTTTACCTCTTATGCACACTCACATGCAAAGTCAATAAATTTGAGGTATATTCCTTGTAGGCCTTAAGTGATTAATAGAATCATGTGTACTTGATAAAATTTGAATATTATGTTTAACACATGATTATGTTCATTCTTATTATATCATAATTCATTAATTTGTTATATATCTTGGTATATAAGGGTCTATAATGCCTATGTATGCTTTATATGCTTTAAAATTGTCTATATATCATGAAAGCAAGCATGTTATCGGCTATGTGCTTATTGGTAATTGGTTATTTAACTTGTTGTGCTCAGTTTACATATTATGAAAAATTGATCTTTATGAGAGCATAATGGATTAATAGCCAAAAATAACACACAAGGACCCAAGAAAACTTGGGTACCAAAAGTCAAAAAAAAAATAAATTGAAGTGTATTGTAGGTATGCTTGAAGGCCAATAGCTGACTTTGGCATCTTGAAAGTGGTTGCTACTAGTACAAAGACTAGAAATAATTCCAAGCTCTCTTCCTTGTCTCCGTGAAGTTTGGACTTATAATTTTTTGGAAAAGTGAAAACTTATATTATGCTCTTCTAACCATATAATCTGAAAATATCTCTACATGTTAATATGATAGATAAGTATGCTCCTTGCTTGAACTGACATGTCTAATGATAATATCCTTGAGTTTGAGTTCTTGATCAATCATACATATAATTAAATATTTGAATTTATTGCTTAAACATGATTTTTATCCTTCTTGAATTATTACTGACTTGAGCATCGGAGTTATCCCAAAATCGTTTTTGCAGGTACTCCATCAAAAGGTAAACTTTCATCTCTCAAAATGCAAATCCTGGACATAATATATATGCTTTCTTGTTTAAGTTATTCGAATAACTCCCTATGGTATTCGAATACCATTGCTTTTATACGTGTAAATCTATGGTTTTCTGATAGGCCTATTCGAATAGACCTATGGCTATTCGAATACCATACACCAGTACAATATTCCTATGTTTTTATAAGTTGGTGTATTCGAGTAACTAAGTAGTTATTCGAATAACCTGAGGCTTATCACTATCAGTGTTTCTCACATGCCTCTGGAGTATTCAAATACCTTGGAAGCTATTCGAATACTTGCTCTTGTCTTGCTTATTTTTTGTTTGTGGGTATTCGAATATAGGAATAAGTATTTGAATACCATAGGCTGGCAGTCAAGCCAAACTAGCCCATCTATTCGAATAACTGGTAAGTTATTTGAATACCTTCTATCAGAAGGGTGCGTCTTTTGGTCTTTCTCAACCGTTCTATTCGAATGCATCTCATGGTATTCGAATAAAATCTGTTAAAGGCCATAACGCTCGACTTTCCCTGCTCATCTATTCGAATAAAACCCTTTATATTCAAATAAACTCAAATTATTTGAAAGGTTCTGCTGCATTTGTTACTATATATATTGCATAGCATTAATAATCAATATATGTTAAATTCTTTGTTTATTTTGTTTGAAAAAATGCACTTAATGATATGTATAAAAAATGCAAATGCTTAACCAAATGTAATTGACTATTCTTTTGATGATTATATGTACTTAGCTAAATTGATCGATGAAATAAAATATCTGTTGCCCTTGTGAACTCATTTGTTATTTTATTATTTTGAATGCTTATTTGCTTATGAGTTTGACATAATGACTAACTTCTATGGATCCAAAATTGATGGATACCAAAAAAAAGTACTTTGAATTATTTTGTAGGGTGTCAACTACCTCAAGCAAGCATTTAAATGGAATAAGTTCATTCAACTTGAGGATAGTAAAGTTTAAAAGGATTCAACTTTTAAAAGGGGTGCAAAGAATTTCTATTTCCTCATGAAAACTTGAAGCTTGGAAGTTGGTGGAAGTTGGAGTCACCTACAAAAACTCAAAGAGTACACTTTTGGTGATATCAATCCTTATTTATGCTTTAAATTTGATATCATATGATATATGGAGAAGTAGAGAGTTGTGTTATACCTTTACATGCCTTACATGAAAATTATTTGCTTAAAAATGCGTAAATAAGTTTTGATGATGATCATATGTTTCTTGATAAAATTGAATCATGCCTTAAAAATGCTTAAACTTTTTTTGGATTTAAGTGCATATGTGCTTCATGCATTCTTGTTAGAGCTAACATTACATGATTGATAATGTGATACATGCTTTAAAATTACATATCAACCTGAATTATGCTTATAAATGGGCTTACATGATATTTGATGCTAACCTATATTTTAGAGGACTTTTAAAGTTAGCTTTGCAAGTCTCTCTATGTATTTCAAATATAGTCATCAGATTTTTTTTCATACAAGCATATGTGGATAAATAAAAAAAGTTGAATGGAATTCAAATGAAGAGGAAGATAAAGAAGACTTCCTTCTAGTACAATGGAATAGAGAATTCAAAGGAAGAAAGCTCAAAGTTAAAGGACCAATAAAGAACGATCATCACCTTTTATCTATCTCAACAAGTATCTCTATTCCTAAGCTATTATGGTATTTTATATGATATGGATTGTATGATACTTGTTGATAAATTAATCTTAAATGACTAGATGCTTTCCAAGGAATATATGGCTTTTTATATAAAACATCTTTACCTTTCTAAAATGCTTTTGAAAAAATAATGTGCTCTTGTAAAATTATTTTTGAAAGGAGAAGAAGTTTTAAAATGGTTTTTGATTGAGGAATTAAGAAGATGTATCTTTGCCTTACTTTTCTTTATGGTAATGTGCTTACATGGTCTTGGCATACATATTTCCTTTATCTATCTTGTGCTTCAATAAGGGGGAGTTTATCTTACTTATCTTACATATCTTTCTTCCATGTCCTTGTTGACTAAAAATATATATGCATGACTATGATGTTTTGATATATGCATATTTTGAGGGGGGGCCTAACCCTTAAATTGTTGTTTATATCTTTTGGCTTACATCCTTATTTGATTACATAAAGTGTTTTATTATCATCATATGCTAAATGTTGACATACAAAAATATGACAAGCATCACATGAATAATCCTCTATATCTTGAAAGCATATTTGTTTCATCTATCTATTCTTGAATCATATGTAGAATCTATAAGGGGGAGAAAATATTTTTTTCTTTTCCCTCTCTAAGCCTTTTTGTTGATGTCAAATAGGGGGAGTGAAAATTGAAAAGAAAAATATGTTCTTGTACTTATCATTTGATACGCTTACATGAATATGTTCTTGTACTTATTGTTTGATATGCTTACAAGAATATCTATTCTTGAATATTTCTCAACATATTTTTTTTCTTTGGTGATTTGTCATCATCAAAAAGGGGGAGATTGTGGAAATAAGTTTGCCCTAAATGATTTTATATGTTAAGTTTTGATGATAACAAATACAAGATAAAAAGAATACTTTCTTATGTTCTTTGTTGCATCCTATATAGAGCATATCCATTAATAATTGATAAATATCTTATCTGGATGTGTATATGAAAGTTTTATGTGCATGTTAAACTAACTAGAGTTATACATTTATGAATCATGCATATGAAGACATTGAATTATGATTTTGGACTAACTATGCTTGTTTAAGTGAGCAATACTTTGCAGGATAGTCTAAGTACCATGGGTGAGCATTGCAACAAGAAAGCAAAAGATATGTATTAAGCTCAACACAAGGAGAATGTGATTAAACATATGTCTTTGAAGATTTGTTTTGATAACACACATGATAGGAAGACCAAGTCCAAGATCTTTTAAGGATATAGAGTCTCTCTGTTCGAGGATCTCTTTGGATATCTCATAGTGCGTTAAGATAAAACAAAAATGCTTCCTTAAACTTATACCAAAACTGTGTTGATCTTGAAAATAACTTAAAAATGTTTCGGTGTTTTTTTGTTAAACTTTGTGGGATGTTTTTCAAACATTTATAACTGTTTTTAAACAGAGGTATTTGAATAACCTTGAAGGTATTCGAATAACATCCTTCTAAACAGCTTTTACAATGTGTTTAAAATAAAGGTATTCGAATACACCCTTGTGGTATTCGAATAACCTGCTTCTGAACTATTTTTTTTAAAGAAATGAAAATAATGGTATTCGAATACCCCATGATGGTATTCGAATAACCCACGAGACCCTGTTTCGTGTTTTGAATTTATGCGTTTACGTGTCAGCATTCAATATCATATTAATTTCCTTCAACGAGCATTTTCTTTCCGACTCTATAAATATAGACCATGGGTCTCATCTATTGGTAGCCCAGCTATCTATTTAATTTACGCTTGCTTTGAAAAATGTGATTTATAATTTACGCCTATTTTCTGTGCTCTTTTTGCTGAAACTTTGAGATATCCTTTGAGGGCCTCTTAGCACTTCAATTTGTATTATTTGCTCTGAGTGAGAGTTTCTCTTCATCTATATTTCTAAACTTCTATATTGAGGGTGAGGTATCCTTCAAGGTTTGTATAATGGTGATGTATCCCTTCAAGGTTTGTATAAGGGTGAGGTATCCGTTCAAGGTTTGTATAAGGGTGAGGTATCCCTGCAGGTTGAGGCTTTAGCACAAGGGTAGAGTTTTCCTGTGTGTTAAAAGTGCTCTTTTATGTAACGGTTGCAAGCACCTATTGAAGCTTGTATACAAAGTGAAAAATCTCGGATTATTTTCGAGGACTGGACGTAGACCATAAGTGGGTTAGTGGTCGAACCAGGATAAATATCGTGCCTGCTTCTTTCTTCTCAATCTCTTTATTTTACATAATTTTATATTATTGCAAATTTATTTATTTGCTGTTCTTAAAGCTTTTATTTTTCATCTCACAATTCCTTTTCTTTTATTTAATAGCTTAAATATTTGTGTTTTTTTAAGAGCATTTGTGAAAAGTTTTTCATACCCAATTCACCCCCCTCTTGGGTAATGGTTGCCATGACTAACAATTTCTTGTGGTGTTCTTTGAAATCCTGGTGGTTGAGGAAGTGTAACATTTGGAGCTACTTAGGGTTGATTTCTTCCAAAACTAAGACTTGGATGGTCTCTCCAGCCTAAGTTGTATGTGTTTGCATTTGGATCATATCTCCTCGGCTTGTCTTAGGAATCTGCCTACGACATTGACTTGTTCATTACCTTCTTTTACAAAAAGTTGGGCACATTACAGTGGGGTTACTCAACATTCAACAATTCCCACATTATTTGACTTGTTGCACATTACCTTTCACCCATTGTTCAAGCATAAAGATGATACTTCCTAATTGTTGTTCAATGGATGTTAATTAAGTTCAACTCTTTTACCTACTTTACTGGTGTGGGATCTTGGTGAATGTTGAATTATTGATAATTTGCTACCATGAAGAATTCTTGCTTCTTGAGGAGTCTTGTTAACTAATGCTCTGCTGTTTGTAGCATCTATCATGCTTCTTTCCATAGGCAAGAGACCTTCATAAAAATGTTGAATAAGAAGTAGTTCATTGATTTGATGATATAAGCAACTTGCATATATCTTCTTGAATCTCTCCCAATACTCATATAGAGTTTCTTTGGTGATTTATTGAATACCACATATTGCTTTGTGGATGTTAGCAATTTTGGATGCTAAAAAATACTTCTCTTGAAAAAGTCTCTTCATCTCGTTCCAAGTAGTGATGGGTCTAGATGGTAGATAATAAAGTCATTCCTTTGCACTATATTCCAAAGAAAATAGGAAAGCTCTTAACTTTACTTACTCTTCTAAGAAAACATTTGATTTTACACTTGTGCAAACAACATGGAACTCTTCCAGATGCTTATTAGGATCTTCTCCTAATAAGCCATGGAACTTTGGTAGCAAGTGGATGATGCCAAACTTCAGCTCAAAAGTGACATCAAGATTAGGATATTTAATGCACAAAGGATGCTGATCCAAATTTGGTGCTGCAAGTTCTCTAAGAGTTCTAATGATTTGAGCCATCTCTTCTCCTTTAGTATTAGACTCATGCATTTGGGATGGGTTCTTGTTAGTTGATTTCTTTATTCTTTGAGATCACAGTACATACTCGTCCTCACTCATGCAAATACATGAAAAACAAAAAGGAAAAGTAAGAAACAAAAAATTAAAGAAAATATAAAGTAAGCAATAAAGAATAAATACACAATCCTTAAAAACATAGTGTCAAAGCTTTGATAGGAGCTAAATTCACATCCCTGACAACAAGCCAGAGACTTTGATGAATGTTGATTAGTCCACCAAAAATAACCTTACCAATTATGTATAGTATAGATTAAGATTAGTTTAGTAATGAGCAAAGGTCATTCTCATAGAAGATTGTGATTGTTTCTTATAAGACTTATTAAACGCAAACACGATAGGAGGTTTTGTTTAGTAAGAAAGTAAATAACATAAATTGAAGAGAATTAAATAACTAATTAAACAAGTAAAAGGTTAAAGGATTATTCCCCACCACTAGACCATCAATAGAATAAGATATACCACTTATGATTGCTTGATTTTAATGTTATTCCCCACTCCCTACCTAAACTAATAATCTTAGATGGTTGCAAATTTGATAGAAAAAGCACAAGTGATATCAGAGCGAGGTTGCAAGTTCTAGTCCTCCGAGTGTCGCTGGGGGAGATTGTTGGATTTATGTGAGGCTAGGAATCACTCCTGGAGTCATATGTGCATATAGGCACACATCAAATGTGCTTGATAGATTAGCTTACTGGTGCACCACATGTGCATTGCAAAGCCCTTTAGGCCCATTCAAAATACATTATAAATGCAGGGCCATGTGCTTTGCACCTTGACTAACAATTATAAGTTTTGACTTAGTGATAATTGCTTGATCCAAAAGGAGGGATGGCAAAAATACCTACACTCGTGGGGATTTGTATCATCCTCCCTTTCACCTTGCTTGTATAAGCTACTTGGCAGTTTTTGTTATGTTTCTGTATGCCTATTTGTGTTGTTTGTGTCTATAGGCAAATAACTTAGCTAGCAAGTTATCTCATAGGAATAATTAGAATAATTATTCAAAATATGAGATAATTATGAATAAATAAAATATTAGACAAAATAATTATAAATAGGATTATTTGTAATTATTAAGGCTTAAAATAGATTTTTATGAATATTACAGGTTTTAATTAAATATAAATTAAGATAAACAAAATTTAATTAGTAATTTAACTAATTAATTAAGGAAGTAATTAACTTAAGTAACTTTAATATTTTAAGATATTAAATACAAGCTCGATGATATAATTATATTAATTTGAAGTTAAATTAGATATGATTATATTATTATAATTAAGTAAAGATTAGTATTGGACTAATAGATTTTCATGCATCAAAAAGTGAGGCACCAAGATGTAGTCTTATTGGTTTAGAGTTTTTAGAGTCTTGATGAGTGTCTTAAATGAATTAAAAATAGAATTAACAAAATTACATCAAATACTAAGTTTTAAGACACGTTAGTGTAATTTTAGCTGTTAGAGTTTGTACATGAAAGTCTTAGGGTTTGCATGGTGTAACAACCCGAAAATCACTTATTTTATGATATATGTTCATTTTATAATATTTGTGATTTTTGTAAATTTTTCTAGAATTATTTGAATTGTTTGATTATTTTAATATTTTTCTCAATTTATGTGCACATTGAGCGAGGTCGGGAAAATAAAATATTTTTCTTGAGGCTGGAAAACTTTGAATTGTGGAAGCGTCGATAGGGGATCTTACTAAACTCGAGATCGGACACAATTTACGAGATTTTTGTTTTTCAAAATTTTATCTGATAAATAAAATCGTAGTATATATTATTATCTGTGGGACAATAA
The DNA here is from genome assembly GCA_029884595.1 of Ormosia semicastrata. NCBI lineage: Eukaryota > Viridiplantae > Streptophyta > Magnoliopsida > Fabales > Fabaceae > Ormosia > Ormosia semicastrata. The sequence continues at coordinate 102,339,260 of JAQQTO010000063.1, forward strand.
AATATTATTTCTGCTAATTATAACTTTTGTCCGTTGGATAATAGCTCTAGCAGATAAATTCTATCTAGTTACTTTTATGATATCATCTAAGTGACATCATCACCATGACATCACCCTACACTTTATCGAGAAACGTGTAAAGCTTCTCAAGGAAGCTTCAAGGAAACTTCAAGGAAGCTTCCTACTAAGCTTCTCAAGGAAGCCACTTCCTTCTCTCCTCACATGTGAATCCCACGGCCATGTGGGGGAAAAAGTGACCAAAATTGTCATCATCTTTTCACTTCTCATTTTTCAATTCAAAAACTATCACTTTCTCTCTCTACCTTTCATCTCTCTCATATTTTCTCTCCTCTCCCTAACGTTCTCTTCTCCTCCTCCCTCTTTATCCACTTGGCTGCACATTACCATGGGTGACCAATCAAGCTCATTTGCTTAAGGCAACCTAGGTTATTGACTCTCCTCATCATCTTGAAGCTTTTTTCCTTGGTGATCATCCCCTAAATCTTCCTTTTTCATCTTCCACCATTAAAGCCCAAACTTGAAGCTCTAAGGTAAAGTTCTTGGTTTTTTATTTCTTTTCTTCTCTCCTCTACTCATTTTCGTGACCCTTGGTCACCATTGTGATCAAGGACCCTTCTTTTCAAGCTTTGGGTATTGATCTCTTGAGTTTGACCATCTTAGGATTTTCTTGGTGGTGGTGAACGAAATTTTGCTTGGAGGTATAGTTTGCTTTCTTTGTGGTCTCTTGAGGTAAGAGGGAGATTGATCTCATCAACCACTCATGGTGGTGAGGAATCCATTTGTGGGTTACTCACTTTGTTTTTATGATTTTGATAATGTTGTGATTTGGATGTGTTATATGATTTTTAATGGTTATTATTGTGTATTTTGATGGATTTGAAATGCTTAAATGCTTGGATATGTATTTGAAAACTTACCCATTTGATTTGGAGGCTTGGGGAAGCACATTTTCAGAATTCTGGACAAGATCCACGGGCCGTGTGGATATACACGGCCCAGGCCGTGTTCCTTACTGGAAACGCAGCTCACACCCCACAGGACAAAACATTACACGGCCCAGGCCGTGTAATGTTACACGGTCGTGTAATCAAGTAGTTCAAATTTTCAGGTCCTTCTAGAGGAGTACACGGCCCAGGCCGTGTAATGTGCCACGACTGTGTAATCCAGGTCGTGTAATGGGACACGACCATGTAAGCCAGGCCGTGTAATGGGACTTGGACATGTAATTGAGGTGATGAGAATTGGATGGGTTTTCTAGTCCCTTGGAGGCTCATAGCCTCATTGGGCACTCAATATGAGAATTTGTATCATATTAAAACTTAGTTAATTGAATGAGTAGACACTTAATTAGGAGATCATAACATGGAAAGAATAAAGAACATAACCTTATCCTATAGCCTAGAGTGAGGTTTGGACAAAGAAAGAACATGAGTGTAGGTGAGGTGGTGAGGAACTTAAAATGATTAATTTAAGTGGGCTATGTTTAGAACTAAGAGAAGATGATCATAATGTTATGATTTGAGGAGTGTTTTAATTAAAGCCCAAAGATGACAAAATGGTTCTATATGCTAAAGAAAATTATAAGAATGCTTCATGCAAATTGATAGTGATGATGCTTGAATTCGCACGTTGTGGTATGTTGTGAAAGTATACATGATTCTTGAATTTGTATAATTGAGATACCTTGTGAAAGCATGCATTAACATTGTGCTGTTGGACCAATGAACTGGACCCCAAAAATATCAGATAGACGATTTAGTGAGATGTGGTTTACTTTTATAACCAGAAACATCAGATAGACGGTTAAGTCAGATATGACTTGTTATCATAAGAAACTCAGATATATCAGTGATATTATGTAGTTGTACGGGCGACTATATAATATCATTGATATTAATCGTATTGAACAATTATATGGGCGGTTACTTTAATATCATTGGGAACAGTTCAACGATGGTTTAATTTCATTGAATATGCATTTGAGCATCATACAGTTGTGGCTGTTGTGGCGTTTTATGCCAAAGGAGTGAGCAAGAACTTATAGGATAGTGCGATCCATGATGGATCTCAGGGGGCGTCCGTGTGTGGTGATCCACTTAGTGACTTGTTTGTCACATTGTATACCCCTGGCCGTGGTGATCCGTTGCAACGCACGACGAGGACCCGACAAACACTATTACTTTTCGTGGTCCGGCGTAGACTGTCTTTTGAGGGGAGATAGATCTTTTGGAACGCTCATTGTAACGCCCTTTTTTGAGAGGGAACGTCACATTGTCAAATAGAATTTGTGGAAAATAAAAGTGTAAGTTAACACCTAGTTCATTTTATGAATATAAATTTACTTGGTTGTAAACATGTGATTAAATTAGCGAGTATTTTTTTTTGTTATAATTAATAAAATATAGTGACAAAACATAATCACGAGAAAGAGTAAGATAAAAGTAAAGCATACATCAAATCAACATACATGTACAATGATATACCATTATATTAAACTTGTTTAGTTACAGCGCCTGATATACAAAAAGTAAAATTATATACACCCCAAGAGATCATAGATATACAGCCCACCAAAATAATGAAACATCAGGCCCCCAAAATAAACACTGATAGCCATCAGTAGATATCGACAGTATCAGCCCCTAAGAAGAGAAGGAACCGTGTCCAGATCCTCCTCAGGTTCCTCCTCAGGGTCTTCCTCATCCGAGGAAACCCTCATTGGAGCCACCGAATTACGGGCCGGGGCTCGAGCAGTGGAGAGGAAAGAATCCGCCTATGGAGTGTAGTAACGATCACCCCACATCTCCCAAATGGGCAGGTAAAACTCTAAACGTAAACTGACGCTGCAGGTGAAGATGGGCAGATTATAATGCCCCCAAGCCAATGACACGGACACGTCTTCCATATAGACACAGCGATCCGAGTTGAAGTTAACATGCCAGCAGTCTGGACCTCCAAGGAATGTTAGACGCACGTATCCCAAAAATCTCTGTGGACAGGTCGTCATGATTAATCGCAAGTACTAGTCGTAGTCAGACCAGAAACCCAAAAACTCGTGGATTTCACCCCCATCACCGACGTCTTCGATGGGGCATAAATATGGACAGAGATAATAGAAATATAGGAAAGAGGTAAGACATCCTACCATTATTACCAATTATGGCAGTAAGAAACAAAACAGCGCAAGGCGCCCACATAGCATTTCAAAAAGTAATAATAATAAGTATTAAATAACAACAATTAAACAATTAAGCAGTTCCAGGCAATTATACACCAGTAAAGTAACAGTTTCAATTATCATAAGAGTTAAATGCCAGATAATATATAAACTCACTATGCACATGCATACAACATCAAAATCCTACTCCATGGAGTTAGACACAAACAGTCGGAGAGAAAGATCAGGAGACATGTCTACAACTCGGCTACCGCGGCCAAAGTGTTATAACTCATAACTTATCCATGTGCAATAAAAGTATTGTACAGATATTCTTCACTAGATCGCGATATAGGATAGCGTCTCAGTCTGAATCGACGGTGCGTTTGCATCGGTCTACCCCACAGACAGAAGAGCTACCAACTGTCCATAGCGAGGTACTCGTACCCCGACGCCCCTAAGGTCAACAGTATGACCTATACTAGTCTACTCGCACCCGCACTAAGGCGTGTTCAATCTCTTAGGCAACATGGCCTTAACAAAAGTCCAACGGACTTTCACAATGCATGATGACTCAATACATATAACGTGTATATCCATCAATAACATATTTTTAATAATATGCCACAAGTTGGCTAAGGTAAACATCATCATATTCTTGGTCCCACACATGGACTCAAATTAAATGGTCTAAAGTTCTCCAATTGTACATTACACTTTTGGTACATTATGGAATTATTTAGTGCTTTCACTTATCCTCATGTTCTTAACTTTAATTGAAAATCATTCTAAGTCTTTTAGGTAAAGCTTTATTATTGGTTCTTTCCATTTTATGAAATCCTAAGTAAATCCTAATTGTCCAAATTAGTTAAGTTCCACTGCAAGGTAATGTTTCTTATGAAATTCTTTTCATTATTAGGTTCCTTACTTTAAACTTAGTCATATTTACCTAGAGAATTATTTCTAAGGTTTTTACCAAGTCTTATACTTCCTTATTAGTTCCTTAGGTACAAAGATGTTCTTTAGGCCATCCAATTGATTCCTTCCCATCACATTATTAATTACTTAATCTCTTAATTAATTAAATGTTAATGTTACATAAAGTTACATAATTTAGTCTCATTTAGCCTTAGAGGCCGTGGGCCTCTCTATGATTAAAGGTTCCAATTTTCATCTTTTTTATTATGTATTATCCTCTTGATTGATCATGTCTTCATCTTGTTATAATTTTTCTCCAAGAACCCCCACTTTTAGGGTTCAAGGCCGTGAGCCTCATGAAAGATGGCAAAGTCATATTTGCTTCCATTCAAGTTTCCAATCCATCCAAACACATAAATATACATATTCAACCAACCAAATAACTTAAACAAATTTAGAACAACACATAGTCATAGAAGTCATACAACAAAGAATAGCCCTAAATAGGGTTTCTCACAACCAATCACAAAACAAGGTTCCTTACTACCACTAGAGGTTGAGGAAGAGTATCTTCCTCTTACCTAGAGAAGAAAACAAGCAATGGAACTCCCCTTAAAGCTCCTTGAAATTTCGGATTCACACCACCACAAACCCTAGAAATTTCAACCTCATCAAACCAATGCCAAAGCTTGAAAAATAAGAAATAAATGGTCACAAGGAAGACCTTAAAATGAATATGGAAGAAGAGTTAGGAGAAAACAAGAATCTCACCCAAAAGTTCCAAGCTTGAAGCTTGAAGAAGAAGATGGTAAAGATGTAGCCTTTTCAAGAAATCACCAACTAGAGATGTGTTTAGATGATGAAGGAGATTAAGAAAATGTGGTTGGTTAGAAATTTTGTGATCATAGGTGGGTTGGGAGTGTGGTGGCCATGGGTTTTCTAGAGAGAAGGAGGAGAGAATTTCTTTTGAGAGAAAAAGATGAAGCTTAGAGAGAGAAGTGGATAGTAAAATGAATGAACTTTTAGGGTTTCTTTTGAAATTAGAATAGGTTAATTAATTAGGAGAAGCACAAATTTTTGGCTCCAAAATAGGTGCAGCTGTCGTGTGGGGAGAAGGAGGAGAGAGAGAGGTGAGTAGCTTCCTTGAGAAGCTTGGGAGCTTTTCCAATAAAAAAGATGTGATTAGACATAAAGGAGATTACCTTTGGATAAGATAAAGTAATTAAAATAATGAGGTGATTAGGATTTTACTACAAGTTATTACCTAATAGATAATTGTTGCAGTACACAAGTCAGTAATAATTATCTATCGAATAATAGAGCGTACCGTAAAATTTTATTTAACAGTACGAATAAAGATTTTAATTATCATATAAAACCTCGAGAAACATAAACTTCGTAAATTGTGCCCAGCCTCGGGTTTAGTAAGATCCTCCATCGATGCTTTCACAGTTCAAAGTTTACCAACCTCAGGGAAAACTTTTTGTTTTCCCGGCTCCGCTCAACGCACACGTAAAATGAGGAATATACTAAAATATTCGACGTTTCTGAAAAATTCATAAAAATTCTCAAAAATCACAAATATTGAAAAATGACTATTCATCACAAAACAAACAATTTTCAGGGTGTTTCACTGACCCTGCTTAGTGTGCACACAAAATGAAAAATATATTAAAATATTCAACGTTTCGAAAAAATTCACAAAAATTTTCAAAAATTATAAATATTATAAAATGATGATTTATGATGAAACAAATAATTTTTAGGGTGTTACAACTCTCCCCTTCTAAAAAAAAATTTCGTCCTCGAAATTTTCATACCTTAAAATAGTTATGGATATTGTTCCTTCATCTTGTCTTCCAGCTCCCATGTTGCATTTCCGTTCTTTTCGTTCCATATCACTTTCACCAAAGAGATTTCCTTTCCTCTGAGTTATTTTACTCTCCTATCTTCAATCTTTACAGGAGGTGCCTCATAGGTTAAGTTCTCTTTTAATTGTACTGTGTCTGGTGCTAAGACATAGTTCGGGTCAGGAATATATTTTTGTAGTTGTGACACACGAAAGATATTGTGAAGGTTTGAAAGAAAAAAGCGGTAAGGCTATCTGGTAAACTACTGGACTTATCCGACGAAGAATTTGGTAAGGTCCAATAAATTTAGGAGTGAGTTTTCTAAATTTCAAAACTCAACCGACCCCAGTCATTAGTGTGACTTTCAAAAACACATGCTCGCCTTCTTCAAACTCAAGAGGCTTCCTTATTTTGTCCACGTAGCTTTTCTGCCAACTCTAAGCCGTCCTCATCTTTTCCTGAATCATCTTGACCTTCTCAGTCGTCTGCTGAATAATATCAGGTCCAACGGTAAGGCACTCACCGTCTTGGTACCAACACAGAGGTGTTCGACACCGTCATCCATACAGAGCTTCATAGGGTGCCATCCCTATGCTTGAATGAACACTATTGTTGTAGGTGAACTCTATCAATGGTAGAACTTCATCCCAACTTCCAGTCTGTTCTATAGCGCAAGCCCTGAGCAAATCCTCCAACGATTGGATCCTTCTTTCTGATTGTCCATCAGTATGTGGATGGTAAGCAGAACTCAATCGTAGCTTTGTCCCCAATGCTTTTTGTAAACTTTGCAAAAACTTGGAAATAAACCTTGGATCCCTGTCAGAAACAATACTGGTAGGTACACAATGTAGTCTAACAATCTCACCAATGTACGGCTGGGTCAACCTCTCCATATTGTATCTTATGTTGATCGGCAGGAAGTGTGTTGACTTCGTGAGTCAATCAATGATTACCCATATCGAGTCATAACCTGTTCGGGTCTTCAGCAATCCAACCACGAAATCCATCGCAATGCTATCCCACTTCCATTCGGGAATAAATAGAGGTTGCAACAGTCCTGACAGTCTTTGATGTTCAACCTTCGCCTTTTGGAAAACCAGACAAGAAGACACACATCTGGTAATATCGCTCTTCATTCCATGCCACCAAAATAACTTCTTCATGTCTAGGTACATTTTAGTTATTCTCGGGTGCATATTCAACTTGCTCGTATGAGCGTGCTCAAGAAGATACTTCCTTAGCTCTTGATCTCTAGGTATACAAACCCTACCTCGGAACCTCAGAATTCCATTTGTTCCTTCCTCGAATGTTGTCGTGTTGCCCTGCCTCATCAGTTCTCTTTCCTCTTGTAAGAACTTATCATTCTTCTGCTTTTCCTAGATGTTTTCCATTAGTTTGCTTGAGATAGTAACCATATTCATGTGAATTTTTCTCGGTTCTAATTCCACAAAAGACCATACATCCCTGAACTGCTCTATCAGATCTTTTTCCTTAATCATCATGGCTGATATACTGAGCATCTTCCTACTCAATGCGTCTGCCACGACGTTTGCCTTTTTAGGGTGATACAGAAGTTAGAAATCATAATCCTTTAGAAATTCCAACCACCTGCGCTGTCTCATATTCAACTCCTTTTGATCATATAAGTACTTCAAGCTCTTATAATTACTGAAGATGTTGAACATCGCTCCATACAGGAAGAGTCTCCATATCTTCAATGCAAAAACTACAGCTGCTAACTCCAAGTTATGTGTTGGGTAGTTCTTCTCATGCACTAGCAACTGTCTCGAAGAATAAGCCACCATTTTCCCATTCTGCATAAGCATAGCTCCTAAACCTTGATATGAAGCATCACAGTACACTTCGAACTGTTCATCCAGATCAGGTAGAACTAACACTGGTGAAGTAGTTAGTCGTCTCTTCAATTCTTGGAAACCTTCTTCGCAAGCATCCGTCCATTCAAAAGCTTGATTCTTTCTTGTGAGTTGTGTGAGAGGTCCTGCTATCATAGAGAATCCTTCAATGAATCTCCGATAGTATCCAGCCAATCCCACAAAGTTTTGGATTTCTGTCACTGTCTTCGGCCGTTCCCATTGTAGAACCGCCTCTACTTTCAACGGATCCACTGCAATCCCTTCCTTCGAGATCACATGGCCCAAAAACTTGACCTCATCTAGCCAAAATTCACACTTTGACAATTTGGCATACAGCTTCCTCTCCTTCAGAATCTGGAGAACTATACTGAGGTGTTCAGCATGATCCTCCTGATTTTGAAAGTAGATCAGGATGTCATCAATGAAGACAACAATGAATCTGTCCAAGTAAGGACGAAAAATCCAGTTCATGTAGTCCATGAAGATAGAATGTGCATTCGTTACGCCAAACGACATCACAAGATATTCGTAATGACTGTATCGGGTACGAAAAGTCATCTTGGGAATGTCCTCCGCGTTCACTCGAATCTGATGATAACCCAATCGCAGATCGATCATAGAGAACAATGCTGCTCCCTTCAGTTGATCCATTAAGTCATCTATCCTCAGAAGTGGATACTTGTTCTTAATTGTGACTTTGTTTAGCTGGCGATAATCCACACACAATTGTAAAGTACCATCCTTCTTTTGGACTAGCAACACTGGTGCTCCCCAGGGCGACACACTGGGTCTAACGAACTGCTTTTCCAAAAGCTCTTCCAACTGTTTCTTAAGCTCTGCTAACTCTTATGGTGACATTCTGTAAGGTGCTATAGACACTGGACCAATTCCAGGTACCAGTCAATCGCGAACTCTATCTCCCGCTTCGGTGGTAAACCAGGTACATCATCAGGAAAGACTTTAGGAAACTCACTAACTACTTGCGTTCACGTCAACCTCGCTCTCGACCTTCAAGGAAGATAATAGCATGTATCCTTGAGCTCTTTCTTTCAAGAAAGCTCGAACTTGGTTGGCCGTTAAAAATCTAGAATCCTCATCTATGGGAAAAACTATAGTTTTATTAGAGCAATCCAAAAGGATATGGTTAGAAGACAACCAATCCATTCCTAAAATTACATCTAATTGGGAAAGGGGTAAACAGATCAAATCAACAGAAAAGATTCGACCCTCAACAATCAATGGGCAATTTAAATAGACTTTGGTGGTAACAACAGGCTTATCAGTGAGAATAGAAACAGTTAAGTCAAATGGTAAGGAAGACACAGGTAAACTAAGTCGTCGCACACAGTCATATGAAATGAAAGAGTGGGTTGCCCCAGAGTCATATAATACAGTTAAAAGATTACCTCATATGACACTTGCTCCCTGTATCAGATCTTTGGATTTGGAGGCTTCTTCCCCACTCATGGTATAGACTCGGCCCCCTGCCTGCGGCTTTGTAGCTTGTGCGGCATTGACTGAAGGCTCAACCTTTGCTTGGTTGCAATCTCTGGAGACATGTCCAGGCTTCCTACATCGGAAACATATAATCCCCTTGATGGTGCAGTCTCTAGCTGTGTGATCTTTCCCGCACTTCAAGCATCTAGAAGGAAATGCCACACTCTGCCCCGTTCGGTTCCCTCCAAAACCTCCACTAGAACCTACACCTGACGTCTGCTGTCAGTTTACCGGTGGTCTTGAATAAGGCTTCTTTTGGAAGCAGTTTGGGTTGTTGCCGCCTCCTCTTTGGAACCTGGTAGGTCCAAAGTTTCAGTTTCTCGAGTCTCGAGCTTGATCTAGAGCTTCCACTTGGCAACATGTATCTAACAGCTCTGAAAGTTGGTTGATTTTCAGGGTGAAAACTGCTCTCTTCACCTCATGCCTCAGTTCTTCTTCAAACTTACGACATTTCCACACCTCGTCTGGATGGTGTTGGAAATACGTTGAAAACTTGGATAAGCTTTCAAACTTTGCGGCGTATTCACTGACGGACAAGTTTCCTTGTCTTAAGCTGATGAACTCCATTTCCTTCGCATGTCTGGAGCTCGCTGGGAAATATTTGTCCAAGAACTTGTTCTTGAATACCTCCTAATTGATGGCGCGACCTTCATCTTCTAGCTCTCTGTGCTCCATTCCACCAGTCTTCAGTGTCACCAATTAGCATAAAGGCGGCGTTAGTCACCTTCTTATCATTGGCACAGTTCATGTCTCGGAAGATTTTCTCTAGCTCCTTGATCCATAAACTAGCTTTTTTCGGATCAAATTCTCCCTTGAATTGAGGAGGGTTATGGCGATGGAACTCCGCCAAATTTTGCACATTAGTCGTTGCTCTGAGCTGTTGAGCAGTTTTTTCTTGCTATTGAGCAGCTCTCTCCTTCTGTTGCACAATGACTTCTGCCATTCGCTGCATTGCCTCTATCGCTACTGCCATATCTCTGCCTCGTGGCATATCATTCTTTCAAGCAATACTAATTGAAACACACAATGAAGAATTAGATGTATCCCTTTGGAATACCAATCACAGAGAATTACATAGTACACACAAGACAGACCTAACCACAAAGACCCAAAGAAAACATAAACCGGGGGTCTGATACCAACTTAATGTAACGCCCTTTTTTGGGAGGGAACGTCACATTGTCAAATAGAATTTGTGGAAAATAAAAGTATAAGTTAAGACCTGGTTCATTGTATGAATATAAATTTGCTTGGTTGTAAACATGTGATTAAATTAGCAAGTATTTTTTTTTGTTATAATTAATAAAATATAGTGACAAAACATAATCACGAGAAAGAGTAAGATAAAAGTAAAGCATACATCAAATCAACATATATGTATAATGATATATCATTATATTAAACTTGTTTGGTTATAGCGCCTGATATACAAAATGTAAAATTATATACGCCCAAAGAGATCATAGATATACAACCCACCAAAATAATGAAACATCAGGCCCCCAAAATAAACACTGATAGCCATTAGTAGCTATCGACAGTATCAGCCCCTAAGAGGAAAAGGAACCGTGTCCGGATCCTCCTCAGGTTCCTCCTCAGGGTCTTCCTCATCAGAGGAAACCCTCATTGGAGCCATCGAATTACGGGCCGAGGCTCGAGTAGTGGAGAGGAAAGAATTCTCCTATGGAGTGTAGCAACGATCACCCCATATCTCCCTAATGGGCAAGTAAAACTCTAAACGTAAACTGACACTGTAGGTGAAGATGGGCAAATCATAACGCCCCCAAGCCAATGACACGAACACGTCTCCCATGTAGACACAGCGATCCAAGTTGAAGTTAATATGCTAACAGTCTGGACCTCCAAGGAATGTCAGACGCATGTATCACAAAAATTCCTGTAGGCGGACCGTCACGAATAACAACAAGTACTAGTCGTAGTCAGGCCAGAAACCTAAAAACTCATGGATTTTGCCCCCGTCGCCGACGTCTTTGATGGGACATAAATACAGACAGAGATAATAGAAATATAGGAAAGAGGAAAGACATCCTACCATCATTACCAATTATGGTAGCAAGAAACAAAACGGCATAAGGCGCCCATATAGCATTTCAAAAGTAATAATGATAAGCATTAAATAATAGTAATTAAACAATTAAGCAGTTCCAGATAATTATACACCAGTAAAGTAACAGTTCCAATTATCATAAGAGTTAAATTCCAGATAATATATGGACTCACTATGCACATGCATACAACATCAAAATCCTACTCCATGGAGCTAGACACAAACAGTCGGAGAGAAAGATCAAGAGACATGTCTGCAACTCGGCTGCCACGGCCAAAGTGCTATAACTCATCAATTTATCCACGTGCACATCAAGGCATTGTACATACATTCTTCACTAGATCGCGATATAGGACAGTGTCTTGGTCCGAATTGTCGGTGCATTTGCATCGGTCTGCCCCACGAACAGAAGATATATCAATTGTCTATAGCGAGGTACCCACACCCCGACGCCCCTAAGGTCAACAGTATGACCTACACTAGTTTACTCGCACCCACACTAAGGTGTGTTCAATTTCCTAGGTAACATGACCTTAACAACAGTCCAACGGACTTTCACAATGCATGATGACTCAATGCATATAAAGTGTATATTCATCAATAACATACTTTCAATAACATGGCACAAGTTAGCTAAGGTAAACATCATCATATTCTTGGTCCCACACATGGACTCACATTAAATGGTCTAAAGTCCTCCAATTGTACATTACACTTTTGGTACATTATAGAATTATTTAGTACTCTCACTTACCCTCATGTTCTTACTTTAATTGAAAATCATTCTAAGTCTTTTCGGTAAAGCTCTATTCTTGGTTCTTTCCATTTTATGAAATCCTAAGTAAATCCTAATTGTCCAAATTAGTTAAGTTCCACTTCAAGGTAATGTTTCTTATGAAATTCTTTTCATTATTAGGTTCCTTACTTTAAACTTAGTCATATTTACCTAGAGAATTATTTCTAAGGTTTTTACCAAGTCTTATACTTCCTTATTAGTTCCTTAGCTACAAAGATGTTCTTTAGGCCATCCAATTGATTCCTTTCCATCACATTATTAACAACTTAATCTCTTAATTAATTAAATGCCAATGTTACATAAAGTTACATAATTTATTCTCATTTAGCCTTAGAGGCCGTGGGCCTCTCTATGATTAGGGGTTCTAATTTTCATCCTTTTTATTATGTGTTATTCTCTTGATTGATCATGTCTTCATCTTGTTATAATTTTTTAATAAGAACCCCCACTTTTAGGGTTCAAGGCCGTGAGCTTCATGGAAGAGGGCAAAGTCATATTTGCTTCCATTTAAGTTTCCAATCCATCCAAACACATAAATATACATATTCAACCAACCAAATAACTTAAACAAATTTAGAATAACACATAGTCATAAAAGTCATACAACAAAGAATAGCCCTAAATAGGGTTTCTCACAACCAATCACAAAATAAGGTTCCTTACTACTAATAGAGGTCGAGGAGGAGTATCTTCCTCTTACCTAGAGAAGAAAACAAGCAATGGAACTCCCCTTAAAGCTCCTTGAAATTTCGGATTCACACCACCACAAACCCTAGAAATTTCAACATCATCAAACCAATGCCAAAGCTTAAAAAATAAGAAATAAATGGTCACAAGGAAGACCTTAAAATGAAAATGGAAGAAGAGTTAGAAGAAAACAAGAATATCACCCAAAAGTTCCAAGCTTGAAGCTTGAAGAAGAAGATGGTAAAGATGTAGCCTTTTTAAGAAATCACCAACTAGAGATGTGTTTAGATGATGAAGGAGATTAAGAAAATGTGGTTGGTTAGAAATTTTGTGATCATAGGTGGGTTGGGAGTGTGGTGGCCGTGGGTTTTCTAGAGAGAAGGAGGAGAGAATTTCTTTTGAGAGAAAAAGATGAAGCTTAGAGAGAGAAGTGGATAGTAAAGTGAATGAACTTTTAGGGTTTCTTTTGAAATTAGAATAGGTTAATTAATTAGGAGAAGCACAAATTTTTGGCTCCAAAATAGGTGCAGCTGCCGTGTGGGGAGAAAGAGGAGAGAGAGAGGAGATTAGCTTCCTTGAGAAGCTTGGGAGCTTTTCTAATAAAGAAGATGTGATTAGACATAAAGGAGATTACCTTTGGATAAGATAAAGTAATTAAAATAATGAGGTGATTACGATTTTACTACAAGTTATTACCCAATGGATAATTGTTGCAGTACACAAGCTAGTAATAATTATCCATCGAATAATAGAGCGTATTGCAAAATTTTATTTAACAGTACAAACAAAGATTTTATTTATCAGATAAACTTCAAGAAATGTAAATCTCGTAAACTATGCCCGACCTCGAGTTTAGTAAGACCCTCCATCGACGCTTTCACAATTCAAAGTTTACCAGCCTTAGGGAAAACATTTCGTTTTCCTGGCTCTGCTGAGCACGCACGCAAAATGAGGAATATACTAAAATATTCAACATTTCCAAAAAAATCCAAAAAAATTCACAAAAATCACAAATATTGAAAAATGACTATTTATCACAAAACAAATAATTTTTGGAGTGTTTCACTAACCCTGCTCAGTGTGCACAGAAAATGAGGAATATATTAAAATATTTAACATTTCTGGAAAAATCCACTAAAATTTTCAAAAATCATAAATATTATAAAATGATGATTTATGATGAAAAAAATAATTTTCAGTGTGTTACACTCATCTCTGTTTTTGTGTTTAGCTCCATGAAGTAGGAATTGGTCAGCATACACATCGTGCATATGCATAGTCAGCATATCTGTCATTGTGGCATGATTCATACATATACATATATGTCTTGATGTATATTACTGAGTTACTTATCAGTATTGACATGATTATGTAGTTGCTCTATAATAATCATGTATTGACATAATTATGTTTATTATTCTATGAATATTTTGTAATGATATGATTATATATGCTATTATTTGATGTTGTTGTGTGTGAAAGGAATCATTGTCTTTTGTTGTGTTTCTTACTTCCTAATGGTATTGATGTAGGGGATCTCACCTCTTTCATCGTATTTTCTGTCTGCTTCTATCTTATTCTTATGTCTGTAAAGACTACGTTAGCGGTAAGGCAAGATCTGTGAGGTTTCATTTGGCTGCAGTTTTGCGAGGGTAGTGAAGCATGGAGTGTTCAGTGGGACACAAGGTGCATTTAGTATGACGTAGATGTCACTTGGCTTTGGAGCAAGGCTCGGCACGACACTGCTACTTTACGGTGGATGTAGCTATTCACTTGGAGTTCTGCATGTCTTCTGGAGAGCTTCCTTGAGGGAGGACTTTGTGGAGTCTACTGTTTGGACTTCCATCTGTGGTGACACATCCCGACTGGGGGCCTTGTCTATTAGGGATTCCGTAGGGGATCTAGATGAAGATCGGGCGTAAGACCCTGTTCTTCAGGTGTTGGGACTTGGACTAGTTTCAGTTTTATTACAGTAGTCATATATGTGTATGTTTACTATTTGGAATACTTGAGTTTTATACTTTTGGAATATGAGATAATGTACTTAAGGATGCAATGAACTTCATCTTATGAAAAGGTGTTTTCTAGTTCTTATGCCTTATGTCTTTATTATTGGATAAGTCGATGTTATTCGTTGAAAAGAGATTTGAAAACTCATGTTGTATGGTGTCAACCTTTTATAACTTGTGTAAAGTTTGGTTTTTGAAAAAGGGTTGGTATTAAATGTAATGCCCTTTGGAGGTGGTGTTGCATTAGATGGTATCAGAGCAGTTCATCCATTTGAGACCGGGTATGGACTGACTATGCTTAGGCGGGTAGGAATTTCTGTGTATGTGTTATGCATTTCCTTGTCTCTTGTTTGAGATGTTAAAAGAAGATTACATGAGTTACTATAGATTGGATGTTAGTAGTTACTGTTACATAGTAACATGATATTGAGGACTTGCTAACTCAATATGTAATGTTCTGTGTGGACAGGAAACTATGACTTCAACTAGGCTAACTAGGAGGGATTGGAGTTCTTCTAGTGAGAGTCCAGTGGGATGACTAAACTCATGCCGAATTTTTTATACCTATACCTTTGGAGTGGTACTTCTAGTGTAAGTAAAGTCCAAGTCCAAGTCTTTTGGGTTTATGGGTAGGCTTATCTTATTTGTGTTGTGTGTTTCTATAAAGCTAAATTCAGAGATGTATTGTTTGGTCTCTAAAAGGGGACAATATTGTTTGGAATGGATACCTCTTGTTTCCATTGTGTTTGATTTGTCTGTTTTCGAAGGAAAGACAATGGCTCGCGGTAGATGTATGTGTGGGAATGTAGATCGCAGCAACGAAGGGATGCCTCCGACTATGGAAGCAATGCAAGGAATGGCTGAAGCAACAGTACAACAGAATCAGAGGATCGTGCAGCAGCATGAATTGATAACTGAAGCTCAGATTTTGTTAGAGTTGAATAAATCTCAAGATATAGGTGTGTTTGGATGTATATCTTTGAAGACTTATTTTGATGATAACAAATGTGAAGACTAAATGAAGATGATAAATAGACCAAGTCCAAGTTTATATTTGATTAGCATTAGAACTTAGGTTCTGTTGTACAGAGCTCACTTTGATATCTCTTTGTTTTTGAAAGAAAAGAAAAAACTGGTTTTGAAACAAACTCAGTGTCTTTGAATTACCTTTTTCCAAAATAGTTTTTGCATTGATTTATTCGAATAGAGCATAGTCTATTCGAATAAACACCTTCACGAGGGTCTGTTTTTAAAAGGTGCTATTCGAATAACTATCCTGTTATTCGAATAAATGGGTTTTTCAAAACTATGTTTTTAAGTGAGTTATTTGAATAACTCAAACGTTATTCGAATAAACATTTTCTGTCTAAACTTCTTTTAACAACTTTATTCGAATATTTCAGCTGCTATTCGAATAACCTATTCATTTTTAGAACTCTAGTTTTAACAGAGTTATTCGAATAACACATTAGTTATTCGAGTAACCCATATCAGATGGCCTTTCACGTTGGTTTTTCAGAAATAGTGTTATTCGAATAAATGTTCTTCTATTCGAATAAACACAGAGCTTACGTTCACGTATATAGAAACAGACAGGTTTTCAAATTGGTTTTAAATGCTTTTAATTATACCCAAACGGCTATCTCCGTGTTTTTCCCTATAAATAGGAACCTTTGGTCACGAATAGTTCTGCCCATAACTCTAAATTATTTTTTGCTTGCTCTAATCTGTGAAAATTATTTTCTACGCTCTTTTTGATTAAAAACTTTGAGATATTTCTGTGAGAGCTCCATTAGCACTTCAATTTATATTACTTACTCTGAGTGAGAGTTTCTTTTCATCTATTTTTTCTGTTATTCTGTATCGAGGGTGAGGCATCCATCAAGGTTTGTATAAGGGTGAGGTATCCCTGCAGGCTGAGGCTTTAGCACAAGGGTAGAGTTTCCCTGTGTGTGAAAAGTGTTCTTTTGTGTAACGGTAGCAAATACCTATTGAAGCTTGTTTACTTAGTGAAAAATCTCGGCATTCGAGGACTAGACGTAGACCACAAGTGGGTTAGTGGTCGAACCAGGATAAATACTGTGCCTGCTTCTCTCTTCTTAATCTCTTTATTTTATGCAATTTTAATTTACTGTATATTTATTTTTTGCTGCTCTTTATTGTTTCTTTTCTTCTTCTCGTTCCTTCTGTGCATTTATTTATTAAGTTTTTAATATTTATTTTTGATAAAAAGAAGTTTTTCGAAAAAGTTTTATACTCAATTCACCCCCCTCTTGAGTACTGGAAGCCACTTGGTAACAAGTGGTATCAGAACTAGACTCTTGTATAAAGAGCTTAGCAGTTTCAAGATAATATAGCTTCTTCAAATGGTTTTTCAGAAGGATCTTCCATAAACCGATCACTCTTTTTCAATGGGGATGGTTACGCATATTGGAAGGAAAGAATGAAAATCTTCATCGAAGCTATTGATCTAGATGTATGGGATGC
The DNA here is from genome assembly GCA_029884595.1 of Ormosia semicastrata. Classification (NCBI taxonomy): domain Eukaryota; kingdom Viridiplantae; phylum Streptophyta; class Magnoliopsida; order Fabales; family Fabaceae; genus Ormosia; species Ormosia semicastrata. The sequence goes on from JAQQTO010000063.1 coordinate 102,356,624, forward strand.
TGTCAAAAATGGTGCTTTTATACCCACACATGAGGTCGATGGTGTAAGGACCGAAACACCACGAAATAAATGGTCTGATGAAGACAAAAGAAAAGTTCAATATAATTTAAAAGCCAAAAATATTATTACTACTGCTTTGGGATATGATGAGTTTTTTAGAATTTCAAATTGCAAACCTACTAAAGAAATGTGGAACACTTTGCAAGTTACTCATGAGGGTACTAGTGAAATTAAGAGGTCCAGAATCAATTCTCTAACTCGTGAATATGAATTATTCAGAATGAACCAAGGAGAAAGCATTCAGGAAATGCAAAAGAGGTTCACCCACATAGTTAATCATCTTGCATCCTTACGCAAAAGTTTTTCTAATGAAGATTTGATTAACAAGGTTTTGAGATGTCTTAGCAGGATTTGGCAACCTAAGGTAATAGCTGTTTCAGAATTGAGGGATTTGTCCACAATGACTCTAGCTACCCTCTTTGGAAAACTTCATGAGCACGAACTGGAACTGAGCAGATTAAGTCAAAGTGAAGAAAACGATAAAAAGAAAAAGGGGATAGCGCTCAAAGCCACTTCCTCAACACTTGACAATGATGATGAAGAAAATAAAGAAAGCTCAGAAAACATTGAAGTAAGCGAAGAAAATCTTAGTCTGTTAGTTAAAAAGTTTGGTAAATTTCTCAAGAAAAAAGGAACGCAAAGAAAACCTCCCTTCCCTCCGAAAAAGACTCATTACAAAGGCGAAGGAGCTCCATCGACTGCAACTTGCTATGAATGTGGCAAACTTGGTCACATGAAAATGGAGTGCCCAGTTTACCAAAAGAAGAAGGAGAAATTTGAAAAGAAGCCCTTCAAGGAAAGAAAAGGAAGAAAAGCCTATATAGCATGGGATGAAAATGACATGGATTCAACTGACAGCTCAGACAGCGAGGAAGCTCAACTATGTCTCATGGCCAAAGGAGAAGAAGAAGAAAACGAAAATGAGGTAAGTTCAAATACTACTTTATTGCCTTCTTACGATAAGTTACAAGATGCTTTTGAAGAATTACATGAAGAATCTTTAAAACTCACAAAAATTATTTCTTCTTCTAAGAAAACAATTTCTTCTTTAGAAAATCAAATTCTTGTTTTAAATAAAGAAATAGAAGAATTGAAAGTTTAAAATGAAACTTTGGGAATCATTGATACATGCACAAATTATTCTTCACATGCTTCTACGTCTTCATCTTGTTCTTCATGTAATATGCTTGAAAAAGAAATTGAAGACTTAAAGAACACTCTTTCTAAATTCACCTTTGGAAGAGATAACTTAAACATTTTATTAGGAAGACAAAGAGTGGTTTTTCAAAAAGTCGAGATAGGTTATAACCCGAAAAATTAACAAAAACTCTATAAAAATTTCTTTGTGCATTCTAGTGTTTCAAGTAGTCCTTTTATTAAATGTTTTTACTGTGGTAGGAAAGGACATAGTGCTTCAACATGTAATGCAAAGAAAAACATAAATACAAAAATTGGAACAAAAATGGTTTGGGTTCCAGTGGGTACTATACCCAAAACTGACACATGAGGACCCAAAAAAGTTTGGGTACCAAAGGTTAAAAACTAAACATGTGTTGTAGGTGTGCTTGAAAGTCAAGAGTTTAGATTGGTATCTTGATAGCGACTGCTCCAAGCACATGATCGGGGATGATTCGAAATTCACGATGCTTATTCCCAAGAATCATGGACACGTTACTTATGGTGATAACAACAAAGGAAAAATTCTTGGAATCGGCAAAGTCGGTAATAACCCTAACTCCTCTATTGAAAATGTATTACTTGTTGAAGGCTTGAAATATAACTTACTTAGTATTAGCCAATTATGTGATAAAGGAAATAGGGTAATATTTGATTCAAATTGTTGCATAATTGAAGATAAAAATGATAAGCATGTTAAATTCATTGGTCATAGAGTAAACAACATCTATATGATTAGTCTTGATGATATATCTTCAAATGATGCGAAATGCCTTTTAAGTAAGAATGATGATTCATGGTTATTACATAGGAGAATTGCACACATTCACATGGATCACTTAAAGAAGTTGGTCTCTAAAGAACTAGTAATTGGACTACCCAAGCTTAGTTTTGTAAAAGATAAATTATGTGATGCATGTCAAAAGGGTAAACAAATAAAGGTCTCTTTTAAAGCAAAAAATATGGTTTCAACCATTAGACCTTTACAACTTTTGCACATGGATCTATTTGGACCTTCTAGAACTATGAGTTTTGGTGGAAATTACTATGCTTTAGTGATTGTGAATGATTTTTTTAGGTTTACATGGACTTTATTTCTTGCAAATAAAAATGATGCATTTCTAGCTTTTAAAAGACTTGCCAAAGTTATTCAAAATGAAAAAGGTTTTCAAATCTCTTCTATAAGAAGTGATCATGGTGGTAAATTTGAAAATAATGTTTTTGAAAATTACTGTGATGAACATGGCATTAATCATAATTTCTCTGCCCCTAGAACTCCGCAACAAAACGGAGTTGTAGAAAGGAAAAACCGTTCTTTAGAAGAAATGGCGAGAACTATGCTTAATGAGGCTGCTCTTCCTAAATACTTTTGGGCAGATGCTGTAAGTACAGCTTGTTATGTAATGAACAAGGCCCTTATAAGGCCTATTTTAAAGAAAACCCCATATGAGTTGTATAAGGGAAGAAAGCCAAATGTCTCACATTTTCATGTTTTTGGTTACAAATGTTTTGTTTTAAATAATGGAAAAGATAACTTAGGCAAGTTTGATGCTAAGTCTGATGAAGGTATATTTCTTGGTTATTTTAAATCATAGTAAAGCTTTTCATATATATAATAAAAGAACTATGACTATTGAAGAATCTATACATGTTGCATTTGATGAAACTGACCCAAATGGATCGAGAAAGGATCTTGTTATTGATGATGTTGCAGAAATCTTGGCGGAAACACATTTGGATAATAAAGAAAAAGAAATCAAGGAGCAAGAGGATAAACAAAGACAAGAAGATTCGCAAGCTTTGGAACTTCCCAAAGAATGGCGAACTTCAAAATATCATTCCCTTGATCAGATTATCGGTGATGTATCTAAAGGTGTAAGTACTCGTAATTCTCTTAGAAATGCTTATAACCACTTAGCGTTTGGTTCACAAATTGAACCTAAGGATTTAATTGAAGTTTTTGATGACGAACATTGGATCTTAGCTATGCATGAGGAATTAAATCAGTTTGAAAGAAATCAAGTTTGGGAATTAGTTGCTAGACCTAATAATCACCCCATAATTGGCACTAAATGGGTTTTTAGAAAATAAACTTGATGAAAATGGGTTAATAACTAGAAACAAAGCTAGATTGGTTGCTAAAGGGTATAATCAAGAAGAAGGAATAGATTATGAAGAAACCTATGCACCTGTAGCTAGATTAGAAGCTATTAGAATGTTACTTGCTTATGCTTGCATCATGGATTTCAAATTATATGAAATGGATGTCAAAAGTGCTTTTCTAAATGGTTTTATTCAAGAGGAGGTATTCTTTGAACAAACTCCAGGTTTTGAAAATCATGAACTACCCAACCATATTTTTAAACTTAAAAAGGCTTTGTATGGGTTAAAGCAAGCTCCTAGAGCTTGGTATGAAAGGTTAAGTAAGTTCCTTTTAGAAAATGGTTTTTCAAGAGGAAAAGTCAATACTACCCTTTTTATTAAAAATAAAAAGCATGATATTCTTCTTGTGCAAGTATATGTGGATGATATTATCTTTGTGCCACTAATGAATCCCTTTGCAAAGAATTTGCTAAGACAATGCAGAACGAATTTGAAATGTCAATGATGGGGGAGTTGAATTTCTTTCTCGGACTTCAAATCAAACAAACGAATGAAGGGATATTCATAAGTCAAACCAAATACTGCAAGGAATTGCTCAAGAGATTCGAAATGGAAAACGCTAAACACATGACCACTCCGATGGGCACTTATTGCTACTTGGACAAAGATGAAGGAGGTAAATCAGTAGAAATAACGAAATATAGAGGTATGATTGGATCTCTCCTTTATCTTACTGCTAGTAGGCCAGATATTATGTTTAGTGAATGCATGTGTGCTAGATATCAGGCAAATCCTAAGGAATCTCATTTAAGTGTTGTTAAACGAATAATGAAATACCTAGTAGGCACTTCACAAATGGGCTTGTGGTACCCTAAGGGTGCCTCTTGTAGCCTAATAGGCTATTCTGACTCTGATTTTGCTGGGTGCAAATTTGACAGGAAAAATACTAGTGAGGCATGCCACTTGCTTAGTAGTTCTTTAGTTTCTTGGCATAGCAAGAAACAAAATAGTGTGGCTTTGTCTACCACTAAGGCTGAATATGTTGCAGCCAGGAGTTGTTGTGCTCAAATCCTATGGATGAAGCAATAACTTTTAGACTACGGTCTTCAGCTTGATCACATCCCGATAAGATGTGATAACACTAGTGCAATAAATACCTCTAAGAATCCCATACTGCATTCCAGAACAAAGCATATAGAGATAAGACATCAATTTATTAGAGATCATGTACAAAAAGGGGACTGCATTCTTGAGTTTATTGAAACAACTAAGCAACTTGCAAATATTTTCACTAAACCCTTAGCAAAAGAAGCATTCTTTTATATTCGAGCAGAATTGGGCATAATTGATCAATCCAATATATAAATTGCATGTTTTATTGCTGAATATTATTACATGAATATATACTTTCAATTTCATGGACGTATGCTTCTCTGTGCTTCTTTGTTAGCTTTATTCAAATAAACAAGCTTTTATTCAGATAAACATCTTTACTGCTTGTTAAAAATGTGTTGAATATCAGCTTTATTCGAATAAAACATAGTTTATTCGAATAAACTGGCTCCTGTGCTAAAACCTGTTGGAATATCATCTCTGTCTATTCGAATAAATCCCTCCTTATTCGAATAACCAGAAGCCTTCATTTATCAGTTTTAATATCTACTCTCTGCTTATTCGAATAGACCTCAGGCTATTCGAATAGCCAGAACCTATTTTCATCAGTCTTGACTGATAGCCCTCAGTCTATTCGAATAACTCCTACAGTTATTCGAATAAACCCTGTCAGTTGGCCAAAAAGCTTGGCTTTCCCAGTTTATCTATTCGAATAGAACCCCCCTTATTCGAATAAACCCTAGCAGAAACACCTTTTCAACACCTTTCTGTTTCCTGCGCGCCTGCCCTTTCAGTTTTCAAGCAAGGTTTATTCGAATAAACCTCTGTTTATTCAAATAAACACGGGCCATCCTTTAAATAACCCATACGCGCCCAAATGTTTCCACTTTCTATTTTTCTCCTCTGCTCTTCACACCTCCATAGCCCCTGCGCTCTCAACCTTGTTTTTCTCTCTCTTTCTTTCTTCCACACCTTCTTCCACCATGGCCTCCTCCTCCAGCAAGCGCCCACGCACGAAGACTGCTCCATGCAACAATCCTCTTGATCTGAGAAGGCTTTCCTCCAATGAAGAGCACCGTGCCCGCTTCATTACGCACTTCTGGGAGCGTAACTTAGTCCAACCCAAGTACCTTGACCTCTCTTTCTTCTAGCAACATCGTGATTTTGACTTTCTGACCCTGCTGCAAAACCAGGGAGTTCTTCAGATTTGCTCTCACCGGGCCACTCTTTATCCAGCTCTGGTGAAGATGTTCTTCTGCAATATGGCTTTTGATGGCCAGAATTTTCTCTCCGAGGTCTGTGATCAGAACATTGTGATCACACCGTAGGACTGGCTGACCTTGTTCGGGCTGCAGTTCACTGGCGCCCTTGTTGAAGATGGTGACACCCATTTTCTTGAAGTTTTCAACAAGTTTCAGGCGATTGAGGACCTGCTAAAGCCTGGTCTAGCTTTGCCTGACAAGGGTCTCAAGGGTGGTATACTGAAAAGTCAAGATAGGCTTCTACATTACGCCTTTGCTCATATCTTGGCTCCCCGCGGTGGCAATTACGCCTACCTGAGCGAGGAAGACATCTTCATGCTTTGGTTTTTGAAGAATAGCCATCAGATCAACTAGCCTGTGTTTATCATGAGACACGTGATGAGGGCCAAGGGCAAGGAAAAATCAGACTTGCCTTATGGCATTCTCGTCACTACCTTGCTGAGCAAGTATCCTCAGGTCCTAGAGACTGAGCGAGCCATTGCTCTGACTCACCACAACGTCTTTGGCGCCCACACTTTACGCAAAATGAAGATGATCCAAACCGATGAAGGCTGGGTGTACCCAGATGAGGTTGCTGAGGATGAGCTTGACCTTGCAGACGCTCCTGCTGCCCCCGCTGATATACCTGCTGCTGCTCCTGCTCCTGTCACCTTAGAACAGATCATAGCCACCTTGCATGATAACAGAGCTTATATGGAACATACCTTCTCTATTCTTTTCGATAGAATAGAAGGTGTTGAACGTGAGGTTGCTGCCCTCCGATATGCTTCACCTGCTCCTGCACCAGCTTCTTCACCACCACCTCCGGATACTTATTTCTAGGAACTTTAGTTCTTAGGATATCTGTTTTTGCCTTCATGTTATTTACTTCTGGCTTTTGTAATTGGATCCTTTTTGATTAATGCATAAATAAAATTTCTTGTTGATCTATTGATATGAGTATGCTTCCTTTTATGCACTTTTACTTAGTTATATGTTTATGGGACTTACTCCTCCTTTTTGCTCATGACAAAAGGGGGAGAAAAATTTGATTATTTGAATGTAATTGAGAAAAGACAGGTAAATTTAAAATGAGATTGGATTCAAATTGAAAGGGGGAGCTACACACAGATCTGATATACATTACCTCTCATAATTAAAGAGGGGGAGTAAGCTTTTATACCTCTTAGTGAATTCCAATTATATGCACTAACTCTTTTCTCGTTGATAGTTTGTCATCATCAAAAAAGGGGAGAATGTGTTTGGATGTATATCTTTGAAGACTTGTTTTGATGATAACAAATGTGAAGACTAAATGAAGATGATAAATAGACCAAGTCCAAGTTTATATTTGATTAGCATTAGGACTTAGTTCTGTTGTACAGAGCTCACTTTGATATCTCTTTGTTTTTGAAAGAAAAGATAAAATTGGTTTTGAAACAAACTCAGTGTCTTTGAATTACCTTTTTCCAAAATAGTTTTTGCATTGATTTATTCGAATAGAGCATAGTCTATTCGAATAAACACCTTCACGAGGGTCTGTTTTTAAAAGGTGCTATTCGAATAACTATCCTGTTATTCGAATAAATGGGTTTTTCAGAACTATGTTTTTAAGTGAGTTATTCGAATAACTCAAACGTTATTCGAATAAACCTTTTCTGTCTGAACTTCTTTTAACAACTTTATTCGAATATTTCAGCTGCTATTCGAATAACCTATTTATTTTTAGAACTCTGGTTTTAACAGAGTTATTCGAATAACACATTGGTTATTCGAATAACCCATATCAGATGGCCTTTCACGTTGGTTTTTCAGAAATAGTGTTATTCGAATAAACGTTCTTCTATTCGAATAAACACGGAGCTTACGTTCACGTATATGGAAACAGACAGGTTTTCAAATTGGTTTTAAATGCTTTTAATTATACCCAATCGGCTATCTCCATGTTTTTCCCTATAAATAGGAACCTTTGGTCATGAATAGTTCTGCCCATAACTCTAAATTATTTTCTGCTTGCTCTAATCTGTGAAAATTATTTTCTACGCTCTTTTTGATTAAAAACTTTGAGATATTTCTGTGAGAGCTCCATTAGCACTTCAATTTGTATTACTTACTTTGAGTGAGAGTTTCTTTTCATCTATTTTTTCTGTTATTCTGTATCGAGGGTGAGGCATCCCTCAAGGTTTGTATAAGGGTGAGGTATCCCTGCAGGCTGAGACTTTAGCACAAGGGTAGAGTTTCCCTGTGTATGAAAAGTGCTCTTTTGTGTAATGGTAGTAAGCACCTATTGAAGCTTGTTTACTTAGTGAAAAATCTCGGCATTCGAGGACTGGATGTAGACCACAAGTGGGTTAGTGGTTGAACTAGGATAAATATTGTGCCTGCTTTTATCTTCTTAATCTCTTTATTTTATGTAATTTTAATTTACTACATATTTATTTTTCGCTGCTCTTTATTGTTTCTTTTCTTCTTCTCGTTCCTTCTGTGCATTTATTTATTAAGTTTTTAATATTTGTTTTTGATAAAAAGAGGTTTTTCGAAAAAGTTTTATACTCAATTCACCCCCCTCTTGAGTACTGGAAGCCACTTGGTAACAATGGGACCACATGACGTTGGATCATATTAGTTTCAAAAGAGGAGAAATCGTAAAGTCAAGCAATTTCAGCAAAAATCGTATTCGCGACCACCAGGAAATCAACGACAACAAAAATCATATGGAGGTAGTACTAGTGGTAGCAGACCCAGTCAGCCCGTGACACTTTTACTGACATGTAAGAAGTATGTGAAACATCATGCAACGAGAGATTGTACGATCAAGGGGATAGTTTGTTTCAAGTACGGAAAGTTAGGACATGTGGCTAGGAACTGTATGTCGCAAGGGATTCTGTTAGTGATGTACATACTTCAAAATCTCGCGAAGAAGGAAGAATCAATTTCCCAAGTGGAGTGAAAGCATCCCATACTGAAGACCTAAACGAGGGAGATTTTGCCACAGGAGATGACCCTTTGATTTTACTGTATAATTCTGGGGGTAACCCATTTCTTTATGGCATATAACTGTACAAATCAATTAAAGTCATCTGTGTCCTTGTTGTCTTTTGATCAGATTATTTCTACTTCTACTACAAAGACCTGTTGTTGATAGCTAAGTTGTTTAAAATTATCCTATGACCTGTTGGAGACTGAATCTTTTCTGTTAATTTGATTTGTTTATCTTTTTCATAAATTTGAGGTGATCTTGAAAAGGGATTGGTTATCTTCCAACCGCATCCTGTTAAATTGTTCCAATAAGACTTTAGTGTTTCCTGAGACAGAGATTCCTGGATTTGAATCCATAAAGCTCGTTCCTAAATTTTATTGGACCGTACCGAATCCTTCATCAGATAAGTCTGATGGTATACCAAATAGCTTTATTACTATTCTCTCTAACCTTCCTAATATTTTTCCATGCATCTCAATTGAGAAAATATGTTCCTGATCCAAACCATGTTTTGGTGTCAAATACAGTACAATTAGAAAAAGGACCTAATCTATGAGACACTTTCTGTTGAAATCGAGGATAGGTGGTTTAATGAATCAACTAAAGGAAGTCGTTGTTTTCTTTAAGACCAGTTTGTATTCTGGTTATCATCAAGTTTGTTTAGAGGTAGAACATGTTTTCAAGATAGCCTTTCGGACGCGTTATGGGCACTATGAGTATTTAGTAATGTCGTTCCGTGCAACAAACACTTCGGTAGCATTCATCAATCACGCGAATAGGATCTTTCTTCCCTATTGAGACAAATTTGTCGTTATCCTTGTTAACGACTGATGTGTGTGAAACAATATCATATTTTGTTCTTGTTTTGTATGTATTTTTACACATTTTAGGCATTTTAGTTTCCTTTTAATTTGTTTTTCTTTTAGTTAGGATAACTGCGGTATTTGTGGTGTTTTTGTGTAGGATTGGTGCTAGATTGGCTTAGAAATGGATGGAAAGCTTGCATAATTGAAGTTGGAGCTTTACGGATAACAAATTGGGGCAAAAAGATCACTCCAGAAGCATCCACAGCCTGCCTGTGGAATTTTCCATGGCCATGGATCGAGCTGCTGCATGAAGAAGCAAAAGTGGTTTTCCAGAGAATTCCATGGCCTGGCCGTGGAATTTTCCACGGCCGTGGAATTCAACCAGAGAGATCCACGGCCTGCTCGTGGAATTTCCCACGACCGTAGATCGCAGTCCGAGTCAGTTTTTAAGTTTCATTTTTATTTCTTTTGATGGGCTGGGATGAGTTGAAACCCTAAGGGTATATATAGATGCTCTAAATGTAATATGAGAGTTCCAATTTCAGTTTGAAGGAGGCACGTTTGGAGGCTCTAGATCTTCATTTTCCTCCTCTCTTCTCCCTATGTTACGGGTTTAGATGTTCTTTATTTTGTTTTCTTGTTTCTTCTTCTCTATGTCTGAGTAGTTCTTTTTGCTTCTAGGATTGGGCAATGCCCTTTGATACATTGATGATGATTAATTGATTTGGTTTACCCCTCTTATTAATCTTGAATGTTCTTTGATTCATTCCTTATTGCGCTTATTCATGTGAATTTGCTGGCCACATATTTGTATCTCATAGATATCTAGAGACGTATTGAGAGGTGAACCTAGGTGTTGGAACCATAAGAATTGAACTTAAGGTCTAAATCACAAGAGTAGGTTTAGTCTTTCGAGGATTTAATGAATTACCATAAAGCGTAATTGGTTCAATTTAAATTTAATTACCACAAGAGTAGAAATTGATTTAATTGGGCACAATTCTTGTCTCTTGAGAAAGAACATTAACTAATTTAGGGTAATTCACCTTCAATTGAATTTTAATTTTAATAAAAAGATTGTTAATTAGGATTTGTCTTGTATCATTGTGGTTACCCCCAATCCTGGAAGCTTTCTTAAATTTGAAAACATTTCTTAACAACTTACTATTTTTGTTCTCAATTTTACACTCTAATATTTATTTATTTAATTGCTTGGTTACTACATTCTTATCTCTCAACAATTTTATCCCATTTGTTTAATTTAATTAATTAATTAATTGGTATTCATAGACACAGTCCTTGTGGATTCGATCTTTTATTACTTGACAACGAAACCATACACTTGCGAATTTCACACACCAAGTTTTTGGCGCCGTTACTGGGGATATCAATTTATTTTTTAATTTAATTATTTTGAACCTTTTTCTTTTTATCATATTCTTACTTTCTTATTTTCTCTTTGACTCTCTGCAGGTAATTTCTCTTGTTTATGCAAAGTACTAGACGTTTTAGGACTCAGCAAATCCTGAAATTGAAAGAACTTTTCATAGAAGGAGAAGACAACAAGGGCAAAGAGTGAAAGAAATACCTGAACCAATGCTTGTCATGGCTGAATCTGAGGATAATAAGAGTATACAGCCCCTAATGCTCGGGGTTTACGATCTGGAATTGCTCGGCTAAACATTGAAGCTAGACACTTCACCATACCACCTGCTTTACTCCCTATGATAAGGCAGAACTAGTTTGAGGATTGCCATCAGAGGATCCGAATGATCATGTAGATATGTTCTTGAAGTTCTGTGAGACCCTCAAGATTGAAGGCACCTCTATTGATGTTATTTGCCTTCGCCTATTTCCGTTATCACTGAGAGATAGAGCTAGAGCTTGGTTGAAGTCTGTGCCCGCTGAAACAATCACTACTTAGGACCAATTGGAGCAAGCTTTCTTAGACAAATTCTTCCCACCTTCTAAGACTGGTCATCTTAGGACCCAAATCATAAGCTTCGTTCAAAAAGATGGAGAGTCATTGTCGGAAGCTTGGGACAGATATAAGGCTTTGCTGGAAGCCTGTTCGCATCATGGGTTAGAGAAATGGTTAATCGTCCACACCTTCTACAATGGTCTAGAATATTCTTCGAAGGTGTCTCTTGACTCCGCAGCTGGTGGAGCCTTGATGAACAGAAGGTTAACAGAAGCTTATGAGATCATTGAGAGTGTTGCTGCAAATCATCACCAATGGGCAAATGAAAGAGGTCATAACCCGAGGAAACTCTTGGGAGGTAAGTTTGAGGAAGACGGTGTTGATTTGATTATGTCAAAATTTGATTTTTTGAATAAATGTTTTGACATGCTTGAAAAAGATCATGTTAATGCCATAGGTGCTTCTAATAATTTTTGTGAGATTTGTGGAGCACATGGGCACATAGGTGCCGAATGCCAAGTTGGAATTGGCTCCTCACAAGGTGCACCAGTGGAACAAGTGGAATCATGCCACAATTTTCATGACTTCAACTAAAAGGGGAGGAATGATCCATATTCTCAAACTTACAACCCTAGTTGGAGGTCACATCCTAACTTTTCCTACCCGAATAATCAATACCAAGCCGGGCAAGGTAATGCTAAACCCTCTTTTGGACTCCAACAGGTACAAAAATCTAGACTTGAGTCTCTTCTTAAGAATTTTGTTGAGAGTCAATCTAAGCAAAATGAGGAGTTTAGGCAACATGGGCAAACTGTGACTGAGGCTATTAGAGAGTTGTCAGCTAAGGTTGACAATTTGGCTATTCATAATAAGATGTTGGAAACTCAGATTGCCCAATAAGTAGGCACTTCACAAAGGTAATAGGGTAAGTTTCCTAGTCAGCCTGAAATAAATCCACTAATAAACACTATAAGGCTGTGAGTTTAAGAAGTGAAAAGAAATTAGAGGATCCCAATGGTAAAGGGGAGAGTGACAAAGATGAGGGGAATGAGGAAAAAGAGACTAAGATATAACCTTTAAAAGAAGAGGAAACTAATGAGAAGGTGTCTAAGTATGTACCCCCTGAACCATACTAACCCCCAGTGCCCTTCCCTCAAAGATTGGCTAAGGCCAAGCTAGATAGGCAATTTAGAAAATTCCTAGAGGTCCTTAAGAAATTGTACATTAATGTACCCTTCACTGAGGGATTGCAACAAATGCCTACCTATGCTAAATTTCTTAAGGACATTTTGTCTAATAAGAGAAAGGTAGAGGATTATGAGATAGTAGCTTTAACTGAAGAGTGTAGTGCTTTAATTCAAAATAAATTACCTCCTAAGCTAAAAGATCTAGATAGATTCTCTATTCTTTGTTTGATTGGCAACACTAATTTTGATAAAGCTTTGTGTGATTTGGGAGCTAGTGTTAGTCTTATGCCCTTTTCTGTGTGTAAGAAGTTGGAGGTGGGTGAACTTAAACCCACAACTATCTCACTCCGATTGGCAGATCGATCTGTCAAGTACCTCGTAGGCATCTTGGAGGATATTCCTATTAAGATTGGTAAGTTTTACATATCAGTGGATTTTGTTGTGCTTGACATGGAAGCTAATGCTAAAATGCCAATCATACTTGGGCATCCATTCCTTGCCACTAGAAGGGCAATCATTGATGTTCACAAAGGGAAATTGACTTTGCGATTGAATGATGAGGAAGTAGATTTTAATGTTTTTAATTTTGAAAATAATTCTAATTCCTCAAATTCATGTAATCGCATAGATGCTACTAATATTGTGGATAGTGTTGTGATTTTAGGTGTACAGGAATCAGTGACTGATGTTATGCTAGAAAAGACCTTGCCCAATGGTACTACAAAATTTGAGAAGTCTAAGCCCTGCAAGAAAGGACCTAAGAAGTAGAATGACAAGTGTGTCGAGAAGCGTGAATTTAAACTTGGAGATAAAGTTCTTGTCAATAACTCGCTTCTACGTTTCTATCCTAGTAAATTATGGTCGAAACGGTTAGGACCATATGAGATTGTTCGAGTTTTATCGTACGGTATGCTTAAGGTGAAGAAAGAAGGCCATGAGCCTTTCATGATAAATTCCTAGAGAGTGAAACACTTTGAAGGAGTGAAGACTGAGCACTACTCCATTGACATCACCTGAGCACAGAAACCAGATCAAAGTCGAGCTAATGACTTTAAACAAGCACTTCTTGGAGGCAACCCAAGTTTCTTTGTTTTTTCCTTTTAATTTATTCTTTCTCTTTTGATTTTGTGTGTTGGATTGTTGGTTTGATCTTTATCTCATGGATCTTGTTTAGGTTTGACCCTTTTTGAAGCTCAAATTAGAAGGAGAGTGAAGTCAAAAAGTTTCACACCCAACCCATGGAAAATTTCATGGCCATGGATTGAACACCAGAAGATTTCTCACCACCGCAGTGAGTTCTTTTCTTTTATCCTTTCTCTAATTATAGATTTTTACATTGGGGATAATGTAAGTTCTAAGCTTGGGGGAGTATTTTCATTTTCATTTTCATATTCATTGTAGATTATTAGTTTAGATCATTAGTTTCATGCATTCTCATGTCTCATATTACATTACATATTCTTATTGCATTTTCATACCATCATATCTCTCGACTTTTTGGTTAAACTTTGCGCCCCTCTCTCTTGAGGATTTTGAGATGGTATTGATTTGGAACCTAATTTATTAATTCTTGTGGTAGGCAACAGGTATTGTTTTAATTGATAGTAGAGGTAATTTCTTGATAGTTGATAATTAGCATATGTTCTCTAAATTTGTGTTTTTCATTTATTTTTTAACCTCTAAATGTGAGTTTTGAGCCTATATGGGATTTATGCACTATATGATTTTTGTTCCCATTCTTTGTGTTGAGTGATAATCCGTCATTGATTTTGTGCTCTAGAACTTAATTTGAAACCATTTTGAGGCGAAGTTTTTGTTTGCTTGCTTGAATGTGATTAAGGCATCTTAGGTATTTTTCTGGCCTTCTGAAATAATTGTCACACTTTCATCCACTAGTTGCCCATTTTGAGCCTATTGCATAATTATTTTTCTTGATACCTATGATGATATATTGTCGGTAATTATTTAGAACATTAAATAGAGCAAATTGAGTTTGAAAGTTGTGTTGGGAATCATATATTTTTAGCCTTCTCTTTCTCAAATGAAAAAAATATATATGAAGTCTCTTCCCTTTGTTAAAAAAATAGGAGAGAAAATATAAGGGGAAATGGAAAAGAAAATAAAAGAAAATCATAATATGAAAGCTTGAAAAGGATGAAGAGAAAGAGGGGAGAGAAAAGAAAGGAAAAAATGCTTGGAAATGTGGAGTTATTCTTGATGTGTGTGAAACAACATCATATTTTGTTCTTGTTTTGCATGCATTTGTAGGCATTTTAGTTTCTTTTTCTATTTGTTTTTCTTTTAGTTTAGATAATTGTGGTATTTGTAGTGTTGTTGTGCAAGATTGGTACTCAATTAGCCTCCAAATGGATGGAAAGCTTGCATGATTGAAGTTGGAGCTTTATGGATAGCAAAATGGTACAAAAAGACCACTCTAGAGGGATCCACGGCCTGCCTGTGGAATTCCCCACGGCCATGGATCGAGCAGTAACTTGAAGAAGCGAAAGAGAAATTCTAGAGAATTCCACAGCTTGGCCGTGGAATGATCCACGGCCATGGAATTCTGACAGCAAGATCCACGGCCAGCCCGTGGAATGATCCACAGCTGTGGATCGCAGTGCGTATCAGTTTTTAGGTTTTATTTTTTATTTCTTTTGGGACTTTTTAGCCAATTAAAACCTTAGGGTATAAATAGATGTTCTGAATACAATTGAGGGGTTTCAATTTTGGTTTGAAGGAGGCACATTGAAGGCTCTTGTTCTTGATCTTTCTTCCCTCTTCTCTATTAGATTACGGGTTTGATGTTCAGGAACATGTTTTCTGATTCTTTCTTCTCCATGTCTGAGTAGTTTTCTTTGTTTCTAAGATTGGGCAATGTCCTTTGATACATTGATAATGATTAATTGACTTTGTTTCTCCTTTTATTAATCTTGAATGTTCTTTGATTCAATCATTATTGCTCTTATTCATGTGAATTTGCTAGCCACTTATTTGCATCTCATAGACATTTAGGGACGTACTGAGAGGTGAACCTAAGTGTTGGAACCATAAGAATTGAACTTAAGGTCTAAATCACAAGAGTAGTTTTAACCTTTCGAGGATTTAATGAATTACCACAAAGCGTAAAGTTCAATTTAAATTCAATTACCATGAGAGTAGGAATTGGTTTAATTGGGCATGGATCTTGTATCTTGAGAAAGAACATTAACTAATTTAGGGTAATTCACCTTCAATTGAATTTCAGATTTAATAAAAGGGTTGTCAATTAGGATTTGTCTTGTATCACTGTGGTACCCCAATCTTGAAAGCTTTCTTGAATTTGAATACCTTTCTTGATTACTTGCTATTTTTGTTTTAAATTCTGTATTTTGATTTTTATTTATTTAATTGCTTTGTTACTACGTTCTTCTTAATCAACAATTAAATTCCCTTTTGTTTAATTTAATTGAATTAATCAATTAATTAGTATTTATAGATACAGTCCCTGTGGATTCGATCTTTTTATTACTTGACGACGAAACCGTACACTTGCGGATTTCACACACTAATTCTCTTGATTGAAAAATATTTTTGCTCCATTTATGTTCTAGTGGATTTCTTATGCTTATTGAAAATTTTGTTAGCCCTTTGTGCATACCTTCCTTTCTTTACCCTACCTAACATTATTCCCATGGCCCTATTACAACCCTTGAAAGACCTTTTGATTCTTGCATGCATGCAATTGTTAGTGAAAATTTGGTTTCTTATCAAGCTTATGGAAGTGCTTTTTCTTTGAGGAATCTTGAACGCATTGTCTTCACCCTTAAACACTTTGAATGTGGTTAGTAGAGTGAACCCAATTTAGTGAGGAACATGATTTCTGAGAACTTTAGCCTCTAATCAGACTTGATTTTGATTATCTCTCTAATTCTTGGTTTGCCTTTGCCTATTGCTTGGTTGGTTATTTTCTCGAGTTCCTCATTCATTATTATCTCTTTATCCCATTTCTTGGTTTGGCATTAGTTATTGCTTGGGGACAAGCAAAATCTTAAGCTTGGGGGGATTTGATGTGTGTGAAATAACATCATATTTTATTCTTATTTTGCATGCATTTTTGGTATTTTAGTTTCCTTTTTATTTGTTTTTCTTTTAGTTTGGATAACTGTGGTGTTTATGGTGTTGTTGTGTAGGATTGGTACTAGATTAGTTTAGAAATGGATGAAAAGCTTGCATAATTGAAGTTAGAGCTTTACGGATAGCAAATTGGGGCAAAAAGATCACTCTAGAAGCATCCACGGCATGCCCATGGAATTTCCCATGGCCATGGATCAAGCAGCTGTGTGAAGAAGCAAGAGTGGTTTTCCAGAGAATTCCACGGCCTGGCCGTGGAATTTTCCACGGCCGTGGAATTCAATCAGAGAGATCCACGGCCTGCTCGTGGAATTTCCTATGGTCGTGGATCGCAGTCCGAGTCAGTTTTTAAGTTTTGTTTTTATTTCTTTTGAAGGGCTGGGACCAGTTGAAACCCTAGGGGTATATATACATGCTCTGAATGTAATATGGGAGTTCCAATTTCAGTTTGAAGGAGGCACGTTTGGAGGCTCTAGATCTTCATTTTCCTCCTCTCTTCTCTTTACATTACGGGTTTAGATGTTCTTTATTTTGTTTTCTTATTTCTTTTTCTCCATGTTTGAGTAGTTCTCTTTGTTTCTAGGATTGGGCAATGCCCTTTGATACATTGATGATGATTAATTGATTTGGTTTATCCCTTTTATTAATCTTGAATGTTCTTTGATTCAATCCTTATTGCGCTTATTCATATGAATTTGCTGGCCACATATTTGCATCTCATAGATATCTAGGGACGTACTGAGAGGTGAACCTAGGTGTTGGAACTATAAGAATTGAACTTAAGGTCTAAATCATGAGAGTAGGTTTAGTCTTTTAAGAATTTAATGAATTACCATAAAGCGTAATGGGTTCAATTTAAATTCAATTACTACTAGAGTAGGAATTGGTTTAATTGGGTACGGTTCTTGTCTCTTGAGAAAGAACATTAACTAATTTAGGGTAATTCACCTTCAATTGAATTTTAATTTTAATAAAAGGGTTGTCAATTAGGATTTGTCTTGTATCATTATGGTTACCCCCAATCCTCAAAGCTTTCTTAAATTTAAAAATCTTTCTTAACAACTTACTATTTTTGTTCTCAATTTTGCACTCTAATATTTATTTATTTAATTGCTTGGTTACTATATTCTTATCTCTCAATAATTTTATCCCTTTTGTTTAATTGAATTGAATTAATTAATTAATTAGTATTCATAGACACGGTCTCTGTGAATTTGATCTTTTATTACTTGACGACGAAACTGTACACTTGCGAATTTCACACACCAATGACATTCTGATGTATTCTTGAAGTTAGGAGGAACCTACTGAACATCTCAGTGTGGTTCTTCAAATTCTGAAGAAGAAGAAGAAGTTATGCACGAAGTTGTCCAAGTGTGAATTTTGAGTGGAGGAATGTTAAATTTTAGAGCATGTGATTTCAAAGGAAGGAAATTGTTGTAGACTCATTGGAAGTTGAAGCATTTCTTCAATGGGAAAGGCCAACGACCATAACAGAGATTCATAACTTTATGGGATTAGCTGGTTAATGTGGGAGACTCACCGCAAAGTTTTTCAAGATGGCAGAACTTCTCATCCAGCTTACGTGAAATAGTCAAGTTTTTGCGTGAACTAATGCATGTAGAAAAAATTTCAAGGATTGAAGAGACCCTCGACTACTTCTCCACTATTGATTGTTGGTTCTACCCAATCCCAACGAACCCTTTGAGGTGTCTCGTGATGCTTTGTGCTAGAATCTAGAACGTGTGCCTGTTCAGAATAGAAAGAGTAGTAGCATATGCTTCAAGACAATTGAGAGTACATATAAACTTGGAGTTAGCTTTCGTGGTTGTAGTGAAGATCTGGAGATATTTTCTTTATGGAGCAACTCTCAATGCCTACAGTGATCACAAGAGTCTAAAGTAATTGCCGATCAGAATGAGTTGAATATGAGGTAGAGACGATGATTAGAATTTCTAAAAGATTTCAATTTTCTATTTTAGTATCATCCCGGAAGAGGCGAATGTAGTAGTGAATGCCTTAAGAAGAAAATAGGCTTAGTTTGTCTACTACGATGAACAAGGGAAATAAGTTCGATAGAGCCACTCAGCGATGTGCAGTTGTTTGTGGATTTGGCTATTAGATGGTTGAAGACTCAAAAGGCATAGAATTCTTATTGATCGACTTACAAAGTCAGCGTACTTCTTGCCCATTAGTATGAGATACTTAATGGAAATGAGTGGCCTTAGTACCGGTGATTTGGATTGATGCAACTAGAGATGCAGCATGATGACTAGGAGATGAAATGAAAGCAACATAGTCGTGTTTGTTCTAAGGCGTAACAAATTTCGAGGACGAAATTTCTTTTTAGAAGGGGAGAGTTATAACACCTCAAAAATCACTTATTTTATGATATATGTTCATTTTATAATATTTATGATTTTTGTGAATTTTTTTAAAATTATTTGAATTGTTTGCTTATTTTAATATTTTTCTCAATTTATGTGCACGCTGAGCAGGGCTGGGAAAATGAAATATTTTTCCTAAGGTCGAAAAACTTTAAACTGTGGAAGTGTCGATGGGGGATCTTACTAAACCCGAAATTGGACACAGTTTACGAGGTTTATTTTTTGAGATTTTATTTGATAAATAAAATTGCAGTATATTTTATTATCTATACGATAATAAAATATTATTTCTACTAACTGTAACTTTTGTCCACTGGATAATAGCTCTAGCAGATAAATTCTATCCAGTTACTTTTATGATATTATCTAAGTGATATCATCATCATGACATCACCCTATACTTTATCGAAAAACGTGTAAAGCTTCTCAAGGAAGCCACTTCCTTCTCTCCTCACATGTGAATCCCACGGCCATGTGGGGGGAAAAGTGACCAAAATTTTCATCATCTTTTCACTTCACATTTTTCAATTCAAAAACTATCACTTTCTCTCTCTACCTTTCATCTCTCTAACGTTTCCTCTCTTCTCCCTCGCGTTCTCTTCTCTTCCTCCCTCTCTATCCACATGGCTGCACACTACCATGGGTGACCAATCAAGCTCGTTTGCTCAAGCCAACCTAGGCTATTGACTCTCCTCATCATCTTGAAGCTTTCTTCCTTGGTGATCATCCCCTAAATCTTCCTTTTTCATCTTCCACCATTGAAGTCCAAACTTGAAGCTCAAAGGTAAAGTTCAAGGTTTTCCCTTTCTTTTCTTCTCTTCTCTACTCATTTTCGTGACCCTTGGTCACTATTGTAATCAAGGACCCTCCTTTTCAATCTTTGGGTGTTGATCTCTTGAGTTTGACCATCTTAGGATTTTCTTAGTGATGGTGGACTAAATCTTGCTTGGAGGCATCAAGGAGCTTGCTTTCTTTGTGGCCTCTTGAGGTAAGAGGGAGATTAACCTCATTAACCACTCATGGTGGTGAGGAACACGTTTTTGGGTTGATGGTGAGGAATCCATTTGTGGGTTACTTACTTTGTTTTTATGATTTTTGAATATTGTGATTTGGATGTGTTATATAATTTTTAATGCTTGTTATTGTGTATTTTGATGGATTTGAAATGCTTAAATGCTTGGATATGTATTTGGAAACTTACCCATTTGATTTGGAGGCTTGGGGAAGCACATTTTTAGAATTCTGGGCAAGATCCACGGGCCGTGTGGATTTACATAGCCCTGGCCGTGTTCCTTACTGGAAACGCAGCTCACATGCCACAAGACAGAACGTTACACGGCCCAGGCCGTGTAATGTTACACGGTCGTGTAATCAGGTAGTTCAGATTTTCAGGTCCTTCTAGAGGAGTACACGGCCCAGGCCGTGTAATGTGCCACAACCATGTAATGGGACACGGCCGTACAAGCCAGGCTGTGTAATGGGACTTGGACATGTAATTGAGGTGATGAGAAACAAATGGGTTTTCTAGTCCCTTAGAGGCTCATAGCCTCATTGGGCACTCAATATGAAAATTTGTATCAAGTTAGAACTTAGTTAATTGAATAAGTAGACACTTAATTAGGAGTTCATAACATGGAAAGAACAAAGAACACAACCTTTTCCTATAGCCTAGAGTGAGGTTTGGACAAAGAAAGAACATGAGTGTAGGTGAGGTAGTGAGGAATTTAAAATGATTAATTTAAGTGGGCTATGTTTAGAACTAAGAGAAGATGATCATAATGTTATGATTTGAGGAGTGTTTCAATTAAAGCCCAAAGATGACAAAATGGTTCTATATGCTAAAGAAAATTATAAGAATGCTTCATGCAAATTGATAGTGATGATGCTTGAATTCGTACGATTGTGGTATGTTGTGAAAGTATGCATGATTCTTGAATTTGAATAATTGAGATACCTTGTGAAAGCATACATTAACATTGTGCTGTTGGACCAATGAACTGGACCCCAAAAATATCAGATAGATGATTTAGTCAGATGTGATTTACTTTTATAACCAGAAACATCAGATAGATGGTTGAGTCAGATATGACTTGTTATCATAAGAAACTCGGATATATCAGTGATATTATATAGTTGTACGGGTGGCTATATAATATCATTGATATTAATGGTATTGAACAATTGTATGGGCGGTTGCTTTAATATCATTGGAAACAATTCAATGGTGGTTTGATTTCATTGAATATGCATTTGAGCATCATACAGTTGTGGCTGTTGTGCCGTTTTATGCCTAAGGAGTGAGCGAGAACTTACAGGATTGTGCGATCCTTGATGGATCTCAGGGGGCGTCCTTGTGTGGTGATCCACTTAGTGACCTGTTTGTCACATTGTATACCCCTGGCCATGGTGATCCGTTGCAACGCACGACGAGAACTCGACAAACACTATTGCTTTTCGTGGTCCAGCGTAAACTGTCTTTTGAGGGGGGATAGATCTTCTGGAACGCTCATCTCTGATTTTGTGTTTAGCTCCATGGAGTAGGAATTGGTCAGCATACACATCGTGTACATGCATAGTCAGCATATCTGTCATTGTGGCATGATTCATACATATACATATATGTCTTAATGTATATTGCTGAGTTACTTATTAGTATTGACATGATTATGTTGTTTCTCTATAATAATCCTGTATTGACATAATTATGTTTGTTATTCTATGAATATTTTGTATTGATATGATTATATATGCTATTATTTGATGTTGTTGTGTGTGAAAGACATCATTGTCTTTCGTTGTGTTTCTTGCTGCCTGATGGTATTGATGTAGGGGATCTCACCTCTTTCATCGTATTTTTTGTCTGCTTCTATCTTATTCTCATGTCTGTAAAGACTACGTTGGCGGTAAGGCAAGATCCGTGCGGTTTCATTTGGCTACAGTTTCGTGAGGGTACCGAAGCGTGGAGTGTTCAGTGGGACACGAGGTGCATTTAATATGACGTAGATGTCACTTGGCTTTGGAGCAAGGCTCAGTATGATGCTGCTACTTTACAGTGGATGTAGCTATTCACTTGGAGTTCTGCGTGTCTTCTGGAGAGCTTCCTTGAGGGAGAACTTTGTGGAGTCGACTGTTTGGACTTTCGTCTATGGTGACGCATCCCGACTGGGGCCCTTGTCTATTAGGGATTCCGTAGGGGATCTAGATGAAGATCGGACGCAGGACCCTGTTCTTCAGGTGTTGGGACTTGGACTCTTTTCAGTTTTATTTTGGTAGTCATATATGTGAATGTTTACTATTTGGAATACTTGAGTTTTATACTTTTGGAATATGAGACAATGTACTTAATGATGTAATGAACTTTGTTTTATGAAAAGGTGTTTTCCAGTTCTTATGCCTTGTGCCTTTATTATTTGATAAGTCGATGTTATTCATTGAAAAGAGATTTTAAAACTCATGTTGTATAGTGTCAACCTTTTATAACTTGTGTAAAGTTTGGTTTTTGAAAAAGGGTCGGTATTAAATGTAATGCCCTTCGGAGGCGGTGTTACACATGGGACTGTTAAAGGTTCCTAATGTGACCTAGCAAGCATGAGAGTACTAAATTAGGAACCCTAAGATAGTTACACTCTACTTAGGACATGTTTTTGAACTCAACACAACCCGAAAGGCTCCCGAATGAGCCCTATTTTGATAACTTAGTGGATAAACTATTGAGGAAGCCTACCATGGTTACTAAACTAGGACCACAGTTTTATATATAAATCTAGTCTTCTTTCCTCTTCATTTGGCACTGCTTTCACCACCTTAAAGAGATAGCACGCAAGGTAGATAGAGAAGGAGGCAAACTAGGAAGTTCCATCGCTGCATACCCTCACTGTCACCAAAATTGGAGTCATCTCACCATTCTTCATGAGTTAGACTAAGTTGTGTCACCGGTTGCACCTCCACCAACCTAAGTCGCGAGCTCGTCGGAATCCAAGTAGGGGTTTTATGGCTTTTCCTCCATTTTCTTCCTTGAATCTTCTTTATGGTTTCTGTTTGATTAATGGATAATGAGTTGGAAGCTTGGTGAAGGACATAGAAACCATGGAAGGCCATCCATGGCCGCAACCTGTATAGTGGTCAAGGAAACCTAAGGTGGACATGTAAGCCATAATGGTGGCTTTAAGTGGAAAGGAAGGACTAATTGGTGGTTTTTGAGGTGGAATAAGGTTGGAACCATAGTGAGGGGTGGTTTGGTGGTGGCCACCAGATGGCTTTTGAGGGGTGGCCACTACCATAACTTGGCTTTAGAAGGTTCTTGGTTTGGAGGTTATTTTTGCTGTTTGGGTTGTTGGAACCGCCACCTATGGGCGGCCAATTCTTGGCCAAGGGTGGGGGTGGTGGCCACCATGGGCCACCACAAGTTCTACCATGAGAGGAACTTCAAATTTAGGAGCTTTTGTGTTGGTCAAGACACGGTGATGGCCAACCACCATGGGTGGCCAACCATGGTGGTCCATGGTGGTCATGGACCCCAAGACCACCACAAGTCAAAGTTAAGATGTTGGGTCATGGTCGGGCCCAGGTGGCCTCAGGGCAAGGAGACCTTAATTGTATCTGATAGCTAGGATTGGCCTTAACCCTAGGCTAGTATATTTGATGATGATAACGGTAATGATATGTCTTAAGAGGTCAATTAAAGCATAATGGACCTAGGACTAATGAGAAATGAGTATCAAGTTAATCCCTGAGGTCATGTCCTCATTAGGAAATTATATTATGTAAGACAATGCTTTTAGAGTGATAAAGGATTATGTATGATTTGTTACTTGATTGCCAAGTTATCTCAAATAAGGCTTGAATATGTGCTTGGGATTGTATATTTGTAATAGTAACTATTTATTATGATGATGTATACCCTTAACTGGTTGTTGCATTGATATGATGATATAAGAATTGAGATAATGATATATGATGTTCTTAGTAGCTATATAAATATGATATATGGTGTGATGTGCATTATACAACTGCTCATTGAAAGGAGTATGGATTTCCAAATGATGGATAAGTATATTTTACTAGAAGAGTAAGATACTTATTAATAATGTGCAAAGAAAGAATTCACCTTGCTTGGATAGGCATTGTGTAACACGTACAGCTACTGAGAGTGAGATGACTCATGTTTGACAAATAGACTATCTTGTAAGAGGAAGGTCATTCCTCCTCAAAGGATTAAGGTTTCCTCTTATGGGGAATTGCATAAAATGATGCGTAATAACTAATGTCATAAATATTGTGTTTATATTGCATTAACATGACTTTATTACTAATATATTGTTTATTTTATGATATATGAAGAAAACTAGCATGAATAGGAACCTCTGCCTCTGGATAATAACTTATAAGATTTTGTAACTTATATTTGTTATCTATTTTTCAATATGAGATAGCTGGATTTATTATGATGTCACTTTCTTATAGATTACAGAGAATTCCTAAAATTCGCATCCATTTATGTTTTCTATGATATATCCAAAGACTGAAGATGTGACTATTTAGCATGTATTGGAAGTTCGTAGAAGGTGAGTGGGTGTATTCACTAGAGATGAACACTTAGTCATTCCTTAGGCTGATTCGTGTGCATATCCTATACACACTTAGCATGCTTGGTGATAGAGCTAGGTTAGGATTCATGATGTAGGGCCAGATGGTGGATGACTAGGATAGAAGTAGATATCTTAGATCCATTTTGATGTATAAATATATATGATATGTTGTTGTATTTGGATATAGATGTTTGACTATTCTAGCTTTACATTACTTTTTGCTTGACTAACTTACCTCCTTGTTAGATGACCATATATGTGGGTACTAATGTCCACTTAGTTTCTTTTGATGTATGTATGAACTTAATAATGAATAACACTTAGTGGAAGGCCTAAAGGGCCGGTGTCTTGTTATATATATGTTTCTAATAGTTGTATTTAGCTGAATATACATGAAAGAGTTAGAGTTCTTTTAGTTGAGACACACTTTAGTGTGATAGACACGCTCTGTAAGGCTAATTTCCATTGCATGCCAATGAGAGCTTTTGGCCTAGTTCACCTTGAGAACTAAATAACTCAAAGTTAAGAATAAAATAAAGTTAAAGGTTAATATAAGGTGACGAACCATTTAAAAGGGCAACAAATAAGTCTAAAATACAATATGGTTAAAACATGTCAGGAACTTAACCAAACGAGTAATGGGTTAGAGAAAAGAAACATGTGATGAACTTTATCCTATCTAGTTCACCTGTTTGAGCATAAAGTGGACTATATAGGGTAAAGGGTGTCACAGGATCCATAAGGATTACCCGTGATGAGACAGGGCATAGGTACCCATTTAATAAATAGAGTCAGGGGCAAGGATCATAGTACCCACCCCGCAGGTACCACGAAATGTATTTTCTCTTTTAATATTCTACACATATTATGATTATTTCTCTTTTCCTTTAAGATGAGATTAAATTTATATTTTTTATTATTTTATAATGAATTTTTCGGCGAATGAACCCATAATGATAAAAAGTGTTAAAAAAATATTTACCATTTACAAAATAATTAATTTTGCTAATTGATTAATAAAAAACATAATTGAAGATGATATGTTATTTGTGATATTCTTTTAGTTTTGTAAGTATTCTAAATTGTTAAACAAAGTTACGATATGTGAAGTTAAAGTTTATTTCATTTACTTTGTGATTTTTAAAATTTTGTTTTGAATTATTAGATATTCGTAGATACTCGTGGATATCTGCCTCCCAAGGGTATCATAAATGGATACCCATAATGAGGATCGGGGGCAGGGGTTGGGGAAGCGCTACTTGCCCTCACCCTGCCCCACCCCATTGATATTCTAATTTAAGGCCTATACATCATAAAACTCCTCTTGTAGACATCAAGACACATACATAAAGCCTCTCAAGCAGAGGATTCATCACTCTTCCAAGAGTTGGTGTGTCATTTTCAAAATTAGGTAGCCTTTGAACCTTCAAATACATTGATGATTCAGGGTTTGTCTGTTGGTGTGTGCCCTAGAGGCCAATACATTTTTTGTATTTACATACATTCTATTATGCTATTTTATATATAAGACATTTCATTTATTATGTTCTTTTTGATAAACATAATAAAGTCCTTAGAATAGTAAGTTTGATGCCATAGGACATCAAGTGGATGACTTGATCGTGAGATCCTTTTGGTTACAACACTATTCTTAAATGTCCCTAGTCAAGTATTATTGTTAATTAGGACAACAATAATACATTGAGATAAGTATGTGCATAGACTGATGACCACATCTCATGGGTCATGGATATGAGATATCAAGTCTTCACATGGGTACATATTAGAGTAATAATGTACTGGACTGACCCACCATGAGAACGCTACATGGATCGTTACGTGAGTGTCATAAGCAATTCTCATAGTGACAATGGTGTTTGTGGTCCTTTGACCTGAAATCACTACGATTCCTACATGAGGAGTTGTGTGTTTTAATGCCATCAAACATCATCTGTAACAAGGTGATTATAAAGTTGGTTATTGGACATACCACGAATCATGCAGAGGGATGTAAGTGATCTAGATGGGATTTGTCACTCATACATAATAGGAGCGATATCTTCAGGCCCCCTGATTGAGTGAGACTGCGAAATGCATGACCATGCTCAAATGAGTCAATATGAGATATTGATCTCATTTGTTGTTACAAAGTCTACTCCAGTATTAGGAAACGAATGATTGGACTATACAAGGGTGACGCATTCTATGCCTTGTGTTCAATCTAGATATCTTGATAAAGGGACTAAACGACACAGAAATATTGATCACGGAAAGGTTATGTTAAATCACTGACATTCTTATTACTTGGGTAGCAGTGATGTGTTGCTAGATACCGCTCACTACTTGTAATATTAAAATGTAATTTTAATATTACTGTCAACGTAATAAAAACCTGCAGGGTCACACACATAGAGTAGACTAAAATTCGAGCAATGGATCCAAGTTGGACTCAGATTCAAATATGGGTCTAGGGTTGCACAGCTTACCTTACTGCTGATCACACTCACTTAAGGCAGTCACTATTATAAATAGTATTGCTAAGGGGGCTGCTAAGATAGACAATTCAGAACCCTAGCCGCACTTACAGAAAAGTGAGTGAGAGCAACAGGTTTCTCCTCTTCTCTTCGCAGCTAGCACTGTGTGAGAGACGTGAGGCTCCTCTTTGCGGACGTTGAACGTTTGTGAGTCTGTTCATGTGGATATCGCAGAGACATCATTTCTATTACGGTGTTGGTGATTCACGCTTCAAGAGGTAAATCTTTTAAAAACTCAGATTATGGCTTTTTCGCATGGATCCTCGGTGGGAATCCCCATTTTTCGCTGCGTGATGTATCCACAAAATTCCCAATATTGTCCTATGCAACTCTACACAGTAATCATACAACCTAGTGTATTGCTCCTTAAAGGACCCTAATATCTCCTCCATTGCACCTTTTTTTTTGCTCTAAAGGCATTGGACTTTGCTAATTTAGTGCTTCGCTTGGTTTGTGCCTTATTAATTAAGTCCTTCAATTTGATCTTTGGATCATTTTTCACCTTGTTCTCAATTTTCTTGCACAGCCACTTAGAGTTCATTATACTAATGTTGAATTCTCTACTATAGGAATGATAATTGTACATTGTCCTTAACTCCCACGTATCTTCATTTGATTGTTTTGTACAATATACAACCCAATCACAACCTTCCTTATACTTCACCCTCACTGGAATCTTTTCATGCTTAACAAATCTCAGGGTCTTGCCAGCTTAAATTGCATAAATCATAAGAGTTTCCATGAAATCCTCTGTTGTTGGTTGTACAATGCCCACCTCCCACTTATATTGAGTCATATCCTTCAACATTTTTGTGCATTGGGTAGCATTTCCTTTTCCTCACAACATTATCCTCTTCTTCACTATCCACACTTTGCAGTTCTTCATTCTCATAGTCCTTATCATCACTCAATCCTCTAGCTTCTCTTAATCTAGTAGAATTCTATGATCTAGGTTCTTTAATCACGACTAACTTTCCTTTGCTGTAGGAGTGACCTTTTTTGGATGACTTAGTCTACGTATATGTTCTCCCACTCACCTCTTATTTTTCCTATTTTTCCCCTTCTTATATGTTCTTCCACAGTGACATCAAATAACCTATAATCTCCATCATAATCATAGGCATTGTCATTGAACCTAACTCCTACTGTACTATCTTTAGAACCATACCATTTATCATTTTGAGATTCTGAATCTATCCTCACACCACCTCTAATTACATTTGCCCCGTCCTCCATATTACGTCCACCTCCAACTTCAACCCCATTACTATAGCCTTTTGCCCCCACACTTGACCTACCAACTAGTTCTTCCTCCCCCAAAGTTGGCCTACCACCAACCCTTTTTATCTCTTGCCTTGCATTACTGATGACTATTCCAAAATTTCAAGCTCACTTGTCTTATGCACAACAAATAGGTATAGATGATGATTTTTAAGCCCATTGTTGGCCATACCTATTACATTCCTATCAGTTCTTATAAGCTTCATCCTATCCTCCAAATTAACCCTAGGTTCCTTACATCACAATGCAACAATTTCATGATATCCCAATTTTTCTACATAGTCCAATCCCTCCTAGCAACTCCATTTATCAATGTCACATTTCTTTACAAAGGTTACAACCCCACCCATATATTCAATGTGATCGTTCTTAAAACCAAAGCTCCCACCATGGTGCATTTTTATAGTAAAATATTCTATCTCTCACCTATGCCATAAAATATACAAGGACCACATAGTGTGAAACATATAGCCACAAAGTAGAAAGAAAATGGGGTAGGGGACCACAACAGATTCACACATACAAACTAATGTACAGTCATTGAATAATCAACCCTATACACTAACATACAAATAGATGAAATATACTAACCCCATAGGTGAAACAATCAACTTGTAAGGGATGAAGGTTTTTCATATGCTTACCTCAAGAAATGTGGTGATGAAATTGTAGAACCCTAACAACAAAATCTACCTAGAAATTCGCTCACATATGTCCAACAACCACAATTGGAGATTTTTTCCCTTTGATGCTTTAAAAGATTTCTTCAAGGTATAGTTTATGGTGGAAAATGGTTTTACGATGTTACATGGTTAAGGTTATATGAAAGATCTTCTCATATTTTAGTTTGATTTTGGGGGAAAAATGTTATTTTGCAACCTGTCATACAAATCAAGTGGAAAACAAATAAATCAAGTGCAAAATAGCCAAATCAAAACTTTGGTTAAACATTAGGGATGAAAATAGGGTTGTAGTAAGGGTGCTTAAGACCCGACTCAACCCAATAACCCGCCCTGTCTTGAAGCTAATTGAGCCAATTTGGGTCTAAATATTAGCTCAGGTATATTTTTTGGGTTGGGTTCGGGTCACGCTTTAGGTTGACCCCTACCTGGCCCGATGTCGCGTATTATTTTAAATCATAATATTTTTGAAAATTATTGATAGATTATAAGATTTCTTAATTTAAATTAATACCTTTTACATAACATGATAATATTTTTGTATTGCTATAATTTGTTTCGACATATATATTGTAAAACATCACTTAGTTTTAGTTTTACTTTAAAATTTTATGAGATAGCTATACATTATAATCTATAAATTTGAACATTTTACTTAAATATTGAGTCGGGCAGGTTATTTGGCAGGCCATGATTAGGTCAGGTTCGGGTCCTAAAAATTATCTAGGTCAAAATTTCAGGTTGATTTCAAGCCAAGTTAAACCAAGCCCAACCCGACCCATGAGCACCCCTAGGTTGTAGCCTAACTCATTAGATGTAGAACTATCAAAATGGGCTAACCTGGCTCACCTGGTTGGCTCACTACAGCTTAATCTATAAGTGAGTCCGGCTGGGTTAGCTCACTTTAGTGGTGGGTAAAAAAAAAACCAACCTAGCTCAACCTACCCAAGTTAGTGGGTTATACGAGTTGGCTCACCAAAATTATATAACAAAAAAGAAGTTAACAAAAAATACAAAAAATATCAAAAAGAAAAAGCCACCACTAGTTCGATGATGGCTCTACTTCATCACGGTTGTAGACTCACGGTAGCTGGGGTCACAGGCTCACGGTGGCTGGAGTTGCAGACTCATGGTTGTTGGGGTCGAGGATTGATGCCCAATAGGGTCACGGATTCTTGGTGGCTTGGGTCCCTAACATAATTGCGGTAGCTGGGATCACGTAGGTGGCTCTCATTCCGTTGGTGGGTAGTGGGTTGTAGTTGCTATTGTCAGGGTTTCTTTTCAATTTTTAATAGAGTTTTGGGGGTGGCTTACTGGGTTTCATGAAGAACCCGCATCTCATTTCACCTTCCATTTTCTTTTTCTTTTTTTAATCTTTCAACCCATGAGCCAACTCAACTCAACCTAGCCCGAACCCATTTAACCTACGGGTTAAGTGAACCAGATCAAGTCAGCCCAAGGTCCTCGTGGGTTGAATTTTTAGCAACCTAACCCACTATTTTGCACAAATTAAAAGGGTTGGCTCACTGGTTGTAACCTACTTTAACGGCTCTAATTAGATGATCATTTGTGAAATAAGATTGAGAATCCTATCGAGGCTAGATAACCTTGTCCTCTAGATTTGGCCATTCAATATTCTTAATTATCATAGGATAATACTAAATAGTAATAATCAAGTAAAAATTAACTCTATTTTGTTTAATCTCCCCTTAAAAATAAGGATAACAAAAATTCAGTAGATAAGTTTTTTGTATAAAATTCATCTCTAAAAAGTTCTCTCCATTTTTTTCACATGGAAAGTTCTCTCCATTTTTAAGGAATCAACAACAATTGTTGATTCTGTTTGACTATTTTATGGTACTAATCAAGTTATCTAATTTGATATAATTAAATACACTTATTTTTGTAACAATAATTATATAAATCATAATACTTGTTCAAAGTCGAGATCAGAGGTGTATGTTTGATCTTGCCTCTAAGCGGTGGTTGAGGTGGTTCCTCCTTGGTGCAGTGGTGGCAGCGGTGAAGTGAGGGGGTGGTGTACCTACAAGACAGTATCTGAAGTGGGTTTGCTTGCAGGTTAGGCAGTACCTGAAGAGATATTGTTTAGGTGCAACTAGGATTAGTAACCATTTATAGATAAAATCCCATAACCTCCTAGTATGTTAGGGTCTAGTTAGGATAAGATGATAATGTAAGCTCCAAAGCCCTTTTGTGCTTTATATTGTATATTATGTTTTGATGATAACAGTTATACTGAAAATCATGTTTGAATTTTCCAAATGTTTTAATCAGTTTAACAAGATCTTTGTTGAGTGTTTATGTGTATTATTAAGTCTTACAAGACTAAACAAGATTCAAGGAAGCTTTTTGGGTGATTTGAGAGGATTAAGAAATTTTAATGATTGTAGCGGGAACGGTGAAAATTAAATTATTAGAAGTCGCCACCAATTTTATTTAAATTAAAAAAAATTAGAAAATTTTTTCTTAGAAAATAGTCTTTGAAACCATATTAGATTCGGGAATCAGTTATGCATAGGGAATGGTGGAAACTTAATCCCATAATACCCCTAACACACCTGTCCTAAGACAGTATCTTAAGTCAATTGTGCAAATTCTTGAGAACCCTTGAAAATATTTATTTTACCCCTTTAAAATAAATAAATAAAATAGATAAATAAATTATGAAAATTTAAATTTTGGCTTAATGGAATTGGAGTTCCGCTCCTACGTATCCTCGGGTGTAATGAGGAATTCAAAGTCACGTAGTTCTTTAAAAAAATGATTGTGAGTTGGTTGTTTTTAATTTTGAAAAGATTTTTATTTTGAAAATTCATTTAATATCTTTTTCTATGTTTTAAAAAAATGAATCATCAAGCTGTCACAACTTAGATGATTCTAAAAGTTATAAGATTAATAAGGTGTTACAGCTTAATTAATCTCGTTTTATTATTCTCAACAAGGTTCAACTATTTTAGTTTATATATATATAATTTTTTTTATTTTCACTTTTAAACGAAACTTAGCCCAAGTTATTTAATTTCTTATCCTCAAAACTAAAAAAAGAACACAGATGTGTGTGAAATAATATCATATTTTAGTCTTGTTTTGCATGCATTTTTAGGCATTTTAGTTTCTCTTTTTATTTGTTTTTCCTTTAGTTCAGATAATTGCGATGTTTTTAGTGTTGCTGTGCAGGATTGATGCTAAATTGGCCTTGAAATAGATGGAAAGCTTGCATAATTGAAGTTAGAGCTTTACGGATAGCAAATTAGGGCAAAAAGCTCACTCTAGAGAGATCCACGACCTGCCTGTGAAATTCTCCACGGCCATGGATCGAGTAGCAGCTTAAAGAAGTAAAAGAGAAACTCCAGAGAGCTCCACGGTCAGGCCGTGGAATGTTCCACAACCGTGGAATTCAAGCTGAGGCAGAATGGTCAAGTGACAGAGTGATCCACGGCTAGCCCGTGGAATGATCCACGACCGTGGATCGTAATATGAGTCAGATTTTAAGTTTTGTTTTTATTTCTTTTTATGGGCTTGGATCAGTTGAAACCCTAGGGTTATTTATAGATGTTCTGAATACAATTTTGGGGTTCTAATTTAGTTTGAAGGAGGCACACTTGGAGGCTCTTGATCTTCATCTTTCTCCTCTCTTCTCTCTTTGATTACGGGTTTGGATGTTCTTGAATTTGATTTCTTATTTCTTCTTCTCCATGTATGAGTAGTTTCTTTTGTTTCTAGGATTGGGCAATGCCCTTTGATATATTGATGATGATTAATTGACTTTGTTTACTCCTTTTATTAATCTTGAATGTTCTTTGATTCAATCCTTATTGCGCTTATTCATGTGAATTTGCTGGCCACATATTTGCATCTCATAAATATCTAGGGACGTACTGAGAGGTGAACCTAGGTGTTGGAACCATAAGAATTGAACTTAAGGTCTAAACCACGAGAGTAGGTTTAGCCTTTCGAGGATTCAATGAATTACCATAAAGTGTAATGGGTTTAATTTAAATTCAATTACCACGGGAGTAGGAATTGGTTTAATTAGGCATGGTTCTTGTCTCTTGAGAAAGAACATTAACTAATTTAGGGTAATTCACCTTCAATTGAATTTTAATTTTAATAAAAGGGTTGTCAATTAGGATTTGTCTTTTATCATTGTGGTTACCCCCAATCCTGGAAGCTTTCTTGAATCTGAAAAACCTCTCTTAATAACTTGCTATTTTTGTTCTCAATTTTGCACTTTAGTATTTATTTATTTAATTGCTTGGTTACTACATTCTTATCACTCAACAATTTTATCCCGTTTGTTTAATTAAATTAAATTAATTAATTAATTGGTATTCATAGACACAGTCCTTGTGGATTTGATCTTTTTATTACTTGACGACGAAATCGTACACTTGCGGATTTTACACACCAAATTTTTGGCGCTATTGCCGGGGATTATGTCAAAATTTGATTGTTTAAATAAACGTTTTGACATGCTTAAAAAAGCTCATGTTAATGTCATAGGTGCTTTTAACAATTTTTGTGAGATTTATGGAGCACAGGGACACATAGGTGCCGAATGCCAAGTTAGAATTGGCTCCTCACAAGGTGCACCGGTGGAGCAAGTGGAATCATGCCACAATTTCCATGACTTCAACCAAAAGAGGAGGAATAATCCATATTCTCAAACTTATAACCCCGGTTGGAAGTCACATCCTAACTTCTCTTACCGGAATAGTTAGTACCAAGTCGGGCAAGGTAATGTTAAACCCTCTTTTGGACTCCAACAGGTACAAAAATCTAGACTTAAGTCTTTTCTTGAGAATTTTGTTGAGAGTCAATCTAAGCAAAATGAGGAGTTTAGGCAACATAGGTAAGTTGTGACTGAGGCCATTTGAGGGTTGTCAGCTAAGGTTGACAATTTGGCTATTCATAATAAGATGTTAGAAACCCAGATTGCCCAACAAGCGGGCACTTCACATAGGCAACAGGATAAGTTTCCTGGTCAACTTGAAATAAATCTAGGTAATGAACACTATAAGACTGTGAGTTTGAGAAGTGGAAAGAAATTAGAGGATCCCACGGGTAAGGGGGAGAGTGAAAAAGATAAGGGAATTAAGAAAAATGAGACTAAGACACAACCCTTAGAAAAAGAGAAAACTACTGAGAAGGTATCTAATTATGTACTCCATAAACCATACTAACCCCCAGTTCCTTTCCTTTAAAGATTGGTTAAGGCCAAGTTAGATAGGCAGTTTGGGAAGTTCTTAGAGGTCCTTAAGAAATTGTACATTAACGTACCCTTTACTAAGCCGTTGAAACAAATGCCTACCTATGCTAAGTTTCTTAAGGACATTTTGTCTAACAAGAGGAAGCTCGAGGAATATGAGACAGTAGCTTTAACTGAGGAGTGTAGTGCTTTAATTCAAAATAAATTGCCTCCTAAGCTAAAAGATCCAGGTAGCTTCTCTATTCCCTGTTTTTTGATAAAGCTCTGTGTGATTTGGGGGCTAGTGTTAGTTTTATGTCCCTTTCGGTGTGTAAGAAGTTAGAGGTGCGTGAGCTAAAACCCACAACTATCTCACTTCAATTGGCGGATTGGTCTGTCAAGTACCCCGTAGGCATCTTGGAGGATGTTCCTATCCGAGTTGGTAAGTTTTTCATACTTGCTGATTTTGTTGTACTTGAAACAGATGAGGATTCCCAAATCCCCATTATTCTTGGTAGACCGTTCTTAGCTACTGCTGGTGCTATAGTTGATGTTAAAAATGGCAAATTGTCTTTAACTGTTGGTGATAATAAGGTTGAGTTTGATCTTTCTAAATCTATTAAACAACCTTCCTTTGAGGATTCTTGTTGTAGGATTGATTTATTGCACCAGGTTGTAAAAGAAAGAATCCACCAAGATTCATTTTGAAGATCCATTGGAGAGATGCTTGGTTGGTGGAGGCTCATTTGATTCTGGAGGTGAGGTAGCCGAGTATGCCCACTTGTTGAAGGCAACCTCAAAAATTCCTCCTTACAAAGCCAAAGTGGAAAAGCTTGAGCCAAAGCCTAAGTTTAAAGACTGGGAAGAGGAAAAGGCTCCTAAGGTAGAACTTAAAACTCTTCCTTCCACTCTCAGGTATGAGTTTCTTGGTCCCAACTCTTCTTATCCTGTCATTGTTAGTGCTAGCTTGAATGAGTTAGAGACTGAGAAATTGCTTAGGGCTCTTAGGATGCATAGAAAGGTCATAAGATAAACTCTTGATGATATTAAAGGCATAAATCCTTCCTTTTGCATGCATAGAATTTTGATGGAACCTGACCATAAACCCTCTGCTGAGCATCAACATAGGTTGAATCCTAATATGAAAGAGGTTATTAAAAAAGAAGTTCTTAAGTTGCTTGACGCTGGGGTAATTTACCCAATTGCTAATAGTGAATGGGTTAGTCCTGTGCATGTGGTTCCTAAGAAAGGGGGGATGACTGTAATTGAAAATAAGAAAAATCAATTAATTCCCACTAGGATAGTCACGGGTTGGAGGATATGCATTGATTATAGAAAATTGAATAATGCAACTAGGAAAGATCATTTCCCCCTTCCCTTCATTGATCAAATGCTTGAGAGGCTAGCTAGGCATATATACTTTTGTTATTTAGATGGCTATTCGAGATTCCACCAAATCCCTATCCATCCTAGTGACTAGGAGAAGACCACATTTACTTGCCCCTATGGCACTTTTGCCTATAGGAGAATACCATTTGATTTATGTAATGCCCCTGCTACTTTCCAAATATGCATGACTACAATATTTTCTGAATTTATTGAAAACATCATGGAAGTTTTTATGGATGATTTTTCAGTATATGGAACTAACTTTGATGATTGTTTGTCTAATTTGTCTAAGATTTTGCAGAGATGTGAAGAAGTAAATCTTGTCTTGAATTAGGAGAAGTGCCATTTTATGGTACAAGAGGGCATAGTGCTTGGACATTTAGTTTCTGTAAAAGGAATTGAGGTGGATAAGGAAAAAATTGAAGTGATTGAGAAATTGCCTCCATCGGTGAATGTGAATGGAGTGCGAAGTTTCTTGAGACATGTCAGTTTTTACCGGAGATTTATTAGAGATTTTTCAAAAATTACTAAACCTTTTTCTAATCTCTTAGTGAAAGATGTTCCATTTAATTTTGAAGTGACTGTTTGACTGCCTTTTGCAGGTTGAAAGAAGCTTTGATCACCGCTCCTATTTTGCAAATGTAGGGAATTGCGGATCAAAATATCTCACAGCGGAATAATAGGATTCCCACACAGGATCCATGCGAAAAGTCCATAATCTGAGTTTTTTTTAAAAATTTACCTCTTGAAGCGTGATAAACACAAGTGAGGTGAATCACCAACACCGTAATAGCGACAATGTTTCTGCAGTATCCACATGAACAGACTTGCAAAAGGAGTCACGCCTCCGTTGTGCTAGAGATTTTTGCGAATAGAAGAGAAGAACCTTTCACCGTCTCTCACTCACTTTCTTAGGTGCGGCTAGGGTTGTGATGTAACATCTATAGCCCCCTTAACAGTACTATTTATAATAGTGGCTGCTTTAAGTGAGTGTGAGAAGTAGCAAGGTAAGTCAGTGCAATCCTAAAACCCATTGTCATGAGTTAGGCCCACAATTGAATCCGAGTCCAACTTGGATCCTTATTGCTCCAATTTAGTCTGTTCTAAGTGTGCGACCCTGCAGGTTCTCATGACGTTGGTAGTAATATTAAAATCTCATTTTAATATTACAAACAGTGAGCGGTATCTAGCAACACATCACTGCTACCCAAGTAATGAGAATGTCAGTGATTTGACATAACCTATCCGTGATCAATGTTTCCGTGTAGTTTAGTCCCTTTGTCTAGATATCCAGATTGAACACAAGGCATAGAACGTGTCACCCTTGTTTAATTCAATCTTCAATTTCCTGATTCTCGAGTAGACATAGTAAAAATAAATGAGATCAATATCTCATATTGACTCATTTGAGCATGACCATGCATTTCATAGTCTCACTCAATCAGGGGCCCCGAAGATATCACTCCTGTTATGTAGGAGGGACAAATCCCATCTAGGTCACTCACATTCCTCCACATGCATCGCAATATGTCTAATAACCAACTTTATAATCATCTTGTTACAGATGACGTTTGATGGCATTTAAAACACACAACTCCTCATGTAGGAATCGTAGTGATTTCAGTCAAAGAACCACATACACCATTATCACTATGAGAATCGCTATGACACTCACGTAACGATCCACGTAGCATTCTCATGGCGGAGTCTGTCCAATACATCATTACTCTAATATGTATCCATGTGTAGACTTGATATCTCATATCCATGACCCGTGAGATGTGGTCATCGGTCTTTCGCACATACTAGTCTCAATGCATTATTGTTGTCCTAATAACAATAATACTTGACTAGGGACATTTAAGAATAGTATTTTATCCAATAGGATCTCACCATCAAGTCATCCACTTGATGTCCTATGGTATCAAACTTACTATTCTAAGGACTTTATTATGTTTATCAAAAAGAACACAATAAATGAAATGCCTCATATATCAAAAATAGCATAATATAATGTATGTCAATACAAACAAAATGTATTGGCCACTAGGGCATACACCAACAGCAAACACCGGATTGGAATCTGCCATTCGAGGTCATGTGTGATGCTAGTGACTATGCCATAAGAGCTATGTTGGGGCAAAGAAAAGACAAGAAAGTGCATGCAATTTACTATGCTAGCAAGACACTTGATGGAGCTCAGGCAAACTATGCCACTACAGAGAAAGAATTGCTAGCGATAGTCTTTGCTTTTGAGAAGTTCAGGTCCTATCTAGTGGGTTTAAAGATGACTGTGTACACTGATCATTCAACACTTAGGTATCTCATGAGCAAGAAGGAAGCAAAGCCTCGACTTATCCATTAGATTCTTCTTCTACAAGAGTTTGATTTGGAGATTCTGGATAGAAAAAGGATGGAGAATCAAATGGCAAATCATTTATCACAGCTTGAGCAACCGGTGATTGGGAAAAGCGAATTACCAATTGATGAATCCTTCCATGATGAGTAATTATTTGCGGTTTCTGCTGAAAATGCTCCTTGGTGTGCTGACTATGCAAACTACTTGGTTAGCAAGGTTCTACCTCCTGAGCTTAACTATCAGCAGAAGAAGAAATTCTTCTCCGATCTGAAAAATTGTGTGGGATGACCCATACATATACCAGAAGTGTGCTAATGGTATCTATAGGAGGTGCGTCTCAGAGGAAGAGGTCCCGAGTATATTGAGTTATTGTCATTCCACATCTTATGGAGGACATGCTAGTGCCTCCAAGACGGCGGCCAAAGTTCTTTAGTCTAGTTTCTTTTGGCCTCATATTTTCTGAGATGCTCAAAATTTTGTGTTATCATGTAATCCATATCAGAGAGTTGGAAGTATCTCTAAGAGGCATGAGATGCCAATGAATACTATTCTTGAGATAGAAATCTTTGATGTTTGGGGAGTTGACTACGTGGGCCCTTTTCCATCTTCCTGCAATAACAAATTCATTCTTGTAGCTGTTGATTACGTATCTAAGTGGGTGGAGGCCATTCCATCCCCAACAAATGATGCAAAGACCATGATCAAGCTATTCAAGAAGGTCATCTTTCCAAGGTTTGGAGTTCCTAGGACTGTGATAAGTGATGGAGGTTCACATTTCATAGAGAGACAATTTGAGAACCTCTTGAAGAAATATGGAGTCACTCATAAGGTTGCTACACCTTACCACCCTCAGACTTCTGGCCAAGTGGAGGTATCTAATCGAGAGATAAAGAGTATTCTGGAGAAAAGTGTGTCTAGATCAAGAAAAGATTGGTCTTTAAAGCTTGATAATACTTTTTGGGCTTACCGCACTGCTTACAAGACTCCTATTGGGATGACACCGTTTCGATTGATTTATGAGAAGTCCTACCATCTACCCGTTGAGCTTGAACATAAAACCTTTTGGGCTATTAAGCTTCTTAATTTTGACTTAAAAGCGATAGGAGAAAGGAGAAAGCTTCAGCTTCATGAGCTTGATGAGCTGAGATTGGACGCCTATGAAACTGCCAAGTCATACAAAGAAAGAAGCAAAAGGTGGCATGACAAGCATATTCTTCATCGAGATTTTCGTGATGGAGAACTGGTACTTCTTTTTAATTCTAGATTGAAACTCTTTATCGGAAAGCTTAAGTCAAAGTGGCCTGTGGAGGTTTGGAATGAAGAGCGAGGGACTTTCAAGGTTAATGGTCAGAGGTTGGAGCACTATCTAGTGGAGGAGCAACTTGAGAAGAGGATGATCATTGCCCTTCGTGACCCAACTGAAGAAAAATAAAAGTACAAGAGTCGAGCTTATGACTTTAAACAAGCGCTTCTTGGGAGGCAACCCAAGTTTCTTTTATTTTTTTGCCTTTTAATTTCTTCTTTTTCTTTTGATTTTGTGTGTTGGATTGCTAGTTTGATTTTTATCTCATGGATCTTGTTTAGGTTTGACCCTTTTTGAAGCTCAAATTAGAAGGAGAGTGAAGTCAGAAAGTTCCACACCTAGCCTATGGAAAATTCCATGGCCATGGATTAAACACCAGAAGATTTCCCATCAAAGCAGTGAGTTCTTTTCTTTTATCCTTTCTCTTGTTATAAATTTTTACATTGGGGACAATGTAAGTTCTAAGCTTGGGGGGTATTTTCATATTTTTATTTTCATTTTAGATCATTAGTTTCATGCATTCTCATGTCTCATTTTGCATTGCATCTTCATGTTGCATTTTTACACCATTATATCTCTCGACTTTTTGGTTGACTTTGTGCCCCTCTCTTTTGAGGATTTTGAGATGGTATTGATTTGGAACCTAATTTGTTAATTCTTGTGGTAGGCAACAGGCATTGTTTTAATTGATAGTGGAGGTGATTTTTTGATAGTTGATAATTAGCATATGTTCTCTAAATTTGTGCTTTTCATTTATTTTTGAACCTCTAAATGTGAGTTTTGAGCCTATATGGAATTTATGCACTATATGATTTTTGCTCTCATTCTTTGTGTTGAGTGATAATTCCACATTGATTTTGTGCTCTAGAACTTGATTTGAAACCATTTTGAGGCGAAATTTTTGTTTGCATGCTTGAATGTGATTAAGGCATCTTAGGTATTTTTCTGGCCTTCTAAAATAATTTTCACACTTTCATCCACTAGTTGCCCATTTTGAGCTTATTGCATAATTATTTTTCTTGATGCCTATGATGATATATTGTCGGTAATCATTTAGAATATTAATTGGAGCAAATTAGGTTTGAAAGTTCTGTAAAGTTGTGTTGGAAATCATATGTTTTTTACCCTTCTCTTTCTCAAATGAAAAAAAGAAAAAAATATATAAAAGGAAAAAAAATCAAATAAAAGAAAATCATGAGATGAAAGCTTGAAAAAGAAGAGAAAGAGAAGAAGGAAAAGTAAGGAAGAAAATGCTTGGAAACGTAGAGTTATGCTCTTTATTGAAAAATGCCTTTGCTCCATTTATATTCTATTGGATTTTTTGTACTTATTGAAAATTTTGTTAACCCCTTATGCATACCTTCCTTTCTTTACCCTACCTAACATCATTCCCATGGC
This sequence comes from Ormosia semicastrata, assembly GCA_029884595.1. Lineage (NCBI taxonomy): Eukaryota > Viridiplantae > Streptophyta > Magnoliopsida > Fabales > Fabaceae > Ormosia > Ormosia semicastrata. The sequence continues at coordinate 102,397,449 of JAQQTO010000063.1, forward strand.
CCTATTGCAACCCTTGAAAGACCTTTTGATTCTTGCATGCATGCTGATTATTAGTGAAAATTTAGTTTCTTATCAAGCTTATGGAAGTGCTTTTTCTTTGAGGAATCTTGAGCGCATTGTCTTCACTTTTAAACATTTTGAGTGTGGTTAGTGGAGTGAACCTAATTTAGTGAGGAGCATGATTTCTGAGAACTTTAGCCTCTAATTGGACTTGATTTTGATTACCTCTCTAATTCTTGGTTTGCCTTTGCCTATTGCTTGGTTGGATGTTTTCTCGGGTTCCTCATTCATTATTGTCTCTTGATCCCACTTCTTGGTTTGGCATTAGTTATTGCTTGGGGACAAGCAAAATCTTAAGCTTGGGGGGATTTGATGTGTGTGAAATAACATCATATTTTAGTCTTGTTTTGCATGCATTTTTAGGCATTTTAGTTTCTCTTTTTATTTGTTTTTCCTTTAGTTCGGATAACTGCGGTGTTTTTGGTGTTGTTGTGCAAGATTGGTGCTAAATTGGCCTTGAAATGGATGGAAAGCTTCCATAATTGAAGTTGGAGCTTTACGGATAGCAAATTGGGGGTAAAAGCTCACTCCAGAGAGATTCGCGGCCTACCTGTGGAATTCCCCACAGTCATAGATCGAGCAGCAGCTTGAAGAAGTAAAAGAGAAACTCCAGAGAGTTACACGGTTAGGCCGTGGAATGTTCCACGGCCGTGGAATTCAAGTTGAGGCAGAATGGTCATGTGGCAGAGAGATCCACGGCCAGCCTGTGGAATGATCCACGGCCGTGGATCGCAATACGAGTCAGATTTTAAGTTTTATTTTTATTTCTTTATATGGGCTTGGATTAGTTGAAACCTTAGGGTTATATATAGATGTTCTGAATATAATTTTGGGGTTCCAATTTGGTTTGAAAGAGGCACACTTGGAGGCTCTTGATTTTCATCTTTCTCCTCTCTTCTCTCTTTGATTACGAGTTTGGATGTTCTTGAATTTGATTTCTTGTTTCTTCTTCTCCATGTCTGAGTAGTTTCTTTTGTTTATAGGATTGGGCAATGCTCTTTGATACATTGATGATGATTAATTGACTTTGTTTACCCCTTTTATCAATCTTGAATGTTCTTTGATTCAATCCTTATTGCGCTTATTCATGTGAATTTACTGGCCACATATTTGCATCTCATAGATATCTAGGGACGTACTGAGAGGTGAACCTAGGTGTTGGAACCATAAGAATTGAACTTAAGGTCTAAACCACGAGAGTGGTTTAGCCTTTCGAGGATTTAATGAATTATCATAAAACATAATGAGTTTAATTTAAATTCAATTACCACGAGAGTAGGAATTGGTTTAATTGGTTATGGTTCTTATCTCTTGAGAAAGAACATTAACTAATTTAGGGTAATTCACCTTCAATTGAATTTCAATTTTAATAAAAGGGTTGTCAATTAGGATTTGTCTTTTATCATTGTGGTTACCCCCAATCTTGGAAGCTTTCTTGAATTTGAAAAACCTCTCTTAATAACTTGCTATTTTTGTTCTCAATTTTGCACTTTAGTATTTATTTATTTAATTGTTTGGTTACTACATTCTTATCACTCAATAATTTTAACCCTTTTGTTTAATTAAATTAAATTAATAAATTAATTGATATTCATAGACATAGTCCCTGTGGATTCGATCTTTTTATTACTTGACGACGAAATCGTACACTTACGGATTTCACACACCAAACACCCATGATCTGACCCAAATAATAATCAACAACCCCAACCAAAATAAAGCCCAAAGCAATAAAAACTTGAAATTAATCTAAATTAAAACACAAAAAGGAACAAATGATAAATAAAAAGACATATATATATATATATATATATATATATATATATATATATATATATATATATATAAAGATCTAAAGTAGAAAAGTAGATTATTAACAAAGAAATGGGAAAGGTCCTCCTCAAATAGAGATGTGAATGGAAACGGGTTCACAACCCAAAGTGGTAGAAATAGCAAAGGACGAGACTGGTGACCTGCCATTCCAGCATCGGCGACAAGGGTGGCTCGCGGTGGTGCGTGACTGGGCAGACGACGGGTTGAGGCAGTGGTGGTTTGGTGGGACAAGGAAGAGAAGTGGTTGTGCATGGCTGTGGAGGTTAGTTTGGGTGCGACGGGATTTGGTGGTTTTGGAGTTCGGTTGCGGTGGGGGTTGGGTTCTGAGTGGCTAGGAGCTGCGGTGGTGGACGGTAGATATGGGTGGAAGTTGAGGGGGCTATTCTGGCATGGTTGCACACAGGTTTTAGGGGCTTTATTCGGTGATGATTGATGTGGATCTGGGTTAGTTGGCTCGTGGTAGAGTGGGCATGGTAGGGAGTTCGAGCGAGGTAGATCTGGGTTTCTAGCGTTGGGTCGCGCTACCTCGTTACGCTACAGCGCGAGGTGAGTAGCAGATCTATGGTAGCACGTGGCTAGGTGGGCATGGATGCTGGGCTCGGTTACAGCTTAGGCAGAGGTTGAAGCTGAGTATGGTGCTGCTTCACAGATTTGGTGGCAGAGCAACGGTGGCGCGACTGCTTTCGGGTTCAAGGTGTTTGGGAAGGTCACGGGTGCCTGGGACATGGTGGTTGTATTGTGTGGTGGTGGTTCGAGTGTGGCTGGTTGTTTAGTGTTGTGGGGAAGGTGGGGTGATTAGATGGGGATGTTGTTTATGGTGTGAATGCTGCATTGTGGGCAATGGTGAGGACAACGACTATGCGTGGTGATTGGTTGATAAAGGATGGTGATGATGAAGTTGTTTTGGTCGCTGTTGGAAGTGTTGTTTGAGTGGAAGCTTTGTGCTATTTGGTTCTCTGTTTGGGAGGGCGTATGAAGCATTTGAAGAATGGTAAGGGAGTAAATGACTGATAACAAAATATTCACTAAGAACATTCAACCACAATCAAATGGCAGTTGGAGATACAACTTGGATAATGCGGGAGTATTGAATAGTGTAACACCCTAATACAATTATCTAAATATAACCTGGATATTAAAAGATAACTAGCATTAAGTATGCTACTTTATAAAAATGCATAAAAACATAAATCTATAATAACTACATAAGCTATCATAGAAAGCCACGAAAGAAGAAAAGATTGTATAATTACATCATTGGCCACAAAAGGGCTCCTTATTATATACAAACTTTACTAAAAAATAGGCAATGGCAACCTATACAAAATAAGATCCAAAAAGAACCAAAAGAAGTTACTCTAAGCCTTTTTCTTGTTCTTCTTTTTCTCCTTCCCTCTCGAAGGGTCTTGACCTGGAATTACATGGAAATATAATAGGCTGAGAATTCACAAATCCTCAATATAAGTATTCCAAAATCAGAGTTCATTTATTCAACATAAATAAACAAAACAATAAGTATCAGATCATATTCTCAAAAGATAATAGTGTCTCTACTTATTTCTATAAGATTATAAACATACTCATAGGATAAACCATAACATTATCATACTTCAAAGCCCACAAAAGAGAAAATTGTCCATACAATTACCAAAGAAAGGAAGTGCATAACATGCCATATGATTATGCCTAATAAATGTCATAGAAATATGTTTATGCAATGCTAGTGCAAGATTTTAAGTTAGAAAACCATGATACTTGCTCATTTCTAGGAACTGCGTTCCTTTGTATATACTGGGTAGGATAGGCACAAAACCCTAACAGTACCTAGTGATGTGTGGACTCATTCCCCTCACAACGGTAAGGGTACTAATACTAACCCCGTAACATTGGTAACCCTGACCTCAAAGAGCCCCCACTCTGAGAATTTGGATCAAATACCTTATTCTCTAGCCATTTGGTTGTGCACATCATTTAAGGTTACAATACATAAGAAAAAACAAATAGCAAGTTTGAAAAAAAAAACTTGCAAATTATTTTAGAACACTTACGCACTTCACAAGGTTCACATAATTGAGTGAGAAAGGAAACTAGCAAACATTCAACCCTGCTCATCCCTACCACACAAAGGAGTAAGATCCTATTCCTAATACTCCCTATTGCCCAAACTTAGCAAATAAAAGAGTAATTGTCCCACATATACACCCTAGCTCAACTTCACTTATGAAGAAACATTTTATGCACTTAGACAACTGTAAATGGTTCAACTCTATCACATAGAGGAACTAACACCCTTTTTATCACAAGATTCTAGCTTAACCTTAACCAAAAGAGATATCAAAACATGGCTCACATACCATTCAAGCTCAATCTCAGCTTTTAAGGAAGCAACTAGCATTTTCTAGAGCTTTAAGCCTTGTAAAATACCCTTACTCATCCCATAGGTGTGGATTACATAGCCTAGACAAGTCTTGCCTCACGCCCAAAACCAACAAAATCTATTTTTGATGGGTCCATAACTAGTTACGCCTCTTGGATAATCAGTTATGGCCTTTAGACAAGCCATTTTCTCAATTTGCCTAACTGTTTATCACACTTGATAATCGATTAGGACCTTAAAAAAAGTCCCCTGGCATGAAGAATAATCGGTTAGCACACTCTGGTAATCGGTTATGACATATTATAGCTCTTTGCCATAGTTGAATAATCGACTGGCCACATTTGGCTAATCAGTGAGGTAGTGATGCGAATTGATAAGTGTTGCAAACCCAAGTACAAGTTATCTCAAGTAATAAATTCTCGAGAATCTGAGGTCGATCCACAGGGAATTGATGAAGAAAAATTCTTTTAGGTAAGGAAAGGAGTTGTCACAACAATAAAGGTGATAAAACTTGTTCACAATTAAAAAGGATTTGCTTGGGTTAGGAGATCCACTTTTGGTATATAAATTAAGGTTAATATTATTCTTTTTTATAACTCAATTAGAATCCACGCATAACGGAGGTTCTTATCGGAAAATATAATATTCAAAGTTCTTTTAAAGTTATATATGTAGTTATATTATAGTTCCTTTAATTATCCACTAGCATCAATATTTGTAAATGAGTTCAAACATTTATTGTGTCAATCTCTTGTCTACAACAAATCAAGATCTTCACTTTACAAAGTAGGTAAATAATGCCGACACTTGTAAATGGGTTTAAGCATTCATTATATCAATCTCTTGTTTACAGCAAATCAAGATCTCCACTTTACAAGGATGATTTCTAAATTGATTGGAAACAAAATACAACACATATAATGATCACTTGATAATATATCATTCAAGCACAAGAAAAAGATTAATCTAACATTATTTCATTACCAAAAGCTTCACCCTTTCACCCAAGCAAAATGAAAATTAGTTACTCATAAACAAGAAAAAAGCAAAAGAGAAGAAGAAAAAGATTAACATAATTTCTATTTATAATAAAAGAAAACTATAACAAGAGAAATAAATAATACATGAACAAGATATTGATCTCTAAACTAAGATTATTCTAATGAGCAATCAATGGTGCTTTTTATAGAGCATGAAGGGTACAAAATGACAAGGGAGTTGTTAATGAGTGGGCGGATGAGTGAAAAATGACAATAGAGTTATTTAATGAATGGGTGGATGAGTGGAAAATTATTGCCATACTTGTCTCCTCGCGTAACCAATTCAACTATCTTCACACAACTACAACTATATCATAACATCACCTATTGCATAAGTGATTTTCATGAAAGTTGAAGGGTTTTGTCTCAGCTTTCAAATGCCACCAATTTCAGCCCAATCTAACTCCTACATCCCATGATATGGCCTAATGTTTGCACAGTATTTAGGTTCCAGCAACGACACACCTGTTCTAACTTCTAGGCCCAATATGACTTATTAGACATCCGATTCAACTCTTATGTTCTTCATGAAAGTTTTAGATTTGTGTTTTATCTTTCATTTGGGCATTTTGTGTCAATTGTACTCCTATAACTCAAGAAATGGGCTGATGAATGCTCAGAGGTCAAGCTGTCAGGATCAGCACTCTCGTTCTTGCTTCAACTCTAATTTAAATTATCCAAACATATGATTTATCTTTTGAGGTCTTCATGAAACTTGTAGAGAATTGTCTTAGATTTCCTACAAGACTAGAATCACATCAATCAAATATTTGAAACTCAAATGATACCTAATTTACTGAATACTACCAAATAGACAAATTAAGACTAATTCATGCAATAATTCATTCAATGATCCAATTAGGCTCAATATCATAAAATATGACAAAACCAACTTAATTAAGCCTAATTGAACCTTAAGAAACCTAGTGAGAGGATTATTAAATGAATAAAATATATTGTTATCAGGAAGCCTCGTGCATGGCTGCCAGGAGCACATAATCAGTTATGGCTCACCCATAACCAGTTATGCTGCTAGGTTTCAGCAGGGAAACTTGCTTTCCCACGTGAAACTTCAACCCCAACTCCTTTCCAACTCAAGAGCATCACTTCCCAATCCAAAAGCTTTCAAAACAAGTTCTAAAGAGTTCCATGAACATAATCACAACCATTAAAATCATTAGGTTATGTTCATTCAACTCCAACCATTGGGAATCTCTCAAGAACCAATTTAAACAACCCAAGAAAACCCTAAGAACCAAGAGAAGGAAAGAAAAAGATGAAGTTTACAAGAACAACACCCCTACCTCAAGGTTATGGTGGTGGTGCTCAAGCCCTAGCTTTTCCTTTGGCCTTCCTTCTCTTTTCCTCCTCTTCCTTCTCCTTTTCCTCATTCTTTTCTCTATTTCCTTGTCTCCCTCTTGCTACTGTAGCTAAACGTGCGTGGAGAGAATGAATGAGAAAGTCAGAAAAGGTAACAAGAAAAGTCAAGGAGTGGGTGAAAACATGTGGCTCTAAGGACATAAGGATATTTCACTGAAACTTATATATCAGTTAAGAACACTTAGATTTTCCCAAATCAAGTTTCCTAACTTCCATAGGAATTCAAATAAATCCTAAGATTCATCTCAATCCTAATTTCATCACTTAGATAACTTTCAATATTTTTTATTAGTCGATTCAGTATTAAAACACACTCTCAGTGTACTTAAAAATATCAAATGAACTTAGTAAATTCTCAAATTTTAACTATAGTTCTTAACAAACATTTGTGACTAGGAAATAAAATTTCCATATTTAATTCCATTACCTAAACCATTTATGCTAACATCTAAGTCATTTTAAGCTACTTTTCACTTTCTGTGCTACAGTAAAATGCCTAAACTAACTCAGAAAGTCACAAAATTAAACAAGCTTTTTAAGCAAGTACTATGCTACCTCTGCAACTATATACAAGTCTAACATGACATTAGGGATGTTATAGATAGCAAAATACAGAGATGAAGGGTAAACCATTAAAAAGAATGAAGATCAAGAAACTTACCTTGCCTACAATAGCAACACCTAAAAACTGAAGAACTTTTCCTCAGTTCACCAACTGTGAAAGCTCAAAGTTTTCTCCTCTCTCTATTTTATCTGATTTTTTCTTCAAAATCAAAAGCTCCCTCAAATTCTCATATTCTCTCTTATATAGCAAAGTTCTATGTGGATCCAAACAAATCATGCATGGGGAATAAAAACTGTGTGAAAGGTGCAATGGAGCAGTTGTAGTAATGAAATGGGGAGCACACGACATTGTCCCTGTTGTGGTGTTGTGTGTAGGGAAAATGCCAAAGAGAAGTGGAATGTTTTGCCCTTTGTGTGTGTACGTGCTTGAATGAGGGTGTGAGTGCATCAATGCATGGTGCCTGGTTGGAAAAGGAAAAAAATGAGAAGACCAATGAAAGGCAAAATGGATCAATACTCAAAAATGGAAAAAAAAAAAAAAAGGCAAAGGGAGAGTGCAAGAGGAGTGCAATGACAACCTCTTCATTTTTTTATTATTTTTTTGTAACTTTTTGTAATCATAATAAAGTGGGCTAAACAAATTTTTAGGCTAAAAAATGGAATGGGCCAAAAGAAAAAAGAACACTTATCAGTGTTATTAATTTTATTTTTATTTCCCCTTTTTTATTTTTTTATTTCCAATTTTTCTTTTTTTTAATAAAGAAATTTTTTTTTAATAAAAAAAGTCTGTTCAAAATATGGTGTTCACAAGGTGCGATTAGGATTAGTAACCATTTATAGATAATATCCCATAACCTCCTAGTATGTTAGGCTTTAGTTAGGATAAGATGGTAATGTAAGTTCCAAAGCCCTTTTGTGATTCATAATAATTATATTGAAAATCATGTTTGAATTTTCCAAATGTTTTAATCAATTTAACATGATCTTGTCGAGTGTTTATGTGTATTATTAAGTCTTACAAGACTAAACAAGATTCAAGGAAGCTTTCTGGGTGATTTGAGAGAACTAAGAAAATTAATTTTTGACTTGAGAAAGTTCAAGTGCAACATGAGAAAGTTCCTGAACAGCATGAGAAAGTACTGAGAAGACTGTGAGAAAGTTCAGCAAAAGAACTCCCACAAAGGTTTAACTCAAAAAGAATTCAAACTTTCAAGTGAAGCTTTTACCATCATAATCTTCAAGAGAAATAAAAAAGAAGATGGTGGAATTAAAAAATGAGAAGATTAATGATATTCAAGCTTGAGAAGGTTGGATGAGAAAGTTAGTTAAGGGAGTTTAGTGAGAAGCTTGATGCTGGGAAAGTTTATAAGAAAGTACATTTCCTATGAGAACAATGCTTAGCCTTCTCATATAAAAGACTAACACGTTGACTCAACAAGAAAAGACAAAATAGTAGTCACCTGCAACAAACAAGTATAGTTACTATTGGAATCATCCAGCAGTCATATTTTCGAAGCCTATAAAAGGATCCAAGTTTGAAGATTAGAAGGTTAATTATCTTTGAAGCAAATCTGGCTAAGAACACCACAAACTGAACTTTCTCATCTTTACCTGCTATTTTGAAATCTACAAAATCTTTAGTAAGTGTATTTCTACTTGTTTTTAAGTGTTTGTATCCACTCAAAAAATTTTCGAGTGCTACCCAATTAAAACAAACACTTCTATTCATCTATTAATCTATTATTCTTGTACTTCTTCGATGAACTTGTAGGTTGTACAAGCCACCTCAATCTAGTGAAAGTGAACCTAAAGAGGCTATGAAAACAAATATTTGGTGTTTAGCCTAAAGAGGTTATGTCAAAGAATACTTAATATTGATCTTGAAAATGTTGTTCTTAAAGAATATATTATTGAAGCATGGAGAAGCTTGGTTGTTAAAGAATACTCATGATAGTGAAAGATCCTTGTGTTTAGACATAGCTCCAAGTGATTTAGGGGTGAACTAGTATAAATCTTGGTGTAAAGCTTCTCTTCCCTTGCTTTTTACTTATATTTTTCAATTTAGTTGAGTTATCAAGTTAAAACTAAAATATGGAACAAACTGATTTGGGTGAAAAATATTATTAAGGAACTCATTCTGATATAAGTAAAATTGAAGGTCTAAATTCTATTTTTTTCAAAGTTTCATAACTTAAAGGAGTATCTTAAAGAGAAGTTGTAGACTTAAGTATAACAAACTAAGGTATTTTTCAATAGTGAGAAAGTTCTTCATACCCAACCATCAAATCTTCTTATGAACCTTCTCACTCTGGTCTGATAGTATATTCTGAACCTTCTCACTAATTCTCTGGTTTACGTGTCAACCTTCTCACCTCCAAGTTTAAATAACTTGAGAAAGCAGTGAGAAGATTAATTTTTCAAGAAAAAAGGGGAACACAATTTAGCCCCTTCTTTTATTACTGCCAACTTTAGGTAGTTTACTTAATGAGAGAGCAGTTACCCATGAAGACTCTTATAGCTGAAAGCCACAATTAGGCCAACCATATTGGGTCGCTCATGTTAGCTAGGCCTGGATCCAAGATACCGGTCTAAAACAGTTGCCCCAAGCCTAGCGTTCTAACTTGTGGGCAGAGTATCAAGGTACTCCATTTAAAGGCCTATAAGAGCGCAAATGCCTATATGCATAGGGATCCCTCTTGAGGCGTTGAAGCCGAGATTTGCTTCGTGATGGGATGTACTGCAGTTATTGTCCAAGATCCAATGTTAAGGATGCCTCATATGGTTGCCCTTAATGAGGGATGCTTTTTCATCATCAGCAATGTGGAGCTACAATACTGTTGCTACTAAAGGCTATCATGGCTGAGGTCCAACTAGTGGAGTATGTTCATTATAATGAGATTCGATATCTTTAGGGTATGCACAGCGATGTTTGGTAACTAACTAGAAAGTTGACGTACATGTGGAGTCATGGTCCCGAAATAGTGTCCTTCTAAGTGGACGAGATTTGCTGTGAATTTAGGGTCTATCATCAGATATGGGCATTCTATTCGAGATCAGGCATTGAGTATTTTAGAGTATTTAGCACTTGGCTTACCTGCATTTGGGGTCGGGATTGCTTCACTTGTAGTTAACAGACTTTTGAAGACACCTGGTGCGCTGTGGATGGTAACTGTCATTTAGGTTTCACACTTCCATCATTTCAAATTGATGGCAAAAGACCAGTGTGTAACGTCCCAATACTAATACTAATAGCATATCCAGATTTATGTATTAGTAATTAGGATTAGGTATGTCACTTATAAACTAATGCCAATCTTAGTAAAAACATCTAGATGATAAATAAAAATAAGAGTCTGTTGCAAGAATATAGTGTATATATATATATATATAGAAAAGACCATTTATACAAGGGTTTACATCTTATCACATAAAGTACATAATCTACCTTCAAGACTCAAATCTTAATAAACTATATACAACTATTCACACTCGAGAAGAAATAAAGCTACTCCACATCTGATTTCTTCATCTCACTTAGCTACATATGCTTAACCTAGAATTATCATTGAATTTCAAAAAAATGGGGTGAGAATTATAAAATTCTCAGTAGTTCATTGCATAAACCATGTCATCATAACAATTCCAACTGCTTCAGAGAAAAATCAAGTTAATATCAAATATTATCATATAGAAAGGTGGCAAATGTTAAAAGGATTTCCTTTCTTTTCCCGAAGCAGAAATTTAATTTATATAGTTTATAAATATCATTTTTTAATATCCAAATAATTTATCAAGTTTCAGTGTATTCTCAATATCATATCAACAATACAATAAAAGATAAACTCATATAGTAAAGCTAATCATGTAATCATCATTCATCATTTATCAAAAAAGTATAGAGGGAATGTCCATCCTCACAATACCATACACTTGGAAGTAGTCTACTTTCAGGTTAGTGCACTTCAACCTATTTATAACAATCTCATTTTGTTACACAGAACTACACCAGTAACCCAAGCCACATCTAGTGAGGGAATGTTCATCCTCAATCTAGAATTTTTGGTAGAGAGGGAATATTTGTCGTCAACTACTTGAATAAGGAGGATATCATCCTTCCTCAGACTATCAATGATCTAAGATCACCTCAGGTAGAGAGGGAATTTCATCCTTAACTACTTAACATCTAGGGAAAACTCAGGTAAAGAGGGAAGAAATATCTATCCTCAACCTTAATTATTTTAATAGGGAGAGAATGTTCATCCTCACATTACCATTGTCCAAGATATACGCTAAATACGAGGATTATCTCCTAAATTTATCTTTGGCCAAATCAAATAATGGGCTACTCTTGAAAGTGAAATAATATCTCTTAAACATCATTTTCATCATTCTTGTAACAAAATGCTTCATTATACCATTTCATATTTATGCTAAATGCATAATCATCTCATAAGGTATCATAATTAGTGGTTTGGTTTATAAGATAAGCTTCTATCTTGATGTCATAGGAAGAAGAACTCTGTTTTTACAAAATAGGGCATTAGTAATCGATTGCCATTCATGGTAATCAATTACCACATACTAATACCTCAAAACAAAGGCTTGGTATGTTAATCAATTACCAACTGGACAGAAGATAAATGAGGGAAAAAGAATGAAATTCAACTACAAATATTGTATCTCTTAAAGATACTTTAATCTTCTATTGATGAATTTTATAACCTTCATAGGTATTATAGATAATTCTAAGATTTCATTCAATTTTCATATTCATCATTCAACAACCTTCCTTATACACCTCTACCAACTACTAAGGACCTGTTTGGCATGCTGTATTAGACTTGATAGGATAAGCTAGTATAATACATTATTACCTTATCAGTTGTTTAGTACATATATTATATTATATAAGCTTATCCATCAAATCTCTTTTATACATTAAAATGATTGATAACTTAATCAAGCCTTGGAGTGGGATAAGGCCTGATTGGGTTTTGATGTATATGTTGTTATAAAGACTTTTCTATTACAATTTTAAACACTCTGATATTCCCAACAATTACGTATTAGACATTATACTATTAGGTCTTATACTATCAGGCCTTATATTATCATGTCTAATACTATTAAGTTTTATTCTATCTTTTGCAACAAACAGGCCCTAAAAGCTCCACTGTTCCTTACTAAGTTAAGGTAAACCTAAGGAGTTAAGTAAGAGACTTAAGGTAATCGTTTTAATTAAATATCCATTCTCATATTAATCTTCATTCTCTCTTTAACATTTCCTCAAAATCTTATGATCTTTTGAGTTACTTTTTTATTTAATTTGTCCTTTAAACATTTATCCAGTGTCAAAAATGTCAAACTAGTTCATAAGGTTACCAAACTTAATAGATAACTTATATTAGTATTATTGAGCTTCTATAACTGTGATTAAGATTAATAAGTCAGAGAGAATGTTACACAGCGTGCCCCACAATAATGGTGGTTGTTAGGGCACTGGGCTCTCTATAAATAAGGATGTAGGGCGACAGCTTCCCACATTTGCTCCTTTGGCCATTTTCCTGTGAGTTTTTCGATGAGCTGAGGTGATTTATGATGATGTTTGGTAGTGGTTCACAGCAATGACCATCTATAGAGCCCTCTATTCTGTGTTTTTTTATTTTTCAATGTCCTTTCTCATTTCCAAGTATCCTCTCCCCCCCCCCCCGCTTCCTTTATTTTACCTCTTTTTCTAAGAATGGTGAAAGTTAGAGAGATTGGTAGTGATGGGGAAGAAGGAAGTTATCTGGAAATCCTTTCAAAATCTCTACCATCGCCACACCACGAGCAGCAACGGCAGTGATCCCAAAGGGGTGGCAACCTCGTGAAGGATCAGAAGCCACGGTCTTGGATTGAGATCTAGGGTGTGATCGTAAGGCAGATAGAGGTAGCCCGACATAAGATTCAACGTTGGGAACTCCTTTCGACTTTCGATAATATAGCAAGGTTTGACTACCAATCAGATTTTTCTAGTAATTCAAGTTCTGACGCTGAAAGTTCGTCCTCTATGGATGTTTCTTCTAGGATCTAAAGAACGAGTATAGGGAAGAGAAAAGTTATGACTACAGATTCGAGTGAATATCCAATGCCCTGGGATGCCCGTTTGTACTGGTGGGTGGATAAAGAAATATTTGGGATCTTATTAAGAATAAATATGGTAGGCGACGTGGCACAGAAAAGAGAATACTTGTATCTGACAGCGAGAGGAACCCGCGATGGGGAATTCTTGTTGTTACCCCCTGACGACCAAGAGCGAGTATGTTCAACTTGGACGGCAGGACCTAACCACTTCATGTATTTGTACGAAACCATGTTCATGAAGCTGGGTATCTTCCTTCTGTTTTTCGATTTCAAAATGAGAGTACTTAACCGTCTACAAGTGGCTCCTACTCAGTTGCATTCAAACACTTGGGGCTTTGTACAAGCATTCGACCTTTTGTGATAAACATTAAGGGCTTTCTTTTATTTATTTTCTCGAGTCAAACCATTTGAGGTAGGTTACACCAAAGGCTGGATAGCCTTGAGGGTGCACGTCAGCTGAAAAATCTTTGAGCCTTATTAGGAATCTTATAAGCATTTCAAGAAGGACTACTTCTATTTAATGGCGGTTCCTGAAACGAGTCCTTTTTTTTCTGGACAATGAAACGAGACCCCATTATATACCTCTACTAGACTCAACGAGCATGGAAGAAAACCCTTGAGCAGCTTAAGACTATAGATGATGAGCTATCATTTCAAGATATTGAGACAATCTCCTTCCTTGTTGGGTGGGCCAACAAAAAAGGGCACATCTACTGTATTGACATTATAGATAGCCCAAAAGAGGATCTTAAGGCCATTTTGGGTATTCCTAAATGTCGACATACTGCTGAAATGTTGTTCTTGACTATTTTTTACACTTAGCAGAATTTCTCTATTGTAACATGTATGTATTGTTTCTATTTTTTACAGTGAGCATGACGCTAGCAAATGGACTTGTTGAGCTCGAGAGAAGGGTCGCATCTTGGAAGAGGCCAAACTCAGAAGTCAATCAGGTAACGAGGTGTGGCAAGGGGAGCCCATGGTCTAGATCAACGAGTCCAACTCTGAATCTTCTGGGAAAGCTCTTCAGATTCAAAGTTGGAAAAGAAAGGAGAAGATAGCTTAGTCTGGCCAAAGTCATTTAAAGAAGGTGGTTGTCCCTAGAGGATCAGTGATTGACTGACTCTTGGCTAGGAAGATGAAGCTCCAATTAGAACCCCTGTCCAATTTCCAGTTTCATCTGTGTGGAATCCTTCTTTAGAGCTCGAGGAAGCAATCAACCAAGAATTTCTCATCCCAGTGGATATTGATGTTTTGATGGAAGTGAACCTTCTCTAGCAATTTTAAACTGTTGAGGCCCATTTCCTTCGGAATGCATCATTCTTCTGATTTTTGGAAAGTGTAGTCATGTAGAAGAAAAAAGTCCAGGAGCTGGAAGGGGAAATAGATACTCTGTTAGGCGAAAAACCTGGCTTGAGGAGGAGAGAAATGTTGAGGTCACAAAAATGGCAGTGGCCGAGAAGAAGTCCAAGTCGATTGAGGATGACACTATCAAACTTAAGAGCCAATTAATCAAATCTAAATCAAAAGCCAAGATCTTGCAGTGTAAGTTTATGGCATTCGAGGTGACAATAAATGATCTTCAAACCAAGGTAGCCATCTTAGAGAAGACCAAGGTGGACCTAGAGGCTGAGATCGTACATATTAAAGATTAAAAATAATTGGGTGCATTCCATGGATAAATCGATTGAAAATGCCATGGCCCAACTCTAACTCCTCAATCTTGATTTGGTTGCTGGAAGAGTAGGATCTTGACATTGCGTCAAATAAAGTGAGATTGTGGATATGATACCGACCGATTCTGCTCCAACGATGATTAGGATCATTACTGAGGTAGCCGACAGAGGGTGTGGAAGAGGAAGAAGAAGAAGTCCACGGGGTTGTTCATGGCAGGAACTAGGATTAGGACTTTAGCTTTTTCTTCCTTTTCCTTTTATATGATTTTCGTAATTGCCCCTTGCGTGGGGTGTTTTGTATGGACAAGTCTCGATATCGGGCATTTTGCTTATATTATGTACTTATTTTCATTCTAGTGTAGTTCCTACTTCCTTTGTTCATCATGGATGCAACACCCTTTATTGAATGAATGAATTCTTAAGACTTAGAAAAATTAGGAATTGTAGGAATAGCAATTGTCATCCATTTTGGGCCCAAAAACCCGGATTTGAGTTTTGTGAGTTACCCATAAGACTTAGAAAATTTTAAGAAAACATATTCTTGTTGTTTGCCTTGGGTCCAATGCCCAAATTCGAGATCGTAAGACTCGTGGGACTTAGGAAAATTTTGAGATAATTCATTGTAGAACCAAATCGTGGATCTCAAATTATGTATTGTCTTGTGTTAAGAATGCTGCCTTAACACTTAGAAAATTTCTAAACCAAGCATAAGTGGACCTTAGGGAGTTACTTTATCGAGGTTGTTATATCGAGATGAGAACCTTAATAAGATGGTCCCCAATGGCTTTAGGGTAGTGATCAATGTATTGGGTGCATAACTTCAGGATGTTGATGTCTTGAACCTCGCGAAGGTAAAACTGACCTTATAGGATGCATAGTCCATGTTTTCAAAATGTACTTCCCTTAGAACTCGTCAAGGTGGCCATAAAAAGCCTTGTGGGTTGCGCATAAAAAATAAACAAGACAAACTTAGTTGAATTATAATAAAAAATTACATTTAATAGGACTGAGTGACTGGTGTCTATTCATTAACTAGGAAAGTAAAGGATAAAGGCTTGAAAAGGCTTACAAATGAAAATAATAAGCTTGAGAAGGAGTAGATAGGATTAAGCATCAACTAGCAATAGTATTTGCGGAGCTTGGCTGTGTTTCAGTGTCTAGGGACTTCCTTTCCTATGAGGGTCTCGAGCTTGTATGCTCCAGTATTCATCTTTATTGCGATTTGATATGGTCCTTCCCAGTTGAGGGCTAGCTTCCCATAGGATGCATTTTTCCCTCCGATGTCTACTCTTCAAAGGACTAGGTCGCCGAGTTGAAAACTCCTTGGTATAAAGACTCTTGTTTTGAGCTTGAGAGCAGTTTCTCATATATGAGCAATGTCTCTCAATTCATCCAATAAGTCAAGGTTCTGGCAGATGATTTTCGAGTTTGACCCTTTAGAAAAATACTGCTTTCCTCCAGCTAGGTTCTCTGATTTCTATCAAGATCATGGCCTCGCATCCATATGTGAGTTTGAATGGAGTTTCTCTCGTAGTAGAATGTGGAGTGGTATAGTATGACCATAGTACTAGGCTTCATCTCAATCTCCCTTTGCATCATCGAGCCTCTTTTCTCAATCATCGGAGGATAACCCTATTTATGACTTATACTTGTCCAGTAGGTATTTCATGGAAGTGAAGTGTTATTTGATGTAAAGGTCTGATAGGAGCTTTTAGAAGTTCTTATTGATGAATTGAGTATTGTTTTCTACAACGATTGACTCCGGGATCCCAAACTGATTTATGATATCTTTATAGGTGAACCTCTAAACTTGAGCCGAAGTTATAGTGGATAGTGGCTTAACTTCAAAACCAGGATCAGAGGTGTGTACTTGATCTTGCCTCTAAACAGTGGTTGAAGTGGTTTCCTCCTTAGTGCAGTGGTGGTAGTGGTGGAGTAAGGCGATGGTGTACCTGCAAAGCACTCCAACACTCAAGTTAGAGTAGTGCACTAGGATAGAAGAGTATATAGGAGAAGATGCATACCTGAGTATATAGGAGTACCTAGGATTAAGCATCAACTAGCAATAGTATTTGCGGAGCTTGGCTGTGTTTCAATGTCTAGGGACTTCCTTTCCTGTGAGGGTCCCGAGCTTATATGCTCCATTATTCATCTTTATTGCGATTTGATATGGTCCTTCCCAGTTGAGGGCTAGCTTCCCATAGGATGCATTTTTCCCTCCGATGTCTACTCTTCAAAGGACTAGGTCGCCGAGTTGAAAACTCCTTGGTATAACTTTGGAGTTGTACCGGGCTACTGTTTTGAGCTTGAGAGCAGTTTCTCATATATGAGCAATGTCTCTCAATTCATCCAATAAGTCAAGGTTCTGGCAGATGATTTTCGAGTTTGACCCTTTAGAAAAATACTGCTTTCCTCCAGCTAGGTTCTCTGATTTCTATCAAGATCATGGCCTCGCATCCATATGTGAGTTTGAATGGAGTTTCTCTCGTAGTAGAATGTGGAGTGGTATAGTATGACCATAGTACTAGGCTTCATCTCAATCTCCCTTTGCATCATCGAGCCTCTTTTCTCAATCATCGGAGGATAACCCTATTTATGACTTATACTTGTCCAGTAGGTATTTCATGGAAGTGAAGTGTTATTTGATGTAAAGGTCTGATAGGAGCTTTTAGAAGTTCTTATTGATGAATTGAGTATTGTTTTCTACAACGATTGACTCCGGGATCCCAAACTGATTTATGATATCTTTATAGGTGAACCTCTAAACTTGAGCCGAAGTTATAGTGGATAGTGGCTTAACTTCAAAACCAGGATCAGAGGTGTGTACTTGATCTTGCCTCTAAACAGTGGTTGAAGTGGTTTCCTCCTTAGTGCAGTGGTGGTAGTGGTGGAGTAAGGCGATGGTGTACCTGCAAAGCACTCCAACACTCAAGTTAGAGTAGTGCACTAGGATAGAAGAGTATATAGGAGAACATGCATACCTGAGTATATAGGAGTACCTAGGATTAAGCATCAACTAGCAATAGTATTTGCGGAGCTTGGCTGTGTTTCAATGTCTAGGGACTTCCTTTCCTGTGAGGGTCTCGAGCTTATATGCTCCAGTATTCATCTTTATTGCGATTTGATATGGTCCTTCCCAGTTGAGGGCTAGCTTCCCATAGGATGCATTTTTCCCTCCGATGTCTACTCTTCAAAGGACTAGGTCGCCGAGTTGAAAACTCCTTGGTATAACTTTGGAGTTGTCAGAGACTCTTTGTTTTGAGCTTGAGAGCTTTTTCATATATGAGCAATGTCTCTCAATTCATCCAATAAGTCAAGGTTCTGGCAGATGATTTTCGAGTTTGACCCTTTAGAAAAATACTGCTTTCCTCCGAGCTAGGTTCTCTGATTTCTATCAAGATCATGGCCTCGCATCCATATGTGAGTTTGAATGGAGTTTCTCTCGTGGTAGAATGTGGAGTGGTACAGTATGACCATAGTACTAGGCTTCATCTCAATCTCCCTTTGCATCATCGAGCCTCTTTTCTCAATCATCGGAGGATAACCCTGTTTATGACTTATACTTGTCCAGTAGGTATTTCACGGAAGTGAAGTGTTATTTGATGTAAAGGTCTGATAGGAGCTTTTAGAAGTTCTTATTGATGAATTGAGTATTGTTTTCTACAACGATTGACTCCGGGAACCCAAACTGATTTATGATATCTTTATAGGTGAACCTCAAAACTCGAGCCAAAGTTATAGTGGATAGTGGCTTAACTTCAAAACCAGGATCAGAGGTGTGTACTTGATCTTGCCTCTAAACAGTGGTTGAAGTGGTTTCCTCCTTAGTGCGGCGGTGGTAGTGGTGGAGTAAGGCGATGGTGTACCTGCAAAGCACTCCAACACTCAAGTTAGAGTAGTGCACTAGGATAGAAGAGTATATAGGAGAAGATGCATACCTGAGTATATAGGAGTACCTAGGATTAAGCATCAACTAGCAATAGTATTTGCGGAGCTTGGCTGTGTTTCAATGTCTAGGGACTTCCTTTCCTGTGAGGGTCTCGAGCTTATATGCTCCAATATTCATCTTTATTGCGATTTGATATGGTCCTTCCCAGTTGAGGGCTAGCTTCCCATAGGATGCATTTTTCCCTCCGATGTCTACTCTTCAAAGGACTAGGTCGCCGAGTTGAAAACTCCTTGGTATAACTTTGGAGTTGTACCGGGCTACTGTTTTGAGCTTGAGAGCAGTTTCTCATATATGAGCAATGTCTCTCAATTCATCCAATAAGTCAAGGTTCTGGCAGATGATTTTCGAGTTTGACCCTTTAGAAAAATACTGCTTTCCTCCAGCTAGGTTCTCTGATTTCTATCAAGATCATGGCCTCGCATCCATATGTGAGTTTGAATGGAGTTTCTCTCGTAGTAGAATGTGGAGTGGTACAGTATGACCATAGTACTAGGCTTCATCTCAATCTCCCTTTGCATCATCGAGCCTCTTTTCTCAATCATCGGAGGATAACCCTGTTTATGACTTATACTTGTCCAGTAGGTATTTCATGGAAGTGAAGTGTTATTTGATGTAAAGGTCTGATAGGAGCTTTTAGAAGTTCTTATTGATGAATTGAGTATTGTTTTCTACAACGATTGACTCCGGGATCCCAAACTGATTTATGATATCTTTATAGGTGAACCTCTAAACTCGAGCCGAAGTTATAGTGGATAGTGGCTTAACTTCAAAACTAGGATCAGAGGTGTGTACTTGATCTTGCCTCTAAACAGTGGTTGAAGTGGTTTCCTCCTTAGTGCAGTGGTGGTAGTGGTGGAGTAAGGCGATGGTATACCTGCAAAGCACTCCAACACTCAAGTTAGAGTAGTGCACTAGGAGAGAAGAGTATATAGGAGAAGATGCATACCTGAGTGACTTGGCCCTGTATTTATATAGTGGATTTGTTTGTAGGCTAAGTAGCATATGAAGAGATATTATTTAGGTGCGATTAGGATTTGTAACTGTTTATAAATAGGATCCCATAATCTCCTAATATGTTAGGGATTAATTAAGATAAAATGATATTCTGTTTAATAAGCAAATAGTTACTCATAAAGACTCCTATAGCTTAAGGCTGCGATTGTGCCAACCATGTTGAGTCACTCATATTGAACCTGAATATTGAATATTGGTTCAGAACAATACCCTAATGGTTTTTTCAATGACGAGATTTAAAGTTATCCATCTCCACGTTGTGAGGATGTCTTTGACTATGATGCATGGTTTTTTTCTTTTTTCTTTTTTTCTTTTAAATGGTTGCCCGTATCCGTAGGCTATGCATCGGGTAAACATGGATAAGGAATTGGTACACTTGAATTTTCTTTCTTTCTTTTTTTCCTAAATTTTGCAATCAAATAGGTATGGGTATAATTTTAGCATTGCAGTAAGCTGGTATAATTCAAGTACAAACTAGTCCTCACAATAAATGCAAAGTTTTTTCCTGCTAATTTGTTTAATTTCCTATAAATGAAGCAAATGACTACTTCACCCGTTCAAATATCCTATTCTTCATGTACTATTGTTGAAAACTTCAAGTTAGAACGTTAGGATAATTGTATTAATTATCTTTTGGTCTAAATACTTGATTGTTTATATTTTATAATTTTATACAATGTCCTAGTGTTCTAATTTTTAGAAATTTGTCATACATTTTCACCAAAAAAAATGAAGGAAATTTTTAATACCTCCTACCTATATATATATATTTGTACCTGTATTTATGCAACCAAGTTAGGTATTTGACAAAATTATCCGGAAAATAAATGATTTTTGGGTTAAACGAAAACCTTATTTAAAACTTAACTAGGGATCAAATCAGTGTCACTCAACTGATGGTATTTTAAAGGCTAAAAGAACCTTAAATTGTTGTTCATGAAAAAAAAAAAAAACCTTCAATTGTGGTCTTTTCTGAAAAGCGATGATATGGGTTGGGGAACTTTATTGGCACTCACTTGCACTTCAAGAACTGACTTTTAGAACTACCAACTAAACTACCCATCTCTCTTGGCAGCTACACTTCCATGATGGTATGTGCCATTACCATTGCTTGGGCAACATTCAATATTTTGCTATTATTATCAAATTGATGAGTAGATAATGATTAATGAACACAGATTCGGAATAGGAAGAGCAACCATGATTGTCTGTTAAGGCAATGAAAGACAACATGATTGTGATAATAGCTTTATGATCCACTCCACATCTTAGTGCAGCACCTGATGTGGGGCTGAGATACCATTGCAATAATTCTTTGTGGCCCTCTCCATTGTCCGATACATGAAGTTTTTGACACTTAAATTGCGGAAGCAAATAATTCCAAGAAGTCGATCCTTATAGGGGGAGCTATCCTCTAATTTCTTCATAAAAGCTCATAAGAATAAAAAGAACAGACAAGGAAAAGCCAAAGGAGCGGAAGGTACAGAACAAAGTCCCTACAAAATAGAGCGCAAAACCAATTATCGGATAAGCATCTTAAACTTTTTAGATATTTGATCAGTGCGTTTTTGATATTTTACTTTTTAGATATTTGAGTATTTGACGTGCATGTTCGTTTTTTATTAATTTTTAGATTTTTTTTTCAAAATGTTTCTCAGAATTTTTTTTATTATAATAAGCTAATCCAAATACATTTTGATTCATTTTATGTTTAATGATTTTTTTATTACATATTAATTTGTGTCATATATATGTGTTAATGGATTGAACAGAGGAGACTCCTGTTTGTGCATGTAGAAATTTTATTCATAATATTTTCACCACATTTTTTACATTATTTTTTATATTAATTTTTATATATTAATTATATTTTTTTATTTTTCACTTAATTATAATTATTAAAAATGTGATAAAAATAATGTATTTTAAAAAATAATGTGAGATCATTGTTATCCAAATTTCACGAGGTAATGTGTTAGCTATTCAACAAAGTTGAAAACACAATGAGTGGGAGCAAGACATGGTGGCCTTTTGCTTCCACATAAATAAAGAGAAAAAACAAAAGACAAAGCACACGTCCAAAAAAAAAAGAAAAAAAGAAAACAAAAGACAAAGCAATGCTCATTGAAAGACAGACTGGGACTCTTGGGAGAAATAGAAATGGGGAAGGCCATGGGCCTACGTGGTACCGCATCTAGAATTCCTTGACTTTTAGGACCTTCTCTCACTCTCAATCCCCAATCAATCTTCTTTTAAAAATCTTAGTCACCAAGAAATTAAAGAGCATCATCACCTTTGAGGCTAAACGACCTTGTGGTGGATGAAGATATTCAAATTACCCCTGCACCCTCCCCTGCTTTCAAACCCAACCCCACACACACACACACACACAAACAAGCCTCTATACATATTTTCTCTTTCTCTTTCCCTCTAAGAAAAACCATGCTTGATCCAGGAAGAGACCAAACCACAATTTCTTTTCCATTGTCTGATGGCATAGGACACACAACTCCCAGTTATGACACTTGGGAAGCCACGAACTCTGGCTTCTGGGCTTCGAACAAACCACCTAAAAACTACAGGAATTATCATAGCTCGAATAATGTGGAAGTGCAATTCGGAACAGAAGCAAAGGTTCAAGATGAGTCTGGCATTTGTTCCCCTACTTTATGGACTACGAGCCCACCAAGGAGCCCCCAGCAACGCAGAAACCACTATAGAAGTCTGTCCCCTGCATCAAAGACTCAAGCCATTGCAAGAGGCCAAAGGGAGCTCATGGAAATGGTTCGGCACATGCCCGAATCGAGTTACGAGCTTACTTTGAAAGATCTCGTGGAGCACCCCAGGGTTGACTTTGGACAAGAGAATAGGGTAGGGGAGAGGAATTTGAGCAACAAAATTGTGCACAATAGGGAAGGTGGTGGTAGTAGTAGAAAGGTTGATAAGAAGGGACAGGTGAAGAGAAGTGGGAAAATTGATAGTGGAGGGTTCTATCTGAAAATGATGTTTCCTACTTCTTTAGGGTCTAAGAAGAAGAAGAATGAGTCCTCGGTGAATAATAATTCAAAGGTCTCTCCTAGATCATCGGTTTCTGATGGATCCGCTAAGGTCCTTGATAAGGAGTGGTGGAAGAAGAGCCTATCATCATCTGGAGGAGAGAGTGACAGTGGTGTGTCGAATATCAATAGTGGAAGCATGAAAAGTTCTGGGAGCAGCAGTAGCAGTAGCAGCAGCAGAAGTAACAGCAGGTATGCTTAATCCAATAGAAAAATAGAAAGACAATGATTTTGAGTTTGTACATGTTGAAACAATAGAAAATCAATTAACTAATGGCATAGTACTCTTCCTAAATGGTCTGAATTTAGCTGGGGGAATTTGTTTAGAATGGTGATCTAATTAACATGTTTTTAAAGTTTTGATAGCAGATAATTACAAAGTGGAAATTAACTAACAAGTTTATGAAGTTCTGCATATCATTCATAAATTTTATGGAAAATTTTTAACTGTCTTCACTCTTTCACATTAGATGGTAGATTGAATAGAAGTCTCCACATTTGCACTTGAAACAGAAAAATTTTTACATGTAAAAGTTATTAGTTTCTTCAATTTCTTACTAAATATTGTTGATTTTCCGTTTCTTATTTAATTCTAATCTCTAATCAGAAAACCCAATTGTTTATCTTTCAAATTATGATCCTTGGGAAATATGTGCTTGAAATCTTCACGGTGTCTCTGGCAAGTGAAAAAGTCAAAGAAGGAAGTTAAAGCATGCACAGGTTATCGGGTAGATTGGCTTTGCCTTAAGGAGAATCCTACTCTCCGCTCTCCACCTTTATAAAACCACAAAAACATTACCTCGTGATTCGTGTATGATTATAAACTTAAATAAAGAGGAAAAAAAAAAGCTGTATTGAATATGCCGAGGCGTTTAAACCCTCGGACTTTCCTTAGCAAGTACCTTGCCTTAAATCCGTGACTGTGCCTATGTCACGGAGGTTAAAGGCACGAATGCACCAGCTGTTTTTAACTTTCAAATGATTATGTTTTCTGCGTTTCTTTTAAGGACTTTAAATTAAATCAAACATCCAACCTGTTCAATTCTTGTTGATGGACAAATAAAAAAGAGCTACAGCTAGGTCTTGTTTGTTAGCTAGGTGCATTTTGTCGGACACTAATCTGATTAACCACAGAATTGTTGTAAAACAACCAAGTTTGTGTGTTACTCTATGAATAACAAGAAATTACCTAACAAATATTTATGAATAATAACTTTTTTTGTGTGTGCAGATAGATAGTAATTCCTGACCCTGCATGCACACATTTAATACGAGATTCACTTTAATGGGTAATATCATGTGCTTATCATTATCAGTTAAAAATAATTAATTTTTGTATGCAATGCAGGAACGAAATGAGTGGTGGTGGTAGTTGCTGGCCGTTCATTCGAAGACCCGAAAGCTCATCGCACAAATAAGTGTTGCCTCTGATGAACCAGAGTACTATATGATATACATATTTATGTAATTATAGTTTTCTTGGTTTAGAGACATGACGAGGCAGACAAAAAGCAAGTATGCAAAGTGAAGAGTGTGTTTGTGTATATTTTCCTAGAGAAATTATAACAACGTATCTTTCTATTATTCTTTGTGCTCTTTATACTTTGAGAAAAAAGCTTCCCCATTTAGATCATCTAACATTTCAATTGTTATGTTTTAAGTTTACGAGGAAAGTCTAGCCTAGAAGATTAGTACAATACGTAAAAAAAAATTTATAGAAAAAAAATTTTTTATAACTTAAATATTATATTAAACTTCTTTATTTATGTAATATGAGACTTATAATATTATCATCCTTTTAAGAGTTTATATTTACCATAGCTTCACTCTATCGATATTAACTTAGTAGTAATTCTTTTTCTTTAATAGCTTTACTTATTTATCAATATTTGATATAATACTCTTATTATTACACTTAATCTAACTTATAAATACTAATTTTTATATCCCAATTCTCAATAAAAACACTAATTATTATCGCTTAAATCTAGAGAAAAGTTTAATTAAAAAAATTAATTAAGTAAAAAAATTTCACGATAAGTATCATATTAAATTTATTTATTTATTTAATATAAGAGTCATAATAATATATAATTTATGACAATGAATGATATGGTCGTTGATAGAATTTGGACAAAAAAAAAAATTAGGTACTACATGGTGTAAAAAGAATTTTGCTTCATGGTCAAAGTCCGGAGACTAGGTATATATATACGTGCAGAAGCTCAGATTTTAGAGCTTTAAGCATTTATGAGTAATATAACTACCTGCACAAATTTTAGCTTCTCTTGGGAAGCCTCCAGTGTTTCTTTTTTACTGTATGCGAAAATAGAAGTTTGGGAGAATTTTGTCCGTTTTATCTTTTCCATTACATATATTACAACTACGGATTAATGATCAAAATGGCAATTACATTTCAGAAAAGATTGGTTTCGATGTTGGAGTCAGTCGCACTTCTAGGTTCAAGTGAGTAACCTAAGCTCCATAATTTTGATTTAGAAAAAAAATTATTATATATTTCTTTTAAGGGTGTATATATTATTAATACTCTTTTTAAAAATATTAAATTTAATAAAAGAAAAAAAAAATATAATATATAATATTAAAAAATATAAAAAAATATATATATTATTAATAATAAAAATAATAAAATTATTTTGATTTGAATATTTTACACGGTATGGTAAAAAGTCAACAACCAACTGACAAACTGAGTCATTTTGGGCCTATTGTCTTCCGTACACTTTTGCGGACTTATGAGCGTTACAACCAGCCTTTGAACAATTTGAAATTTGTCATGGGATACGAACGGTAACAAACTGTGTTGGGATGAGGTTTATTGTCCTCGTAAAATTTTTTGGAGCATAGATGGCCTCACGAATTGACTTATACTAGTAAGTAATTTTAGATTGACATGATCTTTTTTGTTTTTTGGTAATGTGTTAAATTTTTTAATTAAATAGTAAATAAAAGGAAAAATAAATGATACTTTATATATAAATAGTGGTGATGAATAGGGTTTGAACTTAAATACATAATAAACTTAAATTATTATTTAACATAAATTATAAATTATCACATCATGAATTAATACACATAAAAGTTTATATGTATTGAACAAGAAAATAATAATTAATAATTTTTGTATAAGCAGTGCTAATAAATAATTTATACTTAAATTATCACACAATAAATTTAAATTATTATTTAACACTGTTTATGTGTCATTAAATTATAAATTAAATTAATTTACATGATAATTAATAAATAATGAATAAAATAAATAAATAATAACTTTTATATAATTAATAAAGATAAATAACTTGAACTTACTTATTGTACAAGTGTCATGTAACAATTCTCGGTCGTTGACCAAGCTCAGTGATCTATATTCTACTTATAAAGTGTAAACCTAACTTATGAGTTTGAAACATATTGATTTTTAAGACTTGCCTTAATTTTTTTAAAAATTTAACTTGACTTGAAAGACTTATTTTGTAATAAAGTCTTTAAATAAGTTAACAGACTTATATTTAAATAGGCCAATATATCTTTAAATAGACTAATAAGTTTATCTTAAAATTATATAAACTAATAGGTCTACCTTTAAATAAGTTAATTACATAAGCTAACAAACATAAGCCTTCAAATAGGTCAACGAGTTTAAGCCTTTAAATAGGTCAATAAGTGTATAATTTTTAAAATCTTATATTATAAATATAATATTCTAATTCAACAACATAACTCTAGCAAGTTAATATATATTTTTGTTAAAACTTAACACTCATCTCTATTTTTATAAATGATTGCCATTTTTTTACTCTAATCTTTAGTCAATGTAAGACTTAAAGATATATCAAATTATAAAATTATTAGAGACATATAATTACAAAACATAAGGACTTAACCTATACTCCCCTAATTTTGCATCAAATTTTTTATGTGATTAACCACAAATAACATCTAACGCAAGTGGAAAGAAAACATCATACAACTTCCAGAAGTCATTTCTACGTAGAAATATTAAGGAGTGCGAAGTCAGTAAAGAATTCAGGTAACAACAACAATTCATAATCTTCTCCTTTAGAAAGTAAAATAAGTATCTTACCAAGAAAAGGCACCCTTGGCTTCAAGAGAAATCACAATTATACCATCATAGCCGTAAAAGACAGACATTCTCATCATATGCAATCAGAATTTGTTAATCCAACCAAAACAGTAGGGTTCTCTCTGTCAGTAACATATTAAGAAACAAAAAACATTTGACGTCCAACGAAACTGTCCAACTTCTATCCACCGTATGCCATGCTATAATATTTTGCTGACTCGGTTTTGTTCATTCATTTTCTCCTTTTCGTTCCCTCCCTTTCATGTTTTCGTTCCCTCCCATTCTGATTTCTTTCTTTTGTTTAATACTTTCAAACGTTCTTCTCTTTCCTTCTCTCACTCTTTGTTTCTCCCCTCTCTTCCCTGACTCTCGGTGCCATTGTCGTCCTAAAGCTGCTACCACTGTCCAAATCTAGCCACCAAAACTAGCACCCCGTACGCTCAACCTCTGCCCAAACCCCAAAGACCAGAACCCCACACGCTTAACCTCTGCCCAAATCCTTAAACGTAGAAACGCAAAACCCTCAAACCCTGAACCCCCAAACCCAGAACCCTATACGCTGAACCTCTGCCCAAGAACCCACCATATGCACCACACCTACCAACCATTGTGTTCTCCCTTTACCCATTGTCCAACACCGTTGAATGTGCATCATCCGGGTCACCACACATCGGGCATTTTGTTGCTAAGTCGTGTGAGGAGAACTCTGTGATCTAGACTTATGTTGTTGCCTCCTTTGGCATAGCCTTTAGCGGTACCCTCTCTCATTCTCTCTACTATATAAAATCTTTTTGAATGATATATTAATGTTGTGACCCTTTTTTTTATTTCAAGTGTTAAAATTTGATGTGTGATTAATTCTAGGTAGTATGCTTATTAGCTTTGAAATTGGTAATAAATGCATGAGGAGTTGGATTTTTTGTATCATTTTTTATTCTAAAGTATGCTAGTTTGTGTTTGTGGTGGATATGGATTGAGTAAGCGTAGTTTGTAGTACTATTGACCTTGACAATCTGATTCCTCAGAAAGGAAAGTGAAATCTGGTTTGTTGTTTTGTTTTCATTTATATGCCTGCTGATGGTATTGTAAGATTGTAAGTTGTCCATTATGAATGGATTTATGACAATGTCTTTCATTATTTATTGGTCAATCTATATAAACCTGATAATTGATATTTCTGTATTTTATCAATAATCATAGTTGAACCTAGTATTTGCATTTAAGGTTTGTTTTTTGTCGTTGATTAGTTAGTTTAGTTGGCTAGTTGTGTTATAATCGAGTTCAAATTTATGAAACAAGAGAATAAAGGATTGAGGATGGTGAAAACAACCTTACACCTCTTAGAAATAACTAGTCATGGATATGTGACAAGTTCACCCCATCTTTGAGAACTGATTTCTGGATTCACCAGAAACCAATGAAGATTAACCACTTATTTGTAACGTATTAACCAGTTATTGAAACTGATACACTAATGGATTAACCAATTAATGAGACTCACCACAACTCCATGAACATTGACCATTTGCTCCCAAGGGGTTAAAAACAACCTTACACCTCTTAGAAATAACTAGTCATGGATATGTGACAAGTTCACCCCATCTTTGAGAACTGATTTCTGGATTCACCAGAAACTGATGAAGATTAACCACTTATTTGTAATGTATTAATCAGTTACAGAAAATGATGCACTAATGAATTAACCAATTAATAAGACTCACCACAACCCCATGAACATTGACCATTTACTCCCAAGGGGTTAAAAACAACCTTACACCTCTTAGAACTAACTAGTCATGGATATGTGACAAGTTCACCTTATCTTTGAGAACTGATTTTTGGATTCACCAGAAACTGATGAAGATTAACCACTTATTTGTAATGTATTAACTAGTTACAGAAACTAATACACTAATAGATTAACCAATTAATAAGACTCACCATAACCCCATGAACACTGACCATTTACTCCCAAGGGGTTAAAAACAACCTTACACCTCTTAGAAATAACTAGTCATGGATATGTGATAAGTTCACCATATATTAGAATGGTGAATCTCATTACTTGGTGAGCTCTAATATAATTGGATAATACATTAGGAAAAAGTGATTAATATGTACATATTTCTGGTTAATGTAAACATCAGTTCCTAGTTGTGGGGGCAAACTAGTTAGAAATGAAGTACTAGTTGGAGTTGACATGTGTAGTGTATTTTAACACGTTGGGAGTAAATGGTTAGGATAATATAAAACAAGTGGTGAATCTTATTACTTGGTGAGCTCCAATATAACTGGTTAATACATTAGGAAAAAGTGGTTAATATGTACGTGTTTCTGGTTAATGTAAACATCAGTTCCTAGTTGTGCAGGCAAACTAGTTAGAAATGAAGTACTAGTTAGAAATGAAGTACTAGTTAGAGTTGACAAGTGTAGTATTGTAAACATCAGTCCCTAACTGACCAGTTCTTCCTACAATATTAACCAGAAAACTACACACCCCAACTCTACTCCATTAGTAATTCATTTGTAAGTAGTTTACACCTACTGTTGGGAACTCATTTTAGGATTCACCAGAAACTCATAGAGATTAACCACTTATTCCTAATGTATTAACAAGTTAATTTGGATTCACCAAGTAATGAGATTATCCACAAAACTATGGATATTGACCAATTCATCCTAATATATTAACCAAAAAATTTACACATCGAAGTAGTGACTCCACTAGTAAATCATATGTAAGTAGTTTACCCCCATTTTAGGATTCACCAGAAACTAATAGAGATTAACCACTTGTTCCTAATGTATTGACCACTTAATTTGGATTTACCAAGTATTGGAAACTCTTTTTTGGATTCACCATAAACTGATAGAGATTAAGCACTTAGTATTTGTTTGTTAACAATAGGCGTATGAGTCACTATTGATAATGTGCTTAGTAAGAAAAGTGTTGAAATCTGAGTCTTAACACTGTATGAATATGAATTTCGCAGATTATATTTTTCTTTGGTCTTTTTTGTTTTTGATCTCTTAATTTATTCATTAACTTAAGTGTCTAATTTGTTGTTCCTTAAGCTTAGGAAAATTTAGATGACACAATGAGTTCAAAATTATAAAGTTGGTGCATGTCTATGAGTTCTTTTATATTGAAATTAGGGAGTAGTTTATAGCCTTTGTCTTTAAGTTGTGATGCTGGTTCAACCTTGTTTGGCTTAATTCTTGAATCATTTAGCTCACTTGAGGCCAAATCAGTGAATTGTAATGCGTGATATAGTTTGGAGTCCTGCAAGTATGGTTGACTGTTGATATAGCTGCTGAGTTTACTTAGTTGTTTATCTTCATTTGGTGTGAAAAATATATGTGGTGGAAGCCTGTGCTCATTGGATTGACATTAGGGAGTTTTGTGTTTTGGGAAAATCTTCCAATAAGCAAGTTGTGACCACTACGGCTCATTACCTTGTTCTTCATTTGTGTTGTAATCTTGTTGAACTAGTGAAATTTCATACTTGGTCTTTTGTATATGCAGAATACTTCCATGGACAGCTCACAGGCAAGACGGGGGTGTGATTTGTCCAACACCAATCAAGTAACCAAGTTGGTTGATATAGAAAAAATTGTGATATGTGTTTGGCTATGCAAATATGTTGACCAATTTGTTCTCATAACGCAGAAGGTGCGATTGAGGCATGTTTGCACACCGAAGTTATTGATTGACGTGAATAGTTCATTGAAGGATGCCCAGAAGTCCCAGGTTGAGTCAACCCCATTCAAGTCACTGTTATATATGCCGAAGAATTTAGAAATCAACTGTCTCTTGTTGTGGGAGTTAGCGTGTAGATGGGATGAAAGAGGTGGGGGATTTAGAGTTAGGGGTAGGGTTATTCCATTCAGTCCATTAGATGTGTGCTTGACACTTGGATTGCAGATTGCAGGGGAATGAGTAACCCCACGTGATGATGGAGTTGGCCAAACTCTGTCATTATATAGGGGGTGATGTAACCCTTGGCACAATTTATTATGAGTTGTATCAGCATGTAGGGAACAACGATGTGGATAAATTTTGTCGACTTTATATCCTACTTACTTTTGGGGAGTTCTATTTTTTCGTTACAAGTGTCCAT
Source organism: Ormosia semicastrata (assembly GCA_029884595.1). Classification (NCBI taxonomy): domain Eukaryota; kingdom Viridiplantae; phylum Streptophyta; class Magnoliopsida; order Fabales; family Fabaceae; genus Ormosia; species Ormosia semicastrata. The sequence continues at coordinate 102,428,750 of JAQQTO010000063.1, forward strand.
GTGCATTCTGCCTTCACACACCTGTTAGATGAGTTGGACTCCCTAGATAATTATAGCTGGGGTTTAGTGGTGTATGATTTTTTAGTGGATGACCTGACCCAAGTTGCACGTGCAGTGAACGAGGGTAAGAATACTTGCCAAATCCATTTAACGGGATGTGCTGCACTTCTGCAGGTACTTGTTTTGTTATGTACTATGCTTCTTAGTTTTTATAATTGTTTCATGCGATATTGTAGCTTTTTTCTGTTCTTTTCCTGTTGCATCACTTTGATTAACAAGAAACGTGATTTTCTATAAGGTTTAGGCTTTTCATCACCTGTCATTGCGCCCCACATCAACTGTGATAACTGGTCAATCCTTCCCACTTTACTTGAACTGGAACGTGTTTAGGGAGAGGGAGGAGAAAGTGCACACGACATTTGAAAAAAATAAGATAACGTATAACTTTTAAATGGTGTGTGTACTGCTGCGACATTTGTATGAAAATGATTTTGTATAAAAAAAACTCTAATATTTAACTGTAGTAGTTAGCCTTCACCATACTCGTTAACTACGTATCTATTGGTTATTGACATGTAGGTAACTGAAGATCTGGTTGCCTCGAGTGAAGAGCATCAGATTGATATAGTCAGGGATGCATACACACAGGACCAGCAACATGGTGTTGGACATCAGTGGCCAAGGCCTTTTGATGTGGAGGACCTTGCTAGTGATATTTCTCGGGTGGTTACTGAGAACGTGCAAATGAAGAAAAGGATTTCTATTTTGGAGACGGAAGTGAGCACACTGAAACAACTATTATTAGACCGTTCAGTGCCTCCACCTTCAAGTTGTCCTGTAGGTAGTCTAGTGTGTGACCAGGGTACTCAACCATTGAATCGCGTGAGTACTCCTTTCTACGGATTCAGTCAAGGTGATGATTTGAGCGATCAACAATCGCCTACATGTGGCATCCCTTCAGGTGCACCTATTGGCTACTCTGATACATACCTAAAACCAGTGACAGACAACCCTAACTCCAACTTTTGCACTCGGGTTAAGGCTCAGCCCAGGAAGTATATACAAGGCAAATGTACCCAAACTTCTTACACTGAACTGCAAAAGAATAAGAAGACAGTGCCTCCATCACAAAGTTCTCCTGTGGCCAATCTAGTGTGTGACCAGAGTGCTAAGAAAGCGAATCTGCAGATAAGGCTTTTTACCTACTGCACCAGAGTGTTTAAAAAAGCAAACCATGATTCCAAGTAAGTTTTTGAACTACCAACATGGCATGCTTGATAAGTATAATACTGATTTTACTTGTGCTAACTTTTGTCATTTGCATCTTGTACAATTTCAGCATTAGGCAAATATAAATGCTCATATCATTTTTCTGCTTTGCATGGTTTTATATCAAATTAGCAATCTAGCAAAAATGTAATGTACATAAGAGTTATAGCAATTAAGTAATCATAAACTCTTTTGTTCACAAACAACATTGACCATAAGTATTAGTGAAGCATGTCCAGTTGAAATAATTACTTAGAGTGGGAAACTAGCTAGAAGTCGATGTTCAAGCAAGTCTCATTCCCTTAATTCTTGCGATGAAGTACACTATTGTCTAGGTTGCTTAAAACTATTTGGGATTATTTCTTTTCTTTTTATTCTTCCTTGTCTCTTCTTTTCTATGTTGCCAACGAATGTCAGTGGATATCTAACTGGTTTGCTCTGTGATTGTCTTTAAATAATTTGATTTGGGTTACAGTGTAGGGCGGTGGTCAGACTGTACGGTCAGTTCCTTACCATTGCAGATGCATCTTGCATGAAATCAAGAGGGTGAGTCAACAATTTGGTAAGAACGAATTATGGTCAACTCATGATTTAGATTATGTATATTATACTTACTTATTGTGTTGGTTCACATAGAATGACCTTTTTTAATTTACGTTTTCAAGTTATTATGCTGGCTGCAAGGGTTTTTGTGGAAGATGAAATGGAGCGAGCACGAAGAGTGACCCGTCACATGTTTAGTCTCGTGTTTATGGAAACAACAACATGCTTAATTAACTTAGATACTGTATGCCCATTGACAATGAAACCTTAACTAATTGCTAGTTATTTATAAAATGTAGGATTTGGTGAAAAATAGACTACAGCATTCCAAATCACTTCGCCACAGGCTTTGACGGAGTATTAACGACTTCATGCCTCATGCTGAAGTGGGATATGACATCACCCAATGCAATTTGATAACTTTTAAGCATTATCAGTCAAAAATTACATGTGTTTAGATGCATACACTTTATTGGGTCACATATGGGGTTTAACCCATCATTAACCAAACATGGATTGTCTGTAGTGTTTTATTTTCTTAAAACTGCATAAGACATTATGTTCCAACTATAATGCACATCACTATCATATGTCTACATTCAATGAACTTGGCTACATTTCTTCATGTGGATATTTACTCCAGTCGTGTTTGACGGCCATTGGTGGTGTTACGTGTTGGATTCGAGGATGAAAAAGTTGTATGTGTTGGATTCATTGGGCAGTCACAATGACACTGAAAAAGCTAGGCTGGACATTTTAACCGTATCATAATCCTCTAATGCCATTGTAATGATAATATTTTAGTTGTGCTGTATAATTTGACTTTTAACTTTACTTTGATTTTGTAGAAGCTTCGGTTTGAAGAAGTTTTGCAGTTAATTAGCCCAACCTTGAACAACAATAGTCCTTTAGAGCTAGTGGAGGTTGACTTGCCTCGGCAGTGCAACTCTTGAGTAGGGTTGCACCATTTAAAAAATATTATTTGTTATGTTGAGGCATAGGTGTTTAATTTTTTCTCTTGTGCTTGCTTGTATGTTATTGAAATAGTGATGATTGTGGAATATACGTTATCAAGTATATGGAGATATTGGATGGACACAAAATGTTTGGAGAAAAGACCATGCCCAAATGGGACGAGGTGAGGGAGTTGTTTTGTTTTCTAATTTAACAATTACAGTCTGTTGGAATTTTTATTTATTCGTACTATACTAGTACAAGGAGTAGTCATACAAATGTGACGTGACTTATTATGTGGCTGGGTCTTGCATCCGAACAACGAGTGCAGAGAAGAAGTTTTAAGAGCTGCAAATGTTATGGAGTTGCTGTCTTAATTTGTAAATTTTATTCTACACTCTTTAGGTTGACTCTATGTTTAGTTATTATAATACCTCACTGTTGATAATGTATAGGGATACATATTGTGATACATAGTCAATACATGGCTTCAGCTATTAAACCTTGTGTATTATTTTGTATTTACTTTATCTATGAACTCTTTACCTGCAACATTTAGAATATTTGAAGTTGAAAGAAATATCAAAATTACCCCCACCATTGGGAACTCTTTAGTGGATTAACTAGCTATCTATACTAATTAACCACTTTTATGTAATGTATTAACTAGTTATATTGCAATTAACTAAGTTATGAGACTCACTACAAAACCATGTACATATTTACTCCTAATGTGTTAACCACATTATTACACAACCAAACTCCAACTAGTACTTCATTCATAACACTATTGCCCCCACAATTGGGACATGATTTTTATATTATCCATAAACTTATAGATATTAACCACTTTTCGTACTATATTAACCATTTATATTGGATCTCACCAAGTAATGAGATTCACCAAAAACCTATATAGATTAACCACTTATTTCTAATGTATTAATCAGATAATCATGAATTCACCAAGTAATGAGAATCACCACTTTTTTCATGCTATTCTGACCATTTACTTCCAACGTGTTAAAAATAACATTACACATGTCAACTCCAACTAGTCATGGATTTATAACTAGTTCACCCCTATTATTGGGAACTCTTTTTTGGATTCACCAAAAACCTATAGTGATTAACCTCTTTTACGTAATGTATTTACTCCCAAGTTGTTAGAACCAACATTACACATGTCAGTTCCAAATTGTTAAAACAGAAGTAAGGATAAAAGATTGATATCACCAAAAGTGTATTCTTTGAGTTTTTGTAGGTGACTCCAACTTTCAAACTTCAAGACTTCATGAGGAAGTAGGTGTTGGTGAGAGTTGAGAGGAAGAAGATGACCATGGAGGTGTGGTTCATGAATGGTGAGGGGAAAGTCATGGTTTTGGTGTTTTATGGAGCACAATAATCGTTTAGGTTCATCGGGTAATCAGTTATTGTGTGAAGAATTAATATGGGTGGCCACGGGTTAAGTGAATAATCTGTTAGAGTGTAAGGCTAATTGGTTATTTTTATTTTGGATCAAAAATGGGAGGCCTCTGTGAGCTGGAATAATCAGTTAGGAGGTGAGCCTAACCAGTTATTTTCATTTTGGAACAAAAATGGGAAGCCTCTATGAGCTAGAATAATCAATTAAGAGGTGAGCCTAACCGGTTATTTTCATTTTGGAACAAAAATGGGAGGCCTCTGTGAGCTGGAATAATCGATTAGGAGGTGAGGCTAACCGGTTATTTTCATTTTGGAACAAAAATGGGAGGCCTCTGTGAGCTGGAATAATCAGTTAGGAGGTGAGCCTAACCAGTTATTTCCATTTTGGAACAAAAATGGGAGGCCTCTATGAGCTGGAATAATCAGTTAGGAGGTGAGCCTAACCGATTATTTTCATTTTGGAACAAAAATGGGAGGTCTCTGTGAGCTGGAATAATCGGTTAGGAGGAAGATGGTAATCAGTTAGGGGGAAGAAAAAATAGCAAAATGGCTCTCGGTCAGCCACAATAACCGATTAGGACTTGTGCCTAATCGGTTATTTTTGTGCTTCACATCAAAGTGTTGCCACTGTTTGCTTGAATAACACGTTAGGCAAGGCTCTTAGCAGATTATTTTCATGACCCTCAACAGATTAAGCCTCTGTTTGCTTCAATAACAGATTAGGAAATGGTCCTAATTGGTTATTTGTAGTCTCTAGGAACTTCAAAATACCTCCATAATTGGTTAGAAAGGTTTTGTAATTGGTTATCTTCATGGAATGAAAGACCAGCAGCCTTTGACTTTGTGAATAACAGGTTAGATACTTCTCCTAACTAGTTATTTGGCTTGCACAGAATGTATGACTTTGTGTAAGGTTGTTTCTAACACGTTGGGAGTAAAATGGTCACCACCGGGATTGAATTACTTAGATCATATCCATGACTAGTTATTTCTAAGAGGTGTAAGGTTATTTTTAACCCCTTGGGAGTAAATGGTTAATGTTCATGGGGTTGTGGTGAGTCTCATTAATTGGTTAATCCATTAGTGTATCAGTTTCTGTAACTGGTTAATACATTACAAATAAGTGGTTAATCTTCATTAGTTTCTGGTGAATCCAGTAATCAGTTCTCAAAGATGGGGTGAACTTGTCACATATCCATGATTAGTTATTTCTAATAGGTGTAAGATTGTTTTTAACCCCTTGGGAGTAAATGGTTAATGTTCATGGGGTTATGGTCAATCTCATTAATTGGTTAATCCATTAGTGTATCAGTTTCTATAACTGCTTAATACATTACAAATAAGTGGTTAATCAGTTTATGTAACCGGTGAATCCAAAAATCAATTCTCAAAGATGGAGTGAACTTGTTACATATCTATGGCTAGTTATTTGTAAGAGGTGTAAGGTTGTTTTTAACCCCTTGGGAGTAAATGGTTAATGTTCATGAAGTTGTGGTCAGTCTCATTAATTGGTTAATCCATTAGTGTATCAGTTTTTGTAACTGGTTAATACATTATAAATAAGTGGTTAATCAGTTTATGTAACTGGTGAATCCAAAAATCAGTTCTCAAATATGGGGTGAACTTGTCACATATCCATGGCTAGTTATTTGTAAGAAATGTACGGTTATTTTTAACCCCTTGGGAGTAAATGGTCAGAATACCATGATTTTTGTGGTGAATCTAATTTCTTGGTGAGTTCTCAATAATCCTGGTTAAGTTAGTAGGAAAAAGTGGTCAATATATACCAGTTTCTGGTTAATCCAAAAATCAGTTCCCAATGCTGGGGATAAACTGAATACTTCTTTCAACATCAATTATACCTAATACTGCAAGTAAAAATACATAAATAAAGTAAATATACAAAAAAGCAATTGGATTACAAAAAAGCCTTTAATGGCTTATGTATCATAGTATATATGCATGTACATCATCAATATTGTGGCATTGCAATGATATATTCCTACCATCCACCCTAAAAAAATATATACATCTTCCTCGTCTACGTGTAATTACATGCATTCTATACACATTACAAGTGACCTATATATAACTACAGCACAGACACAACCCACTTAAAAAGACAAAAAGAATACTTAAGTGGGTTCCTGGTGATCCATTAATTATTGTAGACTCTATAACACAGTGAGCGCACATGCCTCAAGTTGCACATAAGCCATTGTCTGCACATTCGACCCATATAAAAACAATGAAGATGCCACTTGTGCACTCATTATCCTCTATACCAAAAAAGAGGAATCAACCTGCAAAAAAGCATGGATTACATTAGTGCTAAAGTATACCTTTAAAGCATGTACATAGCTCTACCCTATATAATTTATACAAATTTAAACTTGTACTATGTCACTGATTCCCAGCCTGTGTATCTTCAAATTGCTTTGCATTATCACAAACTAATACATTGGTGTATGACATTTAACTAGGACAACCCTGGATAAAAACATATAAGCATGTCAATTTCAATCACTATAGTGAATCTAATGAGCATATGTTGGACATGCTTGTGGCCTTTGACTGACATCATGCTTAGTTCCTTCTAATAATGATAAAAAACCAGCTGATGAGTTATTTGATAGTTGTGAAACCCAATAGCTACCGTCACACATTGGTGCTGCAACATTTGAACTCAACTCAACAATTGTGGACTATTACGCAACAATATACCAAACATCTATTCATTAAAAAAAACAATCAAAGTTTATGTAGCTTAAAACTTAACAAGCATTTCAATAATGATTACAAATGATACACAGTTTTGGTGTATACACATACCATAGTACAATCATCACGACATTCTCCATAGATGTTCGTTTTTATAGATGACTCTATGTGTAACTTCTTTCCATTCATCTGCCAGCTTCCAACAATGCATTCCTATATAACCAAAGTAAAATAAGTTAATACAATAATAAAAATGGATGCTAATCAGTCTAAATAAAACATGTACAGAATCAAAGCATCCCATACAATAATAATTAACAAATTCACTACTAAATACCTCAATTGTCAAAGTTTAATGACGCTGGTCCTTTCTCTTTCTCAATTTGTGGACTACTTGATCAACTTTAGCTAATTTTCTATTGCTTGGGGGTCGTCCTTTACGCGTTATACGTAATGGACTGTGAATGCCGATTTTAGCCATTTCAATGCCCTCATTCAACTTCCTTTGAAAGTCATCACCCTTACATGTTGTTCTACCAGCTTGCTTAGATGCAGCCATCGACTACATCGTGCTTTTATATTCACATAGTCCATGGTGGAGAGCATCTGTGAGATCCTCAAACTCTGCAGCATATTCAGCCACCTCATAAAAATGCTTGTATAATTTATCAAACATTTGCATTTGTGGCTTCAACTTGGTTACATCATAATTGCTCTTTATGTAAGCATGTCTCCATCTTATGTTTTTGCTCCATCTTCGTAAAATATACTTTGACGGCACTTCTTGAACCCTTTCATTACCAAGGACATAAAGTGAATGTCTACACATAATTCTTTTGAAATTAAACAATAAGCAGTTGCAACTAACATCATGACTGTCACAATTAAATAACACCTCAAAAATAACACTCTTTGCTAACCCTCCAACCACCATATTTGCCCTCACATGGTAAGTACAAAGCATTCTCATGCTTAAGGGACGTAAAACAATCCATTCTTCCTCTGAATTCAGACTGGACCTCACCAAACTTTGCATGAGTATACTTAGACTGAAACTGCCTTTCAATGGTGAGTTTGACCTACATTGAATTGTGGAGTCCATTGATTTGAAATCTGCCTGAAATTCCTTTTTTGCCTTGCTTCTTAGAGCATTATCATACTGCTTCACAAATTGCTGCAAGCTTGTTTTTGAGTTGATATATCCGTAAAAGAAAGCATGTATGCTCTCACTACGTTGTGTTGTTGACATCCTTGCCCAGATATATCTGTAAAAGAAAACATCTATGCCGATCCATGTACAAACCACTCAACCAATTGTTATCTTCTAGTTCAAATTCTCTAATGAAGGCAGACCATTTTTCTTCAAAATCTTCTACTGTTAGGGTATTATAAATAACTACTTTCATTGCATTCTTGATATTGTTATATTTAATGCAACCTCTTAGCTTCTCAGGGATTTTTTTCATTATATGCCATAGGCACCACCTATGTCAAGTAGTTGGAAAGACTATCTCAATAGCATTTTGCATGGCCCTGCATTGGTCCGTGATAATACCAACAAGTGCCTTACCTGACATGCAACGAAGCCATGATTCAAATAACCACACAAATGACTCTGTGTCTTCAGCTGAAATTAGACCACATCCAAGCAAAACTGATTGGCCATGATGATTCACACCGACAAAAGCAGCAAATGGCATGCCATATTTATTTGTCAAATATGTTGTGTCAAAAGTCACAACATCTCCAAATGACTCATAGGTGGCTCTACTTCTAGCATCAGCCCAAAATACATTTTGCACATGAAAATCATCATCAACATCTATACCGTAGAAAAAATTACTATTCTCCTCTTGTATTCTCGCAAAATAATTCTTCAAAGCCTTCCTATCACCTTCCTTGTCAATTCTATGTCTTTCCTTGATGATATAGTTTTTAGCATCTTGCTCGTTAAAGGATAAGTTCTCGTACCCACCCACCTCATAAGCAAGAAACCGGACTGTCTTATGTATTCTCACCACTGCATCATCATTCACTTGGATTGTTCTCTTCACGTGCATGCTAAGATTCTTGTTAACTTTTAACATTCTTGCCTTCGTCGGGCTTAGCTCATGAGAGTGCTCAAATATAGCTGTCTTGATGAACCACAGTCCATCTCTCATCTTATTGACTGTAAATTTTGCTTCACAATTTGTTCTTCTACTTGGAAGTGTCTTCAAAGTGTTTAATATTTTTAACACATGTTTTCCCTATCTTGAACAAGCCAGTATAATGTAATTTACCTTACCATCATCTCTTTTTTTTGAAGTTCTATTTACAATACCAAACCCCTTTTTGTAAACATATTTCCTATAAAATTCCTTAACATCTTTCTCTGATGGAAACAACATGCATCATTTTGGCTCATAACTTTCAAACTTGCCATCCAAGGCATCACTCATAATGAAGTCACCTTCACCTGCTTCTTCCACATTATCAACAGCCTCAAATGTATTAAGATTATTTGAACCCTCCATCAACTTCAGTTTTGGGTTGCTACACACACTTGTAAATTATTAAGTATTTACTGTCATGTTACAAGCATATTTCATATTTCACCAATATCTAGATTTCATTATTAAAAATTAAGAAAGAGCAATGAAAAGTAAACAAACAAATGGCAATAGATAATAAGGATAGAGACTCATTCTATTAGTGAAGCATGTTTACCCCCACTACTGGGGACTGAAGTTTAGATTGACCAGAAACATGTACATATTAATTACTTTTTCCAAATGTATTAACCAGTTATATTGGATCTCACCAAGTAATGAGATTCACCACTTTTTCCATGATATCCTGACCATTTACTCCCAACATGTTAAAAATAACACTACACATGTCAACTCCAACTACTACTTCATTTCTAACTAGTTTGCCCCCACTACTAGGAACTGAAGTTTAGATTAACGAGAAACATGCATATATTAACCACTTTTTCCAAATGTATTAACCAGTTATATTGGATCTCACCAAATAATGAGATTCACCACTTTTTCCATGGTATCTTAACCATTTACTCCCAACGTGTTAAAAATAACACTACACATGTCAACTCCAACTAGTACTTCATTTCTAACTAGTTTACCCCCACTACTAGGAACTGAGGTTTAGATTAACCAGAAACATGAACATATTAACTACTTTTTCCAAATGTATTAACTAGTTATATTGGATCTCACCAAATAATGAGATTCACAATTTTTTCCATGGTATCTTGACCATTTACATGTAAAATGTGTTAAAAACAACACTACACATGTCAACTCCAACTAGTACTTCTATTCTAACTAGTTTACCCCCACTATTAGGAACTGAGATTTAGATTAACCAGAAATTAAGGATGCAAAGATAACTATTTATAATTATTTCATTTCCACACTCTAAGAGGTAAGAGCCCTTCACGAGGAACCATTTCTCTGTTTCCAACTGAATTTAAATACTTAATGACCGCTTTTTTCCCATACAAAGATGGTAAAAAAAATTATGTTTACAATCTGTGTTTGGACGTATATCTTTGAAGACTTGTTTTGATGATAACAAACATGAAGACTAAATGAAGATGATAGAAAGACCAAGTCCAAGTTTATATAAGATTAGATTTAGGACTTAGGATCTTTTGTACGGTGCTCACTTTGATATCTCTCTATTTTCGAAAGAAAAGATAAAAACTTATTTTAAAAGAAACTTAGTGTCTTTAAAACACTTTTTCCAAAATTGATTTGTATTGATTTATTCGAATAGAGCTTAGTCTATTCGAATAAACACTTTCATGAGGTTCTGTTTTTAAAGATGCTATTCGAATAGCAGGATAGCTATTCGAATAAATGAGGTTCTCAGAACTGTGTTTATAAGTGATATATTCGAATAACTCAAACGTTATTCGAATAAACTCTTTTCTTTCTGAACAATTTTTAACCGAGTTATTCGAATAACACAGAGGTTATTCGAATAACCCATATCAGATGACCTTTTCACGATGGCTTCAAGAATAGTGTTATTCGAATAACATGTTAAGTTATTCGAATAAACATGTTAATTACGAGCACTGATATGGAAACAAACAAGTTTTTAATTCGGTTAAATGGCTTTTAATTCTACCCAACGGCTATTTCATTTGATTTTCTCTATAAATAAGAACCTTGGGTCACGACTAAAATTGCCCAATACTTTGAATTATTTTCTGCTTGCTCTAATCTGTGAAAATTATTTTCTACGCTCTTTTTGATTAAAAAATTTGAGATATTTCTGTGAGAGCTCCATTAACACTTCAATTTGTATTACTTACTCTGAGTGAGAGTTTCTCTTCATCTACTTTCTAATATTCTGTATCGAGGGTGAGGTATCCCTCAAGATTTGTATAAGGGTGAGGTATCCCGGCAGGCTGAGGCTTTAGCACAAGGGTAGAGTTTCCCTGTGTGTGAAAAGTGCTCTTTTGTGTAACGGTTGCAAGCACCTATTATAGCTTGAATACATAGTGAAAAATATCGACTTTCGAGGACCTGACGTAGACCACAAGTGGGTTAGTGGTCGAACCAGGATAAATACTGTGCCTGCTTCTCTCTTCTTAATCTCTTTATTTTATGCAATTTTAATTTACTACTTATTTATTTTTCACTGCTTTTATTGTTCCTTTTCTTCTTCTCGTTCCTTCTGTGCATTTATTTATTAAGTTTTAATATTTGTTTTTGATAAAAAGAGGTTTTGAGAAAAAGTTTTATACTCAATTCACCCCTTTCTTGAGTACTGGAAGCCATTTGGTAACAAGTGGTATCAGAGCTAGACTCTTGTATAAAGAGCTTAGCAGCTTCAAGAGAATATGGCTTCTTCAAATGGTTTTTCAGAAGGATCTTCCATAAACTGATCATCCTTTTTCAATGGGGATGGTTATGCATATTGGAAGGAAAGAATGAAAATCTTCATCGAAGCTATTGATCTAGATGTATGGGATGCTGTCGAAAAACGGCGCTTTTATACCCACACATGAGGTCGATGGTGTAAGGACCGAAACACCACGAAATAAATGGTCTAATGAAGACAAAAGAAAAGTTTAATATAATTTAAAAGCCAAAAATATTATTACTACTGTTTTGAGATATGATGAGTTTTTTAGAATTTCAAATTATAAAATTGCTAAAGAAATGTGGGACACTTTGCAAGTTACCCATGAGGGTACTAGTGAAGTAAAGAGGTCGGGAATCAATTCTCTAACTCGTGAATATGAATTATTCAGAATGAACCAAGGAGAAAGCATTCAGGAAATACAAAAGAGGTTCACCCATATAGTTAATCATCTTGCATCTTTAGGTAAAAAAAATTCTAACGAAGATTTGATTAACAAAGTATTGAGATGTCTTAGCAAGATTTGGCAACCTAAGGTAACAGCTATTTCAGAATAGAGGGACTTGTCCACAATGACTCTAGCTATCCTCTTTGAAAAACTTCATGAGCACGAACTAGAACTGAGCAAGTTAAGTCAAAGCGAAGAAAATGATAAAAAGAAAAAAGGGATAGCGCTGAAAGCCACTTCTTTAACATTCGACAATGATGATGAAGAAAATGAAGAAAGCTCAGAGAACATCGAGGTAAGCGAAGAAAATCTTAGTCTGTTAGTTAAAAAATTTGGTAAATTTCTTAGGAAAAATGGAACGCAAAGAAGACCTCCCTTCCCTCCGAAGAAGACTCATTACAAAGGCGAAGGAGCTTCATCGACTCCAACTTGCTATGAATGTGGCAAACCTGGTCACATGAAAATGGAGTGCCCAGTTTACCAAAAGAAGAAGGAGAAATTTGAAAAGAAGCCTTTCAAGGAAAGAAAAGGAAGAAAAACCTATATAACATGGGATAAAAACGACATGGATTCAACTGACAGCTCAGACAGCGAGGAAGCTCAACTATGTCTCACGGCCAAAGGAGAAGAAGAAGAAAGCGAAAATGAGGTAAGTTCTAATACTACTTTATTGCCTTCTTATGATGAGTTACAAGATACTTTTGAAGAATTACATGAAGAATCTTTAAAATTCACAAAAATTATTTCTTCTTCTAAGAAAATAATATCTTCTTTAGAAAATCAAATTCTTGTTTTAAATAAAGATATAGAAGAATTAAAAGTTGAAAATGAAACTTTGGGAATCATTGATACATGCACAAATCATTCTTCACATGCTTCTACGTCTTCATCTTGTTCTTCATGTCATATGCTTGAAAAAGAAATTGAAGACTTAAAGAACACTCTTTTTAAATTCACCTTTGGAAGGGATAACTTAAATATTTTATTAGGAAGACAAAGAGTGGTTTTTCAAAAAGCCGGGATAGGTTATAACTTGAAAAATTAACAAAAACTCTATAAAAATTTCTATGCATTCTAGTGTTTCAATTAGTCCTTTTATTAAATGTTTTTACTGTGGAAAGAAAAGACATAGTGCATCAACATGTAATGTAAGGAAAAACATAAATACAAAAATTGGAACAAAAATGGTTTGGGTTCCCAAGGGTACTATACCCTAAACTAACACACAAGGATCCAAGAAAGTTTGGGTACCAAAGGTTAAAAACTAAACATGTGTTGTAGGTGTGCTTGAAAGCCAGGAGTTCAAGTTGGTATCTCGATAGCAGCTGCTCCAAGCACATGACCGGGGACGACTCAAAATTCACCATGCTTATTCCCAAAAATCATGGACACATCACTTATGGTGATAACAACAAAGGAAAAATTCTTGGAATCGGTAAAGTCGGTAAGAACCCTAACTCATTCATTGAAAATGTGTTGCTTGTTGAAGGTTTGAAACATAACTTGCTTAGTATTAGTCAATTATGTGATAAAGGAAATAGGGTAATATTTGATTCAAACTATTGCATAATTGAAGATAAAAATGATAAGCATGTTAAATTCATTGGTCATAGAGTAAACAACATCTATATGATTAGTCTTGATGATATATCTTCAAATGATGCGAAATGCCTTTTAAGTAAGAATGATGATTCATGGTTATGACATAAGAGAATTGCACACATTCACATGGATCACTTAAAGAAGTTGATCTCTAAAGAGCTAGTAATTGGACTACCCAAGCTTAATTTTATAAAAGATAAGTTATATGATGCATGTCAAAAGGGTAAACAAATAAAGTTCTCTTTTAAAGCAAAAAATATAGTTTCAACTTCTAGACCTTTACAACTTTTGCACATGGATCTTTTTGGACCTTCTAGAACTATGAGCTTTGGTGGGAATTACTATGCTTTAGTGATTGTGGATGATTTTTCTAGGTTTACATGGACTTTATTTCTTGCAAATAAAAATGATGCATTTTTAGCTTTTAAAAGACTTGCCAAAGTTATTCAAAACGAAAAAGGTTTTCAAATATCTTCTATAAGAAGTTATCATGGTGGCGAATTTGAAAACAATGCTTTTGAAAATTATTGTGATGAACATGGCATTAATCATAAATTCTCTGCCCCTAGAACTCCACAACAAAATAGAGTTGTAGAAAGGAAAAACTGTTCTTTAGAAGAAATGGCGAGAACTATGCTTAATGAGACTGCTCTTCCTAAATACTTTTGGGCGGATGCTGTAAGTACAACTTGTTATGTAATGAACAGGGCCTTTATAAGGCCTATTTTAAAGAAAACCTCATATGAGTTGTATAAGGAAAGAAAGTTAAATGTCTTACATTTTCATGTTTTTCGATGCAAATGTTTTGTTTTAAATAATGAAAAAGATAACTTAGGCAAGTTTGATGCTAAGGCTGATGAAGGTATATTTCTTGGTTATTCAAATCATAGTAAAGCTTTTCGTATATATAATAAAAGAACTATGACTATTGAAGAATCTATACATGTTGCATTTGATGAAATTGACTCAAATAGATCGAGAAAGGATCTTGTTATTGATGATGTTGCAGAAGTCTTGGTGGAAACTCATTTGGATAGTAAAGAAAAAGAAATCAAGGAGCAAAAGGATAAACAAAGATAAGAAGATTCGCAAGCTTTGGAACTTCCTAAAGAATGGCGAACTTCAAAATATCATTCCCTTGATCAGATTATCGGTGATGTATCTAAAGGTGTAAGTACTCGTAACTCTCTTAGAAATGCTTGTAATCACTTAGCTTTTGTTTCTCAAATTGAACCTAAGGATTTAATTGAAGCTTTTGATGATGAACATTGGATCTTAGCTATGCATGAGGAATTAAATCAGTTTGAAAGAAATCAAGTTTGGGAATTAGTTGCTAGACCTAATAATCACCCTATAATTGGCACTAAATGGGTTTTTAGAAACAAACTTGATGAAAATGGGTTAATAACTAGAAACAAAGCTAGATTGGTTGCTAAAGGTTATAATCAAGAAGAAGGAATAAATTATGAAGAAACCTATGCACCTGTAGCTAGATTAGAAGCTATTAGAATGTTACTTGCTTATGCTTGCATCATGGATTTCAAATTATATCAAATGGATGTCAAAAGTGCTTTTCTAAATGGTTTTATTCAAGAAGAGGTATATGTTGAACAACCTCCAGGTTTTAAAAATCATGAACTACCCAACCATGTTTTCAAACTTAAAAAGGCTTTATACGGTTTAAAGCAAGCTCCTAGAGCTTGGTATGAAAGGTTGAGTAAGTTTCTTTTAAAAAATAGTTTTTCAAGAGGAAAAGTTGATACTACCCTCTTCATTAAAAATAAAAAGCATGATATCCTTCTTGTAGAAGTATATGTGGATGATATTATCTTTGGTGCTACTAATGAATCCCTGTGCAAAGAATTTGCTAAGACAATGTAGAACAAATTTGAAATGTCAATGATGGGAGAGCTGAACTTCTTCCTCGGACTTCAAATCAAACAAACGAATGAAGGGACATTCATAAGTCAAACCAAATACTGCAAGGAATTGCTCAAGAGATTCAAAATGGAAAATGCTAAACACATGGCCACTCCAATGGGTACTTCTTACTATTTGGACAAAGATGAAAGAGGTAAATCAGTAGAAATAATGAAATATAGAGGTATGATTGGATCTCTCCTTTATCTTACTGCTAGTAGGCCAGATATTATGTTTAGTGTATGCATGTGTGCTAGATATCAGGCAAACCCTAAGGAATCTCATTTAAGTGCTGTTAAACGAATAATGAAATACCTAGTAGGCACTTCACAAATGGGCTTGTGGTATCCTAAGGGTTCCTCTTGTATCCTAATAGGCTATTCTGACTCTGATTTTGCTGGGTGCAAATTGGATAGAAAGAGTACTAGTGGAACATGCCACTTGCTTGGTAGTTCTTTAGTTTCTTGGCATAGCAAGAAACAAAATAGTGTGGCATTGTCTACTGCTGAGGTTGAATATGTTGCAGCCGGGAGTTGTTGTACTCAAATCCTATGGATGAAGCAACAACTTTTAGACTACGGTCTTCAGCTTGATCACATCTCGATAAGATGTGATAACACTAGTGTAATAAATATCTCTAAAAATCCCATTCTGCATTCCAAAATAAAGCATATAGAGATAAGACATCACTTTATCAGAGATCATGTACGAAAAGGGGATTGCATTCTTGGGTTTGTTGAAACATCTAAGCAACTTGCAGATATTTTTACTAAACCCTTAGCAAAAGAAGCATTCTTTTATATTCGAGGAGAATTGGGCATAATTGATCAATCCAATATATGATTGCATGTTTTATTGCTGAATATTATCTCTCTTTAAATCACATGAACATATGCTTTGAATTTCTTGAACGTATGCTTTTCTGTGTTTCTTTGTTAGTTTTATTCGAATAAACAGGCTTTTATTCGAATAAAATCCTTTACAGCTTGTCAAATAATGTGTTGAATATCAACTTTATTCGAATAATACTTAGTTTATTCGAATAAACTGGCTCCTGTGTTAAAACTTGTGTTTAATATCATCTCTGTCTATTCGAATAAATCTCCCTCTATTCGAATAACCAGAATCCTTAGTTTATCAATCTCAGTCTTTGCCCTCTATCTATTCGAATAAAACTTAGACTATTCGAATAATCAGAGCCTTGTTTTATCAGCCTTGACTGATAGCCTTCAGTCTATTCGAATAATATCTACAGTTATTCGAATAAACCCTGTTAGTTTGCCAAAACGTTTGGCTCTCTCAGATAATTTATTTGAATAGAAACTTCCTCTATTCGAATAAACCCTAGTAGAAATACTCTTTCAACGTCTGTCCATTCAGTTTCCACGCAAGGTTTATTCAAATAAACCTCTATTTATTCGAATAAACACGAGCCTCTCTTTAAATAGCTCCTGCGCGCCCAACCGTTTCACTTCTTCTTCTTTCCTTTCTCTTCTTCTCTGCCCATCGTCTCTTTCATTCCTACTCTCCTCCACCATCTTCCTGCCATCTTTCTCTCTTCCACACCTCCAATCACCATGGCCTCCTCCTCCAGCAAGCGCCCACGCACGAAGACGGCTCCATGCAACAATCCACTTGACTTGAGAAGGCTCTTATCCAACGAAGAGCACCATGCCCGCTTTATTACGCACTTTTGGGAGCGTAACCTGGTCCAACCCAAGTATCTTGACCTCTCCTTCTTCCAGCAACACCGTGGTTTTGACTTTCTGACCCTACTGCAAAACCAGGGAGTTTTACAGCTTTGCTCTCACCGAGCCACTCTCTATCCAGCTCTGGTGAAGATGTTCTTTTGTAATCTGGCTTTTGATGGCCAGAACCTTCTCTCCGAAATCTGTGATCAGAACATTGTGATCACACCGCAGGACTGGCTGACTTTGTTTGGGTTGTAGTTCACTGGTGTCCTTGTTGAAGATGGTGACAACCCTTTCCTTGAAGAATTCAACAAGTTTCAGGCGATTGAGGACTTGCTGAAGCTTGGTCTAGCCTTGCCTAACAAGGGTCTCAAGGGTGGCATGCTGAAAAGCCAAGATAGGCTTCTACATTACGCCTTTGCTCATATCTTAGCTCCCCGCGGTGGAAATTATGCCTACCTCAGCGAAGATGATATCTTCATGCTTTGGTTTCTGAAGAATGGCCATCAGATCAACTAGCCCGTGTTTATCATGAAACACATGATGAGGGCCAAGGGCAAGGAAAAATCTGACTTGCCTTATGGTATTCTCATCACTACCTTGCTCAGTAAGTATCCTCAGGTCTTGGAGACTGAGCGAGCCATTGCCCTAACTCATCACAATATCTTTGACACCCACACCTTACGCAAAATGAAGATGATCCAAACCGATGAAGGTTAGGTGTACCCAGATGAGGTTGCTGAGGATGAGCTAGACCTGCTGACGCTCCTGCTGCCCCTACTGTTGTACCTGCTGCTGCTCCTGCTCCAGTTACCTTAGAGCAGATCATGGCCACCTTGCATGATAACAGAGCCTATATGGTACATACCTTCTCTATTCTTTTTGATAGAATAGAAGGTGTTGAATGTGAGGTTGCTGCCCTCCGATCTGCTTCACCTACTCCTGCACCAGCTTCTTCACCACCACCTCCGGATACCTTTTTCTAGGAATCTTAGTTCTTAGGGTCTCTGTTTTTTTTCCTTTATGTTATTTATTTTGGCTTTTGTACTTGAATCCCTTTTGATTAATGCATAAATACAATTTTCTTGATGATCTATTTGATCTGAGTATGCTTCCTTTTATGCATTTATACTTGAATATATGTTTATGGGACTTACCCCTCCTTTTTGCTCATGACAAAAGGGGGAGAAAAATTTTGAAGTTTAATTGAGAAAAGACAAGTAAACTTAAAACGAGATTGGATTCAAATTGAAAGGGGGAGCTGCGCACATATCTGATATACATTACCTCTTATAATTAAAGAGGGGGAGTAAGCTTTTATACCTCTTTGTGAATTCCAATTATATGCAGTAACTCTTTTCTCATTGATAGTTTGTCATCATCAAAAAGGGGGAGAATGTGTTTGGACGTATATCTTTGAAGACTTGTTTTGATGATAACAAACGTGAAGACTAAATGAAAATGATAGAAAGACCAAGTCCAAGTTTATATAAGATTAGCTTTAGGACTTAGGATCTTTTGTACGAAGCTCACTTTGATATCTCTCTATTTTCGAAAGAAAAGATAAAACTTGTTTTAAAAGAAACTTAGTGTCTTTAAAACACTTTTTCCAAAATTGATTTGTATTGATTTATTCGAATAGAGCTTAGTCTATTCGAATAAACACTTTCACGAGGTTCTATTTTTAAAGATGCTATTCGAATAACAGGATAGCTATTCAAATAAATGAGGTTCTCAGAACTGTGTTTATAAGTGATTTATTCGAATAACTCAAACGTTATTCAAATAAACCCTTTTCTTTCTGAACAGTTTTTAACCGAGTTATTCGAATAACACAGAGGTTATTCGAATAACCCATATCAGATGGCCTTTTCACGATGGCTTCAGGAACAGTGTTATTCGAATAACATGTTAAGCTATTCGAATAAACACATTAATTACGAACACTGATATAGAAACAAACAGGTTTTTAATTCGGTTAAATGGCTTTTAATTCTACCCAACGACTATTTCATCTGATTTTCTCTATAAATAGGAACCTTGGGTCACGACTAAAATTGCCCAATACTATGAATTATTTTTTGCTTGCTCTAATCTGTGAAAATTATTTTCTACGCTCTTTTTGATTAAAAACTTTGAGATATTTCTGTGAGAGCTCCATTAGCACTTCAATTTGTATTACCTACTCTGAGTGAGAGTTTCTTTTCATCTACTTTCTGATATTCTGTATCGAGGGTGAGGTATCCCTCAAGGTTTGTATAAGGGTGAGGTATCCCGGTAGGCTGAGGCTTTAACACAAGGGTAGAGTTTCCCTGTGTGTGAAAAGTACTTTTTTGTGTAACGGTTGCAAGCACCTATTGAAGCTTGTATACATAGTAAAAAATCTTGGCTTTTGATGACTAAACGTGGACCACAAGTGGGTTAGTGGTCGAACCAGGATAAATACTGTGCCTGCTTCTCTCTTCTTAATCTCTTTATTTTATACAATTTTAATTTATTACATATTTATTTTTCACTGCTTTTATTGTTTCTTTTCTTATTCTCTTTCCTTCTGTGCATTTATTTATTAAGTTTTAATATTTGGTTTTGATAAAAAGAGGTTTTGAGAAAAAGTTTTATACTCAATTCACCCCCCTCTTGAGTACTAGAAGCTGCTTGGTAACACAATCTTGCTAACGTTGAAGAATATATCTTCTCAGTTACTCTGACTACATGTACACATTTGAAACAACAAACATTGCATAAGTGCAAAAACTTAATTTTTTTAGTTAATTCCATAGACCTACCTATCTAACACCAAGAACACGACTAACTTCAGAGTAATTTCATGAATTTTTTAGGCAAATGTACGAATCTAACTTTAACAACAGGCATAATCAAATGAACCACAACAAACATGTGAGCAACGACGAAAGAGAGATTTTTACTGGGCGTTTTAGTTTCACTGTACGAACTAGGAGGGAAGAGTCATAGAGAAGCCAACGGCAACTCAGAAGACACCGGCCATGAAGAAGACATCAGCCATGGAGAAGACAACGGTCACAGAGAAGGCAATGGTAGGACTGAGTTTTATTTTGAGAATGATAGTTGTGTCCAAGAAGCAGAATTTGTATGAATGAGAAGAGAGAGGACGAGAGCATCTAAATGCAAAGAGAGGAGAAAGAAAGAAATGAGAAACAGAGGGAACGAAAAGGAGAAAGGGAGGGAACGAATGAAAAGGAGAAAGTCAGAAAAATACGGTGATGCGACATACGGTGGACATACGTTGGAGTCTTTTTGTTAGACATATAGCACGACCATTATGAAATAAGATCAAGTGAATCACGTGAACTAGGATATACTAAAGCAAATACAATTGCACCATACTATTTGAAAGGAAAAATTCCAGGCAGAGAAGGAAACAGTTTTACTATTCGATCTTCATGTTTTGCAAGTTACAATTATATGTCTCCAATAACTTTGTAACTTAGTATATTTTTTAGTTTTATATCAACCAAAAATTAAAATAAAAAAGTGATGATCATCTATAAAAGTAAGAAGTGAATGTTAAGTTAAAACCTAATTCTAATATGTTATTTTCATTCTAACTTATTAATTTAGGTTTTAGTTACTGACTTTTATTAAAATTTAATTAAAAAATATATTAATATGTTATAATAAATTAATAATTATATAATATTATATTATATATAGTTAAACAAGTCAAGCCGACTTGCCAGACCTAGAAGGCCTATTAAATGGTTTGAGACTTGATCTTTTTAGTTAAATTGGCTTTTAAAAATGTCTTGGCCTAACTTGTTTAGTAAACAGGTCAGGTCAGATCAAGTTTCAGACAGGCTAGGCTATAGGTTTCTGATGGACAGTCTGACCTATTTTCACCCTTACTTTGGGGTGCTCATGACCGGCCCAACCCAATAACTCGACTCGGCTCAAAGTTAATTTGGCCAGGTTATGTTCTTAAAATTTAGCCCAATGTATTTTTTGGGTCGGGTTCGGGCCATACTTCTAGTTGGTCCAGCTGGGCCCAATGCTACATAATATATTGAAACTTATAGTTTTATTAAAATTAATAACAAAGTATAAGACTTCTTAACTTCAATTAATATTTTTTTCATTGATATAATTTATTTCAAAATATATATTGCATAGTTTTTGTTTCATTTTTTAAAAATTTTGTGACTAAGCTAAACATAATATTCAAATTTCTACATTTTATCTAAATGTCGGGTTAGTCTGAGCCTGACCCGATCACTAATTGGGTCATGATCGGGTCGGAATCGGGCCAGGTAAAACTCGACCCATGGGCACCTCTCTCCTCTTTTCTTTCTCCTTCTCTGATTCTTCCTCACTATGTTCTTTATGTTTTTTTTTTCAAATTTCAAATCATCTTCTTCCTTCTTTAATGTACGGTGGTTCGTGAGGGGCAAGTTAGGGTAGTGGCTGGTCCGACGGGTTTAGGTGGAGGCTGATGGTGGTTCATCTTCCTTTTCTTTTGCACAATGGTTCGTCTTCCCTTTCTTTCACTTCTTCCTTGGACTAGGATGATGTTATTTCCTCATCTAAGGTTGTCGATGGCTGTGATAATGATGGAATCCTAGACCAAGACGCCAAGCGCTCCATTCCTGAGAGAGCGACTCATGGTGGAGAGGGGGTGATAGGTTCGTGCTTCATGGTTGACAAAGAGTTAGTCTATTTACAAAACAATGGGTGAATTGGTAAGTATGCCATTTCAAACTAATTTCATTTATTTTTCTGCTTTTCATTTTTTTTGCTTGCAAATTGTTGTTTATGTTGCATCTGCTGTAATTTTAGATGAAAATTTAACTAATTGCTATTTTATTTTATTTTTGTTTAACTTGATACATTAATGCAGATTTTCTTGGGTTTTTTTTTTATATTTTTTCACAGTTACAT
The DNA here is from genome assembly GCA_029884595.1 of Ormosia semicastrata. NCBI lineage: Eukaryota > Viridiplantae > Streptophyta > Magnoliopsida > Fabales > Fabaceae > Ormosia > Ormosia semicastrata. The sequence goes on from JAQQTO010000063.1 coordinate 102,451,118, forward strand.
AACAAAATATTATACACTATACATTCTGACAAGGTTCCGCAAAAGGTAGATTGCTTTTCCTTTTGAACATCTACTCAAGGGAGCTTTCAGGATTGCATTAGTATAAAATGCTCTACATATAGGATTCATCCTTATTCTCTCTCGATCATTAACTGTTAATTACTTAGTTTTTTTCAAGTTGTTTCCTGTTTTGGACCTAGTTACTGGCCCAAAGAATTGGAGCAACCCGACCCTCCAAGCTAGCACCCAACTTATAGTGCGCATGAGGCAACCAAAATGCAGGGCGTAATGACAAGAAAAAATCCTGATGGTATCTCGTACAAGCAGGCGAGTAAGGACAGAGGGGTAGCGGTCTCCACGACCCTGTCCCCACGATCATGTCTTCCACGATCGTGCATCACGATCCCAGGTAGCAGCGTTAAACATGCACTGAATGCTCAAACACCACAAACCCTTAAACGCTCATATAAATACAATAAGCAAGAGAGACAAGGTATGCCTTGACTCCATTACTCACTACCCTCCTTGTGCAGCTACTAACTTGAGCATCAGAGTGCCTTTTGCAGGTATCCACCCTCTCGCTCTATCATCGAAGAAGCTGTGCCCGCGAAGGAATCCACCACCTATTACCTCTTCAGGTAAACCTCAAAACTTAATTTTGAACATTGGCGTTGTCTGTGGGAAAAGATAAATTTCTACTCCCAACACCACTCTCAAGACTCCACCTACCACCTCCACAATGGTAAACACAAGGAAGAAGCAAACTCCAACAAATCGAAACCCAACTCCGACAATGCACAACCCACCTCTAGCATCGATCCTTGCTGCCCATGAACCAGCCTTAACTCGACTGGAACCCAGGCAGGACAGGCACGAGAATTCCTCCACTGGAGAGAATCTCCCCCCGCTTCCCGAGAGAGTTCAGGAGAGGTAACACTTTAGTTTTAAAAGGGTGCATTAATAGCTGTCGAGACTATCAAATTAAATCAATTTATAAACTGATTCATTAAAATATTTGTAATATAAGGCATAACCGGGTCGAGCCCTTGGTTTACTTTAATTAAGCAATCAGATTAAGAAGTTAACAAAGGGGTAAAGTTATAGAATTAATTAATAGAAACTAATTAAAAGTCGTAAACATAATTAAGCAAACAATCAATATAAGGAAATCAACTATTCTTGAGTTTAATTCTTCCTTGATTACTAAGAATCCACTCAATTGCTAACCAAGTTCTTGGCTTTAGATCACATTAAGAAGCCTTAAGATGATCAATGAATTATCTACTAGATCAGCATCTAGAATTTAATTAATCAATGTTAAATGAATTAAGCACCCATTTAATCATAAAATAAATTAAAATCCATAATTCAACGAAGCTAAATAATTCATCAAACACATTTGATGCATTATTTAGTCTCTTCCATTCAATTGCTGGTCTTAGATCACATCAAGAAGTCTTAATATGGTCCATGAATTCTCTACTAGATAAGTATCCAGAATTTAATTAATTAAGGTTAAATGAATTAAGCACCCATCTAATCCTAAAATAATCTAAAACTCAAAATTCAACCAAGTTTAACAAACAACATCCAAGAAGTCCTTGATGCATTGTTTAGTTTCTACAAACATGTGATAGTTGTCGCAATCGGGATCGCGACGGGATAACAAAAAATATAGGATTTTGAAAATAAGTAGAGTCAGCACCAATGTTTATTTAAATTGAGAAAACATTAGAAAAACCCTTTAATTAGGAAAACTAGTCTTTTTGGAAAATGAGATTAGATTCAGGAGTTAATTACAATTAGGAAAGGTATTAGTACCCTACACTATTCGTTCTAGGAGCTGTACCTTAAGTTAGTTGTGCAAACTTTAATAATCTCAAATATATCTATTTTACCCTTTAAAAAAAAACATTATATCTATTTGTAAACAAAAGAGTAACAACAAATTATGAAAATTAATTTTGGCTTGACAAAAATGAATTCCAGCTCCTACGTATCTCCTAGTGTAATTGGGAACTCAAAGTCACGTTGTTCTTTAGAAAATGATTGTGGGTTGATTATTTTTAATTTTGAAAAGATTTTTGTTTTGAAAATTTATTTGATTTTTTTTAGGGTTAGAAAAATATGAATTATCAAGTTATCACAACTTAGATGATTCTAAAAGTTATAGTAACTCAACTAATCTCATTTTATTCTTTTCAACAAGCTTTAATTATTTCATTTTTATTTTTATTTTATTTAAAAAAAATAAAATGACTAAGCTTATAGCTCCTTAGCAACTCTCAGTCGATTAACCTATATGATAATGCCTAGATAGTCTAGCCCAAGTGGAAGTTAGCAATCCAAACAAACATAAACCAAAACAACCAAAAATTAAAATTAATCCAAATAAAAACAAAGAAGGATATAATAAATGAAGAAAACAAACAAGTTAAAGCAAATAAAAAATGGTTATCATTTTCGTTGCAGACACAGGGATGGAACAAACAACAAAAGGCAGAGGCTACGGTGTGGCTCGCCAGCGAGGCAGAGAAAGGGTGGCGGTGTGGCTCACGGATGGTAAGGAACGACGACTTTGGGTGGTTCATAGTGGTGTGAACAGTGGATTTGAGCGGTTGACGACGCGTGGAGGAAGGTTCGGGTTTGTGGATAGCAGGTCGTGGATTACGGGTGTAACAGCGATTATAGCTCTGGGTTTTGTTGGGTATGGAACTGGCAGCATGGTTCACGGTGGTGTGGACGTGTGGCAATGGTTGAGGAGGCTCTTGGTGCTGGGTTTGCTGCGTGCAGGAAGGGTTGACGACTATGGGGAAGGGTTTGGTTCAACCATGGGTGCATGGCGGTTGGGGAGTTGATGGCGGATCTAGGCGACACGATGGAGCTCGTAGGTTGCAAGAAAAGTGGTGAAGGGGTCAAATGGTTTTGGTGGTCTTGTTCCAGGAAGATGGTTCTTGGTTGGGGGTCGCAGCGGGTTGAAACCGCTAGCATTAGGTTGCTACAGGTGGGTTGATGTTGGCATTTGGTTGGAATGGTAATTCTGAGGTGAATAGAGGCTGTTATGGGGTTGTTAATGGCATGAAATGAAAAGTTGATGGTAGCTTATGGGTTCAGTTGAGGTTGCTCAATTTTGGGAATGACGGGGTTGGCGGGATGTGTAAGTTCTCTGTTTAGGTTTAGTTTAGGGTGTTGGGTTCGATGGTTCAGGAAGAGGAAATGGGTGGTTCGGTTGGTGTTTGTTAAGGATGATTTATTCTATTCTTGCTTGATCTTCTGGTGGCTTGAAGTTTTGTTTGGTGAATGAAGATGGCATACAGGATGTTATAGGAGTCTGTTTGTGTGCATTTGAACAGAGTATTAATCAGCCAAAATCAAATGAAAGCAGAGTCCATCTCATGTTGAAGCTAAAAGTAGAAGAGGATAAAAGATATTCTTACTGTTGAAGCTTAAAGGAAACGAGGAAAAGTCAAGTTGTATGCCCTTTGTTTCTGACTTCAACTAAATCTCTAACCTCTCACCTTTCTCTCACACTCAGCTTCCAGAAAATAGAGAAGGGACTGTTAGTGTTTGTCAATCATTCTCGAATCACACTTTCTGCTTCTTTTTCTCTTACTCACACTCAAATTTCATTCACTCTCAACACACTATGTGTTTCTTTCTTTTTTTTTCTTCAATGAAAAACTATAGAGAGAGAGAGAGAGCTCCTCTTTTCTTTGTTTTGTCCATTTTTTATAGACCATGAGGAAAGATCAAGCTGAAACAACAAGTATGAACATAAAGGAGAAATTGTGCAACATAGGGTGACCTACTGCAAATGTAGCTCAGTTTACTTTTTCATGAATTTTCTTTGAGTTTGTGACCTTCTCCAAGCTCCCATGTCTACAAACTTATAGTTTTTATGCCTCCTCCTTTTGCATTGAGTTATGGGCTGCAAAAGGTGTGGCAGGTTTAACATAACATGCTGCACAATCCATTTCTTCCTCTCTTTTTTTATGAAATCAATTATTTTTTTTTTATGAAATCAATTATTATTATTATTATTATTATTATTATTTTACTATTTTTTATTCAAAATAAAATAGGCTAAATATAATTAGAGGATTAGACAAAAAAATGTGGACATTTGCTAATGTAATTAATTGAATTTTTATTTTATTTTATTTTATTTTAATTTCTAATTTTTATTTGGACTAAAGAGAAAATAAATTAAAAATTGGTCTGGTCAAAATATAGTGTTCACAAACTCAAAAAAAGATTATATGTTCAAAACATTTCAATTAAGAACCATTTAACACAAAATTATTAGTCCTTGATTAAGTAACAAAAATAAAAATTTTATGAATAAAATTATGTATCAACAATAGTTAAGTAATCATCCCATGAACACCCAAACTGAGTTAAACACTTAGTGAAGATGCAGTAGAATCAAGAGAAGGAGGAGAGAAATTTGATTAACAATAAGAATGTAAACAATAATTGCAAGATCTCAAAATTAAACATCAAGAATATTTCAATCCCTAGGATTGATTAAAATGTTCTTCCATGTCATCCATGAGGATGAGAAGAAAGACAAACATAAAAGAAAGAAACCTAGAGAGAAGGGAGAAGAAAACAGATGAAGAGAGAAAGTACAAGCAAGATTGGCTAGGAGAAAATTAGGATTACATTTCGTGGAAGTTGCTACTGCTTAAATAACTATCTCAAAAATTAAAAATATAAGTTTTCCCTCAAATTAGGGTTAATCCTCTTCCTATTAGTTTTAATTGGACACCTAATTTGCATAATTTGGACTTAAGATTAGATAGTTATGCCTAAAATATTTTTAACAACTCTCTAAATCCATCAACCTACTTCAAAGGGTGAAAAAACCATCAAAACATCACAATTTTGAAAAGTGGTCTAATAAAAATTGAATATCTATGTCTCAGCTTTCAAATGGCACTAGTGTCAACTCCAAATGTCACTTACATATCAAATTATGGCCCAATCTTTGCACATCATCTAGGTTCCAGTGGCAACATCTCTGTTCTGACTTTGTGGCCCAATCTGACCCACTATATATCTGATTCAGACTTCGAGCTCTGCATCAAAGTTATAGAGCTTTCTCTCAGCTTTCCTATAAGGTGAAATTCATAATTTTTAAATGTTTAGAACTCAAGTTATGCCCAAAATACAAAAACAAAGTAAAATTTTCAATAATGCTAAAAAATACAATTAAGCCCAATTTGGACCCAAACTTATAAATTGTGGTCAAAACTAATCAATTAAGCATATAAGAAGTCCAAGAGACTAAATATGAGGGTTAACTAATATATGAAAATTATGTTTATCAAATTCTCCCACACTTAGCTTTTGCACTCTCGAACAAAACTAGAAATTCAACATAGGGAACAAAGGAAAAATAACACACTTGAAAGTTAAAAACTCAAGAAAAACCCACTTTCCAATGGTGTTCAAGAATGCAAAAGTCCTTAAGCAAGAAGAGCAACCAAAGCTTGAAGGAATTAAAACATTCATAAAGTAACATTTCTTTACATCTCAAACCAACAAGCATAGTAACATCAATTGAAAAGCCTAAATCAAGAATGATAGAACCTCACAAGATTTACTCTCAATCTCTCAAGTGTTTAGAAGGTAAATGTTTTACTCAATTCAACCCATAAAAATATGTACTACCATAAGCTTGCTTATCTTCTACTTCTCCACTACTCAAAACACATGCACATACAAATCAAGAGGACTTTATGCAAGGTTGTAATAGGCTCAAGGTAAGGGTACGAAATAATATGCAGATAACAAGTTAAATACCAAAAAGAATAAACGAGTATTAGGGTTGAGTCCAAATAATGAGCGTTGCAGTTTTATCCCAACTCTATGTAATGTAACCTTTTCCCTTTACAATTTTATCATTTGGATCACTCTAATTAAGCAATCAGATTAAGAATTTAACAAAGGGGGAAAAGGTTACAAAATTAATTAATAGAAACTAATTAAAAACTATAAACATAATTAAGTAAATAATCAATCTAAGAAAATTAACTATTTTTAAGTTTAATTCATCCTTGATTACTAAGAATCCACTCAATTACTAACCAAGTTCTTGACTTTAGATCACATCAAGAAGCCTTAAGATGATCTATGAATTATCTATTAGATAAGCATCTAGAATTTAATTAATTAAGGTTAAATGAATTAAGTAACCATTTAATTCTAAATTAACTTAAAATCTATAATTCAACTAAGCTAAACAATCTATCAAACACCTTTGATGCATTATTTAGTCTCTTTCATTCAATTGCTAATTAGATTCTTGGTCTTAGATCACATTAAGAAACCTTAAGATGATCTATGAATTCTCTATTAGATAAGCACCCAGAATTTAATTAATCAAGGTTAAATGAATTAAGCACCCATCTAATCTTAAATTAAACTAAAACCTAGAATTCAACCAAGCTTAACAAACAGCATCCAAGAAGCCTTTGATGCATTGTTTAGTTTCTGAAAACACATGATAGTTAAGTAACCATCACATAAACACCCAAACTGAGTTAAGCAATTAGTGAAAATGCAGCAAAATCAAGAAAAAGAGAAGAGAAATTTGATTAATAATAAGAATGTAAACATTAATCGCAAGATCTCAAAATTAAACATCAAGAATGTTTCAATCCCTAGGATTGATTAAAAGGCTCTTCCCTCTCATCCATGAGAATGAGAGGGAAGATATACATAAAAGAAAGAAACCTAGAGAGAATGGAGAAGAAGAAATATGAAGAGATAAACTGCAAGCAAGAGCGGTTAGGAGAAAATTAGGATTATATTTCGTGGTAGCTGCTGCTGCTTAAATAACTATCTCTAAAATTAAAAATCTATGTTTGCCCGTAGCTTAGGGTTAATCTTCCTTCTCTTAGCTTTAATTAGACACCTAATTTGCATAATTTGGGTTTAAGATAAGAGAGTTATGTCCAAAATATTCTTAATAGTTCTCTGAACCCATCAATTGACTTCAAAGGGTGAAAACACTATCAAAACATCATAGTGTTGATAAGTGGTATTCATAAGAGTTGAATATCAATGTCTTAGCTTTCAAATGACACTAGTTTAAGCTCCAAATGACACCTACAACCAAATTATGGCCTAATATTTGCACATTGTCTAGGTTCTAGTGACAACATCTCTATTCTGACTTCGTGGCCTAATCTGACCCACTAGACATCCGATTTAGATGTCGATCTGTTCATAAAAGTTGTAAAGATTTCTCTCATCTTTCTTACAAGTTGAAATTTATAATTTTTAGATGTCTAAAACTCAAGTTATGCCCAAAATATAGAAATAGTGTAACAATGCTAAAAAATATAATTAAGCCTAATTTGAACTCAAACTTATAAAATATGGCCAAAATCAATCAATTAAGCATATAAGAGGTCCAAGAGACCAAATATGAGGGTTAACTAATATGTGAAAATCGTGTTTATCATGCATTCCAAAGATGCTAAACAGTGGTCATCAGCACTGCTAGGGCTTGGAGACATAGTGGGAGATAAACGCTACCACCCCGAAGTAACCCAAATCATAAACACCATTTCTAGAGGATTTGTAGGCGGTGGTGAGTCAGCAAACACTAGGAAAAGGGTCATTCGAGTCATAATGAGTGTCATAATGAGTGTGACCTCCCTCGCAGAACCCAAATCAGGAAGAAAGTCAAAAAAGGCCCCTCTGATCTCATTTCTTAACGAGGACTATGGTAATACCATCCCAGATCATGATGATCCCATGGTCATCACGGGAATAATTACCAACGCTAAGGTTCGAAGAATGTTCGTGGACCAAGGAAGCTCGACCAACATCATGTTCTTAGACTTATTCAACAAGTTAGGATTATTGAAGGAAGAGCTCATTCCATATACCGGTGAGTTGATCAGGTTCACAAGCGACAAGATCACCCTGGTTAGGTATATCAAGACTCACCTTACTTTGGGAAAAGAGCCCCTTTTCAAAACCTTCAAGGTCAAGTTTCTGGTGGTAGATTGCCCCTCCACCTACAATATCATTCTATGCCACCCTTCACTCAACACCCTAAGGGTCGTGATTTCCACACCTCACTTAGCCATGAAGTTTTTGGACTACCAAGACAGGGTTGTGACAGTTAAGGGGGACCAAGTCAAGGCAAGGAAGTGCAATAATGAAAGCCTAAAAATTTCCAAGAGGCTTTGGACTGCAATCCTACGCAACGATCCAACCCCAGTCACTTCGGACTCCGTCAACATCCTCCTAATTGAGTTGGACATATGCGAAGAGATACGGGATACATGTCCCCTGCCAGACGAAGAGCTCTGGCCTCTTTAGATGGGAACCAACCCAGGCCAAGTTACCAAGATTGGCAAACAACTCAGCCAGGAAGAGAAAGCCCAACTAACTGAGATTATTCAAAAAAAAAAAAAAAGACTTATTTGCTTGAACTTCAGCGGACATGCTAGGCCTAGACCTTGAATTTGTTTGCCACCGTCTTTCCTTCATGAAGAATGCCAAGCCAATGGCACAATGAAAAAGAAAAGTTGGGATGAAAAGACAAGAGGTGATACAAAAGCAGGTGAAGGAACTGCTAAATGTTGGCTTCATCAAGGAGGTCCCCTACACCACGTGGCTTTCAAATATGGTCTTAGTAAAGGCCAATGGGAAATAGAGTATGTGCGTTGACTACACTAACCTCAACAAGGCATGTTCGAAAGACCCATACCCGCTTCTCAACATCGACAACAAGCTGGTGGACAACTCGTCCGGTTTTAGGTTACTTTCCTTTATGAATGCCTATTCTGACTATAACCAGATCCTCATGCATCCAGATGATGAGGATAAGATATCCTTCGTATCTGAGATGAGAAGTTGCTGCTATCGCGTAATACTATTTGGGCTAAAAACTGCAGGAGCCACTTACCAGTGCATGATGAAAAAGGTTTTTGAAGGACAAATCGATAAAATGCTAAAAGTGTACATTGACGACATTATAGTCAAAATGGCAAACACTAGCGACCACATCCAAGATTTGGAGGAGGTATTCATCAAGATTTGAAAGCATAACATATGACTAAACCTAGAAAAATGCATGTTTGGTGTATAAGCTAGCAAATTTCTAGGATTTTTATTGAAAAATAGCGGTATTGAGGCAAAGCTAGAGAAATGTCAAGCGGTGCTCAACATGTGCAGCCCTTAATCTATCAAAGAGGTACATTAATAGACAAGTCAAATTACAGCTCTCATGCATTTCTTGGCCAAGGTTGCCCAAAAGTTACTTCCCCTCTTTTAAACTCTAAAGAAAGGAAAGAACTTCGAGTGGACCTCGGATTGTGAAGCCACGTTCTAAGAACTAAAGAGGATGCTGTCAATGCCACCCATTCTAACAAGACCAGACCCCGACGAGATGCTCTACATCTACCTCTTTGTTAGTAACGAAGCAGTTAGCTGAGTTCTAATAAGGGAGACAGATGAGGGCCAGAGGCCAGTCTATTTTGTCAACAAAGTCCTCCAAGGCCCCGAAGTCCGTTACCAGAAAATTGAGAAGTTGGCTCTAGCATTAGTAGTCACTGCAAGGAGGCTAAGAGAATACTTCCAATACCAATAGTGGTAAGGACAAACTAACCTATCAGGCAAGTATTGTATAAGCCAGATCTCGGAGGGAGAATGATTGATTGGTCTATAGAATTCTCTAAGTTCATAATCATCCATGAGCCAAGACCAATTATCAAAGCTCAGGTACTATCTGACTTCTTAATCGAACTCACACTGGACTCCTATAAACCTCGAGCGCATTCTTGGACCATCTATGTCGATAGATCCTTGAATCCCAAAGGGAGTGGAGCTAGAGTCGTGTTGGAAAACGAAGTTGGCCTTGTGCTGGAGCTTTCTTTGAGATTTGAGTTCCCTATCTCCAATAACCAAGCCGAGTATGAAGCATGCATAACAGGTATTACTATGGCAAAGGAAATGGGTGCTAGAGACGTGGTCCTATGCAGTGACTCACAACTGGCAATGTCCTAGATAAAAGGAGAGTATCAGGCAAGGGAACCCTTGCTATAAAAATACATAGCCAAGGTTAAAAATCTGGTGGAGAGTTTTGACAGTGTTAGGGTAGAGCACATCCTTAGGGATCAAAACTCTAGAGCTGACATCCTGTCAAAACTTGCCAGCACCAAGAGCTCAGGTAACAATAGGTCTGTAATGAAGGACATTCTCTATATTCCGAACATCACGGGCGATGAAGTCCTCTTGTTGGAGATTGAGGAATCTTGGATGACGCCCATTTTAGCCTACCTCAATGACTACTCACTCCTCGAGGACCAAAAGGAAGTCTAGAATGTAATGCAGATGGTGGCTTGATATACCAGTTATGATAACTAGTTATATCGCTAAGGTTTCTCTTGTCCTCTCCTTAAGTGCCTCGGTCCTGGGCAAGTAATGTTGGTGTATGCCCTAGAGGCTGATACATTTGTCTGTATTTACATACATTCTATTATGCTAATTTTAATATATGAGGTATTTCATTTATTGTGTTCTTTTTAATAAACATAATATAGTCCTTAGAATAGTAAGTTTAATACCATAAGACATAAAGTAGTTGACTTGATCATGAGATCCTATTGGATAAAATTAGAAGACTATTCTTAAATGTCTGTAGTCAAGTATTATTGTTAATTAGGACAACAATAATGCATTGAGACTATCACTCCTATATAACTGGAGCGATATCTTCGGGGCCCCTGATTGAGTGAGACTGCGAAATGCATGGCCATGCTCAAATGAGTTAATATGAGATATTGATTTCATTTGCTGTTACAAAGTCTACTCGAGTATTAGGAAATGAAGGATTGGACTATACAAGGTTGACGCATTCCATGCCTTGTATTCAATTTAGATACCTTGACAAAGGGACTAAACGACATGAAAACATTGGTCACAGAAAGGTTATGTCAAATCACTGACATTCTCATTACTTGGGTAGCAGCGATGTGTTGCTAGATACTGCTTACTGCTTATAATATTAAAATGGGATTTTAATATTACTGCCAACATAATGAGAACCTGCAGGGTCACATGTATAGAGCAGACTAAAATTAGAACAATAGATCCAAGTTGGACTTAGATTCAAATGTAGGCCAAACTCATAATAGATGAGTTTAGGGTTACACAGCTTACCTTACTGCTACTGACACTCAGTTAAGGCAGTCACTATTATAAATAGTACTGCTAAGGGGGCTGCTAAGACAAGCATTACAAAACCCTAGCCGCACCTATAGAAAAGTGAGTGAGAGAGTGATAGATTTCTTCTCTTCTCTTTGCAGCTAGCACTGTGTGAGAGATGTGAGGCTCCTTTTTGTGAATGTTGGACATTCGTGAGTCTGTTCGTGTGGATACCACAGAGACATCGTCACTGTTACGTTGTTGGTGATTCACATCATTTCCTTTGATCACGCTTCAAGAGGTAAACATTTTTAAAAACTTGAATTATGGTCTTTTTCGCATGGATCCTTGGTGGGAATTCTGTTTTCCACTACGTGATGTATCCGTGATTCCCAACAGGTAGAATACGTCCTAGCAAAAATCCACAAAGGAAGCTCAGCACACCACCTTGGCAGAAAATCCCTAGCGAGGAAAGCGCTGAGAGCAAGGTATTATTGGCCCACCATGGAAGCTGATAGCATAGAACATATGCAGAAATGCGATAAATGTCAGCGTCACTCTAACATCTATGTTGTGCCACCCAAAGAGCTGTCAACAATGTCCACCCCCTGGCAGATTTACAGGTGGGAATGGACATCGTAGGCTTTTTTCCACATGCGCACGGGTCGGTCAAGTACCTAGTAGTGGCCATCATTTATTTCACAAAGTGGATTGAAGCAGAGTCATTATCCACAATCTCCTCTGTTCAAATCCAGAAGTTCACTTACCATAATATCATAAGCAGATTTGGAGTCCTAGAGTCGATTGTTACGGATAACGGAACTCAATTCACTGATAAGAAATTTAAAGATCTTCTGAGATGCCTTAAGATCAAATAACATTTCACCTCAGTATAGCACCTGAAAACCAATGGGCAAGCCAAGGCTGCCAACCGAGTCATATCGAGGGGGATAAAGAAAAGACTTGATGATGCTAAAGGAAGCTAGGTGGAATAGCTCGATTATGATCTATGAGCATATCGAACCACACCACACTTCTCCATAAGAGAAACCACCTTGAAAATAACTTATGGTTGTGAAGCCATGATCCCGTTGGAGATAGGAGAACCGAGTTGGAGGAAGCAAAGCTTTTCCAAAGAGACCAACCCGAACCTCATCCGCCATGAACTTGACTTCCTAGAAGAACAAGGTTATATTGCCTATGTCCAAGAAGTGGCCTTAAAGCAGAAAATTACCGCACGATACAATTCTAAAGTAATCTCGTGGTAGTTCAACCCTGGCGATCTTGTACTATGCAGAGCATATATTGGAGGGAAAAATGCAAGAGAAGTAAAACTAGCACCTAACTAGGAAGGATCGTACATAATTACATCCACAACCAATAAGGGAGCATACACCCTAGAAACCCTCTTGGGCAAGCCGATTAAAAATTTCTAGAACACAGACAAATTGAGAAAGTACTATAGTTGAAATGTTGCGGTTATGTAAACTGCTCATGATATTAATAAATTAGCTTTCTCCAACTGCTATCTTATTTGAAGCTGGTACTTTGGTTGTGATATCAAGTTCATGAGTACCCTAACGCACCATATCCCCTAAGGTCACCACGTCTTGGTGAGGTTCAAGGAATATAAGATCTGGAAAGGATCAGCTATTCCGATATCTACGTAAGATGGCCAAACTGGGGAGAGCAGCTTGAACACCTTCTAGTGTCAAGTAGCGCGATCAAGGGTCTTAACCTATGTCCATTTGAGCCGCACCTTAGCCACCGACCTATATGGTTTGTAGTGGTTAAGGATAATCGATCATAGCCCAGGACAATAGACTCCACGCCACAGGATTATTGTGTCCAATCAAATGAACCCTACCACCGAGATCGAGTTTTGTATTCGTCTCGGTTGGTGAAGTGAATGTTTGTCCAATCAAATGAACCCTATCACCAAGGTCGAGTTTCGCATTCATCTCGGTTGGTAAAGTGAACGTTTGTCCAAGCAAACGAACCCAACCCCTAAGGTCGAGTCTCACGCTCATCTTGATAGGGCAAATGAGTGTTCATCCAATCTAAACGAACCCTACCTCCAAGGTTGAATTTTGCACTCACCTCGGTCAAGTGAAGCAAGTATCTGTTATTCAAGCGTACATCGAGACTTGGCATTGGACCAATCTCAGAACTATGAAAACAACTGCACAAGACAGTGATAATTTAAGTGTATAACACAATGGAAAGCAAAATATTCAGAAAAGCAAGTCTTTATTCTCATTCCAAATATTGCCTAATTTACAAAGAAACTTTACAAAAAGGACCTACAAAACTACTTTAAGGCAAAGACGCCCACTGGAGGAAGCTAGAAAGGAAGCCATACATGACAGTGATGATGACCAAACATTGATCATGACTGCCTCCATGGTTCTTCCAAAAACTAGCACCCACGCATTTCCTCTCGGCCAACGCTGATTCATATTAGATTCACAAAGAGGTAAGTTTTTAAGATGTTTGAAGATGCTGTCAAACAAAACATCATTATCTAGGGTTGACACTTCGTTAGTGGAGGGATCAAACTCGTATGTGCTAAACAACCTTCTTCATATATGATCTCATCCTCAGACCCTACATCTTGTTCCTCCTCATCTTCTATTATTAAAGGCTTGTTGGTTTAGCCTTTATATGAAAATGCAATATTCTCATTAGTAACTGGCTTTGGAACAATTGCTAGTCTCATCAAAGGAAATGACATAAGATTGCTTGGCATGGCTTCATCTTCTTGAGAAGAGTCCTCATTATAATTAGGAGACTATAGTTAATACTGCTTCAAAGGTTGTTTCTATGCAACTGTATGAAATCACAATACAAATTCTTTGAGCACCATGCAAAAACAGATAACATAGAAAAAAAGGCAGGATGGTCATACCTTAATCCGGTGTATTAGTAAAAAAGAAGTACTAAGTGATGCTATAGCCACAATGGGTAATGCTTCGCCAAGATTTGTACTAGAAGAACCGATGACGATTGAAGTAGGTCCTTATTGAATAGGTGTTGAAGCCATCACATTAATACCCATTGAAAATGTGGTAAAGCAATGTATTAGTTAATAAAAAATGGAGAGTAAAATAAACAGTATGATTTCATTGTACCTTGAATGTAAGGAATAGCGGATTCGGCTAAATAAGCCTCTAGGGCTAGCTTAGCTAATGCAAAAAGGTGCATTTAGAAGCTTGACAGAGGTGAAAGGCTTCAAGTAGACAAAGATATTAGCTGAAGGATTGGTTTGATAGGCCTTACTAAATCTCTGAAGACAACGATTGAAATATTGATGTCTTTTCTCAACAAAAGCTAGATATGCTCGCCTTATGTTGTCCTCCACAAAACCAGGATTCTAGGTACTTTTGTAGAATTTTTCAAATGCAGTAATCTCCTTGGTATGAAGGTTACAACCTTTAATACTACTAGGAGGGTCTTGTGCGAAAAAGAGAGTAAAAACTAGAGTAGACAATATAAGTTGATAACATGTGGGGAAACAAATACCTGGGTACTCAATAGCAAGATGTGAAACTTTTCATAGTTGATATCTCACATAAGTTTATCTACCCTAGCCAAATGTTCATGTTCTTTTTGGGAATTTTGGGATGATGAATTGAGATGGATTAGCGCAAATATAGATTTAGCATCAATGAGCTACTTTGTGAAATTTTGCGAAGCTCATCAAAATTACCAGAAAAAGATGTTGAAGAAGACATGGTAATTATTGAAAATGTTATACCAATTAGTTTTCTTCTAAGGAAAAGGTTTCCAAGTATTGAGTGGGAGTTCGAGAATGAGGTGCAATTTGACAAATATTAACCATACTTCAAGGATGAAATTAATGGGCCTTGCCACACTTGAAGGCCCACTTTATCTAAATCCAGCCCAAGTGGAAGGATTATAGTAAAAATTTCCAATTGGTGAATTAAAACTCCACCCTTACTGAACTTTTCCATTTTGTGACAACTCAACTTAATTATTATATAAGAATCTAGATTATATAGGTTTTCTATGGTGCAATTTGGTTAAGTAGAATCTATCAAACTAAGCCTTATGAATTGATCAGGATAAGGCTTGAGTTATTAGGCCAAAACATAGACATCTATCTATGTGTGTGTGTGCGTAAATCCCTGAACTAAGTTATTTTACCTATCAATAAGCTCAATGTTTTAAAGTACAAGATTAAAGAGTTGAAGTCAGCCTTAGAAAATATTATTGCAGAGTTCGACCATCAATCCGATTTTGTTCTAGATTTGGTCTTGTTAGCTGAAGCATTTGTTCTGCCACATGCGACAATTGATTGAAAACTTGATGTTTCAACTGAATTGTTCTGTTAAGTTTGTTTGAAAAAAGTAGTGTTATGATTTCGCCTTTGATCAAAATGACTTATTCATTTGAGTCATGTGGTTGTAAACTTACTTAATCTGCCAATCTTATAAAAGTATTTATAGCGATTAAATTGTTGGTCAAGTCCATTGTTGAGAGTTTAGTTTAGAGTCTAGAAGAATCACGATGAGTAAAGGGCTTGAATTAAACATCAACAAAAGGTAAATAATATTATAATGATCTTGTGAAATTGCAATATCAAAATAGAATGATCTTGGATCAAAAGAGGGTCTTCAAGGAAATGGTTACAACTCAATTTAATATAGCTGAGATGATAGAATTTTCAAGGTGGATGGAAATATGAGAAAGGATTAAAGTGCCCTTTGAAGAATTGGCAGGAAGATGAAAAGTCTTTTTCTAAGCCATGTTTGAAATTGTAAAAGAGGCATCTATTTATAGTTAAAATCCAAAATGGCCATTGGTAGAAAACTAAGGCAACTGTTAGTAATACTATAAGATTTAGTTCCTATGGGTGGCACCCTGCGTACAACAAATTGAGTGATGACAAGTGTAGTCTTTTCAAGTTAGCTGAATCAAAGGCAACACTTGTGGGGGCATATGATAGGGGCATTTAAAATTTTTTAGTAATATGGAAAAAGGGAATGAATCATAAAAGTGAAATAATAAGCATAAGGAACATGTGACCAAAGAAGGGAGTTGACATTAGGAAGAAGCTCGATGTAGGAAGTAAGGAAAGAGTTGATACAAGTCTGGATTCACATCGATCAAAGTAAAGAGCACTAACCACTAGGAATTTCCAAGAAAACTTCTTAGAACTGCTCATAACTGCCAAAGATATGTTCTAAAGAGGAAAATATGTAGGTTAATCTTGAAAGGAAGGCTTAATTATTGGAAAGGCGCCAAAAATCGCAGAATTTGCAAAATTCAAAAAGAAGCGGGAATGATTAAAACTGAAGAAAGTATAAATATCATATTTGAAGAAAGAAAATAGCCTTGAGACCCATGACACCTCACACACATATATATAATAAGAAAAGAGTCTCTCAAGCACCTTTACATTTTTAGAATTTTTCCTTTCTTTTGTTTAGTTCTTTAGTTCATTTTACCCTTTACTATTTTGTTGTTGTTGTAATTTTGACAACTTTGTAAATTGTACTCTTTATTTTTAGTTAAATCAAATTATTGTTTTTTATATATGTTAATGGCATTCTGTATCTTGTTGAATTGACATTTGCATTATTAAATTTAGACATTGTGTGAAAACAAAGAGCTTATAAGAAGAAATAATTCCCTTCTTCAAATTGAGATTCTAGAATCACACCGTTGATTGGATAGTCGAAATCTAACAGAAATAGAAGGCCTATGTTCTCTTAGAATAGTTCTCTTTGAAATGAATATGTGATCTACGTCAACTGTGAAGGACAAACTTTAAGTTAAATGAGTTGCCTCTTTTTGTCTTTCCCTGCATTTGTGCTCAGTCTATTGCTCTGAAATGGTCTTAACTTTGTTTTAATTTCATAGTTAATCTTATTACTTCGTGCTTCTAAGTTGCTGATCATCGGTTCTTTTTTTCTTCTTCTTTTTTTTCATTAAATATGATTGTTTATCGAAGATTCTTTTGCTTATCTGATTTGGTTCACTCTCTATCTCTCTCACCAATTTCTTCCTTTGAATAAATTTCCTTTTTGTTGGAGTGCTGCAAGGGTTTCTAGAAGCCTTCTCCGATGCAGTACCAAGTGTGGCCTTTCTTATTGGATGGATATCAATGTCAGGTTGTATATTCGTCCAGAATTTCTTTCATAAACTATGCATAACTCGGCATTTGCAAAAGGAATGTTAATACGCCTTCAATTACTTATTCCACGAGTTTCATATCGCTGTGACAAACTGACAATAGTTGAATTCTATGACTTGTCAATTCGCGAAGACTACTGGAAACGAAAATCCCATGCCAAACAATTTTTTTAGATTGCCATAGGGGTATGAATATGCCTTCAATTTGTCATATGTCCTTTCTTTCCATACCTATTAAGTTCTGCTTTTAACTTTAGCCTAGATAAATATTCATGTATATATTACTCATGTTGTTTAAAAAAAAGCTATTCTTTCACTTGTGACATGTTACTCTATACACCACAAGCTTATCTCTAATCCCACAAGTACTTGAACTACTAGAAACAATTAGCTAAGATTACATACAAAACTAGCTTTAACTATATAGATTCCATTAACTGGAATTCAAATCTTTTGTTCTTTTTCCGTCTCTCCATTCCACAACAAGCTTAACTACTTTCGTGTACAGTTAACCGGCAGCCTAATATGCCTATGTGATAACAATATTAAATTGAGCCCTAAGATATTCTTATAGGTGGTATCTGATTAACTGTTGCAGAAGAGTAATATGGTTAGATAGTCTTTGATCTTTTATTTTATTTTTTTCTTTTCTTACGACCAGTTTGTTATTATACTTTGTGTTTACTTGGTTATATCTTCCACTGTGCTACATAGTTGTTTCTTATAATCAAGAGGTGATTAAAGATGTGCAGTGCTTTTACGAAGAACAAACCACTATTTAATTTGTTCAAGGTAAACTCCTGAACTATAGAGTTCAATATTTATATTCTGTGTAAAAATAAGCTTTCTAGCTTCATTCAACTATGACTTTCTTATCTATTTTTCTCTTACATTACTTTTTACACTCTTCTCAATATTATTCATTATACATACTTTTTCCTATCACTTTATCTCATTAAATCATACATCTTTGAAAAGTCTGTAAATAGTACATATATCCCTAAAAGAGATATATGATTAACTTTTTTCAACTTCATTTTCCCCTTTTCCTTTTGTACTTTGCTAATATGGAATCATATGACTTGGATGTGTGTGTGTGTGTATATATATATATATATGGAATGGCGTATGTGAATTATTGAAAATATTGCTTTCAAATTTAGCCTGTATGGTCCTTCATGTAACTAACATTAAGGAATGTTGTTCACTCATAAAGTGATTGTTGCTACCAACCCTCCTACTGAAGATGTCGTACTTGTTAATGAGCCACTCACAAAGAAGAATCTTGTGGATTATCTTGACTCTGGTTGTAAGCCCAAGGAAAAATGGAGGTTTCGTTTCATGTCTTAAATTCAACAATTAAGGTGAGCACTATCCAGTTTTTCGTTTAGTATTGTAGTTTAAGTTTTCCTTCATTAATTTAACTTCTATAGGTTTTATAATTGTAGAGTTTTTATAATTCAACCTACAGAAGTTAAATTAATGAAGGAAAACTTAAACTACAACACTAAATGAAAAACTAGATAGTGCTCACGTCATTTGTTGAGTTTAAGACATGAAACGGTACCTCCATTTTCCCTTGGGCTTACAACCAGAGGCAAGATCATCCTAAATATTCTAATAGAGAGATCAAGGGGAAACATAGCATCTATAAATCCGAAGGGTAGCGTGTTTGTGATTGCTTCATTTCTGCACTCTTCAAACAGAGCTTGAACATAATTCTTTGCTCTTGCCCAGTAGACTAATACAAATCGTGACCCAAAAATTTGGGATTGGGTGTTGATCAATCAATTTTGAGGCATTCATTATTATTTTATATTTGACCTAATTGATGATAATTGTATCCAATATTATGTTTGTGGGTGAATTTTCGATGATTGGGTCTCATTGAACTTAGTTGTAAAAGCTTTATTAATTTTCAGAATTTAACTCATTTTGACCTTTCTATCTTGTACAGTCCATATCTTGGGCTACAAATGTTATATTTGGATAATCTTAGTGTATCCTGAAAGCTGAGACGAAGATATACAATTTTGCATCTAATGCAGTTTTTCTAATTCAGCTGGATTTAAGGTGAAATTGAGCCTCGAAATTAGGACGCTGTTGCTGTCATAAAGCTTGGACCTTCCCTCACTGATTTGAGCTTAACTCTCTCAATTTAAACCCAAATAAGGCAAATTATATGTCTCTGAAAAGCTTATTCAGAGGGCTATAGTTTGGACTAGGGTTAGATTAGAAATTATAGAATAATTTTTAGTTACAAATAAGTTAAGGCAGAATACGAAAAAAACACACCTCCTTTGAATCCTTATTTTTGAGTTTTACGATTTGGAATCAAGAAACATTTTTTTCTCTCTTTTCGTTTTCTCTATTTCATTTTTCTCTCTTCTTTGATCTGTATTTTTTCAATGGTGATGGTCATGGAAGGCTAAAGATCAAATCAATCCAAGGAATTCAATGATTGTGGTTAGAGTTTTGAGTTCTTTTGTTTAATTGTGATTTCTGATTGTGTTCTCTCCTCTTCTCCTTATTCAATTGATTTATGATTACATTTTTAAAATTGAAGATAGATTTGGATTGATTAATCTGAATTTAATGGAGAATAGATCATCGATTGGTGATCTATGTTAATTCAAAATTGTGTTTAATTCAATCTTAATCAAGAATTGCGATTGTGATTCTGTTTTAGTTGATCAAATTCTAAGTGATTATCTAGTTGAATTTGAATTAACAGAGGTAAATGCATAAAGAATTCTACCCTATTTGAATTATGATTAACTCTGCCACTTGAATTGAAGACCTTGGATTGGTGTTTCCAGTTTTGAATTTATTCCTAATTACTGTTGAATTTGCACTCTGTTACTTGATGAACAAAACCCCCTACTTATTGATAATTTCTAATATGCTTGAGAAATCCGAATTGATCCTTGGGAGATGACCTAGGTTATGCACTATGTTGTATTCCATTTAAATCCTAGTCTATTTTGAGGCGAGTACGACATCGTTCATCAAAATTTGGCGCCGTTGCCGGGGATCTATTTTCGGTTTCTTAGGTTTATTAGGAGTTCCTATTTACTATTTTTTTTCTTTCTTTTTTTTTTTCGCTCTGATTCTGCATTCTCTCTGCCTTTGTTACATTGGATTACTGTTGCATTGGATTTGTGTGAATTCATTGCATAATTCACATTTTGCTGCTTTGTCCTACCTGCTGCTACCTTGCACTTTGCTACACTAGTCACTATTCCATTGGACTCAGCTACATTGCATTCTGTTATTGTGCATTGCATGATTGCCTCATACTCGTATTGCATTACTTAGCATACCACACTGCTCATTCTGCTGCAATTAACACAATTACTCACATAATTGTAATTCTGCTACATAATTACCGTTCCAATGACTTTGCTGCTGTTGATCATCCTTTTGTTGATCTTATTGCCAAGTGCATTGCAAGACCTTATTGTGAGTGTTATGCATTCATTTTGGGCGTGTTCCTGGCTTCTTACCACTGTTTCATACATTGCTAGCACTCTTTTCCTAGTTTCTGGTGCAGGGAAGAACAAAGTGCAATCTGGTCAACTCTGATTGAGATGAAATTTGGTCTCCAAAGGTAAAACATCATTTGGAGCAAAATGATCCTTAGGGATCAAGTACTTAGATTTGGTAAGGTTTTTGGGCAGTTTTGTAATTTCTGGAAAAAGGGCCTAATTTTAGATTGAGCTGAGACTTGTTTCCTTGAAAGAAAAGGGCATTTTAAGAGAGACTTAGTGTACACTAAGGTCACTCATTTTTAAGCCAAATTCCAACGTTTAGACCACTTTTTCAATTTTTGAATTTTTTTATTGCATTTTTAAGTTCCCTTTTTGAGTGGTTTTTTAGTGTGTGGTGGTCCCATAATTTTTCAAAATCATTTGATAGGTCAATTAGATTTATTTTAGTGCATTTTTGCTGTTTGATAGTCAATTTTGCTTGATTTTGTGTTTTTGAGTTTTCCATGTTACATGACTAGGTCTAACCCTGGTATATTTCATCCTTTTGATCTTGAGATAGATAGGACTTTTCATTCCTTACATAGGTTTCATAGGATTGATTCTACACTTGGTGAGCATATAGGAAGTAGTCATCATAATAGTGATTCTGCATCTGAATTTTTTGATTCTGTGCATTCTGTCATTGATTCTACTGAGAACACTGATATTATGGATGAAAGAACCTTGAAAGAGCTTCTTTTTTTGATGTTACATATCAGTCTTTATGTATTCAGTATCCTGATGTTGATGCTCCTTTTGAACTTAAATCTGGATTGATTCATTGCCTAAGTTCAGTGGTCATGCAGGTGAGGACCCTCATAAGCATCTTAAGGAGTTCCACATTGTGTGTTCGACCATGAAACCTCAAGGCATTCCAGAAGATCATATTAAACTTCGAACATTTCTTTTCTCATTACAGGATGCTGCTAAGGACTGGCTGTACTATTTGCATCCAAGTTCTGTCACTTGTTGGAATGATCTTAAGAGGCTATTTTTGGAGAAATTCGTTTCTGCATCAAGAGCTGCCTCAATCAGAAAAGAAAAATATGGCATTAGGCAATTTGACAGAGAGACATTATATGAATACTGGGAGAGGTTTAAGAAGATGTGTGCAAGTTGTCCTCACCATCAGATCAGTGACCAGTTACTCATCCAGTATTTTTATGAAGGTCTGCTTCCTATGGATAGGAGTATGGTTGATGCTGCTAGTGGAGGGACATTGGTAGACAAGACTCCTATGGCTGCAAGGAATCTGATTGAGAATATGGCCACTAATTCCCAATAGTTTGGCACTAGAAGTAACTCAGTGGTATTGACTAGAGGTGTCCACGAAATTGAGGCTTCCTATGCTGCAGATCACAGGAAATTGGAAAGCAAAATTGATGATCTCGTATCCTTGGTGAGACAATTAGCTGTAAATAAACACCAGCAGCCTACTGCAGTAGTCCCTACCAGAGTATATGGCATCTGCACCTCTACTGATCATCCCACAGATTCCTGTCCTACACTACAAGAGGGTGACATTGATGGTACCCCACAGGCCTATGCAGCAAATATCTATAATAACAGGCCTCGACAGCAGCAGTAGCCGAGTTATGATCTGTCCTCCAACAGATATAATTCAGGTTGGAGGAATCATCCAAATCTGAGGTGGGGGAATAACTCTACATCATCTGCCCCTACTCAATTTAGGCAGCAACAGCAGCTGCAGATTCCTTTCCAATCCATTGCAGGTTCCATTAGACCATATCAGCCACCTTTCGTGCAACAGCAGAATATGCAGCAGCTCACTACAGTACCTCCTAAATCTGAGCCAACCTTGGAGGAATTGATGAAGCAAATGGCAGTGAACAACTTGCAGTTCCAGCAGAGAACAGAAGCTACCATTCAGAATTTGGAGAACCAAATTGGACAGCTTGCTAGTTCAATGAACCAATTACAGACACAAGATTCTGACAAGTTGTCTGCACAAACTGTGGTGAATCCAAGAAATGTGAGTGCCATCACTCTCAGATCTGGTAAGACTGTTGATGCACCAGATTGTCGGTTGCAACATGGTTTAGATAAGGAGAGTAAGGAGTAGTAGGCCATACCAGATTCTGTCCCCACTCCTGGTGTAGTTACTGATGAGCAAGAGCAGTCTGTCCCACTACCATTCCCTCAGAGGGTCGTGCAGCTTAAGAAGACTTTTGAGACTGACACAGATAGGGAGATCTTGGAGACTTTTAGGAAGGTTGAGGTGAACATTCCTCTCATTGAAGCAATCAAACAAATTCCAAGATATGCTAAGTTTCTTAAGGACTTGTGCACTCACAGAAGGAGGTTAAAGGGAAATGAGAAGATCAGTATGGGGAGAAATGTGTCTGCACTTATTCAGCTTACAATGCCCCAAAAATACAAGGATCCAGGGATTTTTACTATTCCATGCACTATAGGCAATAGCAAATTCGAAAATGCCATGTTGGATTTAGGTGCTTCAATTAATGTTATGCCTATGTCTGTGTTTAACTCTCTTGCCCTTGGACCCTTACAGAATACAGGAGTTATCATTCAGTTGGCAAACAGGAGTAATGCATACCCTGCCAGACTCATTAAAGATGTCCTTGTTAGAGTTAATGATTTGATCTTTCTTGCAGACTTCTATATTTTGGATATGAATGAAGAATCTGAATCCAGCAAGGCTCCCATAATTCTTGACAGACCTTTCCTCAAAACTGCCAGAACCAAGATTGATGTCCATGCAGGGACTCTTTCCAAGGAGTTTGGAGATAGTGTGGTCAGATTTAACATTTTGAATGCCATGAAGCACCCCATGGAGGAGCATTCTGTTTTCCATATAGATTTGCTAGCTGATATAGTTGATGATAACCTATCTGAGTTCCTTGCTGTTGATTTCCCAGATTTTGATGATTTTGATGATATTTACACTTATCCTACTTGTATTGAGTCTGAAATGTGCAGTGTTTGTGCTGAGATTGCATCCTGTTTACATGATGATTTTGATGCAGATTTCGATGCAGATTTTACAGGTTCTGAACAGTTCGATGGTGGTATAGCTGTGAATTCCATAGAGTTAGAATGCAGCAGTTTGGATTGTGTAGGGTTACAGGTTGTAGACACAGTTCCTACCACTAGGATACTTCCATCTGTAGTTCAGCCACCTACACTAGAGCTTAAGCAACTTCCACAACACCTTAAGTATGCATACTTAGAGGATGATAAGAAGCTGCCCGTGATTATTTCTACTGCCCTCCATGCTGAGCAGGAGGAGAGGTTGCTGCAAATACTGAGGAAGTATAAGAGAGCTATCGGGTGGACCTTGGCTGACATTCCTGGCATTAGTCCTTCCATGTGCATACACATGATACTACTTGAGGATGGAGCTAAGCCAGTGAGACAACCACAGAGGCGACTCAACCCTTTGATCCTGGATGTGGTAAAGAAAGAGGTGACCAAGCTTCTGCAAGCTGGCATCATCTATCCTATATCAGATAGTGCTTGGGTGAGTCCAGTTCAAGTGGTTCCAAAGAAGTCAGGAATCACAGTAGTGAAAAATGATCGCGATGAACTGATTCCTACTAGAGTGCAAAGTAGCTGGAGAGTTTGTATTGATTACAGGCGGCTCAACCAAGCGACCAAAAAGGATCATTTTCCTTTGCCCTTTATTGATCAGATGCTTGAGCGCTTGGCTGGAAAATCTTACTACTATTTTTTTGATGGCTTTTCAGGTTATTTCTAGATCCACATAGCACCAGAGGTCCAAGAGAAGACCACATTCACCTGCCCCTTTGGCACTTTTGCCTATAGGAGGATGCCCTTTGGCCTGTGCAATGCTCCTGGAACTTTTCAGCGATGCATGGTAAGTATCTTTTCAGACTTTTTAGAGGATTTCATTGAGGTGTTTATGGATGATTTTACTGTTTATGGTTCCTCCTTTGATGCCTGTTTGGACAGTCTGGATAGAGTTTTGCATCGATGCATTGAGACTAACCTTGTTCTTAATTATGAGAAGTATCATTTTATGGTAGAGTAGGGCATAGTCTTAGGTCATGTGATCTCTCGGAAGGGTATAAAGGTAGATACTGCTAAAATTGATGTTATTTCCCAATTGTCTTACCCCTCTTGCGTGCGAGAGGTTCGTTCTTTTCTTAGCCATGCAGGTTTCTACAGGCGGTTCATTAAAGATTTCAGTAAAAAGGCCCTTCCAATGTCCAACATGTTACAGAAAGATGTTGTCTTTGATTTTGATGACAGGTGTAGAGAGGCTTATGATTGCCTCAAAATAGCTCTGACCACCACTCCCATCATTCAGCCACCCGAGTGGACATTCCCTTTTGAACTCATGTGTGATGAATCTAACTATGCAGTGGGAGCTGTCCTAGCCCAGAGAGTTGGCAGGCTACCTCATGTTATCTCCTACGCTTCCAGGACTTTAGATGCTGCCCAGGCTAACTATACTATCACTGAGATAGAGTTGCTTGCTATTGTATTTGCACTTGATAAGTTTAGATCATATTTGCTTAGTTCTAAAGTGGTTATTTTTACTGATCATGCAGCTTTAAAGTTCCTGTTGAAGAAGCCAGATTCGAAACCTTGATTGATTAGATGGATGCTGCTTCTCCAAGAGTTTGATGTAGAGATTAGAGATAGGAGTGGAGCAGAGAATTTGGTGGCGGGTCATTTGAGCAGGATCGAAAGAGTTGTTGACCCTTCTCTTATCAAAGATGATTTTCCAGATGAGCAGCTTATGCAACTGCATGACACCTCACTTTCCCCTTGGTTTGCTGATTTAGTTAATTACTTGGTTGCATCTGTTTTTCCCCCTCATGCATCTCGATCACAGAGAGCTAAGCTTAAGAGTGATGCTAAATATTATGTTTGGGATGATCCATATTTGTGGAAATTTTGTAGTGACCAGGTGATTCACAGATGCATACCTGACCATGAGATCCAGTCAGTTCTTCATTTTTGTCATGCCTCTCCAGTCGGAGGACACTTTGGACCACAGCAGACATTTAGGAAGGTGGCTGGATTCTAGATTCTACTGGCCCACCATCTTCAGAGACGCGCATCAAGTTTTCACTACTTGTGAGCAGTGCCAGAGAGCAGGAGTGGCCATTACTCGCAGGCAGGAGATGCCCCAGCAGCCCATTCTTTTCTGCGAGGTATTTGATGTTTGGGGTATTGATTTTATGGGCCCTTTCCCTGTTTCTTTTGGTTTTGCTTATGGTTGATTATGTTTCTAAATGGGTGGAGGCTAAGGCCACTAGGACTAATGATGCTCGAGTTATTTTGGATTTTGTCAGGTCTAACATATTTTGCAGGTTTGGAGTGCCTCGCGCTATCATTAGTGACCAAGGGACTCATTTTTGTAACCGGACTATGGAGGCCTTGTTTCGGAAGTATGGGGTCGTGCATAGAGTGTCTACAGCATATCATCCCCAAACTAACGGGCAGGCCGAGGTTTCTAACCGAGAGATAAAGCATATTTTGGAGAAGATGGTTCAGCCGAATAGGAAGGATTGGAGCTGCCAGTTAGAGGATGATCTTTGGGCTCATCGTACTGCTTACAAGACGCCTATAGGGATGTCTCCTTTTAGGGTTGTCTTTGGTAAAAGTTGCCACCTTCCAGTGGAGATAGAGCATCGTGCATACTGGGCAGTGAAGAGTTGCAACTTAGCTTTTGACCAAGCGAGTTCAGAGAGGAAGCTTCAATTGTAACAACTTGAGGAACTTCGTTTGGAGGCTTATGAGAATTCCAAGATTTATAAGGAAAAGACTAAGCATTTCCATGATAAGATGATTTCCCGAAAGGAGTTCTCCATTGGCCAAAAAGTGCTTTTGTTCAACTTTCGCCTTAAACTCATGCCCGGTAAGCTCTGTTCTAGGTGGGATGGTCATTTTGTTGTCACTAACATCTTCCCTTATGGTGCAGTGGAGATTTCAAATGAAGCTACCAACAAGAGTTTCAAGGTTAATGGGCACCGTCTTAAGCCTTTTCTTTAGAACCCCGCGCACTCCGCACTTGTGAAGGAGCTCTCCTTGGACAAGCCCACTTTTCCCCAAGTGCAAATCTTTCCACCTTGATGAGGGTGTTCTCTTCCCTTACTCTTTTATTTCACTTGTCTACTTGTCTTTTGATTTGTGTTGCCATTGAGGACAATGTGTGATTTAAGTGTGGGGGAGGGAATTTTGCTGTTTTTGTTTTCTTGTTTCTATTTTTCTATTTTTCTATTTTGTTATTTTGTTGTTTTCTGTTCTATTTTTTGTTTTCATTTTCGTTTACATTTTTGTTTTCTATTTTTATATTTTGTGTTATTTTGCTGTTTTTGTTTTTGTTTTCTACTTTTAATTCTGTTTTCTGTTAAAAATTAAATAAAAAAGGGGGCACAAGTGTGTTTTGAGTTGCTTTCCAATGATGTTTTGAGGTTTGTAAAGTTGATAATTGGAATTCAAGGTTCATAACATGATTGAATAAATTTTCTTTCTTCTTGAATTTAATATGCTTGGTGGTGAATGTTTGAATTGGTGGATCAAGTTTAATAGATGCATACCTTGTGAGATTTTGAGCTTATTGGTGGATTTAACATTTGCACCATTCTCTTCTTTCTTGTGTGATTTTCACTTATGTCATTTGATCACTCTAGAACTTGCTTAAATTCTTTTTGAGGCTACATTTTTTTTTTCACTTATATGCATGAACATGATTGAGGCATTCTTTCTTGATTAACTACTTTAGCCAAATAGCTAACCTTGCATCACTTTTCCTTGTTTAACTCCCTTGAGCCTACTTGCCTATTTTTTTTGTTTCAGCTCATTTTGCGCCTTATGTGAAAAACCATGTTTTTACCTTTACCTTAGGGAATAGGAGAGCATTGGTTCATTTTCATTGGAGGAGCTCTTTTGATGTTCAAGTGTGGGAGTTGTGTACTTTGATGTGCAATGTGCAAGATGTTTGGTGAAATTTAAAAAAAATGAAAAAAAATAGAATTAAGAAAAAGAAAGAAAAAAAAGAAAGAGAAAGAAAAGAAAAAGAATAAATTCAAGAAAGGTTGTGAAAGAAAAAGAAGAGAAGGAAATTTGTAAAGGAGAATGTGCATTTTTTGGAGTTGGGGGATAAAATTTTATGTTTGTTACTTGTCATTTGAGTTCTTTCACAATGCTCTTTCATTCTCTTTGGTATTTATTTTGCCATATCCATATTATTTCCTTCCCTTACCTTGGCCCCATTACAACCTTGAACAAAGTCCTTTTGATTTTTGTGTGCATGTGTTTTGAGTAGTAGAGAAGTAGAAGATAAGCAAGCTTATGATAGTGCAATCGTTCATGAGTTGAATTGAGTAAAATACTTACCTTGTAAACACTTGAGGGATTGAGAGTGTATCTTGTGAGGATCTTTCATTCTTGATTCATGCTTTTCAAGTTGAAGCTACCTTGCTTGTTGGTTTGAGATGTGAAGAAATTTTAATTCATGGATGTTTTGTTCTTTTGAATCTTCTATTGCTCCTCTTGCTTGTAAGCTTTTGCATACTTGAATGTCATTGGAATTTGAGTTTTTTAGAGTTTTTAGTTTATGAGTTTTTACTTTTCTTGCATTCTTGAATTTGTTTTTCTTTATTCCCTAGTTTTGGTCTTTTGTATTTTGCCTGGGAGTGCAAATGTTCAAGTGTGGGGGAATTTGATCAATCGATTTTGAGGCATTCATTATAGCTTTATATTTGGCCTAATTCATGATAATTGTATCCAATATTATGTTTGTGGGTGAGTTTTAGATAATTGGGTCTCATTGAGCTTAGTTGTAAAAGCTTTATTAATTTTCGGAATTTAACTCATTTTGATCTTTCTGTCTTGTACAGGCCATATCTTGGGCTACAAATGTCATATTTGGATGATCTTGGTGTCTCCTGAAAGCTGAGATGAAGATACACAATTTTACGTCTAATGTAGTTTTTCTAATTCAGCTGGATTCAGGGCAAAATTGAGCCTCGAAGTTAGGATGCTATTGTTGTCATAAAGCTTGGACCTTCCCTCACTGATTTGGGCTTAACTCTCTCAATTTAAACCCAAATAAAACAAATTATATGTCTCTGAAAAGCTTATTCAGAGGGCTACAATTTGGACTAGGGTTAGATTAGGAATTATAGAATAATTTTTAGTTACAAATAGGTTAAGGCAGAATACGAAAAAAACACACCTCCTTTGAATCCTTATTTTTTAGTTTTACAATTTGGAATCAAGAAACCTTTTCTCTCTCTTTTCGTTTTCTCTATTTCATTTTTCTCTCTTCTTTGATCTGTATCTTTTCAATGGTAATGGTCATGGAAGGTTAAAGATCCAATCAATCTAAGGAATTCAATGATTGTGGTTAGAGTTTTGAGTTCTTTTGTTTAATTGTGATTTCTGATTGTGTTATCTCCTCTTCTCCTTATTTAATTAATTTATGATTATATTTTCAAAATTGAAGATAGATTTGGATTGATTAATCTGAATTTAATGGAGAATAGATCATCGATTGGTAATCTATGTTAATTCGAAATTGTGTTTAATTCAATCTTAATCAAGAATTACGATTGTGATTCTGTTTTAATTGATTAAATTCTAGGTGATTATCTAGTTGAATTTGAATTAACAGAGGTAAATGCATAAAGAATTCTACCCTATTTGAACTATGATTAACTCTGCCACTTGAATTGAAGACCTTGGATTGGTGTTTCCAGTTTTGAATTTATTCCTAATTACTGTTGAATTTGCACTCTGTTACTTGATGAACAAAACCCCCTACTTATTGATAATTTCTAATATGCTTGAGAAATTCGAATTGATCCTTGGGAGATAATCCAGGTTATGCACTATGCTATATTCCATTTAAATCCTAGTCTATTTTAAGGCGAGTATGACATCATTCATCAGGTGTCTAGGGTTTAGGAACGAAAAGTTTGAGATCTTCAACCTTCGATTCGAGATCCAGTGAATGGGAGAAGATTCCACGATAGAGAACATTTGTGAGAGAAATGAGTTTTGGAAGGTTATGGCATATAGTGTGAAAAAGAACCGCTTGTGGCTTAAATCGTTGAAGGGGCGGAATTTAAAAAAAATAAAAAATTGGAGGGGCAAAATTATTAATCAAATAACTTTGGTAAAAATATTGTTTTACTCACAAAGCGTTAATATGATAAGTAACATCGACTTCTTAACATGAAGATGTGAATTTAAATTTTAGAAAAGTAACTTTTTGTAATGAGATTGTATAATTCTCATGTTCTCTTAATTAAATGAGAATTAATTTTATAAATAGTTTAAATAAATCGAATATGTGAAAATATATCATAATTTTATTAAAAATAATATATTATATTTCGTACATAATGAAATTTGTTCAAAAATAATGTCCGAACTTTAATTTTACAGCCCATTTAAAAATAATACTTTTTTACTCCTAAATTTAAGAATCTTATAACATCTTGACAATGTGAGAGAAAGAGAGTAGAAGAAACATGAATATTGAATGATTGCATGTGCTTTATACATAGGTTGATGCCTGCCTTATGATAATATACAAGCAAAAGAGTGGTGGCAACTGCCCCCGGCTGAGATCTACGGCGGTGCTGCCAATCACTTAAAAGTAAACAAAACCTGCAAATTATTATTGAACACATGCTTGAAGTCATTAAACACAATTATATGAAACATGAAATCTAAACTTCCAAGACATGTCGCGCGTGCTGCGAATATACAATATTATTAATTACTTGTAATCACGTGAAATATATAAATTTAACTTTTCAAAAAAAACAATTATTGACTTTTATGGTAAAGACAAAAAATCTCTTATTATGGAGAGATGTCAACATTTTACCTATAATCAATTTTATTAGTACATATTGAATTCCTTTTTTTAATGACTACATATTGAAACTTATCTAAAAGTAATATAAAATATTAATTACACATTTTAAACATAAATCCAAATTAATAAAATTTGAAAATTTATATTCAATTTTATAAAAGCATTTTTTAATTTATATATTTTTATTAATGCAGCAGAAAGTTAAACCAACAAAAGAATAATATAATTAAATTGAAAAAGAAATTTGGGAGAGAATAAATTTGAAGTTTAATTTCTTCTTAACCAATTTTTCATTAAAATGTCTTTCGATTTAATAAATTTTTTAGTGTCATTACAATAAATGACTCTTAAATCATGAAAATTCTACATCCCTCATTAATAACCCTTATCATGTTGGATTATAACCTTCTCTAGCTCTATAAATTCAGCATAGTGTGAATCAGATCACTATCCATTCAAGTGGAAAATTAAATCATTTAATCTTTTATATTTTGTTCAATCAGGGATTATGGAACTTGGATATCCCTTTTTTCATCATGTCCAGCATGTAGAATCAAGCTGCGGTAAGCACACTAAAGAATAAAAGAACCTGTTATATAAATGGGTTTTCTTTTGCAGTGTTAATTCACACACACGTAGACACATAAATACTTAATCTTCAATGCTAAGATAATATCTATATTGGTTCAGAAAATTTTCGTCTATAGAGTTCTCGTTTCAATTTTTGTTTTGTTTCATTTTTATCTTTCAATAATATTGATTTGTATATTGGTGTTGGTGATTTTCTAATAGAGTTCTTATTTATTATATTTAATGTTTTATTGCGTATTTTTGTTCTTAATCTTTTTTTACCTTAGCAATGATCATCATTGGTTTATGCTCACGCAGTGTCAGATATTCTCAGGACCATGATTGCTTCTCTCTTCAAGTGTGTGTGAAGCAGATATCTAAACTTCTATAGGTTTACTTTTGCATTTGCATTAAATCTTCTTTCAGATGCAGAGATGCATTATTTATGCGTATGTCTTTGTTTGGTGTCTCTGTTGAAGACCTAATATACATGCATACATATGAATTTTATATGTGAGAGGCATTACACATGAAAATTTTGCTAAAGTAAATATATATGAGCCACCTATTTGACCTCTGTTCCGTTCTATACCAAATGAGTGGCTTTGAACAGTTTCAACACGTTGGAGAGCTTCGGTGATCCAACGGTCGAGGTGAGTAGGATATCTAAAAAGATACTCTCATACTTAAAACAGTCTCGGAGTTAAATGTGAGATAATAAGAGTATAGGTAGAAAAAATAAAAATATCTGAGATACTGTTTAGTATGAAGTTGTGTGCTTATATAGAAGGTGAAGTTTGTGAAACCTTAAATGATGAGTAATGTATAAGTTATTGAACTTAAGTTCAATATTATTAGAATAATTAGACTTAAATTTACCTCAAAAACAAATTCATGAGAGAAGATTGTCCAAAGTCATTATAAACAATTATTTGTTTATATATTCAACTAATGTGAAACTTAATACACCGGATCATGCCAAGACTTATAAAAGTCCTTATTCTTTCTAATTTCATTTTTTCCTACCGGTGGATTCTAGTGCTGGGTCATTGTTGCTCGAAGGGTTCTAGTGCTTGGTGCGTCAGAGGCAAATGGGTTGTCCAAGTTTGGGTGAGGCGGTGTTCATTAGGCTGAGGCAAGGGATGATGTGGTTGTGTGTGTCTCATGAATGGCTTCCATGATTTTCCATGTCCAGATCTGAGCTTTTCTCTCTCACCTAAGTTCAAACTCTATTTGTTCCTTTTTTTTTTCTTTTTTTTTTCGATTTTCTTGTATCAAACCAAATTTCTTATAAATTTGAGTGCTTTGAGTTGGATCGGTTTCTTGAATAGATATGTGGTTTCGAGCCGCAACACCCACCCGATGCCCCACCACCAAAAACTCTAGATAGTGCTAGTCTTCTGGTTCATGTTCATCTTCCTGATGTTTTACCTTTTGGCGTTCAAACCCAATACACTCCTGGTTCTTATTCATCTTCCAAGCAAAATACTAGGCCTCTGGATTGTTCTATACACTCTGCCTCCTCTGAAATTAACAAAATAAGACTCAGATTTCTTCAATAATCACTATAACTTACTATGTGAGAATGTACGTGTAAGAGAGATAGATCTCATGTGGTAAATTTGGCTTGAAGTCAATGTATGCTGAAGCGGAGTTAATGTTCCAATTTTGATGTGATTGCTAAGACAGCAAAAAAATAGTGGTGAATGGAGGACAAAAATGCAAATTTCTAGGGATAAAATATAAAAACAATAAAAAACTAAAATAAAAATATAATAAACAAGAAACAGACAATAACTTATTATTAGCAGTCACATTTTGGTCGAGCATCATGCTCCAAATTTTTTTGTGAATATTGAAGTACTGTTGTTGGTTGGCGTCATATTCACTAGATCGTGTGTGAGGAGGCGCATCTAATGCATCCCTATGCCACCTAGCATCATTCATCCCCTTGTCGCCCCATTCATTTAACATTCCTCATGAAAAATTTCTTAATTTATTTGTCGGGTCCTTATTCGAGTTGGCTCTAAGGTAAGGTCAATAAAGCCCTTATTTTAAGTTTCAATGTGTTTTAGGTGCCATAATTTTATCAATTTTATATTATTTATACATATATATTAAAAAATGAAAAATATTTTTAATAATAAAACCTAATTTAAGGCTGTATATTTTTATATTTTATTGACTCCTAGTCTTTTTATTACCTACTTTCCTTTTTTTATTAATCAACTACTATTTAATAACTATTTCTTGTAATTTTTTTCCTCTCATTTTATCTCTTTACTGTTTATCATCATCCTTACAAATTCTTTTATTTCATGTTAAATGACCTTCTATTCTCATGGACATGTAATTTTGCAAACTATTAACTTCTTATAAAATCAATTTTTCATTCAGGAAAGGTTAGAAAATTAGCTTTCACTAAAAATATTGTTTTTAATAAGTTAAAAAAAAACCTCATTTATTAATTTAAGTTGGCCCTCAAATACCTTAAGCCTCCCTATCCTTATTCATTGTATGTATGCACTCTGCCTACATAAGTTTATTTTCTTCTTCTTATTTCATGTGTAATCCTTCAGTCTAGTGTACGTAGTTGGAAAAAGATGTTTTCACATCATTTTTTATCTTACATCATTTTTATATTTTTTAATGATTATGATTAGTGAGAAAAAATAATAAAAAAAGTGATGTAATCAATGATATGTGCATGTATTGATATTTTTATTGTATGAATTAAACGTGAGATAAGTAAATTAATCAATTAATTTTTTTTCATTTTAATTATTTATATTATTTACTTAATTAATATTTATAACTATGGATTTAATTATATTAATCTGATTAATATATTGAAATATTCTTACTATTTTAATTTAATTAAAACAATTAAATAATATAATTTTGTACTTTACAACAATTTACAATTTTGGTTTCTTGGCATTTAGTAATTATTGAATAAGATAATGTTTTTCAATCTCCAATATTGCAATTCAGAGAAGCCCCACTAAAAGCTTCCCCTTTTTCGTGATATGAAATTACTTATGTTTATGCATCAGGTTTCTTATCAAAATGTTGAAAAACGAAAAACATACTTTGCTTTATTTGTATTTACACTGGTATTCATGGGAATCACTTAATTGTTTCACTATTTGGGTTTTTTAGATTCAAACACCTTGGAGGAAGGGAACTCCTCCCCATCCAGTGGAGCTCCAAACAACCCAAACAATGGCGGCGCTGGCAACAAGGAGCAACCTACTGCAGTTCCTCATTTTGCCATGCCAGAGGAAGATCTGTGTTTTCCCAGAGGCAAGGTGAAAATAATCATGCAGCAGATTCTTCCACCACACGCAAAAATCTCCAACGATGCTGAGGAGACAATTCAAAAGTGCGTGCCTAAGTTCATAAGCTTTGTCACCAGTGAGGCCAATAAGCAGAAGCAGTACAAAAGCGAGCAGCGGAATGTTCTTACGGTGGAGGACTTGCTATTGGCGATGGAGAAGTTGGGCTTAAATTACTATGTTGAGCCTCTCATTGTTTTCCACGATCGCTACCTCCAGAATGAGGCTAACCGCTCAATGGGTGCTGGTGTGTCCGTTCCTGTGCTGCAGAGTGTACCAAATGATGTGATGCCTCTACCAATGCCACTACCTCTACAATCAATACCTTTGAATGGGTATGGTTTCCCAGCCACTCCAAACACGTTTCCAGGAATGTTTTACTTTGACTCAATGGGCATAGGTGAGTTATACAAAGATGGGTTGAATGCTGGTGGCTCAAACAGTGGCAATACTGACAACTTTGATCCTTTGGCTTACCTCAATCTTGATCACCTTTCAGATCACTGAGATAGTAGAAAAATGAATGCAATGCAAGTGCATTATATAATGTAGCGCAAGAGTAGCAGCTGAATATTACAGTTACAGTTATTAAAAACTTGCGTTTTACAACACAAGGACTAGTTAGTGGTTAGAAAAGATTCTATGTGGACTCATTTTTATTTATTTATTTATTTACTTATTTATTTTTTGCACTCTTTGGTTATGAATCATTTAGTAACGGACCGAAGTAGAGTTTTACGGATGGGGGTGCTAATATATCTATAGAAGATATTATTTCAAAATCTGAAAAGGAGAAAAAAAATTGACTAATAAACTTGAGAATGATGAGTTGAGTCATGAATTAGGTCGTTCTCTTTAAGATGATTTGTGACTCTGTCTTTTTCTATGCAAATAGTGTATCAACAACATCGTCTCATGATAAAATAACCTAGAAATTCTCTCTGTATTAATATTTTTTACACACAATAACATTGATCAAATTTGTAGTATATTTTCTGTCTTTCTTTAAAAAAAATATATGATCTCTCAAAGAGAGCTTATCATGATTTTATAATAAAAAAAATAAAGGAACGTTGAGTTTGTTTGTTTGTTTTTTTTAAAAAGAGAGACATTACCTTCTTTGGTGGAGAAAGTGGTGTACTTATTTTTTGTTATGACAAAAAAAAAAAGAGACCAAATTTAAGGAACAAACTTTGTTATTGACCAAGTCTAACGTAAACATTAACAAAATTTTTTATTGACCAAATCTAATGTAAACATTCTATTATTGATCAAATCCAACGTAAACAATAAATAAATATAATCAAGTTAACATTCTTTTAAATATATAAAACAAAAAGCACAAACAATCTCCACTTATATTTAAAAGAACGAAAACAAAATTTTGAGAAAGACGGTCAAGATTTGTGCATCAGCAAATGTGTTCTTTAAACTTGAACATTTACTTAGTGATAATCCTATCAATGTATAAGAATGGATAGTGAATTAACCTTGAACTATCATTCTAGGATATACAAAGAAGAAATATCACACATGATAACTGTACAGAGTGTAGTTATTAGTGCCCTATATCTGTGCTTATGGCATGATTAGTCCTTGTTTGTAAGCATTAATGGAAGGTTTTAGCATCATTTATATTTGATTTCATTATGATGACTTCCATTTTGATCTTGTGCAAATACTTTCAAAACTATGATCAAATTGAGTACATTTGTGTGATTAAATGAATTAATACTTTCTCTATTATAGGCAGGTCACAAATAAAGCATGAAAATGAAGAAATTGCAATAGCTTTGGACCAGGAAGCCTAAGAGAAGATTAAAAGTGAAGATCAGCACCCAACGTCACGACGTGGATTGGTTGCGTCGCGGCGCTCTCCTGCTTCAGTAGATAAAACCCAAGGCTGAAGCGCCGCAACGTTAAAGAGTAGGTGCCTCAGGCGCCTGTGACCTAATTACACGCGCGCCGCGGCGTGACATGTTGGACGCCGCGGCGTGACCCTGTTTTATTCAACTTATAAATACATTTGCACCGAATTTCTACGGGAGTTTTTCATCATTTTTGGAGAGCAGCTGCTGGTTTTAGGTTTTTAGACCTAGAGGAAGTGAAAAAGGCTAAGGTTGGAGGCCATCCTTCTTATGGAGGGTGAATCAAGCTTAGAGGATGAAATCTAATGAGCTTCCTTCCTTTCCTTTCTTCTTTTCCCTCTTATTGCTTCATGAACATGATTTATTGTTTGTACTTTCATGTTTCATGGCTAGCTAGGCTGTTTATAAGTTTTCCTTTGTAGTTTCTTATAGATACTGATGAATATGTAATCTTTTGAGTATATATTGAAGTTTAGTTAAGTTCAATCATAATCTGTGTTTAATGCTTGTTCTTGGTTGGCCTCGATTGCATGATCTTAATATTAGCAAATGAACTAGACATAGGGATTTGTTGATATGGATATGGTGTGATTGATACATGTTCGGTGAGTTCAATTGGCTTGGATGAGTTAATTCGTTAATAGGATAGAAATATACCTATTAGCCATGTATAGTGTGTGTTTGAGAATAGATCGTTTATGAGTGGAAGTTGTACTGGCTCTCAAGGAAACTTAATGAGTTAGGCAAGTAGAAACCAGGGTTAATTGACCTAGACATAGGCTTTTGACTACATCATATTCTCAAGCTAACTTAACAATTCTTTGATGTTGCTTGTAAGGATTGCAATTCATTAGTTGAAATAGGAGATGAAAAGTAATTCTTATTTCTCTATTTATCTATTTATCTTAGATTTATGGCTTTTCAGTCTTTATATTTCTTTAAACATTTAGTTATAAATTTTATGCTTTTGGATAGCATTAATTAGATTATTGGTTAATACTTAGCTTTTATATGAATTACGTTGTCCTCGTGGGAACGATATCTGACTCCTGGCGATACTACAAGTGTGACCCGTGCACTTGCAGTAAGCAAAAGAGCGAACAACACACAATCTTGTTAATACACAATTCTAAAGCCAACACTTTTCGACCATGTGCTTCTATCCCAATTCTAGTATACGCTCTAAAGAATTTGGCAAATTCTTATAGAATGTTGTCTCATATTCACATATACATAAGTGAGATTATCAAGAGTGTTTCTGTAGAAAAACACCTCACTTTTGCTATAGACCTCATTAAGAGTTTTAATGAACTCAACCTTTTCCATCGCTACAGAATATCATGCTATAGGAATGGACTTGGAGTATAAAACCCCATGTAAACTAGCATGATTCCATGTATATTACTAATGAATTATTTTTCCCATTGAACCTTTTTGTGGGATCTCCACTCAATAGGTTGGGTTACCATCATTAGTGACTCATTTCCATAGGCTTTAGTTCTATTCCTTTCGAAGTATTCCACACTTTTTCATGTGCTAATCCTTTTGTCAAAGGATTGGCAAGATTCTCACAAGATTGAACATAATCCACTCTTACAGCACTTGTAGAAAGATATTCTCATATAGTGTTATGTTTTCGACGTATATGTCGACTCTTGTCATGGTAATAACGATTTTGAATAATTGAGATAGCTATAGTGCTATCATAGTGGATTAAAATAGCCAGCGTAGGTATCACCCATAATGGAGTATCTACTAGCAAATTCCTCAACCAACTAGCTTCCTCACTAGCGGTAGCTAGAGCAATAAGTTTTGACTCTATAGTGGATTGAGTTAGTATATTTTGTTTCTTTGACTTCCAAGAAACATCTCCACTAGCGATAGTAAAATTGTATCCACTGGTTGCTTTTGAATCATCCTAAAGAGTATTCCAATCGGCCTTTAACTTTCTTTTTTGGTATCCATTTACAACCAATAGACTTACAACCAGAAGGCAAATCAACAAGTTTCAATGTTTAATTAGATTGCAAAGAATCCATTTCATCATTCACAGCTTCTCACCAAAACACAGAATCAATAGATTTATATGACTCTTCTAAAGAAATAGGATCTCCTTCTAAAGTAAAGGCATAAAAATCAGGCCAAAATCTTTGATATTTTAGGTCTTACACTTCTTCTTAATTCAATTTCAATATTAGACAATTCTTTACGCTTAGACAAAATTGGCTCATTGGCAACAACATTTTCTGTAGAACCCGCACTAGTTGAACTCGTACTAATTTTAGATTTAAATGGAAACTTATCCTCAAAGAAATCAGCATCAAGTGATTCAATAATCACTTTATTTTTAATATCAAAGAACCTATATGCCTCGCTATTCAATGCATATTCAATAAAAACACATTCATATGCTCTACTTGCTAGTTTAGATATTTTAGGATCTGGTATTTGCGCATAAGCCAAATAGCCCCATAATCTAAAATGAAACATTTGGTTTTCTATTTAGCCGTAATTCAATAGGTGAAACATTAATTTTTTAATTTGGAACTCTTTTCAAAACATAGCAAACAGTTATGAGAATTTCTCCCCACTAAAGAGAAGATGCACCAAAATTCAATAAAATAGCTACAACAAGCTCAGATAATGTTCTATTTTTTCATTTAGCTTTTCTATTCATTTCAGGAGAATAAGGTGCAATTACGTCATGAATAATTCCAAGTGCTTCATATAACTTATTAAATTCAATAGAGTTATATTTTGTGCCTCTATCACTATGAAATTTCTTAATTCTTTTCCCAAATTGATTTTCTATTTCATTCATAAACACTCTAAATATATCAAGAGCTTCACTTTTATGGTGCATCAAATAATCATAGGTATAATTTGAACAATCATCTATAAAAGTAATAAAATACCTTTTTCGGTTTCTAGTTAAAACACCATCATATTCACAAATATCAGAATGAACCAAATCAAGAGGTTTAGATTCTTATTCTACAGATTTGTATGAAGTCTTGGTTATTTTGGCTTGACTGCATGATTCACATTTGTCATAGTCCTGCAGTTGTACTTTAGGAATAATTCCTAAATTACTCATATTTTTAATTAGCCTTTTATTAACATGACAAAGTCTAACATGCCAAACATTAAAAGTACTAACAATATAAGAAAAAGATGCAATTTTATTCATCTCAATATTCAGCTTGAACATACCATCATAAGCATAACCCTTACCAACAAATGATCCATTTTGGTGATAACATACTAATCAGAATCAATGTTTTGAACAAACCCAGCCTTGTTAAGTAGAAAACTAGAAACAAGATTCTTTCTCATTTCTAGAGTATGCAAGACATCCTTTAGAAGGAGTGTCTTTCCAGAAGTAAACTTCAATTCCACGGTTCCAGTTCTAGTTCCAGCTACCTTACTGGTGTAGGAATCACCTAATAACACTTTCACATCATTGACTTCAGAATAAGTCTTGAACAAGGAACAATCATGGCACACATGGTGAGCTACACCTGAATCTGCCTACCACCCCTCAGAAACAGAAATCATATTGATTTTAGTAATCATAGCCATAAGTGGTTCCTCCTTAATCATATTAGCCTGAACTGTAGGATGGCGATTCCTATAATTTCGAGCCATGTGACCAGGTCTGTTGCAAGCATAACACATAACCTTATTGTTATTGTGTGTTTGATGCCTTAAAGGGGGTCCATTGTTGTTCCTATCCATATTTTGGTTATACCTTTGGTTCTGATTCTGATTGTGGTTCGACTTCATATTCTTCCTCTTTGGCTTCAAGTGTGCTGGAGTTTTATTGTT
This sequence comes from Ormosia semicastrata, assembly GCA_029884595.1. Lineage (NCBI taxonomy): Eukaryota > Viridiplantae > Streptophyta > Magnoliopsida > Fabales > Fabaceae > Ormosia > Ormosia semicastrata. The sequence goes on from JAQQTO010000063.1 coordinate 102,491,430, forward strand.
GTTGTTTTAAACAACAAAAGCATCCTATTTCGAATCTTGTTTCCGAGCCTCTTCCTCAACCCTGAGTTTGAACATCAGGCTTTCCATCGAAAACTCCTTCGATTTGTGGTGCAAATCCTTCTTAAAATTATTCTAGCTTGGTGGCAGTTTGTCAATCATCACAACAACCTGAAATTGTTCATCAATCTACATACTTTCGAACAAAATGTCATGAGTAATTTTTAGGAGTTCATGGGATTGGGAAACAACAGATTTTTCTTCAACTATTTGATACTTTATATAATGACTAACAACATATTTCTTTGACCCAACCTCTTTAGTATCATATTTCTTTTGCAAAGCATCCTAAACATCCTTAGTAGTCTTATATGAAGAATAATAATCATACAATTCATCACCCAGAGCATTCAAAATATAATTCTTGCACATAAAGTCATCATATTCCCAAGTTTTCAATTTCTTTTGTGTTTTCAGCAGTAGGTGGATCAACTTGTCCAGGCTTAGTTGTAGTGAGCGAAAAAGTAACCTTTTTTGTAGTAATATAAAAGAACATCTTACTTTTTCATCTCTTAAAAAATAGACCCTCGAACTTGAAAGGTTTGTTATTGTTGTTAGTATTAGCAGCAGACTTATCTTCAATCTTCATGACAGAATAAAAAATTCATCTTAAAATTATAAAAGATATTACTGTAAAATTTGAAAAGGAGAAAAAAAATTGACCAGTAAACTTGATAATTATGGGTTGAGTAACAAACTAAGTCATTCTCTTTAAGACGATTGCAAGGAGTGTATCAGCAACGTCACATCCAAGATAACACAGCCCAGAAACGCTCTCTATATCAGTGTTCTTTGCACGCAAGAACATTATTCGAATTTGCAATGTATTCTCTGTCTTTCTTTTAAAAAAATAGATGATCTCTCAAAGAGAGCTTTTCATGATTTTATAATAAAAAAATAAAGGAACATTGAGTTTGTTTTGAAAAAAAAGGGAGACGTTACATTCTTTGGTGGAGAAAGTGGTATACTTAATTTCTGTTATGACAAAAAAAATGACCAAATTCAAGGAACAAACTCTGTTATTGACCAAGTCCAACGTAAACATTAACAAACTCCATTATTGACCAAGTCCAACATAAACATTATGTTATTGAGCAAATACAATGTAAACAATAAATAAATATAATCAAGTTAATCTTCTTTTAAATATATAAAACAAAAAAACACCTACAATACCTTTCTTACATATATACATACAAAAAATTTAGGAGAAGGGGTTGGATTCATCTTTAAGGGAGCTTATTCAAAAAGTTACACATAATATTTAAAGAAAATTTTAGTTTGGGGTGGGAGCACACTTCTCTACTCTATGATTAGTTCTGCACCTGCATTCAAAGTATTAGCGTAACTAGATATATACACAGGTCTATCCTCTCTTTTCATGGTTATGTTCTTTGTGTGGAATAATTAGTTGTTTAATTGGTCTAGCTTTGTGATTGAACTATAATTTCATACATCAAAATGTAGAAGTAAAACTCATTTATTTTATACAAAAAAAAACTCATTTATTTTTTGGTCTGGAGTAAAGCTCTCATTCTTTAATTATTGTGGAAAGGTGAGGATTAAAACTTACAATAGTGAAATCGAGTTCAAATGGAAGCCATCGATAGGTAAAGGAAGTCCAAAGATTACACACGTTTCCACCATGAAGAATGCTTCATCAACGGATATGATGTTTGCTTTTTTTGTTTCCTAGTATTTAGTATTGTGCAAAAACTGTAAGAAAAGAAAATAAGAGAAAAGAAGAGAAAAGAAACAAAGAGAATTGATGAAGAGAACTGATGAATATACATTGTAATTAATAGAATGATTGATACACACATATATGATGAGATCAGTTTATATACTTATAATAAGAAACTATTGTAACAACTAAATCTAACAACTAACTAACTCTAACTAAACACCTAACTAACTCCATTAGTTAACAGATTTCTAACTAATTCATTTATGGATAACTAACTCTAGCATGCTCCTTCAATATGAGCCCTCTTGTGAGGTAAATCTATGACAGTCAACTTGTCTCTGAAGAGAAGGAATTTTGCTGAAGCCAGAGGCTTTGTAAGTGCATCAGCAGGCTAATCTTTAGACGAGATATGTTGAATGATCAACTATTTTTGCATAACTTTGTCTCTCGCAAAGAACAAATCCAACTCCATGTGCTTGGTTCTATTATGTAGTATTGGGTTATGAGATGGAAGAACAATGCTCATGTTGTCACAATAAGTGATAGGTTTGCTCACCTTGATCTGTAACTCTATAAGAAGATATTGGATTCAAGTCAATTTTGTCACAGTACAAGCTAAACTTCTATATTCAGTTTCAGTACTAGACTGAGCCACCACTTGCTATTTCTTGGACCACCATGACACTAGATTTCCTCCAAAAAATACACATGCACCAGATATGGAACTTCTATCTTCTGGATAACTTCCCAGTTTGTATCACAGAACCCTTGTAGAGCTAGATGTGTTGGTTTTTGCAAATGAAACCATGACTCAAAGTACCATTAAGATACCTGAGTATTTGTTTTACTAACTTCCAATGAATGTCCAATGGTTGATACATGAACTGACATGCTTTATTGACTGAAAAAGACAGTTCTAATTTGGTAATTGTTGTGTACTGAAGTGCACCAACAATTGATCTATAAAATACTGGATTTGAAAAGAAGTCAGCACTATGTTTAGATAATTTGGTATTAGTAGTCATTAGAGTAGCAACTTCTTTGGCTTTAACCATATCTGCTCTAGCCAAGAGATCTCTAATGTACTTCAATTGACAGAGGTGAAGGATGCCATCTCTCAGAGTATGAACCTCGTTTCCCAGAAAATAATGAAGAGAACCAAGATCCTTTAAAGCAAACTTATCATTAAGGCTGAGAACTAACTGACAACTAAAACCAGGAAAAATGCCTGTGAGGATAATATCATCCACATATACTAAGATGTAGGTGTAGCTATTAGCAATCTTCCTTATAAATAGTAATGGATCACATTTACTAGAGACAAAGCCAAATTGATGTAAAGTTCCGTGCTAGCTTTTCAAACTAAGTTCTTGGATCTTGTTTGAGACCATAGAAAGCTTTGTCTAACTTGCAAACTAAGGAGCTATTTAATGAAATAAAACCAGGTGGCTGAGTTATGAACACTTCCTCATGGAGTTGCCCATTAAGAAATGCACTGTTGACATCTAGCTGTTTGAGAAGCCAATTATGCAGCAAGGCTAAGGTTAAAATGATTCAAATTGTAGTTGGTTTAACCACTGGTGAGAAGGTTTCTGTGTAGTCAAAACTATATTCCTGATGAAAACCTTTAGCTATAAGTCTTGCTTTGTATTTCTGAATTGAACCATCAAGATTTTCTTTAACCCTGAACACCCACTTGCAGCCTATTGGCCTTCTGTTAAGAGGAAGTGGTACCAAATGCCATGTATTATTAGTAATTAGAGCATTGTACTCAACATTCATAGCCTTAGTTTAATCACATGATGTAAAAGCTTCCTCAGTAGAGGTAGGAATGATATGAGTTAGATAAACCTTTAGTTTAAAGATACCAACTTTAGCTTAAGTAGTAATTGGATATGGATTCAAATTAGGGAGAGAGGGCAAAGAAGAAACAAAAATTGAAGCGAGACTAGAACTAGGATGAATAGAAACGGTAGGTGAAGACATATCAGGCACTGAATTATGAAGAGGGAGTGATAGTGCTACAACATCAGTATGAGCAGAAAACCTTTATGATGCGGCAGAACCTAAGGGAACAGAATTAGTGTTAGAAATAAGTGGTGAACTAGACATGAAGGAGGGATGAGAAAGCTAAGTAGTAGAAGGAAGTGAAACTAGAATTGGTGGAGTAGCTGACATAGAAATAATAGCAGCAGAAGAAGATTTACTGAAAGATGAACCTGTGAACTTAGAAAATGGAAACAATAACTCATTAAAGACAACATCCTTGGAGATGTAAATTCTGTTAGTTTGAAAATGAAGGCATCTGTACCCTTTGTGAGAAAGACTATATCCAAGAAATATACATTCAAGACTTCTAAACTACAACTTGTTGGAATTATATGGTCTAAGATTTGGGTAGCAAGTACACCTAAAAGTTCTGAGAAATGAGTAGTCTATATTTTTGTGTTAAAGCTTTGTATATGGAACTTGACTAGATAAGGAGGAAGAAGGCAACATATTAATTAAAAATACTGTTGTTTGGAAAGCATGGTCCCAAAAGGAGAGAGGTAGAGATGCATAGGCCAAAAGAGTAAGACCATGCTTAATAAGCTATCTGTGCTTCGTCTTAATGACTCCATTTTGATGATGAGTATATGGGCAAATTAACCTATGAAAGACTCTTAGTGAGGTTAGATAGGAGGACAATGGTCTAAACTCACCACCCCAATTACTTTGGACAACCTTTATTTTATAACCTTTACTAAATTTCTAACTTTCTAACTTACTAACTTAATTATTAACTTTCTAACTTTCTAACTTGTTAATTTATTAACTTACTAATTTACTAACTATGATATTTAACGGCAGGTTTATACCGCCTACTTGTACATTTTCTTTTCTATTTTAAGTCACTTATTTATGCTTAATTAGTATCGTGATTCAAATTCTGGTCGTTTGGTTAAAATTAATCTTGGTACTTTATATATTGATTTGTTTGAATCACAATCACACACATTAAACATAATGGCTAAAAATGAAAGTGCACATGATGAGCATGAAAATCAACTGTTGCGAACCATGCATGAATATTTGCAATCATCTTGAAATTCTAGTCCATCATGTTTTGTCTTTCCACTTAATGCTAACAATTTTAGATTTAAGCCGGGTATGATTTCATTACTTCATAATTTCTATGGTTTAGAATCTGAAAGCCCATATTTACATCTAAAAGAAAATTGAATTTATCATTGTGCACTGGTTGTGGTTAAAAGAAAATTGAATTTATCATTATTGAATGCATGTGAGCATAAATTGTCAAAGTGAGTTTTCCTAGTCATACTTTGTGTTGCTCGAGGACTAGCAACATCTCAAGTTTGGGGGTGTGATAACTCCATGAAATGTAGTTATTTATGCTCCATATTTATGCTTCATGGCGTGCTTAGTCCTTGTTCTTATACATATTTGGAATGTTTTATGCTTATATTTGTTAAATGTCATTTGGATACCTTCCTTTATGTTTTTGAGCAATTTGTGCATATTTGTTGATTGATTAAGTAGATTTGTGATTATATTTAACTTGGTGCTTTCTCTAATGCAAGAAGGGCTCAAAAGAGATAAATTAATGCAAGTCAAGCCCAGCATTGGAGGAAAGAAACCAAGGAGGCATTCCAGAGCTCCACACCGTGGTGCAAACATGTGTATGCCGCGGCGTGATGGTTTCAGCCAATGCAAGTAAGAGATCACACACGGGCTCTATGCCGTGGCGTGGGTTTGTTCACACCGCGGCGCGCATCGGCGAGCTAAGCCTATTTATTCTATTTTTCACGCTCTTTTTTTTTTCTCTATCTCTCTTAGTTTTCTCTTTAGGTTTTTAGGTTTTTAGCTTTTTAGGGTTAAAGGCTGCGGTTAGGTCCTCCATTAGAGGTGGAGATAGAGCTTGGGGACCTAAGGATGGAAGCCCTCTTTCCATTGGAGGAGGATCTAAGCTTCAATGGCGAAATCCATAAGCTTTCTCTTTCCCCTTTTGCTCTTTTCTCTTCTTCATTTCTTGAACATGTATTTTGATTTGTATTTTCATGTTCAATGATGTAGCAGCTATATTTAGGGATGATTTTGAATCCTTTTTATGAATATCAATGATTTTTTCTTCTCTGAGTTTGTATGGATCTTTGATTTTGTTCAATCATATTGTTCTTAATGCTCTTGAGTATTTGACCAACATTTAAGTTAATTTGATAAAGTCCAATGAACCTAGACATAGGGATTTGGGTTTGAGATTGTATGTATGATTGATGCATGTTTGATTCTATTCCAATGGCGGGATGAGTTGATTCGCTAGTGAGATAGAAATATACTTCTTAGCCATGCATAGCACGTATTTGAGAATAGACCTTAAAGAGTGGATTTTGTGTTAGCTCTCAGTGACACTTAGTGAGTTGGGCAATTGAAACTATGGTTAGATGACCTAAACATAGGCGTTTAGCTAATGTAGATTCTCAAGCTAACCTAATCATTGCATTCATATTTATGAAGAGGATTGCATATTATTGGTTGAAGTAAAGGGTGAAGAAGGATTTCCCTAATCTCTAACCATTATCTTTACCACTTTTTTGTCTTTAGTTTCTTTAATTGCTTTTATCTATTTTTATGTTCTTGAAAAGAATTAGGTAAGCTATCGGTTAATACTTAGCATTGAAAATAAACTTATCCTCATGAGAACGATCTCTTACTCTGTATCTGTATTACTTGCGCGACCCGTGCACTTGTGATTAGCAAATGGGCAAACACGTTTTGGCACTATCATTGGCGCCGTTAATAGCTCAGTAAATAGAATTAAGTATGTCACTTTTAGACTTAAACGTATATACATAACCTGTATAATAACTATTCACGAGTAAATATATAGAGCCTTTAAAAAAATAGTGAGAGCAAGACATTTTACACCTCTGAAAACTTGCTATTTACTAAACATCTATTTGATATGTCTGATATTACAAACTATTACAAAGAGCTAATCATATTAATTTAATTATAGAACCATTAATCTAAATACAAAACTAATATAATTACATTAGCTGCTTTGCTAAGGCTCGGTCCTTTTATCCTGTGCTTTCCTGGATCCTCCTCTGGATTTATCATGGAAATAGAAAACACTGATGTGAGAATTAACAATTCTTAGTAGTATATTTTAAAAACATGACATCACAATAAATCCAGCTATTTCAGGAACAAACACATCCTTTATTTAAAACCTATGTACAAGTTAGAGAGGTGGCAATTGGCCAAAGCTGATCCTCTCTCTTCCCGAAACAGAGATTCAATTATTATCCTTTATGAAAATCATTTGCACACTCCAAGCAATCACATAGTTTCAAATTCAGTTCTTTATCATATTCAATTTAAGTATTAACACTAAGTATACATAACTTACATCATATATATACTCATCTTTCATAGTGAAACATAAATTAATAATAATCCACATCAATTATCATACTTCAACATAATCTCTATATTTCATTCTTTCAGAACACTCTCAAGTTAGGCATCAACTTTGATCTTCATTAATTTAATTTTACAAAAACAAGACAATTAGTCATACGATCGCCATTTTATGCAATGCATGGTAATGTATGATTATGCCTAATGATAGTCCTGAAGTATGCTCATGCAATGATTTTTAAAGGATTTTATCTTTGTAAACACATGTTATTTGAATATTTTCAGGAAGTCCTTTTGTTCCTTGTATTGTTCTAGGTAGGCAGGATGTCCTTTTGTTCCTTACACTACCAAACATTTAATACTTTGGAACTTGAAGCCCTTTTGTCCAAGCTGCTTCCAGCCTTTTTGTCCGAGCCATAATTTACAATACATAGAAACATCAAATAACAAGTTTGAAAATAAAACATGCAAGAGTACTAAAAACCTTTCCTTCTTTCATATTATATAATCATGTTCTCTTTTCATAAAAGGGAAGCACAACCTTTTTTTATCAAGCTTTTCATTCATACTTATGCATTGTAGAGAGGGAATGACTTACTCAACCTCAATCTACCCTTATCTTTTCAATGTCATGCTTCCCATTAATATGCCTGACAAAATCATTCATTAATGTGCATATCAATATGCTCCTCAACATCATTTATATATGCCATTCATCAACATCATTCACATAGGTCATTCATTACATACTAAATACATACAATGGGTTACTTCATAAGTGATTCCAAACATTACATTCATAAATCAAATATCATGCATTTATTTTATTTCAAAACTCAATAAAAGAGCATATAATTCAAGTTTAACCCCTAAAGGTGCAAACACACTGCTACTACACTTTCATAACTCAACTTTAACTATCAAAGAAGCAACTAAAGTTTCTAGGGTTTAAACCATCTGAAAAACACCTAAATTTTTTCCTAAAAATGCTATTTTTCATGAGTGCGTCAAATGTGCATCCTAAATTCAAAAATTCTAAAATTTTATAAGAAAATAGCCTTCCCTCGTATCTTTCAAATGCCATACACTTCACTTCATTTGGATAAGTGTAGCCAAAGTTATGCCACATTATGCAGAAGCTAAAATAGGACATTCTCTATTTTAGCTGAAAATAACCTAACTTTAAAATAAAATTGGGAACAAACGAAGAGTGCAAAAATTCTGAAATTTTACAATAAAATAGCCTTACATGTTAGATTTCAAATTCCACTAGTCTTGTGTAAATACAATCTCAGAGTAGGAAATTATGCAATTTCTTTAACAGGTACCAGATTACTTTTTATGTAGAATTTGGCTCGGGTTCAAATCAAAACTGTGAGTAATTAGTTTGTTCAAAAATTCTAAAATTTTTGCTACATGAAACCTTATGTCTTAGCTTTCACATGCAATAAGAATCAAGTCATTTCGATATCTGTAACTCAAGTTATGCAACAAAAATCAAGGGCTATCTGGGAATTTAGCAGAAACATGTTCTACATAATCTTGGATACCAACCAAGTTCTAACCTCTAAAATTGGTTCCTAGATGTTTTCTAACATCACAATCATATTGTAACCTCTAATTTCATTCCTAACTCATAAATCTCAGAACAAAGATCCATCCACAACCCACAAAATACCTATTTTTCATACTCTAAAATCCATGGAAAACAAAGACATAAACCTCATCACCATGCTTCTTAAATTAAGAACAAGCCATGAATAAGTTTAAAGGGATGAAAATCAAACATAGAAATCTCATTTAACATTTTAAACTCATTTCTATATTAACACCAAAATTGGCAGCACTTAAAAGGAAAGAAAGAGGGAGTTATAGAAAAGAATCCCCCTACCTCAATCTTGGATTTTCATCTTTTGATTTCCTTCTTCTTCCATTCCTTTTTCCCCCTTTCTCTTTTTTGTTTTCTTTCTCTATTTTCAGCAGCATAGCTGCGTGAGAGAGATGAGAACACTTGGATTTGGTCATTTTACTAAACGTCGTATCTGTTAAGAACACTTTGATTTTACTAAATCAAGTTTCCTAACTTCTAACAACATTAGAATAAATCTTAGGATTCATCTATATTCTTATTTCATCATTTTTATAATTTTTCATATTTGCACTAAGTCCATTCAGTATCAAAATACTTACCCGGTGTGCTTAAAAATATATAGCAAACTCAGTTTACCTTCAAACTTTAATTGCATCTTACTTAACTCGTTTATGACCTGAAAACAACTTATCTATGTTTATTTCTCTCATCTAGGCAATTTATGTCATTTTCTGAATTATTTTAGGCCACTTTCCACATTCTGTGTTGTGGCAAAGTACATAAACTAACTCTGTTTGTCATGAAATTTCACAAGCATGTCAAGCCCATATTAGGCTACCTCTTTAATGCTATACAAGCCTAACATGTTATTGGGATGTTACATTTCTCCCATCCTTTTAAAAATTTTGTCCCCAAAATTTAGTTTTCTATACTAAAAATTTGGAGAACCACCTCAGTTACCTTTTATTGTATCCATCTTAACTATTCCAACTTTTAACCAAACTTACATGTTCATATTCTTTTGTCCTAACGAGAGTTACTTTGTAAAGAATCAGAAGATTGAACTTCCTCTTGCCTTCTTAAAGTATATTGCAAATTTTAACCAAATTTTCTGCCTCTGCTGACACCTGCTAACATAGTGTCATAGTTGATCACATATATAACATACCAAACAAGGTTCATTGCCATCTTATCTTCTTCCACAGTTAGAGCATTCAAGCTCCATAATTTTACACTTGTTGACTAAAGTGGGAAAAATCCCTAATCTCCATAGGCCTAACAAAAAATTTGATTTTTTTTCCTTCAATCCAGATTCAAACTTGACACACTTTCAATTTTCGTTTAGGTTGAGCCTAACATAAGAGGAAAACTTGAAGAGTTCTCCAAACTTTACTTCACTTCATATTACATAAATACGTACATTTTCCAATAGTCTTATTGAACTCCTCTACCAATTTTTTGCTTAGCTGGTTGCCTTAAAAGTTCAACCAAATTAGGAATTTTTTCTTAAGTTATTTATTTATTCTTTGAGTCCCTTCCTTTCGACACATTGTAAGATCAAAACATTGCCAAATCTTCTAAGATGAACCCAATTCCGCCTGTATGAATACATGGTTTCTTCTTATTATGTACAGTGTGGCAATTTTCATCCTGATGGTATATATCTTCAATAGTTTAAACCTTTATAGCTACCTAGTCAATTTTGAATGTTAAGGTATTGACAAAATGGGAGAAAACCTAGCCATATACTTGTCCACATTAGCTAACATGTAAACATGCATGAATAAAGATCTAGCTTCAAACATTGTCTTATTTGGCCACAATGTAAGATGCCTTCTCATTTACAAAAGAATATGATTTCATTCTAACAGAATAACACTTCACGAAGAAAGTTATGGAGTCCTTCTTCTTTTCCAAACTTCCTATAGAAAACATCAACACTAATCCCAAAATTCCTTACATTCCTCTCTTCAACAATATAACAACCAAAACATTATCATCACTAAGAAATTAATGTGCGTGTGTCCGTGTGTTATGTGCTTGAATCTCAATTTCCTATCTGAAGAAACACAACAGTGATATATATATGGCTCATGAGATTTTTATTCAAAATATAATTGTCGTTCTCTTTCCACAGTTGATGTACTTTTGAAAACTTACAAATTCATCTAGTTGATACCTCAAACCTACAACCTTCTGTACTTTTCTATTTGAGTTACCACTTGTTCTCATTCGAAAAGAATATTATAGAAAAACAAACTGAAAACTTCAAGATGACAACTTTCTTGCTCTTCTTCAATTCTATACTAATATCTTAGTTCTACAAGTATCTAACAACCCAATATCTCTTGCAGAAAAGAAATGGAATCTCAACAACAACTTTGATGAATGTTTCCATATTTACAAACATATCTTTACAATTATATAATAAAAAAACATAACTCCATTAGATCTTCAAAAGTTGTGACCTTCAAAAATATTTACCTCAAAACAAATTGAAAGATCATACTACTATATATTTTGATAAACAATTCTCCATGGACATTCCTTCATATAATATCATAGTTTTACTGAATGTATAACATACTAACTAGTCTAACAAACTTAACTTTCTTCCATATTGTTTTCCTCATTTTTGTACACTTTTGGCCCTATGTTCTAACTCGAATTTTGCTCTTCTTTATGTTATAGAAGTTGAGATCTAACTTTAACATCTGACCTTTTTCTCTTTTGGAAACTTTACTGATTCATTATGTTTCTTGACTATCACTATATTATGTCCTTTTCTAATTAACAACAACTTCATCTTTTCAAGCTCTAGATAATAATGGGAATCCTGGTCCCATTTGTAGTAATGGATTGGCTTCCATTCGGTCAAAATCTGATTAACAATAGCAACTCGTTATCTCATAACAGTTACCACCATTTTAGCCCTTTCAACATATTACAAGTACCATCTCTATTAAATTTTATAACCCATCACTCAACTTCACTAATTCATAATTTTACTTCAAGCATCAAAATAAACTCATTACTATTCACCAAACCACTGCTCCATATTATCCTATAGATATACTACCTCATTTCAACTCAAGAATTCCACTTTCTTATCTTCTTGCTTATTCTCCAGGAAATATTTAGCCAAAAGGGTCACTCTAAATCTTTTCCAATTCATCATTGTACTAGCAACTTCCGTTAATCGTCTCAAACTCATTCATTAATGCTTCACTTCTCCTTTCAACATAAAGGAAACAAACAACACCTTTTGCTTGTTTCGACAACTCATTACTTCGAATATTTTCTTCCTTTCACTAGTCTCTTTTCAATTTTTTTATTATTTTTTTATTTTTTAGTTGGACAAAGGGTTCAGTTCTGTAATTTCTAAAAGATCACAAAAATGTTGACTCCTTACTATTACTACTTCCTTAACTGGTGGATTTGGTCTCCTTCTTTTCATCATGCTGTTAATAGCCTCAATATGCTCCTACATCATTCTATTAGTAACTTCTATCTGTTCTCCATTGGTGGCGCTCTGTTCTCTCATCATTTTCATCAATGGTCTAATAATCTTAGACATATCATTATTACCTTCTCATAAAATCTTTCCTAGTCTTCCTATATTTGCCTAGGAGGTGTCATAATTTTTTTTTTTCACATAGAACATTACATATTGAGTTGGCCAGACTCAATATCATATAGTAGTATGTCAGTAATTATTAACATCCAGTCCGAAGGCTGTCATGCAACTCTATTCATATATCTCACATTGAGATAAAACAATGCACAACACAAACAAAACATTTAAACATGCCTAAAAGTATAGTCAGTCTATTCCCCAACTTAATAGGATTAACTGCTCTAATACCAAAATTGTAACACCCTAATTCTAGATATTGTAGTATACTCTGAGTACACTCAGTAAATAGAATTAAGTATGCCACTTTTAGACTTAAATGTAAATACATAACCTATATAATAACTATTCATGAGTAAATATATAGAGCCTTTAAAAAAAAGTAAGAGCAAGACATTTTACACCTCTAGAAACTTGCTCTTTACTAAACACCTATTTGATATGTCTGAGATTACAAACTATTACAAAGAGCTAATCATATTAATTTAATTATAGAACAATTAATCTAAATACAAAACTAATATAATTACATTAGCTACTTTGCTAAGGCTCGATCCTTTTGTCCTACGCTTTCCTGGATCCTCCTCTGGATTTATCATGGAAATAGAAAACACTAGGGTGAGAATTAACAACTCTCAGTAGTATATTTTAAAAACATGACATCATAATAAATCAGCTGTTTCAGGAACCAACACATCCTTTATTTAAAACCTATGTATAAGTTAGAGAGGTGGCAATCGGCCAAAGCTAATCCTTTCTTTTCCCGAAACAGAGATTCAATTATTATCCTTTATGAAAATCATTTGCACACTCCAAGCAATCACATAGTTTCAAATTCAGTTCTTTATCATATGCAATCCAAGTATTAACACTAAGTATACATAACTTACATCATATATATATATATATATATATATATATATATATATATATATATATATATATATATATATATATTCATCTTTCATAATGAAACATAAATTAATAATAATCCACATCAATTATCATACTTCAACATAATCTCTATATTTCATTCTTTCGGAACACTCTCAAGTTAGGCATCAACCTTGATCTTCATTAATTTAATTTTAAGAAAACAAGACAATTGCCCATATGATCGCCATTTTATGCAATGCATGGTAATGTATGATTATGCCTTATGAAAGCCCTACAGTATTGATGTATGTGAAACAACATCATATCTTGTTCTTGTTTTACATGTTTTTTTAGGCATTTTAGTTTCTTTTTTTATTTTATTTTCATTTAGTTCAGATAATTGCGGTGTTTATGGCGTTGTTGTGCAGGATTGGTGCTCAATTAGCCTTGAAATGGATGGAAAGCTAGCATGATTGAAGTTGGAGCTTTACGGATAGCAAATAGGGGCAAAAAGCTCACTTTAGAGAGATCGACGGCCTGCCTGTGGAATTTTTCACGGCCATGGATCGAGCAGCAACTTGAAGAAGCAAAAGAGAAAATCCAGAGAGTTCCACGGCCAGGCCGTGGAATGATCCACGACCATGGAATTCAAGCTGATGCAAATTGGCTTGTGGGAGAGAGATCCACGGACAGCCCGTGGAATGATCCACGGCCGTGGATCGCAGTACGCATCAGTTTTTACGTTTTATTTTTTATTTCTTTTAGGGTCTTTTAGCCAATTAAAACCCTAAGAGTATAAATAGATATTCTGAATACAGTTTTGGGCCTCCAATTTGGTTAGAAGGAGGCACACTTGGAGGCTCTTGATCTTGATCTTTCTCCCTCTTTCTCTTTGATTACGGGTTTGGATGTTCATGAATATGTTTTCTTGTTTCTTCTTCTCCATGTCTGAGTAGTTCTCTTTATTTCTAGGATTGGGCAATGCCCTTTGATACATTGATGATGATTAATTGACTTTGTCTCCCTTTTTATTAATCTTGAATGTTCTTTGATTCAATCCTTATTGTGCTTATTCATGTGAATTTACTGGCCACATATTTGTATCTCATAGATATCTAGGGACGTACTGAGAGGTGAACGTAGGTGTTGGAACCATAAGAATTGAACTTAAGGTCTAAATCACGAGAGTAGGTTTAGCCTTTTGAGGATTCAATGAATTACCATAAAGTGTAATGAGTTTAATTTAAATTCAATTACCACGAGAGTAGGAATTGGTTTAATTGGGCACAGTTCTTGTCTCTTGAGAAAGAATATTAACTAATTTAGGGTAATTCACCTTCAATTGAATTTTAATTTTAATAAAAAGGTTGTCAATTAGGATTTGTCTTGTATCATTGTGGTTACCCTAATCTTGGAAGCTTTCTTGAATCTGAAAAACCTTTCTTAATAACTTACTATTTTTGTTCCAAATTTTGTGCTCTAGTATTTATTTATTTAATTGCTTGGTTACTAAGATCTCATCAATCAATGATTATATTTCCTTTGTTTAATTGAATTGAATTAATTAATTAATTAGTATTCATAGACACAGTCACTGTGGATTCGATCTTTGATTACTTGACGACGAAACTGTACACTTACGGATTTCACGCATTAAGTTTTTGGCGCCGTTATCGGGAAGTGTGTTTTTCTCGAATATCAGTTTAATTTTTAATTTAATTATTTTAAAATTTTTTCCTTTTATCATATTCTTACATTCTTGTTTTCTTTTTGACTCTCTGCAGGTAATTTCTCTTGTTTATGCAAAGTACTAGATGTTCCGAGACTCTTCTTGAAGCAGATCTTGAAATTGAAAGAACTTTTCGTAGAAGGAGAAGGCAACAAAGGCAAAGAGTAAGAGAAATACCTGAACCAACACTTGTCATGGCTAAAGCTGAGGATAATAGTTCGCTAAAAGAGTATGCAGCCCCTAATGCTCGGGGTTTGCGATCTGGAATTCCTCGGCCAGACATTGAAGCTAGGCACTTCACCATACCTCCTGCCTTACTTTCTATGATAAGGCAGAACCAGTTTGGAGGATTGCCATTAGAGGATCCGAATGATCATGTGGATATGTTCTTGGAGTTCTATGAGACCCTTAAGATTGAAGGCACCTCTGTTGACGCTATTCGTCTCTGCCTGTTTCCATTATCATTGAGAGATAGAGTTAGAGCTTGGTTGAAGTCTATTCCTGCTGAGACGATAACTACTTGGGACTAATTGGAGCAAGCTTTCTTGGACAAATTCTTTCCACCTTTTAAGACTGCTCATTTAAGGACCCAAATCACAAGTTTCGTTTAGAAAGATGGAGAGTCATTGTCAGAAGCTTGGGATAGATATAAGGCTTTGTTGGAAGCCTGCCCACACCACGGGTTAGAGAAATGGTTGATCATCTACACCTTCTACAATGGTTTAGAATATTCTTCGAAGGTGTCTCTTGACTCCACAGCTGGTGGATCTTTGATGAATAGAATACTCACAGAAGCTTATGAGATTATTGAGAGTAAAGCTGCAAATCATCACCAATGGGCAAATGAAAGAGGCCATAACCTGAGGAAACTCTCGGGAGGTAAGTTTGAAGTAGACGGTGTTGATTTAATCATGTCAAAATTTGATTCTTTGAATAAACGTTTTGATATGCTTGAAAAAGCTCATGTTAATGCCATAGGTGCTTTTAACAATTTTTGTGAGATTTGTGGAGCATGATGTGTGTGAAACAATATTATATTTTGTTCTTGTTTTGCATGTATTCTTGAGCATTTTTGGCATTTTAGTTTCCCTTTCTTTGTTTTTTCCTTAGTTCGGATAACTGCGGTATTTTTGGTGTTCTTGTGCAGGATTAATATTGAATTGGCATTGGATTGAATGATATGCTTGCATGTTTGAAGTTGGAGCTTAATGGATAGCAAAAAGGTGCAAAAAGGCCATTCCAGAGGGATCCACGGCCTACCCGTGGATCAAACCACGCCATGGATCAAACCACGGCCATGGATCGAGGGGCAACTTGAAGAAGAATAAGAAAATTTCCAGAGAGTTCCACAGCCTGACCGTGGAACCATCCACGGCTGTGGAACTCAAATGACCCAGAATGGCTTGTTGACAGAATGATCCACGGCCTGGCTGTGGAATGATCCACGACCGTGGATCGCAGTGCGCAGCAGTTTTTAAGTTTTTATTTTTATTTCTTTTAGGGACCTTTTAGCAAATTAAAACCCTAGGTTATAAATAGATGTTCTGAGTACAATTGGGGGGGTTCTAATTTTGGTTTTCAATGAGGCACATTGGAGGCTTGGGTTCTTGATCTTTCTTCCCTCTTCTCTCTTGGATTACGGGTTTGGATGTTTAAGAACATATTTTCTGATTCATTCTTCTCTATGTCTGAGTAGTTTCTTTTGTTTCTAAGATTGGGCAATGCCCATTGATACATTGATAATGATTAATTGACGTTGTTTCCCCTTTTATTGATCTTGAATGTTCTTTGATTCAATTCTTATTGCTCTTATTCATGTGAATTTGCTGGCCACTTATTTGCATCTCATAGGCATTTAGGGACGTACTGAGAGGTGAACCTAGGTGTTGGAACCATAAAAATTGAACTTAAGGTCTAAATCACGAGAGTAGTTTTAGCCTTTCAAGGATTCAATGAATTACCACAAAGCGTAATGGGTTCAACTTAAATTCAATTACTACGAGAGTAGGAATTGGTTTAATTGGGCACAAATCTTGTATCTTGAGAAAGAACATTAACTAATTTAGGGTAATTCACCTTCAATTGAATTTTAGATTTAATAAAAGGGTTATCAATTAGGATTTGTCTTGTATCATTGTGGTATCCCAATCTTGGAAGCTTTCTTGAATTTGAAAAACCCTTTCTTGATAACTTGCTATTTTTGTTCTAAATTCTACACTTTGATTTTTATTTAATTGCTTGTTACTATGTTCTTGTTAATCAACAATTATATTCTCTTTTGTTTAATTTAATTGAATTAATTAATTAATTAGTATTCATAGACACAGTCCCTGTGGATTCGATCTTTTTATTACTTGATGACGAAACCGTACACTTGCATATTTCACACACCAGAGCACAGGGGCACATAGGTGCCGAATGCCAAGTTGGAATTGGCTCCTCACAAGGTGCACCGGTGGAGCAAGTGGAATCATGCCACAATTTCCATGACTTCAACCAAAAGGGAAGGAATGATCCGTATTCTCAAACTTACAACCCTGGTTGGAGATCACATCCTAACTTTTCCTATCAGAATAGTCAGTACCAAGCTGGGCAAGGTAATGCTAAACCCTCTTCTGGAATCCGACAGGTACAAAAATCTAGACTTGAGTCTCTTCTTGAGAATTTTGTTGAGAGTCAGTCTAAGCAAAATGAGGAGTTTAGGCACCATCGGCAAGTTGTGACTGAGGCCATTAAAGAGTTGTCAGCTAAGGTTGACAATTTAGCCATTCATAATAAGATGTTGGAAACCTAGATTGCCCAATAAGCAAGCATTTCACATAGGCAACAGGGTAAGTTTCTTGGTCAGCCTGAAATGAACCCAGGCAATGAACATTGTAAAGCTGTGAGTTTGAGGGGTGGAAAGAAATTAGAAGATCCCACGGGTAAAGGGGAGAGTGAAAAAGATAAGGGAATTGAGGATAAAGAGACTAAGACAAAACCCTTAGAAGAAGAGGAAACTACTGATAAGGTTTCTAAATATGTACCCCCTGAACCATACCAACCCCGGTTCCCTTCCCTCAAAGATTGGCTAAGGCGAAGTTAGATAGGCAGTTTGGGAAGTTCCTAGAGGTCCTTAAGAAATTGTACATTAATGTACCCTTCACTGAGGCGTTGAAACAAATGCCTACTTATGCTAAGTTTCTTAAGGACATTTTGTCTAATAAGAGAAAGTTAGAGGAATATGAGATAGTAGCTTTAACTGAGGAGTGTAGTGCTTTAATTCAAAATAAATTGCCTCCTAAGCTAAAAGATCCAGGTAGCTTCTCTATTCCTTATTTGATTGGTAACACTAGTTTTGATAAAACTTTGTGTAATTTGGGAGGTAGTGTTAGTCTTATGCCCCTTTTTGTGTGTAAGAAGTTGGAGGTGGGTGAACTAAAACCCAGTACTATCTCCCTCCAATTGGCGGATCAATCTGTCAAGTATCCCGTAGGCATCTTGGAGGATGTTCCTATTAAGGTTGGTAAGTTTTACATGCTGGTGGATTTTTTTGTGCTTGACATGGAAGCTAATGCTAAAATGCCGATCATACTTGGGCATCCATTCCTTGCCACTAGAAGGGCGATCATTGATGTTCATGAATGGAAACTGACTTTGCGATTAAATGATGAGGAAGTAGTTTTTGATGTTTTTAATTCTGAAAATAATTCTAATTCCTCAAATTCATGTAATCGCATAGATGCTACTAAAGGTGTGGATAGTGTTATGCTTTCAGGTGTGCAAGAATCAGTGACTGATGCTATGCTAGAAAAGACCTTGCCCAAGGGTACCACAAAATTTGAGAAGTCCAAGCCCTGCAAGAAAGGACCTAAGAAGCGAAATGACAAGTGTGTCGACAAGCATGAATTTAAACTTAGGGATGAAGTTCTTGTCAATAAATCGCTTCTACGTTTCTGTCCTAGTAAGTTATAGTCGAAATGGTCATGACCATATGAGATTATTCAAGTTTTATCCTACGGTGTGCTTGAGGTGAAGAAAGAAGGCCATAAGCCTTTCATGATAAATGGCCAGAGAGTGAAACACTTTGAAGGATTGGGGACTGAGCACTACTTTATTGACATCACCTGAGCACAGAAACCAGACCAAAGTCGAGCTAATGACTTTAAACAAGCGCTTCTTGGGAGGCAACCCAAGCTTCTTTGTTTTTTTTTCCTTTTTATTTCTTCTTTCTCTTTTGATTTTGTGTGTTGGATTGTTGGTTTGATATTTGTCTCATGGATCTTATTTATGTTTGACCATTTTTGAAGCTCAAATTAGAAGGAGAGTGAAGTCAGAAAGTTCCACACCCAGCCCATGGAAAATTCCATGGCCATGGATTGAACACCAGAAGATTCTCCACCACCGTAGTGAGTTCTTTTCTTTTATCCCTTATCTAGTTATAGATTGTTACATTGGGGACAATGTAAGTTCTAAGCTTGGGGGGTATTGTGATTACCATGCAACATTGATGATGAGTTTTGATAATAACAAATATGGAGATGATGAAAAGATCAAGTCCAAGTTCTTCAAGTTTAGCTTTAGGACTTAGGATCTCTCTTGTACAGAGCTTTTATAGGATATCTCAGTGTTTAACTCAAAAGATCTAAGAACATGTTTTTTCACAAACTAAATTAAAGTTTTAATATGGCTTTGATAATCAAAGAATTTGTGGATTTTCTAAACCCATATAATCTGTTTCTTAAAAGTGTTTTTTCATAATTTGGAATAGAGGTATTCGAATACTATTAAAGGTATTCGAATACAATCCTTCTAAAAATGCTTTTATAAACGTGTTTCAAATAGTAGTATTCGAATACCTTATTATGGTATTCGAATAATGTGGGTCTGAACTATTTTTTAAATACTGATATTAGTGGTATTCGAATACTTCATAATGGTATTCGAATAACCTAAGTCTGAACTATTTTTTATATATACTGATATCAGTGGTATTCGAATACCTCATAATGGTATTTGAATAACCCACGAGTTTCTGTTTTTGGTTTTTGAATTGATACATAAACGGATTTGCATTTATTATGATATTAATTCCCTCAACGATAATTTCTGATCAAAGGCTCTATAAATAGAGACCTTGCCTCACGTCTGAAACACACGAATCCTTGAAATTATTTTGGTTGTGCTAAAACACTGTCTACATAATTCTCTCTTTCTCTCTATGCTCTTTTGGTAAAATTCTGAGATATTCTTAGAGAGTTCTATAGTGCTTCAATTTGTATAATTTACTCTGAGTGAGAGTTTCTCTTCATCTACTTTCTTTTATTCTGCTTTGAGGGTGAGGTATCCCTCAAGGTTTGTATAAGGGTAGGGTATCCCTGCAGGCTGAGACTTTAGCACAAGGGTAGAGTTTCCCTGTGTGTGAAAAGTGCTTTATTTTGTAAACGGTAGCAAGCACCTATTAAAGCTTGTATACATAGTAAAAATCTCAGCTTTCGAGGACTGGACGTAGACCACAAGTGGGTTAGTGGTCGAACCAGGATAAATACTGTGCCTGCTTTTCTCTTCCTAATCTCTTTAGTTTATGCAATTTTAATTTTCTATATATTTATTTTCCGCTACTTTTATTGCTTCTTTTCTTCTTCTCATTCCTTCTGTGCATTTATTTATTAAGTTTTAATATTTGTATTTTATTTTAAAAGAGGTTTTGCGAAAAGTTTTATACTCAATTCATCTCCCCTCTTGAGTACTGGAAGCCACTTGGTAACAGGTATTTTTATTTTCATTTTAGATAATTAGTTTCATGCATTTTCATGTCTCATTTTGCATAGCATCTTCATATTACATTTTCACACCATCATATCTCTCGACTTTTTGGTTGAACTTTGTGCCCCCCTCTTTTGAGGATTTTGAGATTGTATTGATTTGGAGCCCAATTTGTTGATTCTTGTGGTAGGCAACAAGCATTGTTTTAATTGATAGTTAAGGTAATTTCTTGATAGTGGATAATTAGCATATGTTCTCTGAATTTATGCTTTTCATTGATTTTTAAACCTCTAAATGTGAGTTTTGAGTTTATATGGGATTTATGCACTATATGAATTTTGCTCTCATTCTTTGTGTTGAGTGATATTCCTCATTGATTTTGTGCTCTAGAACTTGATTTAAAACCATTTTGAGGTGAAGTTTTTGTTTGCATGCTTGAATGTGATTAAGACATCTTAGGTATTTTTCTGGCCTTCTGAATTAATTGTCACACTTTCATCCGCTAGTTGCCCATTTCGAGCCTATTGCATAATTATTTTTCTTGATGCCTATGATGATATATTGTTGGTAATCCTTTAGAATATTAAATGGAGCAAATTGGGTTTGAAAGTTGTGTAAAATTGTGTTGGGAATCATATGTTTGTGACCATTCTCTTCCTCAAATGAAAAAAAAGAGCAAATAAAAGAAAATCATAAGAGGAAAGCTTGAAAAAGAAGAGAAAGAGAAGAAGGAAAAGTAAAGAAGAAAATGCTTGGAAGTGTGGAGTTATATTCTTGATTGAAAAATGCCCTTGCTCCATTTATGATCTATTGGATTGCAAGTGCTTATTAAAAATTTTGTTAACCCATTGTGTATACATTCCTTTCTTTACCCTACCTAACATCATTCTCATGGCCCCATTACAACCCTTGAAAGACCTTTTCATTCTTGCATGCATGCAAATTATTTGAAAATTTGGTTTCTTATCAAGCTTATGGAAGTGTTGTTTCTTTGAGGAATCTTGAGCGCATTGTCTTTACCCTTAAACACTTTGAGTGTGGTTAGTAGAGTGAACCTAATTCTGTGAGGAGCATGATTTCTGAGAGCTTTAGCCTCTAATTAGACTTGATTTTGATTACCTCTCTAATTCTTGGTATGCCTTTGCCTATTGCTTATTTGGTTGTTTTCTCAGGTTCCTCATTCATTATGGTCTCTTGATCCCACTTCTTGGTTTGGCATTAGTTATTGCTTGGGGACAAGCAAAATCTTAAGCTTGGGGAGATTTGATGTGTGTGAAACAACGTCATATCTTGTTCTTATTTTGCATGTGTTTTTAGGAATTTTAGGCATTTTAGTTTCTCTTTTTATTTATTTTTCATTTAGTTCGAATAACTGCGGTGTTTGTAGTGTTGTTGTGCAGGATTGGTGCTCAATTGACCTTGAAATGGATGGAAAGCTTGCATGATTGAAGTTGGAGCTTTACAGATAGCAAACAGGGGCAAAAAACTCACTCTAGAGAGATCCACGGCCTGCATGTGAAATTTTCCACGACCATGGATCGAGCAGCAACTTGAAGAAGCAAAAAAGAATTTTCAGAAAGTTCCACGGCCAGGCCGTGGAATGATCCACGGTCGTGGAATTCAAGCTGATGCAAATTGGCTTGTGGCAGAGAGATCCACGGCCAGTCCGTGGAATGATCCACGACCGTGGATCGCAGTACGCCTCAGTTTTTAAGTTTTATTTTTTATTTCTTTTGGGGCCTTTTAGCCAATTAAGACTCTAGGAGTATAAATAGATGTTCTGAATACAATTTTGGGGTTCCAATTTAGTTAGAATGAGGCACACTTGGAGGCTCTTGATCTTGATCTTTCTCCGTCTTTCTTCTTCTCCATGTCTGAGTAGTTCTCTTTATTTCTAGGATTGGGCAATGCCCTTTAATACATTGATGATGATTAATTGACTTTGTCTCCCTTTTTATTAATCTTGAATGTTCTTTGTTTCAATCTTTATTGTGCTTATTCATGTGAATTTGCTGGCCACATATTTGCATCTCATAGATATCTAGGGACGTACTGAGAGGTGAGCCTAGGTGTTGGAATCATAAGAATTGAACTTAAGGTCTAAATCACGAGAGTAGGTTTAGCCTTTCGAGGATTCAATGAATTACCATAAAGCGTAATGAGTTTAATTTAAATTCAATTACCACGAGAGTAGGAATTGGTTTAATTGGGCACGATTCTTGTCTCTTGAGAAAGAACATTAACTAATTTAGAGTAATTCACCTTCAATTGAATTTCAATTTTAATAAAAGAGTTGTCAATTAGGATTTGTCTTATATCATTGTGGTTACCCCAATCTTGGAAGCTTTCTTGAATCTGAAAAACCTTTCTTAATAACTTGCTATTTTTGTTCTAAATTTTGCGCTCTAGTATTTATTTATTTAATTGCTTAGTTACTAAGATCTCATCAATCAACGATTATATTTCCTTTGTTTAATTTAATTGAATTAATTAATTAATTGGTATTCATAGACACAGTCCCTGTGGATTCGATCTTTTATTACTTGACGACGAAATCGTATACTTGTGAATTTCCCTAAACCCTAAGCAGGACACCCTTTTGTTCTTTGTACTACCAAACATTTAATACTTTGGCACTTGGAGCCCTTTTTTCCAAGCCACTTGGAACCCTTTTGTCCAAGCTATAATTTACAATACGTGGAAACATTAAATAACAAGTTTGAAAACAAAAAATGCAAGAGTACTAAATGTAACACCCCTCGATTTAATAACCAATGCACAATCGTCATTATGTCACGGTCACTAAATGTCGGCGTGCTAACATTGTCAAATAACAAATTTACCATAAATATTAAAAACATTTCTCATATGAGGAAAATAAGAGCCACGAATGAGTAGTTACATATACAACCAGTTAAATTATGAATTATAATATGTACTCAATTTACAACATTTAAGTCTGGATAATTTCCTTGAAGCATACATGTACTCAAAAATACACTTTATATAGGTAATGCAAAATAAAATATAAACTACCCATAATATATCTACGACTAAGGAGTTGGGCACTCCATCGTATCCCGAATGCGTGAGGCAATTCTAGGCTCACCGGTGTAGTGAGAATTACAAGATAAGGTCTTCAATCGCAGTCCTCTTCATGGTCAAAGTCAGATCCCCAGCATGTTACATACGCTTGTCGGTCCAGTCAACTCTACAGGTCTTGGTATCAAAGCGAACACAATTCGAACAAACCCCAAAAAGAGCTCCCTTCGCGACGGCATCACCGAATGCAGTAGGTCAAACCAATAAAATCCAAAGGAATCCAACTTCGTTCCCACTTATAGTCTTTAACCAAAAATTAACATAGAGTAAGAAAAGTACAAGAAAGAGGTAAGACATCCTACCATCATTACCGGTCATAGCATCAAGAAACCAAAAAGCGCAAGGCGCCCACATAGCATGCGCATTGATAGCAATAATGGTAATAAACATTTAGTAGCGATTATGATCAACCAGGCAGTTTCAAGCAATCATATCTATATATATGGATATATCAGAATACAAACGAGTTCCAATTATAATAACAATGTATGCCGGATAATTCATGGACTCACTATGCACATGTGCCCTCAATAATCAAAATCCTACTCCATGGAGCTAGACACAAAAAATCGGAGAGAATGATCGGGGGAGACATGCCGGTATCTCGTCACCATAAAAACAAGTGCTTTTCATAAAATAATCGGTCATTTTGCGCAACAAGGCTTTATACATCGGCATTCTCACAAGATCTCGATATAGGGGCGTGGCCGATTAGGATCGTCGGTGCGTGTGTATCGGTCTGTCTCCACGGTCCGAGGAGCTACCCGCGCCCTGCGCGAGACGCTCGCGCCCGACGCCCTCAAGGTCATCTACAGGACCCCACGTATCTATTCGCACCCGCACTAAGGTGTGATTCAACTCCTAGGCAACTCGGCCTTAACAAAGTTCAACGGACATCCTCGCTCTTTTGTGCAATGCATGACTCTATCATGCTTCTCATGACAACCCGGTCAATCATGCCTCAAATGCATGTCGTATGATTTATCCACAATGCATACAGACTCTATGCATAATCATGTATGATCATTATTACATACTATTCCATCATGCGTCACAATTTGCCCAAGTAAGAATTAACCCAATCAATGGTCACCACATGGACCCACAATAGCATGATATTGTTGTTAAATAAATTAATACATTTTAAAGCGTATTATGAATTCTTACTTAGGTTTAGCTTTACTTACGAGCTTGTCTCTAAAGGAATTCTCTTAGTTGACTTGAATCCTCTTAGGTAATTTATTCATATGCCCTTGGAAGGTTATTCTAAGATCTCAAAATCTCACACTCTCATGTTCTTCCCTGTTTATGCATCCCTAAGTAATTTCTAGTCATTCCACTTATTTATAATCAATATGCCTCTATTAGTCCCAAGGTTTTGGGTCCAGGGAAATACACGGTCGGAATCACAACCGATGATTTCAATTACTAGGTGTTGGGTGATAGGTATACTTTTGAATTCGACAAGAACAATACGTTTTATGAATAATTGAAGTGCCATTCGACGGAAAATAGTGTAACGGGAGGAGGGAAGAATGGGGAGAACATTTTATAATAGGATTGGCAAGAAGTAAATTTTGTCGGAGGTTCTGTCGAACAAAGATCGTAGACGGTCGAATCCTCCGAGAGAAGGTCGACAAAAGCCTCAATTCGACGGGTATGGGTGTCGACGTTGGAGAAAATCTCCCAAGCGTCGAACCGACGAAACACTGGTCGAAATCTCTAATTTCGACAGGTGGAGAAATTCATCTACTCGACGAGCATTGTCTCTCAAACTCGACGATTATTGACTTTGGGGCATTTTCTTGTAAGTGTCCGGGGACTCTATTCGACGGGTTTTGGTCGGAAGATCAATCCCGACGGGCATGATCGGGGTTCATATTCGACGAATTTTGACATTGTGTTTAATGGTCGAAGATCTAAACTCGACGGGTTTTGACATTCGACGGAAATGGTCGAAGTCTAAACTCGAGATTTTAACATTTTATTAAGTGATTAGGTTATCACGTTCGATGGTTTGGCCATGAGTCCTTACTCGACGGATTTTAACATTTTATTAAGTGATTAGGTTATCACGTTCGACAGGTTTGGCCATGAGTCCTTACTCGACGGATTTTAACATTTTATTAAGTGATTAGGTTATCACGTTCGACAAGTTTGGCCATGAGTCCTTACTCGACGGATTTTGAATAATAGGGAAGATTCTCAGTCATACTGATCCGACGGAAATGCTAAGAGTCATAAATTAGTTTTCTCGCATGTCAAACCGACGGAGGTGTTAAGGGGTCACTAGCTCGACAAATTTTGACATTGTAAAGGGCCCCATGTGTCTATTCGATGGAAGCATTAAAGGTTTAGAAGTTGGTTGTCAAAAGTTGGACAAGGTTCAGTGTCGAATAGTTGAATTCACGCTACAAAGATTGGATACCTAATTGATTTGAATCCCATTTATTATCCTAGTTCACCCGAATTCCAGATTTTGGGCCTCAAAACCGTGGCTATCCCTGTGGGTGAATCCGACGTCATTTCCTTCCACTCTCATGCATTCGTCGAATATATATATATTGACATGCAAAATCATCCAATTACCATGCTTTCCAATTCTCAGTCGAACATGTGAACATATTAACATGCAAAATTGTCAAACCAAAACAAAATACATTCCACTCTGTCGAATACACTATCAAACTTAACAAATCATGCAAACAGCGTAAACAACTAAATACAAAGACAAAGACACTGAGAATCATAAAAACCAAGCAAGCAAAGGAGATCCTTAATGCTAGAAGAGGTTGAGGAGGAGTGTCTTCCTCTTACCTTAGAGAAGCACAAAGAAAGGTTGCTCCATTTTGGCCAGAAACTTTGTTTTCAGCTTCTTGGAAATCCTTGAATATTCAAACTTACCAAATCGAACCAAATATTGAAATGGATACCCATGGTCATCAAAATGACCATGGGTTACGAAAATGAGAAGGGAGGAAGAAAGAGTTGAGAGCTTTACCTCAAAGCTTGAAGCTTTGTTCTTTGGTACGTAGTACGAGAATGGGGGAATAAAGAAGAACTCCACCAAGAAGAAAACTAGAAGATAGTGGGAGGAAACAATGGTTTATGTTAGCTTGAGTATGGGAAGCTTGAAAATCATCATGGTGTTTGTGGGTGTGTGGCGTATGGAGAAGAGAAGGAAGAGAAATGAGAGTAGACGTGAGGGAGAAGGAGACCAGCGTGAATGAGATAAAATGGAGAAGGATTAATTGTGATATTTCCCAAAACCATTTGCACAACCATGGCTGGGAAGGAAGCTTCCTAGAAGTTTCCTTGAAGCTTCCTTGAGAAGTTTCGTGCGCTTCTCGATAAAGTGCATAGTAAGCTTGTCTCCTCAATTAAGTACATTTGACGGATGTTTTGATTACCTTGTTAGAATTATTTTCTCGGTGAATGAAAGTTACAATCGATGAAAATAATATTTTATTATTCATCGATAATTTTATGATACGGCCGATTTTATCTAGCAGATAAAACCTCAAAAAAATGCAAATCTCGCAAAAACCGTGTACGGCCTCGGGTTTAGTAAGATCCCGTTGACACGTTGACGGTCCAAGGTTTACTTACCTCGGGAGAACATTTCGTTATTTTGCATACGCAAAACGAGGAATATATTAAAATATTCAACGCTTCCAGAAAATTTCACAAAAATCACCAAAAATCACAAATATTATAAAATGATTATTTATAATGAAATAAGCAATTTTCGGGATGTTACACTAAAAACCTTTCCTTCTTTCATTTTGCATAATCATGTCCTCTTTGCATAATAGGGAAGCATAACCTTTTTTTATGCAGAAACGTGTTCTGCATAATCATGGATACCAGCCAAGTTCTAACCTCTAAAATTAGTTCCTAGATGTTTTCTAACATCACAATCATATTGTAACCTCTAATTTCATTCCTAACTCATAAATCTCAGAACAAAGATCCATCCACAACCCACAAAATACCTATTTTTCATACTCTAAAATCCATGGAAAACAAAGATATAAACATCATCACCATGCTTCTTAAATAAAAAACAAGCCATCAATAAGCTTAAAGGGATGAAAATCACACATAGAAATCTCATTTAACATTGAAAACTCATTTCCATATCAACACCAAAATTAGTAGCACATAAAAGGAAAGAAAGAGAGAGTTATAGAAAAGAATCCCCTTACCTCAATCTTGGATTTTCATCTTTTAATTTCCTTCTTCTTCCCTTCCTTTTTCCCTCTTTCTCTTCTTCATTTTCTTTCTCTGTTTTCAACAGCACAGCTACTTGAGAGAGATGAGAAAGTGAGATAAAATCTCACTTTTTAAAAGATGAGCATTAAGGGTAATTTGGTTATTTTGCTGAACTTCGTATCTGTAAAGAACACTTTGATTTTACTAAATCAAGTTTCCTAACTTCCAAAAACATTAGAATAAATCTTAAGATTCATCTAAATTCTTGTTTCATTGTTTTCATAATTTTTCATATCTGCACTAAGTCCATTCGGTATCAAAACACTTACTTGGTGTGCTTAAAAATACCTAACGAACTCAGTTTACCTTCAAACTTTAACTGCATCTTACTTAACTCATTTATGACTTGAAAATAACTTATCCATGTTTATTTCTTTCATCTAGGCAATTTATGCCATTTTCTGAATCATTTTAGGCCACTTTCCACATTCTCACATTTTGAATATATTTAGTTGTGCTTAAATTGATGTATTTTGATATAAATGTCTATCGTTTTTGAATATGTATGTATCTTCTAAACTATCTAATTGATATGACTACTAGATGACTGTACACATAGGCACTGAGGCCTATGTTTTTCTATTGTTGATGTGTATAAACAGTACTATTATAATGTATAGTGGAAATAGAAACTATGCCTGTATGTATATTCGTTAATGTCAGAGTTAGAGTTCTAAAAGTAAGGACTCACTCTGAGGTAGTAAGAACACTCAATAGAACTTATCTCTATTACACACTTATTGAGGGCTTTCAGCTTACATCACCTTGAGAGCTAAAAAACCTAATGACAAGATAAATTAAATGTTAAAAAGTTATGGTAATCTGACAAATCCTGTAATGGATCAAATAAAGCTGAAGTAAAAGATGGTTAAAATAAGTGAGGATCGTAAGTAAAATAATAAAGGAACTTATAAATAGAAACTGTGGTGAACTCTATCCTATTTGGCTCACCTTGATGAGCGTAAGGAGGACTATATAGGGTAGGGGCATCACATTAGGTGGTATCAGAGCAGTTCACCCTGAATAGCCTTGGGGAATGGACTGACTATGCTAGAATTAGTTAGAATTTCCTTGTTTGTGTTATGCACTTGTGATTTCTCATCTTGAAGATGAGATCTCTGTGTAGTTTAGAAATGCATAAATGCCTGAGTAGTGACTGTTAGAAGTTTTTGTCACACTATTTACATGATATTGAGACTGATCAGTGTAATATTGATTGTTCAATGTGTATAGGAGCCTATGGCATCTACCCGATGAACTTGTGCCAATGATGATGTGGCAGAGCTTACAGGGACATTTAGAGAAATGAAAGCCACCATGAGAGAACAAAACCATACTACTAATCAGATGCTCGATCAAATGTAAGCAAACCATGCAAGATCTCAAAATCTTGGAGGCAATGCAAGCCTTGTTAATCAGGTACCTATAGGAAATCCCAATTTCTAAGGTCTTTCTAAGTTCAGAAAGGCTAGACTTCCAATTTTTAAGGGAGAGTACAACCAAGCTATAGCTAAAGGTTGGTTGAAGGAGTTAGAGAAAATCTTCACAATTATGAATCTCTGTTGATGAGTAGAGAGTTACTTTTTCCACCTATAAGTTAATAGAGAAGTTAAGTATTGGTGAAATGATGCTAGGAGTCTACTGAAGGTAGCAAGAACTCGGATTACTTGGGAACTATTTAGGACTACCTTCCTAGACAAGTACTTCCCTAGAAATCTCTAGAATGCTAAGGAACTATAGTTCCTAAAGTTAGAGTAGGGTAGTATGTCTGTAGGCCAATATGTGATCAAGTTTGAGGAGTTATCTAAGTTCTCCTCTTACTTTTAACATCTGATGAATAATGGAAGTGTATTAAGTTTGAGGCAAAATTGAGAGAGGACTTGCTAAGAGTAGTAGGTCCTTTAGAGATCAGGGATTTTCCTACTCTGGTGAATAAGTGTCGAATTATAGAAAGCTATAGTGTTCTAGGACCAGTGGAAGTGGTAGGCTAGAGTTCCCAAAAGAGGAAAAGGCCAGATGACAACCATAGGCAGAGTTCATTCAGACTTAAGTATCACCAAGACCGAGGGATGTAAGTTTAATTGGAGCATAGTGGACTAACTTGTACTAAGTGTGGTAGGAACCATAGAACTAGGCCATGTCTGATGAGAACAAATGTGTGCTATGATTGTGGAAAAGCCCGGGCATAAGTACCGAGAATGTAATTAGAACAAAGGAGCAAAGCATAACCCCTGACCACAAACCAAGGGGAGGGTGTTTACTCTGAGTGGAGAAGAGACAACTCAATTTTTTGATTTTATAGAAGGTAAGTGCTGAATTGGTAATGATTTATTGACTGTATTATATGATTCAGGAGCCTAGTACTCCTTTATTTCTACTGAATATGAGGCAAGACTTGTCTTACCTGTGTCAATACTCCCTTATGATTTATTTGTGTTTCCACTAATAGGAAAGCCAATAATAACCTTCCATGCCTGTTTGGATTATATTATTTAGCTAGAAAACGTGCTTTTTGTTGTCAATCTTATTTGTTTGCCTCTTATTGGAATTGATGTTATTTTGAGAGTGGATAGGTTGTCCACCAACCATGTTATGTTAAATTGCTCAGATAAATCTCTCATCTTCTAATATGAATCTTCAACTATTTCAAAATCCTATGAATCCATATATTTGAATGCCTCTAAAGTTAATCAATGTCTTCTAGCAGGGGCTCAAGCTTATGTTTTCTTTTTTTTATTTAGAAATTGAGGTTGAACCAAACCTAGATAGCATTCCTGTGGTGAGGAAATACTTAGAGGTCTTCCAAGAAGATGTCACTAGCTAACCCCCTTAGAGAGAGATTGAGTTTATAATAGATCTAGTGCCAGAAACAAGACCTATATCTACAGCACTGTACAGAATGTCTCCTTTAGAATTATGTGAACTTAAGAAACAAATAGAGGAATTTCTAGTTAAGCAATTTATTAGACCAAGTATGTCATCCTAGGGAGCACTAGTGTTCTTGGTGAAGAAGAAGATGGAAGTTTGAGACTATGTATAAACTATAGACAACTTAATAGGGTGACTATTAAGAATAAGTACCCCTCCCTATGATAGATGATTTGATGGATCAACTGAGAGGAGTTACAATCTTTTCTAAGTTAGATTTAAGATCATGATACCATTATATAGGGTAAGAACTAAAGACATTCCTAAGACAACCGTTCGGAATAAGTATGGGCATTATGAGTATCTTGTAATGCCCTTTGGTCATACCAAAGCTTCCGTAGTGTTCATGGATTATATGAGCGGAATATTTAGACCATACCTTGACTAGTTTGTAAAGGTCTTTATAGATCACATCCTCATCAATCCCAAAATAGAAGAGCATGAAAAACACCTCAAAATGGTGTTGCAAATTTTGAAGGAGAAGCAAATATTTGCCAAACTAGAAAAATATGAGTTTCGGATGCATGGATTGAAGTTCTTAGGCCATGTAGTATCCTAAGGAAGTGTATCTGTGGATTCTAGTAAGATAGAAGTAGTAGTACATTAGGAAAGGCCCAAGAATGTTTCAGAGATCCAAAGTTTCTTAAGACTAACTGGATACTATAGAAGGTTCATCAAGGGATTTTCTCAACTGGCTTTGCCTTTAACCATACTTACCCAGAAGGGTAATTCCTCTGATAAGACACAAAAGTGTGAAAATAGCTTTTAGGTGCTGAAATATAGATTGACAACCACACTTGTGTTAGTAATCCCAAACCCTCAAGAACACTTTGAAGTATAGTGTGATGCTTCGAAGAAAGGCTTAAGATGCGTACAAATGCAAAACAGAGGAGTAGTTGCTTATGCCTCTAAATAACTAGGACCTCATAAGGAAAACTACCCTAGTTATGACCTAGAGTTGGCAATAGTGATCTTTGCCTTAAAAATATGGAGGCATTACCTTTACAGAGTTCAGTTTGAGGTATTCAATGACCAAAAGAGTCTAAGGTATATGTTTGACCAAAAGGAGTTAAACATAAGGCAGAGAAAATGGATGGGATTTCTAAAGGATTATGAATTTAAGTTAAAATATCATCCGGTTAAAGCTAATGTAGTAGCTGATGCACTCAGTAGAAAGTCTCTACATGTGTCCATATAATGATACAGGAAATGAACCTTCTAGAAAGTTTCATAAATTTGAACCTAGTCGTGATTGTGTTTCCACATAGTCTCTTTGTGAATGAAATGAAAATAAAATGTAACCTTAGGACTCAAATTAGAGAAGCACAAGAGAAAGACCTAACTTTATAATCCTTAAAGGAGCAAATATTACTAGGAAAACAAAAGGACTTCATTGAGGTGACTAATGGAACTATTTTGTTCTGAGCCAGAGTATACGTCCTAGAGGATGCAGACTTGAGAACAAAAGTCTTGGAAGAAGCCCACAAGAGTAGTTACACCATCCGTCCTAGTGCAACCAAGATGTGCCAAACCTAAAGACTATGTTCTGGTGGTCATGAATGAAAGCTAACATTATTCAACATGTGACAAAATGTCTTGTGTATCAGAAAGTTAAGATAGAATATTAGAAGCCATCTAAACCTTTATGAAGTTGGAAAAAACCACAAGAAAATGGCAATTAATTCTAGTCTTCTTTGATTTTGGACTTTCCTACAAAACAAAAATGAGTCTACTCAACTTTACTTAAGCTGCTTACTTGGTGTTGAGCAGATTCACAATGGATGTACAATATTGTTGAGTAGAGTAACTAAGTACTTTTCTCAACTAGATTAGAAGGTTCAGGTTGATTAAGAACTGATAGAGATCTTAAGTACTATAATTCAAGGGAAAACTTTTGACTTTGGTAAAGTTCAACACTTAACAAGATCAATTGTATAGATGAAGAAGTATTATTGGCTAATTTTCTCAAAAACTTCAGCTATAAAAAAATTCAATAAGGTTCAAGTTGTCAAAGATTGCTTCTAATAATATTTGTTTGCACAATACTTGTCTTTAAGAACACAACTTGGTTTTTATGTGTTAAAGCTCAACAATTAGTTTAGAAACAACTCAAAACAAAGAAAATAAATCAGTTAAGGGAGAGAGAACAACTCAAGACAAGAGTTTATCCTGATTCACCCCTAACCACTTGGGGCTACATCTAGTCCCCAGCATACACTGGGATTTTCTTCATTAGAATAAGTATTTTTGTACACCATAGCTACCCCCAGCTATAAGTGAAGTATTCTTTGTTTTCTACTGCCACTTTTGGCTTCAAACACTCTTCTCGCAGTGGATAGCACACATCACTAGCTCACCACACTTACCACTAAGGTACAAATGTTTAAGGAAAAAATTTCATATTGGATTGGTCTTTAACCAACACTCCTAAAATGGATATTCCAGTTATAAACTTAGAAAGAAGCACTTACAATATTGAGATCTAGTTCAAATGAATGCCATCAATAGCTAAAGGAAGTCCAAAGATTATCCACGTTTCTACCATGAAGAATGCTTCATCAACGGATATGATGCTTTTTTTTTTGGTTTCCCAAAGTATCCCTCACCCGATAGGTGAGAGACTAATTCCCTAGGGTGTGGTTAGGCGTTTAAGTGGGAACCCTTCTCAACGGTATTATTTTCATACACATGAATCTCAAGATTGAACCTAAAACCACATGCTTTATTGGTAGGTTATGATGTTTGTTTGATAAGAGCCAACCTATGTTTTAAGTGGAACAATTTTTTTAGCAACTAATATCTAAATAATCTGAATTGTATGTTTTTATATTAATTAATCTTGAATTTATCAACTGTGTATTGGTTTGAGAAGAAGGGGCTCAGGTCCCTTAAGCATGTGATCCTAGGTTCGATTTTGATATCAATGTGTATGAAAATAATACCATTGGGAGGGGTCTTTACTTAAGCGCATGATAGTACCCGAAGAGATTAGTCTCTTACCTATCGGGTGGAGGAATACTTAAGAAACCAAAAAAATCTCAAATTACATTTTTTTCATCCTTGTAATATAAAAAAATCATATAAATATTTTTTACACACCATTACTTTAATTTTAAATAAGTTGTTTGGAAACAACTGAGTTAATGGTTAAATTATGAAAAAGAAAAAGTTTTCATTTGAAAAAATATAATATTTTAATTTCATTCAATATATAGCCATATATCTAGTTAGAAAAACATTTTTTTTATAAAATATGATAAATAAAGGGAAACAAAGTGTTTTCCATTAAAACAAACCTAACTTTATTTTTAAACAATTTATTATATTAACTTTTTTGCATTTCAACTCACAATCGAACGAAAATTAAAAGATCCATTAATATTTAACAAGAAGCACTCTAAAATTTCCAAATTAATAAACAATATTGCAAATTAACTTTGGACTTAATTTTATCCAATTTTAGTGTAAAGTGTTACACATTCATCTAGTTATATGTTTTTGAATATCATTAAAATTGTTTGATTTTTCGTATAGTTGTTGGCATAGTTAAAAGAGTTCCTATAATACTTTTTTTTTTGTGAATACCATTATTTAGGATAAGTTGTCAAATATTTATTGGATATTGATTTCACAATATATGTTTATAAGTCGTATAAATATATCAACATCTGATAAATGTTTGACAACTCATAATGGATATTGATACCAATTAAAACAATGAGTATCAGAGTAATTTCCCTTTGTCAAACTCTTACAATACATACGATTAAATAATATTAAAAAAAATCAATAACTAAGGGGTTGTGATGAACCTCTGAAAACTCATGTTTTTACAGTTCAAAATCTTAGTTTTTACCATTTTTCAATCCCTTTTGATTGAGCTTTATTCTCGAATTTTAATTATGTTTTTATTGTCTTAAATGTTGTTCTTATTATGTGTTTTAATTGTTTTGAGGTGATCACACAAGGAAGAAGACAAGATGCTTGAACAAGGAGTAAAGAAACAAGAAATAAGAGAAATCACAATTTGGTGACCCAACGCTTGAGCGCCCATAACCAGCACTCAAGCATCCATATAGCAGAACAGGGAATTTCACTCTGGTGTCCCACCACTCAAGCGCACGTAGCATCAACGTAGAACAACTTTTGGTAGTCTAGCACTTAGGCACTGGGAAGTTAGCACTTAGGCTTTAGACGTTATAACAGACACGCTTCTTTATCTACAATAGAAAAGTTACGCCCTTTGACAAAGAGAATTTAGCAGTTGTTAGAGAGAAGCGAAGGCACAAACCCTAATTTGACGTGGGCGCATTCAGGCTTGAAGATTAGAGATTTTCTTCAACCTTTCCACCAATCTTCCATGAAGTTTGTCGAATTCTTCTCTTTGTTCTCTTCTTTCTCCATGTGTAACTAAACTTCTCTAGTTAGAATGAGGATGAATCTTGTTCTTTGATGATGTAAACTCATTTATGTATTTAATTTAAGTTTCTATTTCATGATTTACATGTTTATTAATAATCATATATTTGATACATTAATAAGCCCTCATTTTTAGTCATTTACACTCTCCATGTACTTAATTGATTGAGTTTGGTTATGTTTTGTAAGTTTGGACTTAAATTAGACTTAATTGATTTTTTTAGCATGATTTATGTCTTATACTCTTTCTATATTTTAGTTATATATTGAGTTCTAGATGTCTAACAACTATGTATTTTACCTTGTTGGAAACATAAGAGAGAGCTCTATAACTTTCATAAGAGCTCTAGGTCAAAATCATACATCTAGTAGAGCTAATTGGGCTTGGAAGTCAAAATACGAGTTTTGTGATTGGAACCTGAATAGTATACAGTAATAAGAGCATAACTCGGGTTGTAAGAACTTAATTGGGCTAAACTTTTGGCATCTACAAGTTAAGACCCATATATACAACTTTCATGAAGAACACAAGACCCATTTCGGATTGCTTAGAGGTCATATTGGGCTTCCAAGTTAGAACAAAGGAACTGTAGCTGGGCCTGAGCAATGTGTAGTAATCAGACCATATCTCGAATTGTAGGAAAGATTTTGGGCTCAAACTAACGGCATTTGAAATCTAATATCTAGGCCTACAAATTTCTTGAAGACCACTTGATGATAAAATGATGAATACAATGAGTTCAGTACTGAATAATTTTAGAGATAAAGAATCTCAATAATTTTTCACTCATCAAAAGTCATTTGGCATTTTTCACTCATCTACTCACTCACGAATCAGCTCCCTTGTCATTTTGTATCCCTAATCCTCTATAAAATGCACCATTGGCAGATCATTTAGGAATCTTGGTCTTAGAGACCAAGATCATGCTATTATGTTGTTTGTTTATCTTGTTGTAATTTTTTTTTGTTCTAAATTGAAGCTATGTTCTTCTTCTTCTTCTTCTTCTTCTTCTTCTTCTTCTTCTTCTTCTTCTTCTTCTTCTTCTTCTTCTTCTTCTTCTTCTTCTCTCTTTCTTTCTTCTTGTCTATGAGTAACTAATTTTCATTTACTTAGGTGAAAGAGTGAAGTTCTTGGTAATGAAATAAGGTTAGATTAATCTCTTTCTTGTGCTTAAATGATATATTTTCAAGTGGTCATTATACATGTTGTATTTTGTTTCCAATTAATTTAGAAACCCTCCTTGTAAAGTGGAGATCTTGATTTGTTGTAAACAATATATTGACACAATAGCCCATTTATAAGTGGTGGTGTTAATAGATGATTAAAGGAATCATAATATAATTACATATGTAATCTTAAATGAACTTTCAATGTTTTATTTTCTGATAGGAACCTCCATTATGTGTGGATTCTAATTGAGTTATAAAAAGAATTAATCTTGTCCTTAATTTATTTACCAAGAGTGGATCTCCTAACCCAACTAAGTTTTTTTATTTGTGACCAAGTTTTATCACTTTTATTATTGTGACAAAATATTTACTTTACATCAAAGAATTTTTCTTCATCAATTCCTTATGGATCGACCTCAGACTCCCAGAAATTTATTACTTGAAACAACCTGCACTTGGGTTTGTAACTTTTAATTCGCATCAAGTTTTTAGCGTCGTTGCCGGAGACTTGATTTGAAGAACAAATTTATGGTGTAAATATTTTGTATATATATATTTATATGTTTTTTCTGTAGATCTTGTATATATATATTTTTTCTACTCTTTTAATTTTTTTCTTTGTACTTACTAACGTACTAACTTAGTGGGAGAAACTCTCCCTTATCCCTCTGTAATCTTTAATCATTGTGAAATAATCTTTCTTCTTCTCTTCTCTCGTCGAAAAAAAAAATCGACTTATCGATTCTCGATTTTTATGTTTTAAATTTACTTTCTACACTTTATTTTTTGTAATTTACTTTCTGCACTTTATTTTTTGTACTTTACATCTCGTACTTTATTTTTTGTCCTTTATTTTCTGTATTTTACTTTGTGTATTTTATTTCTAACTTTCTAACTTGCTAACCTACTAACCTTTTAATTTTTTTGCTTACTAACTATCTAACTCTCTTACTAACTTTCTAACCTTCTAAATTTCTAACATTTTACTTTACTTGGCTTTAACATTCTAATTTACTTGCTTCTACTAGTTTAATTTACCTACTTTTAATATTTTAATTTACTTATTACTAATTTTTTAATTTATTAGCTTACTAACTTTTTAATTTATCAGCTTATTAACTTATTTGGTGGTTGGTTTATACCACACCCTTGTGAATATATATTTGGTGGTTGTTTTATCCCATACCCTTGTAATATTTTTTTGGTGACTAGTTTATACCATATCCTTATTAATATTTAATGGCAGGTTTACCGCCTACTTGTTAATATGTTTTTTATGGAAGATTGAGCTCTGTATATATTTTTATTTTATTCTTCATATTTCTTCTTCTCTTTTGTCATGTGTAGTTAAATTTGAGTATTTTTCGGGTGAAGATATAACTTGATTCAATCGATATGTATTAAGATTGAAATTTTAATTAATTTCTTTTTTATTCAATTAGAGTGCTTATTATGATTATTAATGCTTTTATGAATTGGCTACTCATAAATTGATCTAGTGAGATGTGTGTAGAATTAGAAAGTTTGCATATGACCTAGACTATAAATAATAAGTGTCATGATTTATAATCATCTACGAATAGAGGTTATAAGTTGTGTGGGAGAAGTATTTTCCATGAGAATCCATAGAGTAAAGGTCACGCCTTTAAGAGTTAAGGTTTAGACCAAGGAATTGAGTTTTAATTAATTACCAGATTCTCCCCATCAATTGAATGATTAGAAATTAATTAGAATGAAGGTCTCAAAACTACTCTATTGTCTATGATAGATTATTAAATCAAGTGAAGTCAAATCCCTAATGTTTTAATTTCATGTGTTTACATCCTTAATGTGTTTTGCATTCATGTGCTTTGTTTTCTTTTTTCCTTCTTAATTTCATACGTTTTCATGTGCTTTTTCTCCTCTTAATCATCAAATTTATTACTTTGACAATTCGATGCACTTGTCGATTTTCTCAACAAGTTTTTGCAAACCTAGGTTGACATGGTGGATTTTGTTGCTTCAAGAATTCAATATCACAATAAAAGATAAGAAATAAGCCAAAAATGTTATTGCAGATCATTTATCCATACTTACAATAGGCTCACCTTTTGATATCACACCTATTAATGATTATTTTCTCGATGAATTTTTATTTCTGTCAATTCCATGTCTTGGTTTGCTAATATTATCAATTTTCTTATAACAAGCGATGTCATTCTTTGGGGATGGTTTCTGTAAACAGAGAAGATAAAATATTCTTCATTAAGAATGGACTGAGTAAGGAATCATTAGATGATATCTTATTGACTCTTGAGATGCATTCTTGTGGAGTTGTGCATCGTGAACTTATTAATTTGTAGAATCTCTTTAGGGACGAGCAAGAGCGTTACAATCTTGGGAATCTGACTCAAAAAGACCTTGTTTGCCAATTTATAAGAAAATTAGATGAGAAGCTTATCATCGACTCATAGAAGGCGTTTAAGTCGTTACTGGACGTAAAACCTGAGGAAGATGTGAGCCACAATCACAACAACATGTATATATATTATCTTGTACATCTTTAAAAAAAAAGAAAAAAAAGAAAAAATCATAAAAAAGGGCGACGCTACGGTTGTACTTGATCTTTAATTAGATTAGGAGCCCCTGCCAGCGGCAGTCCCGTCATTGACTCAAGTGGACCTTCGCACACCGGCCCGTAAATAAGGTTCATGTGTTATGCTTTGTAGATAACCGCATAAGCATTCCTAAGTTTTAACTGTAGGCTCTGCTTGCTGATGGACAAATAGAAGCGTCCCGTGTTTGCATTCTCGAGTGACAATGGCTCTGAGCTCAATTCCTTGTATTGATTTATTATGTTCCTGAGCGTAGCTCCACTAGCTATGGTCATTGGTCATCGTATTCAGATTTTCTCTCTTTAACTAGAGGGACGATGCATAGGCTGGGATATCCCACAAGCGAGCGGAGTGCCTTAAGTCTAAAATTCTTTAAGGGAATTTGATGTCTCTTTCAAGGGGTGGTAAGATTGTGAAGGCTACTGCATTCATGACGCGCAGTATAAAGATACGCCATGAAACCTGTACATAAAGGTATGTCATCATTTGTTATTATTATTTTATCTTTGTATGATTTTGTTGTATTTTAGTTTTGGACAGACGATTCTTTGGGCAGGGTCCTTCAGGGGTTTCTAGACTTCTTTACCTTGATGGTTTTCTTAAAGTCTAAAAAAGTAAAAAGTAAAATAAAAAATAGAAAAATAGAAAAAAATAAAAAAAATAAAAAAAAGTTTCTTAAATTCAAATTTTTCTGACAACAGCCAACCTACCCATACAAGAACTATTATTACTTTTTCTATTCTCTTTCCTATTTAAACACTTTATTTTCTTCACTTTCTTGCAACTCATAATCATTCAAAAGGAGTGTGAGTGTAGAAATGAAGGGATCTTCTTCTTCTGTTCGCAGACTTACCACTATCTGTGTATTTTGTGAGACAAGTTATGAGAAGGGTTTAGAGTTTGTAAACGTAGTAAGCATTGTTAGTAGAACACTCATTGTGAGGAACATTCGTGTAGTATATAGGGGAGGTAGCATTGGGTTAATAGGGACTGTATCACTTTCTGCACATATAAGAGATGGTCAAGTTTTATGTAATTTTCCTGAACCTTTAACTCGAAAGAACATCATTAGAAAGATAGTTGGGCAAGAACTTCAAGTATCATCTATGCATGGACGAATGAGGACAATGCTTGAAAACTTTGATGCATTCATTGCCTTACCAGGTAGTTTTGGTACTTTAGAAGAAGTTTTTCAAATTGTCTCTTGGGCCTAACTGAACAACCATCATAAACCCATAGGTTTGTTGAATGTTAATAATTTCTTTGATCTCTTGTTATTTTTTCTTGACCATGCTGTGGAACAGAAATTTATCACATCTTCGGCAAGACGACTCCTTATTTCTGCTTCCACTGTTGATGAGTTGATTAATAAATTAGAAGTTTTTGTTTATGAACCTGATCCAATAACAGCTTAGATAGATTGGTTAGAAGGAAGCTGTGATGGAAGCAGTATGAAAAGCAAGCCAGATCAGACACTCCAACTATTTAAATAATTACAAGCTTTGGTTTTATTTATCGTACTTTGTTTCTGTTTAAATTTGTGTAAAGTTTTACTTTTCAGTAATTACAGCAACAGGTAATATCTATGCTTTACCTAACTATGTTTTGACATTGAGGACAATGTTGTGATCTGATTGGGGGGAAGGATAGTTGTGTATAAAAAAACCCTAAAAAGAACCTAAAAAAAATTTAGGAAGTGTGTGTATTAATATATTTGTTGTGTTTATATGTTTGTCAGCAATTTATTAATAGCAAAACTAATTAAGGATGGTAGAGTAAGGAGTAAATTATTTACTCTTGAGACGCATCAAAATTAGTGGCAAAGTAAGGAGTAATTAGGTAGATAACTAGTTGTGTGAAAGTAGCAATTCAAATTCAAGGAACATATCATGATTGAGTAAATTGTCTTCTTTCTTAAAAATCACATGCTTAGTTATGGATATTGAATTGGTGGACTGAGAATGATAGAATTATGCCTTGTGAGATTTTGAACCTATTGATGAATGGATTGAACATTTGTACCATTCTGTTCTTTCTTGTGTGAATTTCACTCATGGAATTATTATTCTAGAACCTGCTTTGATTCTTTTTGAGACTACATTTTCACATGCATACATAAACATGATTGAGGCATTTTTCTTGAAATAATTACTTTAACTAAATAGCCAAGAATGACTAGTGCACAAATAGGCAACCTTGCTCAGCAGCATATTCTCTCAATATGACTTCTTAAAAATTTTCTGATTCTTAATATAATATCAAGCACTCTTATGGCTTCTTAAAAATTCTCTGATTCCTGTCAACGTAAAGCATTGGAAATAACCTATTTCCCCTTGCTTAACCCCTTTGAGCTTATTTGATCATTCTTTGTTTCGAACTCATTATGTGCCTTAAATGAAAAATTATGTTCTTACCCAGCCTTAGGGAATAAGAGAACATTAGCTTTGTCATTGGATGAGTTCTTGAACAAGTGTGGGTGTGTGTGTACAGAATGGTTAAAAAATGTTTACTTAAAAAAATTATATATATTATGTTCTTCTTCAAAAATAAAAATAAAAAAAATAAAAAAAGTGTAAATAAGGGCCAACAAGGCAATAAAGGAAATAAAAAGAATATGTAAAGGGAATTTGTATTAGGTGGAGTTTGGATGAACTTTCATGCTTGTTAATTGAACTCAGTTTTCATGCTCTTTTATTCTCTTTGGTATTTAACTTGTCATATCCATATTACATTCTCCTTTACCTTGACCTTATTACAACCTTGAATAAAGTCCTCATGATTTATGTGTGCATGTATTCTGAGTAGTGGATAAGTAAAAGATAAGCAAGCTTATGGTAGTGTAATTTTCATGGGTTGAATTAAGTGAAATACCTAACCTTTAAATACTTGAGAGATTGAGAGTGAATCTTGTGAAGATCTATCATTCTTGACTCATGCTTTTCAATTAAAGTTTCCTTGCTTGTTGGTTTGAAATGTGAAGAAATGTTACCTCATAAATGTTTTGATCTCTTGAATGATTGGTTGCTCTTCATTCTTAAATATTATTAGAAATTAAATCTTTTAGAGTGTTTAACTTTTGAGTTTGTGTTTTTTTTCTTTCCTAGTTTTAGTCTTGTGTGTTTTGCCCAAGAGTGCAAAAAGCTAAGTGTGGGAGAATTTGATAATCACATATTTGATACATTAATAAGCCTTCATTTTTAGTCATTTACACTCTCCATATACTTAATTGATTGAGTTTGGTTATGTTTTGTAAGTTTGAACTCAAATTAGACTTAATTGATTTTTTTAGCATGATTTATATCTTACATTATTTCTGTATTTCAGCCATATCTTGAGTTCTAAATATCTAACAATTATGTATTTTACCTTGTTGGAAAGATAAGAGCGAGTTCTACAACTTTCATGAGAGTTCTAGGTCAAAATCAGTCATCTAATGGATCTAATTGGACTTGGAATTCAGAATATAGGTTTTGTGATTGAAACCTGAATAGTATACAGTAATCAGAGCATATCTCGGGCTGTAAGAACTTAATTAGGCTAAACTTTTGGTGTCTACAATTTAAGACCCATATATACAACTTTCATGAAGAACACAAGACTCATTTTGGATTGCTTAGAGGTCATATTGGGCTTCCAAGTCAGAACAAAGGAACTGTAGCTAGGCCTGAGTAGTATTCAGTAATCAGACCATATCTCGAATTGTAGGAATGATTTTGGGCTCAAACTAATGGCATTTGAAAGCTAAGATCTAGGCCTACAACTTTCTTGAAGACCACTTAGTGATAAAATGATTAATACAATGAGTTCAACACTAAATAATTTTGGAGACAAAGAATCTCAATAATTTTTCACTCATCAAAAGTCATTTGGTATTTTCCACTCATCCACTCACTCATGAATCAGCCCCCTTGTCATTTTGTATCCCTAATCCTCTATAAAAGGCACCATTGGTAGATCATTTAGGAATCTTGGTCTTAGAGACTAAGATCATGCTATTGTGTTGTTTGTTTATCTTGTTGTAATTTTTTTTTGTTCTAAATTGAAGTTATATTCTTCTTCTTCTTCTTCTTCTTCTTCTTCTTCTTCTTCTTCTTCTTCTTCTTCTCTCTTTCTTTCTTCTTGTCTATGAGTAACTAATTTTCATTTTACTTGAGTGAAAATGTGAATCTCCTGGTAATGAAATAAGGTTAGATTAATCTCTTTCTTGTACTTAAATGATATATTTTCAAGTGGTCATTATACGTATTGTATTTTGTTTTCAATCAATTTAGAAACCCTCCTTGTAAAATGGAGATCTTGATTTGTTATAGACAAGATATTAGCACAATGAATGCTTAAGTCCATTTATAAGTGGTGGTGTTAATAGATGATTAAAGGAATCATAATATAATTACATATATAATCTTAAATGAACTTTGAATGTTTTATTTTCCGATTGGAACCTCCATTATGTGTGGATTCTAATTGAGTTATAAAAAGAATTAATCTTGTCCTTAATTTATTTACCAAGAGTGGATCTCCTAACCCAAGTAAGTTTTTTTATTTGTGACTAAGTTTTATCACTTTTATTGTTGTGACAAAATATTTACTTTACAT
Organism: Ormosia semicastrata; assembly: GCA_029884595.1. Classification (NCBI taxonomy): domain Eukaryota; kingdom Viridiplantae; phylum Streptophyta; class Magnoliopsida; order Fabales; family Fabaceae; genus Ormosia; species Ormosia semicastrata. The sequence goes on from JAQQTO010000063.1 coordinate 102,535,257, forward strand.
CAAAGAATTTTTCTTCATCAATTCCCTGTAGATCAACCTCGAACTCCTAGGAATTTATTACTTGAAACAACCTGCACTTGGGTTTGCAACTTTTAATCCGCATCAAGTATTTATCTCTTCTCTTGATGCTTTTCTAAATTTGATCAATTTGGGAATGATTTTTGGGATGATTTGGGAAAATTGTGCACGAACCTAGAACTTGTGATAAACATCATAATTTCTATAATTGCTAGGAATAGACGTTTTGGGTTATGTGATCTTGTCTTTTATTCCCTAGTTTTTATAAAGCCTTCTCTATTTGGGGTTATATTAAGGGATTGGTTAACTCAAAGTAGTGTGAAGAGGATTAATATATTAAGGGATTGAATATTGACTAACTTTGGGAATTTGATCATGAATCATGGAATAGAACTTAGTTAAACTAATCTTTGAATTTATATCTAAAGAGTTCAAGTGAAATCGGAACCCTGGCACTTTAATATCATCATTTTTCAACCTTGGCTAATTTTCTTTTTTTAACTCTTATTACTTTTAAATATTTTCTTGTCAAGTGTTTTCTTTTAATTACGTTTTTATCAATTCTCACATTTCGATAGCTTAAATAATGTTGATTTAATGAAATTGGTAATTTTTAACATAATTCTCGTAGGAATGATATCTTACTCATCTTTTATTACTTTCCTGAGTTGGTGCACTTGTCAATAAATCACAATAGGTCGGCCTAAGTGGTAAAGAACCTGTGCTTTACCATAACTACTTGGGAATTAACACCCCTAAATGCACCAGACTAGTGATGGGGTGTGTCCTCAATAGTGGACCAAATTTTAACTCTTTGATAGTTACATGTGGACATGAATATATCTTTAAGCAATGGGTTACCTCTAATACTTTTTTTTTTTTTCTGATTCTGATATCTTATTATTTGTCTTGGAGAAGCTGCTTGTGATTTCTATTTTGTCTTTTTGTTTTTTTTGGTATTGCGGTAAGGTGGTGTCCAAACCAACTTGCGTATACTTTGACTAATTTACTTTTCGATTCAGTCAAAGGTAGGTAATCCACGCTGAGGCTAAGAAATTCATAAGAATATTCCTTGTAGTCTGACTCCAAGAATTAGCATAGAACATGTGACTGTGTGCTTAACCACATACCACTTACTTGTTTACCACTAAGCCAACCCTTTGGGTTTATTCATTTATTTATTTTAATTTATTGTCTTCTAATTTTATCTTTGGAAATATCTTCCATTGAAAATTCATTCATCTATTGCTAAATCTGCCATGGAGCCATTAGATAGTGCTACTCAAGGACAACAACAAAGGGTAGAGTTGGCACTACCCACAAAAAGAGAAGCTAAGGCGAAGGCTTAGAGAGGCATGTTGTGTGAATTCCCACCAACGGTGAGTCCCATCGTCATCGAATCACTACCCCCAACATCCTTTATGTCATGTGAGTTTCAACTTCGGACTCAATCTAGTAATTTTGTTTTTCTTGCTTTTAATCATGTTTCATGAGATCAGATATACTGTAGAATTGTATCTGCAAGTAGCTAATCTCATCTGCAAATCTATAACCACAAAAGGTTGTAGGTTAAACTTTTTTAAAATTTTTAAAGTTTCAAAAGAATCTGTATAGAGAATATCTCAGTTTTATTTGTTTTCTTGTTGGGCTGTGATACATCAATCTTATTGGATGACATTGCTGTTCTTAACTAGGTTGATCCTTAACTTTGTATGTTATTTCTTTTTAGAATTTTTACCATATAATTAAAAACAAAGTAATAAAACTCATTCTAAATTGTTCTGAGAATGCATATTTTCATTGAATGTTGTTTTTATGGTCCATTTTTTCGAAAGATGTGACTACTTGGAATTGCCACATTTTTTTTTGGGTACCATCATTGTAGAATAGCTTAATGCTACAAGACTTCCGTTTTTGAGTGCTTTGTAGCTTCCAAGGGTATTGATTACCTATTTGGGCATAACTACATATGAATTTGGACTGACTGGTAGGCATTTATAGATCACATTTTGATTGTATATAGTTGTCCCTAAATTGATGTATTTTGATATAGATGCCTTTCTTTTCTGAACATGTATGTATCTTCTGAACTATCTGATTGATATGACTGCTGGATGACTGTACACCTAGGCACTGAGGCCTATGTTTATCTTTTGTTGATGTGTATAAACAATACTGTTATAATGATTAGTGGGAAGCCCAAAGGGCTAGGATGTTTTATTTATTCTGTATGTATATTTATTAATATTTATTAATGCTAAAGTTAGAGTTTTGATAGTAAAGACTCACTCTAAGGTAGTAAGAATGCTTAATAGAATTAATTTCCATTGTATGCTTTGTAATGCCCCAATACTAATACTATCGTATATCCGGAGTATACATGAGTAAACAAGATTCGGCACGTCACTTCTAGCATATAAGCAACATACTACCTTAGCAACAACTATACCTAGTTATTATATAGAGCCTCATGAGGGAAATGTAACGTGTATATGAATAAATATACATCTAAAAAGTCTATTTCTCTCTGATATAACAAGTTCAACCAACTAGTACATCAATGTTTAAGTATATATAGACTAAGCCTCGAAGGCATATGCATAATACAACTTATACATTCCATTGCATAACTATATCATACAAAGTAATGGTCAAAAGAGTAAATCACTCTACTCTATATCATCCACTTCATTTCTTCTCCTTTGGAGGGTCTCGCACTGGAATTATCATGGAAATAAAGCAAAGGGGTGAGAATTCAAAAATCCTCAGTAGATTTAATACATGCAGTGTCATCACAATAACTCCAGCTGCTTTAAGGAAATTAAATCAGTATATTAAATACCACATAGAAAGGTGACAAAAGCCAAAACTATTCCTTTCTCCTACAGAGGTAGAAAATTTAATTATTACCATGGGTCAATATCTTATAATCACCCATTCATATCAAATCATCATAATATCAATAGATCATATAAATCACAAGTATATGAATCAGATATGAGTCACAACTCACTATCACTCGAACATTTACATACTTTCATTTTGTAAGCATTCATAATTCAAAACCTTGATCTATATATAGCTAATAACTCTTTGATGATATAGAAATGCTCACACAAGTGTAAGTCTTATACTAGTTCTCATTTAATGTAATCTTTTTATGCATATTCATAGGAGCCTAGTTCCTTGTATCTCTGGATAGGGAGGGAATGTTACCTCCTCACATTACATATAACCCTGACCTTATTGATGAGGAAACTATTAGGTAGTCTCATACTAGGAATTTAGGATCACCTTCCTCATCGAGTATCATCCCCTCAAATTCACAATTGTGATAAGGAAATGAATGAGAAATCCCACACTAAGAATTTAGGATCATTTTCCTTATCGAGGTTCATCTCCCACAATTCTCTGACCAAATGATTGTGCATATCATACTAAGATTACAAGACACAAGGAATAGCAAGTATGGATCACTTCTACTCATGGTCCATATCTAGTGACTTTTAACTTGAGCACACACCACATCAATTTTGCACAAGCTCAACTTCAATAATGTAAATGAGAAAATCACAATAATCATTCATTATTGGCTCAACTTTTGCACTTAAAAAAGTAATTCACTCTTCTAATACACTTCACAAATATGACAAGTATATAATGTAAATGTATCCCATTATGCAGGGATATGACAAACGTATAATGCTAATCTATCTCATTATGCATGAGTCAAGTGCACAATGTTTTCACTTCACAAGTGAACTCAATGCTCAATATCATTGCTCTCCAATGACCTAAGTACACACCATTATTGCTTCACAAATAATTTGGGTGCACCATGTTGTCACACTTTATAGATATGCTAGATGTGTGTGAACATCATAAGATACTCCTAAGAGTGGATTAATTCATGCTACATAGCGTAAATATGTAATCCCATCAAGCAAAGGACTTTGTTTCCTCAAAACAGGAAATGGGTGAATTTATATCATTGACCGATTAGTCAGTCATTTGTTGAGCAATTAATTGCTTAGCCAAAATTGTGTCTGCCACTGACGGATTAAGCAACCATTTTCTGGGTGACTAATTGCTTAGAGGCAGACTTACAAAATTCAGCCTTTATGAGATGGTAACCAATTTCTTACTTCCATAGTTAACTTCTAAACAGTTTCCACACCAAAACATGGTTCCTAAACATGTTAAATGTAACATCCTAATACGAATTATCGTAAAATAAATGAAATATCTCAATATAAAATGTATTAAGCATGCCACTTCTAAGATGCGGAAGATAAAAATCCATAATAACTTAAACGGTCATTATAGAGAGCCACAAATGATAAAAAGGTCATATATATACAAGCAACACTGGCTAACAAGTCATAATGTATACATAAGCTTTTACAAATAATTAGAAATATACTAATACAAACTGGTTCACCAAGAAACAAAACACTAATCTAAGCTTTCTGTTTCTTTTTTTTCTTGCCCTTTCCCTTTTAGGGACTTCACCTGGATTTACATGGAACATATACGGGTGAGAAATCATAATCTCTTAGTATAAGCATTCCAAAACCAACAGTTAACCATTTACAATAAATCAATCAATTGAACTCAAAGAAACATTCAATGTAAATGAATATCTGATAAGCAACAATATCAAAGAATCACTCATACAATCCTAAGATACTATTGAACAAACAACCAAACAATCAATCGATTAAGGAATGACAAATGCCCATACAATTGTCAAACATACAATGATTTATAATATGAAGAATGATTATGCTCAAACAAAGTCCAAGTGCTATGGATATACAATGCCAATACAAATTTTAAAGTTAAAAACACAAGCTATTTACTTATTTCCCAGGAACTCTGTCCCCTTGTATATACTGAACAGGATAGGCATCCAAGCCCTAACACTACCTGGTGATGTGTGGTCTCGTTCCCCTTACAAAGGTAAGAGTACTACTACTAGCCCCATACACTGGTAATTGTAACACTCTCCTTAGGGTACCACATTTACACACTAAAACATAAAAAAAAAACTTAACAAAACGGGGTAAAGGTTTAATTTTGGAAAATACGAATTTCAAATTTTCTTTCTCAAAGGCATAAACGTAAATAAAACATAAACATCACAGGATGTAATTACTGAATAATACACATCAAAAAGAATATATACATAAGTGGCATGGATCACAGTCCACCCAAAATACACAAGATTTGAACTCAAAAGATATATACAATTATTTAACAAAACATAAACTAGCTCAAGTCTATATGCCTTGGGAGTAGGGTCCCCCACTGGATCCTCCTCTGGATCCTCCATCGGGTCCTCCTCCTCGGACTCCTCGCCAGACAGATCCCTCAGCTGGGGCAAGAGCTCATGGACAGGTATCCTAGCAAATGACACCATAGAGTCCTGATCCTCCTTCAAGGTGTAATGCAAATCACCCCACAACTCCTTGATCGGCATAACAAACTCCAGACATACCGAGACGTCAAGAGAAAAGAAAGGATCCCCATCACGGGTCCTACGAATAGACAGAATCACATCTCCTATGTATTTAACTTGCTCAGTATCCCAGTTGATACACCAAGCGTCCGTACCTCCATGGAACTGAACTCTAACAAAACCAACAAACTCCCTTCTAGTCGCCATCACAGAAAACAAAACAACAAGAAAGTTACAATCTTCTTCGTCTTCCTTTCAGTCTTTATCAACGTATACACATAAAACAGAATAACATAACAGAGAGGTGAGATTCCCTACATCAATACCAACATGGCAGCATAGAAACAATAAAGAATAGTAATTGCAGTTATGGCATCAAGTATAAGATAATTTAGCAGATATATAATATCACGATGATATGTAGACAGACTATGCATATGTACAATGGACCAATTCCTACTCCATGGAGCAAAACACAATTTCGGAGAGAATGATCTAGAAGACATGTCTATATCTCGTCAGCCTCAAGTCAAGTGTTATAGTTTCTCAATTTGCGTATTCTAACTTATACAAGACAGTCTACATTAGATCGTGAATAGAATAGTGCCTGGTCGAGATCATCAGTGCGTTGCTCAGTCACCACGGCCCAGTGGAGCTACCAACTGGCCACTTGTGGGATACCCGCACCCCGATGCCTCTAAGCTCAACAAGTGAATCACACTACGCAATTCATACCCGTACTAAGGTGTAATTCAACTTCTAGGAAAAAAGTAATAATGACTCAATGCATACACACATATTAATATTATGATTTCCATAAACATAAGCTACTCACGAGCCAAACCACTCATCAACATCTCCGAGTCTCGTTCGAGAGCCCGACAATGCACTGCCGTTATTTTCAGTCACAAGGTATCTTTATCGCGCAAATTCAGGAATCATCATTTTTAAATTACATGAAACATTATCACAAATTTTTCTAACATGTAAAACTTTTATTTCACTTTTAAGCTTAATTTCTAAAACTTTCAAGGATTAATATAGAATTTAACTTTAATTACAAAACTCTTCTAGCTAGGCTCCTCTAGGTGATACCTCCTAATATTTTTTTTTAAAGAAAAACACAAAAAAGAAACCACATTGTTTTAATCTCATAAATTATTTTCCTTTCCCTAAGCCCTAAAAGTACCTTAAGTTTTCATTATCTCTCTCTCAAGCTTATTTCTCCACTCAAAGGCCGAAATCCCTCTCTTATTAAATGGCCAAAATTTTGTTTTATCACTCCTTCATTATTATAAATCCTTATTCCAATTCCTTTTTCACCTAAACATCTAAGTTCCAAATCAACACAAAATTTTGTCTTGGATACCTTTTTTAAAGCCACTTGGCTGAGAGCCCTATGGTTTTTGGGCCTCTCAATTTTTATCCTCATCAACAAGATTCCAAATATACAACATATTTCAATCACCAAAATTTCTACTCAACCAAGGTTATGCATAACATTAAGCTATAAAATCATACAAGGCAAATCATCAATAAATCACCTAAATCCATACAACCAAGTGAACAATCCTCACATGGATTCTTCATCTTCAATACATCAATTTGTTTCTCATCACCATGAAAGGTTGATGAGAGTAGTCTCCCTCTTACCTTAGATAATGACCAACCACTTCTTGGGTGCCTTCTTGAATTAAATTCTCTTCCAAGAGGCTCTTGAAAAATGAAAACAATATGTAAAAGAGATCAACATCTAAGGCTTGGAATAGAATAACCATGGATCAAAATCATGGTCTTAAAAAGTAAAATGAAAAGAAAGATGAAGATGGAGGAATTTCACCTTAAAAGTTTTCAAACCCTAACTTGAAGAAGCACTTGAAAATGGATGAACAGGATCAAGATCAAGATCACAACACCAAAGTGTCTTAGAATGAGGTTTGGATTCAAGAAATGTGGATGGTTGGAAGTAAAGAAGAGTGGCGGGTGGTTTTTGGTGGTGTAGCCATGAGCTTGGTGGAGAAAAAATGAAAGGAAAAGTGAGAGAGAAAAGTGTGTAGCTTTTTGGGTTGATGAAGATGAATGGAAAAATGATAAAATGAGTTAAATGAAAGCTTACTCTAGAAGCCTTTGGCTCCCCCTTGGCCATGCACTTCTCCTTGGGAGGGTGTCCAAAGCTTCTCCAACAAGCTTCCTCAAAGCTTCCTTATTAAGCTTCATTCCTATTAGTCTAAAAAGTCAAATGGTGATGTCATGTGGGTGATGTCACATGGGTGATGTCATCAAGAGAACCTCTAGAAAAAGGTGACTAGATATAAATCATCTACTAGATCTTTACTAAAAGTTATTATCCAATAGACAAAAGTTACAGTTAACAAAACCAGTATTTATCGTTCAATGGATAATAGAACATACCTAAATTTTATTTACCAGATAAAATCTTAGACAAGGGAAACTTCAAAAACTGTCTCCGGTTTCAAGTTTAGTAAAATCCCTACTGCGTTTCAATGTCCAAAATTTTTTGAAAATAATATTAAGATAACCAAAATAAGTCAGATAATTCACAAAAATCACAAAAATTCACAAAAATCAAAAAATCATAGATAATCCAAAAAAAAAAGAAATTTAGGGCATTACAATAACCCTGGCCATACTAGCAAACATGCACAGAAATTCAGATCTAACACTTCATTCTCAAGTCATATGGTTGTGCACACCATCTAAGGTCACAATATATAGAAAATTAGCAAATATCAAGTTTAAAATTCAACAATCGAGCCACATATCAAACACTATAACATAAGAATCTTAGCATCACTTATCCCACAAAGGTAGCCAGATTCATATCCCTAGCTATACAGTGTTTTGAACACCCCACAATCACTCACAAATGATTTGGAAATCAACTTCCTGTTGATCAAGTTTTGAACAATAACATAGACATTCTATCACCCTTTGAATATCTAATAATTCCTTAACTCTTCATAAATGCAAGTTGATATTTCTTTCCAAGAATTATCCCAAAAAATGCCTCAATACATCCTAAAAGACTTGCATAAATGATTCCATCAAGTAGAGAATTTATTTAGCAACACATGCTAAATTGTACTGTTTGCTCTGCACTAACGCTTAAACACTTCCAGACTAGCGCTTAGGCACTCAAACAAGTTAATCACTCAAAATTCTCTGGACATTGGGCACTCAAATGCTCGTTCCACTAGCACCTAGGCGCCTAACGCCCATCAACACGCAAAATCCTTCCAGGCTTAAGGCGCTCAGACTCCCAAACCACGAGCACCTAGGCGCTCATTGCCCAGCACAGAATCTGCATAATTCTGTAGATGTGAAGCACTATTCCATTAGTGCAAAACATAAAATTTGATCACTTTCAAATGGTTTCTCGATTATCTTAAGTCCCAAACAAGTCCACAAATATGAAGGAAACCTAAAACACTAATTGATTCCATCAAAAATATATTAAAACACTAATTCATTCCTCCAAACCCTTAAAACCATCACTTAAAGCATTTTAGGTCCAAATGGAAAATTTTCAGTTTCTAATCCCAACTCTTAGCATGAACAATTCATAAATCTCATTTAAGACTTATCCAAGCAAGAAAATCACATAAAACACCACAAGAACTCAATTTGGCATATTAAACCTAAAATAACCCTAACATGAGAAAAGAGTAGAAGTGATGTTTAAAGTATCAAGAACCCATACCTTGAGAATTAAAGATGGAGTTGATGATGGAAATGATCACAAGTCCTCAAGCTTGCCTTTTCCCTTAACCTTGCTCTTCTTTTCTTCCTTTTCTCTTTTCCCTTTTTCTGCTGCTGGACCTTGTTTCAGTCGAGAGAGAAAATGAGTGAAAAACCCAAAGAGAATGGAGAGAAATATCACAAAGTGAGGGTCAAAGAAAGTGGCTTCAGCCGTGAGAGGCTTGGTCACTTAAGTTACCACACTGATACTTCTTGATATGCTAAAAACACTCAACTTTAGCTAAATCAAGATTTCTTAGTTCCAACAACTTAAAAATAAATGCTAAGATTCATTAAAAAAGTCATTTCACTAGTATCATAATTTTTCATATCTGTGACTAGTCAATCTGACATTAAAACACACAACTAGTATGCCTAAAAATACCAAATAGACTCTTATTATTCTCAAACTTTAATCACATCACAAAATACATATTTTTGACTTAGAAATAAATTATTCACATTTATTTTCATTAGCCAAGGCATTTATGCTAATATCTGGGCTATCTTAAGCTACTTTTCACCTTTCGGCTTGTAGCAAAGTGCCTAAACTAATTCTGATTGTCACAAAATTAAACAGACATGTTAAGCAAGTATTATGCTACCTTTGTGACTATTTACAAGTCTAACATGTTAGAAAGGATGTTACATTCTCCCTATTTTTTAAAATTTTATCCCCAAAATTGCTTACCTCATATAAACAACCGCGAGTAGTCTTGCTGCATGTGGGATTCCAACTCCCAAGTTGCCTCCTCAAAGCTAACACCATCCCAAAGAACCTTCACTAGAGGAATCCGCTTATCTCTAAGCTCTTTGACCCCTCTATCTACGATCTCCATCGGCCACATAGCATAAGACAAATCCTCTTTTAACTGCATAGATTCATTTCTTATGACATGTGAAGCATCTGGATTGTACTTCCTGAGCTGTGACGCATGGAAGACATCTTGAAGGTTTGACAAACTGGGTGGAAGTGTAATTTGGTAGGCTACGAGTCCAATTCTTTTTAGGATTTGGTAGGGACCAATGAAATGAGGGTTCAACTTCTGTGTTCTCAATGCTCTACCAATCTTGGTTGTCGGAGTGACTCTCAAGAATACATGATCTCCCTTACTAAACTCAAGAGGTTTTCTCATTTTATCTGCATAGCTCTTTTGCCTACTCTGAGCCATAACCAAACTATCCCGAATTATTTTGGCTTGATCTATGGTTTATTGTACTAACTCAAGACCTAGAATGGTTTTCTCTCTAACCTCATACCAACATAAAGGGGAGCTACGCTTTCGACCTTAAAGTGCTTCATACAATGCCAAACCTATGCTAGTATGAAAACTGTTATTGTAGGCAAACTCTATTAAGGGTAAGAACTTATCCCAACTCCCTTTCTACTTTAACACACATGCTCTTAGCATATCCTCAAGGGTTTGAATAGTCCTTTTCGATTGACCGTCAGTCTGTGGATGGTATGCTGTACTTAACTAAGCTTTATTTCGAAAGCATTCTGCAAGGCTCCCCAAAATCTAGATGTAAATTGAGATCTCTATCAGAAACTATACTAAGGGGTACACTATGCATCCTAACTATCTCCTGAAGGTATAATTGGGCAAACCTATCCATAAAGTAGTTAGCTCTAATAGGTATGAAATGGGCAGACTTAGTTAGTCTATCCACTACAACCTATATTGCATCAAATCCTAACTGAGTTCTGGGTAAGCCCATCACAAAATCCATTGTGATGTTATCCCATTTCCACTTAGGGATTACCAAAGATTGAAGAGGTCTAGAGGGTTTCTGATGTTCTATCTTGACCTTTTGACAAGTTAGGCACCTAGACACAAACTCAGCTATGTCCCTCTTCATACCAGACCACCAAAATAACTTCTTCAAGTCTTGATACATCTCAGTGGCCCCGGGATGGATAGTGTACTGACTACTGTGAGCTTCTTCAAGGATCCTTTCCTTGATTTCGGATTCATGAGGAATCCAAAGTTTACCTTTAAATTTAATCATCCCATCATCTGACATATCAAATTCTCCAAGATTACCTAAAAGGATCTTCTCACATAGATCACTAAGAGTCTCATCTTCCTTTTGAGCTTCCAAGATTTGAGTTCTAAAGTCACTCACTATGTCCACTCGACTCACACTGAGGCTACGTGGTAACACACTTACCAAAAGACTCATATATCTAAAACTCTCAAGAAGTTCACTCTCTAGGATCATCATACGGGGCACGTGTAGGGATTTCCTACTCACTGCATCCGCCACCACATTGCCTTTACTCGGATGATACTTTAACTCAAAGTCGTAGTCTTTCAGAAACTCCATCCATCTTTGTTGTCTCATGTTCAGCTTCTTCTGATCAAATAAGTATTTCAGACTCTTATGATCACTGAACACCTCAAATTGAACTCCATACAAGTAATGTCTCCAAACCTTTAGGGTAAACACTACTGCAACCAACTCTAGGTCATGAGTAGGGTAGTTCTCCTCATGAGAAATCAATTGCCTTGATGTATAGGAAACAACTCTCCTATGTTGCATCAAAATACAACCTAAACCCATCTTCGAAGCATCACAATATACCTCAAAGTTCTCCAAAGGATCTAGAATTTCTAACACCGATGTAGTAGTCAACCTCACTTTAAGTTCTTGGAAACTATCATGACATGCTTAAGTACATTCAAAAGAACTACCATTCCTAGTTAATCTAGTCAAAGGTAGTGCTAACTGAGAAAAATCCTTTATGAACCTTCTATAGTACCCCGCTAGGCCTATGAAGCTTCTAATTTCGGTCACAGTGGTGGGTCTCTCCTACTGCAACACTGTATCAACCATGCTTGGTCCACAAAAATCTCACCTTGAAATATTACATGTCCCAAAAATTACACTTGTGAAAGCCAGAACTTACACTTAGATAGCTTGACAAACAACTTATTCTCCTTAAGGGTCTCCAACATTATCCTCAAATATTGTTCATGCTCTTCCGTTGTCTTAGAATAGATCAAAATATCATCGATAAATACCACAACAAACTGATCTAGGTAGGGTCTAAAGATCTGGTTCATGTAATTAATAAACACTGCCGGTGCATTTGTCAACCCAAAGGACATCACGAGGTACTCATAATGTCTATACCTAGTTCTAAAAGCAGTCTTAGGGATATCCTCTTTGCTGACCCTTATCTGATGATAACCAGACCTAAGATCAATCTTTGAGAAAACCATAGCTCCTCTCAGTTGATCCATTAGATCGTCTATCCTAGGCAATAGATACTTGTTTTTAATGGTCACCTTGTTCAGCTGTTTATAATCCACACAAAGCCTCATGGTACCATTCTTTTTCTTCACTAAAACCACAGGTGCTGCCCACAGATAAACACTCGGCCTAATGAATTGCTTGTCCAATAACTCCTCGATTTGCTTTTTGAGTTCTGCTAACTCTAGTGGCGCTATTCTATATGGTGCTATAGAGATAGGTCTCGTCCCAGGCACTAGGTCTATAGAAAACTCTATTTCCTGCTCGGGTGGTAACTCCACTATGTCACTAGGGAAAACTTCAGGATATTCACTCACCACTATTATTTCACCTAGGCATTACTCAACCTCAGCACTTAGTGAAAACAAGAGAATATATCCCAGAAGTCCCTCTTCTAAATAAAGATTAACCTGATTCGCATTGAGATACACAAACTCAGATGGCACAACTTTGGTAGGTATATCTAACAAGAAAACCATAGATTTTTCTGAATAATTTAACACTACATGCTTGGTAGACAACCAATCCATACCAAGAATGACATCAATATCTACAAGAGGTAAACATATAAAGTTTACATTGAAAATCCTATCTTCTACCTTGACACAACAATCAAGACACGCTCTAAATGTTGTAACTGGCTTACTAGTAAGTATAGATATAGATAAGTCATATGAAAGTTTAGACACAAGTAAAACTAACTCATTCACACAATCATTCGAAATAAAAGAGTGGGATGCTCCCGAATCATATAACACGGTTAAAAGATGAATGTGAATAATGCATTTGCCTTCAATAAAGTCGGAAGACTGAGTCACCTCTTCACCACCTAAAATGTAAACTCTTCCTCTAGCTTGTGGTTTCTGAGTAGGTGCAATTTCCTTCTTTGATGGATAGTCCTTCGCAAAATATCTAGGTTGCCCACAAATAAAGCACACCAGACTAAGCCGATCTCTATGGTGTCTCCCACACTTGGAACACTTTGGTCCCACAAACTCCTTCTGAACCTGCTTACCCTTATCCTAAGTAAATCTAGATTTAGAATATCTTTTCTTGAACTTGTCATCACCCCTCTTTCTCTACTGATGATCCTGTGACTTAAACTCAAAAGAAAGCTTCTTAGATTGCCTCTCGATTATCTGACACTTGTTAATCAAAGTTTCAAAGTCCCAAATTTTAAATGGTTGGATGATGTTCTGAATGTCTTCCCTCAATCTTTCCTCAAACTTAACACTATTCCAAGACTCACCAGGGTTAAGTGTGATGCAAGAAGAGAATTTAGACAATTCATTGAATTTGATCACGTACTGGCCAATAGACATGTCCCCTTGTTCCAACTTAAGAAATTCCATCTTTTTGGCATTCTGAAGATTCTGTGGAAAAAACTTTCTCAAAAAAGAACTTCTAAAGATCTCCCATGTCACATGAGTCTTAGATGCCTCAAGAGCCCTCTTTGTATCCACCCACCAATCCTCTGCCTCACCCTCCAGCATATACGAAGCAAAAAGCACCTTATGCTCGTTTGAGCAAGCCATAACAGTGAAGATCTTCTCCATCTCCTTGAGCTAACCCTCAGCTCTGACTGGGTGGTACTCTCCGTTCAAGGAACAAAAATTTTATTTCCTGAATTCCAAGAGGTCTTGGAAAGTCTGATTCCTCCCAGCTACCTCTTAGTGTGGTTGCCCCTGGTGGTATGGTGGTGGTGTAGGTGGTACTGGTTACTGAGTTCCCAACCGCTCATGCACTCTAGCAGTTACTGCTGCCTGCTCTCTCATTGCATTAGCAATTATAGTTGTCTGCTCTGTTTGCTGGGGCATGGCATTGGCCATTGCCATCATGGCGGATGAAACATCAGTGCCTTCATTTCCATAGTTCTTGTTACTGCTCCCACATGGTCGCCCTCGCCCTCTTGCTGCCATAGTTTCCTATAAACACAGAACAATACATATTGAGGTAGCTAATCCTAATATCATGTAATGTGCAACAGTAGCTAAAAACAGTCAAAATAAGGCAATCATATAATTCAATTAAACATCTCACACAAAAGACAAAAGAAATGCACAACACAAGAAGGAACTCCTAAATATGCCTAAGCATAGTCAGTCCACACCCCGGCTTAACAGGATGAACTGCTCTGATAGCATAATGTAACATCCTAATACGAATTATCGTAAAAAAAATGGAATATCTCAATATAAAATGCATTAAGCATGCCACTTCTAAGATGCGAAAGAATAAAAATCCATAATAAGTTGCACAACCATTTTAAGGAGACACGAATGATAAAAAGGTCATATATATACAAGCAACACTGGCTAACAAGGCATAATGTATACATAAGCTTTTATAAACAACTAGAAATATACTAATATACAAACTAGTTCACAAAGAAACAAAACACTAATCTAAGCTTTCTGTTTCTTCTTTTTCTTGCCCTTTCCCTTTTTAGGGACTTTGTCTGGATTTACATGGAATACACAGGGGGGAGAAATCATAATATCTTAGTATAAGCATACCAAAACTAGCAGTTAATCATTTACAATTAATAAATTAACTGAACTCAAAGAAACATTCAATGTAAATGAATATATGATAAACAACAATATCAAAGAATTGCTCATATAATCCTAAGATACTATTGAACAAGAAACCAAACAATTCAATCGATTAAGTAATGACAAATGCCCATATAATTGTCAAACATGCAATGCTTTATGATATGAAGAATGATTATGCTCAAACAAAGTCCAAGTGTTATGGATATGCAATGCCAATGTAGATTTTAAAGTTAAAAACATAAGTTATTTACTTATTTCCCAGGAACCCCATTCCTTTGTATATACTGAGTAGGATAGGCATCCAAGCCTTGACACTACTTGGTGATGAGTGGTCTCGTTCCCCTCACAGAGGTAAGAGTACTAGTACCAGCCCCATACACTGGTAACCCTGACCATACTAGCAAACATACACGAAAATTTAGATCTAACACTTCATTATCTGGTTATATGATTGTGCACACCATCTAAGGTCACAATACATAGGAAATTAGCAAATACCAAGTTTGAAAATCAATATCTGAGCCACATGTCAAACACTGAAACATAAGAATCTTAGCATCACTTATCCCTCAAAGGTAGCCAGATTCATATCCGTAGCTATATAGTGTTTTGAACACCCAACAATCACTGACAAGTGATTTAGAAATCAACTTCCTGTTGATCAAGTTCTGAACACCAACATAGACATTCTATCACCCTTTGAATATCTAATAATTCCTTAACTCTTCATAAATGCAAGTTGATATTTCTTTCTAAGAATTATCCCAAAAAGTGCCTCAATACACCCTAAAAGACTTGCATAAATGATCCAATCAAGTAGAGAATTTATTTAGTAACACATGTTAAATTATACTGTTTGCTCTGCACCAGCGCTCAGACGCTTCCGGACTTACGCTTATGTGCTCAAACAAGTTCATCACTCAAAATTCTCTGGATGTTGGGCACTCAGATGCTCATTCCACTGGCACCTAAGCTCCTACCACCCATCAACACACAAAATCCTTCTGGGCTTAGGGCGCTCAGACTCCCAAACCACGAGCGCCTAGGCGCTCATTACCCAGCATAGAATCTGCATAATTCTGCAGACATGAAGTACTACTCCATTAGTGCAAAACATGAAATTTGATCACTTTTAAATGGTTTCTTGATGATTTTAAGTCTCAAACAAGTCCACAAACATGAGGGAAACCTAAAACACCAATTGATTCCATGAAAATATATTAAAACACCAAATCACTCCTCCAAACCCTTAAAACCATCATTTAGAGCATTTTAGGTCCAAATGGAGAATTTTTAGTTTCTAATCCCAGCTCTTAACATAAACAAGTCATAAATCTCATTTAAAACTTATCCAAGCAAGAAAATCACTTAAAACACCGCAAGAACTCAATTTGGCATATTAAACCTAAAATAAACCTAACATGAGAAATGAGTAGAAATGAAGTTTAAAGTATCAAGAACCCATACCTTGAGAATCAAAGATAAAGTTGATGAAGGAGATGATCACAAGTCCTCAAGCTTACCTTTTCCTGTAACCTTCCTCTTCTTTCCTTCCTTTTCTCTTTACCCTTTTTCTATTGCTGGACCTTGTTTAGGTCGAGAAAGAAAATGAGTGAAAAACCCAAAGAGAATGGAGAGAAATATCACAAAGTAAGGGTCAAAGAAAGTGGCTTCAGTCGTGAGAGGCTTGGTCACTTAAGTTACCACACTGATACTTCTCGATCTGCTAAAAACACTCAACTTTAGCTAAATCAAGATTTCTAGGTTCCAACAACTTAAAAATAAATGCTAAGATTCATTAAAAAAGTCATTTCACCAGTATGATAATTTTTCATATCTGTGACTAGTTAATCCGATATTAGAACACACTACAGTATGTCTAAAAATACTAAACAGACTCCGATTATTTTCAAACTTTAACCACATCACAGAATACATATTTGTGACTTAGAAATAAATTATTCACATCTATTTCCATTAGCTAAGGCATTTAAGCTAATATATGGGCCATTTTAAGCTATTTTTCACCTTTCGATTTGCAGCAAAGTGTGTAAACTAACTCAGATTGAGACAAAATTAAGCAGGCATATTAAGCAAGTATTAAGATACCACTCTAACTATTTATAAGTCTACCATGTTAGAGAGGATGTTACATTAAACTCACATATAAATTCTGAAATTAACATCATAAGAGTGTATGAACACTGAACATCTCATTAAAACCCATATTCAGAACCTCAAGATTATAGAGTTATATGGATGCACATGAGTTCAAAATCTATAAACATGCGTATGTCAACACTTTGACATACAATTTCTTAATTCCCAAAGAAGTTTACTAACTAAAACTATTGGGAAACAAGAAAAGAAAAAAGTTGAAATAGAACCACAAACCCCTACCTCAACTCTCTTTTGATATGCTTGGTCTTTTCCTTTCTTTTCTTCCTTATTTCTTACTTTCCTCTCTGTTGATTCTCCCTTGTTGCTTGATTCCTTCCATTTTCTCCTCTTTCTTTCTTTTTCCCCTTTTCTCTTGTTACAGCCATGTGAGAGAGTGAAAAAAATTAGAGAAAGAAAAGTCAAAGAAGAAGATAGAGATAGGGAAGGCGATGTATAAAAATGGAGAAATGAGGAAGGGAGACTTTTGTGGTAACTATAAATGTTGTATCTCTTAGAGATACTTTGATATTCTAATAATGAGTTTTCTAGACTTCATAGGTGTTATAGAAAAATCTAAGATTTCATTTCATTCCTAGACTCATCATTTACTATCTATTCATATACACTATTATCAGTTATTAAGCTCTATTACTCCTCCATAAGTTAAGTTAAACCTAAAGAGTTGAGCTAATAGGTTTACAAATATCTACCTTAACCTTTATCCTCTATTAACATTTCCATAAAATCTCGTGATTTTCTAAGCTACTTATCTAATTAATTTGGCATTTAAATACTCATCCCGTGTTATTAAAAATGCCAAACTAATTCAGTTGATTCTCCAAAATTAACCACTACTAGTTCTAACCATGTGTGAGTTAAAAATAAATATTTCTATATTTATTTCTATTACCTAAGCAATTTATGCTAAATTATGAGCTTATAAGAGCTGTTTTTCTTATTCATTGTTATGGTATTATACCTAAACTAACTCATAAGTTCACCAAAATTAACTAGTAACTCATACAAGTGTTATTGAACTCCTATAACCATGATTAGGACTAATAGGTTAGGGAGAATGTTATAATTGTCCCATCTATTTTTAAAAGTCTTGTCCTCAAAATTTGATTGCCTTATAGGAAAAGCTCTGGATAGTTTTGCATTATGTTAGACTCCAACTCTCAAGTGACTTTCTCTGAATCAATCCCATCCCATATCACATTCACCAATGGACTCTGTTTTCCTTTGAGTTATTTGACTCCTCTATTTACAATCCTTACAATTTTTATCATATAAGTTAAATCATATCTTAATTGTACTGATTCATTTTCCAAGATGTGTGAAGGATCTGTATTATATTTTCTGAGTTATGAAACACAGAAAACATTGCAAAGGTTGGACAAATTGGGTGGAATGACTATTTGATTGGTAACGAGTCTAATTCTTTTCAAGATTTGATAAGGACTAATAAATCGAGGGTTTAGCTTTTAAATTTTCAAAGCTCTACCAACCCCCTGTAGTAGGAGTGACTCTTAGAAATATATGTTCTCCTTCCTCAAATTCTGGTGGTCTCCTCATTTTATCTACATAGCTTTTTTTGTCTACTTTGAGAAGTTATCAACATATCCTTGATCATCTTTATTTGTTCTGTGGTTTGTTGTACTAACTCTGGACCTAATATGGTTCTTTCTCCTATCTCATACCAACATAGAGGTGACCTAAATTTTATACCATATAAAGCCTCATAGGGCGTCATTCTTATGCTGTGTAATAGTTATTATTGTAGACAAACTCCACTAAAGGTAGAAATTTATCTCAACTACCCTATTGCTCAAGCACACATGCCCTAAGCATATCCTCTAGGGTTTGGATAGTTCTCTCAGTTTATCCATTAGCATATCGATAGTAAGATGTGCTAAAGTTCAACTTAGTACCAAAGGCCTTTTGTAAAGCTTCCTAAAATCTAGATGTGAATCTAGGGTCTCTATCAGATACTATGCTTATGGGGATTCCATGTAATTTAACAATATCTTATAAATACAACTGAGCTAATTTATCCAGACAATAATTAGCTCTTATTAGAAAGAAATACACATATTTTGTTAATCTATCCACTATAACCCGTATTGCATCATAGCCTAGCTGAGTTCTAGGTAAACCCATCACGAAATCCATTAAAATACTTTCCCATTTTCATTCATGGATCTCTAATGGTTGTAAAAGTCTAGAAGGTTTTTGGTGCTCTATCTTAACTTTTTGACAAACTAAACACTTAGTCACATAGTGAGCTATGTCTACTTTCATTTTAGACCACCAAAACAATTTCTTAAGATCTTGATACATCTTTGTTGTACCATGATAGATGGTGTATTTACTCTTATAGGCCTCTTCCAAAATCCTCTCTTTGATTTCAGTTTCTTTTGGAATGCAAAGCCTATTTCTAAACATAATGATTCCATCATCCACTTTACTAAAATCTTTTTGTTTTCCCAACAAGATTTGCCCAATTATTTCTTTTAAAGCCTTATCTTTTTCTTGAGCTTCTCTAATTTGAGTCTTCAAGTCACTAATTATGTCTATTGTGCTCATACAGAGACTAACATAGTCACTACTAGACTCAAGTTCCTAAAACTTTCCAAAAGCCCTATCTCTTGGATCATCATTCGGGACATATGTAGGAATTTTCTACTAAATGCATCAGTCACCACATTGGCTTTACTTGAATGATATTTCAATTCAAAATCATAATCCTTCAAAAATTCCATCCACATTCTTTGTCTTATGTTCAATTCTTTTTAGTCAAACAAATACTTTAAGCTCTTGTGGTCACTAAACACTTCAAATTTAACTCCATACAAATAATGTCTCCAGATTTTCAAGGCAAACACAATAACTACCAATTCCAAATCATGGGTAGGATAGTTCTCTTCATGAGGCCTCAACTACCTAGAAGCATAGGCAATTGCCCCTCTATTCTGCATTAGAACACATCCTAATCCTTTCTATGGTCAGTCTTTGTTTTAACTCTTGGAAACTATCTTCACATTCTTGTGTCCAATCAAAAGAGCTACCTTTCCTAGTTAGTCTAGTCAAGGGTAGAGCTATTTGAGAAAATCCTTTTATAAACCTTCTATAATACCTAGTTAGTCCTATGAAACTTCTAATCTCTGTCACAGTGGTAGGCCTTTCCCATTGCACTACTGCTTCTACCTTGCTATGATCCACTGATACCCCTCCTCGGGATATCTTATCACCCAAAAACTGTACTTCCTTCATCCAGAATTCACATTTTGCTAATTTGACAAACAACTATTTCTCCTTGAGGATTTCTAAAACTATTCTAATGTGTTGTTCATGATCTTCTATTGTCTTTGAATAGATAAGGATATAATATATAAAAACAACCACAAATTTATCTAGGTATGGTCTAAAGATTCTATTCATATAATCCATGAACACTATGGGTGCATTGGTTAAACCAAAAGACATTACAATGTATTCATAATGTCCATACCTAGTCCTGAAAGTGATTTTAGGGATATCCTCTTCCCTAACTTTGATTTGATGGTATCTTGACCTTAGATCAATTATTGAGAAAATCAAGGCTCTTCTCAATTGATCCATCAGATCATCTATTATGGGTAATTGGTACTTATTCTTGATGGTTATTTTATTTAACTATCGATAATCTACACACAACCTTATGCTACCATCTTTCTTTTTCACTAGGAGCACTAGTGCTCCCCAAGTTGATACACTAAGTCTAATGAATTGCTTATCTAACAATTCCTCTATTTGCTTCTTGAGTTCTGCCAACTCTAAGGGTGACTTCTTATAAGGTACTATAGATATAGGTTCGGTTCCTAGTACTAAATCTATAGTGAACTCCGTTTCCTTCTTAGGTGGTAATTCAGTTATTTCACTAGGAAATACTTATGGGTACTCCCTCACCAGAGGTATACCCTCTAAGTTCTACTCAACTTCAGAATTTAAGGAGAAAATGAGAATAAATCCCTGAGCCCCTTCTACTAAAAAATTGATAAGTTAATTAGCATTAAAAAACACAGACGCAAAAGAAACAACCATGGAAAGGATGTCAGACATAAACATCAAAGTCTTATCTGAATAGTTCAAAACAATATGGTTTGCAGACAACCAATCCATACCTAGGATGATATCAATGTCAACCAGAGGCAAACAGATAAGATTCACAAAGAAAATCCTTTCTTCTACTTATACAAAACAATCCAAACAAACACGAGAAGTTGTTACTGGTTTTCCTATTAGTGTAGACATAGACAAAACATAGGGAAGATCAAACACAGGTAAATCTAGCATTTTCACATAATCATAGGAAATAAAGGAGTGAGATGCTCCTGAATCATACAATACAGTTAAGAGATTATCTTTAACTATACATTTGCTTGTATGAGATCGGGAGATTGAGTCCTTACCACTCAGAGTGAAAACTCTTCCTTTGGTTTGAGACCTAGGGTTAGGTGTCACTCCCTATCTCTGAGGGCAATTTCTAGCATAATACCTTGGTTTGCCACATGTATAACACACTGACTAGTCCACCATACAAGGCTTGTTACTGTGTTGCCTTCCACATTTAGTATATTTTGCTTCCAAAGGTTCTATCTAAATCTGCTTTCCCTTATCTTGTGGATACTTAGGCCGAGAGGCACCCCTCTTGAACCTATCATCTATCCTCTTCCTCTTTTGGAAGTTTTATGGCCTTTGGTCTTATGGAGGCTTGACATCATTTCCTATGGCCCTTTTTATGTCTTCTCTCAATGATGAATTACTACATATAATTACTAAAATTAAAAGTTTAAAAATCAGACATGAGCATTAGCCTGGGCCTAGTCAGAAGTTGACGTTTTTCCCCTACTCTTACCTCTAGTTCTATCATCAGTATCAGGATTAAGAGTTACACAAAATAAGTTGATGGAAGGTGAGACATTTCTCTTTTGTTTCCCTTTATTGAAGTTATTGTGATTCCTTTTATTGCTTGTTAAATCCTAAGGGCGAGAAATTTAGTTTACAGTTAGACATTCATGTTATTTGCAGGAGAACTTGTATTGCTTGGTGTGTCATATTGGTTAGTCTGTTTGCTCTCCAACATAGTGGTACCCACAAAGTAGCATTTATGTTTGCTCCAATCCTAATTTTCTGGCTTGTATCCATATTTTCTATTAGATTGTATAATATAATACATTGGAATCCCAAAATAGTTCATGCATTATCCCCTCACTATATCTTGAAGTTCTTTAGCAAGATTAGTAAAAATGGTTGGATTTCTCTTGGAGGGATTCTCCTTTGTCTCACCGGTATGTAAACTAATCTTGACCTGGACCTACATGTATAGTTATTTCTCATGCATCATAAATTGTTGGGCTAATGAGTAGGATGCTTGGTTTATCTAAATTGTTGAATCTTGATTTACTAGAAGCTATGAGATTTTAAAATTTAGCCTAAGTTTACTTTTAGACTAACTATTGAGCATTTTCTATCTCACTAGGGACTGAAGCTATGTTTACTAATCTTGGTCATTTTACTGCTTTGTCAATAAGGGTGAGCATATAACTTAAAAGCATTTTATACATAGAATTTATCGAAGTTATAATTAATTGCTCGAAATGATAAATGAATTGAGTGATTTCTATTCCTTTAATCTAATTTGAATGATACGAAGTGTCTATGTTGTTATATCTCCGAGGCATTGGTAATTATCATGTAATGGATGGATGGTGGATAAGTGGGGAATTTTTTTATGTTTATAACATAATACTGAGATATTTTGTTACCAATGGAAGATTTTGTCACACTAGGGTTTTGAACATGTTCTGGATCGTGATCTAGGATCTTGTCTAAGTGGATCAACCCGGCATATGTATAATCGAACTCTGCCCTGGACGACGCAGCTAAGACCTTGAAGGCAGTCCGGACCCTAGAGCTATGCATATCGGGCGACATTGTGTCATAATATCAAGATTGTGTGATCTATGCAGAAGATAAATCCCCAAATATCTATAACTGCTAGTCATCAACTTATGATATTATAAAACTCACAACTTTCTTAGATGGCTAAGTAGCTTCTATATCAGAGTTCTTATTTTATAGGGATTCACCTATCAATAGTGGGAATGTAATCTTTCCAGGATAGTAATCCTAAATACCTGCGTTCAACATAGATTGTATGAGGATTCTATACACGCTCTATAAATACAAGGCTAAGTAACCTTAATAAGGTATCAGTAAAATTGCTCACCATATACTGCTTTATTTGAGCACAACTTGACTTAAGCGTTAGAGTCCCTTTGCAGGTACCCACCCCTTGTTTCAATACGCTCGGCCGCTGCTGCTCAGGAGGAAATCTTTGTCACGTGCCTATTTCAGGTACCCCTCTAAACTTACTTCAGAACATCGGCGCCGTCTGTGGGAAACTCTAAACTTCTAATCCCACACAATCATAGTGAACACACGTTAAAACTCAAAGAGGGGAGTTGTGCAACCCTCTGCAAATCAAAGGTAGGGATGTACAGCGTAAAATCCTCCCCTTCCAGTGCCACTACTCACAGCTGAAGCCTTGGCCATGGGGAACCAAGCCTTTTTCCCACAACCCCAGCGTGACGGCCATGAGACCTCACTATCCGATGAGAGTCTACACCTGTCACGAAGGCAGTCCATTTTGGATAGGCTCGGCCACCCTGGAGAGAGAGCTGATAATGTCGTTCAAGGGCCTCGAGCTCTAATGCAAACACACCTTGGCCCCCGGGAACAACGTTCCTATAAATCGTGCTTCTATCTAGAACACTGCTCTCTCCAAGATGACTTCAAATCACCTCCAGGAGCTAGTGGCCTAACAGATGTTGCAGATCAAAGAGCAATGCTGCCAGTTGGATGACCAACGTCGTCGAATGAATGAGCTTGAAAGATCTATGCACGTAGAGCCTAACAATAGAAGGCAAAATATGTCTCAAAACTAGAGAGCTCCGTCACTTGAAGAAGTTAGTCGTGCCCTCGAAAATAATATTATATTGCCCAGAGGCCCTCAACAACCTTTCTCAGATGAACTAATGGCGTACAGGATCCCTAGAGGCTTCAAGCCCCCATCCAATCTTAAATAATATGATGGTACGATGGACCCCCAAGAGCATCTTAACACCTACATTCACTCTATGTAGTTCTACGGGTGATCCCCAAAATTGCTATACAGTGTTTTCCCCCTCTTCCTAAAGAAAAGGCGCTCTTCGTTAGTTCTCCACCTTATAACCGAGGTCTGTCGTTAGATGGGATGATCTCATGCAGCACTTTCTATCGCACTAAACCACTACTAAGAGCAGCCCAATTCAGTTGACTCCTTTTCCAGGATTTACCAAGGAAGCAATGAGTCCCTTCGTGAATATATTAAGAGGCTCAACAACGCCCTTGCTAATGTAGCTAGTCCCGATGACCGAATTACCCTTCATTATGCCCGGAGTGATCTCTGAACTAATTCTGACTTTTTTCACTCCTTGGTGAAGAATAAGGCGGAGACTATGAATGAGTTCCATGCTTTCTCCATGAAATATATTGAATTGAAGGAAACTATCAAGGATAAAGAGACTTTGGAAAAAGGTGAGCCAACTCACCAAAAAAATAATCGAAGCTCTAACCAATCTCGCAATTCCTCCAAAGGCGATGCTTATCGGCCTAAATATTCTTACTACACTCCTCTGAATGCCCCATAAGAAATAATTCTCAAAGAAGTGCTTCAGATCGAGTTCCGAAATATTAAAAGGCCACCACCTCTGAAAAAGGTGAAGGACCACTCCAAGCACTGTAAGGGGCATAAAAGTTATGGCCACGAAACAGAAGAATGTTACTAGCTCTAAGATGTCATTGAGTCCTTAATGAAGGAAGGACGACTTCAGAAGTATATTGCCAGGATCTGAAACAATGACAACCCCAGAAGATGGAAGGAGTGAAGACATAGTCGTAGCCCCCAACGAAGTCTGATCCCACGACAAAGGAGGAGGACGTGTAGCCTAGTCAAAAAATCCCAGACTCCACCCAGCCATGATGCTGAAAACCAGCAATATCGAAACTAGGATACTCAGGACGGGGCCAACAAAACAGATTGGTTAGTCAGTACTACCTCTAGAGGATTTGCAGGAGGAGGTTTATCTAATAATTCCTGGAAGAAAGCACTACGGAGTGTGGTATTGAGCGTTTTTGGCTCTACACGTAGGCCTCGTGTTGATGATAGGGAAGAGCCACCAATCTCTTTCACCGTTAAGGACTACAATGATATTGTACGGGATCATGATGATCTACTCATCATCTCTGGAATAATATCTAACGTTGAAGTCTAGCATATTTTCGTAGACCAGGGTAGCTCAGCAGATATAATGTTTATAGACGCTTTCAAACAGTTAGAGTTCCCCATGTCCACCTTAACCCCCTATAAGGGCTAGCTTAACGGGTTTTCTGGAGAGAAAATCACTCCGGTAGGTTATTTTGAAATATTCCTGACCCTCGGGGACAACAAGGCCTACAGGATAGTCAAAGTTAGATTTTTTGTCATGGACTACTCGTCAGCTTACAACATTATTCTGGGGCAACCTACCCTCAATGGTATCACCACTGTAGTGTCCACCGCTCACCTGGCCATGAAATTCCTTAACAAAAATAATAAGGTAGTCACAGTTAAGGGCGATCAAATCGCAGCATGTAAGTGTTATAATGAGAGTCTCAAAATTCGTAGGACCCCCGAGAGAGCAAGAGCACGTACACTAAGCCTGGTTGTGGATCAAGTTAACATTCTTATGACCGAGCTGGATGCTAGAGAAGAAATTCAGGGTACTAGACCCCAGCCATAAGGAGAACTACTTCCACTTCAACTAGGTGACAAGCCTGATCAAGTCACCAAAATAGGCGCAAATCTGGAAAAGTAGGAGAAATGCCAGCTGATAGAGCTCCTTTAATGAAATAAGGATCTATTTGTATGGACGTCCTCTAACATGCCTAAGCTTGACCCCACTTTCATCTTCCATCATTTATCTATTAAACAGGATACGGAGTCGATCTCCCAGAAGAAGAGGAAAGTTGGCCCTAAAAGACAGCAAATCATTGAGGAGCAAGTCAAAGAACTACTTAATGCTAGATTTATCAGGGAGATCTCTTATACCACATGGCTCTTCAATGTGGTCTTAGTGAAAAATTCAAACAAAAAGTGGAGAATGTGTGTGGACTACACGGACCTGAAAAAAGCGTGCCCTAAAGATCCATACCCCCCCCAACATTGACAAGTTAGTTAATAGATCATCAAGCTTCTGACTACTATCCTTTATGAACGCCTACTCTGGGTATAATCAGATTCCGATGTACCCCAGAGATGAAGATAAAATCACTTTCATTACCGAAAAGGCAAGCTACTAATACAAGGTCATGCCCTTTGGCTTAAAGAATGCAGGAGCCACTTATCAGCGGATGATGAATAGAGTCTTTGAGGGTCAAGTAGGGAGAATGCTTGAAGAATACATTGACGATATGATCGTTAAGACCCTGGAGTGTGGATCCCACATAGCTGACCTCGAAGAGGTATTTGCGAAAGTTAGAAAGCACAACATGAGACTCAACCCTGAAAAATACGCATTCGGGTCCGAGCCGAGAAGTTCTTGGGCTTCATATTGACTCATCGCAGGATTAAGACAAATCCAGATAAATGCTAAGCGGTGCTAAATATATACAGCCCCTAGAATGTTAAAGAGGTTCAACAACTTACAGGGCAGATTGCAACTCTCACACGTTTCCTCGCTAAAGCCGCCCACAAATCCCTCCCCATCTTCAAACTGTTAAAAAAGGGGACAGGTTTTGAGTGTACCCAAGAGTGTGAGGATGCCTTCATGTCTCTCATGAATTTGTTATCATCTCCCCCTATCTTGACCAGGCCAGAACCTGGAGAAACTTTGTATGTATACCTTTCTGTTCATGAAAAAGCCATCAGTTCAATACTTATCCGAGAAACGGCAGAAGGTCAGAAGCTAGTCTATTTTATAAGCAAGGTACTACAATGCCCCAAGCTCTGTTATTAGAACATTGAGAAGGTCGCACTTGCCCTAGTCATCACAAGCAGGATACTAAGGCAATACTTCCAGTGTCATCCAATTGTAATAAGGACGGATTAAACAATCCAGCAAATATTACATAAATCGGACCTAGAAGGAAGCATGATCACTTGGTCCATTGAGCTCTTTAAGTTTGTAATCTCATACGAGCCCAAACTAGTAATAAAGGCACAAACACTTTTAGACTTCTTTACCGAACTTACATCAGACCCCAGTGACCACGAGAAAGTGTCATGGACTGTGTTCATTGACGAATCCTCTAACCTTAAGGGATGTGGCACTGGGGTAATCCTCGAAAATTTAGAAGGCGGGACAATTGAGAGCTCCTTAAAGTTTAAGTTCCCTACTTCAAACAACTAGGCAGAATACAAAGCGTGCATTGCTGGATTGATAATGGCTAAGGAACTGGGTGCAACAAGGATCGCACTTTGCAGTGACTCCCAGTTTGTGACATCTAAGATCCAAGGTGACTACCAGGCTAAAGAATCCCTCTCGTGGAGATATCTAGCAAAAGTACAAGGACTCCTTAATAGCTTTTGAACTGTGAAGGTGGAGCACATTCCCTAGGAACAAAACTCAAGGGCCAACCTCCTGTCTAAGTTGGCTAGCATGAAGAGCCTAGGGAATAACTGTTCGGTGGTCCAAGAGACCTTATCCCAGCCCTCAATCATGCTTTCAACCATTTTTCAGATTAAAGATCCAAAATCCACATGGATCACCCCTATTGTGGAGTATTTATAGTCCGACATCTAACACAAAGACCTAAAGGAAGCTTCTAAGCTAATAAAAACTACTGTTGGTACACCATCTACAATGGACAGTTATACTGGTAGGGATTCTCTTCACTTCTTCTCAAATGCCTGACACCTAAGGAAGCAGAGTATGTACTAGCAGAGAACCACGAGGGGAGCTATGGATATCATTTGGGAGGCAAAGCCTTAGCATTGAAAGCTCTCAGGGTTAGTTATTATTGGATCATTGTAGAGGCCGAGGCAATAGCACACGTCCAAATTCATGACAAGTGCCAGCGCCACTCAGACCACTACTATGCTCCACCGGAGGAACTCTCCACAACATCTGTACCCCTGGACATCCTATAGGTGGGGTATGGATATCTTAGGTCCATTCCCTTAAGCACCCAAATAACTGAAGTTTTTAGTGGTAGCAATGGACTACTTTACTAAATGGATCGAGGCCAAACCTCTGGTCACCATTACCTTAGCAAAATCCAAAATTTCACATGGCGGTACATCATTACAAGGTTTGGAATCCCGAAGTCCATTATGACAGATAATGGGATGCAGTTCAAAGAAAAGAGGTTTGAAGAATTACTCGTTGGTTTAAAAATCAAGCATCATTGCATCGCTGTAGAAAACCCCTGGATGAATGGACAAGCTGAAGCTGCCAACTGGGTTATTGTTCGTGGACTTAAAAGGAGGTTGGATGAAGCCAAGGGAAACTAGGCCAAATAACTCGACCACGCCTTTTGAGCTTACCGGACTACTCCCTACTCCACAACAGGTGAGACTCCATTTAAACTCACTTACGGATATGAGGCGATGATTCCAGTAGAGATTAGAGAACCCAACTGGCGCCTCTAACATTTCTCAACAGACAATAACCTCGGACTGATCAGGGAAGACCTAGACCTCTTAGAAAAAAGAAGGTGCATCACTCAAATGCGCAATGCCGCTATCAAATAGAGGACGATGGCACGCTATAACCTAAAGGTTGTTCCTAGGAGATTCCAGCCAAGCAACCTTGTACTCCAGAGGGCTGACATCAGAGGTAAGAACGCCTCCCAAGGGAAGTTAGCCCCTAACTGGGAAGGCCCCTATCATATTATGATCAGCACCGACAAAGGAGCTTACACCTCGGAGACACTAACAGGCAAGCTGGTGAAGAACTTCTGGAATGCAAACAAGCTTAGAAAGTACTATAGCTAGTTCATGTCTAACCTGCCCCAATTACTACGGGAACACTTTGTAAGGACCTTAGTCCTTTTTTGAATCATTAAAACAAAGTGATATTTTACTTTATGCCAACATGGACAATTTATCATGGTACTATAATTAGCATTGACTAAAGCAATGGTTTTGATGATAACAAATAAGAAAGGAATGAAAGTGCAAAGATCAAGTCCCAAGACTATTCAAGTTTAGCTTATAGGACTTAGATCTTGTGTAAAGGTAAATAAAAATCACACTGAGCTCAAATATGCTTTCAAATCTTTACAAATGGTTTTCACATGCTAAAATGCCCAACAAACATGTTTTGAAAAGTTAGTCTTGGTGGTAGTTCAAACCTTTGAAAAATAGCCAAGTTTGTGTTTTGTAAAACTGACATTTGGTTACTCTTTTGATCATAACTTTCAAAATACTTTGAGTTTTATTCTGAAACTTATTTCATATGAAAATAAACTCAAATTTCTTTCCAATGAGTGGTCACTTATTTTAAACGGATAAGTAATAAAGAAGTTATGACCATTTAAAGTCAATTTTTAAAATCAGGGTGCCATAACCTGTTATTCACTAAGTCAGGAGCAAATTCTTATGTTTTTCAATAGGCTCCTAACCGATTAGGAAATTTCCCTAATCATTTATATGATAAGTCAAAGGCATTGCCTCTTTGTTTCTAAAAGGCTTAACCGATTAGGCCAATTGCCTAACCGATTATTGAGAATCACATGAGCCAAAATTGTAAGCTCCTAACCGATTAGGAAGTCCTCCTAACTAGTTATTCTAATTCTCAGAAGCCAAAACTAAAAGCCCATAACCGATTAGGAGCTTATCCTAACCGATTAGGAAATGGTTATTTACGAACCAGAATAGATTTCCAATGGCTCTATTTTGGCATTTAATGCCTCCTAACCACCACCAACGACTTTAAAATGCTTTGGACTATAAATGAAATTGTTTGGGCATTTATGAAAGGTTGGAGAACAATCTGAAAAATGACTCTAGAGCATTAAATTCATGTTTCATCATCTCTTTCTCCAAATCTCTATTTTTGAGCTAAGTGTATGATTCTTTGATACCATAAGCTTCAATTTGTATTATCTATTCTTTGAAATAGTTTCTATTTATAGAAACTTTGTTTGATTCTCTGTGAAGAGGATGAGGTATCCCTTAGGGAGTGAGGTATTTCTTAAAGATTGTAAAGGGTGAGGTATCCCTTAGAGAGTGATGTATCTCTTAAAAGTTGTAAAGGAGGAGGTATCCCTTGATTGTAAAGAGGGTGAGATATCCCTTGAAGGTTGTAAAGGGTGAGATATCCTTGTTTGAGGCTCAAGCACAAAGGGTAAGGCATCCCAAGGTGTGGTTAGTACTCTGTGTTGTAAAGGTTGTCAAGCACCCATTGAAGCTTGAAGATAGTGGAAAATCTTGGGTGGTTTACTTAAGGACTGGACGTAGGTAATAAGTGGTTGGTGACTGAATCAAGATAAATATTGTGTTTGCTTCTCTCCACTCTATCTCCTTTACATTTGTGCTTTAATTATATATGCTTGAGTTGAATTTGATATATAACTTACTTGCTTAATTTATCCCATAACTCAAGTTAAATTTGAGTAATCTATAATAGTTGTACATTTGTTAGACTTATTCCACTACATGTGTTGATTGAAAATATCAAAATGCACAATTTGTCAAAGTTGCCTTAAAACTTGTATTCACCTAATTCACTCTCTTCTTGGGTAATGGTTGTCATGGCTAACAAGTGGTATCAGAGCTTCGTGCTCTGTTGAAAGATTAACCACTTGGAGTTAAAGATCCTTATTTGTTTGGCAACCATTGAAAGCTTTTCAAAATGGAGGGTTTTGAAATTGATAAATCACCATTCTTTGATGGTGTGAATTTTGTTTATTGGAAAGTTAGAATGAAATTTTATATACAATCTATTGATATTGATTTGTGGGATATTATGCTTGATGGATTTACTAGCAAATCAAAATAAACTTTGAATGCCTATGACAAGAAATGTTTCTCATTTAACATTAGAGTAATGCAAATCTTGAAAAGTGGTTTGAATGATGAAACTTATTCTAAAATTCAGAGTTGCTCTAATGCTAAAGATATATGGGATGTTCTTGATGCTATCTATCTTGGTAACAATGATTTTTTTGCATAAAATTGTATATAGAGAGCAAGAATAGCAAAACCTATTGAAGGAAACTTGTCATGAAAAATACCCTCAAGAAGATGTTCAAAGTAAGAAAATAAGTTCAATGCATCTTGGTGATGATGGTGCTCAATTTGAAGAAGAGGCAAAGCAAAACAAAATTGATGAGGAAGAAGGTGATTCCCTTAAAGAGCTAAGAATGCTAGAAATTGATACTACTTTATATATAGCTAAAAAGGATTTTGAGGTAAATAACTCTAAATTAGATTATAGTCCATTTTGTAACATCCCGAAAATTACTAGTTTTATGATAGATATTCACTTTACAATATTTATGATTTTTGGAAATTTTTTTGAAATTTTATGAATTATTTGATTATTTTAATATTTTTCTCAATTTGCGTGCACACTGAGTGAGGCTGGGAAAATGAAATATTTTTCCCGAAGCCGGGAAAACTTTGAACTATAGAAACGTTGACAGGGGATCTTACTAAACCCGACGTTGGACACAGTTTACAAGATTTTTGTTTTTCAAGATTTTATCTGATAAATAAAATCACAATATATTTTATTATCTATGGGACAATAAAATATTATTTCTGCTGACTGTAACATTTGTCTACTGAATAATAGCTCTAGTAGATTATTTCTATCTGATCACTTTTATGATAGCATCTAAGTGACATCATCACCTTTCACTTCATCGAGAAGCATGCGAAGCTTCTCAAGGAAGCTTCAAGGAAGCTTTCTACCCAACACCACACACTCTCTCTCTTTCTCTCCTCTCTTTTGGGCTCCACGATTGGAGGGAAAAGATGACCAAAGTCATCATCTTTTCCTATTTTCTCATTTCCCATTTCAAACCCATTTCACCTTTCTCTCTATCACTTTCACGTTCTCTCATCCCTCTCTCACGCACACTCTCCTCTCTTCCTTTCTTCTTCCACACGGCCAAGCCACCATGGGAGGCCACCCAAGCTCATTTACTCAAGTCAATCTAGTGTCTTGATCCCTCTCATCACTTTGAAGCCTTCCTCTTTGAAGATCTTCCTTTGATTTCCTCCATCTCCATCATTTTCTTCAAGCTCTAAAGCTTGAAGCTTTGAGGTAAAGTCCATGGCTTTCATCTTTTCTCTTCTCATTTTCATGGTCCTTGGCCACCATTATGACCAAGGACTCCCTCTTCAAGCTTTGATTTTGGATTTCTTGGGTTTCACCATCTTAGGATTTTCTTGGAGGTCTTGAACAAAAATTGCAAGAAAAGCACCAAGAAGGTTCCTTTTCTTGTCTTCTCTTGAGGTAAAAGGGAGATAATCCTCTTCATCCAATCTTGGTGGTGAGGGAAATGTCTTTGGTGAAAATTGTGAGGAATCCATTGTTGGTTTCTCATTTTGTTTGTGATTTTTTATAATGGTTTGATTTGGATGTGTTGTATGATTTTCTATGCTTGTCATCATGAATCTTGATGGATTTGTATGTGTCTAAATGCTTAAATATATATATAGAATGGTACCCATTTGTTTTGGAAGCTTGGAGGAGCTCATTTTCATGGATTCTGGTGTAGATTCACGGGGGCCATGTTCTATACTTGAAACACAGCCCAACACAGCACAGAATGTCACACGGCCTAAGCCGTGCAATATTGCACGGCCGTGTGATCGAGCAACGCAAAAAGGGATGTTCTTCCAGAGGTGTACACGGCCTAAGCCATGTAATTTGGCACGGTCGTGTACTTTGGGTAATGACGAATGGTTGGGTTTTGTAGTCCCGTGGAGGTTCATAGCCTCATTGGGCACTCATTATGAGACTTTTTAACAAGCTAGAATTTAGTTAATTAAATGAATATACACTTAATTAGGAACTCATAATGTGGAAAAGATAAAGATCACAACCTTATCATAAAACTTAGAGTGAGGTTTAGATAAAGAAAGACCATGAGTGTGAGAAGGGTTATGAGGAAATTAAAGTGAATATTCTAAGAAAGTTTAACGCAAAAACATAATGGAATTGAGGCATAACTTCTGTAGCAACTTTGAATAGTAAGTGTTCATCTTTGAGGTTTTAATATTGACTTGATGTGGGTCTGCAATGGGGATCAAAGATTTTTGAATGAATGATTGGGCTCTGTATGGCATGTGAATTTGGATAATTTGTGCTATCATTGTGAATCTATATATGTATGCATTGAATCCATATGCATTGAGGCATGATTGATATAGCCTGACATGATGAGCATGACTGAAGCATGCATTGATATTGTGATTATGGATCTGAAGTACCGGACCAAGAAACATCAGGTAAACGATTTAGTCAGATGTGGGTTGCTTTTATAACCAGAAACATCAGGTAAACGATTTAGTCAGAAAGGACTAGTTATTAGAGAAAACCTAAATATCGGTGGTACTATGTAGTCATATGGACGACTATATAATATCATTGATGCAAATGGTATTGAAACAATTGTATGGACGATTGCTTTGATGCCATTGGGAATGGTACAACGGAGGGTTGAATCCCATTGATATGCAATTGTGCATTATACATTTATGGCATTTTATGCCTAGGAGTGAACAAGAACTTACAGGATAGTAGGGTCTTGAATAGACCTAGAGGGACATCAGGGCGCGGTGTTTCACTTATGATCATGTTATCACCTTATATATACCCCAGGTCATGAACACTGTTGCAACGCACTGGCAGCCCGATAAGGCACTATTACTTTTCATGACCTAGCGTAGACTGTCTATTGAGGGGGGACAGATCTTCTAGGGTGTTTATCTCTGAAAACTTTGAGTCTAGCTCTATGGAGTAGGAAATGAGTACATTGTACATGAGGATGGTCAACATACACATTGTGTATATGCATGGTCAATTCACATAATTGTCATGGCATGATCAACATACATATTGTGGTGACATAATTTATTATTTATATATCTATGGTGGATGTCTATTGTTATAATGCTATTAATATTTATATTATCGTGGGATATGCTTTTCTGATGATATATATATGTGAAATTGATAACTTGAATATATGTGTAATACCTGTATGTATGAAATGACTTCGTTATTCATATTATTTTTCTTTCGCTGGCCTGTTGGTGATGAATGTAGGATATCTCACCTCTTGCTTGTACTATTCTTGTTCTATGTGATTTTTGGGAAAAGACTGTAAAGGGGACGAAGCTGAATTTCCTAGATCATACTTAGTATAATCTTCTGCGTTTGACGAGGGCAACAAGGAGGGGTTCTATTGACTTTTCATCAGGATTGTGTTCACCGAGGGTGCCAATGCTTGGCAAGTCGGCTGGGCCGGTGAGCGTAAATGGTACTATTGGGGATCTGATCTTGATCGTGAAGAGGACTGCGATTGAAGACCCTATCCTGATTCTCACTACATCAGTGCATCCGGAGTTGCCTTACTCATTCTAGAACTATGGAGTGATTTGATTCATACCCTTAAAGAAGACGAGGAGTCCATGGCATCAGCTGTGAGGGTGCCTGCCCGTGAGACCTCACACTGTTCTGTCCTTGTGCCTTCACATGAACCGGGGAAGGATCCTGAAGTGGATCCGATGGAGTGCCCAACTCCTTCATCGTGGCTTTGTTGTGGGTAGGTTATATTTTCTTTTGCCTTACCTGTATAAGGGCTATTTTGAGTATATGTATATTTTAAGGTAATTAACCAGTTTTATATGTTGTAACTTGGGTATATCTTGTCGAACTATGTTTATTTTTAAAATGACAGAATGTGTAACTATTCATTCGTGGCTCATACTTCCCTATATACAAAATGTTTAAATTTGAAAAACTTGTTATTTGAGTTGTAGCATGCCAAAATTTAGTGATCGTGGTATAATGACGATTGTGCTGTAGTTATTAAATCGAGGGGTGTTACACTTTCTATTATGAGGTACAATGTGCATATGATGAATTGTATGATGGATTGTTGAATTTAGAAAAAAAAACTTATCTTGTTTGGAAAACATTACCTCCATTGAAAATAAAATTGAAATCTTGAAAAATGAATATGCTTTTGTTGATGAAAAAATGTCTTTTAAATGTGAAACCTCAACTTCTTGTAAAAAGTGCATTGATTTAGAAAATCAAGTTGAGGACTTATCTTCTGAATTTGTCAAACCTAATGATTCTAATAGCATATATTCCATGTTTGTTAATAATAATGAAATTAATGTTACTCCACATGGAATTTGAAGTAAGGCTTGTGGCAAAAATATATAGAATGTAATAACAACCAAAGGCTCAAGTTTTTCAAAAATGATCTTCAAAGGACTAAGCCATCATTGAATTCAAGTGTTTACAATTTTTATGGTCATCTAGGATATATTTCTCATTTATGCAATTATAGATGAAATTCTTATATGAGAAATAATATGGTATGGGTTCCTAAAAGTCTTAAGGGTTCTGGTACTAACATTCAAGGACCCAAGATGAAGTGGGTACCAAAATGTCCTCCTAGTGTTTCAATTATGCAGAAAATTTCACAAAAATGATGGACAAATTGGTCAAGTGAAGAAAGAATCATCAAGGGGAATATTTCCAAGGCCCAATGGTAGAAGTTTGGGTTAAAGAAGGAATATGGCTTTACCAAAGCTTCTTAAGTACAAAATGTAGAACTTGCAAAATTCAAAACACCAAAAAAGAAGCAATGGGTAAGGAAAAGAGTTTCCTTAATCACCAAGGCCAAGGTATCAAAAGTTTTTACCTCTTATGAACATTCACTTAAAAAGACAATGAATATGAGGTATATTCCTTGTAGGCCTTAGGTGAAGGATAGAATCATGTATACTTGGTAAAAGTTAAATATTATATATAACACATAATTGTGTTCATTCTTGTTACATCATTTGCTCACTCTTGCATATCTATTGATCATAGGGTATTCATGACTATGTATACTTTCTATGCTTTAAATTTTCTATATATCATGAAAGTAAGCATGCTATTGACTATGTGTTTAATGGTAATTGATTATTTAACTTGTTTTACTTAATTTACATACTATGAAAAAATTGATATTTATGAGAGCATAGTGGATTAATAATTAATGACTAACCCTTATGGATCCAAAATTGGTGGATACCAAAGAAAATACTTTGAATTATATTGTAGGGTGACTATTAGCTCAAGCATGTATTGAAGTGAAAAACAACTATGCTACTTGAGGTTGGAAAAACTTAAAATGGTCCAAGTTCTCCAAGAGTCATAAAGACTTGAAGCTTGGAAGTTAGAGTCACCTACAAAAACTCAAAGAGTACACTGTTGGTGACATCAATCTTTTATCCTTATTTATACTTTAAATTGAATATCATGTGATATTTGGATAAGTAGAGATTTGTTTTTATGCCTTAACATGCCTTAAGCTGTGCTTTTCTAGCATTATGTTTTAAAAGTGTCTTTACATATGCTAACATGCTAGATATGCACACATTTTGCTTGGAATGACATGGTATGGTAATATCTTTGTTCTTGAGCTTGTGACTAATTCTTTTTGTTCAAATATGGAAATTCACATGATCATAAGTAGTTCTAGTCCTTTCTCTTTGATGCTTAATTGTCTAATAT
Organism: Ormosia semicastrata; assembly: GCA_029884595.1. NCBI lineage: Eukaryota > Viridiplantae > Streptophyta > Magnoliopsida > Fabales > Fabaceae > Ormosia > Ormosia semicastrata. The sequence continues at coordinate 102,572,291 of JAQQTO010000063.1, forward strand.
ACTTCTTGGAGATTGAAAAGTTAGAAATTATATGTCTTCTTATTTGAAATTGTTTGATATGTTCATATCTTAAAAATAAAAAGTAAATGATTCATTTTGTACCTTGAACTTGTCTTTGAACTTCAATGTAAGAAACTTGATTAGCATGTGTACGTACTAGAATTCTTTTGATATTTGTATGATCATAGTTTGCCCCATAATGCTTATTATCTTAACTTGCTTAACTATGTTTATTTTGAAATGAATATTTTGTAATGGCTATTCTATTGACTTATCATAAAATGCTGGTTTGATTATCTTGTTACTACAATATTGATTGCATATTTGTTATGTGGCAATGGTTTTGTGTAACTTCTCTTTGTCAAAATCTATATATTACATATCTTTTTTATTTTGACAAAAGGGGGAGAAGTTTGAGTCATTGAGAAAAGGCAAATAGAAAAAGGTGCAAATTCAATGATCTTAGAATTCCAAAATTAAGGGGGAGCTGCGCACTTCTCTGATATAAATCATCTCTTACCAAAAAGAGGAGGAGTAAGTCTCTAACTAATTTATGAATTCCAATATATGAATCTAACTCTTTTCTCAATGATTGTTTGTTATCATAAAAAAGGGAGAGAATGTAATTGGTATTGACTAAAGCAATGGTTTTGATGATAACAAACAAGAAAGGAATGGAAGTGCAAAGATCAAGTCCCAAGACTCTTCAAGTTTAGATTATAGGACGTAGATCTTGTGTAAAAGTAAATAAGAATCACACTGAGCTCAAATATATTTTCAAATCTTTACAAATGGTTTTCAAATGTTAAAATGCCCAACTAACATTTTTGAAAAGTTAGTCTTGGTGGTAGTTCAAACCTTTGAAAAATAGCCAAGTTTGTGTTTTGTAAAACTGACCTTTGGTTACTCTTTTGATCATAACTTTCAAAATACTTTGAGTTTTGTTCTGAAACTTATTTCATATGAAAATAAACTTAAAGTTCTTTCTAATGAGTGGTCATTTGTTTTAAACGGATAAGTAACAAAGAAGTTATGACTATTTAAAGTCAGTTTTCAAAATTAGGGTGCCATAACTGGTTATTCACTAAGTCAGGAGCAAATTCTTATATTTTTCAATAGGCTCCTAATCGAATAGGGAAATTTCCTAATTAGTTATATGATAAGTCAGAGGCATTACCTTTTTATTTCTAAAAGGCCTAACCGATTAGGCTAATTGCCTAACCGGTTATTAAGAATCACAAGAGCCAAAATTATAAACTCTTAACTGATTAGGAAGTCCTCCTAACTGGTTATTCTAATTCTCAGAAGCCAAAACTAAAAGCCTCTAACCAATTAGGAGGTTATCCTAACCGATTAGGAAATGGTTATTTACGAACCAGAATAGATTTCCAACGGCTCTATTGTGGCATTTAATGCCTCATAACCACCTCCAACGGCTCTAAAATGTTTTGGATTATAAATGAAAGTGTTTGGACATTTATGAAAGGTTGGAGAACAATCTGAAAATGAATATTGAGCATTAAATTCGTGTTTTACCATTTCTTTCTCCAAATATTATTTTTGAGCTAAGTATGTGATTCTTTGATACCATAAGCTTCAATTTGTATTATCTACTCTGTGAGAGAGATTCTATTCATATAAACTTTGTTTGATTCTCTGTGAAGAGGGTGAAGTATCCCTCTAGAGTAAAGGGTAAGGTATCCCTTAGAGAGTGAGGTATCTCTCAAAGATTGTAAAGGGTGAAGTATCCCTTAGAAAGTGAGGTATCTCTCAAAAGTTGTAAACGTTGAGGTATCCCTTGATTGTAAAGAGGGTGAGGTATCCCTCAAATGTTGTAAAAGGTGAGGTATCCCTATTTGAGGCTCAAGTACAAAGGGTGAGGTATCCCAAGGTATGCTGAGTGCTCTGTGTTATGAAGGTTGTCAAGCACCTGTTGAAGGTTGAAGATAGCGGAAAATCTAGGGTGATTTACTTGAGGATTGGACGTAGGCCATAAGTGGTTGGTGGTTGAATCAGGATAAATGTTATGTTTGCTTCTCTCAACTCTATCTCCTTTACATTTGTACTTTAATTATATATGCTTGAGTTGAATTTGAGATATAGCTTATTTGATTAATTTATCACATAACCCAAGTTATATTTGAGTAATCTATAATAGTTGTATATTTGTTAGACTTGTTTCGCTGCATGTGTTGATTAAAAATATCAAAATGCTTAATTTGTCAAAGTTGCCTTAAAACTTGTAATCACCCAATTTACCCCCCTCTTGGGTAATGGTTGCCATGGCTAATAGGTACTCCCTGAGAGTGTCTTGTGTTGAAAAGGTTATGCAGTAGAAAAATCCTAAATCTTAGAAAAATTCTCATACTAAGCCATAAGCACGAAAGACCCCAGGAAGGACCGCTTACGCCAAGGTCAAAAGGGATCCTAAACGCCTAAATAGTTAGTGACGGACCCTAGACAAGGCTTTATTTAAACCAAAGCCATGGTGGTTAGCAAAGGATCTCAGGCATGGTCTCTTTACTCTAATACCTAAGTCCTAAAGGGGACCATAAGTCCATAAAGGGCATTGGACCCTAGACCACGGTTTTTTATGAGCGAACGTACAAGTTCACACAGGGTATTGGACCCAAGATGAACCACAGAAATAAACAAACTTTCAAAGCGAAATTAAAAGATTAATACCCCAGAATACGGGAGAATTGTCTTTGCAAAGCAACCCCACGTAGGGGGCCAAAGCAAAAATCAAAGCAAAAACACTTGCCTACTCCTCGGTGGTTCCTTGGTCGATGGCCATGGCGAATGAAGTTTCAGCAACACTTGGATTTTCTAAATTAACCCTAGGTTGCATGAGGTGTCCACCCCACACCACTTTCCCAGAATCCAGAGCATTCAAGGCCAGAGCCACCCTGGGATTAAAGAGCTGGACTTGGTCGATGGCGTTCTGAAATTACTCCCCACTAATATCAGTACCAACAATGACAAGCTTCTGGACGTCATCTTGCAATGACTTAATCTTGGCTTCGAACAGTTATTCCATGGCATGAAGACCCTCGTTCTCAATTTGAAGCACGATCACATACCTCTTAAACTCTACCAAACTGGAGTTCTTTTGCTTCCCAACATCTTTCAGGGCAGCCACCTTACTTTCCAGTTCTCGAACTTGAGCCTCAGCATCATTTTTGGCATTCACGGCCTCATCTATGGCCTTAAGAGCTTGGTTTTCACTTCGTTAAATAGCTGCTATTCTCTCAACCATCTCCCACTCATGTTTTTCATAAACGTACTCCAGATATCGAGTTTCGAAGGCAAGGTGGAGACCAAAAGTCTCAAACCATGCAAAAGTATCCTTCGTGCTACAAAGGGCAAGGTGGGCTATAACTTGCTCGTCTAAGAGGTTGTAGTCAATGAACTCCCAGGGGTCTGACTCCTCATGGTATAAACTGATCGGATCAGTGACTTCATCGACCGCCATATTCTTGCCCGGTCATCCAATGTACCATCCGCCACCGCTTTTCTTTTACGTGTCTCAATTGACTAGGGAGAATCCTCCACTTGAATAGGCTCCCTATCCACCATCAAGACTTCAATTGGTGGGGGCGAAGGAGCTACAACAGCATCCGCTAGGGGATCCAATGACTCAGGTGCATTCTTGGCCTTGAAGGCTTCGAGAATTGCCAAGGCATTCCTAGTTGACATCTCGGTCAAACTTCCTGCAAAAATAACAGAGGATCAAAATTATAATGTTGCTAGAAGGTATCATGAAAAATGTTAAGCATGCAAATTAACATTTAGACAACGGTCTAAACTACATAACATAGCCCAAAGAGTCTCATCATCCAGGGTGTCTAATATATCTTTGGGTCGAATCAAACTGATCTCCTCGACCCATATTTCAAAGAAATCAATGCATTCAAGCTCCTCATCATTCAGATGACTTGCTTCCCTCTTGAACGATTGAGTGGGAATGTTCCATGCCCCTAGGTTCCAATATAGGCTGAATGTCGGTTCCCTATTATTGCCTAACAAAAAGGGATATGTATCATGAGCCACCGTCAACTTAAAGAACTTCTATTTGAAATCTTTGTAATTTTCCAAGTAGAAGTAGAAGACATTCCACCCTTACTGCGACTGGGAAGAGAGCCAGGTTTTTTTAGGGGTCCTAGTACCATGAACAAAGTACCGGGTATGGAAATAGAAAATGCTTTATTTGAGCATCAAAATCCGACCAATCGGCATATCCTTTCGAAGGCAAGATGTTTTCCTAACCATTAGGGTGAATCTGGGTCGGAGTTGTATTCAAAGTCTAGCAGATGGCAATGTGGAAGTCGTTGAAAGGAAGTCGGAGTCCAAATCTAACAAAGAAGTCTTCGTACATGCATATGAAGTGCTCCCCCACCTGACGAATAGAACATACCCTTTCATTTTCTGGGGACTGGATTTGAAACTCATGGTCTCTATTTTTCCCCTTGATCAGCACCAGATAGCACTTAAGCTCATTGAGGAGTTCTCTCGGTTGGAAATGGGATATCTAATTATAGGCATCGTCCGCGACCCAGGGGTACACCAATCCTAGACCATGGCGAAGGTGGATTGCATTCTCCATGGCCACATCTTGTTCTACTAGCTCTCCTTCTTCTGGGACTGGGGCAGCAACTAGAACCAACTTTACAAGCCTAGCCACTTTTCTCCTAACCATTTGAATTCTTGGAAACACATAGAGGTCGGTGGTCAGAATCAGTCAAACTTCAAGATTCAGACGTAGAAGTGGGCAAATAGAGAGGATTGTTCACAACCACGCACTGGCCTCTGCACCCTCCAAGGCTCAAGCCTCAGAAGGACACCTCCACTGCAAGGAGCACAAGGGAGGAGGTGCTCCACAGGGTAATGCTGTTGAAAGGGAAAGAAACAACATTCCCACCCCTTGCTCACAAAAGAATAAGGGGGAAGTACACTCCATTAAAGGGGTACACAACTACCCATAAGATGAAATAGGTATAGAAAAGTTAGAGGAAAAGTAAGTACCTTGAAGAAAATGAGGCAAAATCAGATCACTAAACCTTCAAAGTGCTGGAAGAAATGCTAGAACTACCCTCTACCACAGGAAAAAATCACCAAAAAATCGCCTCAAACCATCGATTTTGAGAGAGAAATAATGAAATGCATAATAAAACGATCCTAAACCCCTATTTATAGGGGTAATACAGTTCAGGGACAATTCGGTCCAAACAATCCAAGTTTGAAAGATGCTCATTATGGTGTGCAGGGCACTATGCACGTCTACTTAATCAAAGCGCACCGCGTGGCCTTCACAGCTGTCATGGCAGTTGAGAGGATGGTTGCACAGCAGGCCAAGGGGCATGCAACCTTAGTAGAGTTTATCAACTTATCTTGGAAATCTTCCATGGATTACGAATGTAGCGGTAGACTTCAGTCGATTTAGGAGTCCTTAAATCAATAAGGGCTTGATTGATATGCGAAATCGAAGTCTTCAAAGTCCCCGGATCATGAACTAGCTTTTTTACCAAACTGCCACTGTTGACAAAAATATTTACCAAAATACCATTTTTTAAAACTATTTACCAAATTACCACTTTTTTTAAACTATTTATCAAAATGTCACTGTTTTGAAACTATATACTAAATTGCCTCCCTTTTGTCCTACGTGGCATTTTTAAATATTTTCTGGCCACCTGGGATACGCCAAGTAGGATGGCGCATCCACATAGGTTGCGCCAACACGCCTGGCGCAACCTACGTGGATATGCTATCCTACTTGGCGCATCCCCTTTGAAAACGCCAATAAAGGTGGCGTAACCTAGCCAAATGTGCCAACCGCGTTAGTGCAACATGTGTATATATTGACTACCCCCCACCTCCTCTATGACACTCATTCCATTTTCTCATTTCTCACTATCTCTCTACAAATTTCTTCTATATAAATGCTCTCAACTCTCTAAATGTACTCAATTCTTACTAGAAATGGTGTTTGGATCTTTATCGGTGATCAAATTCAGATCGTATTCCTTATATGTAAGTATCTTTTTCAATGTTTGAATTTTTTGTTAATGATTTGTGCTCAATTATTTTATTATACATTTATGTTATTGTATACGTATTTAGAGGTCCAAAATTAATTTTTCTTGACTAATTAATAATGTGATTAATAAGATATGTAGTCTGATTTGTATAAAGTATTTTGTATGTAAAATAAAAGGATAAAAAAAAATTTCTTGAGTACTTGACATGGTTTAAATAAGTAAGTGTAGTTTAATTCAAATTAGTAGAGCTTAAGAAGTTATTTGTACATAAAATAATAATAATATAAATTAATTTTATATATGCAATTTTATTTTAATTGACACATTGATATTGAATACATATGTATTGAATTATTATTGTTCAGAAGTAGAATTAATATGGCAAAATCCTTGAATGTGCACATTTACTTCAATGGGACAATGTATGATGGTAAAGAAGGTCTCATGTATCAAGGTTCTCCTCCTAGGCCTATTATGATCACAACCAATATGACTTTGGATGGGTTGAAAAATAAGATCCATTCAAAGTTGAGGCTCCAAGCAAACCAACATGTGTCAAAGGTTGTCTATCGGTATCTACAATGCTACAATCCATGAAGATGGGTAGTCTTCCATTGGAAGACGATGATGATGTAAAGTACATGATAGATTCCTTCTGTCAAACTCCGAACATGGTCTAGATGGAGTTATATGTTGAGGTAGAAACAAGTGGGCTGGAAGAGCGTGTTGAAGCTCCTGGTGAAACCGAAGCTTAAGTTGGTCTTTCTAATTAAGTTAAGCCATACAATATGATTGTTATTGGTGGTGCAATAGTTGAAGCTGATAACCCACTTGTCAGAGATGCAGTATGGGAGATAAGTGAAGATGAAGAACAGGTAGCTGAGGGTGATGATTCAGACACTGACATAGAGGCAGAAAACTTTGATGCAGAAGAAAAGTTACAACTTCCATTGTCGGTTGCTCCTCAATCCATGTTTATGCCTCGAGGACCTGAATCTGTGTTTATGCTACCATGCCCTCAATTTTCTCAAATCAACTAGGATGCATTAAGTAATCCTGATAACTTGCCTGAATTAGATAGTCATGGGACTTGGAGCATAAATGATGAATTCTATGTTGTCTTGCAATTTCCATCAAAAGATGTCGTGAAGTTGGCCGTCAAACATTATTCGATTCACAGGCATCAAGAGTACAAGATTGAAGATTCTGATTCATGAAGACTTACTGCTAAGTGCCCTAGTTTTGATAAAGGATGTAATTGGATACTTAGGGCCATATAAAGCAAGAGGTCGAATACGTGGTAAATTATAAAATATAATGGACCTCACAGTTGCATAAACCCAGTTGTGTCATTAGATGACCGCAAGTTGGATTCTCGTATGATCTGCTCTTGCATTTTAGAGTTAGTAAGAATAAAACCCGATGCACCTGTATACTTAATTGTTGAATAGATTCAAAACCAATTTGGTTACTAAGTTTCATATCAAAAAGCTTGGAAGGCAAAACAATTGGCCATTGTGAATGTTTTTTGGGGATTGGGATAAATCTTACTAGGTGTTGCCCAAATGGCTAGCAGCCATGAGAAGAGACATGGAAGGCATAGTGGTGGAGTTACAAGACGAAGAATGTTTTGTGAATAACCAACTTAATCATTCGAAAAGAGTCTTTTGTCAATTTTCTAGATATTTAAACCATGTGTTACTGGCTTCCGATATTGCAAGTCCATTGTTCAGATTGATGCCACTCATTTGTATGGAAAATACCGTCATAAGTTATTGATTGCAACAACTCGAGATAAAGATAGAAAACCTCTGTCAATTGCCTTTGCCATTGTGGAGGGGGAGACCAAGGATGCCTGGAGTTGGTTCTTAGCCCACCTAAGGTTGTATGTTACACAACAAGAGGGCTTGTGTTTGATCTATGATCGACATCGAGGCATCTTACAATCAATGACAAACGAAAATCTTGGATGGCAGCCACCGAATGCGTATCATGTCTTCTGCATACGGCACATTGGTTCCAATTTTAACTCCAAATTCCAGAATAAGGAGTTGAAAAGATTTTTGATAAACATAGGTACTTAAAATTTTCAACTTGTAATCTAATTTATGATAAGAATAGTAAGTTCCTAATACTAACTCAATTCATTTGTTATATCAGGGTATGAACCAATTACAATAAAGTTTTATGCTAGGCTAGAGAAGTTGATAGCTACTACGGAGATGGCAAATTGGATTAATGCAATTCCAAAAAAAAAAAGTTTGGCATATGATGGTGACCGCAGATTCGGTCATATGACAACCAATTTGTCAGATGCATCAACGGAGTGTTAAAGGGTAATAGAAATCTACCTATAACTGCATTGGTTCAGTTGACATATATGAAGTTAGTAGAATATTTTGTCAACCGAAAAGATGAGGCAAATGCAAAATTAATGACATTTGGGCAGGAATGGAGTGATGACTTATTAAAGCATTGGAGAGTCAACATGGCAAAGGCCAGCTCACACCAAGCTCACCGGTACAATAGAGAGAACACAAGGTTCATGGTTGAAGAGACTTTTAACCCTGTAATACAACGGGGTGGAATTTCTTATACTTTAAACTTGGAAGTAGGCCGGTGTGACTGTGTGGTGTTTCAAACATTGCATTTTCCATGCTCCCATACGATTGCTACGTGTGCTTCTGTGACAATTGACCCATTCTGATACAGAGCTTACGAGTTTGATTTTGAACCAGTTCGGGATGAACCATGGTGGCCTATAGGTCCTGACATAACTTTGGTTCCAGATCGTGCATTGCTTAGATCTAAAGGTCGACCAAAATCAACCCAAATCAGGAATGAGATGGATTAGCGGGAAGTAGGGCCAAGACAAACGTGTACAAGATGTCATCAACCTGGACATAATTCTAGCACATATCGTGCCGGTGAATCGAGTTCCTTGAGGGATGATGGAGTGGGGTTATCTAGTTGATTTAGGACATATTTTCATTGTCTGAATCTTGTATTAGCCAACTATTAATGTGTATCTTGGAGTTATATTGTTTTATAGCACTAATCTATAATATTGTATTCGAATACTATTAATTTATGTTAGTTATTTATCAGCGTGCACTTTATTTCTCTCATATTATATTTTAGTATAGTAATCATATGGTCATATCATATTATAGTAATTATATTATTGATAACTTCAGGAAATGAAGTTATTTCACAAGAGTTTGAATGTATATAAGCATGCTATCCTTAAGTTTTATAGGCCAAAGTTTCAATTCATGCATGACTTTAACGATTTAAGCTTGTTAACTCAAATGATTGAGAATTGAATCTTTGAGGATTTTATTTAAAGAATTTGGATTGATAATGATTTGATGGACTTCGACATTATCTTGATGCAGGTATTCAAGAAGGGAAGACCTTGGAAGGGTTGAGGAAAGCGAAGAGGAGCTTCAAATTTGGAAGAAAGCATGAAAGGAGAAGTTGCTGCCAACCCAAGCCTAGGCTTGACCAACCCATGCCTAGGCTTGACAAATCCACGCCTAGGCTTGACAATACCACGCCTAGGCTTGACAAAACCACGCCTAAGCATGGCCCTTACAGTTTTTCAGGAATTTTAGACAGAGACACCCATGCCTAGGCATGGAAAAACCACGCCTAGACGTGGTACTCTCAGGTTTTCAGGAATTTTAGAAAGAGACACCCACGCCTAGGCGTGGTCAGCAGATGCAAGCACGTGATTCATAATCACGCTTAGGCGTGGAAAAGCCACGCCTAGTGATGCAGATTAAAAGTTACAAACCTAAGTTCAGGTTGTTTTAAGTAATAAATTCTCGAGAGTACGAGGTCGATCCATAGGGAATTGATGAAGAAAAAATTAATTAACGTAAAGAAAATATTTTATCACAACAATAAAAGTGATAAAACTTGGTCACAAATAAAAAAGATTTACTTGGGTTAGGAGATCTACTCTTGGTAAATAAATTAAGGACAATATTAATTCTTTTTATAGCTCAATTAGAATCCATACATTGAAAAATACAACATTCAAAGTTCATTTAAAATTATATACGTAATTATATTATGATTCCTTTAATTATATATTAATATCACCACTTATAAATGGGCTCAAGCATTCATTGTGTCAATATCTTGTATACAACAAATCAAGATCTCCACTTTACAAGGAGGGTTTCTAAATTGATTGGAAACAAAATATAACACGTATAATGACCACTTGAAAATATATCATTTAAGCACAAGAAAGAAATGAATTTAACCTTATTGCATTACCAAGAGCTTCACCCTTTCACCCAAGTAAAATAAAAATTAGTTACTCATAGACAAGAAGAAGAAGAGCATGACTTCAATTTAGAACAAAAGAAAACTACTACAAGAAAAATAAGTAACAAAATAGCATGAAGAAGAAGAAGAAGAGCATGACTTCAATTTAGAACAAAAGAAAACTACTACAAGAAAAACAAGTAACAAAATAGCATGATCTTGATCTCTAGGACCAAGACCCTTAAATGATCAACCAAGGCTCCTTTTTATAGAGGATTAACCATACAAAATGACAAGGGGGCTGATTCATGAGTGAGTGGATGAGTGAAAAATGAGTGGAAAAAGCCAAATGACTTTTGATGAGTGAAAAATTATGGAGATTCTTTGTCTCTAAAATCATTTAGTTCTGAAGTCATTGAATGACTCAGAATATTGAAATATAGTCTTCATTAAAGTTGTAGGCTTTTGTCTTAGCTTTCAAATGCCGCTAGAATCACCTCAAAAGGCCATCTACATCTCGAGATATGGCCCAATTACTACATAGTGTTCAAGCCCGATTATAGCTCCTCTGTTCTGACTTCAAAGCATGATATGACCTCCAAGGAGTCCGAATTGAGTCTTGTGTTTTCTTGAAAGTTGTAGATATGCATCTTAACTTGCAGATACCAAAATTTCATCTCAATCCAGATCTTACAGCCCGAGTTATGCTCTGATTACTGCACATTATTCAAGTTCCAATCACAAAAATCGTATTCTGACTTCCAAGCCTAATTAGTTCTACTAGATGTCTGATTTTGACCTAGAACTCTTATGAAAGTTGTAGATATTTCTCTTATATTTCCAACAAGGTAAAATACATAATTGTTAGACATCTAGAACCCAAGATATGACCGAAATACAAAAATAATGTAAAACGTAAATCATGCTGAAAAAATCAATTAAGTCCAATTTGAGTCCAAACTTACAAAACATAACCAAACTCAATCAATTAAGTACATGGAGAGTGTAAATGACTAAAAATTAGGATTTTTTAATGTATCAAATATGTGATTATCACCTAAGCATGGGAAAAATCTTAGTCCGTGAAATTAGCCCTTAATATCTAATTTTTAAGACTTGAGGGAGCATCTTGGGTTGTCACCAAGCACGAACTTCATAGAGAAAGGGAGAGGAGGAGAATACCTTGGAAGATTAAGGTGATTCAAGTGAAGAATCAAGATCAAGGAGGAAGATCAAGCATTGGATTCTCGTCATTCTTGTTCATTCTTCCTCTTTTCTCTCTTGATTTGTAATTTGATGGGTTTCATGACTCCATTAGTTTTCTCTTCTTTCATGATGTGTAACTAAACTCTAATCTAAAGGCTCTCTAGGATCTTGCTATGGATTTGAATATCTTATAAATTGGTTGAGTATTCTTTCAATGAAATTGGTTTTATTCTTCCATATCAATGCTTAATGCTTGTTATTGATTGACCATCAATTGCATGATTTTAGTATTCCAATTGAACTAGAAATAGAGTGTTGTGAATATAGATATGGTATGGTTGATGTATGTTCAATTACATTCTATTGGGTTGGGTATGTTGATTAGCTAATGGGATGGACATATACCCATTAGTCATGCATAGCAAGTGTTTGATATTTGGTCTCAATGAGTGATTCTTATGCTAACTCACATGGACACATAGTGGATTAGATAGGTTTCACATGGGTAATTTTCCTAGACATAGGCTCTTATCTATTGCTTGTTTTAGTTAACAAAATTTATTCATTGATAGGTTCTTGTGAATTGTAAATACTCATTGAAGTAGCAAGTGAATAGGGACCCCTAGGCATTAATCATTCTCATCTTTCTCTTGTGTATTCGGTGTTTGGTGCTCTCTTATTTTAATTCTTTTGAGTTGTTACTTTAATTATAAACCTCTCTAACATTTCGTTTACTTAGATAATATAGTTTAATTGTCAATCCCTTAGGACACGATACTCTAATTCTCATATATTACTTGTTGACCTGTACGCTTGCAGAGATCACCTAAACAATTGTCACACTAATAATGTTGTTATTCTTTAGCATACAGCTGACATATGACATTCCGTATAAACCTCAGACCAGAGGACGTCTCGATATTGGAGTTATAGGAGTATCATGTTTCTCAATATGTATGGCAGGGACATGAGGACCGACACCTACGTATTAGACGTGCTCAGAAGATAAAACATATGGAACCCCCTGCGCCGATTCTTTCGTATAAACAGCAGGCTGGCTTCTTGGGGGATGCCCATATGGGCTATTGCAACATTGATCAATCCTTGATCACTGCGTTGGTTGAGAGATGGCACCCAAAGACGTATACATTTCACATGCCTACCAGAGAGTGCACTATTACGTTGGAGGATATTGGTATAATATTGGGTCTTCCTATTGACTGCGCTACAGTTACTGGCCTTACCCGTAGGACTGATTGGCTTGGTCTATGTGTTTGGTTGTTAGGGATTGATGAGACTCCCTCGCTCATATTTGGTGCATGCATTGATATGATATACTTGTGGCAGCCGAGTGTTACTGCTGTCTCTGAAGATGATGATGACGAGTACGTGCAATAGTGTGCACGAAATTACATACTTCGGTTGATTGGGGGTTTCTTATGGCCCGATCATTCTAGTAAGTTTGTGCACTTAATGTTCCTTCTGTTGTTGGAGGACTTTGCTGTTACTAGGACATATAGCTTGGGGTCTACAGTTTTTGCGTACTTGTATAGAGAGCTTTGTAAAGCTACGAACTACAAGGCATATGAGATCGGAGGGCCATGCATCTTATTGCAGTATTGGGTATAGTACAGATTCCCCTAGCTTGCCCCTACACTAGCTGACCATGTTGAACCTGATGTGTTCTATGGTGCTGATCGTGGTCCATTACGTCCTTTAGGATGGGAATAAGTTTCTATTTCATATATTTTCTTTACATTACTTTGTTCTATTACTTTGTTAATATTTATAACTGAAGTTTATAATACTTTCATTTACAAATAGGTGGCGTAAGCATAAAGTTTTGAGTGATACTGTGATCGGCGTCCTTGGATATTATCGCCAGTTCTTTGATCAGATGAAGAATGATGAGGTATATCTTATTTTACATTCGTTTGAATTATTTACTTATGTATATGTGATCTTAATTTTGTGTGCATCTCATTTTTTTACAGATTATATGGCAACCATACATAGATGAGAAGGTGGCATCACTCCCACCTTTTTGTATGGCTGCTAGGGACATACAACTAGCAGTGGTCCCTCTCATATGTTTCAATATTGTTGAGTAGCACCATCCAGGCTGAGTGATGCGCCAGTTTGGGCTTAACCAACCCATACCACAGAGATCGCTCCAGCTTGACAGTTTGCAATTAGTTACACTAGCAGGTAGGCATGATGAGGATTGGCTAGCTACACATGTTGTTTACATAGCCACATGGGATAGTCGACGAGAAAAGCTTGTCAGGGGAATCACATTGCTTGTACCCCTCGGTTCGCATTCTGAGTACTTGCATTGGTATAAAAGAATTACTAGAAGCTGGATGTCTCCCACTAGTGCATCTATTGGGAATACAGTAAACTATATACTAATTTGCTAGTGACTATATGTATTTTGTATTCAGTCTAATGAAATCATTTATATCTGTTTCTTGGGCGAACATTGTGTAACATCCCAAAAATTATCTATTTCATCACAAAAAATTATTTTATAATATTTGTGATTTTTGATAAATTTTTTAGATTTTTTCGGAAACGTTGAATATTTTAATATATTCCTTATTTTGCATGCACACTGAGCATAGTCAGTGTAACACCTCTAGAAATTGTTTATTTCATCATGAATAGTCATTTTTCAATATTTGTGATTTTAAAAATTTTTCTGAAATTTTCTGGAAATGTCAAATATTTTAATATATTTTTTATTTTGCGTACACACTGAGCAGAGTCAGTGTAACACCTCTAGAAATTGTTTGTTTCATGATGAATAGTCATTTTTCAATATTTGTGATTTTTGACAATTTTTGTAAATTTTTCTGAAAATGTTGAATATTTTAGTATATTCCTCATTTTGCGTGCGTGCTCAGCGGACCCAGGAAAACGAAATATTTTTCCTGAGACTAGTAAACCTTGAATTGTGGAAACATCGACGGAGGATCTTACTAAACTTGAGGCCGGACACAGTTTACGAAGTTTACATTTTTTGAGGTTTTATCTGATAAATAAAATCTCTGTACGCACTGTTAAGTAAAATTTTACAGTACGCTCTATTATCCGATGGATAATTAATACTGGCTTGTGTACTGCAAAAATTATCCATTGGGTAATAACTTATAGCTAAAATCCTAATCACTTTATTATTTAATTACTTTATCATCCTATCTTATCCAAAAGCAATCCACTTTATGTCTAATCAAATCTTTCTTTTTGAAAAAGCTAACAAGCTTCTCAAAGAAGCCAAGCACACTTCTCTCTCCTCCCTCACACTCCCACACGGCTGCATGCACATTTTGGGGAGCCAAAAATGTGCTTCACTCAATCAATTAATCAATTCTAATTTCAAAGTCAAAAAGTCATCACCTTTTCTCCTATCAACTTCTCTCTCTAGATTTTCTTTCTCTCTTTTCTCTCAACCATTTTCTTCTCTCTCCCCCTTCCACTCTCCACAGCAACAACCCCATTTTGGAGCCCAAAAGTTTCACTTTTACTTAATTAATTTACCTATTCTAATTTCAAAAACCTAAAAATATCACCTTCATTTTCAACTATCACTTTCTCTCTCTACCTCCATTTTCTCTCAACAAGAAAAATTTCTCCTCCTTCTCTCTAGAGTGAGCTCATAGCCAGCCCTCTTCTTCACCCTCTACCATCACAAAAATTTCATCTAAACACATTCTCTTAATCTCCCCTACATTCTAAACACATCTCTAGTTGGTGATTTCTTGAAAAAGTTTCATCTTCACCATCTTCTTCTTCAAGCTTCAAGCTTCAAGCTTTTGGGTAAGGTTCTTAGTTCCTCACCCTTTTTCCTTCATTTTCGTGATCCATGGTCACTATGGTGATCACGGATGCCTTTTTCAAGCTTTGATTGTGATACTTGTGAAAGTTTGATGCCCTAAGGTTTTGGTGTTGGCGGAATCCGAATTTCACTTGGAGCTTCAAGGGAGTTCCATTGCTTGTTTTCTCCTCTAGGTAAGAAGGAGATAATCCTCTTCAACCTATATTGGTAGTAAAGATCTTTGTTTTTGTGATTGGTTGTGAGAAACCCTAGTAGGGTTACTCTCTTTGTTTGTATGATTTGTATGATTACATATTGTTTTTAATTTGTTTAAGTTATTTGATTGATTGGTTATGTATATTGATATACTTGGATGGATTGGAAACCTAAAATGGAAGAAAATGACCTAGATCACCTCTAGGAGGCTCACGACCATAGGGCCCTAAATTAAGGTTCTTGGTGAAATTTTATAACAAGTGGAAGGCATAGCTAATCAAGTGGACAATATAAAATTAATAGAATGAAAATTTGGAATCCTAGGACTTAGTGAGGCTCACAGCCTCTAGGGTTGAAAATGGCCTAATCATGTGACTTTTCACAACTTTGAGATTTAATTAATTAAGTGATTAAGTGGTTGACAATGAGATGGGAAGAAATCAATTTGATAACCTAAAAGGAATTTTTGGACTTAAGAAAGTGAATAAGGAAGTGTGAGACCTAGAATAATTTTCTAAATGAATATAAACAAAATTAAAGATATAGGACTAGATGATCAAAAGAATTCTCTAAGAAAGAATCTGATAAGAATTACTAAATCAAAGTGAAACTTAATTAAATTGGGCAATTAGAAATTAATTTAGGATTTCATAAAATGGAAAGAATCAAGAATAGAGTTCTATCCAAAAACTTAGAATAAATTTTAATAAAAGTAAGACCATGAGTGCAAGTAAGAATGACAAATGATTCAATTTAAATCATTTTAAGGGAATTAGGTTTAAAATTTAAAGATGGACTTATGTAATCAAAATGACAATGATTAAATGAGTAATGTGATAGCATTTCTCAAAAAGAGAAACTTATTAAGAAGAATGTAGAAATTTAGACGTAATTCCATAATGTACCCTAAAGGCGTAATACATTATTTAAGAACTTAATAATATTTGTTGTGGGTCTATGTGAGGGACCAATGATGTGTTGATGCTTATTTTGGCCAATTGAGGCATATTATGAAAAAGTATGTAATGATAAACATACATGATATATGCATTGAGTTATCATGCATTGTAGAAGTCCGATGGACTATTTGTCAAGGCTATGTTGCCTAGGAGTTGAATCACACCTTTGTGCGGGTACGAATAGACTAGTGTAGGTCTTGCAGTTGACCTTGAGGGCGTCGAGGTGTGGGTGTCTCACAGGGGACAATTGGTAGCCCCTCTGGGCCGTGAGACAGACCGATGCAAACGCACCGATGATCCAGACCGATACACTGTCCTATATCGCGATCTTGTGAGAATGCCGCTGTATAGAGTCTTATTGCACAAAATTGTTGATTATGATTTGTAAAAGCACTTGGTCCTAGGCGGATGAGATACTGGCATATCTCCCTGATCATTCTCTCAATGTTTGTGTCTAGCTCTATGGAGTAGGATTTTGATATCATGTACACGTGCATAGTGAGTCAATACATTACTTGGCATTTAATTTATATGATAATTGGATCTACTATCTTATTGATGATATACTGCCTGAAACTGTTAAACTGCTTAATATCTGCTTCTTGATACTATTTATTATTTTTGTTATGCTTTGTGGGCGTCCTACACCGTTTATGTTTCTTACTGCCATAATTAGTAATGAAGTTGGATGTCTCACCTCTTATATATATTATTCTTGTCCTATGTAATTCTTGGTTAAAGACTGTTGAGGGGACGCGATTGAGTCCTTCCAGACTTTACTTGGTTTGACCTCCTGTATTTAGTGATGTCATCAAGAAGGAGTTCTATTAGGTTTATTCGGATTGTGTTCACTGGTGGCGCCAATGCGTGGCTAGTCGACTGGGTTGGACAGTGTATACGATATGTTGGAGACCTAATCTTGACTGTAAGGAGGATCCGCGATGGAGATCCTGTCCAGACACTTACTACTTCGATGCATCTGGAGTTCACCTTGCCTATCCGGGAGCTATGGGGTGATCCGATTCACACCCCTAGGGAAGACGAGGATTCCATGGCATCAGCTGCTAGGGCACCTGCCCGTGGGACTGCTCTTGGTCCTGTCCTTATATCTTCAGACGACCCGGGGGAGGATCCCGAGGTGGATCCGATGGAGTGCCCAACTCCTTAAACGTGGATGTCTTATAGGTAGTTTATGTTTTCTTCTACATTAATTATGTTATGGTGTATTTTTTAATATATTTGCATTTTGAAGTAAATGTTGATGTATTTCATTGTGAGTGGTATGAGAAATGCGCCACGCTCTGTATGCTTTAACTTAATTAATTTAGTCCTACGTACTGTATTTTGCATATATTCTGTTGAATCATATCTATTAACGATGACTTATGTATTATTTCATTCGTGACTCATATTTCCTTTATATATATATATATATATATATATATATATATATATATATATTCAAATTTGGAAAAGTATTATGAAGAAGTTGTAGCACACCAAAAATTTAGTGACCACGGTATAATGACGATTGTGCCGTGGTTATTAATTCTAGGGGTGTTACATTAGGTGGTAGCAGAGCTCAGTTCATCCTGTTGAGCCGGGGTATGGATTGACTATGCTTAGACATGTTAGAAGTTTCTTAGTATGTTGTGCACTTCCTTGTCTCTTGATAGAGATGTTTGGGAAAGGAAGGCATGGCTTGCCATAGGTTGAATGTTCGTAGCTACTGTTGCATAGTTACATGATATTGAGTATTGGCCCACTCAATGTGTAATATTCTGTGTAGACGAAAAACTATGACTTTACCCAGGCGTACTAAGCGAATAGAAGTTCTTTTAGTAAGGAGCTCAATTAGTATGACTAAACTTGTTTAAGATTTGTTTGCATTTTTACCATTGTTGTGTTGTGTGACTCCTTGTGTTTGGTTTCCGAAAAGAGACAATATTGTCTGAAATGGTTACTTCTTGTCTTCATTGTGCCTGACTGTCTGTTTTCAAAGGAAGACAATGGCTCGCAGAAGACATACGCGTAGGATTGTGGAATGCAACAACAAAGGGGTGGATGCGACTGTGGAAGTAATGCAAAGAATGGTTGATGTAACAACACACCAGGATCAGAGGGCCGCACGGCAGCAGGAATTGGAAGTTGAGGTTTAGAATTTGTTGGAAGAAAGTCGATTTGGGGAAACTCAGGATTTCCTAAGTTCCAAAGAAGAAATAATAGAAAGATCAATCAGCATAAGTGGAAACTGTATTTACGGCAACCGAGAGAGCAACAACAACAACAAACGTATAAAGGAGATGCTAGTGGTAGTAAATCCAAACTTGTACCTTTATCAAAATATAAGAAGTGTGGAAAGGACCATTTAACAAGGCATTGTACGATCAAAGGAATAATTTGTTTCAAGTGTGGAAAGCTGGCACACGTGGCTAGAAATTGTGCTTTGCATAAGACGAAGCCTTACGTCGGAGACATATGCACCTCAAAATCTCACGGGCAAGGGAGAGTTAATTCCTCCACCCAGACTGAAGACTGAAATGAAGGGGGAGATTGTACTATAGTAGATGACCCTGTGACTTCATTGTATAATTCTGGGGATAGCTCATTCCTTTATGACGCATGACTGTATGAGTATGTTAGGGTCGTATGTACCTCTGACATCTTTTGACTAAGTTATTTCTACTTTGGCTGCTAAGGACTTGTTGATGGTAGCTAAGTTGTTTAAATTATTCCTATGGCCTGTCAAGGACTGAATCTTTTTGGTGATCTGATTTGTGTACTTCTTTTACAAATTAGATGTAATGTTGAAAAAGAGATTGGTTATCTTCCAACCATATCCCATTAAAATATTCCAATGAAAATTTAAAAGTTTATTTTTAGGATTGAGTTGTCTATGTATTTACTTCCTTTCGACCTAAATATTACTGTTCTGGTTTACAAGCCTACTCTCATTACATAAGTTTGTTTAAAACTATCCTATTATTGTTGGGAATTAGAACCCTTTTTCCAATTCGATTATCTACTTTCTGCGTGAATAGGATTGATCTCAGAAAGGGGATTGGTTATTTTCTAACCATATCTCGCCATTCTATTCCGATAGAACTTTAGTGTTTCTTGAAGCAGAGATTCCTGGATTTGAATCCATGAAACTTATTCTTAAATTTTGTCAAACTATATTACGTTCTTCCCCAGATGAGCCCGATAGTATACCAAGTGACTCCACCATCTTTTCTTCTAACCTTTATGATGTTTCTAGTGTACTTCGATTGAGAAAAGGTGTTCCCGAACAAACCATAATTGTGATTGCAACGCGATTACATGAGAATTGCCTGGTGAGATATTTCTTGCTAAAGTCAAGGTTAATTAGTTTGATAGATCAACCGAAGGAAGCCGCTGTTTTCTCCAAGATCAGCTTGTGTTCTAGATTATCATCGAGTTCGTTTGAAGGTAGAATAATGTTTCCAAGATGGTTTTTTGGACACGTTATGGGCACTACAAGTGTTTGGTAGCATCGTTCCGTGCAACGAACACGTCAGTAACATTCATTGATTTCATGAATGGGATCTTCTTCCCTGTTGAAAACAGAATTGTCATTGTCCTTGTTAGTGACATTCTGATCTATTCTAAATGTTCAGAGGAGCGTACCGAACCTTTCGTTGTGATTCTTCAAATCCTGAAGAAGGAGAAGAGGATATGCATGAAGTCGTTCAAGTACAAATTCTGGTTAGAGGCAATTCAACTTTTGGGTCACATGATCTCAAAGGAAAGAGTTGTTGTGGATCCATCGAAAGTCAAAACATTTCTTCAACGAGAAAGATCGACTACCGTAACGGAGATTCGTAGCCAGATAGAATTAGTTGGTTAATACGGGAGACTCATCACAAAATTTTTCCAATGTGGCAGGACTTCTCATCTAACTCATACGAGAGAGTCAAATTTTGTGTGGACCGATGCATATAGAGGAAATTTTCAAGGGTTGAAGAAACACTCTACTACCTTACCTATGACGATTCTGCTTAATCTCAACGAACATTTTGAGATACCCATTGATGTCTTGCGTTAGACTTTGGAACGTGAGCCTGTGCAGATAGAAGGAGTAGTAGCGCATGCTTCAAGACAACTGACAGCACATGAGAAAAGTTACTCTACACAAAAACTCAAAGTTAGCCGTTGGGATTGCGCTGAAGATCCGGAAATATTCTACAAGGAACAAAATCTGCATGTATTCAAAGATAGATCAAATTTCGAGGATGAAATTTATTTTTTGAAGGGGAGAGTTGTAACATCCCGAAAATTGTCTATTTCATCACAAATAATCATTTTATAATATTTGTGATTTTTGAGAAATTTTTTGGATTTTTTGAGAAACATTGAATATTTTAATATATTCCTCATTTTGCATGCACACTGAGCAGAGTCAGTGTAACACCTCTAGAAATTATTTATTTCATCATGAATAGTCATTTCTCAATATTTGTGATTTTTAGAAAATTTTTTGGAATTTTTTGGAAATATTGAATATTTTAATATATTCTTCATTTTGCGTGCACACTAAGCAGAGTCAGTGTAACACCTCCAGAAATTGTTTGTTTCATGATGAATAGTTATTTTTTAATATTTTTTATTTTTGAGAATTTTTGTAGATTTTTCTGAAACGTCGAATATTTTAGTATATTTCTCGTTTTACGTGCATACGGAGTTGAGCCGGGTAAACGAAATGTTTTCCCTTAGGCTGGAAAACCTTGAACTGTGGAAACATCGACGGGGGATCTTACTAAACCCAAGGTTGGACACAGTTTACGAAGTTTACATTTTTTGAGGTTTTATCTGATAAATAAAATCTTTGTACGCACTTGTTAAATAAAATTTTGCAGTACGCTCTATTATCCGATAGATAATTAATACTGGCTTATGTACTGCAATAATTATCCATTGGGTAATAACCTATAGCTAAAATCCTAATCACCTTATTATTTAATTATTTTATCATCCTATCATATCCTAAAGCAATCCACTTTATGTCTAATCAAATCATTCTTTTTGAAAAAGCTAACAAGCTTCTCAAAGAAGCCAAGCACACTTCTCTCTCCTCCCTCACACTCCCACACGGCTGCATGCAAATTTTGGGGAGCCAAAAATGTGCTTCACTTAATCAATTAATCAATTCTAATTTCAAAGTCAAAAACTCATCACTTTTTCTCCTATCAACTTCTCTCTCTAGTTTTCTTTCTCTCTTTTCTCTCAACCATTTTCTTCTCTCTCTCCCTCCCACTCTCCACGGCAGCAGCCCCATTTTGGAGCCCAAAAGTTTCACTTTTACTTAATTAATTTACCTATTCCAATTTCAAAAACCTAAAAACATCACCTTCATTTTCAACTATCACTTTCTCTCTCTACCTCCATTTTCTCTCAACAAGAAAAATTTCTCCTCCTTCTCTCTAGAGTGAGCTCACGGCCAGCCCTCTTCTCCACCCTCTACCATCACAAAAATTTCATCTAAACACATTTTCTTAATCTCTCATACATTTTACACATCTCTAGTTGGTGATTTCTTGAAAATGTTTCATCTTCACCATCTTCTTCTTCAATCTTCAAGCTTTTGGGTAAGGTTCTTAGTCCTCACCCTTTTCTCTTCATTTTCGTGATCCATGGTCACTATGGTGATCATGGATGCCTTTTTCAAGCTTTGATTGTAATTCTTGTGAAAGTTTGATGCCCTAGGGTTTTGGTGTTGGTGGAATCCGAATTTCACTTGGAGCTTCAAGGGAGTTCCATTGCTTATTTTCTCCTCTAGGTAAGAGGGAGATAATCCTCTTCAACCTATATTGGTAGTAAGAAACTTTGTTTTTGTGATTGGTTGTGAAAAACCCTAGTAGGGTTACTCTCTTTGTTTGTATGATTTATATGATTACATATTGCTTTTAATTTGTTTAAGTTATTTGATTGATTGGTTATGTATATTGATATACTTGGATGGATTGGAAACCTAAAATGGAAGAAAATGACCTAGATCACCCCTAGGAGGCTCACGGCCTTAGGGCCCTAAATTAGGGTTCTTGGTGAAAATTTATAACAAGTGGAAGGCATAGCTAATCAAGTGGATTATATGAAATTAATAGAATGAAAATTTGGAATCCTAGGACTTAGTGAGGCTCACAGCCTCTAGGGTTGAAAATGGCCTAATCATGTGACTTTTCACAACTTTGAGATTTAATTAATCAAGTGATTAAGTGGTTGACAATGAGATGGGAGGAAATCAATTTGATAACCTAAAGGGAATTTTTGGACTTAAGAAAGTGAATAAGGAAGTGTGAGACCTAGAATAATTTTCTAAATGAATATAAACAAAATTAAAGATATGGGACTAGATGATCAAAAGAATTCTCTAGGAAAGAATTTCATAAGAATTACTAAATCAAAGTGAAACTCAATTAAATTGGGCAATTAGAAATTAATTTAGGATTTCATAAAATGAAAAGAATCAAGAATAGAGTTCTATCCAAAAACTTAGAATAAAGTTTAATTAAAGTAAGACCATGAGTGCAAGTAAGAATGACAAATGATTCAATTTAAATCATTATAAGGGAATTAGGTTTAAAATTTAAAGATGGACTTATGTAATCAAAATGACAATAATTAAATGAATAATGTGATAGCATTTCTCAAAAAGAGAAACTTATTAAGAAGAATGTAGAAATTTAAGCGTAATTCTATAATGTATCCTAAAGGCGTAATGCATTATTTAAGAACTTAATAATATTTTTTATGGGTCCATATGAGGGACTAATGATGTGTTGATGCTTACTTTGGCCAATTGAGGCATATTGTGGAAAAGTATGTAATGATAAACATACATGATATACGCATTGAGTTATCATGCATTGTGGAAGTCTGATGGACTATTTGTCAAGGCCATGTTGCCTAGGAGTTGAATCACACCTTTGTGCGGGTGCGAATAGACTAGTGTAGGTCCTACTGTTGACCTTGGGGGTGTCGGGGCACGGGCGTCTCGCAGAGGACAGTTGGTAGCCCTTCTTAGCCGTGAGACAGACTGATACAAACGCACCGATGATCCTGATTGAGACACTGTCCTATATCGGGATCTTGTGAGAATGCCGCTGTATAGAGCCTTATTGCGCAAAATTATTGATTATGATTTCTGAAAGCACTTGGTCCTAGGCGGACGAGATACTGGCATGTCTCCCTGATCATTCTCTCCGATGTTTATGTCTAGCTCCATGGAGTAGGATTTTGATATCATGTACGTGTGCATAGTGAGTCAATACATTACTTGGCATTTAATTTTTATGATAATTGGATCTACTATCTTATTGATGATATACTGCCTGAAACTGTTAAACTGCTTAATATCTGCTTCTTGATACTATTTATTATTTTTGTTATGCTATGTAGGCATCCTATGCTATTTATGTTTCTTACTGCCATAATTGGTAATGAAGTTTGATATCTCACCTCTTGTATATATTATTCTTGTCCTAAGTAATTCTTGGTTAAAGACTGTTGTGGGGACGCGATTGAGTCCTTCTGGACTTTACTTGGTACGACCTCCTGTATTCGGTGATGTCGTCAAGAAAGAGTTCTATTGGGTTCGTTCGGATTGTGTTCACTGGTGGCGCCAATGCGTGGCGAGTCAACTGGGCTGGACAGTGTATACGATATGTTTAAGACCTAATCTTGACCGTAAGGAGGACCCACGATGGAGATCCTGTGCTGACACTTACTACTTCGGTGCTTCTGGAGTTCGCCTTGCTTATCCGGGAGCTATGGGGTGATCCAATTCACACCCCTAGGGAAGACGAGGATTCCATGACATCAGCTGCTAGGGCACCTGCCCGTGGGACCGCACTCAATCCTGTCCTTATATCTTCAAACGACCCAGGGGAGGATCCCGAGGTGGATCCGATGGAGTGCCCAACTCCTTAGACGTGGATGTCTTATGGGTAGTTTATGTTTTCTTCTGCATTAATTATAATATGGTGTATATTTTAATATATTTGCATTTTGATGTAAATCTTGATGTATTTCATTGTGAGTGGTATGAGAAAAGTGCCACGCTTTGTATGCTTTAACTTAATTAATTTAGTCCTACGTACTTTATTTTGCATATATTCTGTTGAATCATATCTGTTAACGATGACTTATGTATTATTTCATTTGTGGCTCATATTTCCTTTATATATATGAAAAAAATTATATATATATATATATATATATATTTATTCAAATTTGAAAAGTATTATGAAGAAGTTGTAGTATGCCAAAAATTTAGTGGTCGCCGTATAATGACGATTGTGCTGTGGTTATTAAATCTAGGGGTGTTACACATTGCAGAGCATTTGTTCAGTTCAACTACTAACACTGCTGCTTGAGAAGTTGCTACACAGATCCTACACTCATTGCGGGAGCATGACCGCATTACAATGGAACATCTGCGTCTAGTTCCAGTAGCAAATGACATTTCAGGGCCGCCCGAGGAGTCCAATCAACAGGGAACGCGTCGTAGATGGAGGATAGGATTAACGAGCACTTAGACATGACTTCGACATCCCGAGGACACCGGCTCTACCAGCCAGCACACAACTCAGCCTCCTACCATTGCTATATACCCATCCATTTAGCTACCACCTACATATCACCCTCATACCCACCATACCCTTACCAACCGTATCCTTACCCGCCACCGGGTTACCCCTCATATCCTTACCCACCACATGGTTACCCACCATATCCTTACCCGCCACCAGGTTACCCACCATACCCATCACAGCTAAGTTCTTCTTCCGATCCCTCTCACAGGCCACCACATTCTGATGCGGGCCCATCTCATTGACGTGTTTATATTTAGTGGTTTTGTGTAAAATATTATTGATAACTTTCTATTGTGATTTTGGTTCTCTTGTTAGATTAAATATGTTTTTCGCTTAGTTTTAATTTTTATTAATGATCTTGGTAACTGGTTGAATTAAATAGGTTCATGTGCTTTTGGGGAGGTCCAATATTTAGGGAAAACTCTATCAAAATTTTCACTTCAATTCGAATATATTTGAATTGTGGTTTAATTATATCAAACATTATGTCTTTTTGCGTTAACTAAAAATATAATAATAAAATGTCACTCCTCAAAATTGGGAGGGATATGATTGGGATCCTACTCACTAAATAAACGTTTGAAACAATGCAGTAACATACACAAAAAAAGAAAAAAAATATCAAAAATTGCATTTTTTAAAACATACATCCCTATCATTATCTTCATTTTTTGTATATTTAATGAGATTTATCACATTAAAAGTGGCAAATTGCAAAGACCTACCATTTTCCATGTAAAAGATAATCATTTTGGCTCTCACAGGATCCTGTGAGCGATTGAGGAGTTAGACAGGGCAGTGTCTAACTCCCAAAATGCTTCTATCTAAATTTTTTTGGGAGACACAGTCGTGTCTAATAAAAATAAAACTTCTGGTGTAGAAAATGCTTGTTAGTTACGCCAAAAAGTTTGGCGTATTTACAAAGGATGCGCCATTTTCAATGATAAAACCACTTAGGATGCGCCAAATAGGATGGCGCATCCACGTAGGTTGCGCCAGGCGTGTTGGCGCAACTTACGTGGATGCGTCATCCTATTTGGCGCATCCTAAGTGGCCATAAAATATTTAAAAATGTCACGTAGGACAAAAGGGTGGTAGTTTGGTATATAGTTTCAAAACAGTGGCATTTTGATAAATAATTTAGAAAAAATGGTAATTTGGTAAATAGTTTTAAAAAAATGGCATTTTGGTAAATAGTTTTGCCAACACTAGCAGTTTGGTAAGGTTGGAGAACAATCTGAAAATGACTCTTGAACATTAAATTCGTGTTTCATAATCTGTTTCTCCAAATCTCTGTTTTTGAGCTAAGTGTATGATTCTTTGATACCATAAGCTTCAATTTGTATTATCTACTCTTTGAAAGAGTTTCTATTCATATAAACTTTGTTTGATTCTCTATGAAGAGGGTGAGGTATCCCTTTAGAGTAAAGGGTGAGGTATCCCTTAGAGAGTAAGGTATTTCTTAAAGATTGTAAAGGATGAGATATCCCATAGAGAGTGAGGTATCTCCTAAAAGTTGTAAAGGTTGAGGTATCCCTCAAAGGTTGTAAAAGTTGAGATATCCCTGTTTGAGGCTCAAGCACAAAGGGTGAGGCATCCCAAGGTGTGGTTAGTACTCTATGTTGTAAAGGTTGTCAAGCACCCATTGAAGGTTGAACATAGTGGAAAATCCCGAGTAGTTTACTTGAGGACTAGACGTAGGCCACAAGTGGTTGGTGGCTGAACTAGGATAAATATTGTGTTTACTTCTCTCAACTCTATCTCATTTACATTTGTACTTTAATTGTATATGCTTGAGTTGAATTTGATATATAGCTTATTTGCTTGATTTATCCCATAACTTAAGTTCTATTTGAGTAATCTATAATAGTTATACATTTGTTAGACTTATTTCGCTACATGTGTTAATTGAAAATATCAAAATGCATAATTTGTTAAAGTTGCCTTA
Source organism: Ormosia semicastrata (assembly GCA_029884595.1). Taxonomy (NCBI): domain Eukaryota; kingdom Viridiplantae; phylum Streptophyta; class Magnoliopsida; order Fabales; family Fabaceae; genus Ormosia; species Ormosia semicastrata. The sequence goes on from JAQQTO010000063.1 coordinate 102,599,371, forward strand.
AAACTTGTAATCACTCATTCATCCCCCTCTTGGGTAATGGTTGTCATGGCTAACAAGTGATATCAGAGCTTCGTCATCTGTTGAAAGCTTAACCGCTTGAAGTTAAAGATCCTTATTTGTTTGGCAACCATTGAAACCTTTTCAAAATGGAGGATTTTGAAATTTATAAACCACCATTCTTTTTATGGTGTGAATTTTGTTTATTGAAAAGCTAGAATAGAATTTTATATGCAATCTATTGATCTTAATTTGTGGGATATTATGCTTGATTGATTTACTTTCAAATCAAAACAAACTTGGAATGCCTATGACAAGAAATGTTTCTCATTGAACATTAGAGTAATTCAAATCTTGAGAAGTGGTTTGAATGATGAAACTAATGCTAAAATTAAGAGTTGCTCTAGTGCTAAAGATATATGGGATGCTTTTAATGTTATTTATCTTGCTAACAATGATTTTTTGCATAAAGTTGTATATAGAGAGCAAGAAGAGCAAAACTTATTAAAGGAAACTTGTCATGAAAATATCCTCAAGAAGATGTTCAAAGTAAGAAAATGAGTTCAATGCCTCTTGGTGATGATGGTGCTCAATTTGAAGAAGAGGCAAAACAAAACAAAATTGATGAGGAAGAAGGTGATTCCCTTAAAGAGTCAAGAATGCTAGAAATTGATACTGCTTCATATATGGCTAAAAAGGACTTTGAGGTAAATAACTCTAAACTAGATTATAGTCCTTTCTATTATGAGCTACAATGTGAATATGATAAATTGTATGATGTAACACCCACCTTAGGGTGCCACATTTACGTTACTTAATTTCCAAATTACCCCTTCATTATATAGTATGCTTTGTAATGTAAATATGAGTTGTAAAATTTCTTAATACCAATAAGGTAAGCTTAGCGGCAAATAAAAACATTACAACATAATCACAATTAATTTATATCATATATACATATTCTTAGTACTGTCACACTTAAAACTTTTACAGACTATACTTTCAAAACATTTAAACTAACCTACTGCCCAAGTACTACTAGACAGTGGAACCCTCAAACAGGTCCTCCTCAGACTCCTCAGCAGATAGGAATCCGACTTGACGCGAAGTCCTACGGACAGGTGTCCGCGCAGACGACACAACACTGATCTCACTAGGAATACGGTAGTAAGTTCCCCAGTACTGCCTAATGGATAAAGGAAACTCTAAGTGTACATTAATGTTCACACTAAAGAAAGGGTGTCCAAGATAAAGCCTACTTAAAGTAATATTTAAGTCTCCTATGTAGTAAATACGTTCTCTAACTAAATCCATGTGCTATGCCTCTGACTCTCCACGAAACGTTAATCTCATATATCCTAGAAAACTAGGCATCTCCATCCTTTCAGAACTCAGCTTCCTCTACAAGGATCTGCCCCTCTCCGCCTTCTCGATCAACTTCTTGCTCAACATCTTTACTAATATAAATACAATACAGAATAGGCATACAAAGAGGTGAGATCACCTACGCCAATCCTAGTATGGTAGCAATGAAGATAAACACATACAATATCTCATACAACTATCATACCATAATTACAATTGTATCATCAACATCATCTATCACCACAACACATGTAATAAACAATAATTACGAACATGCCATTAACAATATCTAAATATTCAACAATTCAATTATCATAAACAATAATTATGATAATGCCCTCAATAACTATGCATATGCACCTAGACTCAATTTTCCACTCCATAGAGTTAAAACTCAGATCGGAGAGAGTGATTGAAAAGATTATGTTTGTACCAACATGTCTCGGACCACGTGCTCATTTTTGCACATCTAGCATGTACACGACAGTCTTTATCAGATCTTGATTAAGAATAGTATCTCGGTTAGGATCATTGGTGTGTTGCGTCAATCTAACCCACGGTAGAAAAGAGCTACCAACTGCCCATTGTAGGCAACCCGCACCCCAATGCCCCCAAGGTCAACGAGTGACTTACACTACGCATATCGCACCTACTCAGGAGGTGTATTCTCTCTTAGGCAATTACCCTCATACAGTCCATCGAACCTTTCCAATGCATGTACTATGTACCATTCACAGTTCTAATTTATTATCACATATTCGGGGTCCACTCAATAACTCAACAATATTTTTACTATATTTTCATCGCGTAGTCATATTTTTGCATTTTCTCAATCGCGCAATAATTCTGTCGCATTTTCAAATCGCGTAACGATTTTTCAACGTTTCTCAATCGTGTAAAATATTTTTCATACGTTTTAAATCAAAAATACTAATTTTCTCATTTAATATTGAAATTTGACTTTATTTTCTATATTTACATAATAGTCCCTCAAAAACATAATATTTACATTATAGTTCTCATTTAAATAATATTTTCACCATAGTCCCTCATAAAAATCATATTTATGAAATAGTCCCTCTTTTATAAAATATTTACAATATGACCCCTCTTTATAAAATATTTATAATATAACTCCTCTAAAAATAATAATTGCGATATAGGCCTTCTTAAAATATTAATTATAATGTAGTCCTCTTTTATAAAATATTTACAATATGACCCCTCTAAAAATCAGTATTTATACTGTTTCCCAAAAAATGGTAATTCTTTCTTTTACTTTTAATAATACAGCTCAAATTTTTCGGACGCGCTTCAAAACCCATAGGGTGAGCTATACATCAGTAAACTTCAAGTATTGACACTCATTTCATTTTCATAATCTCATTATTTAATTGTATTGATTTGTTTTCTAAAAAGCATTTTGCTTGCTGATAATTTCAAACTCTTCCAAAACAATTTCCTTCTCAATTAAACCTTCAATCCTTAATTAAAACCATCATTTTCAGGACTTTGGTCCTCTTGACCCTAGTAAGGCCGTGAGCCTTCAAGCTCTTTGGAGCTCTCATGAATTTGTTCCATCATGTTATTCACATCCTAAATTATACATACACTTGCATGCTTTCAGAATTTATACATACACACATAATATCAAAGCTATAACCATAGTATCACACATGTAATCATAAATGCAAAACTATACACAACACAATCACAAACAAAGGGACATCAAACAATAGGTAAATAAACCCTTATGGATTTTTCACCATACACAACCATCTTCTCACCACCAAAACTTGGTTGGTGAGTTAAATCTCCCTTTTACCTCTTGAAGACAAGATCTTCAAGCTCCTCCACCTTCTCTTTGATTTCGTGTGACTTAAAACAATTCCCTAAAATTCTTAAACAATTAGTAAAATCACAAACAAGGCTTAATAATGAAGAACCATGGAACAATCATGGTTTAGAAAATCAAAAACTTAATTTTAAACTATAAAATCAAAAGTTTACCTTTAGGGAAGTAAACCAAACTTGGATTTTGAAGCACTTAGGATAGGATTTTGACAAAACTTCCTAAATGAAAAGTGTTTAGAAGGTTGTTTAGGTTTAGGAAATGTAAAGTGGAAAAATTATAGAAGATGGATAGTGGTCTTGGGTGATTGGGCCGAAAATTCAAAAAGAAAAGGAAAGGAAAATAACTTGGTGTTCTTGAGAGATTTGAGAGAAAATGATGCTTAGCTTTTTAGGTGAGAGAAAAGTGAATAATGAGAGTGAATTTGAGTGTGCAGCCATGTGAGTAGTGTGTAGGGAAATTAAGAGATTAACTTGAACCCAAAATATCACAATTTGTGTTCACATTGAGAGCACATGGCTTGGTTACCATTTGGTCATCAAAGTGTCACATGGATGGACCTAGAACATTATGGAACATGGTAAATTGGCCGTCTTGGCCGTGGAACACTAGGGGGGTTTAGGGACTTGGTTTGACTTCAATTAAAGCCTAATTACATGCTAATTAGATGACAAGTTAATTAGGTTAGGTTTCCTAATCACACTTAATTAACTATCTAACTAATTAAGTAGGTCATTGCATATGTCATGCTTAGTCATAGCTTCTAGATGAAAGTAGGATATTTAATTAGTAATTAGATTATAACTAATTAATAACTAGGTTAGTTCACTTGGTTTCTTAATTAGACAATTAAGATAACTAAATTAGGTTTAGTTAGCTACTTAGAAATTAGTCAAGCCACTATTATTGACTAAATCCTAACCATTGAAATTAACTTTATTTCCTAACCATTGATTTAATCTAAGGTAGATATCTTTAGTTACTTTATCAGGATTATTCTCACACCATTGATCTGATCAATGGTCATGATCAAAGGCATTTTAATCAAGCTTTTCATCCAATGGTCCATAATAAATGTGGAAATAAGTTTGCCCCAAATTGTTTAATGTGTTAAGTTTTGATGATGACAAATACAAGATAAAAAGTACACTTTGCATACGTTCTTTGTTGCATCCTATATAGAGCATATCCATTAGTAATTAATGAATATCTTATTTGAATGTGTTTATAAAAGTCTTATATGTATGTTAAACTAACTAAAGTTATACATTTATGAATCATGCATATGAAGATATTGAATTATGATTTTGGACTAACTATGCTTGTTTAAGTGAGGAATACATTATAGGATAGTCCAAGTACCAAGAGTGAGCATTGCAATAAGAAAGCAAAATATCTTAATTAAGCTCAATACAAGGAGAATGTGAATGCCTATTTCATGAAGGTATTGATAACATCAAAGTCATGTCAAAGACCAAGTCCAAAGGAAGATTAAATGGTATAGCTTTTAGGACTTAGGGTCTTTATGTAAGAAGCCTTATGGATATCTCAAATATATTTTTCAAATCTTTACAAATGGTTTTCACATGTTAAAATGTCCAACAAACAAGTTTTGAAAAGCTAGTTATGGTAATAGTTCAAATCTATGAAAAATAGCCAAGTTTGAGTTTTGCAAAATTGACCTTTGGTTACTCTTTTGATCATATCTTTCAAAATACTTTGAGTTTTGTTTTTAAACTTCTTTCATTTGAAAATAGACTCAAAGATCTTTCCAATGACTGGTCATTTGCTTTAAATGGATAAGAAATGAAGAAGTTATGACCATTTAAAGTCAGTTTTCAAAATCAAAGTGGTCTATTCGAATAACCTTGAAGGTATTCGAATAACATCCTTCTAAACAACTTTTTAAATGTGTTTAAAATAGAGGTATTCGAATACCTCCTTGTGGTATTCGAATAACCTGCTTCTGAACTATTTTTTTAAGAAATGAAAATAGTGGTATTTGAATACCCCATGTTGGTATTCGAATAACCCATATCAATTTGTTTTTCACGATGATATTATAAACAGTGTTATTCGAATACCACTTCATCTATTCGAATAACCACGAATGTTTACGAATACTGATATGGAAACAAACGGCCATATTCTTTCAAATTTATGAGTTTTAATTACACCCAATGACTATTTCTTCGAAATTTCTCTATAAATAGAAGCCTTGGGTCATCTCTAAAATTGCCCAACACTCTGAATTATTTTCTACTTGCACTAACTCGTGAATTTATTTTCTACGCTCTATTTTTTATCAAAACTTTGAAATATCCTTTGAGAGCCTCTTAGCACTTCAATTTGTATTATTTTCTCTGAGTGAGAGTTTCTCTTCATCTATATTTCTATTCTTCTATATTAAGGGTGAGGTATCCTTCAAGGTTTGTAAAGGGGGTGAGGTATCCCTCTAAGGTTTGTATAAAGGTGAGGTATCCCTGCAGGATGAGACTTTAGCACAGGGGTAGAGTTTCCCTGTGTGTGAAAAATGCTCTTTTATATAACGGTTACAAGCACCTATTGAAGCTTGTATACATAGTGAAAAATCTTGGATTGTTTTCTAGGACTGGACGTAGACCACAAGTGGGTTAGTGGTCGAATCAGGATAAATATTGTGCCTACTTTTCTTTTCTCAATCTCTTTATTTTATGCAATTTTATATTATTACACTTTATTTTACGTAATTTTATATTATTGCACATTTATTTATTTGTTGTTCTTAAAGCTTTTATTCTTCATCTCGCAATTCTTTCTCTTTTATTTAATAGCTTAAATATTTGTGTTTATTTCAAGAGCATTTGTGAAAAAAAATTTAATACCCAATTTACCCCCCTCTTGGGTAATGGTTGCCATGACTAACAAGTGGTATCAAAGCTTCGTGCTCTGGTGAAAGCTTAACCTCTTAGAGTTAAAGATCCCTGTCTGTTGGCAACCTTGAAAGTTTTTTTTTTTAAATGGAAGGTTTTGAAATTGATAAACCACCATTCTTTGATGGTGTGCATTTTGTTTATTGGAAAACTAGAATAGAGTTTTATATGCAATCTATTAATTTAGATTTGTGGGATATTGTGCTAAATGGATTTACTTACAAATCAAAACAAACTTGGAATAGTTTTGACAAAAAATGTTTTTCCTTGAACATTAGAGCTATGTAAATTTTGAGAAGTAGTTTGAATGATGATGCTTATGCTAAAATTAAAAATTGCTCTAGTGCTAAAGATATATGGGATGCTCTTGATGCTATTTATCTTGCTAACAATAATTTTGTGTATAAAGTTGTATATAGAAAGCAAGAAGAGCAAATGCCATTGAAGGAAGCTTGTCATGAAAATTATCCTCAAAGAGATACTCAAACTATTGAAGGGAGCCAAATGCCACTTGGAGACGATGGTGCTCAATTTGAAGAAGAGGCAAAGCAAAACAAAATTAATAAGCAAGAATGTGATTCTCTTAAAGAGACAAGTACCTTAGAAATTGAAACTACTTCCTATATGGCTAAAAAGGATTTTGAGGTAAATAATTCTAAACTATATTATAGTCCTTCCTATGATGTGTTACAATGTGCATATAATGAATTGTATGATAGTTTATTAAATTTAGAAAAGAAAAACTTATCGTGTTTGGAAAACATTTCCTTTATTGAAAATGAAATTAAAACTTTGAAAAATGAGTATGCCTTTCTTGATGAGGAAATATCTTTAAAATGTAAAACCTTAACTTCTTGTGAAAAGTGCATTGATTTAAAAAATCAAGTTGAGGACTTATATTCCGAATTTGCCAAAGCTAATGATTATAATTGCTTAAATTCTATACTTGTTAATGAGAATAAAATTAGTGTTATTCCATGTGAAAATTCAAGCAAGGCTTATGGCAAAAATAATTTAAAATATAAAAATAACAAAAGGCTCAAGTTTTTCAAAAATGATATTCAAATGATCAAGCCATCATTAAATTCAATTGTTTGTAATTTTTGTGGTCATCTAGGATATATTTCTCATTTATGCAATTATAGAAGAAATTCTTACATGAGAAATTGTATGGTATGGGTTCCTAAAAATCCTAAAGGCCCTAATACTAACATTCAAGGACCCAAAATAAAGTAGGTACCAAAGTGTCCTCCTAGTGTTTCAATTATGCAGAATATTTCTCAAAAGGATGGATAAATTGGTCAAAAGAAAGAGGAATCATCAAGGAGAATGCTTCCAGAGCCTAATGGTAGAAACTTTGGTCAAAGAAGGAAGATGGCTTCAACCAAAGCTTCTCAAGTACAAAATGTAGAAGTTGCAAAGTTCAAGACTCCAAAAGAGAAGCAATGGATAAGAAAAAGTATTTCCTTGATTATTAAGGCCAAGGTATCAAAAACTTTTACCTCTTATGTACACACACATGCAAAGTCAATAAATTTGAGGTGTATTCCTTGTAGGCCTTAAGTGATTAATAGAATCACGTGTACTTGATAAAATTTAAATATTATGTTTAACACATGATTATGTTCATTCTTATTGTATCATAGTTCATTAATTTATTATATATCTTGGTACATAAAGCTCTATAATGCCTATATATGCTTTATATGCTTTAAAATTGTCTATATATTATGAAAGTAAGCATGCTATCAACTATGTGCTTAATGGTATTTAATTATTTAATTTATTATGCTCAATTTACATATTATGAAAAATTGATCTTTATGAGAGCATAATAGATTAATATTCAAAAACTAACACACCAGGACCCAAGAAAATTTAGGTACCAAAAGTCAAAAATTGAAGTGTGTTATAGGTATACTTGAAGGCCAAGAAGTAACTTTGGCATCTTGAAAGTGACTGCTCCAAATACAAATATCATAAATAATTTCAAGCTCTCTTCCTTGTCTCCATGAAGCATAGACTTGCAATCCTTGGATAAGTGAAACTTGTGTTATGCTTTTCTAGCTTTATGTCTTGAACATGTTTCTACACGTTAATATGCTAGATAAAAGTATGCTCATTGTTTGAAATGACATGATTGATGATAATATCCTTGAGCATGAGTTTTTGTTTAATCATGACTTAAAATGAGTATTTGTGTTAGATGATTTTATCTTGTTTTATCCCTTTCTAACATAATCCTTGGTTGTTTCAAAATGTTTTTGTAAGAATCAAGTATTTGGTTTAATTGTCATGAATGCATGTTAAAATGAGTGCTAAATTGCATGATTGTTTTTAATCTTTGCAATTATTATTTGAAAATCCTTCTGCATATTAATATGCTAGATAAAGTATGCTCCTTGCTTGAAATGACATGTCTAATGAGAATATCCTTGAGCTTGAGTTTTTGATAAATCATACATATAATTGAATATTTGTGTTTATTGTTTTATCATTGATTTATTACTCTTGAATTATTACTGACTTGAGCATCGGAGTTATCCCGAAATCATTTTTGTAGGTACTCCATCAAAAGGTAAGCTTTCGTCTCTCAAAATACAAATCCTGGACATAATATATATGATTTCTTGTTTAAGTTATTCGAATACCTCCCTATGGTATTCGAATACCATTGCTTTTATACGTGTAAATCTGTGGTTTTCTAATAGGCCTATTCGAATAGACCTATGGCTATTCGAATACCATACATCAGTACAGTATTTCTATAAGCTGGTGTATTCGAATAACTAAGTAGTTATTCGAATAACCTGAGGCTTATTAATATCAGTGTTTTTCACATGCCTCTGGAGTATTCGAATACCTTGGATGCTATTCGAATACTTGCTCTTGTCTTACCTTTTTATGTGTGAGGGTATTCGAATACAGGAGAAAGTATTCGAATACCATAGGCTGGCAGCCAAACCAATTTGGCCCATCTATTTGAATACCTGGGTAGGTATTTGAATACTTTCTATCAGAAGGGTGCATCCTTTGGTCTTTCCCAACCGAGCGAACGACTTCGCTAAACCATCATCACGTGTTTGGGTCCTTTACCCTTAACAAAATGAAGATGATCAAGACCGATGAAGGCTGGGTGTTCCCAGTTGAAGTTGATGATGATGAGGATGACCCTCAAGGCGATCCTACTGCCCCTGCTCTGCTGCTGCTGATATTCCTGCCGCTGCTTTATTTGAAAGGTTCTGCTGCATCTGTTGCTATATATATTGCATAACATTAATAATCAATATATGCTGAATTCTTTGTTTGTTTTGTCTGAAAATATGCACTTAATGATATGTATGAAAAATGCAAATGCTTAACCAAATGTAATTGGCTATTCTTTTGATGATTATATGTACTTAATTAATTTGATCAATGAAATGAAATATCTTGTGAACTCATTTGTTGCTTTATTATTTTGAATGCTTATTTACTTGCATAATGACTAACCTCTATGGATCCAAAATTGATGGATACTAAAAAAAAAAGTACTTTGAATTATTTTGTAGCGTGATAACTACCTCAAGTAAGTATTTAAATGGAATAAGTTTATTCTACTTGAGGATAGTAAAGTTTAAAAGGATTCAACTTTTAAAAGGGGTGCAAAGAATTTCTATTCCCTCATGAAAACTTGAAGCTTGGAAGTTGGTGGAAGTTGGAATTACCTACAAAAACTCAAAGAGTACATTTTTGGTGATATCAATCTATTATCCTTATCTATGCTTTAAATTTGATATCATGTGATATTTGGAGAAATAGAGAGTTGTGTTATACCTTAACATGCCTTACATGATAATTATTTGCCTAAAAATGCTTAAATAAGTTTTGATGATGATAATATGTTTCTTGATAAACTTGAATCATGTCTTAAAATGCTTAAACTATTTTTTTTTGGATTCAAGTGCATATGTGCTTCATGCATTCTTGTTAGAGCTAATATTACATGGCTGATAATGTGATACATGCTTTACATTATATATATCAATCAAAATTATGCTTATAAATGGGCTTACATGATATTTGATGCTAACCTATATTTTAGAGGACTTTTCAAGTTAGCTTTGCAAGTCTCTCTATATGTTTTAAATATAGCCATCAGATTTTTACATACAAGCATATGTGGATAAACGAGAAAAGTTGAATGAAATTCAAATGAAGAGGAAGATAAAGAAGCATTTCTTCTAGTACAATGGAATGAAGAATTCAGAGGAAGAAAGCTCAAAGTTAAGGGACTAATAAAGAAGGATTATCACTCTATATCTATCTCAATAAGTATCTCTATCCCTAAGCTATAGTGGTACTTTATATGATATGGATTGTATGATACTTGTTGATAAATTAATCTTAAATGACTAGATGCTTTCCAAGGAATATATGGCTTTTTATATAAAACATCTCTACCTTTCTAAAATGCTTTTGAAAATATAATGTGCTCTTGTAAGATTCTTTTTGAAAGGGGGAGAAGTTTTAAAATGGCTTTTTTGTTTGAGGATTTAAGAAGATGTATATTTGCCTTGCTTTTCTTTAAGGTAATGTGCTTACATGGTCTTTGCATATATATTTCCTTTATCTATTATTTTGATAATATGCATATTTTAAGGGGGAGCCTTGCTCTTAAGTTGTTTATATCTCATGCCTTACATCTTTGTTTGATTACATAAAGTGTTTTTATTGCTATCATATGCTGAATGTTGACATACAAAAATATGACAAGCATTGCATGAATAATCTTCTATATCTTGAAAATCATGCTTGTTTCATCTCTCTATTCTTGAATCATATGTAGTATCTATAAGGGGGAGAAAATTTTTTCGAAGCCTTTTTGTTGATGTCAAATAGGGGGAGTGAAAATTGGAAAGAAAAATATATGCTTGATATGCTTATTGTTTGATATGCTTACATGAATATCCATTCTTGAATATTGCACATCAACATATTTTTTTCTTTGGTGATTTGTCATCATCAAAAAGGGGGAGATTGTGGAAATAAGTTTGCCCCAAATGGTTTAATGTGTTAAGTTTTAATGATGACAAATACAAGACAAAAAGTACACTTTGCATATGTTCTCTGTTGCATCCTATATAGAGCATATCCATTAGTAATTGATGAATATCTTATTTGGATGTGTCTATAAAAGTCTTATATGCATGTTAAACTAACTAAAGTTATACATTTATGAATCATGCATATGAAGATATTGAATTATGATTTTGGACTAACTATGCTTGTTTAAGTGAGTAATACTTTGTAGGATAGTCCAAGTACCAAGAGTGAGCATTGCAACAAGAAAGCAAAAGATCTTAATTAAGCTCAACACAAGGAGAATGTGAATGCCTATTTCATGAAGGTATTGATAACATCAAAGTCATGTCAAAGACCAAGTCCAAAAGAAGATTAAATGGTATAGCTTTTAGGACTTAGGGTCTTTATGTAAGAAGTCTTATGGATATCTCAAATATGTTTTTCAAATCTTTACAAATGGTTTTCACATGTTAAAATGTCCAACAAACAAGTTTTGAAAAGCTAGTTATGGTAATAGTTCAAATCTATGAAAAATAGCCAAGTTTGAGTTTTGTAAAACTGACCTTTTGTTACTTTTTTGATTATATCTTTCAAAATACTTTTGAGTTTTGTTTCGAAACTTCTTTCATTTGAAAATAGACTCAAACATCTTTCCAATGACTGGTCATTTGCTTTAAATGGATAAGAAATGAAGAAGTTATGACCATTTAAATTCAGTTTTCGAAATCAAAGTGGTCTATTCAAATAACCTTGAAGGTATTCGAATAACATCCTTCTAAATAGCTTTTTAAATGTGTTTAAAATAGAGGTATTCGAATACCTCCTTGTGGTATTCGAATAACCTGCTTCTGAACTATTTTTTTAAGAAATGAAAACAGTGGTATTCGAATACCCCATGTTGGTATTCAAATAACCCATATCAATTTACTTTTCACGATGATATTATAAACAGTGTTGTTTGACTACCACTTCATCTATTCGAATAACCACGAATGTTTATGAATACTGATATGGAAACAAACGGCCATATTCTTTCAAATTTGTGAGTTTTAGTTACACCCAACGACTATTTCTTTGAAATTTCTCTATAAATAGAAGCCTTGGGTCATCTCTAAAATTGTCCAATACTCTGAATTATTTTCTACTTGCACTAACTCATGAATTTATTTTCTACGCTCTATTTTTTATCAAAACTTTGAGATATTCTTTGAGAGCCTCTTAGCACCTCAATTTGTATTATTTGCTTTGAGTGAGAGTTTCTCTTCATCTATATTTCTATTCTTCTATATTGAGGGTGAAGTATCCTTCAAGGTTTGTAAAGGGGGTGAGGTATCCCTCTCAGGTTTGTATATGGGTGAGGCATCCCTGCAAGCTGAGGTTTTAGCACAAGGGTAGAGTTTCCCTGTGTGTGAAAAGTGCTCTTTTATGTAACGGTTGCAAGCACCTATTGAAGCTTGTATACATAGTGAAAAATCTCGGATTATTTTCTAGGACTGGACGTAGACCACAAGTGGGTTAGTGGTTGAACCAGGTTAAATATTGTGCCTGCTTTTCTCTTCTCAATCTCTTTATTTTACAAAATTTTATATTATTGCACATTTATTTATTTACTATTCTTAAAGCTTTTATTCTTCATCTCGCAATTCTTTCTCTTTTATTTAATAGCTTAAATATTTGTGTTTATATCAAGAGCATTTGTGAAAAGTTTTTTAATATCCAATTCACCCCCCTCTTGGGTAATGGTTGCCATGACTAACAATAAAGTCTATGCCACTTTATTTGACCAACTCCTATTGGGTAACATGCTTTTGAGATTACTAAGGATTTAGGTTATAAAAATATTCTAAGCATATTTGTGTCAATTAAAATATATAGTCCATGCTATAAATAAACAAACAGATATTTATCGTGAAATATTTTTGATAAATTCTAAAAATTAAAAGATTCTTTTCTGTGTCACTCAGATTCTGATTTAGTAAGATCCCCCGTCTCCGAATAAATCAGATAAGAATTTCCCCGGCCCAAAAATTATTATTTTCCTGATTCGGAGCAAATCACACAAAACAATAAAAAATAATCTCAAAACAGTCAAATTATTTTTCTATAACACAGAAAACATAAAACAGCAAAATTCTGTCATTTTTGTAACATAGCTAAAATTTGGAGTGTTACAACTCTCCCCCTCTAAAAAGAAGTTTTGTCCTCGAAACTTGACATACACTTAACACAAATATGGATACTGCTCCCTTATCTTATCTTCTAACTCCCATGTAGCTTTACCAGTTACATTATTCCAAACTACTTTAACCAATGCAATTTCTTTACCTTAAAGTTGCTTTGTCCTTTGATCTTCAATCTTGACTAGAAACATTTCATGGGTTAAATTCTCCTTCAGTTGTACGGTGTCTGGTTCGATAACATGAGTAGGATAATAAATATATTTCCATAGTTGTGATACGTGAAATACATTATGAAGATTTGATAAGAAAGGTGGTAGTGCAATCTGATAAGCTACCGGACCTACCCGACGGAGTATCTGATACGACCCGATAAACTTTGGAGTGAGTTTCCTCGACTTAATCACTCGTCCAACTCCAGTCATAGGTGTCACACGTAGAAACACATGGTCACCTTCTTTAAATTCAAGAGGTCTTCGTATTTTATCGGCATAGCTCTTTTATCGCGTCTGAGTTGTCCTCATCTTGTCTTGAATCATCTTTACTTTTTCAGTTGTCTGCTGCACAAATTCTGGTCCTATCACAGTACTTTCACCATCATGATACCAACACAATGGCATTCTACATCTTCTCCCATATAATGCCTCATAGGGTGCCATCCCTATGCTCGAATGAAAATTATTGTTGCATGTGAACTCTATCAATGGTAGAAATTCATCCTAACAACCAGTTTGCTCTAGAACACAAGCTCTTAACAAGTCCTTTGAAAATGCTAACTATCGTCTCTTCCTTATATCCAAGCCCCTCTTAATTGAACAGGTACTTCAAGCCCTTGAATTTATTGTAGACTTTATAAGAAAGAAAATGTCTTCAAATTTTCCTTGCAAAACGACTATCGCATATCCTAAAATGTAAATCGAATAATTCTTCTCATGCACGTTTCACTGCCTTGAAGTATACGCCACAACCTTTCTATTTGATCTCAACACTCAATCTAAATCCACGAGTTAAACTTCTTCTAACAGAATTTGCATTTGACTAGTTTCGTGCATAACTCCTTCTTCTTCTTCAGAAATTGAAGAACTACATTGAGATCTTCAGCATGTTCCTTTGGATTTCGAGAATCGATCAAAATATCACCAATAAGGATAATGACAAATTTGCCTAGATGGGAAAGAAAGATCCTATTTATATAATTCGTGAATATTGCAAAAACACTTTTTACCTCGAATGGTAGTACTAAATACTCATAGTGCTTGTAATGCATCCGAAAATCTGTCTTGGAATATTCTCTACTTTTATGCGAATCTGATAATAACCAGCACACAAATCGATCTTAGAGCAAACAACAATTTCCTTCATTTGGTCTTCTAGTTCCCCTGTTGTCACATCATTCCAGATTTTCTTCATCAAGGTAAGTTGTTCTACTTGTCTATTTTTAATCTTAACAGAAAATGTCTCATAGATCAAGTTTTCTTCTAATTGTACTGTATTTAGTATTATGACATAAGTTGAATCAAGAATAATACTTCTTAATTGAAATACATGAAAGACACTATGAAGGTTATAAGGAAAAGTAATAAGACTATTCAGTAGATTACTAGATTAGTCCAACAAAGAATTTGAGATGGTCTAATAGATTTTGAAATGAACATGGTCCAATAATTTTAGAAATAAACTTTCTAGATTCAAATCCAAAAATCTCAGGGCAAGGAAACACTAAAGTTACATTGTAACAATCTAATAGGATATGGTTGGAAAATAACCAATATATTTATAAAGTCAGGCTCTTAAATAGATGTGATTTTAGATAAACAAATCAAATCAACAGAAAATATTTGATATTCAATAGATATTGGGTAGAGTTATAAAACTTGAGTATAAACAACAAGTTTAACAAGAAGAGTAGAAATACTTAGATCACACTATAATAAAGACACGGATAAAACAAATTGATTTACTCAGTCTATTTGAGAAAGAAATAGACAAACCAGATCAATAAAAAGTTTCAAACTCCAACAATAATAGGATATTTTTAAATAGGCTCGAGTAGTAATAACAAGTTTAGAAGTTGAAGTAGCATTATGAAGAAAAAGCAAAACACAGATAACCCCAGAAGATTTACACAATCATAGATCACAAGAGAATGGGATACCTTGCAAATTTTACAGCACAGTTTTAAGATTACCCTCTCTGGCACAACTTTCTCGCTTCTTAAGTTTTTGTATTTGAACGTTCTTATTACACTTTTTGCACAGGCTCTTTCTTCTTCTTGAGATTTTGAAACACGTGTATTACTAATGGAAAGTTCCATCTTCAGTTGATCGCATTCTCCGAAGAAATGTCCAAGCTTCCCACATCCATAACAAATAATCCCTTTATGCTGACAATCTTTGGTGAGATGATTTTTTCCACACTTGAAACATTTCATTGGTGATGCCACAGTCTGACCAAAATCGTTGCCACTAGTACTTCCTCTCTTTGTTCGTTGTTGCTTCCCCGGTGGTCGTATATACGACTTTCGCTGAAAACGATTGACCTTACGCTTCCTTTCATTTTAGATTATCGAAGGTTCTAAGTTATAGCTTTTCGCATCCGGTGGCTGCTCCAATCCTAATAAGCTATGAAGTTCAATTATCAGTTCCTGCTGCTGAGCGATCATCTGTCTCTGCTATACTGCTACTTCAATCATCTTTTGCATCACACTTCTAACTGTGGCTATACGATCTTCATTACGTCTCTCATCCACATGCTCATGTTCACTACGTTCCATTATCTTTCTTCAAAGACAAACAAAATCGAAACACAACGAACTAAACATAACTGTTTCACATAACATCGTCTCTTTTTGGAAACCAAAATATATCTTTGTGTTCAGTGTCAGAGATTCACATAGCACAAACAAGACAAACTTATGCACAAACCCAAAAGACTCTAACTTGGGCTCTGATACCAACTAATGTAACACCCACCTTAGGGTGCCACATTTACGTTACTTAATTTCCAAATTACCCCTTCATTATATAGTATGCTTTGTAATGTAAATATGAGTTGTAAAATTTCTTAATAACAATAATGTAAGCTTAGCGGAAAATAAAAACATTACAACATAATCACAATTAATTTACATCATATATACATATTCTTAGTACTGTCATACTTAAAACTTTTACAGACTATACTTTCAAAACATTTAAACTTTAATTTAAACTAACCTACTGCCCAAGTACTACTAGACAGTGGAACCCTCAGACTAGTCCTCCTCAGACTCCTCAGCAGATAGGAATCTGACTTGACGCGAAGTCCTACGGACAGGTGTCCGCGCAGATGACACAACACTGATCTCACTAGGAGTACGGTAGTAAGTTCCCCAGTACTGCCTAATGGATAAAGGAAACTCTAAGTGTACATTAATGTTCACACTAAAGTAAGGGTGTCCAAGATAAAGCCTACTTAAAGTAATATTTAAGTCTCCTATGTAGTAAATACGTTCTCTAACTAAATCCACATGCCACGCGTCCGACTCTCCACGAAACGTCAATCTCATATATCCTAGAAAACTAGGCATCTTCATCCTTTCAGAACTCAGCTTCCTCTACAGGGATCTGCCCCTCTCTGCCTTCTCGATCAACTTCTTGCTCAACGTCTTTACCAATATAAATACAATACAGAATAGGCATACAAAGAGGTGAGATCACCTACGCCAATACCAGTATGGTAGCAATGAAGATAAACGCATATAATATCTCATACAACTATCATACCATAATTACAATTATGTCATAAACATCATTTATCACCACAACACATGTAATAAATAATAATTACAAATATGCCATTAACAATATCCAAATATTCAACAATTCAATTATCATAAACAATAATTATGATAATGCCCTCAATAACTATGCATATGCACCTAGACTCAATTTCCTACTCCATAAAGCTAAAACTCAGATCGGAGAGAGTGATTGAAAAGATTCTATCTGTACCAACAATCCTCAGACCACGTGCTCAATTTTGCACATCTAGCATATACACGATAGTCTTTATCAGATCTTGATTAAGAATAATGTCTCAGTTAGGATCATTGGTGTGTTGCATCTGTCTAACCCACGGTACAGAAGAGCTACTGGTGTGAGGCAAATAGTGATTAAAATTCAAATAAAAATTAGTTGTCAGGCCCACCAGAAAATAAAAACCTTACAACTAGTTGTAGTTAGTAAGGGTCGATCCACAGAGAACCAATTCAATGAACACTATTAAACAATTCCTAAATTAGACTCTGATTGACAATAAACAGTAAATAGGGGATTTTGGAGTTTTGATGAACAATGAACAGCCTCAAAGACAATAACAATAAATAAACTGAAATCAATAATATAAGGAAATTGGTTAAGAGATTGAATTCACCACTAGATTTATATGATAGTGTAAACGCACATATCCTTTCATTCCAACATGCTCAATTATGTTTTTACGCAATTGTGAGAGTAAATCTCTGTTTTCCTTACGTATTGGCCAATTCAGCAACCGCTCAAATCAACTCCTAATCACTGATTAATTATAAAGCAACCACTCTTACAACTATCCAATAATTGCATTAAGTTTTAAAAAACCAATTACACTAAGATCTAATCACACACCGGGATTAAATTACTTAGAACATATATTTCTCTAGATCTATTACCGCAACAGCGCATAATAAACCTAGATCTACCACTTTTATAACTGGTAAATAGCACAAAGATAATTATACCCACATGAACATCATAAATTCTGCTAGATCTACTACCGCAATCGCGCATAATAAACCCAGATCTACCACTTTTAAAAGTAGGAACAAGTACAAAAACCTTCATACCAATAATAGATTCAGAAATATATGAATAAAAGCATAACTGTGTTGAAATAATCAAATATGCAAGATTCACAGCATCAAAACTAGTGGTTTCATCACCCCCTTAACCAAGGGAAGTTTAGTTACACATAGCTCGAACAAAAGAACAAGAAAAACTGAGAAAGAACAACATGAGAAACAAAGTGCAGAAGAAAAACTAAAGAGCAAACGAGTTTCTGAGGATTGATGATGATGGATCTCTGATTGCTTAAACCCGAGACTCCAATCTTTGATCCAAGACTCCCCTCTCCTTCTCCAAGGAGTTGTAATTGCTCTCTTAGGTCAGAACTCCCTTCAAAATATGCTAAGGGTGTGAATATATAGGCCCCCAACACAAACTTCTCGTAGAAGTTTCAATAATTGAGTTTCTGACACAAATACACGGCCGTGCATGCATACACAGCCTAGGCCATGTATGACACTGCCTGGAGGATCAAAATTTACTGTTTAAATTGCAAAAGTCAGAGGAGTACATGACCTAGGCCGTGTAATCTCACACGGCCGTGTATTTTTTACACAGCCTAGGCCTTGTAATCTGACACAGGCCCTATAATTTGACTCAGGCCCTATAATCTGACTACTAAGCCCAATATGACCCATTAGACCTCCGAATCTAGAAAAGTGTTCAACATAAAAGTTGTAGATTTGGATCTTAACTATCAACCATCAAAATTTCAGCCCATTTGACAACTTTTAGCTCGAGCTATGTCATGAACAATATGCATAGGTCAAGCTGTCAGGATCAGCACCCTAGTTCTTGCTTCAACTCTAATTTGAGTTATCCAAACGTGTGATTAGGCCTTTGAGGTCTTCATGAAAGTAGTAGAGAATTGTCTTAGTTTTCCTACAAGACCAAAATCACATCAATCAGATATTTGAAACTCAAATTATAGTTATTTTACTGAACATTGTCAAAGAGATAAATTAAGGCTAATTCATGCAATAATTCCTTCAATGATCCAATTAGGCTCAATATCATAAAATTTGTCAAAACCAACTTAATTAAACCTAATTGAACCTTAAAAAGCCTAGTGACTAAAAAGCATAATTCAATTATAAGTGCTAATGAATACATTTAAGCAAAGTTTCACAGTAATGTTCCAATTAGGGTTTGATATCAGAAACTAAGCTAAATGATGACAATTAAGCACAAATGGAGTTCATGAATCAATTACAAGGCGATTAAAATATAGGAATAATCAACAGATCAGCTACCAACTGCCCATTGTAGGCAACCCGCACCCTAATGCCCCCAAGGTCAACGAGTGACTTACACTACGCATATCGCACCCACTCAGGAGGTGTATTCTCTCTTAGGCAATTTACCTCATACAATCCATCGGACCTTTCTATTATATGTACTATACACCATTCACAATTCCAATTTATTATCACATATTCGGGGTCCACTCAATAACTCAACAGTATGTTTACTGTATTTTCATCATGTAGTCATATTTTCATATTTTCTCAATCGCGCAATAATTCTGTCGCATTTTCAAATCGCGTAGCGATTTTTTAACATTTCTCAATCGCGTAAAATATTTTTCATACATTTTAAATCAAAAATACTAATTTTCTCATTTAATACTAAAATTTGACTTTATTTTTCATATTTGCATAATAGTCCATCAAAAATATAATATTTACATTATAGTCCTCATTTAAATAATATTTTCACCATAGTCCCTCATAAAAATCATATTTATGAAATAGTCCTCTTTTATAAAATATTTATAATATGACCCCTCTTTATAAAATATTTACAATATGACCCCTTTAAAAATAATAATTATGATATAGTCCTTCTTAAAATATTAATTACAATATAGTCCCTCTTTTATAAAATATTTGTAATATGACCCCTCTAAAAATTAGTATTTATATTATTTCCCAGAAAATGGTAATTCTTTCTTTTACTTGCAATAATACAGCTCAAATTTTCTGAACGCGCTCCAAAACCCATAGGGTGAGCTATACGTTAGTAAACTTCAAGTATTGACAGTCATTTCATTTTCATAATCTCATTACTTAATTGTATCATTTCGTTTTCAAAAAAGCATTTTGCTTGCTGATAATTTCAAACTCTTCCAAAACAATTTCCTTCTCAATTAAACCTTCAATCCTCAATTAAAACCATCATTTTCAGGACTTTGGTCCTCTTAACCCTAGTAAGGTCGTGAGCGTTCAAGCTCTTTGGAGCTCTCATGAATTCGTTCCATCATGTTATTCACATCCTAAATTACATATACACTTGCATACTTTCATAATTTATACATACACACATAATATCAAAGCTATAACCATACTATCACACATGCAATCATAAATGCAAAACTATACACAACACAATCACAAACAAAGAGACATCAAACAATAGGTAAATAAACCCTTATGGGTTTTTCACCATACACAACCATCTTCTCACCACCAAAACTTGGTTGGTGAGGTAAATCTCCCTCTTACCTCTTGAAGACAAGATCTTCAAGCTTTTCCTCCTTCTCTTTGATTTTGTGTGACTTAAAACAATTCCCTAAAATTCTTAAACAATTAGTAAAATCACAAACAAGGCTTAATAATGAAGAACCATGGAACAATCATGGTTTAGAAAATCAAAAACTTAATTTTAAACCATAAAATCAAAAGTTTACCTTTATGGAAGTAAACCAAACTTGGATTTTGAAGCACTTAGGATAGGATTTTGACAAAACTTCCTAAATGAAAAGTGTTTAGAAGGTTGTTTAGGTTTAGAAAATGTAAAGAGGAAAAATTATAGAAGATGGATAGTGGTCTTGGGTGATTGGGCCGAAAATTCAAAGAGAAAAGGAAAGGAAAATAACTTGGTGTTCTTGAGAGATTTGAGAGAAAATGATGCTTAGCTTTTTAGGTGAGAGAAAAGTGAATAATGAGAGTGAATTTGAGTATGCAGCCGTGTGAGTAGTGTGTAGGGAAATTAGGAGATTAACTTGAACCCAAAATATCACAATTTGTGTTCACATTGAGAGCACATGGCTTGGTCACCATTTGGTCATCAAAGTGTCACATGGATGGACCTAGAACATTATGGAACATGGTAAATTGGCCCTCTTGGCCATGGAACACTAGGGGGATTTAGGGACTTGGTTTGACTTCAATTAAAGCCTAATTACATGCTAATTAGATGATAAGTTAATTAGGTTAGGTTTCCTAATCACACTTAATTAACTATCTAACTAATTAAGTAGGTCATTGCATATGTCATGCTTAGTCATAGCTTCTAGATGAAAGTATGATATTTAATTAGTAATTAGATTATAACTAATTAATAACTAAGTTAGTTCACTTAGTTTCTTAATTAGGCAATTAAGATAAGTAAATTAGGTTTAGTTAGCTGCTTAGTAATTAGTCAAGCTACTATTATTGACTAAATCCTAACCATTGAAATTAACTTTATTTCCTAACCATTGATTTAATGTAAGGTGGATATCTTTAGTTACTTTATCAGGATTGTTCTCACACCATTGATCTGATCAATGGTTATGATTAAAGGCATCTTAATCAAACTTTTCATCCAATGGTCCACAATAAAGTCTATGCCACTTTATTTGACTAACTCCTATTGGTTAGAAAAGGTCTAGCGATCGTTTTTGACTGATTCCTATTAGTTCATTCTAATTTAGTTTACAGAAAATATTCTAAGCATATTTTTTGTCAATTAAAATATATCGGGTCCAATAATTTATAGCAGAAGCTGCTATAAATAAAATAGCAAATATTTATCAGTGAAATATTTTTATTTCACAGATAAATTCTAAAAATTAAAAGATTCTTTTCTGTGTCACTCAGATTCGAGTTTAGTGAGATCCCACGTCTCTGAATAAATCAGATAAGAATTTTCCTGGCTTGAAAATTATTATTTTCCTGACCCGGAGCAAATCATACAAAACAATCAAAAACAATCTCAGAAAAGTCAAATTATTTTTCTATAACACAGAAAATATAAAACAGTGAAATTTCGTCATTTCTGTAACATAGCTAAAATTTGGGGTGTTACATATGATGACTTGTTGAATTTAGAAAAGAAAAACTTATCTTGTTTGGAAAACATTTCCTTCATTGAAAATGAAATTGAAACCTTGAAAAATGAATATGTTTTTCTTGATGAATAAATGCCTTTGAAATGTGAAACCTATACTTCTTGTGAAAAGTGCATTGATTTAGAAAATCAAGTTAAGGACTTATCTTCTGAATTTGCTAAAGCTAATGATTCTAATAGCTTACATTCCATGTTTGTTAATAAGAATGAAATTGATGTTACTCCATATGGAATTTGAAGTAAGGCTTGTGGCAAAAATAGCATAGAATGTAATAACAACCAAAGGCTCAAGTTTTTCAAAAATGATCTTCAAAGGACTAAGCCATCATTGAATTCAAGTGTTTGTAATTTTTGTGGTCATCTAGGATATATTTCTCATTTATGCAATTATAGAATAAATTCTTATATGAGAAATAATATGGTATGAGTTCCTAAAAGTCTTAAAGATTCTAGTACTAACATTCAAGGACCCAAGATGAAGTGGGTACCAAAATGTTCTCCTAGTGTTGCAATTATGTAGAAAATTTCTCAAAAGGATGGACAAATTGGTTAAATGAAGAAGGAATCATTAAGGGGAATATTTCTAAGGCCCAACGGTAGAAGTTTTTGTGAAAGAAGGAAGATGGCTTCAACCAAAGCTTCTCAAGTACAAAATGTGGAAATTACAAAGTTCGAAACACCAAAAAAAAGCAATGGGTAAGGAAAAGAGTTTCCTTGATCACCAATGCCTAGTTATCAAAAGTTTTTACCTCTTATGAACATTCACTTAAAAAGACAATGAATATGAGGTATATTCCTTGTAGGCCTTAGGTGAAGGATAGAATCATGTGTACTTGGTAAAAGTTAAATATTATATATAACACATGATTATGTTCATTCTTATTACATCATTTGCTCACTCTTGCATATCTATTGATCATAGGGTATTCTATGACTATGTATGCTTTCTATGTTTTAAATTGTGTATATATTATAAAAGTAAGCATACTATTAGCTATGTTCTTAATGGTAATTGATTATTTAACTTGTTTTGCTTAATTTACATACTATGAAAAAAATTGATATTTATGAGAGCATAGTGAATTAATAATCAATGACTAACCCCTATAGATCTAAAATTAGGGGATACCAAAGAAAATACTTTGAATTATGTTGTAGGGTGACTATTAGCTCAAGCATGTATTGAAGTGAAAAACAACTATGCTACTTGAGGTTGGAAAAACTTAAAATGGTCCAAGTTCTCCAAGAGTCATGAAGACTTGAAGCTTGGAAGTTGGAGTCACCTACAAAAACTCAAAGAGTACATTGTTGGTGACATTACTCTCTTATCCTTATTTATACTTTAAATTGAATATCATGTGATATTTGAATAAGTAAAGATTTGTTTTTATGCCTTGACATGCCTTAAGCTGTGCTTTTCTAGCATTATATTTTAAAATTGTCTTTACATATGCTAACATGCTAGATATGCACACATTTTACTTGGAATGACATGTTATGGTAATATCTTTGTTCTTGAAATTGTGACCAATTCTCTTTGTTCAAATATGAAAATTCATATGATCATAAGTAGTTCTAGTCCTTTCTCTTTGATGCTTAATTGTCTAATATACTTCTTGGAGATTGGAAAGTTAGAAATTATATGTCTTCTTATTTGAAATTGGTTGATATGTTCATATCTTGAAAACACGAAGTAAATGATTCATTTTGTGCCTTGAACTTGTCTTTGAACTTCAATGTAAGGAACTTGATTGGCATATGTGCGTACTAGAATTCTTTACTTGATATTACATGCCTTACAT
The DNA here is from genome assembly GCA_029884595.1 of Ormosia semicastrata. Classification (NCBI taxonomy): domain Eukaryota; kingdom Viridiplantae; phylum Streptophyta; class Magnoliopsida; order Fabales; family Fabaceae; genus Ormosia; species Ormosia semicastrata. The sequence goes on from JAQQTO010000063.1 coordinate 102,623,515, forward strand.
GATCATAGTTTGCCCCATAATGCTTATTATCTTAGCTTGCTTAACTATGTTTATTTTGAAATAAATATTTTGCAATGGCTATTCTGTTAACTTATCATAAAATGCTGGTTTGATTATCTTATTGGTACAATATTGATTGCATATTTGTTATGTGACAATGGTTTTGTGTAACTTCTCTTTGTCAAAATCTATATATTACATATCTTTTTTATTTTGACAAAAAGGGAAAAAGTTTGAGTCATTGAGAAAAGGCAAATAGAAAAAGGCACAAATTCAATGATCTTGGAATTTCAAAATTAAGGGGGAGCAGCGCACTTCTCTGATATAAATCACCTCTTACCAAAAAGAGGGGGAGTAAGTCTCTCTAACTAATTTGTGAATTCCAATTTATGAATCTAACTCTTTTCTCAATGATTGTTTGTCATCATCAAAAAAGGGGGAGAATGTAATTGGTATTGACTAAAGCAATGGTTTTGATGATAACAAACAAGAAAGGAATGAAAGTGCAAAGATCAAGTCTCAAGACTCTTCAAGTTTAGCTTATAGGACTTAAATCTTGTGTAAAGGTAAATAGGAATCACACTAAGATCAAATATGTTTTCAAATCTTTACAAATGATTTTCACATGCTAAAATTCCCAACAAATATGTTTTGAAAAGTTAGTCTTGGTGGTAGTTCAAACCTTTGAAAAATAGCCAAGTTTGTGTTTTGCAAAACTGACCTTTGGTTACTCTTTTGATCATAACTTTCAAAATACTTTGAGTTTTGTTCTGAAACTTTTCATATGAAAATAAACTCAAAGTTCTTTTCAATGGATGGTCATTTGTTTTAAACGGATAAGTAACAAAGAAGTTATGATCATTTAAAGTCAGTTTTCAAAATTAGGGTGTCATAACTAGTTATTCACTAAGTCAGGAGAAAATTCTTATGTTTTTCAATAGGCTCCTAACCGATTAGGAAATTTCCCTAATTGGTTATATGATAAGTCAAAGGCATTGCCTCTTTGTTTCTAAAAGGCATAACCGATTAGGCCAATTGTCTAACCGATTATTGAGAATCACAGGAGCCAAAATTGTAAGCTCCTAACCGATTAGGAAGTCCTCCTAACCAGTTATTCTAATTCTCAGAAGCCAAAACTAAAATCCCCTAACCGATTAGGAGCTCATCCTAACCGATTAGGAAATGGTTATTTACGAACCAGAACAGATTTCCAATGACTTTATTTTGACATTTAATGCCTCCTAACCACCACCAACGGCTCTAAAATGTTTTGGACTATAAATGAAAGTGTTTGGCCATTTATGAAAGGTTGGAGAACAATCTAAAAATGACTCTTGAGCATTAAATTCGTGTTTCATCATTTTTTTCTCCAAATCTCTGTTTTTGAGCTAAGTATGTGATTCTTTGATACCATAAGCTTTAATTTGTATTATCTACTCTTTGAGAGAGTTTCTATTCATATAAACTTTGTTTGATTCTCTGTGAAGAGGGTGAAGTATCCCTTTAAAGTAAAGGGTGATGTATCCCTTAGAGAGTGAGGTATCTCTCAAAGATTGTAAAGGGTTAGGTATCCCTTAAAGAGTGAGGTATCTCTCAAAAGTTGTAAAGGGTGAGGTATCCCTTGATTGTAAAGAGGGTAAGGTATCCCTCAAAGGTTGTAAAGGGTAAGGTATCCCTGTTTGAGGCTCAAGCACAAAAGGTGAAATATCTCAAGGTGTGCTGAGTGCTCTGTGTTATAAAGGTTGTCAAGCATCTGTTGAAACTTGAAGATAGTGGAAAATCTAGGGTGGTTTACTTGAGGACTGGACGTAGGCCACAAGTGGTTGGTGGCTGAACCAGGATAAATATTGTGTTTGCTTCTCTCAACTCTATATCATTTACATTTGTGCTTTAATTATATATGCTTGAGTTGAATTTGATATATAACTTATTTGCTTGATTTATCCCATAACCCAAGCTATATTTGAGTAATCTATAATAGTTGTATATTTGTTAAACTTATTCCGCTGTATATGTTGATTGAAAATATCAAAATGCATAATTTGTCAAAGTTGCCTTAAAACTTGTAATCACCTAATTTACTCCCCTCTTGGGTAATAGTTACCATGGCTAACAGGTACCCCCTGAGAGTGTCTTATGTTGAAAAGGTTGTGCAGTAGGAAAATCCTAAATCTTGAGAAAATTCTCATACTAAGTCATAAGCACAAAAGGCCCCAATAAGGATCGCTTACGCTAAGGTCAAAAGGGATCCTAAATGCCCAAATAGGTAATGACGGACCCCAGACAGTGCTTTATTTAAACCAAAGCCACGGTGGTTGGCAAAGGATCCCGGGAAAGGTCTCTTTACTCTAATACCTAAGTCCTAAAGGGGACCATAAGTCCATAAAGGGCATTGGACCCCAGACCATGGTTTTTAATGAGTGAATGTACAAGTTCACACAGGGTATTAGACCCAAGTTGAACCACAGAAATAAACAAACTTTCAAAGTGAAATTAAAAGATTAATACCCCAGAATATGGGGGAATTGTCTTTGCAAAGCAACCCCACACAGGGGGCCAAAGCTAAAATCAAAACAAAGCACTTGCCTACTCTTCAGCGGTTCCTTGGTTGATGGCCATGGCGAACGAAGTTTCAGTAACACTTGGATTTTCTGAATTAACCCTAGGTTGCACATGGTGTCCATCCCGCACCACTTTCCCAGAATCTAAAGCATCCAAGGCCAGACCCACCCTGGAATTAAAGAGCTAGACTTGGTCGATGGCATTCTGAAATTGCTCACCACTAATATCAGTACCAACAGTGACAAGCTTCTGGACGTCATCTTGCAAGGACTTAATCTTGGCTTCGAACAGTTATTCCTTGGCATGAAGACCCTCGTTCTCAGTTTGAAGTACAGTCACGTACCTCTTAAACTCTATCAAGTTGGAGTCATTTTGCTTCCCAACATCTTTCAGGGCAGCCACCTCACTTTCCAGTTCTCGAACTCGAGCCTCAGCATCGTTTTTGGTCTTCACGGCCTCATCCATGGCATTAAGAGCTTGGTTTTCACCTCGCTCAACAACCACTATTCTCTCTACCTTCTCCCACTCACGCTTTTCACAAACTTGCTCTAGATATTAAGTTTTGATGGCAAGGCGGATACCAAAAGTCTCAAACCATGCAAAAGTATCCCTCGTGCTAAAAAGGCAAGGTAGGCTGTAACTTGATCGTCTAAGAGGTTGTAGTCAATAAAATCTTAGGGGTCCGACTCCTCATGGTATAAACTAATCGCATCGATGACTTTATCGACCACCACTCATTGCTCGGCCATCCGATGCACCATCCTCCACTACTTTTCTCTTACGTGTCTCGATTGACTGGGGAGAATCCTCCACCTGAATAGGCTTCCTATCCACCATCGAGACTTCAATTGGTGGGGGCGAAGGAGCTGCAACAGCATCCGCTGGGGGATCCAACAACTCAGGTGCATTCTTGGCTTTGAAGGCTTCGAGAATTGCCAAGGCATTCCCAGTTGACATCTTGACCAAACTTCCTACAAAAATAACAGAGGATCAAAATTATAATGTTGCTACGAGGTATCATGAAAAATATTGAGCATGCAAATTAACATTTAGGCAATGGTCTAAACTACTTAGTATAGCCAAAAGAGTCTCATCATCCAGGGCGTCCAATATATTTTTGGGTTGAATGAAATCGATCTCCTTGACCCATATTTTGAAGAAATCAACGCATTCAAGCTCCTCATCATTAAGATGACTTGCTTCCCTCTCGAACGATTGAGTGGGAATATTCCATGCCTCTGGGTTCCAATATAGGCTGAATGTCAGTTCTCTGTTACCGCGTAACCAAAAGGGATGTGTATCACGAGCCACCGTCAACTTAAAAAACTTCTCTTTGAAATATTTGTAACTCTCCAAGTAGATGTAGAAGACCTTCCACCCTTACTGCAACTGGGCAGAGAGACAAGTTTTTTTAGGGGCCCTAGTACCATGAACAGAGTACTGGGTATGGAAACAGAAATCTGAGCATCAAAATCTGACCAATCGACATATCCTTTCGAAGGCCAAGATGTTTTCCTAACCATTAGGGTGAATCTGGGTCGAAGTTGCATCCAAAGTCTAGAGGATGGCAATGTGGAAGTCGTTGAAAGGAAGTCGGAGTCCAAATCTAACAAAGAAGTCTTCGTACATGTATGTGAAGTGCTCCCCCACCTGACGGATAGAACACACCCTTTCATTTTCTGGGGACTGGATTTGAAACTCATGGTCTCTATTTTTCCCCTCGATCAGCACCAGATAACCCTTAAGCTCATTGAGGAGTTCTCCCGGTTAGAAATGGGATATCCGGCATTGTCTGCGACCCAGGGGTAAACCAATCCTAGACCATGGCGAAGGTGGATTACATTCTCTATGGCCGCATCTTATTTTACTAGCTCTCCTCCTTCTGGGACCGAAGCAGCAACTAGAACCAGCTCTACAAGCCTAGCCACTCTTCTCCTAACCATTTGAATTCTTAGAAACACATAGAGGCCGGTGGTCAGAATTAGTCAAACTTCAAGATTCAGACGTGGAAGTGGGCAAATAGAGAGGATTGTTCACAACGGCGCACTGGCCTCTGCACCCTCCAAGGCTCAAGCCTTAGAAGGACACCTCCGCTGCAAGGAGCACAAGGAAGGAGGTGCTCCACAGGGAAATGCCGTTGAAGGGGAAGGAAACAACATTCCCACCCCTTGCTCATAAAAGAATAAAGGGGAAGTACACTCCATCAAAGGGGTACACAACTACCCACAAGATGAAATAGGCATGGAGAAGTTAGAGGAAAAGTAAGTACCTTGAAGAAAATGAGGCAAAATCAGATTATTGAACCTTCAAAATGCTAGAAGAAACACTAGAACTTCCCTCCACCGTAGCAAAAAATAATCGAAAAATCACCTCAAACCACCAATTTTAAGAGAAAAATAGTGAAATGCATAATAAAACGATCCTAAACCCCTATTTATAGGGGTCATACAGTTAAGGAACAATTTGGTCCTGGCAATCCAAGTTTGAAAAATGCTCATTAATCAAAGCACGCCGTGTGGCCTTCACAGCTGTCATGGCAGTTGAGAGGACGGTTGTGCAGCAGGCCAAGGGACATGCAACCTTAGTAGAGTTTATCAACTTATCTTGGAAATCTTCCATGGATTACGAATGTAGTGGTAGACCTCAGTCGATTAAAGAATCCTTAAATCAATAAGGGCTTGATTGATGTGTGAGGCTGAAGTCATCAAAGACCCCGGATCAGGAACTACAGCAAACCGACTCCGAAAATCTACCACGAAGTGCGATAGTTTTCTATGAACCTCGTTTGCTTCCCTAATGTTCATTATTGGCGTGAAATACTAACATGGACTATGGTATCCCTATGAAAAGTTGGTTGACTTCGAGAGGCTGTGTTAAAACTCTTCACCCTATGAGGGACACGGACCCCAAGAGCAAGAGCTAAAACTTGCCGTTTCATGGTACCAACAACCAAAGGTCGAGCTGGGGGCAACTTAGCATAGCTACAGGGTAAGCATTGGACTCACCCAGATAATGTAAAGCGGAAAACATAAAATAAAAATAAGAAATACAAGATAGAATTCAAAAAAGTAGAGTTTTATTGATAATTTCATTCTATACATCGTTAACCTCCACAGAAGGAGAAGAAAAAGTATATTAAAAGGAAAGTGAAAATAGTGTCTGTAGAAGAGTTTAAGGGCGGAACCAACATCATCATAGAGCACCTAGTTGCATTATCACATCCATAATTCATGCACTCTCTTCACTACAACAGACTGAAGCCACTCCACTTCTTCTTCCCTGCCTCCTTCACAGTGATAATAAAGGTCAGTACCTGCTACTTCTTCACAAAGCTAGTCCAAGAAAGCAAATCACCCCAAGTTGCCTTAAGAAGACTTTCCCTTCCAAAAGGGTGGCATTCTTACATATCCAATTGCACTATAAAGAAGACTGTCCTGGTGCCTTCAAATCACTCAGGAAGGAAGAAGGAAGAGGGTCAAAGTGCACTCCAATATCCCTATGCACTAGTTAATGAAGCATCACTCCATCCTGACAATACGTTGGATCAAACACCCTGTGTACACCAGGAGAGAAAGGCTTCCACCTCCTTAAGTGCATAGTGGCTTAATGTTACACCAAGAAAGAAACGCTTCCACAAAAGAAAAAGTTGTTTGCAAAAAGTCAAACACATTTAGAAATTTTGGGAAAAGTAAGAAGGAAATCTTTGTAGGGGATGAAACCCTCAGCGCAATTGCAAAAAGTGAAAGAGCTACTATTTTAAAGAGAAACATCCTCACATGGAACTACAAGGCAAAAGAAATACAAGGGAATATCAGCTTTAGCGTAAATATTCCCTATTTATAGAGAGAATGAAGCACTCTAATTGGTCTTGTGAAAGGTGAACTGATCCCATGATAGTAGCCACATTAAATGCTCCCAGCTTCTGATTAGTCACGGAAGCAGCGAACAGTTGGGAAGCTGTACAAAGCTGAGATCCTCTTTAAAGGATATTTAATTCCCAATAAAGTCAAAGTAGTGGTTTCCCAGAGAATCGCAGACCGTTACCACTAGCAATATCAGAGATTATGTTCGAAGTTCATGTGAAGAATACTCAAGGAAATCCCGAGAATTAATACTTGGGGGCAATAAACTTGAGAAATGTAATAGCATACCACGGGCACCGGCATTTCACATAAAACATCTGGGATCCAATGTAAATTTTCTGGACTTTTATTTTAATCGTATGCTTGAGTGATCTTGTTGGAACTTGACACTTGACTGTCCTTTTAAGAGCTAAGCTGGGGGCAACTGTTCTGGACTGTGATCTAGGATCTCATCTAGGTGGATCAACCCGGCACACGTATAACCGAACTCCGCCTTAGACGACGCAACTAAGACCTTGAAGGCAGTACAGACCTCGGAGCCATGCACATCGAGCGACATTGGGCCATAATATCAAGATTGCATGATCCATGCAGAAGAGATATCCCTAAATATCCGTAACTGCTAGTCATCAACTTAAGATATTATAAGACTCACAACTGTCTCAGATGACTAAGTAACTTCTATATTAGAGTTCCTATTTTATAGGGATTCGCCCATCAATAGTGGGAAGGTAATCTTACTAGGATACTAATCCTAAATACCTACATTCAACATAGACTGCATGAGGATTCTATATACGCTCTATAAATACAAGGCTAAGTAACCTTAATCAGGTATCAGTAAAATTACTCACCACATACTGCTTTATTTGATTACAGACTGACTTGAGCGTTAAAGTCCCTTTGCAGGTACCCACCCCCTGTTTCAATACGCTCGGCTGCTGCTACTAAGGAGGAAATATTTGCCACGTGCCTATTTCAGGTACCCCTCTAAATTTACTTCAGAATAGAACCCATGAGGTGGAGCTCCCATACCATAAGGCCTGGTACATGTTCTTTAAGCCACAAGGCTATGGTCTTAAATGAACATTGAGAAATTCAATTTCTTGTCATCATTCTTCTTTGTGCAATTTGTACTTTTTTTCATTGTATCCCTTCTTCGGTAGTACAGTACATGGGCCAAGCTGCATTTTTGTCAAAAAATCCCACCTTGATTCGTTATAGTTTCTACAACTCAATACCTGGTAAGTTCTTTGGGCGGATTAATGCTCCTACCAAAGTTATGTATTCAATGCAAATTATTCCAATATGTTAATGTTATCTCTTGTCTACAGAATTTGTATTTTGGCTCGTCTTTGTCATTGCCACCCTTGCAGCTATTATTGCGAGTCAAGCTGTTATAACTGCCACATTCTCGATCATAAAGTAGTGTCATGCTTTTAATTGCTTTTCGTGTGTCAAATTGTGCATACCTGCAAACATATATCTGGGCAGATCTACATCCCAGAAATAAACTGGATACTTATGTTGTTGTCCCTTATTGTAACCATTAGATTTCAGAACACAACCTTAATTGGAAATGATTATGGTAATCATTCTTCTTATAGTTTTTCTTTCTCTCTATCAAGACAGACAAATTTATGAAGATATGACCATATATCACTTACTTTCTTTTAATCCTTTAATTTATTTGTGGCACTAAGGATGCTACACAATAGCATCTTAGAGCCAAATTGGTGTACTAATTGTGCCAACTTCCAAAATTGCTGGTTGAAGTTCAACAGAGATGTTGCACAATAGCATAGTACTACGTTCGGAAATATATATATATTTTATGGTATAACTTCGAGAATATAAAGTATACAAGATATAATTCCAAGCCCTAAAATTTAATAGTTTGTAGAAGTATTTATTATAGTTAATGTTATGCCTAGTGACGGACCAGAAGTTTTAGGTAGTGGCGGTAAAAGCAACATACAAATATAAAAAGAAAAGTTTCAAATGATTATATCTATATATTAAAAAATATATTAATACAAAATGATGAAATATCGATTTATTATTGTTTCCTTTGTGTTCATATATTGCTGAATAATTTTTCATTATCTCTTTATCAAATCTTTCTATTGAAAAAATGTTAGATATGTTTTAACTTCTCTAATTACAAATTTACTTATTTACCCGATGTGTCGGAGCAAAGTTAGAAATATAAACATAGTAAAAATTACAACGGCTATTATGAGTAATAAAAACTTTTCAAAGTTGAGTGGGGGCATGTGTCCAACAAGTGGATTTGTCCCTGATTGTGCCAATTTGTATGTTCAACTAAACCTAGGACTTGGTTCCTGGTAGTTACTACATTATAAGCAGAAATGGTAGCTTAAATTACCGTTTTGCATGGACATGCATTAGTTTACATCCTTACAAATGCTTGTTGTTTCACTCAGAATTTTGCATCTCCAAGACGAGATAATGGACTTGTTTTGACAAACAGGACTTGTTTTTATGATGGTTATGTTTGTGACTATGTTTTTTATGTCACTTGTCATCATCTTCGTCTAGCACAAAAGTGTTTTGTTTGCCATAGTATTTCTTCTGTTCTTTTAGGCGATTGAGGGGCTATTCATATCAGCAGTTCTCATGAAAGTGCCTCAGGGAGGATAGGTTGCTCTTGTCCTCTCATGCATCTTCATGGTTGTTATGTATGTATGGCATTATGGTACTAGTTTGAAGTACAACTTTGCTATAGAAAATAAAGATTCATTGAAATGGTTACTAGGCGTAGGCCTTAGCCTTGGCATTGTTCGTGTCCTAGGGATAGGCTTTATCTACTCAAAACTGCCAATAGGAGTCCCTGCAATATTTTCCCACTTTGTCACAAATCTCTATGCATTTCGTAAGGTGCTGGTTTTTGTCTGTGTAAAATCAGTTCCTATTCCATATGTCTCACTTGTAGAACATTTCCTTATCGGCCGAGTTTGCTCTAGACCATATCGTATGTACAGGTGCACTGTTAGATATGGATCAAGGTTTCAAATCTTGGAATGAGACGACTATAGCGGGCGCAACAAAATGGTCGCGGCGGCCGCATTTTTGCTTTAACTCGCGACACGACTGAGTTTGAAAATCACACGCGACGGTCATAATAGAACGGTGTTGCAGCCACAACGGATGAGATGTAACGGTGTTTCAACTGCAACGCTCTTTCGTTCAAATTTTCTCACTTCCAACACCATTTGTTTCAATTTTCTCAGTATAAAAAGCCAAAAACATACACCAAATTAACCCCAATGAAAGCTTAACTTGAGAGACTCAGAGACCCATCTTGTTGCTCAGATCTGTTGAAGGAGCTCTTACCGCCGCATCTTGGGTCGATCTGGACCTCTATTTCACGATCTCTGGTTCAGGATGGTCTCGATCTATAGTGGAGGTGTGGATTCATTGTGTAGCAACTCAGCCCTTAGCCTCAGGTAACCCATTAAATCCATGGCTAATTTGTGTCTATTTAAAGGTATGGTCGTGGGTGTTGTTGTGGGCGGGCTGTGGGGGTTATTGGGTTGCTATGGGTGTTGTTGTGGGAATGGGAAAGGGGAAGGCCATGGGTGTTCTTGACGAAACCGAGAGGTGAGGGAGTGAGGGATGGGGAAGGTTGTGGACGAGGAAGGCCATGGACGGGGAAGATCGTGGTGGCTCATGGACGGGGATGACTATGGTGGCCCGTGGCCGAGGATGGCCGTGGTGGCTTGTGGCCGGGGAAGGCTGTGGTGGCCTGTGGGTGAGTGGGGAAGTAAGGTGAGGGAGTGGGGGAATGAGGGACGGGAACGAGAAAAGGAAGAAATGGAGGGAGGGAGGGAGTGAGTGTGAAAGTCATAAACAGAGGAGGGGAAATGGGGGAGTGAGAAAGGGGAAAATGGGGGTGGGTGTAGGAATTGGGGAAATTAGAGGAGGGAAAAAATTAAGGGGAGCGGAGTGGTGGGGGAAATGGGGAAATCGAGAGGAGGGAAATTAGAACCAAGCTAATTGATTCCCAATAAACATAAGAAATTTGTTTAATTTAAATTACTTTTCTTTTCAAAATTCAACTAATCCAAAGGTGAGAGATTTATAAAATTAACTAACTTAGGGATTATGGGAAGAAAATTATAAATTTAAGATAAGAAATTGAGGGTGAGAGAAATTTTTTTATAGAAACTTAGAAAATTTAAAGAATTAAATTAAAATTTACTTTCAATTAACTTGTTATTTAACATATTTTATGAATTAGCTTGAAGCATATGTTATAATATTTAAGTTTTAATTATAGAATTTATCATTGATTTTTTTAAAAAAAATTTACAAACACATATCTGCTTATATGTAAGTTGGTTAAACAACGCCACCAAGAGAAGAATTTCCAACAGGTAAAGTAGAAGGTGCTCCAAGTGAAGATATTGGTTGGCACTTTGGAAGAGTTGTACCTGGTAAAACTAGAAATAATGTGCAATGCAAATTCTGTGGTAGAGTGTTAATGGGTGGAATTACTCAGTTAAAAGAACATCTTGCGCACATACAAAGAGAAGTTAAGGGTTGTGCTAGGGTCTCAACTTTTGTTAGAGAAAATATGATGAAGCTTTTGTTGGATAATAAAGCAAAGAAAATAGACTTTAGAAAGAGAAAAGAAGAACTTGTGGCACGTTTAAGAGGAGATAAAGATGATGATATTGAAGATTTTCTTGATGAAGACAGAGTTATAAGCCAAACTACTGAAGAAAGCATTGTATCACAGAGACAATGGAAAGACAGGAAAAGATTTAGACAACAAATTAGAAGATTGGATTCTATATATGAAGGTGGAGGCAGCTCTCATGCCGGTGGTAGTAGCGGAGCTTCTCATCAACATCAACCAAGTGATCTTGAACGCAGATTGAGGTCAGTGGATATTGATTTGGCTAGAAGTAAAAGTATGAAACAGACCAAAATTAATAGAAATATGATGAAAATACTAAGAAATAAGTTAGCAGCAACATTCTCTAAATTGATAATATATAAGCATCTTCTTATGAACTTATGCAATTCTCCATGGCTACATATTTTACTCACTGAAGCTGCAGAGTTGGGACCAGGAGTTAAATTCCCTACTTCTTATGAGGTTTCAGAGGTGTACTTAGAAAAAGAATATCAGTCTAAGAGACAATATATAGACGATGAACTTAAACCAACATGGAAGGAAAGGGGGTGACAATAATGTGTGATAGCTAGACAAATAGCATAAATCACATGCACATTATGAATTTTCTAGTGTATTGCAACAATGAAACAGTGTTCTTAAAATCTATTGATACTTCTAATGTTCCCAGTAGAAACACTGATTATTACTTTAAGCTTCTTAATAAAGTTGTGGAAGAATTTAGAGAAGATAATGTTGTCCAAGTGATCACTGATAATAAGAAGGCACTAAAAGCTACTAGTTTAAAATTGATGGAGAAAAAACCGCATCTTTATTAGTCTGCATGTGTAGCTCATTGTTTGGATTTATGCTTGGAAGATATTGGAAAAAAAATCTAATGTCCAAAAAATACTAGAAGATGCAAAGAAAGTGACTTTGTTTATCTACAACCACATTTGAACAGTAAATCTTATGAAGAAATATATAGGTGGTAGGGAAATTATTCATCCAGCAATCACTCGTTTTGCAACACAGTTTTTGTAGGTTGAATCAATTGTGAAGCAAAAACATGCTTTGAGGAATATGTTTGAGTCTGAGGAATTCAGAAATTCTAAGTGGGGAAAGGAGAAATCAAGACCTACATATGAAGCAAAAAAAAATTATTTTGAGCAAAGATTTTTGGAGTAAGGCCAGTGATATTATAAAGGTATTTGAGCCAATTGTCAAGGTTTTGAGATTAGTCGATGGTGATGACAAACCAACAATAGGCTTTGTTTATGAACCAATTGATAGAGCAAAGCAATCCATTCAAAAAAATTGTCATTACTATACTCAATATAATGATATCATTGACAAAATATGGTTCTTCATGCATTCTGACTTGCATGTTGCAGGTATATCAATATATTTAATTTTTTTTCAAAGACTTATATTTAATTTTAAGATGCTAATTATTATTATTTTTATTCATAAGGTTATTTTCTCAATCCTCAATTTCAATTTGGAGTTGAACATGGAAAAGATATAGCAAAGGAAACCTTGGATGGAACTACAAAAGTAATAAGCAAATTGGAGGCAAACATTGATAATCAAATCAAAGTTATCAATCGGGTGAATTAATTTGCATTTAAGATTTTGGAATATATCATAATTGGTCATCTAAGAACCAAATTGTGATACGTTAATGTTTAGAAACTTATAATTTTTGAAGACTTATATGGATTATTGGTGCTTGTAGTTGTTACTTTTTCGAGATAAGAAAGAGACATTTGGTACAACACAAGCTCAAAGAGCTTGGTCACAAATGAATCCTGGTAAGATTTTATAGTTTTTGGTGTTTGATGTGTAAGTGCAAGTTATTTTTTACCTTTTATTTTTTATTAGTATACATAATAATGGATAATCATTTATTTAATCAGCTGAATGGTAGATAATATATGGATCTTGTATTCCTGAACTTCATGCATAGCTATAAAAGTTCTCAGCCAAACAACTTCGGCTTCTAATTGTGAGAGAAATTAGAGTACATTTAGCTATACTCATACAAAGACGAGAAATAGATTGAAGTACTAGAAAATAAAGAAACTTGTCTTTACATTTTACAACATGAAGTTGAGAAAGAGAGACTTTATGAGGAGAAGTCAAGAAGAGATTGATGCTAGCTTCAATCCTATTAATCTTGATTATATATTTCAGAATGAAGATCCTTTATCTCCATGGCTTGAGGAGAGAGGGGCCATTATTGGATGAGATCCAAAACTTAGAATGGCTCCCTATTGATTATGATGATGATGGTAAAGAAATAGCTGGTGGGGATGATTCAGATTCAAGTGAAACACCTAGTCAAAGTCATGACAGTGGATTAAGTCCACCAAGTAATAACACTGGTAGTGGTGGTAATGCAGAACAAAGTCAAGGATGAGGTGAAGGGTTGTATCATTCTTTTCAAGAAGAGCCATACTTAGACGTGATCAAAATCTCATGATATGCATGACAAATTATAGGATGGAGATAGATGTAAATCCTTTTGATGATGTAATCGGTGGTAGTAGTAGAGGTGGATCCCAACCTAGGAAAAACAGAAGGCGTGAAAATACTATATTGGATGATTCTTCCTCATCTAATGTATCACAATCCTTTGGTGATTTTGGTATTGGTGCATCATTTGAAGGCAGCCAAGGCAACTATCCACCATATTATCAGCATCCTTCTTACATGTCTCATGGTAACTATCCACCTACGCCAGTTGCACCATATTATCAGCCTTCCATGAATTATCAAGAGCCTTATCAGTATCCATCATCGAATGTTTCCTATAATCAACAACAACAACAAATAGAACCACAAAGAAATTCAGGATTTTTTTATTATGTCTTTGGCGGAGCAAGATATAATGATAACCAAAGCGAAAGTGGAGGTTATGATCCAGCACGTCATTCTACCATATGGTGTAACACCCTCTGTAGGGCATCACATTTCCGACTACAAGCTCATAGTCTGAAAATGATTTCATAAAAGGTTTGAGTTATAAAACCAGGGTTTTAAAATTTCTTTTTGTGGAAACAAAAACTTACTGAAATTTATAGGTAATACTGAAAAATAGATTTTAACTGATTAATATATATTATTGACACCACAAAATATTTAATAATTATTTAGAAATTTAAAACTTACAGACTCAATTCTAAATAGTAGCAAACCACATTATGGGTCCTACTCAATAGCACGGTAAAATACTAACGAGACATATTTATTCTGTCTTGTATCCCTCTTGATGCGTCATGTATCTGTTCATCCTCAAAACTGCACACCAACCTATCCGGGGTGATCACTCCTCGATGTTATCACCAAACTCAGAATATTTGCCTCTAATCACGTCCAAGAAACTCATTCCATCTACTATATATAATTTTAACAATACAAGCACAACAAAACAATATAACAAAAAGGTGAGATCCCCTTTCATCAATACCAAAGCGGTAATAAGGAATGATATGAATGACAAAGTCATTCCATACGCACAGATATCATAGTTTCATTCATGTTATCAATTCACTACAATTCCCTATCAATTCATCATACTTCGTTATCAATTTATCATACTTCCAGTAAACATATATCTTAGTTAAATCACCAGTACCAATTTCATCATAATAGATATCCTTAGTATATAAAATGATGATGCCATATCATATGAACATTTCTCATGCCACAACAACATGTGTTCTAACTCATGTGTATGCATACTAGACCAATTTTCCCATTCCATGGAGGTTTTCACAATTTTGAGAAGAATACTCTGGTTAATTGTCTAGCCTTAGCCCACAGACAATCTCCAGTCTTTGAAAAGAATCGTGTTCTTATCGGGTATCGTCAATGCGTTGCAACGGACTACGTCGTCATATGGCACAAGGTACTTGCCCATGCCCACTGGATCGACCGCCGCGCCTTAACACCCCTAAGATCCATCATAGATCTCACTTTTTAATTCTCATTCCCTCTTCAACCACAAGGGCCATAATAGCTATCAACTATATTCCGTTCAATGCACAAATATCTCAATGCAAGTTCTGTTTAATGCACAAATAACTCAATGCATGTCTCAATTTCATCATATGTCTCAATGCATATCTTTCAATTTCATCATTTGCCTCAATGCATATCTTTCAATTTCATCATTAAAAAGGTTCCCTTTCATTACATCCCTTCTTTACAATATCTTTACTGTATTTTCAATCGCATATCATTTTTAACAAGTTTTTAAAATTGCATAACTTAAAAATCATACTTTTAAGTTGCGTAAACCCTTTTTCATCATTTTTCAACTTCATAAAATATTTCTCAATATTCCAAACATCGTTTTGGATTTTCAAAACTCAATACCATTTCCAAGTTCATTTTCCACGTATTCTTCACTTAAAAATCTTCTACGTAATATTTTTCATCATTTCCACTCAAAATTAATATCCCTTCAAAATCAATTATTCCAACTTAAAATTTTCTAACGCGCCTCAAACCCAACAGGTGAGCTATGCGTTAGTAAATTTCAAGTCACCAACGTATTCTCCATAATTCTAAATCAATTCTAAAATTAGTCCTCTCCAAAATAAGTGGAGGTTCAAACACTTCCAACTTATCTTTTTCTTTCATCAACGAAATCTTCATCTCTCAAGTAACAAAGTATTTCTCTTCCATTTCTTAAATCCTTTTATAAATTTCTTGTACTAAATCAATTAACTTTTCATTTCTAAATCAAAGTTTTACATAAAGTAAAACCATTTCAAACTCACAAAACTGTAACTACATCGTCATTAAAATCATCATATATTTTCTTTTCCTTTTTCCTTCTAATCATTAAATTTTACCATTCATGAAACTCCTAATTTACCAATCCTTGGCATATTAGTCGAAAATCATAAATACCTTCATCATAAAAATCTTTGTTCATTTCCTTGTCCACTTTCTTTTCAAATCCTCAAAATCATTAACTTATTACCCTTTTATCTAAAACTCATAATTAGTAAAATACTTAAAATCTTTTGCTTCCAAAAATTAATTTGAGGCCGTGTGCCTCCATGGTTCTTTGGAACCAACATATTTTCCTTTGTCATGTAATTTACATCTTAAAACATACACAATTCATCATGCATCATAAACACATACTAAAGCATGTTATCAAAGCAATAAACATCTCAATCACCAAACAACCATAAATATGGAAAGCTCTTAAACAAACAAGTGAAATAATCCTTATGGATTTTTCACCACATACACATCCATTCCTCACCACCAACACATGATTGATGAGGGTAATTGCCTTCTTACCTCTTGAAGACAAGATTCTTCAAGCTCCTCCTTCCTCTTGATTTCGTGAGTTACTAAAAGAATTCCCTAAAAATCTTAAACAATTCTAAAAGTCACAAGCAAGACTTAAGAACAAAGAACCATGGATCAATCATGGTCTAGAAAATTAGAAATTCAACTTAGAGCCAAACAATCAAGAGATTACCTTAGATGTAAGAAATCAAAGCTTGCTTTTTGAAGCACTTAAAGTAGGATTTAGGTAAAACTCACCAAAGAAAAAGTGTTTAGAATGGTGTTTAGGTTTAGAAAGTAAGAAGAGATGAAATTATGGAAGTGAGATGGTTGGTTTGGTGGGTGGAGGCCGAATCCTTCAAAGGAGAGCAAGAATGGAGTTTTTGGTTTCTTTGGAAGAGAGAGAAGAGAGAAAATAGCTTTATGTCACAAAATAAGAGAAAATGAAATGGAATAGCCAATTTTGAAGTGCGTGGCCGTGTGATGTAGTGTGTAGGAGATAGAATTGTTTATTCAAGACAATTAAACATCACATGGTGTTCACATGGCTCTCACATGGTCTATGTCACCTTAGGATCACTAAATGGTCATAAAAGACCATTCAAGAAGCTTGGAGAAGCCCACTTGGCCGTGTGGCTCTCTTGCTATAACTAACCTAATTTGTTTTTCATTTTAGTTCTAGTTACTCTTTAATCAAATAACAACTAACTAGATTAGGTTTTCTAGTTACTTGATTAACTATTTAGTTACATAGCTAACTAGTGAATTAGGTCATTGAGTATGTCATGCCTAGTCACTTGCTTCTAGATGAAATTAGGATATTTAGCTAGTAACTAGATCCTAGCTAATTAGTAACTAGGTTAGTTTCATTTAATTTCTAATTAGGCAATTTAGGCAACTAAATTAGGTTTATTTAGTTACTTTGTAACTAGTCAAACTTTTCAACATGGACTATTTCCTATTAGTTAGAAAAGTCCAACCATCATTTTTGAGTTGTTTCTATTGGTTCATTTTAATTACTTAGTTACACCTTAATTAAATAGTTAATTCATCTAGTTTTTATTAAACTAGTTTAGTTAGGATTTCTAATTACTTTATAATTAATTAGTCACATTATTATGTCATAGTATAGGTCATGATTATGTCATGTTTCTAGATAATAGATTTTTATCTAGTAACTAGCTTCTAATTATTTAGTAACTAAATTAGTTCATTTAGTTAATAACTAGACTATTAGGATAACTAAGTATTTAGTTACTTAGTAACTAATCTAGCCACTTTTATTGACTAAATCCTAACCATTAAAATCAACTTCATCTCCTAACCATTGATTGAATCTAAGGTTAATATCACAAGCTTTTTGATCAAGATTGTTTTCACACCATTGATTAGATCAACGGTGAGGATCTAAGGCTTATTAATCAAGTTTTTCATCCAACGGTCCACAATAAAGTCTATGCCACTATATTTGACTAATTCCTATTGATTGATCATAAAGCTTAGTAATAATGGTTTATGATTACATTTAAGATATTTAGCTTAGATATTTTCTAACAGATATTACCTAATGGACAATAGTTACTGCTATTATTACACAATGGATAATAGAAAATTTAGATATAGAAAATCTCAGTCAACTGTTACCGGTTTCGAGTTTAGTAAAATTTTCCGATCCCGCCTTGGCAGTCCGAAACTTTCTGGTCTAGGAAAAATTTTTATTTTTTTTTCCGGATCCGCCTCGAGTCCACCTCGGGCCTACACACAACTCAAAATAACACTATAATAATCAAAAACTCAGAAAGTTCTACAAAAATTCACAAAAATCATAAAAATTATAAAACTCATATATTTTCAGAAAAAATGAAATTCGGACATACAGTTTTTAAGATAATATTAAAATATCAAAATAATATTAAAATATTCAAAAACATAAAAACTCCAAAAACATTTCTAAAAATCACAACAATCATAAAATTCACGGAAATCAAATCGAATTACTCAAAATAATTAAGAATCGCCTGAAATAAATAAAATACGAATTTTCGGGGTGTTACATGTGGTGAAGTAATCACTTACGTATGAACTTTGTTTAATATATTAGTAGCTAATGATTTATTTATGTTGAGGTTGAGGTAATCACTCATGTATGAACTTTGTTAAATATATGATTAGCTATTGATTTATTTATGTTGAAGTAATTTATTGCTTTTGGATATTTCTTATTAATGAAAAAAATTATAAATTATTAGTTATGATACATTGTACAATAAAATAGATAATTTAATCTAATTGATGCCAAGTTGTGAAGAATTCATGTCTCAGCGACAGCAATCCACATCGCAGCACTTACAATGCTCGTAATCGCAAAAACCACAACGCGACTACAACCTCGACCGCAATCGAGATTTAAAACCTTGAATTATGGATATAAGGACAATCATAGCAATGATGAAGATTTTGAGAATCAGATCATACAGAAGTTAGCATAGTTTATCTTGATGGAAGCAACAGAACAACAACTCTTAGCTTTTGAGTGTTCTTCACTTGATGGGGGGAGGGCTATTTTAAGTATCAGAAGCTCATAATCAAGTTCAAACTTAGTATTGCTAGAGAAGGAGGATGATGACGTGGACAACTCCTTTTCTAGCAACAGAACAGTAACTGTGGGGGGCTTGCAATCTGTTCTTAATGATAAAAACCCACAACTTAGGCGACGCCGAGTAAGATTTCAGCTAAATAACAATGCTGATATGGATCCTGCTGTAAAGGAAGAGCTTTCAGATTTTATTGAAGCAAGGGAAGGAGGGATGGCCTATATAGTGGGGAACTCAAATGAGAAGGCAAGGAAATCATCCTCATTCTTTAAAAAGTTGGCCATTAACTTTGGGTATGCATTTCTGCGGAAGAATTGCAGGGACCCTGCTGTGATCCTTGACATTCATCATGTTAGTCTGATTGAAGTTGGAATAATGTATTATGTCTAGTAGTATGGGAATGGATGCTCTCATGTCAAATTTTCATGACTTTGTCATGTGGTGAGAGATAGACACAAAAAACTAATACAAGGTCTCACGCATTTTAAGAGGATCTCATTATTTAAATTCTTTGTGTCTATCTCTTTCTTCACATGACAATATCATGTGAAAAATTGATATGAGAGGATCAATTCTCCTAGTACTTTAGTTCCTGAAGAAACTTTGCATCTTGATTGTGGTGGCATTGGTTATGTGCTCTTTGTAAGAGGGTTTATTGCCTCATCCCTCCTGTGGTAATATGTTGTTGTACGTCTAGTTATGTTTGTCTCTCTTGCTCTCTATCCATGTGTGTGTGCATTGTTGAAATCTCATTAATTGGGCTTACAATATTTTGGACTTTTGGTTCCGACAGAGAGGTTTTTGATTTGTATTTTAATTAATTCTCACAAGCTATTTGGCAATTGTAATTTTTCAAGTAATTGAAAATTTAGTTTTAGTTTTTTTAAGTGTGAGATATCTATATCTATATCCATATCTATATCTATATTATATTATATTATATTACATATTAGTAAAATTATCTTGAGGAGAAACTAATGATATTAACTATTAACTATTATTTATTGAATGTAAAGAAACAATTTTTTTGTTTTTGGTGAATAAAAATGGTAGTGAGGAGAGGTATCCTCAATACTATCGGATAGGACATTATTGACATATCTGGGATTCCGAAAATTTGATAGGGACCCAACTTAGAGCATCAGTTTAAGGTACTTGCACAAGTCACTTTTTCACACAAGACTACCTAACTAGTCCCTGAGCACCAAAAAATTTCTTTGGAGAGAGTTGCACACTAACATAGGACCTAAATGACACCGGGGGGTCTCAAATTCACGCTCATGGGGAAAGCTAGTAAAGCAATTAGACATTACATATATATATATATAATCAAACTATTAAATATTAACTTTATAATTAAGATTCATATAAAAATAATAATATAATTAAAATTAAGTTAAAAAATTATTAATAAAATTATAAAATAGGAAAAACAAAGTAAAAATTATATGGCCTTTTTATGTCATAAAAGAAGTAATTCAACATATCAAAATAAATTAAAATGATATTTTTTTATTATATTTACACACCTTACATGTAAGTTTTAAATTATGTATATAAACTTATATTAGAAGTTCACCAAAACATTAGTACAAATAAAACAAAATAAGTCATACAATTAATAAATTCTAAATATAAGTGGTTGTATTAGATTTTATAAGATTAGATGTTCATATTAATTTATTTTATTCTAGAAAAACTTTTTAGTTAAAAAATCTCTTTAGAATATTTTGATTATAAGTTTCTCTCTTTTTTTTTGGGTAAAATCAAAACAAACTAATTCAAATATGTATTATACGTTTTTATACTAAAGACATGCATGGTCTATTATCAAGTTCCCCCACCCTCTAAATACAACATTCATGGGTCTTGACTCGGCCTAGTCAAGGAGGCAGTGAAGTTAGGCACCAAATCAATGTTAACGAAGAACCTTTGAGGAATGCTAAACTTTGGCCAACTTCGAGGTAATAAGCACTAGGCCAGTGTTAACGAAGAACCTTGGATAAAAGGGATGTTACCAAGTGGCTTCAATACTCAAAAGATGGTGAATTGAGTTTACAAAATCTTTTTGCAAACTTTCACAAACACTTGAAAAATAATTTTCATTGAAGCTATTTATCAATTGAGGTGAATGGATAGAGAATATAGAATACTTCACTCACTAATAAACAAGTCAAGATAGAAAGTAATCAAGCAAGCATATAATATTAAAGCACAAATATAAAGGAGTTTGAGTTTAGAAGAGCAAACACAATATTTATCCTAATTCAGCCACCAACTACTTGTGGCCTACGTCCAGTCCTCAAGCCTTGGGATGTCTCACCTCTTGTGCTTGAGCCTCGACAATCAGTGATACCTCACCCTTCAATTTCTATGAGGGATGTATCACCCTCTTTACAGTGAATCAAAGTATAGAAGAAAACGAAACTCTCACAGTAGTAGATTATACAAATTGAAGTTCTACGAAACTCCCAAAGATATCTCAAATATTTGACAAAATAGAGCACAAAGATTGAATATGATGAATCACATAATAAAACCTTGAGAAAGATGTTTCACAATGTTGGTTCTATGTAAAAGTTATCGCAAAAATATGTATTTATAGTGTTCTGAGAAAAAGAGTTGTTGGGGGTATTTATTTCAGCATTAAATACTTGGAAAATAGTCGTTGCTGACTTTCAGGCTCGAGGTAATCGATTACCATCATATGGTAATCGATTACCAAGCTCTTAGAATGTGATCTGAGCTTTTTGGGCAAGTTGTAATCGATTACCAACTTTTGGTAATCGATTACCAAGCCTCTGTGAACAAAAAATTAGGTTCCCACACGACTGTAATCGATTGCCAGGCCCTGGTAATCAATTACTAGCTTCCGAAAAAATTGTTAATTTATTACTAAGCCATTGGATGAGATTACAATCATCCCAGAACCTATTTTTGTGCCCAAATCAGCTTGGTAAACATTTCAAACTTAGAGAACTTGGATTTTTCAAAGATACAAGCTTGATTTCTATGATCCAAGGTTAAAACATCATTTGTTTAAAAATTACCCACCAACTAAAAAAAAGTTCAAGAGAAAAACTTTCAAAAGCATTATAAGTCATTTTGAGATATCTAGAAAGCTTCTCACAAAAAGACTCTAAGTCCTATAAACTATACCATACATACTTCCTTTGGACCTGGTCTTTGGCTTGACTTTGTTATCATCAAAACCTTTATGATCTTCATGACATAAGCATTCACATTCTCTCCCTTTTTGATCCAAAATAGATAAAGAGTAGCATATATATATATATATCAAATATTTAAAGCGCAACTTTCCCCCTTAAGCTATGCATGAGGTTTAAGCAGGAAAACATATTAAGTAAGGTTCAAAACATTTTATACAAAACTCCCCCTTACTCATGCAATCCATACTCTCCCCCTTTTGGGATTATAAAAAAATAGGATCATGGAAAATAGATATAAGCATTTAACCTTGTATAATTAGTGTCATCAAAACAGATCAATCAATGGCATGTCAACATCTTAAATATAATCAATGCATAAATATGTAATCAGCTCATCAAAATAAAGCACCCAATAGCGTGCCATCACCTCATAATGAATCAATTTATAAACATTAGATGCAATTGAGAGTCAAAATAGACAGAAATAATGATAAATGATAAGGGTTAGAAACCAAATATGACAAAATAAAGACAATCATGACTAAGTCTCGTCATCAGTCAGTCGTCTCACTATCTACATCATCATCATCACCGTATGATAATAATCGAGACGATCAAATTAAATCAATTTATAAACTGATTCACCAAAATACTTGTAGTATAAGGCACAACCGGGTCGATCCCTTAGATCACTTTAATCAAGCAATCAAATTAAGAGGTTAATAAGGGGAAAAAAGGTTGCAAAATTAATCAACAGAAAGTAATTAAAAATTGTAAACAGAATTAAGTAAACAACCAATCCAAGGAAATCAAATAATCTTGAATTTAATTCATCATTGATCACTAGGAATCCATTCAATTGCTAATTAAATTCTTGGTCTTAGATCACATAAAGAAGCCTTAAGATGATCCATGAATTCTCTACTAGATAAACATCTAGGATTTCATTAATCAATATTAAATGAATTAAGCACCCATCTAATCCTAAATTAATCTAAAACCCAGAATTCAACCAATCCTAACAAACAACATCCAAGAAGCCTTTGATGCATTGTTTAGTCTTTGTAA
This sequence comes from Ormosia semicastrata, assembly GCA_029884595.1. Lineage (NCBI taxonomy): Eukaryota > Viridiplantae > Streptophyta > Magnoliopsida > Fabales > Fabaceae > Ormosia > Ormosia semicastrata. The sequence continues at coordinate 102,646,733 of JAQQTO010000063.1, forward strand.
TCCTCATTAAACATATGGTAATTATGCAATTATCACATCAACATCCAAATTAAATTAAGCGATTTAATTCAAATTTAAAAAAATCAAAGAGAAACTTGATTAACAAGTAAAAAAGAAACTTGATTAGCAAGTAAAAGATAAACTTGATCAACAAGTAAAAGAGAAACTTGACTAGCAACTAAATGTAAAACAATCAAAACAAGATCTCAGAATTAAACATCAAGATTGTCAATCTCTAGGATTGATTTAAAAGGGTCTACCCTCCATGGATGGAAGGGAAAAATAGAAAAGAATGAAATTTAGAGAGAAAGGAGAATAAGAAAGATGAAGAGAGAAAGTGCAAGCAAGAGCGGCTAGGAGAAAATTAAGGTTTAGTTTTGTCGTTACAATTGCTGCTTAAATAACTATTTCTAAAATATAAATTCAAGTTTTCCTTTATCATAGGTTTTATCCTCTTCCTCTTAACTTTAATTGGACACCTAATTTGCATAATTTGGGCTTAGGATGAGAGAGTTATGCCCAAAACATTTTTAACAGGTCGCTGATCCCATCAGCTGACTTAAAAGGATGAAAACACCATTAAAACATCATAGTTTGGATAAGTGGTCTCCTAATAATTTAATATATGTGTCTTAGCTTTCAAATGCCACCAGTTTCAAGTTCATATCACACTTACATCCCGAATTATAGCCCAATCTTTGTACATCATCCAGGCTCCAATGAGAGCATATCTATTCTGACTTCGTAGCTCAATCTGATCAACTAGACATCTGATTCAGACTTTGCACTCTTCACCAAAGTTGTAGATATTTCTCTCAGATTTCCTACAAGGTAAAATTCATAATTTTTAGATGTCTAGAATTCAAGTTATACGCAAACTACAAAAATAATGTAAAATTCCCATTAATGCTGAAAAATACAATTAAGCTCAATTTAAACTCAAACTTATAAAATGTAGTCAAAACTAATTAATTAAGCATATAAGAGGTTTAAGAGACTAAATATAAGGGTTAACTAATATATGAAAATTGTGTTTATCAAATTCTCCCACACTTAGCTTTTGCACTCCCTAGCAAAACTAGAAATTCAACATAGGGAACAAGAAACAACAACACAAACTCAAAAGTTAAAAACTCTAAAGACTCACTTTCCAATGATGTTCAAGAATGTAAAAGTCTATAAGTAAGAAGAGCAACCAAAGTTTCAAGGAATTAAAACATTCATGAAGTAATATTTCTTTACATCTTAAATCAACAAACAAGGCAACTTTAATTGAAAAGCATAAATCAAGAATGATAGAACCTCACAAGATACACTCTCAATCCCTCAAGCATTTAAAAGATAAGTGTTTCACTTAATTCAACTCATGAAAATTTGAACTACCATAAACTTACTTATCTTTTACTTCTCTACTACTCAAAACATATGCACATATAAATCATGAGGATTTTATGCAAGGTTGTAATGGGGTCAAGGTAAGGGAGAGGAATAATACGAAGATGATAAGTTAAATACCAAAGAAAATAAAAGAACATTGGGGATGAGTTCAAATAACAAGCATGAAAGTTTATCCCAACTCCATGTAATGCAAATTCTCTTTATATATTATTTTGCCCTTTTTTTTCTTCCTTTTTTTTTTCAATTAGACACTCTTTCCTTTTTCACCAAAAATTTTGAGCACTAATTAGCACACCCCCACACTTGTTCAAAAACTCTTCTAATGATAATGCCAATGCTCTCCTATTCCATAAGGTTAGGTAAAAACATGATTTTTCATTTAATGCATGTAATGAGTCAAAAACAAGGAATGGTCAAATAAGCTCAAGGGGAATCAAGGAAAAATATGCAAGGTTGGTTATTTGGCTAAAGTAGCTAATTCTAGAAAAATACCTCAATCATATTTATGTATGCATGTGAAAATGTAGCCTAAAAAAGAATCAAAGCAAGTTCTAGAGTAACAAATTCCATGAGTGAAAATCATACAAGAAAGAAAAGAATAACACAAATGCTCAATTCATTCTTTAAAACGCTTAAAGTCTCACAATGTATGCTGCTATCAAACTTAATCTACCAATTTAATTTTCATTACCAAACTAGTTAATCTCAAGATGAAAGACAATTTATTCACTTATTTTTTAAACCTTTAACTTTAATTGATGCATGCTCACAACTTTCACAAATCTCAAAATTTCATTAGAAAGCAATTAAAAACACAATTATGTTTATGTATTTTTTTTTTTGAAATAGAAAAAAAAATAGAATTGAAAAACAAAATGAAAATAATAAAATTAAAAACAAAAAACAAAAAACAAGATGTAAATTTCTCTCTCACACTTAAATCTTACATTGTCCTCAATGTAAAGCTTATAAAACATCAAATCATCAATAAATTTAAGACAAGTAAAATAAAAGAGAGAAAGAAGAAACATCCTTATCAAGTGATGTATATGGCCGCTTACAAGTGGACCTCCTCCACTATGCCTTCTTGAACTCCCTTATAGAATTGCTTGAGGTGATGTCCATTGACTTTGAAAGCTTTATTAGTTGCATCACTTGTGATCTCCACTGCACCATAAGGAAAAACCTTAGTGGCTATAAAAGGACCTATTCACCTAGAACGGAGTCTACCGGGCATGAGCTTGAGGAGAGAATTGTAAAGGAGAACTTTTTTGACTAATCACAAATTATTTTCTTGCAATCATCTTATCATGAAAGGCTTTGGTCTTCTTTATGTAGATATGGGAGTTCTCATAAGCTTACAACTGAATCTCTCAAGTTCTTGAAGTTAGAGTTTTCTTTAGGATCAGGCTTAGTTCAGGTCAAGGTTGCACTTCTTTATCGCCCAATAGGCCTTGTGCTTAATCTCCACTGGAAGATGGCATGCCTTGCTAAAGACTATCCTATAGGAAGATATGCCTAAAGGAGTCTTGAAAGTAATTCTATACGCCCACAATGCTTCCTCAAGCCTCTTGCTCCAATCTTTTCTACTCGGTTGGACTGTTTTTTCTTAACTCCCTATTTGAAACTTCAGCTTGCTCATTGGTTTGTGGATGGTAGGGAGTCGAAACCTTATGTATCACACCATATATTTTTCAACAATGCCTCCATGTTTTTATTACAGAAATAGGAATCTTGGTCACTGATTATGGCTTTCAGAACTTCAAACTTGTAAAAAATGTGAAACCTGACAAAGTTTAAAATAACATAAGAATCATCAGTCTGAGTGGCATTTGCCTCCATCCACTTAAATACATAATCAACTGCTAATAAATTGTAAACAAAACTAAAGGAATTAGGAAAGGGACCCATAAAATCAATACCCCACACATCAAATATCTCACAAAATAATAATGGTTATTGAGGCATCTCATTCCTATGGGAAATGTTACATGTTCATTGGCATTATTCACAATTCTTATAATAATTGTAAGCATCATGAACAATGTAGGTCAATACAATCTAGAGCCTAAAACCTTTCTAACAGTGCGTTGTGGTCCAAAGTGACCACCACATGCAAGGGTATGACAAAAATGCAAAATAGACTAAAACTCATAATCAGGCACACAACGTCTAATCACTTGGTCACTACACAGTCTCCACAGATAAGGATAATCTCATACATAATATTTAAACTCACTCTTAAGCCTATCAATCTAATGCTTTATAAAATAAGCAGATAACTCAGATGCAACTAAATAATTCACTAAATCAGCATACCAAGGGTCCATACCATGCAGCTAAAATAGTTGTTCATCTGGAAATCTAACTCGGATAAGAAGAGTGTCCACTACCTGTGGAATTTGGCTCAGATGATTTGCCACCAAGTTCTCGGCTCTGCTCTTATATCTGATCTCGATGTTAAACTCCTGTAAGAGCAACATCCACCGAATGAGTTTAGGCTTCGACTCGGGCTTCTTCATCAAGAACTTCAAGGCTGCATGGTCAGAGAAAACAATAACTTTAGTGCCCATCAAATAAGAATAAAATTTATCTAAAGCAAAAATAATTGCTAAAAGCTCCTTTTCAGTGGTGGTGTAATTAGCTTGGGCAAAATCCAAAGTATGAGAGGCATAAGATATCATATGAGGTTACTTGTGTTGTGAATTTTTTGCAAGCGCACGGATCGTTCAAGTAGTAAAATAAAGATCATTCCCTCGAGAATCGATTGATTATTAACTCTTGTGATGACTTTGATTATTTAAGCGGTTAAAAATAATAGTGAAAGCCCAATTAAAGTCAAGACAAAAATCAAAGTAATAAAGTAAGCAAATAAATCTAGAAAAGTCAAGATTCAACTAAGATTTAAAGGCCTAGGACTAGGAATTCATTACACTACCCCTTGTGATAAATTGTAATGAATTATTCAATTAGGTTTGCTAATGTTCTATCTTTGCTAATGTTCAATTATGTTCTTGAAGGCAATTTGTCCTAAATTGTTTAAAGCCTAATTTCTTCATACTAAAAATGTGCTAAAACTCCATCAATCTCATTCTCATGGCAATTAATTCAAGTTTCAATCCATTAGGTTTTATGACAATCGTTTGCTCTTCGAAGCATTAAGCCTATATCTAGGTCTCAATTCCTAAGTTCAATTCTTAGATTATCTAGTAATTAGATTTCATCTTTTGATCCTTCATCTAAAGTCTAAGATCATGTAAATATGGCCAGCAACATACCATATAAGCATACTAAGAATGAATCATGAACAATAATTTTCCATTAACAAAGAATCAAATTTAACAATTCAACATAGAAAAGTAGAGAGTTGCATCCTGATCCTAAAAAATGGAATTTAGCCACTCATAGGCAATGTAGCATAAATAAGAACAAAAGTTAAAGAGACAACCATGATTCTCTCTTAAGAAAATAGGAAAGAAAAAGATAAAAAAAGAAGATGAAGAAGATAAAGAAGGAGAAGATGCCTTCAATGGTTGAACTTCAATCACTCTTGCACTTGTCTTCAAAACCCTAGCCTCCAATCTTTGGTTGAGGAAAGAATGTCTTTGCCTCTCAAAGTCTGTCATCACAAAACTCTACCTCTGGTTTATGGATTCATTTCTATTTATAATGTTTAGGGTGAAAATTTGTCATTTTTAAGCACAAGAGGCTTCACACGGCTGGGTCTAAGCTCGACACGGCCATGTGAGCTTAAAAAATAGCGTAACTTCAATGTAGAATGGAGATACAGTCGTGTGACATAGAGACACAACTATATCTCTTAAAAAAATCAGACATAAGCATTTTCCAAGTTAGACAAAGCCTTGTCTAATTCCTCAATCGCTCACAGGGCCTTGTCTAAGCCAAAATGATCTTCTTTTGCTCTGAAAACGTGGTATATTCGCTTGCTTCCACTCCAAATATGATAAATCCCATTCAATCTCCAAAATGAAGAAAATAATAAGGATCCATTCCAAATTTATTAATAAATATAAGCAAGTCACCATAATTTATCTGGTATAAGACTATAAAATATAGGCTTATCAACCCCCCCACACTTGAGCTTTGCTTGTCCTCAAGTATAGAATAGGAATAAAAAATAAGATTAAACTCAACATCCAGAACATAAATCAAGGAAAATTCCATAATTAAAGAATTTAATCAAGTTCAGCAATCAAATCTAATCCAGCAAAATCATTTAGCACTTAAAACAATTAGAGACTTGGGTCTAGCTTGCATCTTTTCTCTTTACCAACCAATTGAGGTCACTCATCTTTCATCGCTCAAGTGTTTAAGGACAAAGAGATCACTCAAAGTTCTCTAGAAAAATGCAATACCATAGGCTCTTTTATTAATCTCATCTCCACTTCCAAGTTCACATACATAACAAGAATCAAAATGAATTTCTTTAGTTGTAACTAGGCCAAAGGTATAATGAAAGGTAGGGAAAAAGTAAATAAAGGTAAAGAATGCTCATGGATAAATCGATACAAAATAGAATCAGGTTGAAAATATAATAAATAGATCATCATGCATAAGGGTATAACAGATTCTCACTTTTAACCCAATATTTTCATTATTCTTCACTAACAATCCTTTTCTTTCTTTTCTTTTTTTCATTTTTTCATTTTTTTTTCTTTTTTTCAATCAATAAACCCTTGAAGACAAAAGCAACCTTTTTTGACTTTTCAATAAACACATCAGCTGCTCCAAAGAATCCAACTTGATTATTCAATTTGGTATTCAACTAAATCAATTTCAGGCTCAAATTGGGCAACTAAAGGATTATTTTATCAATGCAACTCTGGAAGTCAAGAAAGAATTAAGCTTAATTGCCTTAATCATGTTCAAGTCTGTATGTGAATCATTAAAATCTCAACAAGATATCAAAACAAACTCTAACACACATCAATAAAGAAAAATCTCACTCCAGAAGAAAAATAGGATTTTATATATGAAAAATCCATATATTAAAGCTCAAACCTTAATTTCTAGATAATGTTAATAAAAATAACAAATACAAATAGACTTGACTACTTTCCAAATAAGATGATAAATGTTTCAATACTCAATTGAAAACGACTGCCTTACACAAAAGTAGCTCATGAGTAATGGATTTCCCTCTTAAACATATCTCTATCAACTCAGAATTAATCAAGAAATTAACACATAATATCAGCTTGATTACCAACAATACTCAAGTGCTCATCGATTTCACAAAAATTTTAAAAATAAATTTTCATCAATTGTCATAAAATCAATTGTCATAAAAGTACCTCTCTACACTTAAAATAAACATTGTCCTCAATGTTAAATAAGAAAAATAACAGAACAAAGGACAACGAAACTTCCCTGAAAATGGAAACACAAGATCACGAAGGTGGTGGGAGAAATGGAGCCGGAGGGACGCGTGTAGCCATGAACTTAAACATCTAGTCTAACTAAGCGACGACATATTGTCTAAAATTTCTCAAGAAAAACAAAAAAAAAATTTATATAAATATATATATATATATATATATATATATATATATATATATATATATATATGAAAAACAAAGCAAAAAGAAATAACTAAAAAAAATAAATGCAAAGGATAGAAACACAGGTTGCCTCATGTGAAGCTCTAAGTTATAGTCATTAGCTTGACTGTGGGCCTATGCCATACTTAGATGATGCCAATGGAGTGGTGCTCAGTCTCTACTCCTTCTTCATAATGTTTCACTCTCTGGCTATTTATCAAGAATGTCTTTTGGCCTTTTTTCTTCACCTCAAGCACTCCATATGATAAGACTCGAACAATCTTATATGGTTCATATCATTTTGACCACAACTTACCAGGACAGAAACGTAGACATGAGTTATCGACAAGAATTTTATCCCTAAGCTTATACTCACGCTGCTTGACATTCCTGTCGTGCCACTTCATTGTTCTCCCCTTAGAAAGCTTAGCATTCTCAAAGTCAGTGACAGCCTTAGACAAGGTCTTCTCTAGCATATCATTAGTCACAAATTCCTGTAAATATGAATGCACAACACTATCCACAACAACAGTAGCATCTATGCGATTACATGAATCAAAGGAACTAAGATTTTTTTCAAAATTAAAAACATTAAACACTACTTCCTCATCATTCAATGGCAAAGTCAATTTCCCTTCGTGAACATCAATCATTGCCCTTCCAGTGGTGAGGAATGGACGTCCAAGTATTTGACCATCTACTTCAAACTCAAGCACAACAAAATAGACTGTTATGTAAAACTTTTCTACCTTCAATGGTACATTCTATAATATGCCAATAGGATTTTAATTGACCTATCTGCCAATTGAAGAGAGATGATGGTTAGTTTGAGCTCCCCAATATCTAGTTTCTCACAAATAGAAAGGGGCATCAAACTCACACTTGTCCCAAGATCACACAAAGCCTTGTTAATATTTATGTTCCCAATTAAGCACGAAATTGAAAAAATGCTCAGATCCTTAAGCTTAGGTGGAAGCTTGTTTCCAATGATTGTACTACATTCTTCTATTAAAGCAACAGTTTCATAGTCCTCAAGCTTCCTCTTATTAGAGAGAATCTCTTTTAAGAACCTAGCATAAGAGGGCATTTGGGTGAGAGCTTCTGTAAAAGGAATGTTAATGTAAAGCTTCTTAAGTACCTCCAAAAATCTTTCAAATTAATGATCAAACTTCACCTTTTGATACCTTTGAGAGAAGGGCAAAGGTAGAACATATGCTTTTGGAGAAACATACTTTTTTGTGCTTTCTTCATCTCTTGCTTTATCTTTGCTCTTTTCTTGCTTCTCCTTCTTTTCATGGGTTTCCTTATCTTTAAGCTTTCTTCCCTTGTGGGGCCTTCAAGTTGCTTACCATTTCTCAATGAAATTGCTTGAACGTGCTCCCTTGGGCTAGTTTTCAGTTAACTTGGTATTCGCCATTGAATCATGTTGAACAAACTTTCTTGTTGGGCTATTTGAGTTTCAAGCATCTAGGAGTGAGTGGCCATTTGATCTAGGCGAGTATTGATTTGCTTGATGGACTCTCGATGTTATTGCACTTTGTGATTGACTATACAAATTTGAAGAATGGCTTTTGATGATAATAAACATGAAGATGATGGGAAGACCAAGTCCAAGGATTTTAAAAATAACTTTAGGACTTAAGAGTCTTTTTATACAGAGTCTTTTGGATATCTCATTGTTTTTGGAAGAAAAGATAAAAATGCTTTTTGAAAATTAATTAAAATATTTGGTGTTTTGGAAAATAATCTGGGAAGTTTTTAAAAGAGTTTACAAATTTTTTTAACAGGATTATTCGAATAAAGCCCTCTTATTCGAATAAACCAAGTCAATCTGAATCTATTTTTATCAGGAGTTATTCGAATAACCCTAAAGTTATTCGAATAATGTTTTCAGAATCCTCTGCGTACCTCTGTTTTAAAAGAAAATTATTCAAATAGACTCTTGGCTATTTGAATAAAGGTTTTTCAAAATGGTCTTTTCTAAATGAGCTATTCGAATAACTCATATGTTATTCTAATAGACTTGTTTCATAGAAAACTCCTTTTAACAGAGTTATTCAAATAACCCTCAGGCTATTTGAATAACATATATCAGAATTAGTTTTCAAGTAGTTTTTCAAAATGTGTTATTCGAATAATACAATGGTTATTCGAATAAACACGGGATCCTATTGTAGAAAGAAACGACTATATTTGTATTTATTACGTGATTTAATTGCACCCAATGGCTATTTTCTTTAGAGCTCTATAAATAGTGACCTTGATTCATCTTTGAAAAAAACCTAACTATCCGAATCAATCTTTGCTTGCTTTAACACATGTTTTATATTTTTTGCATATTTTCTGTGCTCTTTTTTGTCAAAATTTTGAGATATCCTTAAATACCTTCTTAGTGCTTCAAGTTGTGATATTTAATCTTTTGAGAGTTTCTCTTCTTCTATATTTTAATTTAAAGAGGGTGAGGTATCCCTGAAAGTTGAGGCTTTAGCACAAGGGTAAAGTTTTCCTGCGTGTGAAAAGTGCTCTAGTTTGTAACGGTAGTAAACATCTGTTCAAGCTTGCATTGATAGTTAAAAAATCTTGAATAGTTTTTCAAGGACTGGACGTAAGCCACAAGTGGTTCGTGGTCGAATCAGGATAAATACTTTGCCTGCTCTTCTCATCTTTATTTCTTTTATTTTCCTGTAATTTATTTATTATTATCATTTACTTTTTTTTTTTTTTTTTCTTAAGGCTTTTTATCTTACCTTTTTATTCACTTCTTTTAAGAAATAACTTCAATGAAATTTTTTTTATAAGCGTTTGCAAAAAGTTTTTAAATACTCAATTCACCCCTTTCTTGAGTATTGGAAGCCACTTGATAACACACTTGTACTTGAATGACTTGAGTTTGTTCCTTTTGAGTAACTATGAAATCTTTTATGAGGGCTTCTATATTAGACTTCGCTCCTTGAGAAGATTGTTGAGGTTGTTGGAATCTGGGTAGGAGTCTATTGTTGGATGGAGCCCCTTTGTTTTGTTGGGTACCATATAAGAAATTGGGGTGGTTTCTCCATCTGGCGTTATATGAGTTTGAGAAGGGATTTCCTTTAGCCTTGAAATTACCATTTTACACATAATTCATTTGCTCCAAAGACGGGTCTTAAGAATACGTTTCTACTACATTGTATTCCAAATTCAAATGCCCTCCTCCACATGTTTCACAAGTTATTTTAGGAGTAGTGACAACACTGACATAGCTTCTCAAGTGACTTAGTCAAGGCATTAAACTTAGCATTCAACATAGTAATAGCATCAAGCTTTATCATTCTGGCTAGCTTCTTTGAAGATGATCTCTCACTTGACCACAAATAAATGTTTGAAGTGACCTCCTTAATCAAAGCCCTTGCCTCTATTGGAGTCTTTGCCATCAAAGCACCGCCTACTGCGGTATCAAGAGTTGTCTTTGTAGAAAGAGTTAACCCAGCATAAAATGTTTGCATAACAACAAAATCTTGTAAGCCATTATGTGAACACTGACGAATGAGGTCATTGTACCTCTTCTATACTTCATAAAGTGATTCATCTTCCTTTTGGGAGAAGGTGGTGATGTCATGACGAAGCTTGATTATTTTTCCAACCAGATAGTACTTGTCCAAGAAAGCTTGCTCCATCAAGTCCCATGTGGTAAGTGAATTTGGGGCTTCCAAGTGAATCCACTTCTTTGTCTCCCCTCTAAGAGAAAAGGGGAAAAGTCTGACCCATATAGCATCAGTTGAAACCCCATTTATCTTTATCGTGTCACATAACTCCAAGAATTCCAAATGTTGATTTGGGTTCTTAATTGTTGACCTGCTAAATTACAATTGTTGGACCATCTGGATCAATGATGTCTTTATCTCAAAATTGTTGGCCTCTACCTGTGGCCTTACAATGGAAGATTGACAAGCGTTAGCGTTAGGGGTTCCATAATCCCTCAACCTTCGCTCTTGATTGGCGACTTGGTTATTGTTGTTCGTCATATGGTCTTCCTCAACTCTCAGTGTTCTTCTTTCCCTTCTAATATTACAAAGTGTCCTCTCAATCTCAAGATTAACGGGGATAGTATGATCTTCTTGACACCTCATTCTATGCATAAGGAAGAAATAACATCTAAAAATTCAAAGAATAAATTATATAAATTACGATGAAAATAAAATAAAATAAAATAAATACTTAAATCAACCAAATTGCCGCTTATGTTAATATCAACACAATCTCCGGCAACGGCGCCAAAAACTTGTTGTCAGTTTTCAGTAAGCGCACAGATCATTCAAGTAGTAAAATAAAGATCGTTCCCTCGAGGATTGATTGATTATTAACTCTTTCAGCGACTTTGATCATTTAAGCGGTTAAAAACAATAGTGAAAACTCAATTAAAATCAAGACAAAAATCAAACGCAATAAAGTAAGTAAACAAATTTAGAAAATTCAAGATTCAACTAAGATTTAAAGGCCTAGGACTAGAAATTCACAACACTACCCCCTATGATAAATTGTAATCCTATCTTTGCTAATGTTCAATTATGTCCTTGAATGTGATTTATCCTAAATTGTTTAAAGCCTAATTTCTTGGCACTAAAAACATGCTAAAACTCCATCAATCTCATTCTCATAGCAATTAATCCAAGCTCCAATCTATTAGGTTTTATGACAATCATTTGCTCCTCGAAGGATTTAAGCCTATGTCTAGGTCTCAATTCCTAAGTTCAATTCTGAGATTATCTAACAATTAGATTTCACCTTTAGATCCTTCATCTAAAACCTAAGATCATGTAAATATGGTGAGCAATATGCCACAAGCATTAAGCATACTAAGAATGAATTAAGAGCAATAATTTTTTATTAACAAAGAATCAAATTAATAATTCTACATAGAAAAGTAGAGAGTTGCATCCTAATCCTAGAAAAAGGAATTTAGTCACTCATGGCTAATGTAGCATAAACAAGAACAAGAGTTAAAGAGACAACCATGATTCTATCTTAAGAAAATAGGAAAGAAAAAGATAAAAAGAGAATATGGAGAAGATGAAGAAAGAGAAGATGTCTTCAATGGTTGAACTTCAATTATTATTGCACTTGTCTTCAAAACCCTAGCCTCCAATCTTTGGTTGATGAAAAATTGTATTTTTCTCTTGAAGTCTATCGTCATAAAAGTCTACCTCTGGTTTAGGGATTCACTTTTATTTATAATGTTTGGGATGAAAAACTGTCATTTTTAAGTACAAGAGGCCTCACACGGCCGTGTCTAAGCTTGACACGGCCGTGTGAGCTTAAAAAATAGCATGGCCCTTTCCTACCCTTTCATAACCCAATAGGTAGCTCAAATATTTGTTGATGAGGTAGTGAAGCTGCATGGATTTCCCACATCCATTATTTATGACAGAGACTAGCTGTTTTTGAGTAAATTTTGGACTGCTCTTTTCGAATTCGCGGGTACAAGGCTCAAATTCAGTACTGCATACCACCCTCAAACTAATGGGTAAACGAAGGTTGTTAATAGGTGTCTAGAGGCCTATTTGAGGTGATTTGCTGGGAAGAAACTGAGCTCTTAGTCCCATTGGTTGAGTTGGGATGAATATTGGTTTATCACTAATTACAACTGATCTATTAGGATGACACCTTTTTTAGCTCTTTATGGACGTGACCCCCTGTGTTGTTTAAAGGGACAACTTTCTCTTCAAAGGTGGAGGCTGTATCACAATTGTATCTGGACAGAGACATGCTGCTGGAGGAATTACACAGTAATTTGGATAAGGCTCAGCAACATATGAAGGTGATGACAAACAAGAAATGCAGGGATTTGGTCTTCAATATCAGAGATTGGGTTTATTTAAAAGCCCAACCCTATAGGCTAAAATCCATGGGTAAGAAAAGAAATGAAAAACTTAGTCCTCGCTATTATGGGCCATTTCAGGTGCTGGACAAGGTGGGGGCAGTGGCTTACAAATTACAACTTCCTCCTTATAGCAAAGTCCACCCAGTTTTTCATGTGAGCAAGTTGAAGACAGCAATCCCTAAGGACCAGCAGTCCCATCCTCTACCTCAAGAACTATCTATAGATTGGATCTTGGAAACACAACCTACAAAAGCACTTGATTTGAGATATAATGTAGTGGGAGCAGCAAAGCTCCTCATCCAGTGGCAGGGGCCTCCTCTATGCGATAATTCCTGTGAGCTTGTATCATCTCTGAAGCTTCATTTCCCCTCTCTTCACCTTGAGGACAAGGTGAAAGCTTTGGAGGGAGTATTGATGGCATTGGGCCTATAGTACATAGAGTTTATGTCAGAGGACATAAGCCCAAACCCAATGAGACCTAACTAACTTATGGTTAGTTAGTTAGAGATTAGTTGCAATTTTTGTGGTACTCAGTTAGGAGCTGGGGAATGGGAATAAGGATATAAATAAAGGAAATTGTATGACAGAGGGGATCTTGGCATTTTGGTAAAAGAAGGGAAGCCACATTGGCTTAGAAGGAGGTTACACAGACCTCGAATTTGTAATAGGAGTTGTGAGAATGTACATTATTTCTTGCATACAGTTTTTTGGGGTATTCAGCCCTAATTATTGGAATAATACCAGTGTTTACCAGTGTTCCATCAACAGCCTACTAGAGAGCTGTAAGCACAAATCTTGTTTTTAACCTTTAATTTATATGATTTAATGGAATAACTCCAAGTACCTATCAAGACTGATGTTACTTAATTAGAATTTTTGAAAGGAGAAAGCCTTCATCAGTATATACATAAACAATTTCTAATTGAAGCTTCTTAAAGAGAGTAGATTTCTATATTGTACAGTCAATTAATCACTTGTTGTCTTGAAATAACATAGCAAAGAGCCAACTATAATATACTACTAAGATGGCAAAGATGAAACATTGTGGGGTTACATGGACAATCAGAATGTTTCAACTATTGTAGATTAAGCAAACAAGGCAGTGATGATGTCCATGTGTTGCAAAGTTGATTGCATAACAATTTCTCCTGGGTTTAGATATTGATTGGTTATCAATTTTCATCCTACTATTCCACCTAATAGATTTCTTATAATGTGACAAATTTCCATCTTGAAACCTTTTTAATAGAAGTCTTTGTCATCTGGTAGTTTGCATTCTTGAGTTGTCCTTTGGAAGAAGAGTTAGCTATGTATTTTTGGGGTTACGTATCATTGTGTTTTGCAACTAGTCTACTATTGGTTAGGAACTTGGTTTTATTCATTTTGGGGTTACTTATATTATTTGCTTAAAGTTGCCTAGGAATGTGTGTAATCAAATCATTTTCATTCTATAGGAAGAAGAGCTCTATGAAATTGACATTCTTCTCAGATTCATATCCACTGTGGGTGCCAGAGTACATGGGTTGGCATGTTGGTTTGATGTACTATTCAATGGAAGGTAACCACCTGTTCTATTAGTATGGTCTTGTCTGCTTTTCTATTCATCAAGGTTTTATGATTGTTCCTATCAGTTAACTTGACACATAATTATTCCAAATCTATAGTATTGTGCAAAAGTGGCTTACCACTGCCCCTGGTTCACTGACAACCCATTAGTATCAGTTACGCTATGTTCTCTCTCAACTAATTTATGTCATGGTTGGACAAGAAATTACTGGCAGGCTACACTTGATAGCCCATAATGCTCAGAGTTATACTATCTTTTTAACATTGTCAGGTTGGTAATTGTCTTTTTACTTTTCCTTTTTATTACTGCACTAGATCTTGCACCATGCAGTGGATGAACAAATTTTAATTTTCATTTAGCTAAAATGTAGGGGCCTGAGGAAGGCTCCTAGAGGAGTTAGTTGGCTTATTTCATAATTCTACACCACAGGTATCTCATCTAACATTTAAATGTGTAATATGTTTCATGTTGACTTAGTCTTGATTCCTACTTGTCATTCCTTTATGTTGGTTGCTTTGTACTTGTGATTTCTTCATCTCATTCTTTCTTCATTGATGTGTGTGAAACAACATCATGTTTTGTTCTTGTTTTGCATGCATTCTTAGGCATTTTAGTTTGTCTTTTTGGTTTATTTTTCCTTAGTTCGGATAACTGCGGTGTTTGTGGTGTTATTGTGTAGGATTGGTGCTAAATTGGCCTTGGAATGAATGGAAGCTTGCATGATTGAAGTTGGAGCTTTATGGAACTAATTTAGGGAAAGATAAGACAATTGTCTACAACTTTCATGAAGACCTCAAAGGCCCAATCACACATTTGGATAACTCAAATTGGAGTTGAAGCAAGAACTAGGGTGCTGATCCTGACAGCTTGACCTTTGTATACTATTCATGACATATCTCGAGCTACAAGTTGTCAAATGAGCTAAAATTTTGATGGTTGATAGCTAAGATCCAAATCTACAACTTTCATGTTGAGCACTTTTCCAGATTCGGAGGTCTAATGGGTCATATTGAGCTTGGAAGGCCATTCCAGAACTAACCACGGCCTGGACGTGGTGGACACCACGGCCGTGGTTCGGGGCGCGCAGCAGATTTTAGTTTTTGGTTTTTATTTCTTTTGGGGGCTTTTGGCCCATAAAAACCCTAGGCTATAAATAGATGTTCTGATTGTAATTAGGGCATTCTATCTTGGTTCTAACCTAGTTTTGGAGGAGGCACAAAGGAGGCTTGGGTTCTTCATCTTTCTCCCTTCTTCTTCCATTGTTACGGGTTTGGGATGTTTTTAAGTTTGATTTCTTGTCTCTTCTTCTCTATGTCCGAGTAGTTTCTTTTGTTTCTAGGATTGGGCAATGCCCTTTGATACATTGATAATGATTAATTGACGTTGTTTTCCCTTTTATTAATCTTGATTGTTCATTGATTCAATTCTTATTGCTTATTCATGTGAATTTTTGGCCACTTATTTGCATATCATAGGCATTTAGGGACGTATTGAGAGGTGAACCTAAGTGTTGGAACCATTAGAATTGAACTTAAGGTCTAAATCACGAGAGTAGTTTTAGCCTTTCGAGGAATCAATGAATTACCACAAAGCGTAATGGGTTCAATTTAAATTCAATTACCACGAAAGTAGGAATTGGTTTGAAGCACGGATCTTGTATCTTGAAAGAGAACATTAACTAATTTTGGGTAATTCACCTTCAATTGAATTTCAGATTTAATAAAAGGGTTGTCAATTAGGATTTGTCTTGTATCATTGTGGTATCATAATCTTGGAAGCTTTCTTAATTCTGAAAACTCCATTCTTGATAACTTGCTATTTTTATTCTAAATTCTGTTTTCTTAATTTTTATTTAATTATTTTGTTACTAAGTTCTTATCAATCAACAATCATATTTTCTCTTGTTTAATTTAATTAAGTTAATTAATTAATTGGTATTCATAGACACAGTCCCTGTGGATTCGATCTTTTTATTACTTGACGACGAAACCGTACACTTACGGATTTTACGCATCAAGTTTTTGGTATGCTAATCTGGGGATGTGTTTTTCTTGAATATCAGTTTAATTTTAATTTAATTATTTTAAACCTTTTTCTTTTTATTTGGTTCTTACGTTCTTGATTTCTCTTTGACTCTCTATAGGTAATTACTCCATTGACATCACCTGAGCACAAAAACCAGACCAAAGTCAAGCTAATGACTTTAAACAAGCGCTTCTTGGGAGGCAACCCAAGTTTCTTTGTTTTTGTTTTTCCTTTTAATTTCTTCTTTTTCTTTTGATTTTGTGTGTTGTTTTGTTGGTTTGATCTTTATCTTATGGATTTTGTCTAGGTTTGACCCCTCTTGAAGCTAAATTTAGAAAGCAAGTGAAGAGTGAAGTCAGAAGGTTTCACACCAAACCCATGGAAAATTCCATGGCCATGGATTGAACACCAGAAGATTTTTTACCACCGCAGTGAGTTCTTTTCTTTTTTCCCTTCTCTTGTTATAGATTTTTACATTGGGGACAATGTAAGTTCTAAGCTTGGGGGGGTATTTTTATTTTTATTTTCTTATTTTCATTCTCGTTAGTTTAATGCATTCTCATATCTTGTTTTACATTGCATTTTCATGTTACATTTTCACATCATCATATCTCTTGGGTTTTTGGTTGAATCCTCTCTTTTAAGGATTTTGAGATGATATTGATTTGGAACCCAATTTGTTAATTCTTGTAATTGGCTACAGACATTGTTTTAATTGATAGTAGAGGTGATCTTTTGATAGTTGATAATTAGCATAATGT
This sequence comes from Ormosia semicastrata, assembly GCA_029884595.1. NCBI lineage: Eukaryota > Viridiplantae > Streptophyta > Magnoliopsida > Fabales > Fabaceae > Ormosia > Ormosia semicastrata. Next base: position 102,663,902 of record JAQQTO010000063.1, read on the forward strand.
TCTCTGAATTTGTACTTCTCATTGAATTTTTAAACCTCTAAATGTGAGTTTTGAGCTTATATGGGACTTATGCATTATATGGTTTCTGATCTCATTCTTTATGTTGAGTGATATTCCTCATTGATCTTGTGCTCTAGAACTTGATTTGAAACCATTTTGAGGCGAAATTTTTGGTTGCATGCTTGAATATGATTAAGGCATCTTAGGTATTTTTTTGGCCTTCTGAATTTGTTATACTTTCATCCACTAGTTACCCAATTTGAGCTTATTGTATATTTAATTTTCTTGATGCCTATGATGATATATTATTGGTAATCATTTAGAATATTAAATGGAGCAAAGTGGGTTTGAAAGTTGTGAAAAGTGTGTTGGGAATCATATGTGAATGACATTTCTCTTTCTCAAAAAAAAAAGTGCAAATAAAAGAAAATCATAAGAAGCTTGAAAAAAAAAAGAGGAGAAAGAGAAGAAGAAAAAGTAAGGAAGAAAATTCTTTGAAATGTGGAGTTATGTTTTAGATTGAAATAATGCCTTTGCTCCATTGATGTTCTATTGGATTTCTTGTGCTTATTGGAAAAAAAAATTTGATGAGCCCTTTGTGTATGCCTTCCTTTCTCTTCCTTACCTATCATCATTCCCATGGCCCCATTACAACCCTTGAAAGACCTTTTGATTCTTGCATGCATGCTGATTATTAGTGGAAATCTGGTTTCTTATCAAGCATATGGAAGTGCATTTTCTTTGAAGGATTTTGAGCGTATTGTTTTCACCCTTAAACACTTTGAGTGTGGTTAGTGGAGTGAACTTAATTCAATCAGTGAGAATGCATGATTTCTGAGAACTTAGCCTCTAATTGGACGTGATTTTGATTACCTATCAGATTCTTTGTTTGCCTTAGCCTATTGCTTGGATATTGTTTTCTCGGGTTCCTCATTCATTATTGTCTCTTGATTCCACTTCTTGGTTTGACATTAGTTATTGCTTGGGGACAAGCAAAGTCTTAAGCTTGGGGGGATTTGATGTGTGTGAAACAACATCATGTTTTGTTCTTGTTTTGCATGCATTCTTAGGCATTTTAGGCATTTTAGTTTTCCTTTTTGGTTTATTTTTCCTTAGTTCAGATAACTGCGGTGTTTGTGGTGTTATTGTGTAGGATTGGTGCTAAATTGGCCTTGGAATGAATGGAAGCTTGCATGATTGAAGTTGGAGCTTTATGGAACTAATTTAGGGAAAGATAAGACAATTGTCTACAACTTTCATGAAGACCTCAAAGGCCCAATCACACATTTGGATAACTCAAATTGGAGTTGAAGCAAGAACTAGGGTGCTGATCCTGACAGCTTGACCTTTGTATACTATTCATGACATATCTCGAGCTACAAGTTGTCAAATGAGCTAAAATTTTGATGGTTGATAGCTAAGATCCAAATCTACAACTTTCATGTTGAGCACTTTTCCAGATTCGGAGGTCTAATGGGTCATATTGAGCTTGGAAGGCCATTCCAGAACTAACCACGGCCTGGACGTGGTGGACACCACTATGCCAGTGGTTGAATGTACTGCCACAGATTTTAGTTTTTGGTTTTTATTTCTTTTGGGGGCTTTTGGCCCATAAAAACCCTAGGCTATAAATAGATGTTCTGATTGTAATTAGGGCATTCTATCTTGGTTCTAACCTAGTTTTGGAGGAGGCACAAAGGAGGCTTGGGTTCTTCATCTTTCTCCCTTCTTCTTCCATTGTTACGGGTTTGGGATGTTTTTAAGTTTGATTTCTTGTCTCTTCTTCTCTATGTTTGAGTAGTTTCTTTTATTTCTAGGATTGGGCAATGCCCTTTGATACATTGATTAATTGACGTTGTTTTCCCCTTTTATTAATCTTGATTGTTCATTGATTCAATTCTTATTGCTTTTATTCATGTGAATTTGCTGGCCACTTATTTGCATATCATAGGCATTTAGGGACGTACTGAGAGGTGAACCTAAGTGTTGGAACCATTAGAATTGAACTTAAGGTCTAAATCACGAGAGTAGTTTTAGCCTTTCGAGGAATTAATGAATTACCACAAAGCGTAATGGGTTCAATTTAAATTCAATTACCACGAAAGTAGGAATTGGTTTAATTGGGCACTGATCTTGTATCTTGAAAGAGAACATTAACTAATTTTGGGTAATTCACCTTCAATTGAATTTGATTTAATAAAAGGGTTGTCAATTAGGATTTGTCTTGTATCATTGTGGTATCCTAATCTTGGAAGCTTTCTTAATTCTGAAAACCCCATTCTTGATAACTTGCTATTTTTATTCTAAATTCTGTTTTCTTAATTTTTATTTAATTATTTTGTTACTAAGTTCTTATCAATCAACAATCATATTTTCTCTTGTTTAATTTAATTAAGTTAATTAATTAATTGGTATTCATAGACACAGTCCTTGTGGATTCGATCTTTTTATTACTTGACGACGAAATCGTACACTTGCGGATTTCACGCATCATTCATCTTCCTATTTCTGATTTGAGTCATGTGCTAGTTGTGGGTGTTTTTTCACTTGTTTTTGGCTGGTTGTGGGTGTTGCTCACTTCTTTTCTGCTGCTTATGTGATGAGTTATATTGTTCACTTGTTCTCTGCATATGAGTTCTTCTGTTCTCTACTGGTTTATGAGTTGTTCTCTACTGGTTGAAAAATGGGATGTTACATTTCTCCCCTCCTTTTAGGAATTTTGTGCCCAAAATTCACTAACTCGATTGAAATAACTCTGGATAGGATTTCTGAATGTCATCTTCTAATTCCTATGTTGCCTCCTCTGGTGACAATCCTTCCCAGATCACTTTAACTAAAGGAATTTCTTTTCTTCTCAAGTGTTTGACAAATCTATCCATGATTCGTACAAGTTTTGTTTCATAATTCAAATCATCTCTTACTTGCATTGTTTCATGTTCTATGATGTGTGAAAGGTCAAAACAATATTTTCTAAGTTGGGATGCATGAAAGACATCATGAGGAGTTTGAAATAATTAGGGGAAGTGTGATTTGATAGGTAATAGGTCTGACTTTTTAAGAATTTGGAATGGACTAATGAATCTGGAATTCAACTTTTTGGATTTAAAAGTTTTGCCAATCTTAGTAATAGGAGTGACTTTAAGGAAAACATGTTCCCATTCTTCAAATTTCAGAGGTCTTCTTCTTTTATCAACATAACTTTTCTGTCTACTCGGAGCAGCAAGTACTTTTTCTTTGATAAATTTGATATTTTCTATGGTTTGATGCACTATATCAAATCCTAATAAACTATTTTCCCTTGTTTCTAACCAACATAAAGTTGATCTACACTTTTCACCATATAAAGTTTCAAATGGTGTTATTCCTATGCTTAAATGGTAACTGTTGTTATAGACAAACTCTATTAATGGTAGATAGGTATTCCAACTTCCTTGAAATTCTAATACACAGGCTCTAAGCATATCTTCCAGGGTCTAATGGTTCTTTCAGTTTAATCATTTGTCTGAGGGTGGTAAAAGGTATTAAAATAGAGCTTAGTTCCTAAAGCTTCTTGTAAGGTTACCTGGAATTTTGAGGTAAATCTTAGGTTTCTGTCTGAAACTATACTAGTTAATACACTATGTAACTTAACAATTTCCTGAATGTAATCTTGAGCTAACTTGTACAATGGGCAATTGATCCTAATAGGAAAAATATGGGTAGATTTAGTTAGCCTGTCAATAATAACTCATGCTGCATCATAACCTGATGGAGTCCTAGGTAATCCTATCACAAAATTCATTGATATACTATTCCATTTCCATTTAGTGGTATTCAAGGGTTGCAGTAATCCAGCAGGCTTCTAGTGTTCTATTTTAACCTTTTAGCAAACTAGATACTTGGCCACAAAACTAGCTATATCTCTTTTCATCTTATTCCACCAAAACAATTTCTTGAGGTCTTAATACATTTTGATTATACTAGGATGCATAATGTACTTACTGCAATGTGCCTCAGATAAAATCTTCATCCTCAATTCATCATCATCATAGCCCTTTTTTTATCAACGCTAAAATGTTCAAGTTGTTCTACTAGAATTCTTCTTTCAAAAACTAATCATTTTCTTGGGTTTGGCTTACTTGGTCTCTTAAATCACCCTTTATTCTTAATTCACTAGCATACAGGCATTGAGGTTGCAAGGATATTGAAATCCTCAAGACTCTGAAATATTCTAATAACTTTTGTTCCCTTATGATCATTGAGGACATGTGCAAGGACTTCCTACTTAAGGCATCGGTCACTGCATTGGCTTTACCAGCATGATATTTAATTTAAATCATAGTCCTTTAAGAACTCAATCTATCTATGTTGTCTCATATTTAAGTCCTTTTGGTCAAAAGGATACTTTAAACTCTTATAATCACTGTATACTTCGAATTTGACTCCATATAGATAATGCTTCCAAATTTTCAAAGCAAAAACTATTGCTGCTAACTCTAAGTCATAGGTTGGGTAATTTTCTTCATATGGTTTAAGTTGTCTAGATGCATAGGCTACAACTCTACTATTTTGCATCAAAACATATCCCAAACTCTTCCTAGATGCATCACAAAGCTTTGTCTAGGATCATGAATTATTAACACTAGAGTGGAGGTAAGTCTGTTCTTTAACTCCTGAGATGAATACTACTCAAAAGGGTGATTCTTTCTAGTTAATTTGGTCAGAGGTAAAATTAGCTGGGAAAATCCCTGAATCTTCTAGAATATCCGGTCAATCCTAGAAAACTCCTAATCTCAGTAATTGCCTTTAGTATTTCCCAGTGAGCTGCTGCTTCAATTTTACTAGGGTCCACAACTACTCCTCCCTGAGTGATCACATCACCTAAAAATCTTACTTTACTTAATCAGAATTCACACTTTTCTAACTTGACATATAACTGCTTTTCCTTTAGGATCTGTAGCACTATTTTAAGATGCTATTCATGCTCCTTCTGAGTTTAGAATAGATATGTATGTCCTCTAACTAGATAAGATCCAGAAATCCTATTTATGCAATTCATGAATATTACAGGAGCATAAGATATTTCTAATGCCCATATTTAGTTCTAAAGGTTGTCTTGGGTACATCTTCTGATTTTAATCTTATCTTATGATATTTTGATCTCAATTCTATCTTTGAGAAGACTGTGTGACTCCTAACAATTGATCCAATAGGTCATCTATCCTAGGAAGTGGATACTTGTTTATAATTATGACTTTCAATTGTCTATAATCTACAAACCTCATGCTCCCATTTTTTTTTATTAATAAAACAGGTGCACCACACGGTGGTATGCTAGGCCTAATAAATCCTTTGGTTAATAGTTCCTCTATCTGTTTCTTTAGTTCACTTAGCTCCAAATGGGTCATTCTATAAGGTGCAAAAGATAGAGGTCCTATTCTTAGAACTAGGTCGATGGGAAAGTTCAACATCCCTTTCAGGTGGTAGGTTCACTATCTCTTTGGGAAACACTTACTATAGGTATGCTGTTTATTTCTTACTCAACCATCTGAATTTTGAAGAGAAAAAAATAAGAAGTTCTTGAGCTCCTTCTAAGAGACGCTTCTCTGCTTGAGTGGCATTAAGGAATAGGGTATTAGTAGACTTTAGTTCCTTGGGTGGATCATTGGGAAAGTAAACAAGTTTTCTGGAACAGTCTAAGGTAAATATCATTACAACCAGTCCATTCCAATTATGATATCAATACCAATCAAGGGCAAACAAATAAGGATCAAAGTGGAAGCTTTTCCTTCATTTAAAATAAGACATTTTAAACAAGCTTGAGAAGTAGAAACTTTTTCCCCTGTGGGAGTTGAAACTAACAGCTCATAAGACAAGGAAGTATATAGGCAAATTTAACTTCTTCACACAATCAATAGATATAAAAGAGTGCGTAAACAATACAATTAAGAGAGTATTTTTAAGAAAGCATTTTACCTTGAATCATGTTGGGCAATTGATTTGTCTTTTGTCTAATTAGAGTGGATACCCTTCCTTTAAAATGTGGTATAGGTACAGGGTTGTTCAAATAGGAAGAAAATGTGGAAAGCTCTTCAAATTTGGACACATATTTTCCTACAATAATGTTTTTCCTATCTAAGTTGTATAAATAGTACCTTCTTCTTATTCATCATTTCTTTTGTTACATTATTAGGGATATACTTAATGAATGTGGCTAAAAATACTTCCCATATGATCTCAGTTTCTCTAGATTCTATCAAGTTCCTATCACTTTTCCACCAGTACTCTGCCTCCCCTTCTAACATGTAGGTGACAAAGACTACCTATGCCTAGATAACTAGGTTTGTGATTTATTGTTCCTATGTGAAAATCAGGTTGGTTAACTTCATCTGGGCAATGACAACGTCAACCAAACCTTTCATGGCTCCTAATATTGAGGTGATCAGTCTCAATATAGCAAAGTTAGCATAGTTATAATTCTATATGGCATGTACAAGATAATAAGAGTAATAAATAATTCTATATAGCATGTACAAAATAATAAGAGAAATCATTATGTAGAAATTCAACATAGACAAACATTCAATACAAAGATATAACTATCTAGTGTTAGAAATCGATGCTCTGATACCATAAATGTAACCCCTTACTAAATTAATAGTCTGATAGCAAAATTTCTAATTGAGGGTATTACTCTTAATTTATCTAATCATGGTCATAATAATATTATTAGATTTACTCCATAAAAATTAAAGAAGAGTTCAAAATCAAGAGTTCAAGATCAAAAAATAGTAATCGAATTTGAGACAATAGTAAGTAAAGAAAAAAAAACAAAATCAGAAGTATAAATGCTAATTTATAAACTCAGCAACAGAATCATACTATTACTTGCATATATCAGAATTATTATTTAACCAAAAATACATATATTTTTAATAATTCTAATATGCATATATTTCTCTCCTTTGGATTTAGAATCCATACATAATCAATTTAAGTTATGATAACCATAATGTATCTGTGCTAATCTAAAAACATCACGAATAGAACGAGAAATGAAAATTCTCAGTAGGAAATGAACAGTTATAAAAACATTTAAAAACACATGGTCAGTTTCAACTATGTAATATACACAGAAAACCTCATGACAACCCAAGTATGACAAGAACAACATAATTTCAACATAACAAAACAAATGTTAAATAAATCATGCAATACAGTCTTATCAACAAGTTCCTCAAATATCAGCAACCAAGTACTAATTATCAACAAGTATCAGCAAACATCAGTAAGTTCCTGTGAACACCCAATTTTGTCCGGGCCTTAAAAAAATAAAAATAAATAAATAAATAAATGAAAGAGAAAAAAAGGAAAAAAATTAATATTTGTCTACTTTCTCAGCAAAATCCTTTAATCATGTCTTAACCCATTTATTTTCTCACTTTGTCTATTTTATTTTGAAAAAAACTATATTAAAAAAAATATACTCTTCTTTTCCCTAAAAAAAGAGAGAAAGAAAAGGAAGTAGTTTGGAACGTGCAACAAAGGCTAAAAACAAAAGGGCAAGAATAAAAGACAAATACATGCCTTTTTTGGTGATTGCAAAAGAAAAAGAAAGAGTGAGAAGTGAAAAAAGGTGAGAAGTGAAATCGTAGAGAAAAAAATTTGAGTGAAAAGGAGCTTTGTTAGTGTTTTTTCTGAAAGACGGAGGTATATTGCTTTCTTTTTCTTCCTTATGCATTGACTTTTGTCATTGTTGCTTGCATTTGAATGGGTAGATTGCTTCTTTTTTTTTCTTTTTTTTTCTCTCCCCTCTTTTCATTTTGGTTTTCATCCACTCACAGCACACACATCATGACATTCACTCCATATTCAGACCAATAACTCCATCAAACCTCAACCCATTCGTCACACAAATCAAACTAGTTAACAACCTCTAAGACCTTCCACTTTCTCTGTCATAACTCATACACTTATCATAGAATGACCACATGAAACAGGATTCATACCCACAATGCCGTCAAAGCTAGGATCTACCAAAACCCCCATTTGTAACGTCTCACACGACACCAAGCTGTAGAAACCCCTTATTTCCTTTTTTTTCTATTTTGTTTGTTTTTATCATTTTTATTTTTGTTAGTTTTGATTTTAGTTTGTTGATAGCTTAAGTAAACTTATTTGGGTTTGAATTCACACAAAAAAAAAACATTTGGGTTTGAATTGTTTGAGTTGTATCTTAAGTTAACCATCATAGTGTCCATTGTTTTTTCTTTTATATTTAAAAGAAATAAAAATAAACAAATAAACAAATAAGATTAGCTGAGTTGTGACAGCTTGTTAATCTTGAAACTTTTAGAATCATCTAAGTTGCGATAACTTGATGATTCATTTTTTAAATAAAATAAAAATCAAATGAATTTTCAAAATAAAAATCTTTTTTTAAAATTGAAAATGACCAACCCACAATTATTTTTTAAAGAATTATATGACTTTGAGTTCCTCGTTGCACCTGAGAATACGTAGGAGCGGAACTCTTATTCCGTCAAGCCAAAAATGAAAATTTTACAATTTAGTTATTTCCTTTCCTTCTTTCTTAAAAAAAAAATAAATTTTCACATTTTTTTAAAAAAATAAAATGTTTTTAAGAGAAGTAAAATAAATATATTTTGAGATTATCAAGAATTTGCACAATTGACTTAAGGTACCGTCTCAAGATGAGTATGTTACGGGTGCTGTGGGATTAAGTTTCCACCTTTCCCTATGCATAACTGACTCTCGAACTTAATTTGGTTTCAAGGATCATTTTCAAAGAAAGATTTTCTAATTTTTCCTAACTTAAATAAAATTAGAAGTGACTCTATTTCCCTTTTCTTTAAAATCCCGTGAGTTGCTAATCCGCCGCGATCATTGATCGCAACAGTTCCTTTAACCTCAGTAAACAATTTCCAAACATCGAAAAACATTAGCAAATTCCTCAACATTAGCAAACATTAACAAGTAAGTTTCTCATCACAGGGAATCCACCCTTTACTCTCTTTTTTCTTTCCATATCTGCTTGTCTCATATTTCACTCGAAGGCCTTCACTTTCTATAGGGAATCCACCCTATCTCTGGTGTTACTTTAACATCGTGACAACAAAAACAGATATATCCACACTAACCAGGCAGGTAACATAAAAGAAAATTCATCCCTCTACCTCTCAACAGTTAAGTGCAAATTTTTCCATAAATCACTTACTTGCCGTCACACACAAATATAAGCAATACAAACCATCAATATATCACAACAGATTCATTATATACAAGTCTATAAATAAATCATGGCAATTAAATAAAATTCAAAAAACTTAGAATCATTAAATTTAAATGTCAATACTTCAAGGGACTAACTATGATTTAAAATTAATTTAATAATTCTTTTAAAAGTCTACATCATAGTTCATAGTTATCTAGTCCTTATCATGGTTCATAGTTTGTCAGGTCTTTATCATAGTCCATAGTTTGTTCTGGTCCTGATAATGTATCATTGCACAAAAGTCATTTTATTGCAAATGTCCAAAATAAAGGTCATAAAATTACTCCCAAGTCAAGGTAAATAAAATAAAGTCCATATAAATCATGCATATATATTTATTGCACAATATAATTAAAAATATTTATTTAACTTAGGTCTTGAGTAATATTTTAATATTTTGTAGTTATTATATTGGTCTCATGAAAGAGTCAACATTCAAATTATAATAATTCTAATTTTTTCAAAATATCATAAACATTTTAAGGTCAAGTAAATATCAAATTTTATTATGTTACATGAACATAATAAATTTAACAAAAATAACAATATACACAAAATATTAAAATAATAAATTAACTAATAAAGCATATAAACATACTAGAAGTCATAATTTTATATTTAAAAAAAAAAGTTCAATTTTTATGTCATAAAGACTTTTTATTTTTTCCTCTTTTTTTCTCGTCCTTTTCCTTCTTCTTTTCTTTTCTTTCTCTCTCCTACTGACTCCCTCTCTTTTTTCTTTTCTTTCAACCACAACAAGAATTTTACAAATTTACTATCAAATTTAGCTACGAAATAAATTTTTGTAGCTAAATTTTGAATGTTTGGAAGGAAAAAATTTATCAAGTTATGATTTAGTTACGAAAATTTTTTGTAACTAATCCGTAGCTAATTTGCTACTGATTAACTACAAAATAAATTTTTCTAGCTAAATTTTGAATGCAAAAAGAAAAAAAAATTATAAAACAAATAGTTACAGAATAACTACAATTTAGCTAAAAAATTTATTTGATAGCTAATCTGTAGCTAATTTAGCTATAAATTAGCTACAAAATAATTTCGTAGCTAAATTATGAAGAAAATAATTTTAGTACGTGCTCAGCATCTCTCCCTCCTACTTTCCCAAATCTCAAATTTTCAATCCCATTGCCTCCCACTTTACCAAATTTGTTTGATTCTCATCACTCAAATTCTCTACCTCCGCTCCCTCCCTCCACAAGCTCGCTGTCTGCCTCCTCCTCCACGACACTGAATCCGGGCCACGCCCTCCTCTACAAGCTCCCCTCATTCTTGTTTTTCGCCTGCCACTTTCATGTCATCACTACAAATAGCCATCACCGAACGAACGCCGCGCCCAGCCACTGTCGCAGAGACCAACGAGGTAGGGCAGCGACCAGTGAGGCAGGTTAGTGACCTGTGCAACCAACGACCAACGAGGCAGAGACTAATGAGGCAGCGACCAACGAGCTTTTATGTAACTATATGCCTTTGGTGATTTGCTTCACGCTTGCCATCTCGGAGGCCACCTAAGAGGAAGCCTAGGGCATGATTGAAAGCTTCAAGCATTTGGGTATGTGCGTATCACCTCTTGGTTTTGATTTACATAGATTTATTAGTTAATGTAATTTTCTTTGCTCAAAATGTCTCTTTATTGAACATCAATTGACTGAAACATTTTTTTATTGTAATTTTTGTTTTGCTAGTTTCTAGTGACTAATTCATAATTCTTTATATCTCAACATTTGGAGGCAGTACTCAAGTCCAAAATTTTAGGGCATTCAATCTCTTATTAGTAAAACAATTGCTAAACTTGAAGTCAAACTGACTCGTTTGGGAAAGCTTATTGCAGTAGTGGCCATCCATGAGAATTTGCTCTATCTGAAGGGCATCTGCTTTGCAGTTTCTTGCTAATGGTGTTTATTGTGATATGTGGAGTATTGGCTTGACTAGCACTTGTTTGATGAAATTCCAGAGAGAAATTATAGTATGTAGAATATTTGTTTATTTTTTCTTCTATCATTGTTAATTGTAGAATGTCGTATTGGCTTGACTAGAACTTAACACTAGATGTTAAAATGCTAAGTTAAGCTCTTCATTGATAAGCACTTTTTCTCTGCTTTGGAGCACCACTATATGCCTTTGCACTGGCATATCTGTTGGTTAATTAAAACTAGTATTAAAATCAGTAAAACAATTGCTGCCAAGTCTAAATATGCATCCAAACTATTTGGATGTACTATTGTAATATCTGACTTGGCTTTCTAAGATCTGTTGGATAAGGCCAATATAAACTAGATGGTCTAGATTTGTTTGAAAGATTACTTGTTCAGCTTATCCAGTAAACACAACAACATCCCAGGAAAAAAAAAACTAGCATGCTACATTGAGAAAATTGGTAGTAAAATAGTATATTGACAAGCTCCATTAATGTGGTATAAGAAATACCTTTCGCGAGATCTTCTTCAAAAACTAAAAGTCATAAGAGTCTAGAATCCTTATCTACATTGTTGCATATCATAATTTTCTCTTGCATTTCTCAATAATCAGTTATATGATTGACCAGCAAAGCGAGGCAACGACCAGCCTCCAGAGACCAACTCTTCCTTGGTGAGTCACTATTGAATTCAAGAACAAGTGATTGGTAAATCTACTTTGTTTGAGCAGATAACATTATTCTGAGATTTTAATATTCCAAAACTTTCTAATTAGGATTTATGAAGTTACTCAAGATATGGACTGTTATCTGAATCTGATCTACTTGGCTTTGACTATATGTCAGAACTACAGTGGTATACTCTCCTTAACAAACCTTTTATTATTCTCCTTAATAAACCCAATTTTTGTCCCCTTCTTAGTCAGATTGTTCTCTTGACTTGTTAGGCTGAAAAGCTTGGAAATGATTCACTAATTAATTGTGCCAAGACCAACATGTCCTCAAAGTTGATAGCTGGTGATAGTGACTTCTTTGCCAATTTGGTATGTTTGACTTTATATTGAATGTTGAGTGTTATATAAGTTAAAATTGATGCACACCATATTCTGCAAATTATAGTTAGTTCATAACCAATTGGATAAAGCTTATATACATCTTTCTGTTTCATGTCTCAAATTTTACTGGCATTAGTAGTTGAAAACTTGAAATTACAAAGCTTTATGCTTTTCCTCATCTCAGTTAAACTCTGATTTATTTTATTTTTTTTAAATTATCACATAGCTTTCATACTATATTTTACACTTACTTTCTACTTGAGAGGATTGGAATTCAAATATTTTATTGGTCTAATCACATCTTCTACTCTTTATGTGGGTTGAATGTGTAAAGTTGTTTATTGTATCAATCAACTACCTTCTGAGAGATATTTAAATATCCTATTATTGATGATTCTTGGGTCTAATACTATTTTAGTTATGTTTCATATCATACTAAAAAGGATGACGTTGCCATTTGTTTTCTATTATAATTCAAATTTTGCATGAATATATTCTATGGTTGATTTTAAAATATATTATCACAAACCATTGGTAGTGTGTGCTGAATTTGAATGCAGGGCCAATTGCCTGATGATACTATTATAGCAGTCAAGCAACTATCATCAAAGTCACAGTAGGAAAATCATGAATTTTTAAATGAAATAGGCTTGATATCTTGTTTGCAACACCCTAACCTTGTAAAGCTTCATGGATATTGCACTGAAGAGGAACAACTTTTATTGGTATATGAGTACATGGAAAATAACAGCCTTGCCCAAGCTTTATTTGGTGAGTCATTACTTGGCCATGAATTTCTTGATATCTCACATGTGGACTAGTCACGTGAGAAGTTCAAAATGAATAATATATGATTTTAGTCGTTTTAACTTCCATAATTTATTTTGTTAATTTTCTAAGACAACTTGACAAGATAGGAATAGCTTCTTTTTTTTTTCTTTTTGGGTCTCTTTCTTTCTTTCTCTTTGCCTAAATTATTTCCCCTATAATTCCTCTACACTTGGATTGCACCACCATGTTGATGCCCGTGTATAATTCCACTTCTTGATTATCAGTAGGGTGAGTAGAAGGTGTAAATATGATTTAATTCACATGAGTTGTATTTCCCTTAATGATTTGTAGGCAGTAAAAATAATCAACTTAAAATGACTGGCCCACAAGGCTTAGGATCTGCATTGGCATAGCAAAAGGTCTAGCATTTCTCCATGAAGAGTCAAGATTCAAAGATTTTTCAAAGACATCAAGGCTTCTAATGTGTTACTCGATGGCAAATTAAATCCTAAGATATCTGACTTTGTCCTGGCTAAGCTTCATGAAGAAGATAAGACCCATTTCAAGATTCAAAAGGTCCCTTCTTGATATGAAGAATAACGGTATCCAAACTTACAAGCAGATTCAATAGATTGATTATTAGTCCATTTCAGTCGTTTTGTCACAATCAAATTAGTCTCTAGTCATTTTAATAGTTGTGCTTATTGATTATGGGGTTAACTTGTTTTGAACTATTTGTATTAATTAACTTAGATTAGTTATGCTTTCTTTATAGAACATGTTTTGAATTTATTATTTCTATTTGCAGCAATTTCAAACAACATCGGGTATGTGGTTTTGAGGGAACTTGACCCTAACCATTTATCATCCCAAAAACTTGTAATATCACATTTGCCAAGCTTAATGCAAATCACCTCATTAAACCAAGCTGGATGTAGAGACACTAAGTCTTTCCACCAAATTGAAGAATTTCTTTGAATTTGAACCCCTTCAAGCAAAGTTTTAGACAAGGGGCAATATCTATGAGATAATAACTGAACCATACAAAGCACCAGAATCATTAAGGCACCTCCACTTCCACTTTGAGAGAAGACTAATATTAAAAACCTCCAAATTTTTTATACCCAAACCGCCTATCTCCTTAGGTTTACATATGTTATTCCAGCTCACCCAGCTCACTTTTTGTGACTCATTAAATCCACCCCAAAGAAAATTCCTTTGAATACTATTAAGGACTTTTATCACCTTCCTAGGAGCTTTGTACATAGAGAAGAAATATACAGGCAAGGTGTCAAAACAGAATTAATCAAAGTGACTCTACCCTAATAGAAAGATGTCTATGTTTCCAGGAAACTAGCCTCTTACGCATCAAATCCATCACCGGGTCCCACATAAAGCATCTCCTAGGATTTGCCCCCACCGGAATACCAAGAAATTTGAAAGGTAAAGAACCAGACACACAAGATAGAAAATTGGTTGCCGCCAGCATGAACCTATCATTAACATTAAGACCAAACAAACAACTTTTTGAGAAATTCACACGTAGACCAGAACATAACTCAAAACCCCTCAAGATGGATTTTATACACCACAAATTATCCCAAGAAGGTTTGCACATAAAGATCGTATCATCCGCATACTGTAAGATTGGATAAGACACCCCCGAAAAAGCCACATATGTTGTAAGCAAACCCAAATCCACCGCTCTATTAACCAAACCGGCTAAGCCCTCAGCCGCAATTAAAAACAGAAAAGGGGCAAGGGGATCACCTTGACGCAAACCATGAGACGTATGAAACTCCTTAGAAGGGCTACCATTCACAAGCACTGACATCGTGCTAGATCTAACACATGCTTTCATCCACCTTCTCCAGGTAGAAGAGAATCCTACCTGGACAACATATATTCTAGAAAATCCCAATCCACCGAGTCGTATGCTTTCTCAAAGTCGACTTTAAGGAGCAAACATTGTTCTTTCCTTCTCTTAACCAAATCAACAATCTCATTAGCAATGAGAACGCCATCCAAGATCTGTCTTTTAGGCGTAAAAAAGCATTGACAAGGTGAAATAACATTACCCAAAACAGTTTTTAGCCTGGCAGCCAGTAACTTTGCTATAATCTTGTATAAGCACCCAATTAAAGAAATGGGTCTGTAATCCTTCAGAGTATGAGGGTGTTTTCCATTTGGAATAAGCGCCAAAAAAGATGATGTGATGGCCTTAGGGAGACAAGCATTTTTTTGAAATTCCTGAACGAATTTTAGAAGTTCAGACTTTAAGATCTCCCAATTTGCCTTGATAAAGTTGAAATTAAACTCATTCGGTCCCAAACATTTATTTCCGTCACAAGACCAAATTGCCTCCTTTAATTCCACCATAGAGGCTATGACGAGTTAACATTCCATTATCTTCAAACAGTGAGAAATTTGTCTAAAAGAGATACCATCCAAAAGGGGCGCCTAAAAGATAAAATTGAGGAAAAGTGATGCTGAAAAAACTTGTGAGTTTCAGACATAATCTCATCAACATTTTCAACCCAAGACTCACCAATCTTCAAAGCAGTCAGTTGGTTCCTTCTCCTTCTACCTTTGACAGAAGCATGAAAAAAAGAGGTATTTGAGTCACCCTCTTGAATCCACTTTGTTCAAGATTTTTGCAAAAGAATGCTTTCTTTTTTATGGAGCAAATTCCAGAATTTAGCATTTAGAATATGCCTCTGCTCAGGGTTCAGAGCACCACCACAAGCCACAATTTCATCAAGAGAATTTAGCCCCATCACTGTTTCGTCAATCTTGAGATCAACCACCCCGAAAACTTCTTTGTTCCAATGCTTCAACTTATCTTTCAATTCCCTCCCTGTTGTGTGTAGCCCTTGGCCACGAGGCATTCCTTATACCTTTCAATTGACCCATTTTCTTTTCTCTCTGAATTTTGGAAATCCTCTTATTCTCAATGGCTTTGGGCCATGCAGAAAGTCAACTAAGTTCTAAATTCGACTTATTTTCATTGACTTCATCTCTTTTTCTTTGCTTCCAACCATTTTTTCTTAGCATAGCATGATAGAGCTCCTTGAACAGTTCAAGACTCATCTTCATCTTGAGGAGTAATTAAGAATAATCCACCTTTCAATGTCAAATCGACGATATGGAATTTTTACTCGATTACTCTTAGGCATCATCTGCTGTTGTGGGACTTCCTCACAAAGTGTGTTGTGTGTCTCTTTTGTTGGTGTCTCCTATTCGGATAACAACTAGGAGTCAATGGAAAAATACTTCTTATCCTTATATGTCTAACTAATTATTTTAAATAATTAACAAATTATCCATAATAATTTAAAGAGTAAAAATCTATTTTGGTCCTTGAAAGATATACCATTTATCAATTTAGTCCCTCAAAAATAAATTTTATCAATTTGATCCCTAAAATTTACAATTCACAATATTTTTATCCCTCCATCCATTTGAACTTAATGGTGTTAACTTCATATGCTAAGCTGTAAAGCTAAAAGATGACAAGACATGCTAACTCAACAAGGCCAAAACCAGATGGCCAACATCCTATTTTTCTTCCCACACCCATTGTCTTCCCCCATATAGTTGTTCCTTGTGCTTTTGGACATCTTGCCATCAAATTTGTTCGCTTGGCCACTCTGCACCACTAAGGGCTACTCACACAAAAAATAACTTTTAATTTTTATTTCATTAAAAACATGACTTGCATCATCATTGGAACGTGAGCAATTTGAATGCATGGACATGAGCATATTAGACAACACCAATACCAGAGCATATGGAGATTTGGAAATTAAGCCATGAATCTCCATTTCGAGTTTAAGCCTAGTAAGACCATGCTCTTGGAAAGCTTGAAGAGCACTACCAATAGCATAGTGGTTTGGTAAGTGGCTAACACAAATTATCCCCTTGAATAAAATATATGCCTCATTAGGCATGCAATTTTGTCTATAGCTTGAAATCAGACAAGCCCAAGAAATAGGGTTCTATTCTGACATCTCATTGAATAGCTTTTGTACGGAAACCAAATTTTGTACAGAAACCAATTCAGTGGTGATGGAGGCATGGATGAAATCAATACCCAGCACAATGTGTGTCGTGAGGAACGGGTGTGTAGGGCAAGAGGATGGGATTGGCCATGTGGTTTTGGCCTTGAGTATGCAAGCCATGTTATATTTTAACAATACAGCTCAACATGTGAAGTTAACACCATTATGTTCAAATCGATGAGGGGTGAAGAAATTGGAAATTTCAATTTTTAGGGATCAAATTGATAAAATTTATTTTTAAGGGACTAAATTGATAAAAGGTATATCTTTCTAGAACCAAAATAGGGTTTTATACTAATTTTAATCTCATGGATTAAGATCAACTCACCATGGGTGCTCCACTTAAGTAGGTATCTTAACCTACTATAACCACTTCAGCTAACAAATATCATTCATAAACACATTAATTCTTTTAACATCAATTCTTTCAAAACTAATTCTTTTAACATTAATTATTTTTTGATTTTTGACCAATTGCTTATGCAATTTTAGCTCGAGGTTGGTGGTTAGATAAAACCCTCCCCAAAGTGATGACTCTAGGATTTGAACCTTTGATATTACAGGTAAAGTTTACTTAGTGTCAGAGTCTACTTTCACTGTAGCCAACCACTATTGGGTTAACATTAATTATTTTAAATCAATTCAACTAAGCAAATAACCTTATATTTAGTACGATAGATAAAAAATGATAAAAAAAGGAATGAAAACCTTATTTACATATTTTTGTTTATTGAAATTATGAATTGAATGAGCAAACAAATAAAAAAAAATTTAAGAACACACAAAATCATCACATTCTTCTCTCATGTGTTTTTAACAATTCAATATAAAGTTAAAGAACAATAAAGTTGAGCACTTATCTCATCAACAAATTTGCTTTTTATAATGTCTTTGTTTGTGGTGATTTTTCGTCAAAGTGATGACTACTTGATTACGCCCAAAGAATAATGTAGTAATTGTAGCACAACTTTAGGATGTCGATTCTACAGAAACACAAATTAAAAGAATAGCTAAAGGTACAAAGAAACTAAAGAAAAATATTAAATTATTAATAGAGCACAAATATTAATCTTAAATTCAAATTAAAGTGAAGCAAAGTAAATAAATTGGGTTTTAATCAAATGTAAGATGACTAAGGTTTAGAATCCACTAAAATTAATTTTAACATTAACTATATCAAATTATTATATCCAAATAATTTAACTCATGAACATTTAGCGGCAAGCATGTGATCCCAAAGAATTTATCAATAAATCACTAAAAATAATAATAAAGTGTATGATAAAATTTTCCTAATTAATAGTGAATTATCAAATCATCAAATATATTCCAAATAAGAAATCACAATTGATATCCAACAATTACCACCAACACTCAATAACACAAATGAATTGTAAAGCATGAGAAAAATATGGCTGAACTCATCTAAAAATCCATTAATATAATCTGATAGGAAAATAGAATCAATAAACGTTAAATCCTAAAATTGGTAAAAATAATTTAACATAACAATGCCAAAACAATCAAGATTTCATCAACACCTTAGTACAGAGAATTTAGTAAGACATAGTAAGATTAGAACACAACAAAATTATCTCACTAATATTCTCCATTGCACATAACCCCCTTTTTTTCTTCCCTACGCGTCCAATCCTCTCTGTTGACCATGCAACATTTTTCTTTCCTTTTCTCTTGAATGGCGCAACACCTCCTTTCCAATCTGTTTTCTCCAAACTCATGCGGCCCTATTATGTTCTTTTTCTTCTTCTTTTTGTTGGCTACGGCGCAGTGCTTCACTGTGCTGTCCAATTTGTTTCTTTGCTTACTTTTTGCTGTGCCATGTTGCCCCTTTTATAATTAGGTAAGTGCTTCACATATTGCATTGTACCCTTGTCTCTTTAAATGGGTTACATTTGATTTTTTTCAATACACTGGACCTACTATTCCACTTGCTTAATGCCTCAATCTCTTTTATTTATTGTTGGCCTAAGTCTTGATTTCTTCTTGTCTATTCTTTGCTCATATTATTCTATAAAATAAAATGATTAAATAGTGAGAAAATTTAATTAAAATAAATAAAAAAATAGAAATATTATCAAGTTTAAATATATATATATATATATATATATATATATATAAATTATTTCTTAAGAGTATTCCAAAGTAAATAGAAACTCAATTTAAAAATAAACATTAATTTCAATGATTTCTCTTCACATTTTAGTATTTTAGTCCTATAATAGGGTATTTAGAGAGCACTTTCATACACTCATCACACCCCCAATTTGCTTATTGCTAGTTCCTAGGAATTAAAGCAACTTAAAATAAAGCTCAAAATAAATCATATCTCCAATCAATTCAATCAAATTTTATCTCAACTAAGAAATATCAATCATGCATCAAAACACTACAATTGCCACAAAAATTCTACCATCATCAAACTCAAAGTATGTGAATGATATAGCTACTATGACATATATGTGATTAGCATTCGCAATGGCAATAGTTTTGATGATAACAAACAAAAGAAGTTATGATTGTGCAAAGATCAAATCCCAAAGTTCTTCAAGATTAGCTTATAGGAGTTAGATCTTATATAAATGATAAATAGGATTCACACTAGCTCATTTCTTATTTTTCCTTCAACTTGAATCTCTTTGAAAATCATGTTTTATATTGATCAAGTTTGAGCAAAATGGTTTTAGAAAGGATGAAAAGAAAATCATATTTTATACTTGTGAAAATACTCATCAAGTTTGTGGAAAAAGATTTTAGAAAAGTTGAAATGTTTTAGGAAACTTTGGCTGTGAAATCCTTTAGAAATCTTATTTTCTTGGAAAACCAATAACTGATTATGTGTTTTGAATAACTAATTATGTGTTTTGAATAACTAGTTATCTGAAACCAATAACTGATTATGGAAAATTCAAAACAGGTTATTCATTGTGACAGAAACACTCCATTAAAGTTTTTAAAGTGAATAACTAGTTATGGAAAGTCCATAATAGGTTATTTGCATGTTGGGAATGTTCCCTCTTAATTTTCAAATGTTCCTAACCGATTAGAGCTTTCAAATAACCTATTATTTGCGTGCTACAATGTTTTCTGATGAAACAAATAACCTGTTAGGCAAAACCAATAACCTATTATCTGAAACCAAATAACCTATTATTGAAAACCAATAACCTGTTATCTAGGATAGCAAAAGTTATTTCCCAACAGCTCTATTGGGAGCATTTAATGCTCCAACAGCCACCAACAGATCTAAATAGGTTTGGGCTATAAATAAAAGTGGTTGGCATTAAAAACAAGTTGGAGAATAATCTGGAAATCATCCTTGAACATTAAATTCGTGTTTCACTATCCCTTTCTCTAATCTTCTATTTTGAGCTATAAATGTGTGAATTCTTTATACCTATAGAACTTTAATTTGTATTATCCACTCTAGAGAGAGTTTCAATTCATCTACATCTTTGATTAATTTGTAAAAGAGGGTGAGGCATCCCTCCAATTTGTAAAGGGTGATGTATCCCTTGAAAGAAGAAGCTCAAGTACAAGGATGAGGTATTGCAAGGTGTTGAGTGCTCAAGTTTGTAAAGGTTGTCAAGCACCTATTTGAAGCTTGAATATATAGTGGAAATCTTGGGTGATTACTTGAGAACTGGACGTAAGCCACAAGTGGTTTGGTGGCTGAACCAAGATAAAGCTTTGTGTTTGTTTTCCTAAACTCAACTCTCTTACTTTGTGCACTATTTTATTAAATTACTTGAATATTATTTCTTTTGGTTGATTCATCTATAGTGAAAGCTCACTATCTTCTCTATCCATTCATCTCTAACAAAGAATAGATTCAACGAAAATTGATAACAAAGTGATTTGTGAAGGAATTGCCAAAACATTTTACAAACTTAATTCACCCTCCCCTCTTGAGTATTGAGGCCACTTGGTAACAAGTGGTATCAGAGCTAGATTCTTGTGTAAAAAGCTTAGCAACTTCAAGAGAAGTGATGGCTTCAAATGATTTTTCTAACGAAAGTTCTTCTATAAATAGACCTCCCTATTTCAATGGGGATGGTTATGCCTATTAAAAAGAAAGGATGAAAATTTTTATTGAAGCTATTGATCTTAATGTGTAGGATGTTGTTGAAAATAGAGCTTTTGTTTTCACACGTATAGTTGATGGTGTAAGAACTAATACACCAAGGAATGAATGGACCGATGAAGACAAGAAGAAGGTCCAATACAATTTGAGAGCCAAGAACACCATTACCATTTCATTGGGGTATGATAAATTCTTTAGGGTGTCTAATATTAAGACCGCCTAAGAAATGTGAGATGCTTTACAAGTAACCCATGAGGACACAAGTGAGGTAAAGCGATCAAGAGTAAACACTTTTACTCATGAATATGAATTATTTAGAATGAACCAAGGAGAGAGCATTTAAGAAATGCAAAAGAAGTTCACTCATATTATAAATCATCTTGCTTCTTTGGAAAAACTTTTCCTAATAAAGACCTTATTAACAAAGTCTTGAGATGCTTGAGCAGGAATTAGCAACTTAAGGTGACGGCTATTGTAGAATCAAGGAATCTATCAACAATGACATTAGTCACCTTATTTAGGAAGCTCCAAAAGCATGAATTGGAGCTAAATAAGCTCAATCAAAATGAGGAGCATGATAAGAAAAAGAAGCGGATTAATCTCAAAGCTACCTCCTCTACAATTGAAGATGATGATGAAGATGATGGAGATGGTATGGAAAATCTAGAGCTAAGTGAGGTGAATCTTAGTCTCCTTGTGAGAAAGTTTGGAAGATTCCTGAAGAAGAATGGATTCCAAAGAATACCACCTTTCCCTCTAAAGAAGACATATCACAAAGGGGAAGGAACATCATCTACTCTACATGTTATGAATGTGGAAAACCAGAGGACATGAAGATGGAATGTCCCGTGTACCTTAAGAAGACGGATAAATTTGAGAAGAGGCCTTCCAAAGAAAAGAAAGGAAGAAGAGCATATATTGCATTGGAAGACAATGACATGAACTCTTCCGATAGCTTGGAGAATGAAGAAGCTCATCTATGTCTCATGGCTAAAGGAAAAGAAGAAGAAGAGAGTGACACTGAGTTAACTTCTTCTAACCTAGATCCCTCACCTTCCTATAGTGAATTGCAAGATGCTTTTCAGGAATTCTATGATGAATCCTTGAGTCTCACAACAATGGTTTTATCTTTAAATAAAACAATTTCCTTATTAGTAAATGAAATCTTTATTTTGAACAAGGAAACTAATGAACTCAAAATTGAGAATGAAACCCTAGGACTTATTAATGCTAATTCATCATACATGACTTATTCTCCAAATGATAATGCACCTACACCCTCGTCTTGCTCATCATGTAAAGCATTTGAAATTGAAATTGAGGACTTGAAAAACACACTCGCAAAATTTACCTTTGGAAGAGATAACTTGAATGTGTTACTAGAAAAACAAAGATGTGTTTTCCAAAAGGCCGGTGTAGGATATAATCCCAACAACCAATAAAAGTTTCTCAAAAACTTCTTTGTTTCCTCAAGTACATCTAGTAGCCCCTTTATCAAATGCTTTCATTGTGGAAGGAAAGGGCATAGTGCCTCAACATGTAATGTTAGGAAGAATTTGAACACCAAGATTGGGACCAAAGTACTTTGGGTCCCTAAGGGCACCTTGCCTAAATCTAACACACAAGGACTCAAGAAAATTTGGGTACTAAAGGTTAAAACTTGAATGTGTGTTGTACGTGTACTTGAAGACCAAGAGCTCAAGTTAGTATCTTGATAGTGGTTGCTCCAAGTACATGACGGGTGATGGCTCCAAATTCTCCTTTCTTGCACCAAAGAAGCATGGTCATGTCACATATGGAGACAACAACAAAGGAAGGATCATTGGAGTTGGAAAAGTTAGTAAGAATCCCTCTACTTCAATTGAAAATGTCTTGTATGTAGAAGGACTCAAGCATAACTTGCTTAGCATAAATCAATTGTGTGATAAGGGAAATAGAATTATCTTTGACTCAAATTATTGCATAATTGAAGATAAAAATGAAAAGCAAGTTAAATTTGTTAGTCATAGAATTGATAACATATATATGATTAATCTTGATGATATTACCTCTCAAATTGTAAAATATCTTATGAGTAAAGAGAGTGATTCATGGTATGACATAGGAGAATTGCTCACATTTATATGAATCACCTAAACAAACTTGTTTCTAAAGATTTAGTAATCAGTCTACCAAAGTTCAATTTTAAGAAAAATAAACTTTGTGATGTATGTCAAAATAGTAAACAAGTAAAGGTCTTTTTCAAAACTAAAAATGTTGTTTATATTATTAGACCCTTATAACTTTTACATATGGATCTTTTTGAACCATCAAGAACTATGAACTTTGGGAGAAATTACTATGCTCTTGTGATTGTGGATGATTACTCTAGATATACATGGACTCTATTCCTTGTTCATAAGAATGATGTCTTTCATGCATTTAGAAAACTTGCAAAGGTTATCCAAAATGAGAAAAATTGTAGCATTGCATCCATAAGAAGTGATTATGATAGGGAATTTAAAAATCAAGAATTTGAAATGTTTTGCGATGAAAATGACATTGAGCATAATTTTTCTACTCCCAGAACTCCACAACAAAATGGAGTGGTTGAAAGGAAAAATAGATCTTTAGAGGAGTTAGTAAGAACTATGCTCAATGAAACAAACCTTCCTAAGTATTTTTGGGCGAATACGATAAGTACTGCTTGTTATGTTATGAATAGAGCTTTAATAAGGTCAATTTTAAAGAAAATCTCTTATGAACTATACAAAGGAAGGAAACCAAATATTTTCCACTTTCATGTCTTTGGTTGCAAATGCTTTATTTTAAACAATGGAAAAGATAACCTAGGCAAGTTTGATGCTAAATCCGATGATGGAATATTTCTTGGTTATTCTCATAGTAATAAATCCTTTAGAGTTTATAATAAGAGAAAAATGACCATTGAGGAATCAATTCATGTTGTATTTGATGAAACTAACCCAAATGGTTTGAGAAAGGATTTGGATGATGATGTTGCAGAAAGTTTGGCAAAGACTCAAATTGGAGAATCAAGAAAAGGAAGCCAAGAAGCAAGAAGAAAGCTCATTTGATCCCCCAAGGCAAGAGGATTCGCAAATCATGGACCTTCCCAAGGAATGGAGGACATCAAGATATCTTCCTCTTGACAAAGTGATAGGTGATGTATCAAAATGGGTAATCACTCAAAACTCTCTTAAAGATGCATGTAACCGTATGACTTTTGTATCTCAAGTTGAACCTAAAGACATAAATGAGGTCATTAATGATGAACATTGGATCTTGGTCATACAAGATGAACTAAACTAATTTGAGAGAAATCAAGTTTGTGAACTAGTTCCAAGGCCCAATAATCATCCCATAACTGGCACCAAATGAGTTTTTAGGAACAAATTTAATGAAACAGGTCTAATAATAAGAAATAAAGCTAGGTTAATTGCAACATGCTATAATCAAGAAGAATGAATAAATTATGAAGAAATAGACCTTCCCAAGGAATGGAGGACATCAAGATATCATCTTCTTGACAAAGTGATAGGTGATGTATCAAAAGGGGTAATAACTCGAAACTCTCTTAGAGATTCATGTAACCCTATGACTTTTGTATTTCAAGTTGAACTCAAAGACATAAATGAGGCCATTAATGATGAACATTGGATCTTGGCCATGCAAGATGAACCAAACCAATTTGAGAGAAATCAAGTTTGGGAACTAGTTTCAAGGCCTAATGATCATCCAATAATTGGGACGAAATGGGTCTTTAGGAACAAACTTGATGAAATAGGCCTGATAATAAGAAATAAAGCTAGGTTGGTTGCAAAAGGCTATAATCAAGAAAAAGGAATAGAGTATGAAGAAATATATGCTCCCGTAACTAGATTAAAAGCCATAAGAATGCTACTTGTATATACATGCATCATGGATTTCAAACTTTTTCAAATGAATGTTAAAAGTGCTTTCCTAAATGGTTTCATACAAGAAGAGATGTATATGGAACAACCTCTTGGTTTTGAAAACTTTGAACTACCCAATTATATCTTTAAATTGAAAAAGGCCGTGTGTGACTTAAAACAAGCTCCTAGAGCTTGGTATGAAAGGTTGAGCAAGTTTCTTTTAGAAAAAGAATTTTTTAGAGGAAAGGTTGACACTACTCTTTTCATCAAGCATAAAAAGCATGACATTCTTCTTGTTTAAATATATGTTAATGATATAATATTTGGTGCTATTAATAACTCTCTTTGTAAGAAATTTGCCAATATTATGCAAAATGAATTTGAGATGTCAATGATGTGTGAGCTCAACTTCTTTCTTAGTCTCCAAATCAAGCAAACAAGAGATGGAACCTTCATAAGTCAATCCAAGTATTGCAAAGAGCTGCTCAAGAAGTTTGGAATAGACAATGTCAAGCATATGGCTACACCAATGGACACCTCCTGTTATTTGGACAAAGATGAAGGAGGTAAATCTGTAGAAATCACAAAATATAAATGTATGATTAGTTCACTCCTTTATCTTATAGCAACTAGGCCTGATACTATGTTTAGTGTGTGCATATGTGCTAGATATCAAACTAATCATAAAGAATCACACTTATGTGTTGTAAAACAAATTATGAAATATCTTATAAGCACTTCACAAATAGGTTTGTGCCTCATATAGCCTAATTGATTATTCTAATTTTCATTTTGTTGGATACAAAATAGGTAGAAAAAGTACTAGTGGGACATGCCACTTACTTGGAAGCTCATTAATTTCTTAGCATAGCAAGAAACAAAATAGTGTGGTATTGTCTACAACTGAAGTTGAATATATTGCAGCTAGAAGTTGTGCTCAAATCCTTTGAATGAAACAACAACTTCTAGACTATGGTCTTGAGCTTGATCACATCCCAATAAGGTGTGATAAACTAGTGCAATCAATTTATCTAAAATTCTTGTTTTGCACTCAAGAACTAAACACATTGAAATTAGGCATTACTTTATAAGAGAGCATATTCAAAAGGGAGATTGCATACTTGAGTTTGTGGAAACAACCAAACAACTTGCTGATATCTTCACTAAGTCCTTAGCAAAAGAAGCATTCTTTAATATAAGAAGTGAACTTGGCATATTAGACCAATCATGCATCTAAACTCTTGCTGAACAATTTTGTTGCATAATTCATCATTTGCTACATAATGAGTGATTTTTTCTGCATAATGAACAATTCTGTTACATAATGTGTTTTGTGATGCATAATTGAGTTCATTGCATAATTATCTTGTATTTTATCTTGAATCCAATACTGACTTGTGCGTTAGAGTATCCCCCAAATTTGTTTTGCAGGTTCTTGATCCATGCTTAAGTCTCCCATGTCTCCAATCTTAAGTTCTTGCTGAAGAAATTGTTTTCTGATACTTTTGAAGAAGAAAAATTTGCTTATGAGTTGCATTTATGGTGGTTTGAGATGATGAGATTGAGGTCAAGCTAAAATCACTCTTAAGATGGCATGAGTTGGTGTTTTAAGGATTGAATTCTTGAAGTTTTCTCTGTTTCTGGGGATGTTATAATATGTTATAGAAAGCAAATAACCAATTATTGGCTCCTGGGAAGTGTGATCAAGTATTCTGTCAAGCCAAATAACTTGGTTAGGAAAAGTACCTAACCTATTATTTACAAAGTCAGTGGCTGTTGATGCCTTTCCTCTAAACAAATAATCAATTAGGAGATGACCCTAATAAGTTATTGTGAAACTCAGAAGCTGATGATCTTTTATTCCATGAAAATAACCAGTTACAAGACCACCTTTAACCAATTATTAAGGCAATTCAGTAGCTCATGGAAATTGTAAATAACCGATTAAGAGCACCACCTAACCGATTATTGAAAGAGGCAGGGGCTGTGGTACTTTGAAGTCATGCAAATAATCAATTATATGAAGTCTCTAATCGATTGTTCAAGGCAAACAGAGGCCATGATAATTTTGGAAATACAAAACTAACCAATTACCTCAATGATCTAATCGGTTATTTATCACAAACAGAGGTTATGGGACTTTTGCAGCATGAAAATAACCGATCAACTCAACTCCCTGATCGGTTATTTCAGCACACCAGAGGCCACACATTTTGGTATCCACGTATATAACCAATTATTTAATACCCCTAACCAGTTATTGGGTCTCTTTATAGCAGCAAAGTGTGCCACTCCTCCTTCATTCACGATAGCTCCACCTCCATGGTCATCTTCTTCCTCTCGAAACCTCTCACAGCCACTCCCTCAAACACCTTCCCTACCTTAAATCCAACCTAAATCCACTATTAAAACACAATTTCCACCACTTTCCATCATTTTTCACTAATTAAAACCCATAAATTCTTCCAAAAATATCACTTCTCTCATCTCATCTCTCTCTAAAACCATGACCTAACCTCTATTACCACCATAGCCAGCAGCTCCTCTCATCCTAAGAAATCACGCACCAAAAATCCCTTTGTTCCAAAGGAAACCCCTGCCCCAGACATCGATCTGGATATTCCTCTGAGTTTGGATCAAAGGAAATACTTCTCACATAAGGTTTAGATGTTCAAATATAGAATGGAATTTCAAGCACGAAATTTGATTCAACCAAAGCACATGGATTGGGATTACTTTGTCAACAACGAGTTCACTTTTCTCACAAGCCTCTTGGAATACCATGGTCTGAAAACCTTTGTCACGACAAAATGTGAGTACTATCTTGAACCCACCCAAGCCTTTTACTGCAATATGAGTATATCTGGAGTAAATTTGGTCTCTGAGCTCAAGAGGCATAAGATTATTGTTAGACCCAATGATTGGGCTCTTTATTTTGGTTTGAATTACTCTGGAGCAACTTTTACGAAAAATAGTCATAGAAACTGGAAGGATATGTTAGAGAGGAGGTTGTTAAGAGCATGATACAACCAGGCAATGAAGTTCCAAAAGGGTCATTCACTGCTGGAATTCTGAAGGTGGAGGATCGTCTTCTCCACTATCTGTTGGCATATATTTTAGCCCCTAGAGTGAGCAACTATACTTTGGTTGAGGAAGAGGACATCTTCTTGCTTTGGGCCATAAAACAGAAATTGCACATTAATTGACCCCTCTATATCATGCATTACATGAAGAAAGCACAGGATAAAATGATGATGGACCTTCCATATGTCATGGTTATTGCCAAAATTCTGAAGCAGTACAAGTTGAGCTTAGGTGATGAAGGAGTCATTCCGCTTACTGGTCACAACAAATTTGCATAGGCTTCCATAAATCGCATCAAAATCAAGATGGTTAATGATGCTTGGGTTTATGGTGTTGGGCATGATGCAGCCCCACAAGAAGAAGAACTTCCTGCTGCCCCTACTAATATAATTATGGAAGAGGCTCTAGCCACAAATGAAGACTGGATCCTCTCTGCCATTACAAATCTTCGAGCCCAACATGTAGGCCTTCAAACCTAGCTCACGAATTTTTTGTGTCTATTAGAAGCATAGCAATGCAGTAATCTATGATCGCTGCATTAAATTTGTTCAAGATCGGCTGCTAACAAGGGAAAAAATACTTAATTGTTGTTGTTGATAGTATATAATTTATATACTCGTCCTATTAAAAATACCAAAGACTTTGCTCGTCTAATCGACGATGTTGCTCGCCAATGTATGCCGTTTGTCTAAGCACCAATTCTAGGAGATGATTTCTGGTCATCTTGGACTGAACAGTATTTTCTTGATGGGACATCTGATCATCAGCATCGTTATGCAGGGCTCCTCCTCCTCCGTGAACATCCCAACCAAACTTTGGTGACACATTGTCAAGATCACAGTACCACGTATGTCGGACCACAGAATTTAGAGGGAGTGACATTTTATTTTTAATCATAGTAAAATGTATTATTTTCGTCATGGAGAAATTATTGCTGAAATTCAACCGATGTAATATGGACTTGTCCATATTTATCAAGTTAGGATATTATTTACAGATTAGGTGTACACATCACTAGTTGATTCTTACCAACTATATTCATTCTCTCTCAAGTGATCCAATAACTTATGATTTATTAATCATAAATGTATCATAAATTTGGATAATAAATTTTCACCAATAGTCGAACTACGGTATTGTTTGTTTCTTTGCTCTTGGAATCTGATCTAGAATGGATTGAATGAAGGTTCTTCATGAAATTCTATAAGACATGGTTGTACATGTATGTAGCATAAACACATAATGATGTGTTTATCTTAATAATATAGACTAATATCACAATAATAATTATAGTATTATTATGTATCATATACACTTGTTTATATAAAGTAAAGTGATAAGTGAAATAACATTAGTAATTACATAAGTATGATATATACACATTATAATGATACATAATAACTTTACTAATATAACTATATTAGTAATATTAGCTAATATGAATAATATAATATCAAAACAGATATTCATATTATCCTGATTAGTATTATTAATCTTACTAATCATTATAATCATAATCATTATGGTAATTATGATAACTATGATAGTTATCATGTTAATATGATTTTAAGTATTCATATTAATCGAATGATATGATAATATTTGTTTACCAAAATATTTCGATTACTTTTAAAAACTGTGGTAAACCCTTTGTCTATGGATAAAATTTGATTCTCGATCTCAATTGGGGGAAGGGAATCGCTTCCTTTTTGGGTCCTGGCCTGAATATCTTAAAGGAATGGAATTGATGGTTTCGATTTCTAGAAGATTATATAAATCCAAAATCGAGTGTTTCATGTGTAAATTTAACTTAGATAAAAATAAGCTTTAAAACAATGCAGAGGTTTATTTTCGAAAAGTAGAAGAAAATTAATACAAGTGAAAATACGTTATATGTAAATGACTGAAATGAAAATGCATTTGAAATAAATATAATGAGTAATATAAAAGACTTGAATAGAAAGAACATAAAGTGAAGTGCTTAAAAATAAATGCAATGAAGAGTAAAAGTGCCAGTATATAAATTGCAAGAGAATAAAATGGCTGTAAAGAAAGCAATAAACAGAACTCAAATGATCCTTAAAGGAATCATTTGATCGGGAGTAGAAGAGATTTTGCAAAGAAAATAAAGAACTGGAAATATAAAATGAACTGAATTTAAGGTTGCATTCAATTTGTAAAGAATACATAAATGAAAGTGAAAGTGGATGGAAACATACTGGATTATACTTGCTTGTTGTTTGCTCGAGAAGTCAATGGACGTGAGAGCGTGAGTTTTACAAGTATTTGTGAGTATAAAATTTTCAACCCCTAAATGTTTTCATCCTCTTGGTATTTATAGACTTTCTAAGCAACTTCCTAGTTTACAAGATTTTGACATGTGTTTACAACAAAAATAACTGCCATGATTGGTAATTCTTTGTCTAATAACCACCAAATCTTTGTCAGCAATACTCGTGCCATCAAAAACTGCTCAATTTTTGTCAGTAATCCATGTGTTGTTTTGATTTCACCTCCAACTGCTGCTAACTGCTACTTCAAATTCAAAATTCTTCTTTTTGAATTCAAACTTAAATGCTTCAAACCTTTGTTGATTCGTCACTTGAGGTCTCTTCTTTCTAGAAATTTTGCTAAGTGTAGTTACTCGGATCCAAGCCTACTGTTTCGATTAAAAATTGAAACTATCACTCTTAATGTGAGATGAAAATGACCAATCGAAATCTATGTCTCGATCAGCTTCAATTCCAGTCTAAAACTGGTAAATTCATCAAAAATTATGTTCATACCAAATTAAATTATCGAGATAGTATAAATCGAAAAGTATTTTATTTTTATATCAACAATATTATAATATGATAATTATATATCACAGTTGATAACTATTATAGTATATAATATTAATAAAGTATTATAATCATTTACTAAATAAAGTATATTAGCTAATCTATTATCATAAAGTATCATGTAGTATCACACTATTATAATAATATATAGGCCCACATTGTAAAGTTACCACTGTGATTGGTATCATATTATTAGTAATAGATCATAAATCACTAGCATAGTATGATAACATATTAATAATGATACCATGTACTCAAGCTTTTATTGTTAATATGATCACCGGTGTTAATAATGATAGACTATTAATATAGTATAATATAATAGTTATTACTTGTATTACCATAGTGATCATATATTAATACTATTAACTATTTAACATTATATAAGTATAATCACCATACTTTGATAATATAATGCCATATCATATTAATACATTATGGGTAATTATATGATACCAATATTAACCTGGTAATCATTAAGTAATACATATATTGATTAATTATTATTATGATAACCAAATATAGTAATACTTATAATTATTATGGTTATTTCATCATAACGTAATCATATTATTATTATATTATAATAATAACCATGTATAATAGTGCAAAAACAGACATATTGAACGACAACACTTCCTCATTATTCGATTAAAAAAAAGTAACAGAACGGCAACGAAGGAATCAAACCCATATGAGCTTGGTTTTATGTCTTAAATTGAAACAGCGCAGATTTTGTTGTCTGGTTTGTACATACACACTATACAGTGAGAGAATATCGGAGACATACCCATATTTTGTGTTATCCAATAATAAAAAATGTGAAAACAAAAACTGAAAAAGGGGTCAGACCGTAAGAGGGCTATACCTAATTGGCGAATCCAATTCCGAACCCGAGCAAGATCCGACCCACGATCAACATCCAAACGTGTTGGGCCAAGCCATTGATGAGGGCACCAACAAGGACAAAAAAGCATGGACAGTTTCCGACCAAACTTACGCGTGACGGTTGACGCAACTAGCGACGACAACAGTGCCGCCAGCGCCAGGTACAGCGATAATGTGAACATCATCAGGGTTTGGCTGTCATACTGACAGTACTGGTTTGATGTTTTGTCCAAGTTTTTCTTCCTGTACACCGACGGAAAGAATTTCAACAAAAACGGATCCATAGATGTCACCCCGCCTAACCAAAACCAATAAAAAAAAAAAAAACAAAACACAACGTTATAGGCTGACTGAGAAAATCATAAACATGCCAAAATCAAATCAAACATAAAAATTTCATTTTCTTTTTGTTTTCTGGAGAAACAAACAGTGTGTGTGAATGTTAATGACTTAGTTGTACTTGTATCTATAATAATATACCGGAAATTCCAATATCGTAGCCGAAGATCAAGCCACCCATGGATGAGTTTATCTCCAAACTCATCCAAGATTATTGCGATGAAATTTATTAAAATTTCATTTTTATCTCATAGGAATTAAAATTTATTATTATTTTAGCCAATAAGGATAGGAAATTTCACTATACTCAAAAGTGACTATTATATGGCAATCTATAAGCAACTAGATGAGCAGGTGGGATGGTAGTTATTATACTGATAATATCATTTATAGCTGGATGAACGTATATGGGAATTGATGATATATAATTATATAAGAACCATTGAAAGAATGATTATTTGGTGATAAATACTTAAGTATTATAGAGCATATTCTATTGATTATAGATTATCATATTATATATATATGCTGATTATATATCATGATAGTTAACACAATGTACATAAATTATGAAACTAGAATATTATGAAGTTAAATGATAGTATATAATTATCATAAACTATAATGAATCATGATATACTAACAATAATATGAAGTAATAGTACTATTAGTAACTCTAAATCATATTGACTTGTGAAAATATTAATGGTTAAGTCATAATATAGTAGATAATGATAATATTAATAATAATGATAACTTATCATTATATGATTATGTATCATATAATACTATTTATATCATTACAAGATCGTAAATATGATTATCATATAATAATATCAATGATAATCATGTGATAATTATTGTAATTAATTAACTATCATGTGATCCATTATGTGCCTAATTCATAAGTATTTATTTTTATAATTTTAAGTACATAGATAATACTCATGTTATTTCACAGATAATTATCCATACAGATAATTATCATAATACAAATTTTGTTAATATTAAATACACATATTAATTTTGTAGTTCTACACAATGTTAGTTATATCATCATTATTATTAATAGGTTATCACTCTATTTAAGTCATATTACAGAGAAAACCATCATATAACTACTTATTCATCACCATAATAAAGTTAAATTTATTGTCCCTCATTCATGAGGGTTATCCCATAATCTTGACCTTTATCACATGATTATCATTGATAATGGATAATTTATCTATATTTAGCTTGAATTTTGAGATGGCATTTATAGGCACGTGCAGAAAAATATCTCTGTTGTTTAGCACCAGGATCTAGACCTCACCATTTGGGCGCCAAGTATGACCTTGCAACATCAACACCTCAAGACATAATCGAAAAGGGAGGGTCGAGTTTGGCATAAGGCGCTCATGGAACTTGTTGGTAGATACAAATTCATGACCCCTCGTTTGCGAAGCATGCAAACTTTGATGAATTTGGAGTGGGAGAGAGGGACAAATTGAAGCTATAAGGGCTGAATCTCAGTGGATTGTCGCAACAAGGCCACTCTGTCGTGCATACTCCTTTTATAAGAGGCTATCCCATAAATGCCTGTCAGCTCACGCATTGAATTCCTGACATTTCTATATTGAATTTGAATTCGTGTGGTGTTATTTCATGCTAATGTATCCAGAGCATAGGCTTGCTTTGAACACTCTAATTTCTTCAAAGTAACAGTGCCGGAGGCATGACCCGGCCAATTAAGGCCAAGAGCGCATCGCCGGCAGAAGGGACGAGCCAACTGGTGCACACCAGAGGCAGACCGATCGACCTAATCCAAGGTCCAACTACGAGCATTTAATTGCAACAACTTAAATATACATTATTGGAGCTAGAATTACCGCGGCTGCTGGCACCAGACTTGCACTCCAATGGATCCTTGTTAAAGGATTTAATTAGATTGTACTCATTCCAATTACTAGACTCAATGAGTCCGATATTGTTATGTATTGTCACTAGCTCCCTGTGTCAGGATTAGGTAATTTGCACGTCTGCTGCCTTCCTTGGATGTGGTAGCTGTTTCTCAGGCTCCCTCTTCGGAATCGAACCCTAATTCTCTGTCATCCATCACTACCATGGTAGGCCACTATCCTACCATCGAAAGTTAATAGGGCAGAAATTTGAATGATGCGTCACCGGCACAAGGGCCGTGCGATCCGACTAGTTATCATGAATAATAAAAGCAACAGGCAGAGTCTGCGTCGACCTTTTATCTAATAAATGCATCCCTTCCAAGAGTCGGGGTCTGTTGCACATATTAACTCTAGAATTACTATGGTTATCCAAGTAGTAAATACCATCAAACAAACTATAACTGATTTAATGAGCCATTCACAGTTTCACAGTCTGAATTAGTTCATACTTACACATGCATGACTTAATCTTTGAGACAAGCATATGACTACTGGCAAGATCAACCAGGTAGCATCCATCAACGATACTGTGCATCATGCAAGTGTTGCCACCACGAATGGAGAAGCAAAATAGGCACGACCGTATGCGTCGTTCAAGGCAACCAAAAATTTGAAGGGACTATAGTCATAGCAACAATATAATATCAGGTTATCACATTATAAATCATATATTACTATTATATTAATATGGTAATAGTTATAATGTGAATTCATACTAATATTGAATTATATTAGCATACTATATTATTTATAATAGTATATGATAATATTACTATTTAATAACACTATAATATGCACATTATTATCATTATTAGTATATGACTATATGATTTAAGTAAATTACTTAAATCATTTGCTATCTTAATTAAACATTTAATTAAGAGTAGAATAATTACCATGAAAATCAAATTTACCATTGTCTATTATAGTGTTACTCATTAAATACTCCCGTTATGATTACTCATGTTATTATGAATTCTATTTCACACATTATTGTCTATATAACTTTTCACCAGGTTGGTAAATTTATTCACTCTATACCCAAGTAATGATGATATTTATATCACCTCACATAACATTGTATATTATTCCTCCACATACTATTTTAGGTACAAGTGGGGACATTGTATATGATCATGCCCCTCAGCGTATAGCTCTACTCTAAATGGCATTGTCGCTGTAGTGTCCACCGCTCACCTGACCATGAAATTTCTCAACAAGTATAACAAGGTAGTCACAGGGAAGGGCGACTAGATCGCAGTGCGTAAATGCTACGATGAGAGTCTTAAGATTAGGCCAGTCCCTAAGAAAGCAAGGGTAGGCACATCTAACCCAGCTTAGGATCAAGTTAACATCCATATGACTGAACTAGATATGTGGGAAGAAGTCTGGGGTACTAGACACCCCAGCTAGAGGGAGAGTTACTACCACTCCAATTGGGTGACAATTCTGATCAAGTCACTAAAATTGGGGCAAACTTGGAAGAAGAAGAGAGGCGCCAACTGATCGAGCTCTTGCAAAAAAACAAAGACCTCTTCTCCTGAACATCCTCCGACATGCTTGGACTTGACTCCACCTTCATTTGTCATCACCTATCTATTAGGGAGGATGCAAGGCTGATCTCCTAGAAAAAGAGAAAGGTCAGCCCAGAGAGACAACAAGTTATTGAAGAACATGTCAAGGAGCTGCTCAATATCGACTTTATCAGAGAGATATCTTATTTATAATATTGAGTATGAATAATCATTATAGTAGTGATTTGTTGGGAATTTTTATGGATACAACACGCAGCGGAAAACAGGGATTCCCACTGAGGATCCATGCGAAAAAGCCATAATCCAAGTTTTTAAAAGATTTTACCTCTTGAAGCGTGAATCACGAACACCGTAATAGAAATGATGTCTCTGCGGTATCCACACGAACAGACTCACGAACGTCCAACGTCCGCAAAGAGAAGCCTCACATCTCTCACACAGTGCTAGCTGCGTAGAGAAGAGAATAAACATGTCGCTCTCTCACTCACTTTTCTGTAGGTGGGGCTAGGGTTCTGAATTGTGTATCTTAGCAGCCCCCTTAGCAATACTATTTATAATAGTGACTGCCTTAAGTGAGTGTGAGCAGCAGCAAGGTAAGCTGTGCAACCTTAGACCCATCTATTATGATTCTGGCCCATATTTGAATCCGAGTTCAACTTGGATCCATTGCTCCAATTTTAGTCTGCTTTATGTGTGTGACCCTGCAGGTTCTTATTACGTTGGCAGTAATATTAAAATCCCATTTTAATATTACAAGCGATGCGGTATCTAGCAACACATCGCTGCTACCCAAGTAATAAGAATGTCAGTGATTTGACATAACCTTTCCATGACCAATGTTTCCATGTCGTTTAGTCCCTTTGTCAAGATATCTAGATTAAACACAAGGCATGGAATGCGTCACCCTTGTATAGTCCAATCATTCGTTTCCTGATATTCGAGTAGACTTTGTAATAACAAATGAGATCAATATCTCATATTGACTCATTTGAGCATGGTCATGCATTTCGTAGTCTCACTCAATCAGGGGGCCCGAAGATATCGCTCCTGTTATGTAGGAGAGACAAATCCCATCTAGGTCACTCACATCCCTCTGCATAATTCACGGTATGTCCAATAACTAACTTTATAATCACCTTGTTACAGATGACGTTTGATGGCATTAAAACACACAACTCCTCATGTAGGAATCGTAGTGATTTCAGGTCAAAGGACCACAAACACCATTGTCACTATGAGAATCGATTATGACACTCACGTAACGATCCATGTAGCGTTCTCATGGTGGGTCAGTCCAGTACATCATTACTCTAATATGTACCCATGTGAAGACTTGATATCTCATATCCATGACCCGTGAGATGTGGTTATCAGTCTATGCACATACTAGTCTCAATGTATTATTGTTGTCATAATTAACAATAATACTTGACTAGGGACATTTAAGAATAGTGTTGTAACCAAAAGGATCTCACGATCAAGTCATCCACTTGATGTCCTATGGCATCAAACTTACTATTCTAAGGACTTTATTATGTTTATCAAAAAAGAACACAATAAATGAAATGCCTCATATATAAAAATAGCATAATAGAATGTATGTAAATACAGAAAATGTATTGGCCTCTAGGGCATACACCAACAATCTCCCACTTGCACTAGAGCCAATTAGGCATATATCTAATGCCTAAAGACCTAGTGTGACCTTCATGCTTCTGTTGTGCAAGAGGCTTCGTCAGTGGATCAGTAATGTTATCATCTGTTGGTACTCTGCATATCTTCACATCTCCTCTATCGATGATCTCTCGAATGAGATGGAAGCGCCTAAGTATATGTTTGGATCGCTGGTGAGATCTAGGCTCCTTAGCTTGTGCAATGGCTCCATTATTATCACAATAGAGGTCCACTGGGTCCACAATGTTAGGAATAATGCCAAGTTCAGTAATGAACTTCCTGATCCAAATAGCCTCCTTTGCTGCATTGGAGACAGTAATATACTCAGCCTCTGTGATAGAATCGGTGACTGTCTCCTGCTTTGAACTCTTCCAGCTCACAGCCCCACCATTTAGGCAAAAAACATAACCCGATTGCGATCTGGAGTCATCCTTATCGGTTTGGAAGCTAGCATCAGTGTAACCTTTTACAACTAGCTCTTCCTCGCCTCCATATACCAAGAACGAATCCTTAGTCCTTCTCAAGTACTTAAGGATGTTCTTGATAGCAGTCTAGTGACTCTCACCAGGATCAGACTGGTACCTACTCATCATGCTCAAAGCTTATAAGATGTCTGGTCGAGTACATAACATGGCATACATGATAGATCCAATTGCAGATGCATATGGAATCTTACTCATGCGATCCCTCTCATCTTGGGTGCAAGGGGATTGAGCCTTAGATAGGCTTACACCATGTGACATAGGCAAGAGTCCTTTCTTGGATTCATGCATGTTAAATCATCTTAACACTTTGTCTATGTATGTACTCTGACTTAGGCCAAACAGTCTCAGTGATCTATCTCTATAGATCCTGATACCTAATACATAGGTGGCTTCGCCCAAGTCCTTCATAGAGAAGTAGTTTCCTAACCAAGTCTTTACGGACTGTAGGGTAGGGATGTCATTTCCAATAAGTAGTATGTCATCTACATACATACCAGAAAGACAATAGTGCTTCCACTAACCTTCTTGTAGACATAAGATTCTTCTTCATTTTTGATGAAACCAAACTATTTTATTGTATCATCAAAATGAAGATTCCAGCTTCTGGAAGCTTGCTTCAATCCATAAATAGATCGTTGCAACTTGCATACTTTTCTAGCATCCTCTGGAGTGGCAAAACCCTCAGGTTGTGTCATGTACACATCTTCGAGAAGATTTCCATTAAGGAAAACAGTTTTGACATCCATTTGCCAGATTTCATAATCATGGTATGCTGCAACAGCAAGCAAGATCCGAACGGATTTAAGTATCGCAACTAAGGAAAAAGTCTCATCATAGTCTACACCATGAATTTGTTTGAAACCTTTAGCCACCAATCGCGCCTTAAAGGTATGCACATTACCATCCATGTTAGTTTTCTTCTTGAAAATCCACTTGCACCCAATGGGTTTTACCCCTTCAGGTGGGTCAACCAAGGTCCATACCTGGTTGGCATACATGGAATCCATTTCAGATCTTATGGCCTCAAGTCATTTCTCAAATTCTGGGCCAATAATGGCTTCCTGGTAAGTCACAGGCTCATCTTGATCCATGAGCAGTACGTCACCTTGTTGGGTCATGAGAAATCCATATCTCTCTGGTTGATGACGTATCCTGTTAGACCTACGTAGGTCTTGTGCTACTAGAGCAGGTTGCTGTTCCACAACATTTTATAGAGGCTACTCTATTTCCACCATTGGTTCATTGCTGCTTTGTGAAACTTGAACTTCTTCAAGTTCTACTTTTCTCCCACTGGTTCCTTTGGAGATAAACTCCCTTTCTAGAAACACAGCTGTCCGTGCGATAAACACTTTGCCCTTGGTAGGATTATAGAAAAAATATCACTTGGTTTCCTTTGGATACCCCACAAAGAAGCATTTATCTGATTTAGGTCCAAGCTTATCAGAAACTTGACATTTCACATAAGCTTCGCAGCCCCAAATCTTTAAGAAAGACATACTGGGCCATCTCCCAGTCCATATCTCATATGGTGTCTTTTGAACCGTCTTAGATGGAACATGGTTAAGTGTGAAAGCTGCTGTTAACAGAGCATGTCCCCAGAAGGAGCCTGGAAGGTTTGCATGACTCATCATGGATCGGACCATGTCCAACAAGGTCCGGTTCCTCCTTTCAGAGACACCATTCCATTATGGTGTTCCTGGTGGAGTGAGTTGAGATATTATCCCATACTCTTTCAGATGATCATCAAACTGTTAGCTTAAGTATTCTCCTCCTCGATCTGATCGAAGGATTTTAATACTCTTGCCAAGTTGGTTTTGTACTTCATTCTTGAAATCTTTGAACTTTTCAAAGGATTCTGATTTGTGCTTCATAAGATATACAAATCCATATCTACTGAAATCATCAGTAAATGTAATGAAGTATTGAAAATCGCCTCTAGCGACTATATTTAGTGGCCCACATACATCACTATATATAAGGCCTAGAAGATCACTAGCCCTTTCACCTTGTCCAGTGAATGGGGCCTTTGTCATCTTCCCCAATAAATAAGATTCACATGTCTCATATGATTCGAGATCAAACGAGTCCAAGAATCCATCTTTATGGAGTTTGGAGATGCGCTTCTCATTTATGTGGCCTAAACGACAATGCTAGAGAAAAGTTGGGTTCAGATCGTTTGATTTAAACCTCTTTGTATTTATATTATAGACGGGCGTTTCAAGATCAAGTACATAAAGTCCATTACTAAATTGTGCACTACCATAAAAAATATCATTCATATAAATAGAACAACACTTGTCCTTTATAATAAAAGAAAAACATTTCTTGTCCAAACAAGAAACAGAAATGATATTCCTACTAATAGCAGGCACAAAATAGTAGTTCTCTAACTCTATTACAAGCCCAGTGGGCAAAGATAATAAATAAGTCCCTACAGCTAATGCAGCAACCTTTGCTCCATTTCCCACTCGTAGGTCAACTTCGCCCTTCGTCAATGGTCTACTGCTCTTTAGATCCTACACATTTACACAAATATGAGATCCACATCCAGTATCTAATACCCATGATGCAAAAGTAGATAAATTGACTTCAATAACAAAAATACTTGAAGTGGAAGTCTTACTTCCTTTCTTCTTTTTGAGCTCCTTCAGGAACTTGGCAATTCCTCTTCCAATGTCCGGTCTAACCACAATGGAAGCATGTACCTTCCTTAGCCACTCCACCCACTGGTTTCAAGCCAGAAGTGCTGGGCTTGGACTTATCCTTGCTCTTGCCCTTCCAGTTGTCCTTGGGCTTTTTCTGCTGTTTCTTGCCCTTATTCTTTTGGACCATCATTATGGCCTTCCCTTTGCCTTTGTTAATATTCTGCTCAGCAGTTCTCAACATGCCTAGCAGCTCTGGTAGTGATTTGTCAATCTCATTCATGTTGTAGTTCATGATAAATTGACTAAAACTTTCCAGCAAAGATTGCAGGACTAAGTCAGTGGCCAACTCTTGGCCCAAAGGAAAACCGAGTCTCTCTAGGTTTTCAATGTACCTAATCATCTTGAGTACATGAGCACCAACAGGGCTTCCTTCTACCATCTTGTACTGAAATAGTGCTTTAGAAACCTCGAATCTCTCATGCCTGGCCTACTCTTGATAGAGCTTCTTAAGGTGTACGATCATATCGTATGCATCCATGTTCTCATGTTACTTTTGGAGCTCAGAGTTCATGGTGGCCAGCATTAGACATCCAATGTCCAAGGCATCATCTTGATGCTTCTTATAAGCATCTCTTTCAGTTCTAGGGGCATTAGTAGTAGGTGGCTCAGGAATAGGCTGTTCCAAAACATACAGTTTTTTCTCTTGCTTGAGGACAATCCTCAAATTCCTGTACCAGTCTAGAAAATTCGTTCCGGACAACTTGTCCTTCTCAAGGATGGATCGCAATGATAAAGTACCCGATGTGTTTGTTGCCATGGTAATCTATTAACAGAAATATGCAAAATATAAGTATCATGCCATAAACATATTTAATGAGGTCTTTTAATTAAATATGCCTCCCATTATTTTATTCAAGTCAATGACCCTCAGCATTGACTCAGAAAATCCCATCGTAAGATTTCCTAGTGGGCCAAGATCCATATTTCACCTAGTTTTGAGTCAGCTTTGGCTGATCACCCAAAATTCAGTTATTTAGGTAGGAAACACTTTCCAATTACATCACATGTAACTCTTGGATAGTTGGGTGAATAACACTTATTCTAATCCATCTAATGGACTAAAGCCCAACTTCATGCCTCTAAGCCTTCAATCCTATTGAAATGACCTAGTTAAGTCAGACCCAATGGTTGGCAGTCAGATATTACCTTTATCCCATCGCGTCTTACTAATATAGATAAAGGCATCCTACTTTGGCAGACCTACACTTGATCGATACTAGTCTTGACGAGTGCCACACATTAGAAGGCATCACATAATGACTTAATATTTGCTTTGAGGGAATTTTATTATTATTATTAGATCTCACCATTTATTAAACTGTTTATTATACCATAAACATTATCCATGCATCTCATACATAAAAAGCATATAATAAAAGTGACATGGTTATGGCCCCCCTAAGAGAGGAACATTAATTAAGCCAGCTTCACCAAGCGTCTCCCATCAACATTCTCACTTGATGCTGTCTTCTTGCCTCCACAT
The DNA here is from genome assembly GCA_029884595.1 of Ormosia semicastrata. Taxonomy (NCBI): domain Eukaryota; kingdom Viridiplantae; phylum Streptophyta; class Magnoliopsida; order Fabales; family Fabaceae; genus Ormosia; species Ormosia semicastrata. The sequence continues at coordinate 102,705,970 of JAQQTO010000063.1, forward strand.
CATAATTACATTATATAGAAACCTCTTTTACATTGGAGGGGAGTTAGGTGAGAAGAGAATGTACAATCAGAATGTAGAGAGAAAGGCACGACACACAAGTCGTATTTATAAAACCAAAATAGCATAAAAAGAGGACTAAGGCCATAACCATGCACCATGCATCACAAAGAACATATAAACTCATAAAAATAATACATTATTATTTTCACGAGTCATAAATTGGATATAAAATATCGCGCTTTCAAAAAAACACACTATGCCACTACAAGAAAATTAGAAATTTGTGGTGGATTTTTTACGGCGGATTCGCATCCTTCGCAATTGCGAAAGGCGTTGCGGCGGATTATGATCCGTCTCAATTAGCGGCAGATTTTGTGACGGATATATTTACGGCGGATTTTTGCGATGGATTGGCCCTCGCAAAAATTTTTTGGCGTAAAATTCCACCGTAAAATGCTGTAGCCGTTCGAAAAAAAATTTTTGTGGCAGAAATATCCGCCGCAAACTTAATAAAATTTTTAAAAAAAATTTAAAAAAATTTGCGGCGGATTTATCCGCCGCAAATATCCACCGCAACTTATAAAATAATAAATTGTGAAGGATGAATTCCGTCGCAAAATTGATAAACTAATAAAATAAATCGTAAAAATTTTTAAATATTTTGTGGGGGATTATTCCGCCGCAAAAAATTTTAATTTTAACAAATTTTACATTGGAAAAATCCGTTGCAAAAGATATTACGTAAAAAAATTAGTAAAAAATGTAAAAAAAATATTTGCAGCGGAAAAAACCACTGCAAAAAAAGCTGCCATTTAAAATAAATTTTGCGGCAGATTTTTTTGCTGTAAAATATAAAACTAATTAAAAAATGGTTATAATACTTTGTGGCGGATAAATCTGCCGTAAATAATCTACCGCAATTTAAAAATAAATTTGCGGCAGAAAAATCTGCCGCAAAAAATCCACCGCAAAAATCAGATCTACCTTCTCTATTCTTTCTTCCATTTTCATTTTTCCGAATCTATCTCTATGATTCTTCTTCCTTCAGCTCCTCCTCTCCCTCAACCGTCCAGTGACCTCCATTGCTCGCCGTCACCGACCACCGATCCGCAACCCACGTGAGCCACTGCAACCGGTGACCCGCGACCCGCGCCTCACAGCCAAGCCGCGACCAGTACCCGCGCCGCGACCGGCACACGCGCCTCGACCCCGCGTCCGGCGACCCTGCGTCTACGACCCCGAGTCCGGTGACCCCGCACCCGCGTCCGGCTACCCCGCGTATGGCGACCCCGCATCCGGCGCCCGCTGCACCTGCGTGCGGCACCCGTAGCCCCACGTCCGGCCACCATTGCTCCACGCCTCCACCAGTCCGCCCACCTACCAAGTAGGTACCCCACTGTTAATTGCTTGCTCTGTTCATTGGTTTAATGTTTGAACCAATGATTTGTTTGCTGAGAAGATGAGTGATTTGTAGATTATGACTTGAAGATTTACAATTTGATCACATGGTTAGGACTGAATTTCGAAAATATATCTTTATAATCAATTTGAATTTCATTATTGCAATGTACTGTAATTACACTGGTATTGTTATCTTTGTAATATATTTGATGCATGTGATAAATCGTAATACTGAGCGAAGCCTTAGTTTCCCGTTTGAGATTCAATATTAGTGAGCACACGTACTCTTTGAAGGAAGTGCTCATTGTATTGAATCTTGAATTGTCCAATTTGGACAGTTTAGGAAGAAACTTTTACTTCACTTGATTATAGTTACTCATTAAATTTCATACCATATACTTGATGAAAATTTATTGTGCAACATTTCCTTTTGTTCTCTGGGTACACACTTGATCGTGGTAGATGTCACCACTTTCTAGTCGTGTACTTGGAGACCAATGGGAAATGCTGTTGAAATTTCGTTAAGTATATGATGTATGACTTTTAAGAGTACTATCAATCAAGTGCTGTAAAGGTTTCTTCTTGAATGGGATAGGGTCATACCATGTCAAGAGATTTTAAGATTTTGGAGATAATAGTTGTTTGGATTGAAATATTTATACAAATATAATTTTAAAATGTATTAATTATGCAACATATGTTATGCATTTTATATTTTTGTATTTTGATTTAAGTGTAAAATTATAATTGCAGAAAATGGTAGTTCCAGAAAATCGTAGATGGATGTATAATAGGACTCATTCGGGTCGTAGAGGACTTACACATGATTTTGTACGTGGAGTTAAAGAGTTTGTGAATTATGCATGTCGATCTTCTCATTACTTAAGTGAAGGAACAATTCGGTGTCCATGTTTGATGTGTTTTAGTGGGAAATTGTTGAAACTTGAGATTGTGAAAGTTCATTTGTATAAAAAAGGATTCAAACCTAGGTATTGGTATTGGACAGGTCATGGAGAGGAAGAGCCTGATCCAATTAGTGTAGATATAAACTTTGATGTAAACACTGCTAGTAGTCCTATATTAGAGGAGGAAGATGTGGTTGATAGATATCAAAATATGGTTTGTGATGCGGCTGGAACAGAATTTGGGGATTTTAGGAGTCGTTTTCAACAGAGTGTTGAGGAGCCTCCACATCCAGAGGCCGAAGAGTTTTATGATCTATTAAATGCTTCAAGTCAACCATTATGGCACAGGTCTGCGAAACTCATTCGAGTTATCCTTGGCGATTCGAATGTTAAGCCTCAAATCGATTATAATGTAACGCATGCGTGCTTTGATTCATTTATGGAGATATTAAGAGAGGTTGCTCCTCCAGGATCACGAATTCCTCGAATTACTATAGAACAAAAAAATTGGTTTCTAAACTCGAGGCTTGCTTCAAGAAAAATAGATTGTTGTGTAAATGGTTGTATGTTATACTATGACAATGCCGGACAATGTAGGTTTTGTGGTGCTGAAAGATACGAACTTCGTAAAACCAGTAATGGAAATAACAATGAAATTCCTGTGAAAAGAATGCATTATTTACCTCTTATTCCTAGGCTCAAGAGATTGTATTCCTCTATGAGCTCATCTGCACACATGGGATGGCATCTTTGAAAATAATAGGAAGTTGGGGAGATGTCTCACCCATCCGATGGTGAAGCATGGAAGCATTTTAATAGGACATATCTGAATTTGCAATTGATCCTAGAAATGTTAGGCTTGGTTTGTGTCTTTGATGGTTTCACTCCATACAATCAATCTGCTTCTCCTTATTCTTGTTGGCTGTGATAGTCACTCCATATAATCTGCCTCCAGAAATATGTATGACTGCCCCATACATGTTCCTAACATGCATTATTCCCGGCCCTAACAATCCCAAGAGCAAGATTGATGTTTATTTACAACCATTAATTGATGAACTGAAAATTTTATGGGCGGGTGTTTTAACTTATGACGTGTCAAGCAAACAAAATTTTATGATGAGGGCGGCATTGATGTGGACAATAAATGACTTCCCAGCATATGGAATGTTGTCTGGATGGATGACTGCGAGTAAATTAGCATGTCCATATTGCATGGATCAAACAAAGGCGAATACTTTGAAACATGGGGGAAAAAAGACGTGGTTTGACTGTCATCGTCAATTCTTGCATGTTGATCACATGTTTAGAAGAAACAAAAATGCATTTAAGAAGAAAACTGTGGTGACTGATTTGCCTCCACCAAGATTATCTGGACATGAATTAAGTGAGATTTGTTAGTGTCTTTAGTAAAATAAGTGAAATGCGGTCGTGCAAACACCATGGGTATGGTGTTTATCATAATTGGACTAAGCGAGCATATTTTGGGAGTTACCATATTGGAAGGATAATTTAATTAGGCATAATTTAGATGTCATGCATATTGAGAAAAATATCTTTGATAACATATTCAACACTTGTTATGGATGTTAAGGGCAAAACAAAGGATAATATCAAGGCAAGAATGGACTTAAAAGAATATTGTCAACGACTTTAATTGGAGCTTATTGATTTTCCAAATGGTAAGATCATGAAACCAAAGGCTAATTATACTTTTACAAAAGAGCAAAATAAAATTGTTTGTGAATGGGTGCAACATTTAAAAATGCCGGATGGTTATGCTTCAAACTTAGCGGATGTGTGGACATGAATCAATTACGATTTATGCAGGATGAAGAGTCATGATTGTCACGTGTTTATGGAGATTTTGCTTCCAATTGCTTTTTCTTTATTGCCAGATCAAATTTGAAAGCCATTGACTGAATTGAGTCAATTTTTTAGAGACTTGTGCTCAACGACTTTGATCGAAAAAAACATGCTTCAAATGGAACAGAACATTCCGGTGATTTTGTGTAAACTGGAAAGGATATTTCCACCGGGTTTCTTTGATTCCATGGAACATTTACCAGTCCATTTACCTTATGAAGCAAGAGTAGGTGGGCCAGTTCAATACAGATGGATGTATCCATTTGAGAGGTACTTAAACAAGATAAAGAAAACGGTTAAGAACAAAGCTCGGGTTGAAGGTTCTATTTGTGAAGCTTATTTAATTCAAGAGATATCTCATTTCTGTTCATTTTACTTTGAGCCTCATGTTAAGTCAATGAGAACTAGAGTTGGACGAAATGATGATACAGATGAAAATATGTCAATGAAATCGACTTTGTCAATTTTTAATCAACCTGGCCGAGGTTATGGAACATCAAAAATACAATGGCTAAATGATGCTGAGATGAAATCTGCGACATTGCACATCTTGCTAAATTGTGAAGAAGTTGAACCATACCTCAAGTAAGTGGTACTAATAAGTTAAGTTTAAATTTCAAATGTATTGCTAACTAACAATCAAATCATAAACTTTTAATTTTTCAATTTTTTTTACAACATTTCAATATTCCTGAGGAACATTCAAATGAAAGAATAAATGCAGATTTTATAGAGTGGTTCAAAAGTTATGTAAGTATTTAAACATTACTAAATTGTTGATCCCAATCATTATATATGATTTAGATCATTAACATTAACAATATTTTTTTCTAGGTTCACAATCCACAAAATATGGTGAATAATTCTTACTTGCATGATTTGGCATGGGGGCCTAGTAGATGTGTGACATCTTGGCCAATATATTTTGTCAATAGATATAAATTTCACATAGATACTTGGTCAGATGGGAAGAAAACAATCAATAGTGGCGTCTATGTTAAAGGCTCAACTAATGGTGAAAATGAAAATGATTATTATGGAATACTAAAAGATGTTGTTGAGTTAGAATATCCTGGGGAACCAAAAAAAAAGTTGTTCTTTTTAAATGTGAATGGTTTGATCCTATGATTAATAGAGGTACAAGAGTTCACAAAGATTATAAGATTGTCGAGGTTCGACACACTAGAAGATACGAGAGGTTTGATCCTTTTATCCTTGCTTCTTCTACGAGACAAGTGTATTACGTTCCTTTCCCTGGAAAGAAAAAGGATAAGGTCCAATGGTGGGTGGTAATAAAGACTAAGGCAAGAGGTCGAGTTGAAATTGAAAGTGCTCAAGAAATTGCATTTCAAGATGATACTATGACTCTTGTGGATCCAATTGTTGATGTGGATCTCATTGACCATTTGCAAGACACTAATGTAGTTTTTGATATAGTTCAAGATGTTGGTTCTAGTAGACATGATGAAAATGATGAAGATGAGCAAAGTTTTAATGACGACGATGATGAAACATCTTCCAATCATGAATATGAAACAAATAGTGATGAGAACAATGTTTCCTCATAACTGTGAGTATAATATCCTCTTTAATATGTTATGTTTGTAAATAGTTACAGAGGTAGTTTAATACTTACTTAATATGCTTATTTATTTTTGTGACAATCTGAGTCAGTTTAGGCATTTTGTTGCAAGCCAAAAAGGTGAAAAATAGCTTAAAATGACCCAGATATTAGCTTAAATGGCTTAGCTAATGGAAATAAATGTGGATAGTTCGTTTCTAAGTCACAAATGTCTATTCTGTGATGTGGTTAAAGTTTAGGGATAATCGGAGTACGTTTAGTATTTTTGGACATACTGGTTGTGTGTATTAATACTAGATTGACTAGTCACAGATATGAAAAACTATGTTATTGGAGAAAGGACTTTTTCAATGAATCTTAGTATTTATTTTAAAGTTGTTGGAACTTGAAAATCTTGTTTTAGCTAAAATTGAGTATTTTTAGCAGATCAAAAAATATTAGTATTGTAACTAAAGGCTTTAGACTAGCTACGGTTGGATTTTTCTTTCAAGATATTTGTTACTTTTCCTTGTTTCTCATTGTTTCTACACGGCTGAAAACAGCAGCAAAAGGGAAAAGAGAGGAAAAGATAAAATAAGAGAAAGAACAGGAAAGGGAGAAAAGGAGATCAAAGGGAAAAGACAAGCTTAAGGATTTGTGATCATCTTCATCATCACATTAATCTGTGCTACTTAAGGTAGGGGTTTTTGGACTTAATTTCCATCTTTCTACTCATTTTCCATACATAGGTTATTTGAAACCTAATATGTCAAATTGAGTTCTGGATGTATTTTAAGTGTTTTTCTTGTTTGAATGAGCTTAAAATGATGTTTAGGACTTGTTCATGCTAAGATTTGGGATTAGAAACTGAAAATATTCATTTTGGACCTAAATTACTCAAAGAGGTGATTTTAGGGGTTTGGATGAGTGATTTGTGTTTTAATCTATTTTTGGTGAAATCAATTGGTGTTTTAAGTTTCCCTCATGATTGTGAACTTGTTTGGGACTTGAAATTACCTAGAAATTGGTTTGAAGTGGCCAAAATCCAATATTTTGGCCATTGGAACAGTAACCATTCTGTAAAATTCTGCAGAATCTGGGTTCTGTCACGGGGGCCTAGGCGCTCGGTAACGGGGGCCGCGGCGCTCAACGCGGGCCGAGGCGCTCGGTAATGGGGGCCGAGGCGCTCGTTCGATGACAGCACCAGTAGAAAATCCAGGGAGCAGAGGGCCGCGGCGCATGAGTTTGGGGGCCGAGGCGCTGAGTTCTGGAACACCAAAAGTATCATTTTTGATATTTTGGGATGTCTTAAGTGATGGGATCACTTATATATGCTTTCCTACTTGTGAAGGGACACAAATGAGGGTAATTCTTGGAACGAATAACCATTTGACATATTTGTTTTAAAGTGAGAAGACTTTAGGCAAAACCTTGAGTTTGAAAGCCTTATAAGTATATATCTAAGACCTTGCACAACATGAGGTTGTCTTGGCAATCACTTGTGAAGTGATGATGTGAATATATTTAAGACCTTGCACAACATGAGGTTGTCGTGGCAATCACTTGTGAAGTGATGATGTGAATATATCTAAGACCTTACACAACATGAGGTTGTCTTAGAAATCACTTGTGAAGTGATGATGTGAGGATATTGGTATGGGCAATCTAGTAACATAATTTCTTGCTACTTTATTGGATAAGTGGGGTCAAGAATTATGATATGCTAGTATTTGAATTTGTGGCTTGGATATTCAATTTCAAACTTGATATTTATTTTATTTTCCTATGTTTTGTGACCTTAGATGGTGTGCACAACCATATGACCTGAGAATGAGGTGTTGGATCCGAATTCTCCTTGCATGTTTGCTAGTATGGTCAGGGTTACTAGTGTATGGGGTTGGTAGTAGTACTCTTACCTTTGTGAGGGGAACAAGTCCACACATCACCAGGTAGTGTATGGGTTTTTATGCCTATCCTACTTAGTATATACAAGGAACGTGGATCCTGGGGAAATAAATAAATATCTTGTGTTTTCAAACTTTAAGTCCTGCATTGGCATTGCATATCCATAATACGTGGACTTTGTTTGAGCATAACCATACATCATATCATAAAGCATTGCACTTATGGCCGCTGTATGGGCAGTTGCCTTATTTGTTTGATGGTTGTCTGTTGATGATATCTTACGATTGTATGGGCAGTTGTTTGATATCATTGATTATTCGATATTAGCGTGAGATAGAATTATAATGTGCCTTATGAATGTACTTGAGTAGGAGTTCAATTTTCTATTGCAAGCTTTAATTGTAGGTGTACAGTTGATTTATTTATTGTAAATGACTAACTGCTAGTTTTGGTATGCTTATACTGAGAAATTGTGATTTCTCACCCCGTTGTGTTCCATGTAATTCCAGGTGAAGCCTTTAAAAAGGGTAAGGATAAAAAAGCGAAGAAGCAAAAGACTTAGACTAGTGTTTTGTTTCTTGGTGAACTAGTTGTGTATTTATATATATTTCTGGTTATTTTGAAAAGCTTATGTATACTTTATGGCATGTTAGCCAATGACAGTGGTACATATGACTTTTTGATCAATCGTGGTTCTTTATAATGGTTGCGTTATGGGTTTATTTTTGAATGTTATTTAGTGACATGTTTACTACGTTTTATTATGAAATATTCCATCGATTTATAGTAATTCGTATTAGGGTGTTACAGTGAGTATAGAATTATATTAATATGCTGTAATTACTAGTTATACATTAATTATTGTGTTGTGTTTGAAATTTATTTACATTATATTTTTATTATTTGTGTAGATGTCATCATCACGAGGTGATAAGGGGAAAGGGAAGGAGAAGGAGAAGGAACAACCTCGACGTCTTAGGATCAATATAGGGAGGCCACCTAGGGGGCAAACATCAGGATCATCTCCACCCCCAAATCCAATATTACCCACTACAAGTTTGCTTCAGCCACCATCTTCTGAGTACATTATAATACCCACACCTGGATCACAGCATCCGTCACATACTTCACATTCACTACATAGTACATCGTATGATTCTGGGTCACCTACTATTGGCTCGTCACCGAGTACCTGGAGTCGCCGGGTACACGTGAGTCGCCGGCTACCCATGATTCTCATATTCCTATTTCTGCAACAAATCAAAGCAATAAGACATTTGTTGAGCCTGATGGTGATTTTGGGTATGTGTACAAGTACTTGTTATTTATTTATAGTTATGCGCATTTAAATTTTTTTTATTGAGAATATTTACATTTCCTTTTTAAAATTGTATCGTAGGTTTCTGCCATCTAAACCTACTGCTGATGCCATAACAAAGATTATACGATCTAGGTATAATCAACCTTGGACATCTTGGGGAGAAATACCCAAGGATACTAGAGAAATGTGGTTTCGAGAGTTTCAAGTATGTATCATTTTTTATCTATTTAATTATGTTTGTTTGTTTTGTAATAGTGTAAAATTTTTTAACAGTCTTGATATTTACAACATATTTTTGAAGGGTTATGTTTGGTGGATGCCTCAGCATCATAACCATATGCGAAAGACATATAATAGTCGTAGTTCGAAGAGACTATCAGGTTTACTAGGGCAGGCACGCAACTTAAATGAAAGGCCTTTTGGATTGGAGAAGGCATATGGGAAGACTTATGCGAGGCCTTTGGGCTAGTAGCGTGTATAAGGAGAAATGTCGGCAAGTAAAGATGAATCGTGCTTCGACACTTTGGTGGATGCTTGCACATGGTGGTTGCATTTCTACTTGGCACCCATGCGCAAAAATTGGTAACTATTATCGTCGGTTGTTTAGTAATATATTTTATTATTTTGTTATTAACTTATTTTCTCATTATTACAGGCTAAGGCTTGGGGTAGAGAGCCTACGAGTTGATGAGACCTTTCGTCACGTACATTTGAGGAAAGAAGACCATCTTGCATGGGTTTCTACAAAAGCTCGGGATGTATATGTTAGTATTTCTTAACTTAAAATTTTTTATTTTAATATTAACTCATCTTATAATAATAGCCATAACAGCTTTTTTTATTTCCATCTTTAGGAGGAATTCAAAGCAAAGGAATCGAACAATCTTCTCTCGTGCTCCAATGAAGAAGGAGCATCCGGTACACAAACCCGACGGTCGTGAGCTTTGGATTAGATTTGTTGGCGGGGTAAAAAAAGGGCGTGTTTATGGTCTTGGTTCTCAAGCATCTATCTATGACCATGAAGAATCATCCTCCTCAAGGCCTGGATTGAGTCAAGTTCCTGAACATGTTATTAATCAAGTTAAGTAATAGTTGCAAAAAAATTTTATTAATTAGTTTTTAGAATATTGATGGATGTACTCAATCATTCCATTTTTCGTATTTTAGGTTAAATAATTTATTTGTGGAATGATTATTGAATTTGTATTTATATATGTTAATCAGGTGAAGGAGTAGTTGCAGCAAGAGATGTTGGATCGGGTTCAGGAGATTCAATAACAAATGGAGCAATGGAGCCAACAACGTGACCAACAACGTGAGGCGGAATGGAGAATGCGATTTGAACAATACCAACTTCAACAACAACAAATGCTTGGTAATATGATGAAATCATATTTGCAAGCCGCTGGCACTCAGCCAAGCCAGCAACAACCACCAATAGAAGAAGACAATGAGGATACTGAAGATGATCATGAAGATGACAATGATAATGATCATATGGATTGAAATTGATGTTTGAGGATTATGATAGTTCTTGTTAAACTTTGTATTTGACGAAACTTTGTATGGATTATATTTGTTTTATGGATTGCTTAAATGCATTAACAAGTTAAAATTGATGTTTGAGTGTTGTTTTGAATGCATTGGCAGGTTGAAATTAAAATTTGAGTGCTGTATGTATTAATAATATAATTATGGATTTTGAACAATTCTTTTTTAACATTAAAAATATTCAACAATTTGCGGTGAAAAAATTCACCGCAAAATCTGCCGCAAAATCACGCCTGAATCCACCCTAAAATTCATCGCAAATTACCAGCGGACAAAATCCACCTCAAATTCCCGGTGGATAAATCCATCGCAAATTACTGGCGGACAAAATCTACCACAAATTACCGGTGGACAAAATCTGCTGCAAATTACCGGTGGATAAATCTGCCGCAAATTACAGGCAGATAAATCCGCCATAAATTACCATCGGATAAATCCGCCACAAATTACCGGCATTCTAGTACCGTTTCCGGCATCTCGCTGGAGCAATTTTGCAGCGAATTTGTGGCAGCATAATCCGCCTCAAGTTTGTGGTAGAAATTAAAATCTGTCGCAAATAAATTTGCAACGACAGTTTTTGCGATGGTCACGAATCCGCCGCAAAAAGATCATTTGCGGCGGATTGTATGTGATTTGCGGCGGATTTATCCTTCGCAAATCACGATTTTTCTTGTAGTGTGCAGAGGTAGCACGGGGGTCCCGCTGCCCGGTCAACGGGCGGGAATGTCGCATCCCGGTATGCGGCCGGGGGTCAAAGGGAGGCTGCCCCATGCGGGGTGCGGGGCAGCGCCCCGGCCTGAAAAATTGGACCATAAACAAGAGTTGAATCTCTTACGCCTCCCTTGAGCCTTTGTGCCGCGCGGACAACATGAACACTTCATGTGTAGCAGGGAATCCTTGCGCCGTCGTTCAACACTTGAACCTCAGGCTCCTCCTTGACGGCTTCACATCAACACTTGATACTGCTGCCGCAAAACAAGAATAGGGTTTCCAAAACCCGTTGCGCTACGCCTCTTGTGCAGAAATAAGGATTCCATAACCCCTGCTGCCGCAAGCCAAGAACAAGGTTTCCTAAATCCTTACACCGCGCATTGAGAATAAGGATTCCATAACGCTGTTCGTATCACATACATACTAGAAAGCTTCGCAAAAACATACATCTTAACACAAAACGATTTTCACAGAACATATGAACATCTTCATGAAGTTTTGAAAACAACATCATGGTTTTGCATACAACATAAGAAACAGAATATGTTTTTGCAAAGGGTTTCATACGATTTTCAGAAATAACATATTGAAGATCATATCTTTTGTCAAAAACAAGAACAGAAAACATGTTATCTCATGTAAACGAAAACATGTTATCTCATGTAAACGAAAACATGTTATATCGCTCCTGTTATGTAGGAGTGACAAATCTCATCTAGGTCACTCACATCCCTCTGCATGATTAGCGGTATGTCCAATAACCAACTTTATAATCACCTTGTTACAGATGACGTTTAATGGCATTAAAACACACAACTCCTCATGTAGGAATCGTAGTGATTTCAGGTCAAAGGACCACAAACACTATTGTCACTATGAGAATCGCTTATGACACTCACGTAACGATCCATGTAGCGTTCTCATGGTGGGTTAGTCCAGTACATCATTACTCTAATATGTACCCATGTGAAGACTTGATATCTCATATCCATGACCCGTGAGATGTGGTCATCAGTCTATGCACATACTAGTCTCAATATATTATTGTTGTCCTAATTAACAATAATACTTGACTAGGGACATTTAAGAATAGTGTTGTAACCAAAAGGATCTCACGATCAAGTCATCCACTTGATGTCCTATGGCATCAAACTTACTATTCTAAGGACTTTATTATGTTTATCAAAAAAGAACACAATAAATGAAATGCCTCATATATAAAAATAGCATAATAGAATGTATGTAAATACAGAAAATGTATTGGCCTCTAGGACATACACCATCATGATTTTATAATTATATGTATATTACTTTATAATGGATATTATTACAATGAGTTGATTAACTTAGCTAATCAAAATCATAATTACTTTACTAAACCTCATTATGTCAAATTATTTATTATATTTCTTTTAAGCTTTTTATACAATTAATTATATTGGTCTCCATAGCATAATGTTATTTTATTAGTCAATTGATGTAAACCATAGGATTCAAGTGGGGTGGATAAAATGGAGAAGTGCTTCGGGTGTTATTTGTGGTCGTAAGGTGCCCCTTAAGCTTAAAAGAAAATTTTACCGCACAACTATAAGACCTACGATGTTTTATGGTATTGAATGTTTGGCGATAAAGAACCAACAAGAGCATAAGCTCAATGTTGCAGAGATAAGGATATTGCGTTGGATGAGAAAGGGTAGCACCTATTGATGAAAAGATGGTAGAATCTCATCTTAGGTAGTTTGGCCATATGAGGGAAAGACCTTTAAAAGTCCTAGTAAGAAGAGTAGATCAAATGGAGGATAACCTAATAGTTAGAGGTAAAAGGGAAACCAATAAAAACTACAAGGAAAACCATTAAAAAGGACTTAGAGCTAAATGATCTTTCTGAAGACATGATTTATGATAGAACACAATGGATTAAATATATTAGCATATATTAATATATTCTAAAATCATTAAAAATAAAGTAATAATTGGTGGGTAAAGAGGAAACTTGTTAAAAAAGAAATAGAAAACAAATGAGGAGCTTATTGTTATCAAGTGGCCTCAAACTCAAGAGAAGGGTGAATTGAATTTATGAAATATTTTCACAAATCTTTCGTAAAACGTTTGATAATCAATTTTTGTTGAAGCTATTGGATAATTGAAGTGAATATATAAATGAGATTGAATACTTCACTTACAAATTAAACAAGCCAAGATGAATAACATTCAAGCAAGCATATAAAACAAATACACAAATGTAAAGAGATAGGGTTGAGAGAATAAAACACAAGAATTTATCCTAGTTCAGCCACCCCTTGTGACCTACGTCCAATCCTCAAGCGAACCACTCGAGATTTTCCACTAAACTTCAAGCTTGAATGGGTGCTTAAAAACCTTTACAGATTGGAGCACTCAATAACACCTTAGGATACCTCACCCTTGTGCTTTGAGCCTCAAAACAGGGATGCCTCACCCTTTGCAACCTTTGAGGGATACCTCATCCTCTTCACACCTTTGAAGGACACTTCACCTTCTTTTCAACAAGGGATACCTCACCCTTTTCCACTAGAGGGATACCTCACCCTCTTTACAAAATAAACAAAGTATTTGAATGATAAAAACTCTCTCAAAGAGTAGATTGATACAAATTGAAGCTCTAGAATGCCCTTTTTGAATATCTCAAGTTTTCTCACAAAAATAGGGCAAAAACATTTTCAGAATTTGATTATCGTATCTAAGTGTTAGATTAATGTTTTGAATTGAAGGTTAGCCATTAATGAAGCCCCAAGGCAAGTATTTATAAGTTATTGGAATAAAGGAGTCATTAGGTAGCATTTATGGCCACATTAAAAGCTAAGAAAATAGTCGTTGGCTGCTGTCAGACCACTGGTAATCAATTACAGAATCTCTGTAATCGATTACATGGCTGTTTGAATATGTTCTTGGCTTTCTGGGCACTTGGTATTCGATTACTAGCTTGGTGTAATCGATTACAAAGCCTCTGACTTTCTTGTAATCGATTACCATTTCTCTGTAATCGATTACCATTTCTCTGTAATCGATTACAGGGTTTCTTGAACGTGTTCTTGCCTTTCCGGGCTCATTGTAATCGATTACCAGCTTGGTGTAATCGATTATAAGGCCTCTGTTTGCTATGTAATCGATTACAAACATCTTGTAATCGATTACCTTGGCTTTTGAACACATTTTTCAAGTCCAATTGAGCATATAAGCCATTTCTAACACTTAGATCATTGGATTAAACATAAATGTCTTCATGAATATTAAATCCAAGATTAAAATCAACATTTCTTGGGAAAAACATGTTTAACTTTGAATTTACAAGCTGATTTTGAAAACGATATTTGGAAAACGATTTGAGAATCAATAAGATACTTAAAGGGCATTTTACATTGATATTTTAAGACCTATATCTAATATACCTCTTTTAATCTTGGTCTTTATCTTTTGATCTTGGTCTTCTCTTTTGATCTTGATCTTCATCTTTGGCTTTGTTATCATAAAAAACCCATTTGATATGCTTCAAGACATAAGCATTCACATTCTCCCCCTTTTTGATGATGACAAACTAAACATTCAACAGAAGGAGAAATATTTACTTTTATTTGATTATCAGATATTTAAGCGCAACTCTCCCCCGTAATGTATGCATGAGATAGAATATGTGAAAGCACAAAACTCCCCCGTACACATGCAATATATTTCACTAATCTCTCCCCCATTGGCATTATCAAAAGAAGACATAAACATTCAGATTGGATATAATCATTTCAGCCTAACAGGATCAATATCAAAGTATAAACCGTTTAGCACATCAATATGTGATACCAATAGCAAATGCATATGAAAAAAAACTTAGATAATATTTATCATTTATGCCAATAGAATTCAGAGTCATATACAAGAGCAATATGGGGTTAGATAAAGATTAAGTGTAACACCCTCCTTAGGGCATCACATTTCCAACTCCCGACTCATAATCTGAAAAGAAGTTCGCATAAAGTTTGGGTTATAAAAGATAGGTTTCAAAATTTCTTCTTTACTGAAACGTAAATTTACTAAAAATATTAGGTAATATTGAAAATCATATTTCAACTATTCATTATGCAATATTGACACCAATTAATATCACAATTTAAAGAGAAATATAAAATTAACAGACTTATTTTTGTTAAACAGTAGTAAACCCCATGACGGGTCCTACTTAATAGCACGGTACAATACTAACGAGAAACTTTAACATACTTATTCTTTTTTCTGTCCATCTTGATGCATCAGACATCTGTTCCTTTGTCAACACTGCACACCTTCGAGTCCTGAATGTCCACTCCTTATTGTTGTCACCAATCTCAGAGTATCCATCGTCCGTTATGTCTAAGACAACTCGATCCTTCTATTATTTGATTTTAATAGTACAGACACAGCAAAATAGCATAACAAAGAGGCGAGATCACCTACGCCATTACCAACATGGCAGTACAGAGATAACACAAACAACATATCATACAGATAGATTATACCATAATCATGCTATCAGCAGCATTAATCAACTATCATCATCTAATCATTTATCAGTTCGATCATCATCCAAGTACTCAAAACAATTGTGATAGCCAACATTCCTCAATTAATATATGATACAGATATAAATGCTCAGATTTATGCATATGCACAAAGACTCAGTTTATCAAAAACAATTCCATGGAGGTTTTCACAACTTCGAGAAGAATGCTCTGGTTAATTGTCAGCCTTAGCCCAAAGATAATCTCCCAGTCGTTGAAAAGAATCGTGTTCTTGTCGGGTATCGTCAATGCATTGCAACGGACTGCATCGCCAAGTGGCATAGGGTACTCGCTAAGCTGTCCACGGTCGACCGCCGCACCTCGACGCCCCAAAGATCCATCATAGACCTCACTATCAATTCTCATTCCCTCTTCAACCACAAGGGCCATAATAGCTATTAGCTATATTTTATACAATGCACGAATATATCAGTACAAGTCCAACCTCAAAGGGTCAAATCTTTTCAATTTCATTTGTTTAATGTAATCATATGCTTCAACGCATATTTTTCCAATGCACGTATAATGCACCAAATCCAATCACAGACATATCTTTCCAATGCATGTATAATGCACCAAATGCCAATCACAGGCAAAACATGTCATTTTCTCACACAGCATCCATATACTAGTTCTACAGTATTTATACTGTATTTTTAACAGGAAAATCATATTATCACATTTTCATAGTTATAAAACTCTTTCGTCATGTTTTCACAAAATTGCGCAACATTTCCATTTCATTTTCACAATTCCAAAATGTTTCTGTTACGTTTTCACAATACTGCAACTCTTCTGTTGCACCTTTAAATCACGTATTAAATTTTTTAACATTTTTCTCAATCGCATAAAAATATACATTTCTCAAATCGCATAAAAATATTTTACTGTATTTCTAAACACTTAGAAATATTTTACTGTATTTCAAACCACATACTTTAAAAATTACATTTTTAACATATGTAAATAATTTTTTTCACCACAATTCCATTACAGAAAATATTTCTCATTTCTTCAAAAATTCCATTTCCACTTTTCTCAAAATAATATGACTTTATATTTTATTTAACACATTTTCTTACTCAAGAAAATCCTTTTTCACAGTATATTTCACAAATTCACAATTCCATTGAATTAAATCAATGTTTCTAACTTTAAAAATTACTAACGCTTTCCAAAATCCAACGTATGAGTTACACGTTAGAAAATACTAAATCACTATTGTATTCTTCATTTTTTTTATCAATTTTAACAAAAATAAATTCTTTCTAAAACAAATTGAGGCTCACTTGCAACCTCTCTTTTTCATTTACATAAAAATTCATTTCTCAAGTGCTAAAATACGCTGATTCCTTTTTCAAATTCCTTGTATTAAATTAATTATATTTCCACTTGAAAAATCACTTTGTTTCATCAAAATCAATGCATTACAAGCCTTTGAAAACGTGGACATGACTATTGAAAATTATCGAAACATTTTTCCTTCTAAATTGATATGGTTTTACACAAACAAAATCATTAAAATTTTATTTTCAAAACTGAAATACCGATGGTTATAAAAACCAAACCCATTTGTTCAAATCCTTTTTCACTTTCTTTACAAATCCTTTTTCACATTCTTTTCAAATCCTTGTTCACTTTCTTTTCAAATCCTTAAAATCAATGTTTATCCGTTTCATTCAAAACTCATATTTAGAAAAACACTTAAGATCTTTTTACATAAAATAAATTAATAAAAATTCCTCAAAGACCGTATTCTTATTTTTTTGAAAAACAAACCCTTTGTTTATTTTTCATACTCTTCAAATCATCCATTTCCATTTTTCATGAAAATATTAATTTATGAACACCTATTTAGAGGTGTATTGGCCGAAATTCACTAAGTTCTAGAGACCAAAAATTAATTCTCTTATTCTTGAAAAATTTCAACATGAACTCTAATCAAGGGCATCAAAAATCGAACCCTCTCCTTTGGCTATTGGAGCCAAAAATTGAATTTCTTTTTATCACCACATCATGACATATACATATATATATTTCATTATAAATACTATAAGCATGCCATATACTTATCATGCATAATATAAGCATATCAAGTATAAGCAAATAAATCAAAGCTCATAAACACACATAAATTATTACATGACCATGGATTGGAATCCTCACATGGATTCACCATCCATCAAATATAAGACCATCTCTCACCACCATACTTGGTTGGTGAGATGAATGTCCCTCTTACCTCTCGAAGATCCTCAAAAGCTTCTTGATTTGCTTCTTTTTCCAAGTCCTTCACCACCAAAGGCTTCTTAAATACAAAACAAAATACATAGAAATTAGTATACTAAGCTTGATTAAGAGGAACCATGGATCAAACATGGTTTAGAACATGAAAAAGAGAGAAGAAATGAAGTTTCCTTACACTTCACCACAAATACCCTATAACTTGGCTCTTAAAGAAAGTCCATGAAGATGAATGATTTAGAGAAAGTCTCCAACATGAAAGTTGCTTAGAATATCATGTAGATTCAAGATCTATGGTTGGATGAAATTAAAAAGTGATGGAAGGTGTTCTTGATGGTCATGGCCGAAACATAGAGTAGAAGAGAAAGGAGAGAAAATTTTCTAAGTTTAGCTTCTTGAAATTGACAAAGAAAGACCAAGAATGAGTAATAATGATGGTCTTCCACTTTGTCATCCTCTTAAGGCACCAAAAATCGTGCCCCCCTCCAAACACTCTCCTAAGGATGCAAACAAATCAATAATAATGCATGTTGACCAAGACAAAGTGATAGAAAATGATAGGAATTAATTTGTAATAATTTGCCTCACAAATGGATGCATTGCCGTGGAGAGTGAGTGAGAAATGAGAGAATTATTTGAACAAATAATTGGTACTAAGTCATTGAGAGAAAAGGTGATAAAGTGAGATAGCAAATGAATGAAATGATTTTTGGCCCCATTTTTTCCTTGCATGGCCATAGGAAGCACTTGGAGAAGCCACCAAATTTGACTTAGTCTTACTTTGTTCAATTAAATACATTCTACTATATATCACAAAGATATAATAATTTAGAGCAATTTTGCTCTCCATTGCCGTAGAGATGCAAAGGAAATGAGCCACCAAAATTGACTTACTTTTATTTAGCTTTCTTGAATTATTGTTAGAAGAATGACCAAGTAAAATGAGTAAAGGAATTGGCCCCCTTTAGAGTGCATGGTCGTAGCTTGCATGGAGAGAAAGAAGAAAATATTTTTGCTTTAGAAAAATGACCAATAATTATGTATAATTGATCAAGACATCTAATAATGACATAAAGTTTTTTTTTAGCTCCAAAATGAAGCTCAAAAACTGTCCCCCCCCTTTATTCTTGCTTCTTCAAAGTTGTCATCTTTTTCAAGCCATTATTTGAAGCATTTCTAGCCATTGATTAATTCAATGGTTAGGATTTAGGTAGACTTTTGATTAGAAGACTCAATCTAGGCCATTGGATTTTTCTCCTTTAAATCCTAGCCATTAGATGTGTCTCCAAAATAAAGGGTCAAGATTACTCCTTCTTACTTTTAATCCAAGGGTTATAATTAATCATAGTCTTTTTAGAAGACCAAATCTCCACCATTGATTAAATCCAAATCCAATGGTCACAAATGGTCCTTGTTACTTTATAAGATTAAATCTCCACCGTAGACTAAATCTAAATCCAATGGTTATAAATGGTCTCTGTCACTTTTCAAGACCAATTCTACACCGTTGATTAAATCAACGGTTGATATCAAAGCCTTCCTAACCAAGTTTATTCTCACACCATTGATTAAATCAATGGTGATTATCCAATGCTTCTTTATTAAGTTTGTTTCTTAACCGTTGATTAAATCAATAGTTAATCTTCAAACTAAGTATTCTCATCCAAGGGTACAAATCAAGTCAAGCCCTCTTTGTTGACTACGCAGTATAATTTTTATTATTTTTATCTGCTATAACCCTACAAATAATATTTTTATTGTATTTTTATCACCTGATAAATAAATACAGTACAAAACATAGTAAAAGAAAATTGTAAAAACTGTTTCCAGATTCAGGTTTAGTAAGATCCTCTGTCTCCATCTAAACAATACAAATTTTTCTATCCATAGAAAAATTTTTACTTTGCGGGACCCACATGGGCCCACGTATGGCCACCCAGGCCCACATAGGACCACCTGGGCCCATATACAGTAAAAAAATTCATAATCATCCACAAAAATTACAAATATTAGAAAACACATAAATATCAAATTAGATCACATAAAATAATTAAAACTTAATGGTAAAAATTAAATTACGTAAAGTTTTTCCCAACCCGAAAATTTTTATTTTCCTGACATGGAGTAAATCACTCAAAACGATCAAATACGCTGATGGAATAATCAAAATAATTTTACAGATCCAAAAATTACTAAACAGTAAAATTCTATTAACTGTCAAAATTACTGTTTACAAGATAGGAAATTTTGGGGTGTTACATTACTCCCCCTCTAAAAAGAAATTTTGTCATCGAAATTTAATAACCATGATTTCACACCCTCATAATAAATATGAACATTACTCTTTTATCTTATTTTCTAATTCTCATGAAGCTTTCTCTCTTATATCTTGTTATACTATTTTAACCAACAAAATCTCTTTGCTGATGTTCAACTTCTCCTGATCAAACAGATATCTCAGACTCCTATAATTACTGAAGATGTTGAATGTTACTCCAGAAAGAAAGAATTTCCATATCTCTGATACCAACATAACAACAACCAATCTTCATTCATGCCTAGAATAGTTTTTTCTCAGATAACTTCTAACTAATGTAATGTATTACTTAAAATTTTCCTTATCCTCGTATCACTACATATTCTAAAATTTTTCTTTTAACAAGAAATGTCTCATTAACCGAGTTCTCCTTTCCACAGCACTATACCAAATACTATGACATAGAGTTAAATAGGAATATCGTTTCTTGTTCGTTCAATTGCAGGAGATGAAAGAAAACATCATGGAAGATAACAAAACGAATCAAGCCTGTTATCGAACATATCCAACAAAGAATTGGATGTAACCCGATTTTCAAGAATAAATTTTCTTTGGATTACTCACACTCTGTTGAAATAATCTCATTGGATATGGTTGGAAAATAACCAATCCAATTTTAAAGACCACATCTGTTTATGAAACAAATCAAATTAACACAAAAATTTTGAACAACAGATCAAACAAATACAAAGATTTGATTCGCAACAACAATTTGAATAACTTGAATAGCTCGATCAGCTAAGAATAGAAACAGAAGTAAACAAATCAGAGGATAACGAATAACTCTAACATATAATTGATATACTCAATCATATGCTATAAAGAATAGGTCACTCACAGAAATATTCAGTATGGTTTATAGGATTAGCTCCAATGACACAA
Source organism: Ormosia semicastrata (assembly GCA_029884595.1). NCBI lineage: Eukaryota > Viridiplantae > Streptophyta > Magnoliopsida > Fabales > Fabaceae > Ormosia > Ormosia semicastrata. The sequence continues at coordinate 102,727,202 of JAQQTO010000063.1, forward strand.
TCTCCATTGTTTAAATCTTCCGCTCAGAACACTCCCGTTCCATTCAAAGTAACAACTTCCCTTACTATCTAAAATTTTACTAACAGAAAACTTTGTTTTCAAAGAGCATAATCTCTAGGAAAATATGTTCAAATTTTTCGCAAATTGTTTTCTTGATGTACATTCCTTCATTAAGTACCTTCTTTCACATCACTTACTGCTTTTGGTTTCCTCAATGGTTGTAAATACATTTTCCATATAAATCAATTACTTTCTCAATATCCTAAAACAAAATACTAGGTTCCAAAATTACGAAATCTTATATTCCAAGACTGATTCTCTTCCATCAGATCCTAAACTTCAACTTCTAGTTTCCACTGAACAGCGGTCCTTTGTTCGTGCAGTCGTCTTTCCACATTGCTCCCGTTGCTCCCGTAGCTGCAACTGCATTACTAGTAACATGTTTCACTTCCACACAAGTATAACTATCCCGATGCGGATTGAAATACAATGGATCTAATATCCATCATAAACAACATTATTTCCTTTCGGAAAACAAATACAAAGAACACAACACAAGCAAAATAGACCTAACCACAAATCCCAAAAGACTCAAACCGTGCTCTGATACCAACTAATGTAACACCCTCCTTAGGGCATCACATTTTCGACTCCCGACTCATAATATGAAAAGAAGTTCGCACAAAGTTTGGGTTATAAAAGATGGGTTTCAAAATTTCTTCTTTACTGAAACGTAAATTTACTGAAAATATTAGGTAATATTGAAAATCATATTTCAACTATTCATTATGCAATATTGACACCAATTAATATCACAATTTAAAGAGAAATATAAAATTAACAAACTTATTTTTATTTTAAACAGTAGTAAACCCCATGACAAGTCCTACTTAATAGCACGGTACAATACTAACGAGAAACTTTAACATACTTACTCCTTTTTCTGTCTATCTTGATGCATCAGACATCTATTTCTTTGTCAACACTGCACACCTTCGAGTCCTGAATGTCCACTCCTTATTGTTGTCACTAATCTCAGAGTATCCATTGCCCGTTATGTCTAAGACAACTCGATCCTTCTATTATTTGATTTTAACACTACAGACACAGCAAAATAGCATAACAAAGAGGTGAGATCACCTACGCCATTACCAACATGGCAGTACAGAGATAACACAAACAACATATCATACAGATAGATCATACCATAATCATGCTATCAGCATTAATCAACTATCATCATCTAATCATTTATCAGTTCGATCATCATCCAAGTACTCAAAACAATTGTGATAGCCAACATTCCTCAATTAATATATGATACAGATATAAATGCTCAGATTTATGCATATGCACAAAGACTCAGTTTATCAAAAACAACTCCATGGAGGTTTTCACAACTTCGAGAAGAATGCTCTGGTTAATTGTCAGCCTTAGCCCAAAGACAATCTCCCAGTCGTTGAGAAGAATCGTGTTCTTGTCGGGTATCGTCAATGCGTTGCAATGGACTGCATCGTCAAGTGGCACAAGGTACTCGCCAACTGTCCACTGGTCGACCGCCACACCTCGACGCCCCCAAGATCCATCATAGACCTCACTATCAATTCTCATTCCCTCTTCAACCACAAGGGCCATAATAGTTATTAGCTATATTTTATACAATGCACGAATATATCAGTGCAAGTCCAACCCCAAAGGGCCAAATCTTTTCAATTTCATTTGTTCAATGTAATCATATGCTTCAATGCATATTTTTCTAATGCACGTATAATGCACCAAATCCAATCATAGACATATCTTTCCAATGCATGTATAATGCACTAAATGCCAATCACAGGCAAAACATGTCATTTTCTCACACAGCATCCATATACTGGTTCTACAGTATTTATACTGTATTTTCAACAGAAAAATCATATTATCACATTTTCATAGTTATAAAACTCTTTCGTCGTGTTTTCACAAAATTGCGCAATATTTCCATTTCATTTTCACAATTCCAAAACGTTTTTGTTACGTTTTCACAATACTGCAACTCTTCTGTTACACCTTTAAATCACGTATTAAAATTTTTAACATTTTTCTCAATCGCATAAAAATATACGTTTCTCAAATCACATAAAAATATTTTACTATATTTTCAAACACTTAGAAATATTTTACTGTATTTCAAACCACATACTATAAAAATTATGTTTTTAAGATACGTAAATAATTTTTTTTATCACAATTCCATTACAGAAAATATTTCTCATTTCTTCAAAAATTCCATTTCCACTTTTCTCAAAATAATATGACTTTATACTTTATTTAACACATTTTCTTACTCAAGAAAATTCTTTTTCACAGTATATTCCACAAATTCACAATTCCATTGAATTAAATTAATGTTTTTAACTTTAAAAATTACTAATGCTTTCCAAAATCCAACGGATGAGTTACACGTTAGAAAATACCAAATCACTATTATATTCTTTATTTTTTTTATCAATTTTAACAAAAATAAATTCTTTTTAAAACAAATTGAGGCTCACTTGCAACCTCTCTTTTTCATTTACATAAAAATTCATTTCTCAAGTGCTAAAATACTCTGATTCCCTTTTCAAATTCCTTGTATTAAATCAATTATATTTCTACTTGAAAAATCACTTTGTTTTATCAAAATCAATGCATTACAAGCCTTCGAAAACGTGGACATGACTATTGAAAATTATCGAAATATTTTTCCTTCTAAATTGATATGGTTTTACACAAACAAAACCATTAAAATTTTATTTTCAAAACTGAAATACCGATGGTTATAAAAACCAAACCCATTTGTTCAAATCCTTTTTCACTTTCTTTACAAATCCTTTTTCACTTTTTTTTCAAATCCTTGTTCACTTTCTTTGCAAATCCTTAAAATCAATGTTTGCCCGTTTCATTCAAAACTCATATTTAGAAAAACACTTAGGATCTTTTTACACAAAATAAATTAATAAAAATTCCTCAAAGACCGTATTCTTGTTTTCTTGAAAAACAAACCCTTTGTTATTTTTCATACTCTTCAAATCATCCATTTTCATTTTTCATGAAAATATTAATTTATGAACACCTATTTAGAGGTGTATTGGCCAAAATTCACTAAGTTCTAGGGACCAAAAATTAATTCCCTTATTCTTGAAAATTTTCAACATGAATTCTAATCAAGGGCATCAAAAACCGAACCCTCTCCTTTGGCTATTGGAGCCAAAAATTGAATTCCTTTTTATCACCATATCATGACATACACATATATATATTTCATCATAAATACTATAAGCATGCCATATACTTATCATGCATAATATAAGCATATCATCAAAGCCATAAAATCATACAAAGCATATCAAGTATAAGCAAATAAATCAAAGCTCATAAACACACATAAATTATTACATGACCATGGATTGGAATCCTCACATGGATTCACCATCATCAAATATAAGACCATCTCTCACCACCATACTTGGTTGGTGAGATGGATCTCCCTCTTACCTCTTGAAGATTCTCAAAAGCTTCTTGATTTGCTTCTTTTTCTAAGTCCTTCACCACCAAAGGCTTCTTAAATACAAAACAAAATATATAGAAATTAGTATACTAAGCTTGATTAAGAGGAACCATGGATTAAACATGGTTTAGAACATGAAAAAGAGAGAAGAAATGAAGTTTCCTTACACTTCACTACAAATACCCTATAACTTGGCTCTTGAAGAAAGTCCATGAAGATGAATGATTTAGAGAAAGTCTCCAACATGAAAGTTGCTTAGAATATCATGCAGATTCAAGATCTATGGTTGAATGAAATTAAAAAGTGATGGAAGGTGTTCTTGATGGTCATGGCCGAAACATAGAGTAGAAGAGAAAGGAGAGAAAATTTTTCTAAATTTAGCTTCTTAAAATTGACAAAGAAAGACCAAGAATGAGTAATAATGATGGTCTTCCACTTTGTCATCCTCTTAAGGCACCAAAAATCGTGTCCCCCTCCAAACACTCTCCTAAGGATGCAAACAAATCAATAATAATGCATGTTTACCAAGACAAAGTGATAGAAAATGATAGGAATTGATTTGTAATAATTTGCCTCACAAATGGATGCATTGCCGTGGAGAGTGAGAGAGAAATGAGTGAATTATTTGAACAAATAATTGGTACTAAGTCATTGAGAAAAAAGGTGATAAAGTGAGATAGCAAATGAATGAAATGATTTTTGGCCCCCTTTTTCCTTGCATGGCCATAGGAAGCACTTGGAGAAGCCACCAAATTTGACTTAGTCTTACTTTGTTCAATTAAATACATTCTACTTTATATCACAAAGATATAATAATTTAGAGCAATTTTGCTCTCCATTGCCGTAGAGATGCAAAGGAAATGAGCCACCAAAATTGACTTACTTTTATTTAGCTTTCTTGAATTATTGTTAGAAGAATGACTAAGTAAAATGAGTAAAGGAATTGGCCCCCTTTAGAGTGCATGGCCTTAGCTTGCATGGAGAGAAAGAAGAAAATATTTTTGCTTTAGGAAAATGACCAATAGTTATGTATAATTGATCAAGACATCTAATAATGGCATAAAGTTTTTTTTCAGCTCCAAAATGAAGCTCAAAAATCGTCCCCCCCCTTTATTCTTGCTTCTTCAAAGTTGTCATCTTTTTCAAGCCATTATTTGAAGCATTTCTAGCCATTAATTAATTCAATGGTTAGAATTTAGGTAGACTTTTGATTAGAAGACTCAATCTAGGCCATTGGATTTTTCTCCTTTAAATCCTATCCATTAGGTGTGTCTCCAAAATAAAAGGTCAAGATTACTCCTTCTTACTTTTAATCCAAGGGTTATAATTAGTCATAGCCTTTTTAGAAGACCAAATTTCCACCATTGATTAAATCCAAATCTAATGGTCATAAATGGTCCTTATTACTTTATAAGACTAAATCTCCACCGTAGACTAAATCTAAATCCAATGGTTATAAATGGTCTCTGTCACTTTTCAAGACCAATTCTACACCATTGATTAAATCGACGGTTGATATCAAAGCTTTCCTAACCAAGTTTATTCTCACACCATTGATTAAATCAATGGTGATTATCCAATGCTTCTTTATTAAGTTTATTTCTTAACCGTTGATTAAATCAATGGTTAATCTTCAAACTAAGTATTCTCATCCAAGGGTACAAATCAAGTCAAGCCCTCTTTGTTGACTATGCAGTATAATTTTTATTATTTTTATCTGCTATAACCCTACAAATAATATTTTTACTGTATTTTTATCACCTGATAAATAAATACAGTACAAAACACAGTAAAAGAAAATTGTAAAAACTGTTTTCAGATTCAGGTTTAGTAAGATCCTCTATCTCCGTCTAAACAGTACAAATTTCTCTATCCGTAGAAAAATTTTTAGTTTGCGAGAACCAACTGGGCCTACGTATAGCCACCTAGGCCCACATAGGACCACCTGGACCCACATACAATAAAAAAATTCATAATCATCCACAAAAATCAAAAATATTAGAAAACACACAAATATCAAATTAGATCACGTAAAATAATTAAAACCTAACGATAAAAATTAAATTACGTAAAGTTTTTCCCAGCCCAAAAATTTTTATTTTCCTGACACGGAGTAAATCACTCAAAATGATCAAATACGCTGACGGAATAATCAAAATAATTTTACAGCATCCAAAAATTACTAAACAGTAAAATTTTGTTAACTGTCAAAATTACTATTTACAAGATAGGAAATTTTGGGGTGTTACATTAAGCATAAGGAAAGCATCATGAAAGAACAGAACATCAAGATTAAGCAAAATTATGAAAAATAAGGTTTTGTAATCAATTACACTTTTATTGTAATCGATTACACTTTTATTGTAATCGATTACACGTGTTCTGTTTTCCTTGTAATCGATTATAAAGTTTGTGTAATCTATTACATGCTTTCTGACTTAGCTTGGAATGCTTGACAGAGCCATTGTAATCGATTACAAGGATCATGTAATCAATTACAAGCTTGCTGAAAACAGTTTTTGCATTTCAAACAGTAATTGATCAATCTCAAAGCCTTCAAATTAGTTCTAAAATATCCCAAATCAAATCCAAACAACAGGTAAACATGAAAACTAACCAATCTTTGATCCAAAACACATAATTATGTAGCAAAATGATATATTATGTTAAGATATCACATTATGCAGCAAAGCAATATATTATGCATCAAAATAGCATATTATGCAGTAAGTTAATGTATTGTATGGTAGAATTAGATGCATGATTGATCTAATATGACAAGTTCAAAGATATTGATGTTATACATGCCATTTCACATAAAAAAAACATATTCATTTAGCATATTCAAGATATGTAGAGATATTTTTCAAGATGTTAAACTAGTAAAGCATATTACAAGAAAGTCAGAGGCTTTGTAATCGATTACACCAAGCTGGTAATTGATTACCAAGTGCCCAGAAAGCCAAGAACACGTTCAAACAGCCATGTAATCAATTACCATTTCTCTGTAATCGATTATAGGGCTTCTTGAATGTGTTCTTGCCTTTCTGAGCTCATTGTAATCGATTACCAGCTTGGTGTAATTGATTACAAGGCCTCTGTTTGCTATGTAATCGATTACAAACATCTTGTAATCGATTACCTTGGCCTTTGAACACATTTTTCAAGTCCAATTGAGTATGTAAGCCATTTCTAACACTTAGATCATTGGATTAAGCATAAATGGCTTCATGAATATTGAATCCAAGATTAAAATCAACATTTCTTGGGAAAAACATGTTTAACTTTGAATTTACAAGCTGATTTTGAAAATGATATTTGGAAAACCATTTGAGAATCATTAGGATACTTAAAGGGCATTTTACATTGATATTCTAATACCTATATCTAATATACCTCTTTTGATCTTGGTCTTTATCTTTTGATCTTGGTCTTCTCTTTTGATCTTGATCTTCATCTTTGGCTTTGTTATTATCAAAAACCCATTTAATATGCTTCAAGACATAAGCATTCACACTTATGAACTATAATTGATATGGATGAAAAGTCCTAATTGGAGCCTCACCAAGATTAAATGTGACTACTTGGTGATTATAAATGATAAACTAGCTACATGATGAATACCAAATTTAAATATTCTTATTATAATGATAATTAACTTATTCTTTTCTTAATATAATGATGATTAATCATCATTGGCTTAAATACACTTTTTGTTCCTATACTTTCACCCTATTTTGATTTTGGTTCCTATACTTTTTTTTTGAAACTGAGTCCCTATACTTTCATTTCGTTTTCACGTTAATCCTTGCCGTCACCTACTGTGATGACACCATTAAATTTCGTCCTACGTGAAAAACAGAATCCTACTTGGTAGCAACACCAAATAAATATTAAATTTTTTAATCCACCTCATTTCCTTCCAACAATAATAAACTATTACATAAAAATAAATCAGCATTCCCTATTCTTTTTTCCAAAATCATCTTAACCTTCCTCCTTCTTCCTCACCAAAATTTTTCCTTCTTCCCCTGCTTCCATTTCAACGCTATCTCCATCTTGCATTGCTTTAGTCATTTGGTGACATTCATCATGAGGAAGAAGCAAAGGGCTCAAATCACACTCCATGAAATTTTCGAACCAGTTTTGTCACCGGAGGAACAACCTTACACCTGTAAGTTTCTAGCAAAATCTCATTTGTTGTATTTGGTGCAATGTTAATGGAAATGGTGTTTATCCTAAAATGCTAGGTTTTTTGGACATTAATTTATGATAAATGTATGTAGTGTGGTTCTGATTTTTGTGATAGAATGAGAATGGAAAGGGTACAATGTCAATGGAAAAGGTGATTACCCATTTATGTTCAATGCATGTTGTTTCTTAGATGAGAAATTCCATTTTGCAACTTCTAATTTTCTGTTAGTGTTTAGTTTTTGTTAGGGTTATGTGGAGAATGATGCTTGTTGTAACAGCTCACAAGGCACTATGACATAGGGACAAGGATAAGGACAAGAAAATGTGTAAGGCACTCAAGAAACTGTCAATGGACCACATTGAGTTTGAGGAAACCAAGGCCAATGGACCATACTTGTCTTTTATTTTTTTGTATTTTTTGTCTTTTGGGGCTTGTCATTTATGGTGGATCAGTGTGTTATTACTAATGTTAGTTGTATATTAGCTTGTATGATAATGACTAATGTATTGACAATTATGGGTTGATGTATATTAGTTAATGACTATTATATTAACAATTATAATAACTATTATATTGATGTTAATGACTAAATTATGGTTAATGATGACTATTTGTACTCTTTTAATCATATGGTAACTATTTGTACTCCTTTAATGATTTGTGTATTGGTCCCTATACATTACTGACAAGGTTAATGGTTAATGGTGACTATTTGCACTCTCTTAAATTATGTCTAAATTCATCTTCATACTTTCATATGATTTGTGTATTGGTCCCTATACTTGAATATGATTTGTGTATTGGTCCCTATAGGCACTAGTCAGTTATTCAGTCCCTATAATTTCATTACTTGGTCCTTACTATCAACACAATTGTGGTTGTACAAGTAAACATTAGATAAGCTAAATCAAAAAGTTTTCAATTAATTGATCAAAAAGAGATTACATAAGTCAAGTCATTTGCTTAATTAAACCCCCCAATACATTTGCTTAGACCCTAAACATCTACCCACTAATATACATTAACAGTCAGAACCAATTCAAAGTAGCTGATACAACATTCCTCTGTCATATTGAGTCCACATGAAAAACAACACTAATCCCACTGTCATTCTACAATAAATCACTATCAGCAGTTTGTACATCCTTAGTTTCCTCTTCATACCTTGAACCACTCGTTGCCTTTCGAAAACTTCTTTTACACTAATTAGCATTGACAGATCCAACCATTTAAACAAATCACAACTCCAATCTGCCTGCCACAAAAAATCCCTTCAAATCACCGAAGTAAAGATGGAAACAAACCATAAACCAAAATTTCCTTACTCTGTAATTAGGGCACCTAAAAATTCTTCTTCTTGGATTTCCATATGTCCTTAAAGTATATATCACCACCCTATCACCACAACTACAAAACATGCTTGTGATCAGGCGGCTCTCATGAGTGGAGCAACTACAATGTGAGCTATAGGAGCTGCAGTTACTGCCGTCCATGGTTGAATATGGAGAAGGAAGAAGTGGAGCTGCACAATTTCAATGGAGAAACCCTAGATTTTGGGAATTTTTGTCATCTTTTATAAAAATTATTAGAGGAAAATGAGGTGGATTAAAAAAATTAATATTTATCTAGTGTTACTGCTAAGTAGGATTTCGTTTGCCACATCGGATGAAATTTAACAGTGTCATCACGATAGTTGACAGCAGGGAATAATGCGAAAACAAAATGAAAGTATAGGGACTTAGATAAAAAAAAGTATAGGGACCAAAATCTAAATAGGGTGAAAGTATAAGGACTAAAAGTGTATTTAAGTCATCATCATTTTATTAATACTATTTATGTGGTTATTGTAACATCCCTAACAATATTTAAAAATAAAGTGCATAAAATATCTATGTAATAAAATATCAAGAATAAAATAAGATATGTAAAAATTAAGTAAAAGTTTGATTATTCGAATAACCATAAGGTTATTAGAATAAAGTCCATGTTGTACGAATATGAAAGAACAAACATGTCATTTTATTCAAATAAGGTTTTTGATATTCAAATAAATAAGTTGTCAAGTGCATATATATGTCGAGTCAGGAGTGAGTTATTCAAATAAACAAATTTTTATTCAAATAAAGTAGTTGATATCAGAAAAGTGGGAACACCCGTAACATAGTGAAAACTAAGTTTTCATCCAGTTCTTCTTGGTTCTTCAGTTCCAATGGAACTAAATTGATGAACAGTCAGTGAAGTAAGATTTACATCATCAAGAAATAGATGTCAAGCAAGGGAAGCTTGTGGAATCTTGAGAAATCTAGAACAAGGGCATGTGTAAAGGAGTGGATGGAAAACTAACAAAGCTTAGCTCATAAGCCACTCCATGAAATGATTGCAAAAAACATGTGTTAAAAGATGAGTGAAACAGGAAAAGAATTAATGCTAAGTGTCTAAACATTAATTAAAAGTGAGATAAGCTTATAATGTTAGCAAGAACAAGTGTCAAATCTGAGTTTGAAAGCAATGATTACTAAGGGAATAGGTGGCCCAAAGATGAACATTGCATAAAGAAAAGGAAGGTGACTTATGAAACAAGTGGTCAAGTGTTCAAAATATTAGTATGAGTAATGTATGGATGAGGGGGAAATTTAATAAATTAGCAAAAAACGTGTACAAATTGGTCACTTTATTCGAATAAAGTGAGTATTATTTGAATAAAGTAGCTTATATCAAAAAATTTGGGAGACATAGTATGTTGCAGCAAGCATGGAAACCCACGTTTCCAACATGTTTGATGAAACTAATTAGTTCCAATATATGGAACTAGACTCATGAAACAAAATTGGAGAACCAAAGATGATTATTTCAACCAAGTGTCCTCTTGACCAAAGAAATAATGAATGATAGAAATAATTACATGGACATGTATTAAGAGAATGATTGGAGCAGGAGGCAATACATGAAGCTATACAAGGCCATACGTAGACAAGTTTTTAAGCATTTAATGATGATGAGCTATGCAAGTGATGTCAGCTTGAACATGTGTCATAATATGAACTCTTGAGTAATGATTATAATTATTACAAATGATTGCAGAGGAAAGGGATAACAAAAAATAAACCAAAAATGTAGAAGAGAAATTTGGAAACAAAGATTTGATATTTTTGAATATTTTTCCACAAATTGATAGCAAAACACCCCAAAAATCATACATTACATCATTCTTAATGTAAGAAAGAGCTATTCCTGCTCTATAAATACACCTTTCTCCCACATTTTCCAGCAAGAAACACATAGCCAATTCATAAACCACTCAAAGCTCTATTTCTGCTACTTCCACCTCTCCATCTTCAACACCTCTCTTTAATCAAACTCAAACCTGTAGCAAAGGTAGGAAATGACAAAAACACCATTCCTTACTCTTTATTTATATTACCCATACCTCCTAGTCCATCCTTTTTCATCCATTCATGTTGCTCAGTTTTTATATTAATGCAATAGTGACATTTTGGTTTATGCAAATGTGATTTTCGAACATGTTATTCGAATAACAATGGTATTATTCGAATATTTCATGTAGAAATGCTTCAAAATTTGATTTTACAAATGGTTCATTCGAATAAACCAATTGCTATTAAAAATAAAGTCTGTTAAATCACTTCAAATACTGTTTTCTTGGGTGATTTATTCGAATAAACATTCGTTTATTTGAATAAAGATTAACAGAACTAAAATATTTATTCTGATAACGATTTTGTTATTTTGATAACAATTTTGTTATTCTGATAACGATTTTGATAGAAAAGCTTTATAATTGAGATTTTAAATATAATTAATTTCTTGTGAACTATTCTTTTAACTCTTTTTATCAATCTTTCATCTAACTAATTTTATTATAAGCTATTTTTTATATTGGATGTGTTATTAATGTTCTTTATCAGTGTTCTTATTTTTTATAATAATACATGTTTTAATACAAGTTTATGTTACCAAGTGGCCTCAAACTCAAGAGGGGGGTGAATTGAGTTTATAAAATATTTTCGCAAATCTTTCTTGAAACATTTGTTTATCAATTTTTGTTGAAGCTATTGGATAATTGAAGTGAATAGATAAATGAGATTGAATACTTCACTCACAAATTAAATAAGCCAAGATGAATAACATTCAAGCAAGCATATAAAATAAATGCACAAATGTAAAGAGATAGGGTTGAAAGAATCAAACACAAGGATTTATCCTAGTTTAGCCACCCCTTGTGACCTACGTCTAGTCCTCAAGCGAACCACTCGAGATTTTCCACTAAACTTCAAGCTTGAACGGGTGCTTGAAAACTTTTACAGATTGGAGCATTTAACAACACCTTGAGATACCTCACCCTTGTGTTTTGAGCCTCAAAACAAGGATGCCTCACCCTATACAACCTTTGAGGGATACCTCACCCTCTTTACACCTTTGAAGGATACCTCACCTTCTTCTCAACAAGGGATACCTCACCTTTTTTCATTAGAGGGATACCTCACCCTCTTTACACAATAAACAAAGTGTTTGAATGATAGAAACTCCCTCAAAGAGTAGATTGATACAAATTGAAACTCTAACAATGCCTTTTTTTAATATCTCAAGTTTGCTCACAAAAACAGGGTAAAAACATTTTCAGAATTTGATTCTAGTATATAAGTGTTAGATTGATGTTCTGAATTGAAGGTTAGCCATTAATGAAGCCCCAAGGCAAGTATTTATAAGTTGTTGGAAGAAAGGAGTCGTTGGGTAGCATTTCTGGCAACATTAAAAGCTAAGAAAATAGTCGTTGGCTATTGTCAGAAAATTGGTAATCGATTACACAATCTCTGTAATCGATTACATGGCTGTTTGAACGTGTTCTTGGCTTTCTGGGCACTTGGTAATCGATTACTAGCTTGGTGTAATCAATTACATGGCTTCTGACTTTCTTGTAATTGATTACTATTTCTCTGTAATCGATTACAAGGCTTCTTGAACGTGTTCTTGCCTTTTTGGACTCATTGTAATCGATTACCAGATTGCTGTAATCGATTACAAGGCCTTTGACTTGCTTGTAATCGATTACAATGCACATGTAATCGATTACAAGGCCTCTGTTTGTTGTGTAATCGATTACAAACATCATGTAATCAATTACCTTGACATTTGAACATATTTTTCAAGTCCAATTAAGTATGTAAGTCATTTCTAACACTTAGATCATTGGATTGAACATAAATGTCTTCATGAAAAATTGAATCCAAGATTAAAATCAACATTTCTTGAAAAACATGTTTAACTTTGAATTTACAAGCTGATTTTGAAAACGATATTTGGAAAACCATTTGAGAATCATTGAGATACTTAAAGGGTATTTTACATTGGTATTCTAAGACCTATATCTAATATACCTCTTTTGATCTTGGTCTTTATCTTTTGATCTTGGTTTTCTCTTTTGATCTTGATCTTCATCTTTGACTTTGTTATCATAAAAAAACCCATTTAATATTCTTCAAGATATAAGCATTCACAGTTTATTATTGATCTATAGAGAAAATATTTTTGAAATATCATTCCATGGATGAAAATGTATCAATGTGCAAAGAGATTATTATTGCGGCCATGATGAGAGGATCAAGGGACATCTTGGTCAATTGGAGATTATTATTGTGATCATGATGAGAGGATCAATGGACGCTTTAATCATTAATATCGATTGTGGTCATGACGAGAGGATTAAGGGACGCTTTAATCAAAATTATTGTGGTAATGATGAGAGGATTAAGGGATGCCTTAATCAAAATTATTGTAGTCATGATGAGAGCATTGAAGGACATCCTAATGAAGATAAAGATGCACATTTAGTTAAGAATACCGAAATGGGATGATAATTTAAAAGAAATAATAAAGGGATATTCATGATGATGTCTTTAAAGAATATTAATGACAACAATGATTTAAAAGAGAGATGACGATTTACAACTAAATGATGAAAAATTACTTATATTTTTAACATGAAAATTATTTAATATATCCTTATTCTTTTTATCAGATAATTATTTCTTACAACGATTCTTCTTTCTTTATTTCAGATAATTATTCTTTTTATCATTACATTAAAATACTCACTCTTTCTTTGAAACTTTTATCTTGAATTATTTACCCATTCTTCTTATGCTATTTACTCTCTTTAAATTTATTTCTCAATTAATGATTCGTTTATTTATCATTTTTGAACTCTCAGTTATGATTTTAGAAATAGAGAATAATAAAGAGTGAGTGGTAAATGTAAACCTATTTTTGCATCTTCCTATTGAGATTGTATCACACTCTTTTGTGGTGTAATATTTCAGATAAGGACGACTGAAAGGGGTTTGATAGATTTTCGTGTAAATCAATTCTATAGGTCGAACCTTGAAGATCATGATAATATTTGTAAATAATAGCACCTTAAGAAAGCTTTTGGTAAGCCTTAATTTTTGGAAAATAGGTGCTTAATTTAGAAATGATTGTATGTATCAATTAACTCTAGAAAGGTGTAATTCCTCCAGACTATGTAAATTACTGTAAATATTAGCTAATAACAATGTTAGAAAATGTTTGTAACGTGCTATTCTAATTAGAGTTAAAATACTATAATATTATAATAAAAATAAAAATAATAAAAATTAGAGTAGGACTTTACAATTATAATTATCATTTTAGCATAATTTGGGTTACCGAAATTTACTTATAAATTTATCTATCATGATATTTATAAGTAGATATTGTCTTTGGGTATAATAATGACCTTTTTGATTCATATCCTATTAACAATCGTTTGATTCCCTCTTTGTGCACACTATGATCCATTCTGGTCCTTTTTGCACATTATTTTATTACTTTGAGAATATGTACTTAATTGCACCTTCTATTCAATAAACATTCTTGTTCTGTGCGTACACGTATTTGCACTTGGCATAGACTAGCAGGTGTTTGTGTCTGTTCTCAATTTCTACCCTATTGCACAAAGAATCATTTGTCATTAATTACAGTTGCAGCAGTCCATACAAAAGGTAGACAGTTTTTTGGTCGTTACTCTCCTGTCAGTTTTAAAGAAGCCATTTGAATGAGCGCCTCAAATGTCCTCATATCTTACTAGTTGGTCTCATTTATTAGGCGGGAAATGAATGGCAGACACTTCTTATTGTCATGGTCCCTTCTTTTCTTTTATCCTTTCTATTGTCTTTTTCGTTCTTTTTTCATCTTTGTTTTCATCTGGTCAGGCATTGTCTAAGTCAAATTTGACGATAAGATTGCAGGAAAGAGTTGCATAAAGTTTATTCAAAGCCAGAAGCAGATCAACAGAACAAGGAAATAAATAAAATATGCATGACATATTTCTCTCATCTCTGGCCGAATAATTATTTCTACTAACGATTTTAGACTGGTAGTATTATCTGTGTAATTTTGTTTTGGAGGGAAAAAAAAAAAAAAAAGACTTGTGGGAATACCACAAAAAAAAAAAGACTTGTGGGAATACCACAACTAAAAGTACCACTTGAGTTCAATGTATATGATACAAGTGCAGTGAAGGTTAAGCACAGTTCTTACTCATTGGTTCAACCTTTGTAAGTCAAAAGAAAAAGGGAAAAGAACAACTTGGCAGCCTTAAGTGACAAATGACCAAAGTGGATGTGTGGTAGAACCGCAGGTGATGGTTAGCCTGATGGTTTAAAGCTAACATTCATAGTTGCCTTCTAGTCTCTTGATCTCTCTGCTAAAATTGCCAAAGAATGAGTAGGGCAATGTTGTCCAGTAATCACTTTTGAGTTTTGACATTTTCACCCAATTAATGACTATCCTGGATTGCCATTGTTCACAGTAAGCAGTTTAGTTAAGTTCACTTTCATCCCAACCAGGAAAAATAGTGTAGCTCTTTTTTTTTTTCTTTCCTTTCTGGTGTGGATGGTGAAGATCGTATCCACATCCCATACCTAATTTCAACTTCTTAACAACCTCTATCCAACCAAGCTCTTAATCAACTAATATAATCGAAGACCAAAAAAAAGAAAAGAAAAACAACTAACATAATCAAGAGCAGTTAACCACTTAACCCCACATCAAATTCTAATATCTAATTAACCCGGTGCGACATATCATTTCAACATATACGTGGGCACCAAACTTTTAACCAATTAGTCACGCTAGCAACGGTTATTGATGGCCTACTAGGCTACAGCACCCAGCACCCCATTTAAGAGCACATGGTAGGGCTTGGAACATGTAGTTTGAATTTGCAGTTTGCACAATACAAGAAACTACCTCTTTGAAAGGCTGTTTATTGCCTTCTGCTACATATGACCATTGCAGTTAACTACCACTGGGAAAGTGACCCCTCAAAACCCTGTTTGCCAATGGTTCAAGTTCAATCCATATTCTGTGTTTTGCATGTTGCCCAAGTGGCACTAGGGGACAAGCATTGCGGAGGGCACTTTCATATGGTCCCTAGACAAACAATATTTGGATTGAATCCACGTGCCCTTTATGTGGATCTCATTTCTAGTATCGTTCAGCCACTCCCTACAGGAGATTCTTTGAATTTCCCTTGTTTGATCTTTCAAGCACTGATAGTGGACTTGTTTAATCTTTGAAACAGCTCATGTGTAGATGACACTATATTTACCCTATTAATCCCCCGTTGATACTGGTCCTGTGTCGAAGATGTGAATCTTTATTAGCCGTATGATAAGGATCAATCTAAATGATATTTAGCAAATGGGTATACTATCATTTCTTCACCCAAGTATACCTGATGTCAAGAGGCATGACGCTTGAGGCCTTGAATGGTAAGCCTTGGAATAATATCAAGAGTTGCATAGGAATTTGAAAAAATTAGAAAACTGTTGGGTGTAACTGGAATTTATAACACGTGAGTGGAAATTTAATAGAAGAATATTACTTTTAAAAAAATTCAAAAAAAAATTGTAGGTGCTATGACAAATTTGCCCCTAAATTAATCGGGAAAAGTTGGCCCCTAAGGCAATATCAAACTACTCAATTGTTTTATATACCAAAGATTAGAACTATGAGTAGTGAGAGAGACCATAAAAAATAATTAAGAGTAATTTATCGGAAATATAATGCAATTAATATAGGAATAACATTTAGACTTATGAGCAGTGAGAGAAACTATGAAAGAAAATTAAGAGAATTCATAAAAAAAAAAAATAGAATGCAATTAATATATAATTAGTGAGAATTAAATTGTTGAAATCTCCAAAGTATTTAAGTTAAAAGCATCTAAATATAAAATATCTAAATTATCCTCAAATTAAGAAAGAAAGTGAAATCCTAGGACAAATATTCTAGAACAACACCACAGTATTTTCTTTGAATAATTCTAAATCTTTTTACACAATCCTCTAATTAATCCTCATAATTATTAAATGAAGAAATTATTGAATATTTTTTTATGTTTCCAAGACATTAAATGTATTTACTTTTTTATTAAATACTTTCTTTAGTTAGTATTAAGCGGATTATTAAGAAAAACTTTTAGGAGGATATAACATAATTCTTTTTTTATATATATATATATATATATATATAGGGGACATATCTAGTGAGAGGAGTTTTAATTGTGAGAGGGTGATAAGAGTAAATCTTGATCATATAACCATACATGGATTGTCAAGATTAAAAGTTACTTGAAGGTCATGTGATCACTTAAAAAAGTCACATGCATTTATGTTTTAATTTTGACCATTCATAAAATATCTAATGGTCAAGATCCACTGTTCTCACCTTTTATAATAAATACTACTCTCTTTTGAAAGTAAGATCCTATATATATATATATATATATATATATATATATATATATATAGGAGACATATCTAGTGAGAAGAATTTTTATTGTAAGAGGGTGAGAGAAGCAAATCTTGACCATACAACCATACATAATGATCAAGATTAAAAGTTATTTGAAGGTCATGTGACCACTTAAAAAAGTCACATGCATTTATGTTCTAATCTTGACCATTCATGTAAGATCCAATGGTTAAGATTCACTCCTCTCACCTCTCACAATAAACACTCATTTCATCTGAGTAAGATCATATATATATATATATATGAACATATCTAGTGAGAGGAGTTTTTATTGTGAGAGGGTGAGAGGAGTAAATATTGACTATACAACTATATATAGATGATCAAGATTAAAAGTTACTTAAGTGTCATGTGATTACTTAAAAAAGTAACACGTATTTATGTTCTAATCTTAATCATTCATGAAAGATCCAATAGTTAAGATTCATTCCTCTCACCTAATATGCTCCATATATATATATATATATATATATATATATATATATATATATAATTCAAATGAACATAGGTAAGTAGATTTTCTGGTCAAGGTCGAATATTGCCTTCTTAGGTAATGATCTCCACTTCAAGAGGTCTCATCTATTTCGGGTCCTTATAGATTGATAGTTAATGCATCATGGTAGTTTACTTAATTATTAACTAATTTCAATTTTATTTCTTTCCTATGTTGACCAATCATAGACATAGGACTTTTGGTAAAGGCTAAGTTAGTTCAATTGTATTAATCTTTCCTAGGTTGAGAATTGGATTTGGCCGAGACTCAGCCCCTAGGCCCTTATGTGAAATTATTTACCATTTCTTTACCAATATGAGTTTCACTTCAGTCATAGTAAGCATACATGACCCGAATTGCTAAATAACTAAGGTACTTTGATACTTACGTGAAATAATATGCTCAATTAAATCTTATTCATAAGTGAACTTTATCTAGATGGGTAGCTTAGTCTATTCTAATCGCATTCAAGTTCATACCATTAGAAATTTCTAATGCAAGCAATAAGATTGATAACATGACTAGTTATAATGAGTTTCATATATGCATCTTGATTTTATATATATTCACATGCAATAGTGTTGCACCCTACTGCACTAAGGTATCACATGTTGGCTATGTGCCACCATGCCACCATATACAACAAAATACAAGGGCTCACATATACAACTAGGCTTGGGCAAGTGATACATATCTCAAAAATGAAAATATGAGGTAGCTTAGATGCACAAGATGTAAGGTTTTTCCCAACGACAAAAGTCGCTACTAAAGGTTTCTTTGTCTTTGAGAAAACCATTTTCCCCAATGACACAAATGTCGCCGCATACCGCTAGCATAAGTTCTGTTGTGAAAAGATTTGCAACAACTTTTGAGGTCGCTGCCATAAGTAATATTTTCCCAGCGACTTAAGTCGCTGCCATAAATCGCAAATTACTTATGTTAATGAGTATATCCATGGGTTGAATTCATAATGATTCGAGTACCAATATTCTAGCTGATTATTTATATGAGTAATGGATAATGCCATTAATTGATTATCCAAGTAATAACATTATCTCGGATACTTTAAGAAAAGAATTTATTATGCAGGAAATAGTAAAGTTGAGTATACAAACTTTATCATAAATAAACATGGTATTCTGATAATAAAAAAATAAACATGGTATGGTAACTATAATAAATGATGAGGTGTAAATTTACTTGTATCAAAGGGTCATATTTACAGTATCCATTAAGATGACTATCATGATTATAGTATATGAAATTGGCATAAATTTAAGTCATTTGAGACCAATGATTATTAACTTAACATTGACAAACTAATAATGAATTAGCTTAAAATACTCTTATAGTGTCAACTTACTAATAATGAATTAGTTTAAAATACTCTTATAGTGTCAACTTATAATTATTATAAGTTTAAAATAATAATAATTAACACATATAAATTATATAAATTATAATGATAACATTACTTCATGAACAATACTTATGATACTATAATCATGAGTATAGAAATAACCATAATATTGATTAATATATATCATAAATAAACTATAATGATAATGTGATAATGTTATGAATTATATATGTTGTCCTATGTATACTATAATTATTTATCATAACTATTAGTAATATTATTTATCGCATTATCTTATCTTCCCTACCATAATATTACAATGATATGATATAGTATTATTATTATAATATGACTATAATATAATAACCAGACTATTATTATGACTATCATTTATTATGGTTCTCATATTAGGTACTAGTATGATTTCTTGTCAACTTTAAAATTATAGTATATATCAAGGTTACTATTATCTCATGGCATATAACAATTTCCAATCATTGAAATTTTAAATTCTTCACTATAATAATATTCTGAATATTATTTTAATAACCATAATGAGTTATCACAATGATGACAATATTTATAATTTATTATTGCTTCAGATGTTTTGTGCGAGCATGTAGAATTGGATTTGCAGCCAACAAGATTGCACTCAAGTTGTTACAATAGATCATTGGTGTGGCTGAAACTAATAACTGCAATTCACTTAGCAAGAATTGAATCCAAGTTAGCTCTACTACTATTGCTGCAAGACTTTTATATTCTGCCTCTATACTTGATCTAAACATCACATCTTATTTTTTTTATGACCAAGAAATAATGTTAGGATCAAGGAAGACACAGTGACCTGAGGTAGACCTGTGATCATCAGGATCTGCCCTCCCCAATCACTGTCACAAAATGTCATGAGATTCAGTGTGACAGCTAGTCTAAGATTGAGTCCAAATGACAGTGTGACCTTCAAATACCTCAAAATCCGCTCCATTGCTCTCCAGTGAGTTTTCAAGGGATTGTGCATGGATTAACAAACTTTATTTACTGCATAATATCTGTTTTCCGATATTATCCCTATGTGATTATCACTCTGACGAAGTTATTGGAAGCCTATGAGTAATTTTTTTTATTACTCAATGCTCTTATACGGTATTCTTGTGAATTTTTCTATCAACTGAAATGAAGAAAATAGATAAATTATGGATTAAATATTTAGAACAGTTCTGAAATAAAGGAAAAGAATAATTTTTATTTGTAAGGATTAAATAAACATTATTTACTAGGCAATGATGAAAGAATGCCAAAGGGGTACATAAGTTTCATTTTAAGAAGGAAACTTACATTGAAGCAAAAGTAAATTTAGAAGGCAAAAGAGCCCTTCAATCCCTTTATATATCACGAAGAATCTACATTTGGCAAACTCCTCCTGAAAGATGCCCCTGACACAAGCCTACTCTGAAACAGCAGCAAATATGAATATGTATCCTTGATGATCCTAGCATTCTATTTTAAAACAGCAGCAAATATGAATATGTATCCTTGATGATCCTAGCATTCTATTTTAACTGAATTTACCAACTCATATGCCTCCAACATGTAGTAAAATAGTTTTCTTCCTTGGATGATTAACGTAGAAGTCCTTTCGGTTTTGCTATATGAAAATTATTTGCTATTTATGATGAATGTGGTTGTCGTATGTTGTAGTGGCTAAAAATGAGCTAATGAAGTACACCAACTTCCTTTGAGGGTTGCCTAAATTACCATCTCCCTTTTAGTTTCAGAAATTACACTGACTGTCTGACCTCCCTTGTCTTTGTATTTTCATCTCTACGGATGGTTCCATTTAGTCTGTATCAGATTAATATTTAAACAAGGTGTAGGGTGGTATGTATTCAAAGCGGGGGAGATTAGTGTTTCTTTTTGAAACAAGATTAGATACAAATAACACAATGCGTGAGTGTAATTTACTCAAATGATTTCTTTTGTGACTTTTGTTCTGGAACTGGTGTTATGGGTTGGTATTGGGGACAAGTTGTCCTCAGTTTTCCTGTTGTACCTTTTGTCCATCTTTACATCAAGAAATATTTCAAGCAAGACCAAAATTTATAATATCTCTTGTTAATCTTTAATTTAGTGATTAGATTCCCATACCTTCTTTCACTTCTTGAAAGAACTAGCTTTGACATTGCCATTGTCATGATTTGGTATTAATGGTTATTAGCCACAATTATTGTAGGCGCTTGTTAAGAAAGACCCAATAAGACGACAGGTTTTACGTGTTAAAGGTTGTTTGGCTGGATCAAAGGCTGAGAACCTTTTAGAACAAGGAGACATGGTTTTAGCAATCAATGAAGAACCAGTCACCTGCTTCCGTGACATTGAAAATGCTTGCCAAGCTTTAGACAAATCTTATACCAATGACAATGACAAGAATATTTCTTTATTTTGCTGATTAAAGTTATTTTATTTCTTTATTTTGATTGAGAGTTTGTGGAGCCTTCTAAATGAACTTTCGCTTGTACGTTGCCTTCTTTATTGAGGCGCATGGGTTATGCCTTAATGATTGATTTGCATGGTTGTGTCAGGGACGAGAGGTTGAGCTTCTTGTGGGAACAGATGTTAGGGATGGAAATGGAACAACTCGTACAATTAATTGGTGTGGTTGTATTGTTCAAGATCCGCATTCAGCAGTACGTGCTCTTGGATTTCTTCCTGAAGAAGGTCATGGTGTATATGTGGCAAGGTATGATTTTACTAACTTGTGCTTGCCAATTTTCTACAAAAGGGTAAAGTGCTTGATTAATGGACAGTGGCACGGTGGCATGTGTATATTGCAAGTAATTGTATGAGGGCCTACTGTAGTAGTTAGCAAGCTCACTTGGACCATGTTGATCCTATGCTTACAAACTGCTGTCATGTCAACTGCATGTGAAGCATTTGATCTTGGTCGAGGAGAAATTTTTGGTTACACACAATTGTACCACATCATCTTTACACACACTTATAAAAAATTAAAGAGAGAAGATAATTTTTTATGATGAATGAGGTTAGAGGGTCCCATTTTTTCTCTTTCTTCAATTTTTTGTAAATATGTGTAAAGATGACGTAGTACAATTATGTTTAATCAAGAATTTCTCCTTGGTCGAGATAATTAGATATAAGGTCTAGAATAGGTAACCCAACATCCTCATTCAATCCTCACTCATCTTGCCCACAACAGTTGTCTTAATACATCTGCTTAGTTATAAAATTTGAGCACTTGTTTTGTTACATCCGCACTATGTCACACAACTTGTCCACGTACTTGCTTTGTGTAACATCTTACAAGTCATTTTATTATAATTTAATATTACTGATAGAATATTATGTATTATGTTTATTATTTCTTATTTATTAAAATAAGTGCAGCGGTTTATTACGTAATAAAATTGAATTAATACATAAACTAATTAAGTTGAAATTATTATCTATAGTTGTAAAACTATAAAATTCACATATTACTAGAATATAATTCTAATAAAATACAAATAGAAAATTTATAGTAACACACTAATTGCATTTACATTTAATATTTACATCTGGTGTATCGGTACATTTATCTAGAATATTTACAAAATCTCAAAAGTTACAAAAACTACAAAAAGAAAACATCTCAAATATCCAAATAAGTAAATGAGCTTAGTACATCACTAGACAGTACACACCCACAATACAACTATATACATCAATTTACAGCCAAATGAAATTCTTCAGTAGCAGGACAAAACACTAAGTGAGCATCAATATCAATCAATAGAGTGATGCAAATCATCCTGTTTCTTTGAACATAACAGATAAGGAGTGAGAATTTATAATTCTTAATAAGGAAATCATATAGTTAATAAAATCTTTTATTTTGAACTATGCTATGTCCTACTGCATTCACTGCAGAAAATACTTTTTCATACAAAACATCATACATAATTATATAATAATACTTTAAAATTAAATTTTAAATATAATCAAACATAATAACATAGCTTAACCATCATATTAATATAAAATCATTTCACATTCTATTATATATTATTTTTTCATCTTGCTCACATGGCCATTATCCTAGTAGAGATTTCATACTTTCTAGGGTATTCCCTAGCTTGGTGGTCATTCCAATCAAAGAACCCAATAAAAGTGACCCATGTAAGACTTCCCATTAAGTCTCACTATGCCTTAGCCTCAAGGACTCTCCTTAATGGGTCATAGAAGTCAAAATTTTCTATTAAGATTCCACTATGCTCAAGGACAACTTAATTCCTCTATGCCTACGGACCAATCTTAATTGACTTTATATTAAGATTCCGCTGTGTCCAAGGACAACTAAGTTCCTCTATGCCCACAAACCAATCTTAATAGATTTTAAAATCGTTATAGTCTTTTCTTCTTCACATTAATATCTCATCTTTAGGCAAAATGTCAAATAATAATATGTCACCACCATAGGTATCATTCTTTTATATAAACAACATCCATAAATTCTTAATTTGTGACATTAGCATAATCAATTATTCATGACAATTTCCATTAACTAATCATAAGGTATGTCATCAACATATTTTACTTAATCATCTTTTATAGCATCAACCTTTTAATCACAATTACAACATCAATGTAATCCATATCACTTATTTTCTATAACTACAATAATAAGATACTATACAATTCATCAACAAGCAATTTAATCCTAATTTCTCTTCTTGCCGGAAATCACCCATGTAAAACAATAAAAAAATTCCTTTCTTTCTAATCCTTTCTAGGCCATTTCTAGCATCAAGAATCCATTTCTAACATCAATTACACTTTAAATTAAAGATTACACCAAAATTCCCAAATTGATTTGGATTAAAACCCTAATTCTTAGATTTTTGTATCTTGACCATATTTCCACAAAATTATCATCAATCATATGATTCTTACTTCATCAACAACCATATCTATCCTTCATCCTCCATGGAAACTCAAGATCACAACTTAAGTCTTACCAACCTAGAGTTCCAAATCCAACAAAAACACTCATGAACAAGGCTTTTATGATTCATAAGCATAATGAAGAAGCATATTAGAATACTATTTGAAACAAGAGCAACACAAGAAAATAATAGAAAAAATATGATTCCCTACCTCTTGTTCTTGAAAGAACTTGCAAGAAAGTTGAGGATCTTGAACCTAACTACTTGATTCTCTTGAAAATTAGCTTGAAAATCCATGGATCCTTCTTGTTCTTGGCTTTTCTCCTCCTTGGTTTTCTCTTGGCTGAAACTCCTAGTAGCTTCAAGTGTTCATCTTTTTTTTTTTCCCTCTTCAATTCTTTTCCTTTTATATTTTCTAACCATCCAATGGAAATTGAACCAAGTGGCCTTTCTCCAAGCTTCTAACCAACTAGAAGCCTACCAATTGTCTAGCTTCTCATTGGTTCTTAGTTGATTCATGATGACTTAGTTTTCTAACCAATTAAAAGCCTATCAAATGTCTATTTTCTCATTAGTTTGTAGTTAAGTCATGATGACTTAGTTACTCTAACTAAACTATTATCAATTTGTTTACTTTGATTTCATTTTAGTTAAACATCTAGTTACTAACTTATAGGAATTTCTCTAATGACCCCTCTAATTTCTATAATTAATAAGTTGTCTAATAGTAAATTTATATCTTAAATAACTTATAAACATTTTTCACAATTTCTAGTGTTCTAGGAAATCTTCTGTTAGTCCTTCGAACTCACTGTATACAAATAATTTAATTTGTATAATTTGTATACAAAAATTTTTAATTTTACGTACGTCCTTTGTATGCAAAATTTTTTAATCTCATGTACGTTTCTTATAAAAATTTTAATAAATTACATGTATATGTCTTATGAATACAAAATACAAAATAAATATTGTCATATTTAATTTAGAAGGGACATTACACTTTGCGCACTAGTGCTCAAATTGTCAGATTGAGAGTGGATTCATGAACAATTCGAAGATTAGCCTTGTCAAATTTGCGCACTAGTTTCGTGGTCTTGATCATGTTTTTATCTCAATCTAGTAATTTGGAATCCAGACTCACAGTTTCTTTCATTTAAAAAATAAAAATTATTATAAAAATACATAATTTTATCCTTTTTTATTGTTCCTAATTATTTTTTAATGAATACTTTTATACAGATTTATCATAGATATTAGTTAATTAAAAGTATGTAATTAATTGCAGATCTCTACTAATTTTTTTTTTTTACAAATACAGAATTTTAAATTAATTATATAGACATACCAAATTTTGTCACTACGAATGATTGTCAAAACTATTAACTTTACCAACTTTGATTCGTTGAGCCGCTGTGTTGTTTTTTCTCTTCTTTGTAGTATTTTAGTTTTTTTATTTGAGTATTTGTTTAATACAGGGCTATCGCATTTAGGGCTTGTTAGGTGATAAATCTTAATTTTAGATTCGACAGAAAAAATGCCTCAAGTGTATAAATGTGAGGTTACCTTTCGAAGAAAAATGACTTGATAGAGAATAATGGAAGATGTCAGCCATAATGTGACTTGGTGATGAAAATGGCTATATTACAATTTGACAAAATTAATGCTGACAGGAGAACATTATTTGACAAGAATGACTAGAAGATCAGTTCTGTCGAATGATGCATAAAGCTGTTGAATATGCTAGAAGATCAGTTCTGTTGAATGAATACATAAACTTGTCAAATATGCTAGAAGATCATCTCTGCCGAATGGTGTATAAAGCTGTCGAAGATACAAGAAGATCATCAAAAATTCTAATTCGACGGATGGATGTTGATATTGGAAAATCTTCCTAGTGTTGAACTGACGAAAGTACTAAATGGTCAGAAGTTGGTTTTTTCAAAAGTTGGGCTAAGTACTAGTGTCGAATATGTGGCATATAACTGCCATATACGTGTCTAATTTTTAGGAGTCAGTTATTTTAATAGTTTATCTATAAATATTAGAATTCACGATGTGCAAATGGTTGGATACTTGATTGAAATCCTAAACATCTCACTCAAGCAGATACACGGATACAAATCCAAGTATACATTCCTTTTACATTTCAAGTCATTTATATTAATGCAATGTTTTTTTAAATTCATTTACTTTTCAGTCTTGTTCTTTAAATTTCCTTTACATTTCCTCACACTTTTACTTGCTTTTCTTTACTGTTTTCCATTTAAAATTATGCACTTTAAATTCATGTCATTTTACATTAACGTCTTTTACTTTCACTGCACATTTAAACTTTATGCACTTTACATTTCTGCTCTTTAATTTTGCACCATTTACATGCTTTCAGTTAATTTTTTGCATTTTCTACTTATTTAATTCAAATCTCTTTAATTCCTTTCGTTTACTATCACAAACCATTTTTAAAACGAGATTACCACATAACTCGAAACCCACATTCATCTGATTTTCATTATTTATTTTTCGGACTTGGTCTTAACCAAAATTCCCCGTAAACAAATTGGCACGCCCGGTGGGACGAGTTCAGAGTAACTTGTAGTGTCAACAGGAAATGATTTTATGCGTTTAAGAAGTGGAAGATTTATCTACCCTTCTCAAAATACGCAAACCATAAGTACTGTAAGTAGCCAGGCGTCGGATATACCTTCGATAGCCATTACTGCACCACCCTCGACCGTCGCTAGTATTGGTTTGGTGGAAGATGTTATAGCAACTGGTGCTCTCCGGAGTAATCCAATAGTTGAATAGGTGTTGCCTGGAATGACTCAGCCATCGCTGAGTCAGCCAAGTAACCAAAACATAATAAATTTAAATTCGAGGTTTGTGCCCCAATATGGGTTGCCACCGAATTATGTGCCTCCTATGATGGCACAAATGGGACTTGGCTCCACTTTGGCCAATACTGTCGGCCAATCAGTAGCTTTACAAGGCCAACCACAGATAAGTTCGGCCTTGGCAAGTCTTGGTAGTCAAGGAGTAGGAGTTGCAAGTACAAGCAATCCAACTCTCTTTCGACAATAAAGATTGAATTTGGGACCAGTTTTCCCAAATATGTCGAGAGATAATCCCCAAAGTGTAACAGGGCCAACTGTAAATTCTTTCGCTAGCTTTCGACAACAAATGGACGAAAGCAACCATGACATGGTGCATATGTTCACTCAGCAAATGGGTGCCGTGATTACGTCAATCATGGAAAATACAAATAATATTTGCAGCGCATTGGCTCAGCAAATGGCAAGGCTAAAGCAAGCCTTGGGAGTAGGTGATTTGGCCAATGACAATGCTTAAACCGCCCAGCTTGGGGTAAATGGAGAAATGGTTGCACCTCAGGTAAATGTGAGGCAAAATCAACATAACTTAGATCAACCTGGGCAGAATGATCAGCCATGCTTGGAATATGGAAATGTCCATATACTCCGTCGAGGAAATGAAGATCAAATGGCTAGAAATGATGTAGCCATGAGATTGCTTCGACAAAATCTTGGGGGGCACCAAGTGGTTGAACAAAATGTAAACCAAGTAGTGGAGCATGTTTTGAATAGATTTGGCTTCAATGTTGGCTATGCCAACCAGTCATATTTTGTATCAGCGTTTCCTGAGTGGGTCCAACAGGCAGAAATGCCTAAAGGAATTAAGATTCCTAAACTCTCCAAGTTTGCAGGAGAAAGTGGGGAATTGACCGTCGAACATGTTGCACGGTTTACAATAGAGATGGGGGAGTTGGCCACTGTC
Source organism: Ormosia semicastrata (assembly GCA_029884595.1). Lineage (NCBI taxonomy): Eukaryota > Viridiplantae > Streptophyta > Magnoliopsida > Fabales > Fabaceae > Ormosia > Ormosia semicastrata. Next base: position 102,755,369 of record JAQQTO010000063.1, read on the forward strand.
GAAGGCCTTAAAATGAGATTCTTCCCAAGTTCCCTTACAAAGAATGCTTTTTCCTGGTTCTCGACATTGAGACCAAATTCAGTCCACTCCTGGGCTCAATTGGAAAGAAGCTTTCATGATCAATTCTTTAGAGGAGATTTGAAAGTAGGACTTACAGATCTCTTTAATATCAAAAGGATGTATAATGAAACTGTCGATGACTATCTTGCTAGATTTCGACAAATGAGGAGTAGATGTTTTACCCCTATACCTGAGGTCGAAATAGTAAAGATAGCTGCAGGTGGTTTAGATTATTATATAAGGAAGAAATTAGTGAATCAACATTTGGTTGATCTTGCCCAACTAGGTGAAAAAGTTAGGCAAATAGAACAACTAAAAGTTGAGAAGATTCAAAAACAGAAAAGATTTCTTAGAAGAGAAAAGGTGGCATTTGTCGGATTAAGTGAATCCGATAATGAGTTTGAAGGCAGCGATGATGAGTTTGAAGTCAACATTGCTGAACTTTAGAACGGTCCTCCTTATGTTTGCTAGGCTTTACAACCTAATAGAAATAAGGAGAAAATGGGTTATGTCAATAGGAAAACATATACATTCGACGTAACCAAAGCCGACAAGATTTTTGATTTGTTATTAAAAGACAAACAGATAAAACTGTCGGAAGGACATAGGTTACTAAAGTTTGATGAAATAAAAGACCGAAAATATTGTAAATTTCATAATAATTTCGATCATGTTACTAATGAATGTGTTCGTTTCAGAGACATAATTCAAAAAGCAATTATAGATGGACGTCTGAAGTTTGCAGACAAGCTTAAAGTGAATATGAAAGTTGACACAGATCCGTTTCAGGCTAAAGTATCTTGTGTTGATCTGCAAGTTCCTTTAAATGTTGGGATGCTTAACGTAAGGAAGTTGCAAGAGTTCGAATTGGATACAAAGGATGCAACCGACATATATCCAAAGTTAGGTGAGTCTCTCGAGGCATTTCTTGAGAGAAAGAAAGAAGAGGGCAAGGTTAAGTTGTGCCCAAGATGTAACGCAGTATACGATGAGCTTGCTGCGAAGAAAGCTGCTGAAGAACAACCAAGTGTTTAGCAGGGTAAGAAGAAGGTAAAATTAAGAACAAAAACAGCAATTTATCAAGAAAGATATTCAAGATTCAAGAAAGCTTCCAAGATTGGGGTACCACAATGATACAAGATAAATCCTAATTGACAACCCTTTTATTAAATCTGAAATTCAATTGAAGGTGAATTACCCTAAATTAGTTAATGTTCTTTCTCAAGATACAAGATCCGCGCCCAATTAAACCAATTCCTACTCTCGTGGTAATTGAATTTAAATTGAACCCATTACGCTTTTTAGTAATTCATTGAATCCTCGAAAGGCTAAAACTACTCTCGTGATTTAGACCTTAAGTTCAATTCTTATGGTTCCAACACTTAGGTTCACCTCTCAGTACGTCCCTAAATGCCTATGAGATGCAAATAAGTGGCCAGCAAATTCACATGAATAAAAGCAATAAGGATTGAATCAAAGAACAATCAAGATAAAAAAAAGGGGAAACAACATCAATTAATCATTATCAATGTATCAAAGGGCATTACTCAATCCTAGAAACAAAAGAAACTACTCAGACATAGAGAAGAAGAAATCAGAAAACATGTTCTTAAACATCCAAACCCGTAATCCAAGAGAGAAGAGGGAAGAAAGATCAAGAACCCTAAGCCTCCAATGTGCCTCCTTGAAAACCAAATTAGAACCCCCTAATTGTATTCAGAACATCTATTTATAACTTAGGGTTTTAATTGGCTAAAAGGCCCCAAAAGAAATAAAAATAAAAACTAAAATTCTGCTGCGCGCTGCGAACCACAACCGTGGTTCATTCCATGGCCAGGCCGTGGAACTTGCTGTCATAATTCCATGGGGCCTTTTCATGCTCCAAGGCCAAGGCCAGTCCACATACCTAGGCCTAACATGAATGGTTGGTTGGTCGAACCACATAGGTTTGTGGGAAACAGAGATCATGTCGGACCAGTTAAAACCAGGGTGCCACCTGCTAATGTTGCAGTAGATAGATGGATGAAGAATTCTGTAATGGCTAGACATACGTATTTTTGACGTAATGTGTCTGCCAAGAGGAGTAACTTTCAAAGAAGTCAACCCTTTTGGAATGAAGACTACAAGAATGGTAGGATCAGTCCAGGAAAAACCTTGATTGGCTATGATGAAGCAGGGCCATCGAAGGTTCTTCCAATGTTGAAGAGTAAGAAAAGAAGATTACAGAGATTAAGACAAGCACAAAAGAGAAGAGATATGGCTGAAGGATTAGTGATCAAGGAGCAGCCTATAGAAACAGGATGTTTGGTGGTCGAAAAGAGGCCAGTGCTTAATCAGGATAAAAATGGTAGAAAACTAAAAAGTGTTGTTACTAAGGGATCGTTTCGATGGGAGCTGATAACAAATGAAGTTAGACGGCTTGATACGGATGATGAATCCTGACGAGAAAGGTTAGCAGAAATAAGAAAGGGAAAGCAGGTTCAAAGGCCAATTCCAAATAAAACAAAGAGGAAATGGCCAATTGGACTGATTGCAGCAGAAAGAGAAGCAAGAAAGAATAGTTTATATGTCGAGAAGAATAAGGAGTTGGTTAGCTCAAAAGTTACAAAATCGATAATGGGAAAAGAGCAGACTAAGGACACTGAAATTGAAAATAATAAGAATATTAAAGACTGGTCGAAAGAAGAAATCAGGAGAATCTTAGAGGATCCTGATCAAGATGTAGAGTAAAGGAAGAAGGTACTCGACATTAGTAAAGAAAAAGAAAAATTGGCAAAACCTGATTGCCAAAGTATGGACTTGGCAGCCGATGAAGTTATTGAGACCTTAAATGATCCAGATGATCTATTAGACCTTAGTGACAATGAGTTTGATATGGACATCAATTAGGAGGGGGACTTGGATGAAATCTTGACGGCTATGGATAGTAGTTTGCCGTCGAAAGATTATTTCAAGATTGGAAGGCACGTAAGTGATGAAGAGTTGTCCAATGAGGAGGAATTCTTAAAGTCAATGAGTGTGAACTTAGTTTCGGTCTTACCTGCAGACTTTGAAGGGTATCACGAAATTGAGTACACTGGGGAGAATGAAGAGGATTTAGATGACCTGGATGATCATTGGCTTCTTTTCCAGGATAATATGGTAACAATCTTTGACAATACGGCTCAGCTCGAGAAACCAACAGAAGACCAGAAGGCTCATTTACGACCATTGCACATCAAGGCTCTATTAGAAGGAAAGCCCACCAATAGAGTTTTGATCGACAGGGGGGCAGCTATAAATTTAATCCTAAGGGCAATGCTCAAAAAACTTGAGAAAGATGAGTCCGATTTGATGTCGACGAACATGGTAGTCACTGATTTCAGTGGTAAAACCTCCTCATCGGACGGAGTGGTGATGTTAAAAGTATAAGTCGAATCTTTTGCAAGGCCGACGCTATTTGTGGTAATTCCGACGAAGTCAAGTTACAACCTTCTGCTAGGAAAGGATTGGATTCATGCCGTCGGAGCAATACCATCAACGGTTCATCAGAAGCTCATTCTTTGGAATGATGATGACCAAGTTGAAGTAATAGAAGCAGATGACAGTCCTTGCTATCTCCAGCAGCTTCATGTCAACTTCAGAATATATGCCCTAAGTGTTAAACCCGTAACAGCAAGTGGTGGAGTCATTAACGAAGATACACTCGAAGTTTGCTTGAGGGATCATTTTGGTATACGACTGGTGAAGAAGGCCGAAGAAGATTGGCCAGGCACTAGTTATGAATGTTAAGGATCACTCAGAAAAATTGTGGGCTTATTTAGCCGACAAAGCAGTCTATGCTGCTAAAAGTATACTGTCGGATTGTATAATTGATGATGGTCCTTCAGGCTTTGAGAAAGGGCTTGATGAGAAGAAGAATGTGGAAGTGGAAGATCCTTTGGAAGAAATAAACTTGGGCACTGAAACAGACAGGAGGCTTATCTTTGTGAGTTCGTTTCTGCCAAAGGATTTTAAAGAAAAGCTTATCGAGTTAATTATGGAATATAAGGATTGTTTCGCCTGGGATTATGATGAAATGCCTGGATTGAGTAGAGATCTTGTTGAGCACAGATTGCCTTTGAAAGAAGGATGCAGACCTATCAAGCAAGCTAACAGGCGATTTGCACCTGAGGTAGTCTTAAAGATAAAAGAAAAAGTCAAAAGATTGCTCAAAGCCAAATTCATCAGGACAACCAGGTATGTCAAATTGCTTTCTAATATTGTTCCTCTAGTTAAGAAAAATGGCAAGTTAAGAATATGTGTAGATTTCAGAAATTTGAACACTGCCACACCTAAAGATGAGTATCCAATGCCAATTGCGGATATGTTAGTTGATGCCGCATCTGGACATGAATTATTGAGTTTTATGGATGGCCATGCAGGTTATAATCAAATTTTTATAGCCGAGGAGGACGTGTCAAAAACTACCTTCAGATGTCCAGGAGCTATTGGGACATTTGAATGGGTAGTCATGCCTTTCGGTTTGAAGAATGCAGGGGCCACCTATCAGAGAGCAATGAATACTATTTTCCATGATGTCATCGAGAAATTTATGGAAGTATACATCGATGATGTCATTGTCAAGTCGGAAACGAAGGAAAGCCATTTGACGAACTTGAGGCAAGCTTTCGACAGGATGAGGAAGCACAGCCTTAAGATAAATCCAGAAAAATGCGGTTTTAGGGTGTTGGCTGCTAAATTCTTGGGTTTCTTAGTCCATAAAAAAGGTATAGAAGTGGACAAGAATAAAGCCAAGGCAGTTTTGGAGGCCATACCACAGACAAACAAAAAAGAATTGCAATCCTTTTTAAGAAAAGTTAATTTCCTGAGAAGATTCATATCCAATTTGTCAGGAAGAACCAGGGTATTTGCTCCATTGATCAAGTTGAAAGCTGAATAGGACTTTGTGTGGGAACCTTGCTACCAAGAAGCCTTCGATCAAATAAAGTAATATTTGACAAAACCACCGGTCATGATGCCTCCAGTGCCTCGTCGACCGTTGAAATTGTATATATTAGTATCAGAAGAAACCATAGGAAGTATGCTGGCTCAAGAAGATGTAAATGGCGTCGAGAGAGCCGTGTATTATCTTAGTCGAGTTTTAAATGATGTTGAGAGAAGATATAGTGAAATAGAGAAACTTTGTTTAGCATTGTACTTTTCATGTACTAAACTTAAATATTACATGATGCCTTGTAATGTACTGGTTATGTCAAAAACCGATGTGATAAAATATATGTTATCAAAACCAGTGTTAAATGGTCGTATTGAAAAATGGACTATTGTTTTGTCAGAATTTTCTTTACAATATGTGCCAATGAGAGCGGTGAAAGGCCAAGCAATTGCTAACTTCTTGGCCGACCACCCTTGTTTGGAGATGGATAACATAAATATTGTCAGTTTAAAACCTTAGTGTTTATATTTTGATGGTTCAAGGCATCAAAATGGAATTGGGGTGGGGATTTTAGTTGTTTCCCCTCAAGGTACTCCAACTAAGTTCATATTTGAACTCAAGTATACCTGTTCCAACAATGACCTGAATATGAAGCCTTAATTGTCGGATTGGAAATATTATTAGAAATGAAAGCACATAATGTGCATATATTTAGTGATTCACAGTTAGTCGTTAAACAGCTTGCCCAAGAATATAAATATGTTAGTGAAAATCTAATGAAATATTATATTGTGGCGAGCAAATTAATGAAGCAATTCGACGAGGTAACTGTCGAACACATTTCCAGAGGTTTAAATGAAGAGGCTAATGAATTAGCCCAAATAGCCTCTGGGTATAGGCTTTCATCCAAGGTTCTTACAAATCTAATGGAAATAAGGGAACTTATATATCCATTAGAGGAAAGAGATATACTACAAAATGACATTTTGACGATTAATGACTGGAGACAACCAATACTGAGTTATTTGGAAAATCCAAGTCAAGATGTGAATAGAAAGCTCAAATATAGAGCGTCAAAATTTGTAGTATTAGGGGGAGCCTTGTATAAAAAGTCTGTCGATGGAAATTTAGAGGTCTGCCTGAGTGAAGCAGAGGCTTATATTGCCTTGGCAGAAGTCCACGAAGGAATTTAAGGAGCTCATCAGGCAGGTGAAAAAATGAAGTGGGTCCTTCGACGTCAAAGATACTATTGGCCAACACTGGTTAGAGATTGTATAATGTTTGCCAAGTCTTATGAAGAATGTGAAAGACATGGCCATATACAAAATATTCCTGCTAGTGAGTTGCATGCTATAGTTAAACCTTGGCCTTTCAGAGGATGGGCTTTGGACTTGATTGGCCAAATTCATCCTGCCTCATCGAAGGGACATAAATATATTTTAGTAGGAGTCAATTACTTCACCAAATGGGTTAAGGCTGTAGCCTTGAAGGATGTAACCCAGCAGGATGTGATTGACTTTATTGAAGATAATATAGTTTGTGGGTTTGGAATACTGCAAACTTTGACAACCGACCAAGGATCAGTATTTATTGGAAAAAAAGTTGGCGAATATGCCAGTTCAAGGAAAATTAAAATGCTCACGTCGTCGCCATATTATGCTTAGGCAAATAGCCAAGTAGAGGCCATGAATAAAATAATCATAAGTTTAATTAAAAAACATATTGGTCGACAACCTAGAAATTGGCATAATACTCTTAATCAAGTTCTTTGGGCATATAGAAATTCACCAAGAGAAGCGACGGGCACATCACCATACAAATTGGTATATGGTCATTATGCAGTTTTGCCTGTCGAGATTAATCTTCAATCAATTCGTATTCAGAAGCAAGATGAGTTACTAGTCGAGCATTACCTGGACTTAATGTTTGATGAATTAAACGAATTAAGTGATGAAAGATTAATTGCTTTGGAACATTTGATTCGACAGAAAGAAAGAATTGCAAAGTTTTAGGATAGTCGAATTAAGTATAAATCTTTTAAAATTGATGATTTGGTTTGGAAGGTGATTTTGCCCATGGATAAGAAGTGTCGAGAATATGGGAAATGGTCCCCAAAGTGGAAAGGACAATTTAAAGTGACTAAGGAATTTTTAGAAAATGCTTATGCACTTGTCGAAATTAATTCTGGTTTAAGAATTAAGTCGATTAATGGTAAATATTTAAAGCCATATCGACCAACAATGTGTGAAGTAAAGATTGGCAGCGAATAAATAAGAAAAATTTCCATGTTCCTTCAAGATACTTGGCAATTACAAGTTATATTGTCGAGATAATCTAAGTCAATAGAAAACACAAATGTTTGTCGGATAGACTAAACTGACAGATATTAAATATATTTCAAGGCTGCATCTTCCTTAAAGCTTCCCAAGAGGTTTATAGTGATTCTTTGTCAGCTAGAGCGGACAAGTAGTCAGGCTCTAGAAATTGTATTTTGGTAATAAGGGCTTTGACTTTACTTCCTAGTTGACAAAAATCACTTTGAATTTTTTGTTGACAATTGAGTTATCTGTTATAAAATTTTGTCTTTCTCCAGAAGCTGTCGAAAGCCAAAACTTTGGGGGGCATCTGTTAAGTGATAAATCTTAATTTTGGATTCGACAGAGAAAATGCCTCAAGTGTATAAATGTGAGGTTACCTTTCGACAAAAAATGACTTGATAGAGAATGATGGAAGATGTCAGCCATAATGTGACTTGGTGATGAAAATGGCTAAGTTACAATTTGACAAAATCAATGCTGACAGGAGAACATTATTTGACAAGAATGACTAGAAGATCAGTTCTGTCGAATGATGCATAAAGCTGTTGAAGATGCTAGAAGATCAGTTCTGTTGAATGAATACGTAAACCTGTCGAATATGCTAGAAGATCATCTCTGTCAAATGGTGTATAAAGCTATCGAAGATACAAGAAGATCATCAAAAATTCTAATTCGACGGATGGATGTTGATATTGGAAAATATTCCTAGTGTTGAACCGACGAAAGTACTAAATGGTCAGAAGTTGGTTTTGTCAAAAGTTGGGCTAAGTACTAGTGTCGAATATGTGGCATATAACTACCATATACGTGTCTAATTTTTAGGAGTTAGTTATTTTAATAGTTTATCTATAAATATTAGAATTCACGATGTACAAATGGTTGGATACTTGATTGAAATCTTAAACATCTCACTCAAGTAGATACACGGATACAGATCCAAGTATACCTTCCTTTTACATTTCAAGTCATTTATATTAATGCAATGTTCTTTTAAATTCATTTACTTTTCAGTCTTGTTCTTTAAATTTCCTTTACATTTCCTCGCACTTTTACTTGCTTTTCTTTATTGTTTTCCATTTAAAATTATGCGCTTTAAATTCACGTCATTTTACATTAATGTCTTTTACTTTCACTGCACATTTAAACTTTCTGCACTTTACATTTCTGCTCTTTAATTTTGCTCCATTTACACGCTTTCAATTAATTTTCTGCATTTTCTACTTATTTAATTCAAATCTCTTTAATTCCTTTCGTTTACTGTCAAAAATCATTTTTAAAACGAGATTACCACATAACTCGAAACCCACATTCATCTAATTTTCATTATTTATTTTTCAGACTTGGTCTTAACCAAAATTCCCCGTAAATAGGGCTGCACATGGGTCAACCCAACCCGACCAATTTGACCCAACCCAACTTTGTATTTCTGAGTTAGTTTGGGCCATCGGGTCAAATCCGATTAACCCAATCAATGGTTGATTTGGGTGACGAGTTCACAAATGTAACCCATGAACCCGACCCGACTACCCGATGATCCGAAGTTAAATGATGTCGCTTTGTGCCTTTTACATTTTACATAGAAACTTCAAACTTCACTTTCTTTCTGATTTCCTAATTCCTCTTCCACGTTCCTGAACCTTAGCCCCCCTCCTTGCCAACTTCGTTTGTCTGCATTCTAGATTCGCGGCCAGCAGCAACCCAGCACCACCGTACGCCACCATGCCACTAGCAACTCCAGCCACCACGTCACCACCTTTCTCTGCCACCATCGCAACCCACCAACCCATTAGACCTCCACCACCGTTGGACCAACCCCCTTCTGCCACACAAGCCATATCCACGCCAACGTCTCTGCACACAAACCACCACCCATGGCCACGACCCAGCCATCGTGAGCTTCAACTCAAGCTGTGCCACAGCCTAGATCCGCCACTTCTTTCACCTAGATCTGCGACCCAACCACTAGATCCACGAGCCAACCAACCCAGATCCAGCTGTTGCTCTGCCGTACCAGAGCATTGTGACCGGATCTGCAACCAAACCCCTCAATCGCTTGAGCCGTTGCACGTCACCATCATCGTCTTCCCCTGCACAGCCACCGCGTTGTGGCATCGTGCGACCACCCCTCCTGCTGCAGCCTCTGCACCACGTCCTAGGATCTGTAGAACCCCTTTGTTTCTTTTTTTTCCATTTTATTTTGTTTTATCCTTTTTATTTTTATTAGTTATGATTTTAGTTCACTGATAGCTTAAGTTAACTTATTTGGGTTTGAAATATAGTAAAAAAAAAAAAAAAAACCTTTCCTTGTTTAAAGCCAAATTAGATCAATTTCTGTTATAGCTTTCCTTATTTAATTCTTGAATCTCTATGATATCAACAAGTTTTTCTTATTGTTCACTGGAAACATGAATCATGTTGATTTATGAGTGATGAAGATGATTTGTATATTGTGGACACATTGGTTTGATTTTTAGTTATGATTCTGGTCAATTAATCATTATGGAGATGCTTGAGTTTCATTTCACAGGTTTTGGAAATAAAATCCTCTATCCCTTCCCCTCTCTATTTGCAAATTTGAACAACTCGACTATCCGACTCGAACCAACCCGATTGTAATCGGGTTGGTTCAGTTTGGGTTACCTGAAAAAAAATTTCCAAACCCGATCCAACCCAACCCGACCTCAACTAATTGGTTTGAATTGTTTTTCCCAAAAATCGAACCAACCTAACCCGTGTACAGCCCTAATCGCTTTAATCTTTTGGCCACAACTTTGTTGTTTTCTTTTTGTTTTCTAATATTTTTTTGGTACAATTATCTAAATCGTTCATATATTTTATATGTAGTAAAAATCAAACGAGTTTAATTTTAAGTTTTTCAAATTTGTTTCATGTTATAATAGATTTAAAAGTTCTAATTTTAGTTTTTTTCATGTCAATTTCATACTTTGACTTTACATAACAATAAGACTTTCATATCTAGTGAGAAAAGAGATATGATGCTCTCTTTATACAATAGTACGTTATATGTCGGTTTCTACAGTAAAAGATGCATCGTCGAGCAAAGTTATAGATTATGGATTAATTTTGGATGAAAATTATATTTATTTTCTTCTTCTTAATAAATTTATTGATTTTACTAAAATTATAAGTGTCACTAAATTTTTAACTGAATGAACCTATAATTTATCGTAAACAAAATTAAAAAAAAAACTTTGATTCATTTGGCCTCTCCCCTCAAAAGTTGACATAAACTTTGGACGCTAGGGTAAACTTGCAATGTCGTTACTACCTTTTTAGGCCAACTAAGTTCCACATCACTTTAGAGAAATGGACCTGACTGCTTTTTTCTTTTGAGAATTAATGGGAAAGATTGTCAATAAAATAAAATAAATAAAAAATTAATTAATCATTCAGAATGATCAATCAATCATTCTAAATAGTTATTACTGTTACAAAAATGATTATTAATCTTTTATATTTAATTTTATATCATTAAATTATCTGGTGACCTATTATTCTATTTATCACATGATATATAGGTTTCTAATAGTTACCAAATAAGCTTAATGGAATAAACACTTTGTGCTGAACCATCCTCATTCTTTCCGGAACTTGGTAATCACATTATGCCAGTAATAATGGTCCTTTTTCATAGAAAATTCTTGTTTCAAATCTATAATTAAAAACACAACAGCTTTTATTTACAAGTAGATCGCCAAATGATACATCACTAAGAGTGGTTGTTACATCAGTAGCTTCCATCTAACTTTTTAATCGTTTTGATCATAACTTCTTTGTGTGACATGTGGTCTTGATTAGATGCTGACTAAATTTTGGGATACACGGATAGAAGATGCGAGGAGTTTTCATTCTGCAATTAGAGACACACAAGTGTCTTGATAGGAATCTTGAGTTAATTGCGTTAGGGTATCAATTGAAGGGAAAGGTCTATTTTTTTCTTTGATTTTATAGGAAGGCATGTTGTTGCCATCTTGGGGAATAAAGATTGAATAAATCTTAATTTCTTTCTAAAAGAAGCTCCACGAGAACTGAAGTTATGGAACAAATTTAAGGTGTAATAGGATTTTTTTACGTGATCCAACTTTGTCTGAAGTTTATGCTTATGGGGAACTGGAATATCCGGAAAAAGCCTTAGTGGGATAAAAGTCCAGGTCTCTTTTCATATTATTGTTGTTTGGAGGTGAAATATTCAAGTTTGAATTTGACCGTTGGATGTTGATATTGGAGAAATATTCTAAGTATTGAACTGACGAAAGTACTAAATGGTCAAAAGTTCCAAATCGACGGATGAATATTGACATTGGAGAAATTTTTCAAGTGTTGAACCGGCGAAATTGCTAAATGGTCAGAAGTTGATTTTGTTGAAAGTTGGGCAAAATATTAGTGTCGAATATGTGGCATAATTGCTATATACGTGTCTAATTTTTAGGAGTCAGATATTTTTATAGATTGCCTATAAATACTAGTGTTCATAATGTACAAAGGGAGGTTATTTGTTGATACACAATCCTAATATCTCACTCAAGCAGATTAACAGATTTGATCCAAGTATGTCTTCCTTTTTCATTTCAAGTCATTTACTTTAATGCAATTGTTCTTTTAATTTCTTTACTTTTAAGTCTTGTTCTTTAAATTTCTTTACATTTCGTTGCATCTTTTACATGCTTTATTTTACTGCTTTCTTTTAAACTTCTGTATTTTATTTTTTTTGCATCAATTTCTTTATTTTCTTTAAACTTTTCAAAGCGTTTTACTAAACTTTTGTTTATTTCTTGCTTCTTGCGTTAAATTTTACAAATTTCTGTTATTTATCTTAAGTTTGTTTTCAAACCCTTTATCAAACGAGATTATCACATAACTCTGAACTCACATTCGAATGATTATTAAATATTTGTTTGTTGGAATTAGTCTTAACTAAAATTCAACATAAACAAATTGGCATGCTCAGTGGGACGAGTTCAGAGTAACTTATAGTGTCACGAATCTCTTCATAAGAAATGGTTTTATGTGTTTAAGAAATGAAAAGTTTGTCTACTCTTCTCCTTCTAGAAATACGCAAATCATGAGTAATGCAAGTAATCAGGCGTCGGATGCACCTTCGACAGCAATTACTGCACCACCCTCAAACGTTGTTAGTACGGGTCTGGTGGATGATGCTATAACAACTGGTGCTCTCCGGAGTAATCCGGTGTTAGAATAAGTGTTGCCTAGAATGACTCAGCCATCTCCGAGTCAACCAAGTAACCAAAGTATAATGAATTCAAATTCAAGGTTTATACCACAATATGGTTTGCCACCTAACTATGTTCCTCCTGTGTTGGCACAAATGGGACTTGGCTCCACTTTGGCCAATACTGTCGGCCAAACAGCGGCTTCACAAGGCCAATCACAAATAAGTTTAGCCTTAGTAAGTTTCAATGGCTAGGGAGCAGGAGTTGCAAGTACAAGTAATCCAACTCTTTTTAGACAGGAGAGGTTGAATTTGGGACCAGTTTTCCCAAATATGTCGAGAGACACTCCTCAAAATTTAACAGGGCCAACCATGAATTCCTTGGCCAGCTTTTGACAACAAATGGATGAAAGCAACCATGAAATGGTGCATATGTTCACTCAACAAATAGGTGTTATGATTACGCCAATCATAGAAAATATAAATAATGCTTGTAGTGCATTGGCGCAACAAATGGCAAGGCTGAATCAAGCGTTGGGAATAGGAGAATTAGCCAATAACAATGCTCAAAGAGCCCAACCAGGGGCAAATATAGGAGTAACTGCACCCCAAGCAAACATGGGCCAAAACCAACAAAACCTGGATCAATCTGGGCAAAATGATTAACCGCACTTAGAGTATGGTAATGTCCATGTACTTCGTCGAGGTAATGAAGATCAAATGGTTAGGAATGATGCAGCCATGAGATTGCTTCAATGAAATCTTGGGGGGCATCAAGTGGTTGAGCAAAACGTAAATTAAGTGGTGGAACAAGTGCTGAATAGGTTTGGATTCAATGTTGGATATACCAACCAACCCTACTTTGTTTTGGCATTTCCTGAGTGGGTGCAACAAGCAGAGTTGCCTAGAAGAATTAAAATTCCTGAACTTTCTAAGTTTGCTAGTGAAAGTGGGGAATTGACCATCGAGCATATTGCACGGTATACTATAGAAATGGAGGAGTTGGCCACTATTGAAGGCCTTAAAATGAGATTCTTCCTAAGTTCCCTTACTAAAAATGAATTCTCGTGGTTTTTGACATTGAGACCAAATTCAGTACATTCTTGGGCTTAATTAGAGAGAAGTTTTCATGACCAATTTTTCCGGAGAGATTTGAAAGTAGGACTTACAGATCTCTTCAATATCAAGAGAATGTACAATGAAACCGTGGATGATTATCTTGCCATGTTTTGACAAATGAGGAGTAGATGTTTCACTCCCATTCTTGAGGTAGAAATAGTAAAAATTGTTGCAGGAGGTTTAGATTATTACATAAGGAAAACGTTAGTGAACTAACATTTAGTTGATCTTGCCCAATTAGGTGAGAAAGTTAGGAAAATAGAACAACTAAAAGCTGAGGAAGTTCAGAAACAAAAGAGATTCCTTAAAAGAGAGAAAGTAGCATTTATCGAATTAGGTGAATCTGATAATGAGACTAAAGAAAGCAATGATAAATTTGAGGTTACCATTGCTGAACTTCAGAATGGTCCTCCTTATGTGTGTCAGGCTCTACAGCCTACAAGAAGTAAGGAGAAAATGATTTATGTTAATAGAAAAACATATGCATTCGACATAACAAAAATTGACAAAATCTTTGATTTATTGTTAAAGGATAAACAGATTAAATTGTCAGAATGTCACAAATTACTAAAACTTGATGAAATAAGAGACCAAAAATATTGTAAGTTTCATAATAATTTCGGTCATGTTACTAATGAATGTATTAATTTCAGAGATTTAATTCAGAAAGCATTAATGGACGGGCGTTTGAAGTTTGCTGACAAGCCTAAGGTAGATATGAAGGTGACACAGATCCGTTTCAGGCTGGAGTGTCCTATATTGATCAACAAGTTCCTTTGAATATTGGAATGCTCAACATAAGGAATTTGTAGGAATTCGACATCGACACGGAAGATGCAATGGACATCTATCCAAAGCCAAGAGAATCTCTTGAAACATTCCTTGAGAGGAAGAAAGAGAAAGGCAAGGTGAGATTATATCCAAGATGTAACACAGTATATGATGAATTTGCTGCAAAAAAAAATTACTGAGGAACAACTGAGTAATTCACAGGGTAAGAAGAAGTGTTTCGACAAGAAAATTTGGAAGCCACAACAACCCTTCTATACTCCAAGGCCAAGGCCAGTTTATACGCCTAGGCCTACCATAAATGGCTAGTTAGTTAAGCCATCTGGTGAGTCTGTGGGAAGCAGTTCATTTCCCAAAGGCTACGTTGGACCAGCTGGAACCAGAGTACCACTTGCCAATGTTATTGTGGACAGGTGGGTGAAAAATTCTGCAATGGCAAGTCACACATATTTTCGATGAAATGTGACTGTCAGGAAGAATAGATTTCATAGAGATCAACCTTTTTGGAATGAATATTACGGAAATGGTAGGATCAACTAAGGTGAAGCTATGATTGGTCGGAATATAGCAGGGCCATCAAAGTCTTTACCATTGTTAAAGAGCCAAAAAAGGAGTCTGCAGAGGTTAAGACAAGCACAAAAGAGAAGGAATATGACCGAAGGCTTAGTTATGAAAGAACAACCCACAGAAACGAGATGTTTGGTAGTTGAGACTAAGCCAGCACCAAACGAGAATGAAGATGACAACAAATTGAAGAGTATTGTTAGAAAAGAATTTATAGATACAAGGGGATCAATTCTAATGGAGCAGACAACAACTGCAGTTAGATGGCTTAACATGAATGATAATCTCCAATAAGAAAAGTTTGCAGAGATAAAAAAGGAAAAATAGGTTCAAGGACCTATTCCAAATAAAACTAAGTGAAAATGGCCAATTGGACTAGTAGCAGTAGAGGAAGAGGCAAAGAAAAGTAATATACCAGTCGAGAAAGACAGGAAAATGGCCAGATTAAAAGCTGAAAAGATGATAATGAGAAAGGTCAAGATCAAGGATCTTAAAATGGAAAGTGGTGAGGATGTTGAAGATTGGTCGAAGGAAGAAGTTATGAAAGTCCTGGAAGATCCTGACCAAGATGTCGAGTGGAGAAAGAAAATGCTTGACATAATCAAGGGAAGGAAAAAATTAGCAAAGCCTGATTGCCAAGCCACAGACATGGACTTGATGGCTGATGAAGTTATTGAGACTTTGAATGATCTAGATGATCTTTTGGGCCTTGATGATAATCAATTTGAAATGGATTTCAATTTGGACAAGGATCTGAATGACATCATAATGGCTATGGATAGTAATCTGACGTCGAAATATTATTTCAGAATTGGAAGGTACAGAAGTGATGAAGAGTTGTTTGATAAGGAATAGTTTTTAAAGTCGATGAGTGTAAATTTGATTTCAGTATTGCCTGCTGAATTCGAAGGGTATCATGAAATTGAATATACTAGGGAAAATGAAGAGGACCTAGATGACCTTAGTGATCATTGGCTTCTCTTTCAGGATAACATGATCACAGTGTTAGACAATACAATGCAATTTGAAAAGCCAACAGAAGAATAGAAGGCTCATCTCCGCCCGTTACATATCAAGGCTTTGTTAGAAGGCAAGCCGACGAATAGAGTCTTGATAGACGAGGAGGGCAGCTATCAATTTGATCCCAAGGGCAATGCTTAAAACGCTTGGGAAGAATAAGTCTAATTTGATGTCGACCAACATGATTGTCACTGACTTCAGTGGCAAGACTTCCTCATCGGATGGAGTAGTAATACTGAACGTGCAAGTCGGATCTGTCGAAAGGCCAACATTGTTTGTGGTAATTATAGCAAAGTCAAGTTACAATCTTCTACTAGGAAGAGATTGGATACATGCCATCGGAGCAATACCATCGACGGTTCATCAGAAACTCATTCTTTGGAATGTAGATGATCAGGTGGAAATAGTGGAGGAACAAGATAGTCCTTGCAATTTGCAATAACTTCATGTCGATTTTAAAATTTATGCTCCAAATGTCAAGCCAGTCGCAACAAATGATGGAGTCATTGACAAAGATGCACTTGAAGTATGTTTAATGGACTAGTTTGGCATTCGACTAGTGAATAAGGCTGAAAGAGATCGGCCAAGCATTAGCCATGAGTGTTAATAATTAGTTAGACAGACTGTTAGCTTATTTGGCCGACAAGCAGTATACACCACTGAAGGTATGCTGTCAGATTGTATAATAGATAATGGTCCTTTGGGATTTGAGAAAGGACTCGATGAAAAGCAAAGTATAGAGATGGAAGATCCTTTGGAAGAAATAAACTTAGGCACTGAAACAGACAAAAGACCTATATTTGTGCGTTCATTTTTGCTAAAGGAGTTCAAGAAATAGCTTGTCGAATTAATTGAGGAATACAAGGATTGCTTTGCATAGGATTATGACAAAATGCCTGGATTGAGCAGAGATCTTATCGAACATAGATTGCCATTGAAAGAAGGATGTAGACCTGTCAAGCAAGCCAACAGGAGATTTGCACCTGAGGTGATATTAAAGATAAAGGAAGAGGTCGAAAGATTGCTCAAGGCTAAGTTCATTAGAACAACCAGGTATGTCGAATGGCTTTCTAATATAGTTCCTATAATTAAGAAAAATGGCAAGTTAAGAGTATGTGTAGACTTTAGGAATTTGAATGCTGCTACACCTATAGATGAATATCTTATGCAATTGCGAACATGTTAGTTGATGCCGCATCTGAACATGAATTGTTAAGTTTCATGGATGGCCATGTAGGTTATAACCAAATCTTTATAGCCGAGGAGGATATGTCGAAAACTGCCTTCAGATGTCCAGGAGCCATTGGGACATATGAATGGGTAGTCATGCCTTTCGGTTTAAAGAATACAAGGGCCACTTATCAAAGAGCGATGAACACCATCTTCCATGATGTCATTGGAAAGTTCGTGGAGGTATACATCGATGATTTAATTGTCAATTCGGAAACAAAGGAGAGTCATTTGACAAACTTGAGGTAGGCATTTGACAAGATGAGGAAGCACAGCCTCAAAATGAATCCAAAAAAATATAGTGTTGGAGTGTCGGTTGCCAAATTCTTGGGTTTTTTAGTTCATGAAAAAGGTATTAAAGTGGACAAGAAAAAAGCCAAGGCAGTTCTGGAAGCCGCACCACTGACGAACAAGAAAGAATTACAATCTTTCTTAGGAAAGATGAATTTCCTGATAAGATTTATATCCAATTTGTCGGGAAGAACCAGAGTTTTCGCCTCATTGGTCAAGTTGAAGGCTGAACAAGACTTTGTGTGGGAACCTTGCCACCAAGAAGCCTTCGACCAGATAAAGCAGTATTTGACAAACTCACTAATCATGATGCCTCCAGTGTCTCGTAGACTATTGAAGTTGTATATATCAGCGTCAGATGAAACCATAGGGAGTATGCTGGCTCAAGAAGGTGAAAATGGCGTCGAGAGAGCCGTGTATTATCTCAGTCGAGTTTTGAATGATGCTGAGAGGAGATATAGCGCAATAGAGAAACTTTGTTTGGCATTATATTTCTCATGTTCTAAACTCAAATATTATATGATGCCTTGTAATGTATTGGTTATGTCAAAAACTGATGTAATAAAATATATGTCGTCAAAGCCAATGTTAAATGGACGTGTTGGTAAATGAACCAATGCTTTGTCAGAATTCTCTTTACAATATGTTCCAATGAAAGTTGTTAAAGGTCAAGCAATTGCTGATTTCTTGGCTGATCATCCTTGCTTAGATGTTGATAGCGTAAATTTTGTTGGCTTAAAACCTTGGTGTTTATATTTTGATGGCTCAAGACATCAGAATGGAGTTGCAGTGGGAATCTTAATTGTTTCTCCTCAAGGTACTCCAACTAAGTTCATGTTTGAACTTAAGTATACATGTTCCAACAATGAGGCTGGGTATGAAGCCTTAATTGTCTGGTTAGAAATACTAATAGAAATGAAAGCACGTAATGTGCATATTTTTGGGGATTCACAATTGGTCGTCAAATAGCTCACCTGAGCATACAAATGCGTTAGTTATAATTTGACGAAATATTATATTGTGGCGAGTAAGCTAATGAAGAAGTTTGACGAAGTAATTGTCGAACACATATCCAGAAATTTAAATGAAGAGGCTAATGAATTGGCACAAATAGCCTCTGGATATAAAATTTCGTCCAAGATTTTAACAAATCTAATGGAAATTAAGGAACTTTTATATCTATTAGAAGAAAGATATGTACTACAAAATGATATTTCGACAATTAATGACTGGAGACAAGCAATATTAAGCTATTTAAAAAATCCAAGTCAAAACGTGGATATAAAATTTAAGTACAGAGCATCGAAATTTGTAGTATTAGGAGGGGCTTTGTATAGAAAATCTATTGATGGAAATTTAGAGGTTTTCCTGAGTGAAGTAAAGGCTTATATTGCCTTGGTAGAAGTCCATGAAGGAATTTGTGGTGCTCATCAGGAAAATGACATGAAATGAGTCCTTCGACGACAACGGTATTATTGGCCTACGCTAGTTAGGGATTGTATAATGTTTGCTAAGTCTTATGAAGAATGTCAAAGACATGGCCATATACAAAATATTCCTACTAGTGAATTACATTCTATAGTCAAACCTTGGCCCTTTAGAGGGTGGGCGTTGGATTTAATTGGCCAAATTCATCCTACATCGTTGAAGGGACATAAGTACATTTTAGTGGGAGTTGATTACTTTATCAAATGAGTTGAGGCTATAGCCTTAAAATATTGAACGCAACAGGACGTAATTGACTTTATAGAGGATAACATAGTTTGTCGGTTTGGAATACCTCAAACTTTGACAACTGACCAAGGGTCTGTATTCATTGGAAGAAAAGTCATCGAATATGCCAATTCAAGGAAAATTAAAATGCTTACATCAACTCCATATTATGCTCAGGCAAATGGCCAAGTAGAGGGCATGAATAAAATAATCATAAGTCTGATTAAGAAGTGTATTGGTCGACAGCCCAGGAATTGGCATAACACCATTAACCAAATTCTATGGGTATATAGAAATTCACTAAGGGAATCGACGGGCACTTCACCATATAAGTTAATATATGGTCATGATGCGGTGTTACTTGTCGAGATTAATCTTCAGTCAGTTCGTATTCAAAAACAGGATGAATTACTGGTTGAATATTACTGGGACTTGATGTTTGATGAATTAAACGAATTAAGTGATGAAAGATTAAATGCTTTAGAAAATTTGATTTGACAAAAAGAAAGAATTGCCAAGTTTTATGATAGTCTAATTAAGTATAAATCTTTTAAAGTTGATGATTTGGTTTGGAAGGTGATTTTGCCCATGGATAGGAATTGTCGAGAATATGGGAAATGGTCTCCAAAATGAGAAGGACCATTTAAAGTCACTCAAGTATTTTCAGGAAATGTTTATGCACTTGTCGAAATTAATTCAGGCCTGAGAATTAAGTCGATTAATGGCAAATATTTGAAACCATATAGCCCAACAATGTGTGAAGTTAAGATTGACAAATGAAAAAATGAAGTTTATTCATGTATTTGGCGATTACAAGTTATATGGTCAAGTAATTTAGAGTCAGTAGAAATGCTTGACAACATTACAACTTGATTAAACTGCCAAAAATTTACAAATAAAAATAAAAATAAATTAACACCTAACTAAGAATGGGAGAGGAAGAGATACATTCAAAATTTTTGTAAAACCTCCCAAGAATCTTCCAAGGTTTGTTTGTTGATGCAGGCAATATGGTATTCTGCTTCAAGGGAATTTATCTTTGTCAAAACTGTTTTGGCCTTAATGGCCCATTGTTTGGTGTTGTCAGCAATGCTTTGCTGCCTAGCAGTCCCTTGTTGCAGTGCAATATTGAGTTTTTTCTTACGTCGACAAACTTCTTCAAGTTTTTTCTCCAAGTCTTCATTTTCTTTGTCTAGTTTTGCCTCTTTATTTTTTCCTTTAACGATATTATCTTTCAATTTAGCATTCTTGTTCTTTGCATCAGTCAATTGCTTCAAGATCCTGGACTTTTCTTGAACCTCTTTGGTATAAGCAAGAATGACTCGACGGATAGTAAGCATTTTTTATGACAAATCTTGGAGAAAATCTTTGACTGTTGTAGGAAGAGCCTGACTAGCTATCGGCAGTTGTTGGGAGAGGGGTTCCAACTCGGTCACAATGGTCGACATCCTCTCTTGAAGAGGTTGGTCAGAAATCAAGTGCTCAAAAGAATACGTGAAGGCGTTCTTCAGTTCAGCCAAGAGTTCAGTGACATGAGAGTCACTAGAATCTTGCTCATGTTGTGTAGAAGAGTGGGCTGATTGTGGAGAACTTCTATGACCACCCGACAGCATTGTTATTAGTTCATCTAAATCTACCTCTATATCTTCAATATTTTCTGGCCCAGCAGCAATTAAATTGGTTGGAGAGGGTGGAGGTGGATTGATTAGGGCAAATTCAGTCAAGAGGGTGTCCATGTTGAATTTATCTGAGAAAATTTAGACAGGATTGGCTCTATCTGCTTGAGAAGGACTCTCAATGCCTGAAGGGAATTGAGTTTTTCCCGAAGTAGTGGCAGTTTGAATTTCTATCGGAGGAGGTGGAGAATTAACATGCATTATTGGAGTCGGAGAGGTCTGAGCTTGTAGAGAAATATTTTCATGACCCTGCTTGGCAGGACTGTCGGGTACAACAAGATTTGCTGAGTCCTGTAGGTAAACAAAGGAAATGTTAGAACAAAGAAAACCATGAAAAATAGTTAAGCCTAGTGAAGTATTTTACCTTGGGAGACTGTTGAATTGGTTTTTCAGTTCTTGGTTCGACATTGGACCCTGGAGGATTGTCGACAGTTTGTTCAACCTCTGTGTCCTGAAATTATAAAAGATCAGATCTTGAATGAAATCCAAGTATCAAGTACTTGAGGAAATGAATTATGTCGATTAAAATTTACCTCGGATAAGAGTGAAATGGTTTCTGTCTCGAGTTAGGTTTCAAGCTAGAACTTGAAGATTGAGTTTTCTTCTTTTTCTTCTGTAAAGGTAAAATGAGGTGAGATTTTACCAAGAGGTGTAAAAGGGGAAGTACCAGAAGACATACCTTTAAAGGGTTTTCAGAAGAATGGGCTTGAAGACTCTATATGTACAGTAGAAGTGACAGAAGTAGAGTCACCAATCTGTATTCTACACGAGATTTAGTTTGAAAAAGTTTAAAGACTGAGTTCTAAATTTTGGTTGGAATAAGAACAATATATATACCTTGAGAGTTTTTTATTTTGGAGGTTTAACAGTAGCCTTGTGTTTTGAAGGACTTTTTGTCGAAGCTGTTGTTGTCGATTTGGTTTTTAGAGCTTTGGGGATAGGAAGATTTTGAGTTTTCTTGCTCTTCTTTTTTAAGGAGATGGTTTTTTCTTCTTCCTCTTCCCCTTCTTGTGGTTGCTTATATTCCAAAGGTCTCTTCAATGGGAGTGCTGCAAGAAGAAGAGTTTAAATAAATATTATTAGATGGGATACAAATTAAAACGTCAGAATATAAAAAGAAATACCTTCAAGTATTTTTGTGATGATTCGGTTATCCCTGGCAAATTGTTCTTGTGACAAGGCAAACCGACGAGTAAATTTAACTTTTGGAATTCTTGTAAGAAAGATGTTACTCACAGAATAAATCCTATCTAAAATAGGGAAGTTACCAGCCTTGGTAGGTTTACCTGGAAATTCGTCGGCCAAACCGAAACGAGCACAAGGAAGAAGCACTAGTTTTGGAAAATGAATTTGAAAAGGTTCAAGCCATGCCAAAGGATTTTTTATGGACACCTCAAGGAAATTAGCAGAGCATTTTTCCTTGTGCGCTTGTTTCAGTTTGGCCACGACTTCCTCGCAGTGTTGAACAATTAAGCTAGGATACCTGAAGTCCCATTTGATCTTGTAATACTTTTCAAAAGCCCTAATATCTTGAATATGCTTACCTTTGGTCTTTATTAAAGGTTCTTGAGCCTGCACAGGAACCAAAGCTTCAGTAATACAGCCTTGACAAACTTCAATATCGATATGGTAAGGACTATAATATTTAGTCCACTATTCGACAAAGTCTTTTGAAACTCCCCTGTAATGGGTAAATGCAGAAATCAAGAAATGCTGCTTGTGCCTCTCATTCTTCATAGCCACACGTACAAGGTCCGACATGTTCTGTAAGTGACCATTGATGAGGTGTTCTTTAGCTTTTGGAGAGAATCGTGCTAGAATGGCTTGCCAGAATCCCAGTTGTCGAGCTACCACATTTGGTAGACACAACTCTAAGGATTTATCCGTTGAGCCAGGAAGACCAGCAACCAAAATTTGCCGACAAAGAAAATTAGACCAGATAGAAATATTGTCGGCTTGAGTGGAAGAGAGACTGCCGGAGGTGAAATGTTAACCAGAAAGTCTCCTAAGATGGCATTTAGGCAAAGTTGGAGTAGCCACATTGGGCTACCAGAGTTAGTTTTCTTTACCTGAGAACGAATGCTTTGGATTATTTCGCCTATCCTAAGGTAAAGTTTAGCAAGGAGGAATTGACTGAGAGCCAATTTTTCACCTTCATAAAGGAGATTATCAAGTTAAAGAAAAGATTTAGACACATAAACTGACCTAGAACCCAGAGCATAGGCTGATAACCAGAGAAGAAGAAAAGTCACATGTTCTTCATCGGTTACAAGACCTGTTTCTAGAAGGTAGAAACTAATGAAGTTTGAAAAAGAAGTTGGGGCTTTTGCGTAAACATCAATGGAATTCGAAGGTTGGAGGATAAGAGTTATGACTTCCCCGTCTAGTCAAACACCAGTTATGACAGCCACGTCAAAAAGCGTAGGACCCATCATGCTATAAAGAAACTGGAACAAATTGGTGGTTTTATTCCAAAAGAAAAACGATGCACCCAACATGCAAGAATCCATTTTTATGGGGTAACAAGAGAGTCGAATGCAATCAAAGATACCTATGTCCTTCTATAAAATTTCTTTAGAGGCTTGAACTCTATCCAGCCACTCAAGATACCCATTAATGTGGGTAGGAGGGGTTCTAAAAAGTCTCTCAGACTTGCTGAAATAACTAATAGGAATGGAAGGAAGAGAAGCCAGGATAGCTTCTTGACAACTTTTACAAGGGAAGAAGTTGTGTATTTCATCAGTAATGGATTCTTTGGGCAAAATTGGGCCCAAAAAAGTCGCTAGAGGATCTAAAGAGAGTGAAGAATTGTTGATAGGAAGAATTACCTTCAAGAGGTTCCATAGTTCAGACTTCTGTAGAATCGGGTCTTGAACAATAGCATGGTTGCCTAAATCCGTTGATGACTAGTTAGGAGATTGAGAGCTAGAAGCCATGGTGAAAAGCGAAGATTTGCAGAGGGGATGCGTGAGAACGAGGTTGAAGACGATGAACAGTGGAGAATGGAGTGAAAAGACATGTTTTCTTTTATGAATTTAAAAAGCTATTTTTTTTTCAATAAGGGTAATTAGGATCCCTATTTATTGGGAAATGACTATTTAATGTTTGAAGTGATAACTTTAGTAATGACCTTCGAGATTTTTACGGAAGATTTTACTAGATTTCATTTTAAAAAAAAAGAAGAAAAAATACCCTTTGGGAATGTTTTGATTAGGTATTAAGTGTCGATAATTGGGACTAGAAGATGAGATTAAAATTTATCTTTCTTCCAACAGTGTCGAAAGAAAAAATTTTGGGGGGCATCTGTTGGGAGTGAAATATCCAAGTTCCAATTCGACGGCTGGATGTTGATATTGGAGAAGTCTTCTAAGTGTTGAACCGACGAAAGTATTAAATGGTCAGAAGTTCCAATTCGACAGATGGATATTGATATTGGAGAAATTTCTCAAGTGTTGAATCGACGAAAGTGCTAAATGGTCAGAAGTTAGTTTTGTTGAAAGTTGGGCACAATACTAGTGTCGAATATGTGGCATAACTGCCATATACGTGTCTAATTTTTAGGAATCAGTTATTTTTATAGATTGCCTATAAATACTAGTGTTCACAATGTACAAAGGGAGGTTATTTGTTGATACACAATCCTAATATCTCACTCAAACGAATTAACGGATTTGATCCAAGTATGCATTCCTTTTTCATTTCAAGTTTGTTGATACACAATCCTAATATCTCACTCAAACAAATTAACGGATTTGATCCAAGTATGCATTCCTTTTTCATTTCAAGTTATTTACTTTAATGCAATTGTTCTTTTAATTTCTGTACTTGTAAGTCTTATTCTTTAAATTTTTTTACATTTCGTTGCATCTTTTACATGCTTTATTTTGCTACTTTCTTTTAAACTTCTGCATTTTAATTTTTCTGCATCAATTTCTTTATTTTCTTTAAACTTTTCAAAGCGTTTTACTCAACTTTTGTTTATTTCTTGCTTCTTGCATTAAATTTTATAAATTTCTATTATTTATCTTAAGTTTGTTTTCAAACCCTTTTATTAAACGAGATTACCACATAACTCTGAACCCACATTCGACTGATTATTAAATATTTGTTTGTTGGAATTAGTCTTAACTAAAATTCAACATAAACAATTGTCCAGTTGTTGGGTTCTAATTTCTCAATCTGTAAACCTGTGAAGTTGATTAAGTACCAAAAAAACTTGCGAGCTTGATTATGATAATATTGCAATATAGTTCTGACTTTGATATTGCGTTTACTCATGAATCATGATAGCACAAAAAGTTTCCTTATAGGCATCAGCTCATGGAGAATGTTCAAGATTCTAAAGGAGCAATTTATTAGCTTTAGCATAGAATACTTGTCGAATAGCAGATAGGAATATCGAATGAATGAGTTCCAGCATGCTCAGCATCCTAAAATTTTGGGGTTTCTTGATGATTCGGAAACGGCATCGTGATTTGAAAGGCGAACAACTTTACTTAAAGCAGTGAATCCACAAAATAAAGTAAAACGGTGAGCATTCGTTATGTTATTTATGTCAATTTGTGCAAGTTCTAGATATTCGACGGTTAATTCAATTTCTATCATGCCTGGATATTCTGTATAATATTCATACTTCTATCATCAATGTATTTTCACTTCATGACATTAGTAGTATGAGTACCGTGTATTAGGGGCTTTGCAAGTAGTGCAGGTTTCAGAGGAAGAAGTCAATCATGATTGCGGTTAGCGTGATTAATTGTGATTGATTATGATTGATTTTAAAAATAATTATAATTGATATAATATATAATTAATTTAATTTAATATATAATTATATTTATTTTAATACATAATTATAATTTTTTTATACAATTATCTTTTTAAATAAATAAAAATTAATTTTTTTATATTTATTTATTTAAAAATATACACAAATTATTAATATTTATTTTTCTATTTTTATTTTTAGACCAAAAATCTAAACTCTTGATCCAACCCTTATATTTCAGATTTTAAATTTCATCTTAATTTTTAGACACTTTTTCAGATTTCACATAGGCGTATTACGTTTTGTTTATTGTTTGGTGTATCTCGGTTACTGTGCACCTACCTCCTTTCTCGTTCATTGGCCCGTATTTGCACTGTTGCTGCCTTTGTATTGTGCTCCTTATAATGATATTTGTCAACCTCGTTTGGTGTGTTTGAAAGTGCCCGTGTTTGGTGTGCATCGTCCCTGCAATTGAAATTGTGCAATTGTGCAATTGAATTGTACATCCGCAGAAGACGGTTGCACGTCTACGTGACCGTTCTGTTCATTTGATTTTTTTCATTCTGATATTTGGGATTCAGTTTTTACATTTACTGTAGAGAATGGTTGATATTTTATAATTTTTATTAATGATTATTTATGTTTCACTTGTATATATTTAATAAAAAATTATTTTGAATTTTTTTAAATTTATATTACTTTTGCTACTATGATTAAAACTCATTTTTCAAAGATAATTAAAGTTTTTCATCGTGATAATGCTTCAGAATATCGTGATTCAAAACTACTTACTTTTCTTATTGATCAGGGGATCCTTTCTAAGTTTTCATGTCCTAATACATCTCAGCAAAATTGTAATGCTGAATAAAAGCATCGTCACATTCTTGATTCTGTTTAAGCTATGCTCATTTCCTTTTCTTATCCTGAACGTATTTGGGGTGATGCTGCTCTTATACGTATTTGGGGTGATGCTGCTCTTTCTCTTGTTTATGTTATCAATAGTCTCCCTTCTTCTGTTCTTGGTAATGTATCTCCTTATGAATGTCTTCACCTAAGACCTCCAAACTACACTTCTCTTAAAATTTTTGGTTGTGCCTATTTTTTTTCTTCTTCAACCCTATGAATACATCAAGCTTGAACCCCGTGCCCGTCTCTGTTGCTTCCTTAGTTATGCTACTGTTGAATCTTTAGCACAAGTAACTTTTTGGGTCAAATTAATTTTAGAATTAAAGAATTTAGGTAGAATTTAGATAAGTTTTCATTATTTTTGAGTATTATAGGTTTTTGATGTTCATTGGCTAATGGAATGAAATTTTTTGATTGAAACAAGTTGGTTTTAATTTGGAAGAAAGAGAAAAATCTCATTCATGCGTCCATCGCGAGGCGAGGAACATCCATCGCGAGGCGAGCTGCTGATTGGAAGGATCTTTGGAGCTGCTGGATCTTGCCTCACACGTAGGCCATCGCGAGGTGATGATGGGCCATCGCGAGGCGATGGCCGTTATCCAGCCAATTTTAAAAGCCAAACGAAACGCTGGACAGGGGCATAATATATAATTTTCGTTCTTATTTTTCTGGATTCGATAATTTTGGGGTTTTTACCCAGAGCTCTGCTAGGGTTCTATCTTCTTCCACTTCCATTGATGATTCAAGCTTAGGAACAATATCTTGAAGAATCAATGGCTTCTTCTTCTTCCATTTGTTTGATTTCTCTCATCTCTTCTCTTTTCATTATGAGTAGCTAAATCTCTTTGAGCTAGGGTCAGATGACCATTGTGAAAAATCTTATGTAATCTATTTTACTATTTCAATACAAGTTAATTTCATGTATTTGATCATCCTACTCTTTACTTAATGCTAATCAATACTTGATCAATTTTGATTTGATTTTGGGTATTTCTTCTAATTGGAAAATTGGTTGTAATTCTGGAATTGAGTTGGGTTGGCATAATTATGATTGAATATAGGAATATATCATTGTAATTATGTGTTCCACAAAATCATTATTATTAATGTTTAATCTAAACTAACAATTACCTAAGGAATTGAGTTTTGTATTTTGGGTTAAAGGGGCTTTGAATCAAGGAATTGATCTAAGTCTAATATGTTGATTTGAACTTCAAATGCATGATTATCACTTATATTGAGGGTAAATCAGTAGCATAAGAGGGTAAACAATTGGATTCAGACCTTAGCAGCTTTTCTCGATAGACTTTCTTCTCCTTAAAAATCTAAAATTTTTTCTTTAAATTTGTTAATTGTTCTGTTTTAATTCATTCCATTTATACTTGTTTAAAACCAAAACATTTCAAGTTACCAAAAGTTTATTTTTAGTTCAAGTAGAAACAACCTTTTCTTTTGTGTTGATAAAACAATTACAATCCCTGTGGAGACGATATCTCTTTTCTCATCATTATATTACTTGTTGCGATTCAGTGCACTTGCCGAATTAGTTTTGTATTTCAACAAGTTTTTTGCACCGTTGCCGGGATTGTTGATTTGATTATCAGCAAGGCAAAGG
The DNA here is from genome assembly GCA_029884595.1 of Ormosia semicastrata. Classification (NCBI taxonomy): domain Eukaryota; kingdom Viridiplantae; phylum Streptophyta; class Magnoliopsida; order Fabales; family Fabaceae; genus Ormosia; species Ormosia semicastrata. The sequence continues at coordinate 102,783,544 of JAQQTO010000063.1, forward strand.
AGTTACTACTTTGGACAATTGTTTCTATTTTCTATTTTGTTTTGTTTACAATTTAATTGTATTAATTTCCTTCATTTTTAAATATCGTTGATTTGCTACTTGCTATTCTCTTATTTTCTGTTTATGCGAGGAAAACAAGCAGCTGAATTTTTGCTTGATCCTGAGATTGTAAAGACAGAAAAAGCAAATAGGAAGAAAGCAAAGAAAGTAAAACAGCAAAAAATAACTCAAGAAAAACAAGAGTCTACTTTTTCTTCTAATACTCTCACAGTAGAGGTCATGGCTGCACAATCACCACCTAGGCAGACTTTGGGAGATTTTGGCTGGAGGAACAACCATCAGAGGTTGGCTATTGAGTATCAACTAGTGGAGGCAAATGCATTTGAGATCAGAACTTCTTTATTGAATATTCTCAAGCAGAATCAATTTTCTGGAGCAGATAATGAAGACCCCAACCAGCACTTAGTGAATTTCTTTGAGATTTGTGGTACATTGAAGCTGGATGGTGTTTCTGAAGAAGCTAAGAGGATGAGATTGTTTCCTTTACTTTGAGAGATAGGGCAAAGGATTGGTTACAATCACTTCCTCAAGGAAGTATTACCACTTGGAATGAATTGGAGGATAAATTTATGGACCGATTCTTCCCTACCTCCAAGTTCATCAAAAGAAGGGCTGAAATCACTAGCTTTGAACAAAAAGATGGAGAAAATCTTTATGAAACATGGGAGCGATTCAAAGGACTTTTAAAGAGGTGTCCTGATCATGGCTATGATGACTTAACACAAATGCAAACGTTTTACCACGGGTTGAGACCAAATACAAAGATGATGCTAGATGCTTCAGCGGGGGGTACAATGAATAACAAGACGGCTGAAGAAGCAAGAGAGTTAGTGGAAGCAATGGCTTCAAATGAGTATCTCATTCATCATGATAGAGGAGTGCAAGCAAGGAGGGGTGTTTTAGAGTTAGATGCCCATAATGCTCTATTAGCCCAAAACAAATTGGTTTCTCAACAATTGGAGGTTCTCACCAAACAGCTTCAAGCTTTACAAACGGGTTCTTCTCAATCTCATCATTCCAAGGCTGTGATGCAATGTATGAGGTGTGATTTTTATGGGGGAGGACATGAGAATGGTAATTGTGAAGCTCAAAGTGATTCAAATGAGCAAGCCAACTATATGGGAAATTTTCAAGGGCAAAGAGGAAATCCTTATTCTAACACCTATAATGCAGGGTGGAGGAATCATCCTAACTTTTCTTGGCAACAACATAAAGCTCCTCAATTAAGCAAACTTCCTTAACCACAGCAGCCTAAAGAGAAGCCTTTTTGCTTTAGAAGAAGCATTGACTCAATTTATACATATGACCCAAACCAATTTCCAAAATAATGAGGCTCATTTCAAAAACCAAGATGCATCCATCAAGAACCTTGAAAACCAAATCGGATAGCTCTCAAAGCAACTTGCTGAACAATCTAGGGGATAATTTTCTGGAAATACAGTGGATAACCCCAAGAATGAGACGTGCAAAGCCATAACTTTAAGAAGTGGGAAAACTATCACACCAGCCGTGGTGGAGCCATTAGTTTTAGGATCTGTTAAAACAAATGAGAGGGAGATGTTAGATGAAGAACCAAATAAAAAGAGCGACATTATGAATTTAGAGGAAAAAGAAAAAAAGGAAGTGGAAATTAAAAATAAGAAAAAAGATGATAAAAAGAGTTCTAACTTAGTAGATGAAGACTCTTTCTTGAGGAGAACAAAGCGTCAGATTTTGCAAGAAGGGGATAAGTTTCAAATGATCCCACCATATGTGAAGTTACCATATCCTCACTTGAGCAAGAAAAAGGAGAAAGAGGAGCAGTTTGCAAAGTTCTTGGACATTTTCAAACGTCTACAAATCAACATTCCTTTTGTAGAGGCATTAGAGCAAATGCTTACATATGCTAAATTTATGAAGGAATTATTGACTAAGAAGAGGAAGTTCAAGGAGGATGAAACGATGGCATTAACAGAAGAGTGCAGTGCAATACTTTAAAGGAAGCTTCCACCAAAATTGAAAGATCCAGGGAGTTTTACAATTTCGTGCACTATTGGCAACATGACCATTGGTAAAGCTATTTGTGACTTGGGAGCAAGCATAAATTTGATGCCATTATCTATGCTTAAGAAGCTTGGGGGAGGTGAGGTCAAGCAAACAAGAATGGCTTTGCAACTTGTAGATAGGTCAATTAAACACCCATATGGAGTCATAGAGGATGTGCTAGTGAAGGTCGATAAATTTATATTTCCAGCTGATTTTGTCGTATTGGACATGGATAAGGATGCAGAGATACCTTTAATTCTTGGAAGACCATTTTTAGCCACTGGAAGAGCCCTCATTGATGTCCAGCAAGGGTAATTGTTGCGAGTCAAGGATTAGAAAGTCACCATTAATGTTTTTGAGGTAATGCAACACCCGGATGATAAAGAAACTTCTTATAGGGTGGATTTGATTGATACTACAGTTGAAGAATCTTTTCAGCAAAATACTCCAACTGCACCTCTTGAAAGAGTGATTGTGAATTCAGTTGAAGAACATAAAGAAGTGGATGATGAAGTCATTGGGGAGTGTTTGCAATATCTAGAAGCACATCAAACAGAAAATGTTGTTAGCAAGATGAAAGAAGAACTGCGTAATGACAAAGTGGAGGAAAAAGCAAAATTAGAGTTGAAACCCTTGCCATCCCACTTGAAATATGCCTTTCTTGGCAATCAAGATGCAAATCCAGTGATAATCAGCAGTTTTTTTTATCAAAACCTGAAGAAGAGGGGCTTGTAAGGGTCCTCCGAGAACATCAAACTGCAATTGGATTGACTATCTCTAACTTAAAAGGGATTAGTCCAGCTTTCTGTATGCACAAGATCAAACTTGAGGAGGAATTCAAATCAGTAGTTCAGCCACAAAGAAGGTTAAATCTCACAATGAAAGAAGTAGTGAGAAAGGAGGTGCTGAAACTCCTTGAAACTGGAATGATTTATCCTATTTCGGATAATGCATGGGTTAGTCCAGTCCAGGTTGTTCCTAAAAAAAGAGTCGATCAGCTGCATGAACTTGATGAATTACGTGTGCACGCATATGAGAATATAGGGATATACAAGCAAAAGATGAAGGTCTACCACGACAAGTACATTTCTCAGAGAAATTTTTATTTTGGGCAACAGGTGTTGTTATTTAATTCAAAGCTGAAGTTGTTTCCGGGAAAATTAAAGTTTAAATGGTCTGGACCATTCATTGTCAAAGAAGTGACAACTTATGGAGCAATAGAGGTGGAGGATCCAACTTCAGAAAGGACTTTCAAAGTCAATGGCCAGAGGCTGAAACCTTATCTTGGTGGGGTGATAGAAAGAGCAAAAGTTGCTCTTGTTTTGCATGAGCCATAAAAATCATAAGGCGTCGAGCTAACGATGTTAAACTAGTGCTTCTTGGGAGGCAACCCAAGTTTTTCTTTCTTAATCATTTTGCATTCATTTTGAGTAGCGATTTTCTTTGTTTTCTTTTTGTCAAAATAAAATGCTAGTTTTGATCTGATTTAATACTTGTTGCTGCAAGGATAATGTTGTAATTGTGTTGTTTTTAAGCAAGGAATGAAGTGTTGGGAGCTAGAGTTAAAATATGGAGAAGTCAAGCTCCTCGCCAGGCGAATGTGTTTTCTCGCCTAGCGAAATCAGTATTTCAGTCTTCATCGCGAGGCAATGGCTCTTCATCACGAGGCGATTTACAAGAAAAAATGGAAGCTGTATCACGATCATTCATCGTGAGGCGATGGTTCTTTATTCTGAGGCGATGTGAAGGACAAAAGAGTTCTATGTACCTTCAAGTGTTCCATCACCAGGCGAGAAGTCTTCATCGCGAGGCGAATTTGCTCCAATTTTGCTTCTGACTTTCATCGCGAGGCGAGAAGGAACATCTCGCCAGGCGAGAGAATGATTTAAAAAGTCCAGGCTTGAATCAAGGCTCATCGTGAGGCGATTATTCTTCATCGCGAGACAAATTTATGGCAAGAATGCTACTGACTTTCATCGTGAGGCGATGATGAAGTCATCGCGAGGCGATTTGGGATGTGTAAATTCAAGGTTCTTTTCTAGTGGATATCGCTTTGTGATATTTAGTCGTTTCTAGGTGAATTCCTAATAGTAGGTTACTGACTTTCATCGCGAGGCGATGGACATCCCTCGCCAGGCGACAGTTCGTGAACCATCTTCTATTCTTGGCCAGAATGTTCAGTCGCAGCGCGACAGGGTGTTGTCGCTAGGCGATGGGTCGCATTCTATAAATAGTTAGTCATTTGCAGTGTTTTCCCATGCACACATTCCAAAAGCTCTGATTGGGTTTTTCTCTTAACTCCTCACCTAATCTCCATCTCTTCCATTTATCTCACTCTAACCTCTTCTTTGCACTCAATTTATCTGCAATTCATTCTCAGGTATGTCTTCCCACTTATCTTCACTCTAAGGTTCATGGTAAATTTTCATTAATGTGAAGGTTTTCTTCTATTTTTTTTCATAGCACTTTTATGATAATCTGGGACTTTGTGTTTTGATTTTTTGATATTGATTCACATTCATGTTGGTATGGTAGTATTAGGGTATCTTTGTTCCCAATTGACCCTTTGCCTGTATCCCACACACCAAGTGTTCGTGACAAGTTCCCAATGATGATTGTCACTTTTTTTGTTATGACCAAGCCATGTGTTTGATGTTGTGGACTCTCTTGTAATCCAATTGCATATTCACTTACTTGATGAGAGTACATGAACCTTGCTTACATGATTGCCAGAATTGCATGATTGAAAATCCAATTGCACATTCAATCTCTTATGAACTTGACACTTAGTTTTGCATGAGTTGTATCATCAAAGAGCTGAATTTTTGCTTGGGTGTGTACCTTTTTAGCAGCTCACTGTAACTTTAATCACAGTGAAATTGAGTGTGACATGTTTTTCCTCACTCTCACACACACTTGTGAGTATTTGGGCCTAAACATTGTCATTTCTTTCATGTATGCTTCCATTGCATGTTGCATTCTTCAGAACTTGATTTTGTTCTTAGTTGTTTTTGCTTGCTTGTTCAGACACACTGAGGCATTTTTCTTGTTCTTAACTAGAGCCTAAATAAACCACCGGCATAATTTGATCTTTTGCTACCCCCTTGGGCCTTTAGCTTTTCTTTGATCTTACTCCTCATTACAAGCCCATAACTGGAAAATCATTGTCCCTACATACTTGGAGTTAGGTATGGGTCATTTCATGGCATGTCTTGGAAAATTCTTAAGTTTGGGGTTGCTTGAGGGCAAGCAATGTTTTAAGTTTGGGGTAGTTGTGGACTTTTCCTTGTCCAATTTTCTGGACTTTTTCTTGTCCAATGTTGAAAAAAAAAAAAACAAAACAGATCAAAACAAAAATTAAAAAAATAAAATAAAATAAAATAAAAAAAGAGAAGAAAAAAATTGATGAAAAAAAAGTTAAAAAAAAGAATATTATTTTTCATTTTGTTTCTCATTTCATTTGTTTTGAAGAATTATTTTAGGGAATTGTATACTGAATAAATTGAAGGATGGCTTATGAGTGTCATGACATGACTTGTGTCTAATTCCAAGTACAAAAAGCCTCTTGTCCAAATGATTTCCTACCTTTACCTAAGCCCCATTACAACCCAAAAAGACCTCTTTTAGTGTGTGTGTGTGTGTGCATTGCATTGCATTTACTTCTCTAGAACTTTGTCAAGCTTATGGTAGGGTACTGCTTGTGATGTGAATTAAGTGTAAATAACACCTCTAGACACTTGAGTTGAGTGAAACACTTTTTCTGGAGAGGAGTAGTGAGGATGAATATGTTGCTCTTAGTGGATCAATGATTCTAGTTACCTAAAGCTGTGATGATTGGGAAGCACAAATGCAAAAAAGTAAGTGAATTGATTGATGAAACTTTGGTGGATTGTTCAATCTTATGACCCTTGTTTGAATTTGGTTGTTTGCTTGAGGACAAGTAAAACTCTAAGTTTGGGGTTGTGTTGAATCTCTACAACAAGTAAGTTTTTGGGTTAAATTAGTTTTAGAATTAAAGAATTTAGGTAGAATTTAGATAAGTTTTCATTATTTTTGAGTATTATAGGTTTTTGATGTTCATTGGCTCATGGAATGAAAATTTTTGATTGAAACAGGTTGGTTTTAATTTGAAAGAAAGAGAAAAATCTCATTCATGCATCCATTGCAAGGCAAAGGTTCTCCATCGCTAGGCGAGAGTGCGTTCCATCGCGAGGTGAGGAACATCCATCGCAAGGCGAGTTGCTGATTGGAAGGATCTTTGGAGCTGCTGGATCTTGCCTCACACGCGGGCCATCGCGAGGCGATGATGGGCCATCGCGAGGTGATGGCTGTTATCCAGCCAATTTTAAAAGCCAAACGAAACGCTGGACAGGGGCATAATATATAATTTTCGTTCTTATTTTTCTGGATTCAATAATTTTGGGGTTTTTACCCAGAGCTCTGCTAGGGTTCTATCTTCTTCCACTTCCATTGATGATTCAAGCTTGGGAACAATATCTTGAAGAATCAATGGCTTCTTCTTCTTTCATTTGTTTGATTTCTCTCATCTCTTCTCCTTTCATTATGAGTAGCTAAATCTCTTTGAACTAGGGTCAGATGAACATTGTGAAAACTCTTATGTAATCTATTTTACTATTTCAATACAAGTTAATTTTATGTATTTGATCATCATACTCTTTGCTTAATGCTAATCAATACTTGATCACTATTGATTTGATTTTGGGTATTTCTTCTAATTAGAAAATTGGTTGTAATTCTGGAATTGAGTTGGGTTGGCATAATTATGATTGAATATAAGAATATATCATTGTAATTATGTGCTCCACGAAATCATTGTTATTAATGCTTAATCTGAACTAACAATTACCTAAGGAATTGGGTTTTGTATTTTGGGTTAAAAGGTCTTTGAATCAAGGAATTGATCTAAGTCTAATATGTTGATTGGAACTTCAAATGCATGATTATCACTTGTATTAAGGGTAAATTAGTAGCATAAGAGGGTAAACAATAGGATTCAGACCCTAGTTGCTTTTCTCAATAGACTTTCTTCTCCTTAAAAATCCAAAAAAATTTCTTTAAATTTGTTAATTATTTTGTTTTAATTCATTCCATTTATACTTGTTTAAAACCAAAACATTTCAAGTGACCAAAAGTTTATTTTCAGTTCAAGTAGAAACAACATTTTCTTTTGTGTTGATAAAATAATTATAATCCCTGTGGAGACGATATCTCTTTTCTCATCATTATATTACTTGTTGCGATTTAGTGCACTTGCCGAATTAGTTTTGTATTTCAACAACTACTGAATACAAAGGTTATCGTTGCTAGGATCCAGTCTCTCAGCGCATTCGTATTTCTCGTCATGTTGTCTTTTGGGAAGATACTTTATTCTCTAACTTGTCTCAGTTCAAGTATATTCCTTCCACTTCTACTGCCTTGTTCACCACACCATCTATTGACCTTTTCCCACATGATTCTGCTACAGAGTCTTCAGATGTGTCTGAGATAGGTTCTCCACCTCTAGATTCCTTTTTTGATTCTCCCAGTGAGCTCTCATCATCGTTTGAAGTTTTGACTCATTCCACTGACTCTATCTCAACCGTTGATTCTGCATCTGACATTGTCATTCATCCTTCTTAAGTAAGAAACCTTCTTATCTACCTTCATGATTATCATTATTTTTCTATTATGCTTCACCTTCATGAACTGCAGACATATTCAGAGGCATCCATTGATCCTCATTGGTAATAAGCTATAAATGAAGAATTACAAGCTTTGGAGAATAATGGTACTTGAGAAATGATTGTTCTTCCTTCTGATAGGGCTCTTGTCTGATGTAAATGGGTTTACAAGACTAAAACTTGATCTGATGGGTCTGTTGATCATTACAAGGCCCGCTTGGTGGCCAAAGGTTTTACTCAAGAATATGAGATTGATTATGAAGAAACTTTTCCTCCAGTTGCTCATCTTACTTTTGTTCACACTCTTCTTACTATTGTTGCCACTTACAACTGGACTTTTAATCGGATGGATGTAAAGAATGTCTTTCTGAATGGTGACTTAGAAGACGAAGTATATATGTGGCCACCACCAAGTTACTCTTGCCCACCTAACAATGTCTGTCTTTTTCGCAAAGCCCTGTATGGTCTTAAACAAGCTCCCCGAGCATGGTTTGCTAAGTTCAGTTCCACCATCAATAAGCTTGGGTGCTCCTTTAGTTCTCATGATTCAGCACTCTTCATCCATAAGACTAATAGTGGTACTGTGTTACTGTTTCTTTATATTGATGACATGATTATTACAGGTGATGATACTTTCAGTATTGATGATCTTAAAGCATCTCTGAGCCGCAATTTTGAGATAAATGATCTTGGTCCTCTCAGTTATTTTCTAGGTCTTAAGGTTCTTTCCTTTATTGATGGTATTTATTTATCCCAAGCTAAATATACTTCAAATCTTATTTCTCGAGTTGGTCTCTCAGACAGTCGCACCGAGTCTACTAATTTAGAACTTAATGTCAGATTTACACCTATGGATGGTACTACACTTGATGATCCTACTCTCTATCGATAGTTTGTTGTCAGCTTGATTTATCTTATTGTTACTCATCCAGACATTTCATATGCTATTCATTTAGTCAGTCAGTTTATATCAGCTCCACCCACTACTCATTATGTTGCTATTCTACGTATTATTCAATATATAAAAGGAACTCTGTTTCATGGGCTGCATTTCTCATCCAACTTTTCCTTGGTTCTCCAGGCTTATTTTGATGCTGACTAGGCTGGGGATCTCACTGATCGCCAATCCACCACTGACTACTGTATTTATCTTGGTGATGCACTTATTTCATGGCGAAGCAAGAAACAGACTTTAATTGTACATTCCAGTACTGAAGTAGAATATCGAGCACTAGTTGACACCACATCTAAGATACTTTGGTTACAGGTATTTCTCAATTATCTCCCACTGCTCTTTAATGTGATAATATGAGTGCTATTCAGACTCGCACAATGATGTTATCATGAGCGCACCAAGCACATTGAGATCGAGTGCCACTTCATTCGTCAACACATTCTTCGTGGTGCTCTTCATCTCTTTTCCATTCGCACTCTTGATCAGCCAGCCGATTTGTTCACCACAGCTCATCATCCTGGGAGATTCCACACTCTAGTTTCCAAACTCAAGTTAGTTTCTTCTACACCCACTTAAGTTTAAGGAGAGATGTTAGTGTGATTAATTATGATTGATCGCGATTGATTTTAAGGATGATTGTAATTGATGTAATACAGAATTAATTAGTTTGATTTAGTACATAATTATATTTGATCTAGTACATAAGTATAAACACATATTATTAATATTTATTTCCCTATTTCTGTTTCCAACTATTGCAGATTTTTAACCACTCCATTATCGACTTGTGGCATTAGTGGGGTACTTGATAATAGAGTTGGAAGAATCAGGTGGTTGGTTAAAATCAGTCCAGCTAGTCGGTTTTTACCGGTCCACTTTATTACCACTTTATTACTCGGAGCCTTGGAGGATTTGTAATTCAATGTTGCAATCTTAAGACATAAGCAAGAAAGAGGAGAAAAGGAAAATGGTCTACTTTACAAAGTAATTAAATTTTTTAACAAGCCAATGAAGTTGATTCATCTGGTCGACTTTTTGCTTATGACAATGACATAACTTGAGTCAAAATCCTAAGACTCTTCGTTAGTAGATGAAATATAATCTCACTAAAAATTCTCGTTGAGATTGATAGTTTGTTTTGACCTTAAAATAGAGGGAGCTTCTTCACACCTTAAATTTTTATGCACCAAACATTTTTTTAGAACATTTTGTTCTTGAAACTATCTATTTTAGCACCATTAACTCGAATAGGATTACTATTTTCTACATAATCAATGAAATGAATCATTGATCAGTGATATGATCTAAATCTCTATATCATCATTATCAATTATATCAATCATTATGGATTGAGACTCCAAAATCACTCTTAATTATGGTCAAAATTAATAGTTAGTGAAATATTTGATACATATTAGTTTGTCGGATGGAAAATTGATAATTATATAATAATACAAATTTGCATAAGTATATTATTAATAACACTAATATGTCATATAGATTAATTATGAATGTTAATATATTAATAATTTATATATAATGTAACCGATATACCATTATAAGGAAATGATTTATATTATATAATTAATATGATCATTAAATTGATATGGTATTATTATGATTATCATATTATTATATATCATATTTAATAATATTTCACGGTATATGCCTATAGGTCCCAATTATAATCATCATAGTATATGATAGTACTCCCAGGTCACGATTGAATTTATTATGGTAAAATGATTGTTGCTAATATTATCACTGAAATTTCTTTTTTAACCCATAATTCATATTTTTTATTTCCTCAAAGTTAATATACTTTTCTAGAAATTATGATGGTAACTTAGGCCTAAACCCGAAAAGGTCGAAAACATATCCCCACATGACCGATTTGGATGAGGTCCTTGGCCTTAATCCGACGACAGTGTTAAATGGTCAAAAGGAAATTCTAGGATCATGTTATATGTATAGGCTAGACAAATGTCCAGGTTCATTTTTAGCACTCCCTTAATTCATTCGAACTGGTAAGTACTTAGGTAAGCTTTGGAGACCTATAAGAAGTCCCTCGTATGCAATTAGCAGGGCATGTTTCACTTTAACTATAAACACTCAACCCTACCATTAACTAGCATATTGATCTAATCTTCATTTTGTCAGCCTAGGTCCAGGGCAGTCCTTATCGCCAGCTTTTTCATAGGTCCCCAGTAAGCCTTACTTAGTCCTTTCGACCTAGGTCTTGGACCCTGGACGGAACATCTGACACCCACTATGAGACAAGGTAAAACTTTCCTACCCCACAATCAACTTAAAAAAAAAAACACCAACCTACCTAGCCATGGTAATCACCAAAAGCAATGCCAACAATGAAACAACAAACTCGGAAGCCCTCAACCAACCAACAATGCAAACAACAACCTTATTATTGAAACCCTATTGCAGGTTGTTCGGGATATCCAAGACTAGAATCAACGTATGGAAGCTTGAATGGATCAAATAGCTAAAATAGAGACCCGTCAGGATGATAAGGAAAATGATGCAGAAAGTAGCTAACAAAATATGGAGAATGTTGTTCAAAACACATCAACAAGGAACGTTCATCGTCAGCCTATACCACTTGATCATCCTGCATGTGAGTATGTATTAATTTATGTGATATTATCGCAAGTGCACGGATTGAACAAATAATAAAGAGTGAGTAGAATATTGTTCCCATGAGGAATTAGTTTACCAAGTACCACTTCTCTAATATTAATACTATCTATGCAACCAATAATTAAGAGTGATTTAAAGCAATTAAGGACACAAAATTATAAAAAAAAAACAAAAATACACAAGAACGCATGAAATTAAGAGGGAAAAGAGAGAACAAAGCACATGAATGCAAAACACATTAAGGATATAAACACACAAAATTAAAACACTAGGGATCTGACTTCACTTAATTCAACAATCTATCATAGACAATAGAGTAGCTTTAGGACCTTCATTCTAATTAATTTCTAGTCATTCAATTGATGGGGAGAATCCCTTACTTAATTAAACCCAATTCCTTGGTGAGTTAATTCTCTTTAATTATCAAAGCCTAGTCAATTCCTTGATCTAAACCCCAACTCTTAAAAGCGTGACCTTCACTCTATGAATTCTCATGAAAAATATCACAATTCTCCTACACAACCTATAACCTCTATTCCTAGATGATTGTAAATAACCTTTGTTCCTAGATGGTTATAAATCATGACACTTATTATTTATGATTTAAGTCATATGCAAACCTTCCTATTCTACACATATCTCACTAGATCAATTTATGAGCAGTCAATTCATAAAAGTATTAAGAACCATAATAAGCAATCAAATTGAATAAAAAAATTAATTAAAAATTCAATCTTAATACATGTCGATTGAACTAAGTTACATCTTTACCCTAGAAATACACAAATTTACCTACTAATGACAAAAGAGAAGAAGAGATAGGAAGAGGAAAGAGAATTTATCATGATAGAATTGTAGAGAGGAAAACAAAGCACCTTCAATGGTGATTTGATCCCCAATTCTATGAGAGCTTCATGATGGCTCCTCCTTCTCTCTTAGGGCTCATCCCCTTGCTACCTTTGAGCCTCCAAAACTCTACATTTTTTCGTGTATTTTCTAAACCAAAAGAGAGCTACATTGCTAAACTCATTTTCCCCTTTTTATAGAAAAGTTGACAACTTTTCATATCTAACTTGCATGATTTTTATCACCCTTAAGATGGCCAAATATGCCCTCAATTTCAACATGAAATTTTTATTATTTTCTATTAGATTTTCAATGCCATAAACGGCGCGTCAATCTGACCTCTGTAGCCCAAGATATGGCTCAATTAGTGAATAATTATCAGGATAGTATGGGAATCCAAATCAAATATCTTTTAGAATTCTTATCCAATCTTCAATATTAATGGCAACTAAATTACAGAAAGTTCTCAACATGAGATCTCTTTCTTAACTTTCAAATGCCACTAGAATCAGGTAAATCGCATACTTGTAGAGAAAGTTGTCCCTAATTTACTGAGACAGGTTTGATAGCGATATTTTCCTTAATTAATCTTTGACCAAATCTCTTATTTCTTATTTCTTTTTATTAAATCCATATAAATTAGGAAACAAATATCTCACTCAAATTAAGAAACTCCTTGAGATCCTTGCATTAAACGCAGAGATACTTGGTCATCAAGTAGAGATTATTTACACTCTAATTAAGAATCTAACTTGATAGTGTGATCAACCAATAGAAATTAGACAATAAACAAGACATAAGTACTAAATTGGTTGGTTAATGATTAACCAATAGGAATTTGACATTATGCAAGACATGAGTTTAAAAATGATTGATTCTTAGAAACACTAGGTTATTTCCTATTGGTGGATTAAAGACACTAAACTCATTCTAATTGGTTAGTTAAATGGCCAATGAAGATTAGCTACCATAGAAACTCCTAACTAGATGTCCTAACTAGAAGTTAGATTAGTTTGGTTAGTTAAACTAGTTGGTTAGAAGAAAATAATTAAATAATAGCTAACCAATGAGAACAAGATATCAATCTAAACGCTAGTCTTCTTATGATTGGTTACTAAAAACATTAGTCAAAATTCTATTGGTAGAGAACTAAACCTAATTAATTAACATTTAAATCACTTAGTTAAGGGAAATATCTTGTAGGATTAAAATCCTAACCAATGAGAACCTAGCCACCTAGTTTGCCATTAGTTAGAATTTGATTGGGTAATTTAGACATGAGTTAAAATCTAATTGGCCAAAAGAACAAGCTAGAAACTCTCCAAGAGCTTAGAGAGAGAGTTTCAACCATGGGCAAGAAAGAAAGAAATAAAGAAGAAGAAAGAAAGAGAGAGAATTCGGTCAAGCAATGAGAAAGGAGAAGGAGGAGAAGAAGAAAAATAAGGAAAAAAAGAGAGGAGAAAAGCCAAGAACAGGAAGGATCCATAGTTTTCAAGCCAGATTTCAAGGGAATCAAGTAGCTAGATTCAAGATCTTCAACTCTCTTGCAAGTTCTTTCAAGAGCAAGAGGTAGGGGAATCATACTTCTTCTATTTTCCTTGAGCTATTCTTCTTATAGAAGTGTTCTACTATGGCTAAGAAGCATGATTTTAATCCATAAAAACTTTGTTGAGGCTTGTTTTGATGGATTCAAAACCTAGGTTAGTAAGACCATATTTTGTGTTCTTGATGATTTGATGAATTTCAATGGAATTTTGGTGAGGATTAAGGTTGTTGATGATTTAAGAATAACAGAAATGGTTTTAATTTGAGAAGTTAAGATGAATTGGAATTGAATCAAGAATTAGGGTTTTTGTTCATACTAAATTGGGGATTTAGTCTAATTTTGGGTTTAAAGTGAAATTGATGATAGAAATGAATTCTTGATGGTAGAAATTATCTAAAAATGATTAGAATGAGAAGAAAAATTTCATAGCCACACATTGATGAATTTGGCCAAGAAGGGTTATCTAGGATTAATTTGGTTGTTGATATTCCATTTAGCATTTTACCATTGTAATTATAAAAAATAAATGAAGTATTGTGGTCAATTGATGAAGACTAAAAAATATAGGATTCTTGATCTTATTAAATTGAGGATTTTGTTTAACATTATATTAAAAAGAAATAAAAGGTGGAATTGAAAGTTAGAGGCCTAAATATGACTATAATTAAGTGAGTAAAAAGAAAATAACTTGATGCCACTATAGTGATAAATTTGGCCTAGTAGGTACCATGGTCTATGATTAGTGTTTGATCTTTGAATTTATGATGTAAAAATGAAGTTGAATTGGTTATTATGCTAAGTCAAGACTTTTGATTAACTTAGATGACCTAAGAAGTATTTGATGGATTAGTGTTTGATCTTTGGATTTATGATGTAAAAATGAAGTTAAATTGGTTATTATGCTAAGCCAAGACTTTTGATTAACTTAGATGACCTAAGAAGTATTTGATGGATTATGTTATTGTCATAAGTTATGATCAAGGAGAATGATGAAGGAAAATAATTTATGATAAAATAATTTATTATGAAATGGTTTATGATGAAATGGTTTATGATAAAATGATTTATGAGGAAAATGATTTATGATGGAAATGATATGATGTATGATAAAATGATATGATCTATGATGAAAATGATATGATTTATGATCAATGGATATGATCTATGATGAAGATGAAATGGTCACTACTAAAAATTTCTTCAATAGTGACAGAAAAATTCCGTCACTGATCCATTAAATTCTGTCGTTATAATGATTAGTGGTAGAATTTATCATGAAAAAATTTTCGTTGCGTAATCCTTGGTTGCTAATTTCTTAGCGATGAAAATTGAATTCCATTGCTAGTTAATAAAATGTCGTCTCTAACATCCGTAACCAAAGTTTCTTAATTATTAAAATATTATTTAGCAACTATTTTTCGTCACTAAAATGAAAGTATAAATATGTTCCTTTTAGTGACGAAAATATTTTCATCGCTGATAACCTAATTTTTTTTAATTTTTTTAATTTTTAAATAATCAAATTATACCATTTAAACCTGTATGTAACACAACAGTATAATAATCCAATCCCAAATCCAGCAACAAATTTTTAAAATTTAAAAATATCATTATTATGTCATACTACAAAGTATTTCAAAAGGTCAAAGTAAAAATTTTTCAAAAGATCGAAATAAATATAAATTTAAGTTATACATGTTCCTTATCAAAACAAACATGAAGACAATGTATCAAACATCAGGAGGAAAAAAATCATAATCATCCTCTTCCATGTCATCTTCATCTTCATCCCTATCACCAAGTGGTTCATCCTCGTGACCGTTGCTTGTAGCTTGTGAGCCACTAGTAGATGCGTTCAAGCACTGTAGGATTGTGTTGACTAAGTTTCCATGTTCTACTACCTGCGTACTGAGACTTGCAACCAAACTCCTCATCGCTTCCATCTCTGATTGTGAACAACCTTCAATAGATGTAGAGGAAGATGGTGCATGAGAAGTAGCATCAGATCCCAAGCCAAAGATGCGTTTCTTCCTACTAATGCCTCCAACAACATCCAAGTAGATGCTGTTGTCAGAGTGGATGTCAATAGTCTCCTCCCCCGGTGGTCGCTGTGAGTCCCTCTCATTGATACGTTTCTGGTACTCATCCTGACAAATGCAATTATTAATAAATATTTATGCTTGCAAATTGACTTAACCATATATTAAAATTTAATTGCAACATTTATACTTACAGCAATATTTTTTTTGTTTTGGTGGAGATCCACTTCCCTTTGCATGTGTGAAGCCGTGTGAATAGCTCTCAATGTCGTGGATCTCTCTTCAATTGTTGTTTCTAGAAATATGTAAGGAAAAATAATATTCTGTGAAGACAAACCTAATTAGCTCGAATCACAAATTCGATGGAAGTTACTCACCAATTTCTTCTTATGCACTATTTCAAGAATTGAGCCTCCAGGGTGTTTTGACAATCCCTCCTCAGATTTTCTATTTTGAGTGTTCTTGCTCTTCTTCTCCAACCATTTCGGATCTTGCCACGATTGTCTCTCCAACTTTTCCCGTACATGAGTTGGAATCCAATTGCCTTTATCCTAATTGTGACGAACCTTGCACAATGCATTCTTAAGCAATTCAGATCCCTTGTAGTCTAAGGACTTTTTGATATATTTATGATCCTCAGGCAGCCACTTATATTTTTTTTACATTATTAAAAAGTAATAATTATTTTGTCATAATAATTTAAAATTTTAGTCCTATCAACATAGTAATATCTACAATTAGAAATACATTACCCGAAACTCAATAAACCATATCTCTTTAACATTGCCTTTATTGCTATTGCTGATAAAGCATTATTGACTCTACATTATCAGAAGGCAGTATACTAGTTCCAAGAACTAAACAAAGATAAAATTAATTCATGTTAAGATAAAAAGGATATCTATCAAGCACATGTAATGTTTAATAAATGAAATAAAATAAATAAATCGATTTGTGGAAAAAGGGAATAGTGGACAAAAGTAAAGAATCCTATCAGCTAGACTAAAGTGTAACAAGAAAAATACATGGGAAAGAAACTTGAGTCAATGCAGAGTCAGACACTGTCCACTATTAATTTATTAAAGAATCTACCAACATTGAAGTTAAAGCTACCTTTAGTTTGAGAAGCTCGTGTAGCTTCAAACTCTTTCAGTAGAAATTCAAATATTATCTTGTCAGAATCCCTATGAACCCAACAAATATTCAAAAAAAAAATGTTTCTACAACATACGACAACTAATGGACATTCTGAAACAATAATCTTCAATTTAACCATCCATATAGTGCATTTAACTAGGTAAAGAAAAGAAAACAAAAGATTTTGAGGTGACCATATAAACCGTCATTGGGTATAAAGCAGTTTCAAAAAACCCTAGAAATTACATGCAAACAGAATTGTACTAAAAAAAGTGAAAAAAGTAGAAGATTGTAGCAGGCAGCAACCAAATAATCATAAAGCTGTTAGAGAAGCAGTACAATCATCTATCAATAAAGCTTAAAAGTATTTCTATTGAGCTTTGGATAGTTGAACTTTTGCCCTCAGTTGTATGATTGGAAAATAAAAAGGGAGAACAAAAGAAAGCACTGATTTGATTTTGAACATAAGAAACAAGGGAAAAGACAAAAAAGTTATCAAAGGAAAAAGATTATTCCATATCAAAATGGTTTTCTAGATACTCATGAGTCATTTTGGAGACCCATAACATACTCAAATTCCAACATAAGAATTTGTATGCTTCCTAACATAATAAAAAAAATTAAAGCTGAATTATATTTAGAAGGCAGAACCACAGTTATTGTAGAAATAATACTTTAGTAGCATTGTTATTATGTTTAGCCCTGAAATGTTAACAAGAATGCATATTTGATAGGAAATATATCCTCCAACTACTTCGCAAGCACCTTTTGTCCTCCTAAACTATATAATACTCACATCTTATAAAATGACCTTCTAGCTCACAAAACTAAACTTTTGTTCTTTCATAAACAAAATTATTCAGTATAAAATGTATAGCCTATTGGCTAGCTCAAGAAGTTGATTAAGTTAAGAGCAAACTCACCAGATAGGTCAGAGCTTTCACTGGACCAGACAAAACAAGCAAAAGTATAGTTGTTGCTACCTACAACATGAATATAACTACAAAAATAAAAATATGATAATGCAATAACTCTTCAAGAATGGGGAATGGGGAATGGAAAAGAGTGAAGATGGAAAAGTATATGCATGAAGATGGAAAGAGTGCACAGACAGAGGGAGAACATATAATGCATAGCATGATACTATCCATCAGTACTATGTACAAAAAGAATCTAATAATAACAATATAACAATTATTTAATCTACGACAAGCATATAGGGGTTAGAAGTTTAATCCACTTTATTACAGTCAAAGATATAGATATATACAAGTGTTTATGATAAAAAAAAGCAAAAGCATTCTAGACTTCCAAAATTATAAAAGAGCACAATTGTGGTTTTCCCATATCACCAATGGAAGTACCAAAATTGTAAACTTGTTAATTTTTTAAGATTATTATTTACTAGAATCAATATATCAGCTCAATATCTACTTACCTATGTCATTGTTGTCGTGTAAGAGCTAATCACAATCACCAAGTCTTTTTTATCCCTAATAGATTTCTAACCACCCTTCTCTAGAGTCTAGGCACAGTCATGAGGTACTTATAGCCATAGAAGTAGAAATATGTCACATATCTTCCTATTTGGATTATTTTGAGAACCAAAAAGGAAAACATTGGTAATTCAAGTAGTTAGAAAAACATAATCATGGTATTGAATTAGATTAGTCATATTTGCATAATAGGATTACTGATATTTGTATCTTAGGAAGGAGGATATGGAATATTCCATAGGATTTTTATTTAGAAAGATTAAAATGGCATGTAAGACAATTATATTATGACATTTAGTTAAAGAAATAATTTATAAATATAATGTGAAAGGAGGCAATATGAGTTGCAATGCTTTAAAATTCAATTTAAAAATTCATTATGATTATAGAACATATTACTTTTGCATAAGTTAAAGTTGTTGACTAACATATGTTGTAATTTAATTCTCAGCCATAGCAGAGTATATCAATCCCCAACAACTCCATCTCCCAAACGTCAAACTCACATTGACATTACAGAACCACGCCATTACAAATTCGAACCTATACTCATATCTAAACCCTATAATCCATTATATCCTTGTAAAACCCATATACAATTCTTTAAAATTTTCAGTACATGCCTTAAATGGTGATAATGATATAGGATCACAAAAAATAATAAAAATTTAAACTTGAATGAATTCAACCATGAGAAATAAATCCACACACACACAAACTATGTTGAGAAAAACAATATCTGAAATTTGTGGGAAAATAAAAACAGAACATTGAAATAATAATTTATGTAGTATAGCAACTTCCTTGAATTTTGAAAAGAATATAATCAAAAACCAATATCAATGTCTTTCATCTACCATAGTGATTTAGGACAAAAATCCCAAACGTGAACCCACAAACCAAAAATGCAAACCCATAGAACCAAAAATCCCAAAAATAGAAAGTAGAAACCCTAACTCACATTTGGGATTAGGTCACTGTGGTGGTGTGAGTTAGTGGTGATGCGTGCAGATGACAGAGGGAAACATTCCTAGCACTAGCTAAGATAGTCATGCCTGAAGATATCATTTGCCCTTGATACCATCTCACTATTAATGCATTGCATGAAGAGCACCTAGAAGAGTGCAAGGCAATCTGTCCTATTACTGATAAGGAGCCATTGAGGAACTGTCAATCTAAACCAATGATTGATGTGATTGTGTCCAAGTAATTGTTTAGTCATACTATACTAAACAAATATTTAAGACTAGCTATGTTTTGAGCTTATATTTATGTTACTTGAGACATTAACTAAATGAATTTACATGATTATTCAGCATTTCTCTTTGTTACACTTTTGGCTTGTCCTTTTGCATTTACCAGTTTTCTTTTTACGTTTCTGTATAATATCTTGTTGTTGGTCCATAATTCTTGCTTTGTCATTTCTGCTCTATTTTACCTTTCCAATTCCACACAAATTACTTTCCAGGGATTTGAGTCTTGTAGAAAGTTTGCCTTATGAAAGGGACCTCGAAAAATCATCAATTTATTCCCCTACGATGTTTGATGAAGAAGACCCTGGATCTAGTGAAGAGGAAGAAGTTGCTGAAAAATTTAAAAAATTACTGTTGCAACACCCTAATACAATTATCGTAAAATAAATGGAATATTTCAAGATAAATCGCATTAAGCATGTCACTTCAAAAAAATGCATAAAATAAAAACTCATAATAACCTATGCAGTCATTATAGAGAGCCACGAATGATAAAAAGATCACATATACATACATCACTGACTAACAAGCCATACTGTATACATAAGCTTTTACAAACAACCAAAAAAGTACAAATATACAATCTGATTCAAAAAGAAACATAACAACTACACTAAGCCTTCTGTCTTTTCTTTTTCTTGCCCTTTTTCTCTTTTAGAGGGACTGCACCTGCATTTACATGGAACACACAGGAGTAAGAAATCATAATTTCTCAATATTCGCATATCAAGACCAGTAATTAATCATTTACAATAAAATAAATCAACTGAACACATAATTACACTCTATGTAATAGAATATCTGAAGAATCAATAACATCAAAGAATTGCCCATATAATCCTAAGATACTATTGAACAAGCAACCAAGCAACTAATCCATTAAGCAAGACAAATCGCCCATACAATTGTCAACAATGTAATGCTTTATGTTATGTGATATGACTATGTTCAAACAATGTCCTAATATTATGAATATGCAATGCCAATGTATATTTTAAAGTTTGAAAACACAAGCTACTTACTTATTTCCCAGAAACCTCTGTTTCTTGTATATACAAAGTAGGATAAGCCTAACAGCATAAACCCACTTGGTAATAGGTAGTCACTTGCCACCTCCATACCGGTAACCTTGACTATGCAAGTATAAATGTAAGGAGAATTCAGATCTAATATCTCATTCTTAGGCCATATGGTTGTGCACACCATCAAAGGTCACAATACATAGGAAAAAGCAAATATCAAGTTTGAAAATCAAATATTCAAGCCACATATTTAAATACTAGTACATAGGAATCTTGGTGTTACTTATCCAACAAAGTAGCAAGAACCATGTCACCAGCATTAGCATACCTAGAACCTCACATCATCACTTCACAAGTGATTTACATGACAACCTCATGTTGGGCAAGGTTTTAGATACATTCCTAAGGCATTCTAAACTCAAAGATTTGCCTAAGGTTTCATAACTTTTAAATATATATGTTAAGTGGTCATTCTCTCAAAGAATTACCCTTATTTGTGCTTCAACTCACTTAGGAAAGCATATATGAGTGATCCCATCACTTAGAAAATTTCAAAACATCAAAATCATAATGTTGGAAAATCTTGGAGCTTACGCCTCGGTGTGACACCCCTACACCGTGTCGTGCTGCTCTCTGCCTGCCGAAAATTGACAACCTGAGACTTGTGTGCTGCGGCGTGCACACCCTGTGCTGCGGCATGAGAAGCAGAGCCCAAGTTTTACAGAATTCTGTAGAACCGGTACAGTTCCATTCTAACAATTCATGGATTTTGACCATTCCAAACCAGTTTCTAAGTGATTTAAGGTTCCTAACAAGTTCACTAACACATAGGAATTATTAACTACCAACAAAAACCTATAATTTGGATCCAAAGATCAAATCACTCATCCATTACCTAACTTTCTCACTTTTAGGATTCAAAGGTTCAAATGACAAATTCTATGTTTCTAACTCAAATTGAAACCATGAACAAGTTATAAACAACCAAAGAAACTTATTCAAGCAAGAAAAACACTTCAAACACCTCTAGAAACCAAATAGACCTATTATGCACCACATGTACAATAATGGTGAAAATGGAAGAAAAGCAATTAAAAAGCACAAGAACACCTACCTTGTGTAGCAAAGATGGTGATGATGGCTAGTGAATCACAAGCTGCCTTTCCTCTTTGATTTCCTCTTCTTCCTTTCTTCTTTGGCTCCTTGCTCTCCTTCCTCTGGTGGTTCTATTTTCAGCCATGAGAGTGAGTGAGAAAACAAGAGAGAAAATATCAAGGAAACCAAATATAAGGCACAGGAACGTGAAAGGCTTGGTCACTTAAGTGACCAAGTGATACTCCCAATCTGCTAAGAACACTTAGATTTCCCCAAATATAATTTTATTAAAGCCAACAAGTTTAAAAAAAAATCACAAGATTCATCAAAATTCTTGTTGCACCAAAACCATCATTTTCTATATTTGTGACTAGTCAATCCGGCATTAAAATACACAACCAGTATGCTTAAAAATACCAAACGAACTCCGATTAACCTAAAAAATTAACCTTATCACAGACTTCACATTTATGACTTAGAAATTAATTATCCACATCTATTTCCATTATCTAAGCCATTTAAACTAATATCTGGGTCATTTTAAGCTAATTTTCACTTTTCAGACTGCAAAAAAGTCCTAAACTAACTCAGATTATCACAAAATTAAACAGGCATGTTAAGCAAGTATTAAGCTACCTCTGTAACTATTTACATGTCTAATATGTTGAAAAGGATATTACAACTGGAATACTTAGAGAGAGAATTTGTTATGAATAACGAGGTGGTAGAATTAATTAACATGGGAATCGAAGAAGATAAGAAAAGGTTGAAAATAGTTGATAATCCAAAGTACACAGACATGGTGGCGCTACTTAAGGAATATCTTGATGTGTTTGCATGGTTCTACAGAGATATACTTCGATTAGACCCTAAGATAGCGTCACATAAAATCCCATTATACCTAGATGCAAAAGCAAAAAGGCAAAAGTTGAGAAGAATGCATCCTAATATGTCACTAAAGATCAAGGAAGAAGTGACTAAGCAATTAAAAGCCAGATTTTTAGAGGTGTCAAGACACCTGGAATGGGTAACTAATATTGTGCCAATACCTAAGAAGGATGGGAAGGTCGGGATGTGTGTAGATTACAGGGATCTAACATATCAACGTTCTTATTAATAGTACAACAGGAAATTACAGGTTCTTGTTTATGGACGGATATTCTGGGTACAATCAGATCCCTATGGATGTTAATGACAAAGAAAAGAAGATTTTTATTACTTCGAGGGAAATTTTTTGTTACACAGTAATGTCCTTTGGATTAAAGAATGCTGGGGCTACATATTAACGTGCTATGCTTGCATTATTCCATGATATCATGCATAAATAAATCGAGGCTTATGTAGATGACATGATGGCCAAATCTAAAGAAGGGGAAATCTATGTAGTAGTCCCGCGGAGGTTATTTGAAAAACTCAAAAAGTATAAGTTGAGACTCAATCCTACTAAATGTGTTTTTGGAGCATCTATTGAAAAATTACTTGGGTTCATTGTTAGCATAGAATGAATAAAGATGGATCCGGATAAGGTGAAAGCAATACAAGAGATGTCTGCTCCTAAGACAGAGCATGAAGTGAGAAGTTTTCTCGATAGACTTAACTACATTGCTGGATTCATTACTAACTTGACCAGTACCTATGAGCCTATATTAAAGTTGTTGAAGAAGCATTAGCCGGGTGAATAGGATGAAGAATGTCAAGGAGCTTTTGATAAGATAAAGGCTTATTTAATGAATCCTCTTATTTTGGTACCTCCTACATCGGGTTGTCCTTTGATATTGTACCTAACCGTATTGCCAACCTCTATAGGAGCAATGTTGGGGCAGTATGATGAATCAGGAAAGAAGGTGTAGGCAACTTATTATCTAAGTAAGAAGTTTAATGACTGTGAAGCCCGTTACATGGCTATTGAAAAAATGTGTTGTGCTCTAGTATGGACCTCAAAACGGCTAAGGTAATACATGTTATATTACACCACTTAGTTGATCTCTTGAATTGACCCCCTGAAGTACATATTTGAAAGCTCTCAAGTTTCATTAAGGGTTTCAAAATGGCAGGTGATATTATCAGAATTCGACATCAAGTACATGACTCAGAAATCCATCAAAGGATATATAATTGCTGATCATTTAGTTGAAAACCTTCTAAAGGGTGGACAATTAATAACATCTTAGTTCCCTAATAAAGATATATTGATAGTGGAAGAAGAACAAGAAGAAGAGGATGAGCCTATTTGGAAGATGTATTTTGATGGAGCAGTCAATATGTATGGTAGTGGCATAGGAGCTATGGTTGTTTCACCAACTGGAAAGCAATACCTGGTTGTTATCAAGCTGGATTTTGAATGCACCAATAATGTTACAAAATATGATGCTTGTGCTAGTGGTTTACAAGTTGCAATCGACTTGGGGATCAAGCAGCTAAAGGTATTTGGAGATTCAACATTCATCATTTATCAAGTGAACAGTGAATGACAAACCAAAGATCCAAAGTTGATGCCTTATCAAAAGTATTTGACTTGGTTGATCAAGAAGTTTGAGGAGGTGACCTTCTCCTATTTGACTCGAGACAATAATCAATTTACAGATGTTTTGGCCATTTTGGCTGTAATGACCAAGTTGGATATTCACAATAATGTCCAACCCATCCAAGTGAAGACTCAAAGTGAGACTGTATATTATGCCAACGTGGAAGGCGAGCCAAATGGTAAACATTGGTATCATGATATCAAATAGTACATTTAGCATAAAGAATACCCAACTGGGGCAAATAAGGTGAATAAAAAGACTATCCATCAATTGGCAATGGCCTTTTTCTTGAACGGAGAGGTTTTGTACAAAAGGAGTCATGATGGCACCTTGGTCAAATGTGTAGATGCTCATGAAGCTCGCTTAATCATGATTGAAGTCCATGAAAGAATCTGTGGAACTCATGCTAATGGTCATATGATGGCACGAAAAATTCTAAGGAGTGGTTATTATTGGTTCACTATGGAAACAGACTGCATAGAATATGTTCGAAAATGCCAGAAATGCCAGATATATGCATATCGAGTCAATGCACCTTCATTTCCCTTGCACAAATTGGTATCTCCATGGCCTTTCTTGATGTGGGGAATAGACATCATTAAACCCATTTACCCTAAAGCTTCCAACAGTCATCGCTTCATTTTGGTGGCAATCGATTATTTCACCAAGTGGGTAGTGGCTTCCTCGTATGCCAATATCACTCAAAAAGTATTTTTGAAATTCCTCAAAAGGGACATTGTCTACAAATATAAAATTTCAGAAAGGATAATCATTGATAATGCTGTCAATCTCAATGGTGTTGAGATTTAGAAGTTTTGTAAAAATTTCAAAATCAAGCATCATAATTCAGCTCCTTATAGACCTCAGATGAATGGTGCAGTTGAAGTAGCAAATAAGAATGTTAAAAAAATTATTGCTAAGATGGTTGTGAACTATAAAGACTGGCATGAAATGTTACCTTATGCTTTGCATGCGTATTGTACTAATATATGATCAAGCACTGAGGCAACACCTTTTTCTTTGGTGTATGGGATGGAGGTTGTCTCTCCCGAAGAAATTAAGATTCCTTCTCTAAGGGTTTTGATAGAAGTGGAGTTAGAGGAATCCGAATAGGTGAAGACTCGATATGAGCAATTGAATATGATAGAAGAGAAAAGATTGGAAGCTATTTGTCATGGACAATTATATCAAAGTAGAATGGCTAGAGCCTTTAATAAGAAAGTTCCGCCCTAGAGAATTTTGTTCAGGAGATTTGGTTTTGAAGAAGATTTTTCCTAATCAAGAGGATGCCAGAGGACAATGGGCTTCGAATTATAAAGGCCCTTATATGGTCAAGTAGGCATTTTCAGGAGGAGTATTAATTTTGTAGAATATGGATGGAGAAGAATTGCCAAGGCTCATAAACACCGATGTTGTCAAGAGATTCTATGCCTAAAAAAAAGAAGAAGAAGAAAGTTCGTTAGGTTGAAAATTTGAAAGGACGACCTAAGCAAAAGTTAGAGTAATAAAAAAATAATAAAAAAGTTAAAAAAAACTCGTTAGGTTGAAAATTCAAAAGGGTGACTTAAGCAAACGTTAGGGCAAATAAATAGGCAAAATCTAAAAGAAAGATGGGCTGAAACTCCTTGAAAGGTTCACCAAACTGGGGCAATTTTATTTACGTTCGATTGGCTACATTGGGGCAACTTCGTTTGCATTCAATTGGTCATACTGGGGCAAATTTTCTAAAGGATTAAGGAGAAGATGTGTTAAAGAAAGTAGCAACAGAGACAGCAGTTGGATTATCAAGAAATTACAAGGAATCAATTGGATGAAGGACAAGGAACCAATATTAGGACAAATTTTTATAAAATCCTTGTAACTTTCTTTTGTTTCCATGCTTTCATTTTTCAAGTATGTGCCTTACCAAAGGTTCATGCATAGTTAGATTACCAAAGTAATGAAACGAAGTTTGTTCATTCAATGAATTTCTGTCCATTCATGAATGAATGTTTACTCATTAAGTTATGTCTCAAATAAGATAAATTTAAGGTCAATAGTTTGATTTGACAATTCTACAACAATCCTTCCATGATTTAGTTAGATTAAAAGATCTCAATAGCTTAAAGCACAAATTGCAATGTAGTATTTGTTGAAAATTATTACCATGTTAGTCATATAAACTGTCGTTACTAAGAAGATAAGGGGGGTTGAGGTAAAGAAAAATAAAAATGAAATGAAGAAAGGAAATGAGCAAGTAGAGAGGATTCCTAGCTAACCAAAGGGTCTGATGAAGAAAAACAAGTGAACAAGGGTTTGATTGGTCAAAGCTTTCTAGAGTTGTCGTTGGTTCAAATGGATTTTAATAAAATTAAAAAAAAAGAAAAAAGAAAAAATAGAGCGAGAGAGAGAAAAAAAAGAGAAAGGGAGAAAAGGACAGAGAAAGAGAGAGAAAAAAGAGAAAGAGAGAGAAGAAAAGAATTGCACAAATGCTTTCATGCCATTTACTTTTTGAAGCATCGACTCTATACATTTTTATCATTTACTCTTGAGCACATCAGCTCCTACCATTTACTTTTTGAGCGCATCAGCTCCATGTATTTTTGTCATTTACTCTTGAGCACATCGGCTCTTGTCATTTACTTTTGAGTGTATCGGCTCCATGCATTTTAAATTTTTGTCATTTAAGTTTGAGCATATCAGTTCCTGTCATTTACTTTTGAGTGCATCGGCTCCTATCATTTACTTTTAAGCGCATTGGCTCCATGCATGTTAAATTTCTGTCATTTACTTTTGAGCGCATCAGCTCCTTGCATTTTAATTTTCTGTCATTTACTTTTGAGTGCATTGGCTCCTATCATTTACTTTTAAGTGCATCAGCTCCTTGAATTTTAAATTCCTTTCATTGGCTCTTTGCATTTTATTGTTCTCACATTGTTTTGCATTTATCATCCTATGCATTCCTGAACAAAATTCGAGTTCATATCTTTACTCGTTCCTTACAATGATAAAATAAAAAATTATAGTTATTCTTTTTATCTAATAAGAAACAAGTAAAGAAGAGCAATTGTGAACACCCAAATTTGTTCGGGACATTTTGTTAAAAAAATAAAAATAAAAAAAGAATTAAAAAAAAGAAAAGAAAAAAAATGACCCAACTTTCTTTCATATCTCATAACCTGACCCGTTGACCCATTATACAACCCATGACCCAGATCCATCACTTCCACCCAATTCATCTCCCTTCTTATCTAAACCCTAGCCATCATCACCTTCTAAAACCTAATTATCTTCTATAAATACCCATCATGTACATATTTTTTCTGCACGCACACTTCTGCTTATAGCTAATATGTAATAGCCCAATATTAGCTATCCAGATATATCGTCATATAAAAGAATAATCAATATTAGTCATGCTACTTCTAACATACAACAACTAAACCTATAACATTTATACAAATAATTATGGAGAGTCACGATAACAAAAGTTATACATATACATCGTTGCCTCTAAAGGCACATTGTAATACATAAACTTTTAAAAAACAAGATCTAGCATAATATACAAGCTTTGTCAACATCAAGCCTATAACTATACTAATCTTCATATATCTTCTTCTTCCTTTTCGAAGAACTTGCACCTGGATTTACATGGCAATACAATCGGGGTGAGAAATCATATATCTCAATAGAAGTATTCCAAAATCAGTATATATATATATATATATATATATATATATATATATATATATATATATATATATATATATATATATATATATATATATTCACATAATATCCACAATTGTCAAATTAAAACTTCAATCACAGAAGCAAACAATATCTCCATCTCAGAGATACGCAATCGCTCATATAATTGTAATGTGGTGAGTTCATGTCATGATAGCAACCACCCATACAATTGACATGCTATGCTAAATTATGTCTAGTGTTTATGCCTATGCAATATCCTAAGCATGAAATGAATAATGTTATGATACCAAGTCCATGACAATTTATGTTATGCATGAGTCCTGAGCAAAGTAATGGAAATCACATCCATAACCTTGAAGAAGCACTAGAAATCCATCCAGCAATCATCACTCTGAGTAGTGAAGTCCATTAACTACATGGTCATCATTATCACAGAGGAAATCCATTCCCCTTGGGTAGTGAATTCCACCAACTACATGGTTATCGATAATTAACAAAGAAATTCATCCTCAAAACCACTATAATAGGAAGGATACCACCCACTTTGTCTAATATAGATCACCCACATCTATGGGACTTATACCTTTTAATAAAGGCAAAATATACAATTTTTAATCCAATCATGTCTAATTAAATTCCCATAATTAGCATTACAAATCATTTTGATTCAAATCATTCACTCCTCATTAAATACTCCTATTAGAGTCTCATCACTCATTAAGAAGCATAAAAGAATAGACTACGCCTTTCACAAGCTCCACTGCATCACATAGCAATTCTATCAAAAATTGGAGCTCACAACGCGGCACACCACGGCCACGCTGCTGCGCCCTGACCTCTGCCCCCTCTCATGCCGCAACACCAGGCTCTCTGTTCCATCACGCTGCGGTACAAACATAACCACGCCATGGCGCCCAGCTCTCGGGTTCCAAATTTTGGGTGTGCATCACTCGCATGCCACGATGTGCAACACCATATGCCACGACACGAATAGCAGAACATGATTGCTATAGAATTTTGCAGATCCAAGTACTATTTTATTGGAACTTACCCCTCCTCCAATCACTCAAACTTTACATCCAAGTAATTTCCAACCTTCCATAAGGTTCAACTATATATAGCAACTCTTATTCCACTTTGATTTCACTCTAAACCATGGATCATGGATAATAATCCAATTCAAAACCTAAAAGCCCAAATCTCAACACAAATGGAATTTAAGGTATACAAGGGCTGGAAATTCATTTCCATGCACCCAATAACTCATAAACAAGTCATCCTCAAGTTCTCAACAAGATTCAAGCCAAAACAACTAAAAATAACTCAAAACCTAAAATCACCACATCAAGCCATAACTCAAGAACAAGATGGAGAAAGTAGGAAAATGAGTTAAGAATAAGGTTTCCCTTTACCTCAAACTTCAGAACTTGAAATCACTAAGTAACTCCTCTTTTCTTGATGATTCTCTTCCTTTGCCTTGATTATTGCTCTTTTCTTTGAGCTTTCTTTCTTTAATCATGAAAAAGAAGAGAGAAAATGAGACAAACATCTCATTTGGGCCTTAAATAAGCCAAGCAACAAAAACAAGAGAGTCGTGCCATCATTTAGTCACTTAAGTGACTTACTATTCATCCAAACAGTTAAGAACACTTAGATTTTTCCAAATCTAGTTTATTAACTTCTAACAAACTTAAAATAAATCTTAAGATTCATTACAAATCTTGTTTCACCATTTTTACATTTTTTCATATCTGCTGGGGGTCAATCCGACATTAAAATACAACTAGTATGCCTAAAAATGCTAAACTAACTCCGATTAACCTCAAACTTTAACTATAGCACAAACCACCCATTTGTGACCTAGAAATAAACTCTCCACATTTATTTCCACTAACTAAGCTGTTTAAGCCAAAACCAAGGCCAATAATAGTTATATTTCACACATAGTGTTACAGCAAAGTAACTAAACAAACTCAGACAGTCACAAAATTTAACAGGCATGATAAACATGTATTAGGCTACCTCCGTAATCATATACAAGTCTATTATGTTTCACGAGTATTACATAATACCCTAGCCATATTTGCTTCTCTCTATCATGTAGCCTTCTCTGCAGCAAACCCCAACCAAACAAACTCCAACAACACTTCTCCGTCAAGCCTCCATAACAGTCATCTTCATCATCATCATCATCATCTTTATCACACAACCTCCACTCTACTACAACACCAAACCAACACACACACTTATGCCAAAAGCTACAATCCAAGCCCCCCCAAACCATGAACTTTTCCAAAATACCATCTTCCTCCAAGCTTCCATAACCACCACCAAGCCACCACGTGAGACCACCATCACCATCTTCCTCTAAGCAACCTCCATCGTGACCAACTACAACACCAAACCACTATAACCATCAAACAACTTCATCTTCAACCTCTCACCACCCAACAAAAACTACCCTTCCAAAGAATCCTCCATCACCACTCCACCTCACCAACACACCACAAACCACCAACTTCACCATCTTCAACAAACATTCACCATAGCCACACCCCCCATCTTCCACCACCACATCATGACCCATCATTTCAGCCATGACCTAGCCACCAAATCGAATCCAACCACCGTTTTCATCCCCAACAACCAGACCCATACAGAACCATGGCCTAGCCACCCATCAGCGGCTTCAACCCACACGAAACACCCAGCCATAACATCATTTGCAGCAGCCTCGGCTATCCACACACCGTCGTCCCCTCTCTGTCCTATGGCACTACCGGATCCACAACTCACCATTGTCGTCTTCCACGCGACCCGTGTCGTAGATCTGCATATCCCAGCTTCGCTAGATCTCCATCGATCTCAGCAGCAACCTCAACCAAACCCGAACTACGACTCAACTGCTGCCTGCATCTTATGTCCAACCACCACTCTAAGACCCGAAATCAAATCCGCCACCCAACATCCATCCACGAACCAAACTAGCTCCCACGAACCGCGATTTACGCGTCACCACCGTCCTCCACACTGCCGCGTCTAGTCACTCCTATAATTTGAATTCGCCTTTGCAACTTATTCCAAAAAAAACCCCCTTTGATCCTTCTTTTTCGTAAGCTTCTGTTATTTTTTTTTTTTTAAGTTTTGTTAATTTTTTTTGTAGAAAAAAATAAAACAAAAACAAAAGACAAGTTAAAAAAATGATAAAATTAAATAAAATAAAAAAATTTAAAATAATTGAACCTTTTTTAGAAGAATAAAATAAGATTATCTAAGTTGTGACAGCTTGTTAATATTGTAACTTTTATAATCATCTAAGTTGTGATAACTTGATGATTCATTTTTTTTTTGTTTTGTCTTCAAATTTTTATTTTCAAAATAAAATAAATCATTAATCCATAAAGACTAATTTAAAAAAAAAAAAATTTGCAACAAACTTGATAATCAACGGGTGACGTCTCTAGCGTGACGTTGAATTTCACTCATTCAAATCTTGACATGATTAACTAAGTCGTGGCGACTTGTTAATTTAAAATTTCAAAAATAAAAAATTAAATCTATTTTTTTATTCAAAATCAACCAACTCAATTATTTTTTAGAGAACTACGTGACTTTGAGTTACTTATTACATCCGATGATACGTAGGAGTGGACCTCATATTCTGTCAAGTCAAAAATTAAATTTTCATAATTTATTTGTTCATTTCATTTATCTTTTAACGAAAAGAGTAAAACAAATATTTCAAGAGTTATCAAGGATTTGTATAATTAACTTAAGGTATCGTCTCAGAACGGGTGTGTTAGGGGTGCTGTGGGATTAAGTTTCCATCATTTCCTATGCATAATCGACTCCCAAATCTAATTTGATTTCAAAGACCATTTTTCTTAGGTTTTCTAATTTTTCCAATAAAAAATAAAATTGGTGGCAATTCCTAATTTTTAATTTAAGTTGCTATTTCACTGTGATCACGGTTGCGACTGATGGTTTCTTTGATTAGAGCAACTAGACAGAAATGACAAAGGAAAAAGTGGAAGAATTAAAGTGCAATCGACAAATAGGAAGTGCAAAGACGGCTATAGGATACGACTGAGAGTTAGGGTTCATAGCAATGGTGGGAAATTTGGGACTTAGGATTCAAAGCATGGGTGGGAAATTTGGGACTTAGGCTTCATACATTGGGAAAATTCTCGAACAGTGAATTTCAATCACAATTTTTTACTCAAATAATATTTGGTTAATAGTAACTAATATTAATGTTTTAAAAATATATTAAATGGTCCTTGGGGTTAAACTATAAAGTGAAAAATTTGTCATGCCTTTCATAGAAAATGAATTACTCATTAATAACGAGGATATTATCTACATAAATGTCTTATTTCTATTAGTCCACTTAAGAAGGGTTCCAAAACCCATCCAAATGCAAGGGCACCACAGAAAGCACCTAAAAACTTTTTGTTGAGTTAAGCAAACGCTGAAGATTTTAAATTTATTCATACGTTATTGTTACAAATCAAGTAAAGCATAATATATATATTTAAAACTTCACAAGTTTAAGTTGTTCAAGTGATGATTGCACATCGATCTCATCACCCCCATTTGCTTCCAAGGATTCTGTATAGGTCATCCCACGGTATTCCTCTGGGTGTTCTTCATCAACAAACTCTGTGCCCGGGCTAATGAATTTATCCAACGATGGTCCATGAAGGGTGACCACAGAGATCCTTTGCTCCTTATTGTTGTCAACAATTACTCGATGGATATGACTCTTATACTTCCCATTGGTTAAGATCTACAATTAATTAAGATTTAAAAAACAAGTTAATTAGAAAGGAGAAAAAAAAACTGTTCAGATTATTAGATAATAGTTCATCATAGGTGAAGGGAATTAAATTGACTAAAACTACCTCTCGTTCAAATGAAAAAATGATTAAAAGTACCTCAAGATGATCACCAAGCTGGATGAGTATGGCATGATGGGGAATATAAGCATTAATCCACTTTCCTTTGTGGGATAGGATTGGGAGACCACCATTTACATCTTGCACGAGTGTAACTACAAAGCCAGGGTCGGAATGTTCAGGCAAACCAACAGCCCCCTTGGATCTGGAATTGGGTGGATAAAGGTTCATGGCCATTACGTCAAACCCTGACTTCAAGTTGAATGCCTTCTCTATGTAGTTTTCTTCAAACCCTAAGGTTTTAGACACTGCCCTTGCTAATCCAACTACTATCGTTCTCATTTCTTTGCAATATTCTTCCAGTATTTTGCTGATGCACAAAATAACCCACAACAAAATGAAATATATGGAAAATAACAATAAAGATTAATATAATATTATCAACATTGTAATAAAAGAAAACACAAAAAATAAGAGATTCTTTTGATATCTTTATTTTTAAGAGGGTATCAATAGTGGCTAATATTTTTGTTACGTGCTCCACTTACTTTAAATATATTTTTTATATTATTTTAAATAAATAGGAAATGTGACAAAATATGAACCGCTAATTACTAAGGGATATCAGCACCCTCCAAAAAAGAAGGTTACCGGAGCAACCTCCCAAAATTAATATTCATGTATACCTGAATGTTGATGGCTTGGAAGGAACATGGTACAGTGGATGTGCGATCACCTTGAGATATTCCCTGTTTCCCCCAAAAGAGGAGTTTAGGCCCCATCGGATTCTATCTGATGGGCCCATTTTGCTGCAGATCCTTCTCTCATCCAACGTTGTTGGATCAAAGAAATCAGAAACTCCCTTCAAAATATTATCAAACACTCTATCTGGGATGGTATGGTTTACCAGCTGCACGTATACACGTATTGATCAAATATATATATATATATATATATATATATATATATATATATATATATATATATTAGGGAAAATAGTATAGAAATTTCTTAAATTTTAACTTTTTACAAATTACCACCATGGATTTTAAAATATTTCTAATTAATTCTTAAATTTTAATTAATGTCTATGTTTAATTTAGATCCGTTAATTCACTAACGATAATATCTTTGCATTTGATATTATTTTATTTGTATTAACATTAATTAAGAATTATTTATTAATTTATTTATTAAAATATAATTTTAAATAAATTTTCTTTCTTATAAATACGAATAAGATGTTATTACACAATATAATTGTTAATGAATTAACTGATTCAAATTAAATAAAATGATCTATTAAGACATTAATTAAAGTTTAAAGACTAAATAAAAAAAATTTAAAATTCACAATAATAATTTATAAAAAAGTTAAAGTTCAAGGCACTGCATACTTTTTTCCCAAAAGAAATTATATTCAAACTTCCGTATATTATATTCAAATAAAGTATAACAATTTTACAAAAGAAAAACCAGTCATGCATGGCATATGATATATACAGTACTGCACGAGAGAGTTCAAGAGAGTTAGTTACATACATAGAAGAAGCCATATTCCTGGCATGCTTGGTGGAGGTGCTCAAGGGCAAGGAATCGCTGAGCAGGGTCATCAGAGAAGAGCTGAGAGTAATCAACTGTGGGTATTTCATCATCAGAAGCTGAATAAGGATCAGCATGATGATGACCAGCCACTACCACCTGAGAGGAATCATTGGAGTAAACTTGGGCAACTTTGATTTTAGGTTCGGTAGAGTGTAATTGGGCTAGGAATGATGGTATGTCAGCCATCACAAAGATAGAGACAGCGAAGAAAAGCTTTAACTGTTACGAATAAATAATATATGTGAGATGCATGACCTAGTGGTATTCCTTCTTCCTATATATAAGCGCGGGTGTGAAGACCCAGAGTTTACTTCATTATTATATGGTCAACTTACCCAACTTGGCATTGATTTCTTTTCCCATCGTATAACAAATATTTCTCACTTGATATAATTTCATAATATATGTAATTCATATGTTTCATATATTCGTTCAAAAAAGACAAAATACTGTTAGGTAGGTAAATTTTCAAATGAAATTATTAATACTAACACTATTCATTTTAAATTATTTGTCATATTAAAAAGATTGTTTTATTTTAATTTCTCTGTCATTTCAAAAACTGAAAGAAGTATTAATTATTTTTTCTGACATATATCCTTATGTTGATTAAAATAAAAATAATTTGAAGTTAATAGAATTTTAGTGGTTAAGTGGTCTTTAATGTGGTAACTATTGTGAGTTATGAAAGTTATGAGAGTTATTTTATGAGTAATGAAGAATTATAGTGTGTTATATGTCATTAGAGAGAATTATTTCATTGGAGTTATATAGTTATAGGATGATTTATTTCATGAATTAAAAAAATTGCTATTGTTAATTAGAGAGAGTTATAGTGTAATATTCTCATTCCAACTAATTTCTATGGATATTTTAGGAGTCTGTAGGTATTAAAATATACTATACAGAAATAAATTTATTTATGTTATTTTATCTGTTATTGGTTAACTATTAGTTGTAACATCCTGAAAAGCATGCTAGACTAGTTTTATAATTAACAATGGTAGCATATTACTTGTATGGCATGTCAGTTAGGTTTTGTGACAAACGGAGTTGGTTTGAGCACTTAGTTACAAACTAGAGTATGAAAAGTAGCTTGAAATAAATTAGATAGTAGCATAAATTATTAAGTTGAGGGAAATAAACCTAGAGAGTTTGTTTCTAAGTCACAAATAGGCATAAGAAGCTGTAGTTAAAATTTGAGAGTAATCAGAGTTAATTTAGTATTTTTAGGCACACTAGTCGTGCATTTAATACTGGATTGACTAGCAGCAAATATGAAAAAATATGATAATAGTGAAACAATAATTTAGATGAATCCTAAAATTTATTCTAAAGTTGTTGGAAGTTAGGAAACTTGATTTAGTATACTTTGAGTGTTCTTAGCAGGTGTAAAGTTCCAGCTATAGGCTTATGGGGCAAAGTTGGACTTTTTCCCTTATTTTCCCTTAAAAGCCCCACGGTTCTAGAAACAAAAAGAAGGAAACAAAAACAGAAAAGAAGAGAAGAGAAAAGAGAGAGGGGAGTCGTGAAGGAGAATGGGGAAATTGGAGAAAGAAGCTTGAGGACCAAGATCAAAGCATGAGGCTTGAAGATTGATCTTCCATACATGAGGTAGGGGGTTTCTATCCTTTAATTCCATCTCTGGTTTTCATCCTTTTCATTGTAAAAAGTTAGGTCAAATGGAATGGAAAATAGATTTTGAGATGTCAAATGGAATGGAAAATAGGTTTTGAGATGTCAAAACTTTGTTTCCTTGTTAGTTCCGATTTTCAGTGACTGAAGTGAGCTAATTACAGATGAGTTTGTGTTAGAAGAACATCATAAAGTCCCTAGAATGGGAATTTAAGCATTTAATAAATGAGTAGGTGTTTTTGAGTTTTATTCCAAAATTAAATGAATCAATAGGTTGTATAAGTGTTACAACATATTTAGGGTTTGTTGGTGATACTAGAAATTACCTTGAACTTATTTAGGGTGGCTTAGAAGCTACTTTGTTCCAATGGAACAGTAGCACAATTATGCAAAAATCTACAGAATTGCTACTATGCGACTGGTGCTCAAGCGCCGGAAGCACAAGTACTCAAGCGCACACAACCCAAAGACTGATGCGCGTAGCAGGGCGTGGCGCGCTTAAGCACCATGATGCTGAGCGCTCAAGCGCGCAACACTGGGCAGAACTAAGCATGGCTTTGTTAAGTGTATTTTTAGACATTTTGAGCTTCTCAATCAGTAAGGAACCTTAATAGATGCTTTCTTAAGTGTGTCAAGATACTTTTAGGAAGATTTCATAAAGGGAATAACCACCTAGCATGTAAAAGACCTTAGTGCATCCAATAGTAATGGATTACCATAAGTAGGTATCTAGACCCTTAGGTAACACAGAGTTGCATCTAGTATCACATAAGAGGTGATGAGAATTAGGTAAACTAGGTACGAGTAAGTTGAGATCAATTGCCAATAGTCATTTGCTATAGTGCATTAATTACTCGTGAGAGAGGAAGTGATGTAGTGATGAGTGAACGGACATAGTATACAGATATTATGGAAGTTCTAGTATTTTAAGCATTCCTTAAGTTAGGAATTGCCTATAATAGGTATCTAAGACCTTCAGTACACTAGGGTGGTGTAATTTACCACTTGAGGTGTGATTAAGAGGTAAGCTAGATACAAGAATCATTATTATGGATACTTAGCTAGAAATATGAAATATGTTCCTTTATGAGTTAGAAGTGAGTTGAGAATACATGTTTGCTAGAGTCAGTTCTTCACTTGGATAGAGAGAACCATGCGATGAGTTGATGTGGTGGCTTTGTATAAGTTATACATAACGCTGCATAGTTTTCTATTAATTGCTAATTTTAATGTAGGGTAATCTTTTATGATGTATAATCATATGGCCAAAGGAGATAGAGGGGGAAGTCCAAAAGTCTCTTTGAGTAAGGATTTAGCCTTAGCTACCCGATAGTGCCAAGATTACTAATGTGAGTTGGAACCAGTCCACCCATTATCAAGTAGGAATGAAGAGTTAGTCTTCTTATCTACAAGTTTAAAGAGAATGTGGAATAAGCAAGTGACACACACACAATCATATACATTTCTTGTTGCTTGGCGATTGTATAGGCAGTTGCCAAGTGAAGATGATATTTGATAATTGTATGGGCAGTGGTTGAATATCATTGATGGTATGTTTATGAATGAGCTAGTCGTGATATGCTACGACTACGTAGATAGTTGTTCTTATCATATGAGGAAGGGACTTATATTTATGGATTATGCGTTGTGTTTAGTGAACCTTTACATAACATTATTTTGTGAATGTTCTTGTGATATTGAATAGAGATTTAATATCTTGTAACAACTATAATCTATTGTATAACGTCGAGATAGATTAGATTTCTGTACATTATACAGTTATATGGGCGATTGTATAATGTTATTATTGATATTGTTTTTGTTGATATGCATGTAGATTACTTTGTTTAATGCTATGAAATGTGTGAATATTACTGAGAATTGCATGTTCTTACCCCTTTCTATGTTTTCATGGTAATAGCAGGTCAAGGCCTTTCAAAGGGTAAGATTATAAAGAAACAAAATAACTAGTGTAGTTTAGTTTTATTTGTTTCTTTCATTGACAAAGTTGATGTATTTATTTATATTAGTTTTGAGAATGTTAAAGGTTTTATATATAATTCTTTGCCTTCATGGCAATTGATGTATATATGTATAACTTTTTGGTTTTGGCTCTCCATTATAATTGTTTCAATTATATGGGATTAGTAAGATAATGAGATTAAAAGTAACGGTTTATTGCTTTATGTCTAGATATATAAGTTATATCGAGAATATTGTATTAGGGTGTTACAGAGCAGTTCATTCTGTTGAGCCCGGGTATGGACTAGTTAGCTTAGGCAAGTTTAGTGTTTTCCACTTAGTGTTATGCATTTCTTGTCTCATATATGAGATATGTTAGTAGAATTGCATGACAGGCCTTAGGTTTGAATGTTAGTAGTTACTGTCACACTTAGTGTATATAGGGAACTATTACTTCACCAAGGCGAACTTGGAAAGTTAAGAATTCTTCTAGTGAAAGCTCAGCCATTATGGCTGAAGTGTGCTTAGAGATGGTAGTTGCTTAGAGAGAGTAGACAGATATCACAAACAGAGCTCTAGTGGAGATGGAAGTAAGTTCATCCTAGTAGCTAGTACCACTAGTACAATTAGTGTATGGAGTTATGTTGTAGAGAACTGAAGCTTCCCATATCTCTCAAAGTTTAGAAAAGCCAATCTTGTGTCCTTTAAGGGAAAGTAAAACCCGTTTAGGATAAGGGATAGTGGTTTAAGAAAATGAGAAAAATCTATATAGTTGAGATTTGTTCTGATGACCTGAGAGTTTTGGATGTCTCCCATATGTTAGCAAAGAAGGCAGAGTCTTAGTGAGTTAGTGCCAAGGAGTTGTTAAGGCCTTTAACACTTAGATTACTTAGGGAGTGTTTAGGAATTTTTATTCTGGATAAATACTACCGTAAGAACAGATAGAATGCAAAAGATATAGAGTTCCTAAGACTTGAATAAGGCGGCATGTTAGAAGGCCAATTTATGGCTAAGTTTGATATGAAAGTTATCCTTATCATCTCTTTTGTAGTAGAGTTAAGTTAAATATGCAAGTTTTAGAAAAATGCTTTATTATATCCTTAAGTTGGATTGAAATGAAGTATTAGTAAAGAGATGGTTCCTTTTATTAGTTAAAGTTGAACCATAGCATAATTATCCTAACTAAGGGAGCGAGATAAGACCTTTGGCCTTGCAAAGGAGTGAGACAAATACTTTGCTAAGGATGAAATTATGAGACAAAGTAGTGAGAAAAGCACCTTGTGAGGGTAAAGATGTGAGTAAAACACTTTACCAATATGTAGATTGAGAAGCTCTCTACATAGGCAAGTGAGTGAGACCAAATATATTAAATCTTACCAAGAGTGGTAAAGGAGTGAGATAAACATTTTACCTAGTAATGGTAGAGGAGTGAGATAAACACTCTACCTAGGACGAAATAGTGAGTTAAACTCTTTGTTAAGAATCATGAGAAGTGAGAAAAGCATTCATGATAAAGGTAGTAAAAGTGAGTTAAACTCTCTGCCAAGAGTCTCAAGTAAAAGGTATTAAGTAAAAGGTATTATAGTGAGTTAAACTCTCTACCTAGCGTATTAAAGCGAGAAAAGCTTATATCATGGGCAAATGGATGAGTTAAGTCCTATGCCAGGCAAAGAAGTGAGGTAAACACTTTGCCAAGTAGTAAGGATAACTTTTAAGTAGCAGATTAGAATGCCTTACGATTGGTGTTTATCGAATAGACTTAGAGAGCTATTTGAATAGGCCATTTTAGAATGGTAAGTTATATAGGCTAACTGATTAGACAAAGGGAACTATTCATTTAGTAAGAGTTTCAGGTTGATCGAATATACAAAAATAGTTATTCGATTAGCAAGTTTTTAGTTTTGAAGAAGACCTAGTAAGCAGATAGCTATTCTATAGGTGTATATTCGAGAAGGATCAAACTGACTGGAGAGTTGTTCGACTAGCATAGTTTTAATTAGTCGAGATAGGTAAGAGAAACTTATTTTGGTTAATTGAAAAATTAGAATGGTGCTTTTAGTGCTATTCAAAGAGAACAGTTGAGGGTCCTTACAGCTAGCCTTAAGTGGAATAATGTTACAAGGTTTTCACAAAAGGAAGATAATGGATGATAAGTATAAGCAACGTGCTTTTAATCCTAGTTATCCTCAAGATAAAGTCAAATAAGTTTAAGCAGAGCATAAGGGACCAAGGTGTGTTAGATATAAATGGTTAACATGGTGGCAAACCTTGTCTAGTAGGCCAGATAGTTTGTTATACTTATGGTTAATCAAAACACTTTTAAGTAAGTATGTCCAGAAGTGGGGAGCAGTGCCTAACCTTTTGTTAGAGTAAAAGTTTATACTCAGAATATTAGGGAGGCGGTTCAGACTCCCGATCTTATACGAGGTAAGGATATAGTTAAAGATGATCTCTAAGTTGTAGTATATGATTCAAGAATATCCCCATTCCTTGATTTCATATGAGTTAGAACAAAGATTAGATTTATCTATATTCGAGTTTTCCCCATGTTTCATCTTTGTCTACACCAACAGTAAAATTAGTCACAACTTCCTCATGTATGTTTGGATTATTATGTGAAGATAAAAGGTAGGACTTCTTTTGTAAATCTTATCAGTCTATCTCTTTTAGACATGGATGCGGACTAGGCATGGTTTTGGTTGTTAGTAAACCATGTCTCCTTGTTTGTGAAGTTCAACAAGTCTTCGAGAATATAGTTGTGATAAAAGGATATCCAGAAGTGTTTCCAGGGAAGATACCCAAGTTACCACCTAAAAGAGAGGCAGAACTCACTTTAGGATTAGTACAAGATAATGACCATAGCAGAATATGATGAGTTGAGGTAATGGTGGATAAATTAAGTAATCTACTCACTTTTTGCAAAGTTAAGTTAGCTACTCTCTAGATAAAGTAGTTCAACTACTTTTGAAAGAAATAGTTGGTTTACTTTGAATCCCAGTGAATGTAGTGCTTGATACAGATTCTAGGTTCACATCTAGTTTTTGGGAATCCTTGCAATAGAAGTTCAAAAATAAGTTAAGCTTTAGTATAGCTTACTATCCACAAACAGAGAGGTTAAGAGCTTAGAGGTAAGCAAACTTCTTCTAGAGAAGGTACGAGTTAAGTTAGTGGATAGTTTTCAGACTCAGTAAGTTAATCTTACAGAGTGAGGACCTCTAAGGTTGAGTTAGATACAGCTAGCAGAGGTGACAACCTCTCGAGTATGATATCATATCTGTTTTGAGGTAAAAAAATTTAGGGACAAAATTTTAAAAAGTAAAGGAGAATTGTAACATCCAAAAAAGTATGCTAGACTAGTTTATGGTTACCAACGATAGCATATTCCTTGTATGATATGTCAGTTAAGTTTTGTGACAAACGGAATTAGTTTAGGGACTTAGTTGCAAATCAGAGCGTGAAAATTAGCTTGAAATTACTCGAATAGTAGCATAAATTGCTAAGTTAAGGGAAATAGACCTAGAAAGTTTGCTTCTAAGTCACAAATAGGCATAAGAAGCTGTAGTTAAAATTTGAGAGTAATTAGAGTTAGTTTAGTATTTTTAGACATACTGGTTGTGCATTTAATAATGGATTGACTAGCAACAGATATGAAAAAATATGATAATAGTGAAACAATAATTTAGATGAATCCTAGAATTTATTCTAAAGTTGTTGGAAGTTAAGAAACTTGATTTGGTATAATTCGAGTGTCCTTAGCAGATATAAAGTTCTAACTATAGGCTTAAGGGGCAAAGTTGGACTTTTTCCTTTATTTTCCCTTGAAAGGCCCATGTTTCCAGAACAAAAAGAAAAAAATAGAAACAGAAAAGAAGAGAAGAGAAAAGAGAGAGGGGAGCCATGAAAAAGAATGGGGAAATTAGAGGAAGAAGCTCGAGGACCAAGATCAAAGCATGAGGCTTGAAGATTGATCTTCCATACATAAGGTAGGGGGATTCTATCTTTTCATTCCATCTTTGTTCTTCATCCTTTTTATAGTAAAAAGTTAGGTCAAATGGAATGGAAAATATATTTTGAGATGTCAAATGGAATGGAAAATAGGTTTTGAGATGTCAAAACTTTGTTTTCTTGTTAGTTTCAATTTTCAATGATTGAAGTGAGCTACTTACTAATTTCTAGATGAGTTTGTGTCGGAAGAACATCACAAAGTGCTTAGAATGGGAATTTAAGCATTTAATAAATAAGTAGAAGTTTTTGAGTTTAATCCAAAATTAAATGAATCAATAGGTTGTATAAGTGTTAAAACATATTTAGGGGTTGTTAGTGATACTAGAAATCACCTTGAACCTATTTAGGGTGGCTTAGAAACTACTTTTTTTCTAATGGAATAGTAGCATAATTATGCAGAAATCTGCAGAATTGCTGCTATGCTATCGGCGCTTAAGCGCCGGAAGCACAGGCACTCGAGCACACACAGCCCAAAGGCTGAGGCACGTAGCAGGGCGTGGCACGCTTAATCACCAAAGCGTTGAGCACTCAAGCGCGCAACGCTAGGCAAAACAGAGCATGACTCTATCAAGTGTTTTTTTGGACATTTTTTAGCTTCTCAATCAGTAGGGAACCTTAATAGATATTTTCTTAAGTGTGTCAAGACACTTTAGGGAGATTTCATAAAGGGAATAACCACCTAGCATGTAAAAGACCTTAGTGCATCCAATAGTAATGGATTACCATAAGTATGTATCTAGACCCTTAGATAACACAGAGTTGCATCTAGTATCATATGAGAGGTGATGAGGATTAGGTAAACTAGGTACGAGTAAGTTGAGTTCAATTGGCAATAGTTACTTGCCATAGTGCATTGATTACTCGTGAGAGAGGAAGTGAAGTAGTGATGAGTGAATGGATATAGTATACAAATATTATGGAAGTTCTAGTATTTTAAGCATTCCCTAAGTTAGGAATTGCCTATAATAGGCATCTAGGACCTTCAGTACACTAGGGTGGCATAGTTTACAACTTGAGGTGTGATTAAGAGGTAAGCTAGATACAAGAATCATTATTATGGATACTTAGCTAGAAACATGAAATATGCTCCTTTATGAGTTAGAAGTGAGCTGAGAATACATGTTTGCTAGAGTCAGTTCTTTACTTGGTTAGAGAGAACCATGTGATGAGTTAATATGGTGGTTTTGTATAAGTTATACATAACGCTGCATAGTTTTTCGTTACTTGCTAATTTCAATGTTGGGTAATCTTTAATGACGTACAATCATATGGCCAAAAAAGATAGAGGGGGAAGTCCAAAAGTATCTTTAAGTGAGGATTTAGCCCTAGCTATCTGATAGTGCAAGGATTACTATTGTGAGTTGGAACCAGTCCACCCATTATCAGGTAGGAATGAAGAGTTAGTCTTCTTATCTACGAGTTTAAAGATAATGTGGAATAAGCAAATGATACACACACAATCATATACATTTCCTGTTACTTGGCGATTGTATGGGCAGTTGCCAAGTGAAGATGATATTTGATAATTGTATGGGCAATGGTTGAATATCATTAA
This sequence comes from Ormosia semicastrata, assembly GCA_029884595.1. Taxonomy (NCBI): domain Eukaryota; kingdom Viridiplantae; phylum Streptophyta; class Magnoliopsida; order Fabales; family Fabaceae; genus Ormosia; species Ormosia semicastrata. Next base: position 102,827,235 of record JAQQTO010000063.1, read on the forward strand.
TGGTATGTTTATGAATGAGCTAGTTGTGATATGCTACAACTACGTAAGTAGTTGTTCTTATCATATGAGCAAGGGACTTATATTTATAGATTATGTGTTGTGTTTGGTGAACTTTTACATAACAGTATTATGTGAATGTTCTTGTGATATTGAATAGAGATTTAATATCTAGTAGCAACCATAATCTATTGTATAATGTCGAGATAGATTAGATTTTTATACATTATACAGTTGTATGGGCGATTGTATAATGTTATTATTGATATAGTTTTTGTTGATATGTATGCAGATTACCTTGTTTAATGTCATGAAATGTATGAATGTTATTGAGAATTGCATGTTCTCACCCTTTTTCTATGTTTTCATGGTAATCGCAGGTCAAGGCCTTTCAAAGGGTAAGATGATAAAAAAACAAAAGAACTAGTGTAGTTTAGTTTTATTTGTTTCTTTCATTGACAAAGTTAATGTATTTATTTATATTAGTTTTGAGAACGTTAAAGGTTGTATGTATAATTCTTTGCCTTCGTGGCAATTGATGTATATGTGTATAACTTTTTAGTTTTTGCTCTCCATTATAATTATTTCAATTATATGGGATTAGTAAGATAATGAGATTAGAAGTAACACTTTATTGCTATATGTTTATATATATATATATATATATATATATATATATATATATATATATATATAAGTTATATTGAGAATATTGTATTAAGGTATTACATTACTCACCAATGTTAAAAGAGTATAGAAAAATGCTTAGATGTGGAAAGTATAGATTAAAATGCCCATTAGAAGTGTCAAAATTTATCAGTAGCAAAATCATAATCTTAGGAATTTTACCAAGGGCATTTATGTCTAATAAAGTTTAGAAAACCCTAATTAAATAAACAAACTAGAGACTATGCTCATTTGGTTACTCCAACTATCTAGTTAGGATAAATTAATAAAATAGTCTTCATCCATCCAATAGGAGTGAGACACCATAGGTCACACTTAGCTTAATTTAATTAGTGGATTGAAACACTAATCAACTTATGATTAGTTGATTAAGTGACCAATGGAAGCTAGCCAAATAGTAAACACTAGTCTTAACTTGATTGGTTAATGATTAACCATTAATAAGAAGACACCAATTCTAAGGTGATTGGCTAATAGATTACACTAGTTTCAATGTGATTGGTTAACAAGGAGTAGCCAAAGGGAGTTAGACAACTTACAAGACACTAGCTTCAATGTGATTGGTTAGTAAGGAGTAGCCAATGGGAATTAGATAACCCAGTGTGATCAACCAATAGAAATTAGACAACATACAAGACATAAGTACTAAATTGATTGGTTAATGACTAACTAATAGGAATTTGACATTATGCAAGACAAGAGTTTAAAAATGATTGGTTCTTAGAAACACTAGGTTATTTCATATTGGTGGATTAAAAACACTAAACTCATTCTAATAGGTTGGTGAAATGGCCAATGAAGGTTAGCCACCATAAAAACTCCTAACTAGATGTCCTAACTAGAAGTTAGATTAGTTTGGTTAGTTAAACTAGTTTGTTAGAAATAAAAAAAAATAATGGCTAATCAATGAGAACAAGACACCAATATAAACACTAGTCTTCCTATGATTGGTTACTAAAAACATTAGTCAAAATTCTATTGGTTGATTAATAAAACAAGATGACACCTAATTAAACAAAAATATCTAGACAAAGAGAGACAGAGTGGAAGAAAATCTCTAAAAATTCTCAAAAATTGGGAAATCTTCTCCTTGCAACCCTATAAGCTTCTAACAAGCAAGAAAGTCAAGAAAGGAGGTCAAATCTTTTTTCTTTTGTCTCTAATAAGTCATGCCTAATAACTCCATAAAATGTAGTTATTGGTGCCCTATTTCTGTGCTAGAATGAATGTTTAGTCCTTGTTTATAATGCATATTTAGAGGATTTTGTGCTTATATTTGTCATATTCTGATTCTGATGTCTTCTTGTATGTTTTATAGCAAATTGTGCTTAAATGATATATGATTAAGTAGATTTGTATATGTTACTGATTTGGTGTTTTCTCTATGTTAGGATCCAAACAATGTCAAATATAGAGCATTTGAGCTAAAAGGTCAAGAAGAAGCCAAATCTGCATTCCAGGATGTAACGCCGCGGCGCAAGGTAGTGCGCGCCGCGGCGCAGAGAGGCGTCTCAGCCATTCCATACTTCAACCTGAGGTGAGAGGGCCGCGGCCCAAAAGAAGTGGGCGTCGCGGCGTAAAGAGACCGACCCTGTAGGTGTCGTGGCGCACATATGTGGGGGCCGCGGCATAAAGGTGGCAAGCTGAGCTTATAAATAGATTTTTCACGTTTTTCTCTCTATTTTGGCCGTTTGGGCTATTTCCATTTTCTGTCTTGGCCATTTTTAGTCATTTCCATTTTTAGTCATTTTAGGTTTTCTTAGGTTTAGGTAGTTTTAGGTTAGTTTAGTTTGGCTAGATCTCCATTGATGGTGGATTGGAGGCTAGGAACAAGAATGAATGAGGATTCAAGCTTCAAAGACAAATCAATGAGCTTCCTTTCTCTTTTTCCCTTTCTCTCTTCGCTTCCTTATCTTTCATTGTATAGCTGAGCTATATTTAGGGATATTTTGGATCCTTTTCTATATATATTAATGATGTGTTCTTCTCTGAGTTTATGTGGATGTTTGGTTTTGTTCAATCATAATCTATGCTTAATGCTTGCTGTTGGTTGGCCATCAATTGCATAATCCTAATATTGCAAATGAACTAGACTCAGTTCTTTCATGTCAATATGGATATGGTATGGTTGATATATGTTCGACGAGTTCAATTGGCTTGGATGAGTTAATTCGTTAATAGGATAGAAATATATCTATTAACCATGTATAGTGTGTGATTGAGAATAGATCGTTCATGAGTGGATTTTAGTTCTAACTAAGGAGTTAGGTGAATGAAGCCAAGGTTAATTGACCTAGACATAAGCTTTTAACTAAATCAAATTATCAAGCTAACCTAATCAATGCATTCATGTTTATGAAGAGGATTGCATGTTGTTGGTAGATGTAGGGGGTGAAGAAGGATTTTCCTGAAACCTAACCTTGTATCTTTATTGCTTTTATAGATTAGATTTAGTTTAGTTTATTACTTTCTTATTTTTATGTCCTTGAATAGAATTGATTAAGCTATTGGTTGGTACTTAGTTTTATAAATAATTATCTTCGTGGGAATGAACTTTTACTCTGTATCTGTATTACTTGAGCAATCCGTGCACTTGCGGTTAGCAATCAAGTTTTTGGCGCCGTTGCTGGGGATAATTGTTTATTTCCAAGTTAGTTTGCATGATAAGACTTTATTTCCCGACAACGCCAGCCAAGTTTTTGGCACCGTTGCCGGGGATAATGTTTCTATATTGCTAATATTGACAATGAGTTTGATTAGTTCTAATTCAAGTTGTAAATAATCTATGTTTCTTTTATATTTTGTTTTAGTTTCAAATAAGAAGCCAGGGTTGATTGACCTAGACATAGGCTTCTAACAAAATCAGATTCTCAAACTAACCTAATCAATGCATTTATGTTTATGAGGAGGATTGCATGTTGTTGGTAGATGTAGGGGGTGAAAAAGGATTTCCTGAAACCTAACCTTGTATCTTTATTGCTTTTGTATATTAGATTTAGTTTAGTTTATTGTTTTCTTATTTTTATATCCTTGAATAGAATTGATTAAGCTATTGGTTGATATTTAGCTTTATAAACAATTATCTTCATGGGAACGAGCTTTTACTCTGTATCTGTATCAATTAAGTTTTTGGCCCCGTTGCCGGGGAATAAAGTCTTATCAATGCCTTTTGTAGCTTGGAGAAAAGGTAGGATTACAAACTTCTATCTTTCTTGGTTTTTTTATTAAATCTAGTTTTTAGATTAGAGTCTTGATGTTATTATGGCTTCCATATGCTTGTATCTTTGGTTTAGAGAACACTACTTTGGTAGAATAATCCTAAAAGAATGATTGATCTTGAGTAATTTAATGGGTTATGGTTTTAAATAGGTTTTTGATTTTATTTATGTTTAAAATTAATTAATTTGATGAGTCTTTCTATTTTAGATTAAAAATCACCTAGGGTTAGGGTTCTAACGTAAGGTTAGGGTTCTAACTCAGAGTTTGGGTCTAAGGATTTAAGAACCATAAATTAAAAAGTAAAGAGTAATATTAAACTTGAATTAAGCATTAGAAAACAAGTTGTTGAAGAAATCTCCAAGGAGGAGGAGGTTTCAACCAAAGACTTTAAATAAGGAATTAGAGATGTATTTGCTTAAATGGGCAATTATATGATGATAAAAGATGATAATATAGAGATTGATGAAAATGTGTAATGGAAATTTGATTATAAAGGTCATTGAACTTTCCTTTTGGCCGAGATCCACACCAAAAAGAAATAGAGAATCTTATTTAAAAATATGTTTCAATTATGGTAAAGTGTGATTAAATGGTTTTGAGTTGATGAATTTTAGCATAGATCCCATAATTAGAAAGTAAATGGCCAAGGATGACCAAGAGCTAGTTTTGGCATAATTAAAGGTATGTATTTATTTAAATGCTTAGAAACTTGAGTTTGTACTATTAATTATGTTTAATGGTATGTATTTAATGATGTTTCAATTTGATATATGACAATGATTCAACTCTTATTTATGGGAAAGTTTAAGAAGAAATGATTTGTGATGAAGATGATCTATGATGGAAATGGTATGATCTATGATAAATGATATGATTTATAATGAAGATGAAATTGTTTAAGACATTAAAAAGGAAGTCTTACATGAGCCACTTATTGGATTTCTTGATTGGAATGACCACTTATTGGGTTCCTTAATTGGGTTGACCACTTATTGGGTTCCTTGACTGGAATAAGGAATAACCACTTATTTGGTTCCTTGATTGGAATAACCACTTATTGGGTTCCTTAATTGGAATGACCACTTATTGGGTTCCTTGATTGGAATGACCACTTATTAGGCTCCTTGATTGGAATAACCACTTATTGGGTTCCTTGATTGGAATGACCACCATACTAGAGGACGCCCCAGAAAGTTTGAGATCTTGAATATGTTATGTTATGTTATTGGTCATGTAAGCAAAGAAGAGAAAAGTAATGCATAATGAAATGTGAATTGATATATGGATATGATCACTTTGTGATTTGATATATGGACATCATTATTATTATGGTTTATATTCAATGAAATGTGAATTGGTAAATGGATGTGATCACTATGTGATTTTATATATGGACATCATTATTATTATGGTTTATATTCTCTCTTACTGTGAAAGTGTTCCTTGTGATTGACGCAGCTGGAAGCACCATGGTTTACATAGTAGTATTTATTTAGTTTGTTTTTCTACTGGGAAATATACAATTCTCATTATGTGTATGATGTTTTCCAGATAAGCAGTAAAGGTTGTATTCATTCTACTGATTGATATTGGGATGCTGTCTGTTATGGTAATCCAGAATGTTAACATCTACTCATGTGTTGTATAGTTATATAAGTTGATGAGACCATGTGTGTATCACTAGATGAGGGCAATGTTATAAGCCCTTTGAATTTTGGATGCCTACTTCTTTTTCTAATTTGGTAGTTCCTTATAATTAGGCAGTGTATATCAATGTAAGTGGTACACCTGAAAAGAAATAAAAATATAGTTTGTTGTTTAGTATTTACATATAATAATTTATGTCTCATTAATCATGTAAAGTTAAACTAAAAAGAGGTAACCAAATGAAGGGTTTCTAAAGTAAAATATTTGGAAAGAAAGATAAAAAAAATAGCACATCTTTTAAATAGAACTACGTAATCTAGGTTAGAAAATAACTAATATAACTAACTTTAATAATAAAATCTCCTGATAAATATCTAAATTTCTAAGACATCACATTTATAGTATCAAAGCAATAGTCCAGGTGTACTTAGGGTAATGGGTCAAAAATTTTACTATGCATGGTGCATAGGTTAGATAGATATTTCTAGAATTAGGGGTGTAAATTGGTTTGGATAACTCGACCAGTCCGATCAATCCGAACTGAACTAATTAAATTAGTTTGACTTAGTTTAAATATATTGATTGGTTTGGGTAAAATCCAAACTAATGAAAGCTTAATTGGTTCGGTTCTCAGATTTGAAATTTCAAAACCGAATTAAACCGAATATATATATATATATATATATATATATATATATATATATATATATATATATATATATATATATATATATATATATATATATTGTAATTTATGTTACAGCCTTTTGGGCTTTTGGCTACTACTTGTTTTTGACTTCTTGTAATAATTCTTTCCCAATTTCCTTTGCCATACGTTCGTCTTCGTCCAATTTTCTCTGCTTGCATTTTTAGTGTTACAAGGAAGTACATTGTCTTGTATAGCTTTGTGGGAATAAGAATAGTACAAGTGAGTGATATGAAGAATGAATGCACTCTAATTTTCACTCTTAATCAAGAGTTGTTTCCTCTTTCACTCGTCTTCACTCAAGCTCTCTGTTTCCTTCACTCAATTCATCTAACACTTTACTACTATTTCCCAACTCTCACACATAACCAAAAAAAAAAAATAGAAGCTTCCTCTCAAACTCCACTCTCAATCTCTGTTTCTATCTTTTTATTTTCTCTTAATTCTCATGCATAAAGAATATAAAATTAAAAAAAAAAATAGAGACCTCTCCAACTCAACTTGCTCCTTTTTGTAGTAAAAAAAATAGTCAACCCGATCACCCAAACCAAACCAATCCAAAGATGTTTGGTTTGGTTTGGTTCAGATTTGGATATAAAAAAATACAAAATTCGAACCAAATCGAACTAATTGATTTTAATTGGTTCAAATTTATTTTTCTCCAAAAATCGAACCAAACTGACCTAATTATACCCCTATCTAGAATTGTAATTTTGTAATTTTTGCTTATGTGTGATAATGTGGATATTTATCCGTGAGTGCTGTGATATTGGATTGATCAACTCAATATTGCAGTCAAGGTAGGAAGAAATATTAGACCAGTATGTGGTCAAAATTTAGGGAAAATGTAAAAGAAAAAGGAAGTTATTAAAATTTTCTTTAAATTTAAAATATTACCAAAATTAAAAAAATGTGAGGTAGTAAAGGCTAGAGATAAATAATGCAGTAAGGGTTTTAGTAACCAAGAATTATTATTATTATTATTATTTTATATAAAAAATGTGTAAAATAGTGAAGAAGAATTCACTTGAAAAGAATACAGAAAAAAAAAGATAAACTTATCACTATATTGTTTGATCCAGGAGGTATTCACTACTTGTGTTTGTAATTTGTGTAAACTAATTAAACGTACTTGTGTTTGGATTATTCTGTGATCTTCCAAATATGATTATTATGTTCTGTTTGAGTTGTTGTGTCGTATTTAAGTAGAACATTTTATGTTAATTGTGGATTTGGTTTGTTACCAATGTTTGGCATTGTTGTGCTTGAAGTGAGGCTGAATTTGGATGGAACTTAAATGAGTTTTGTTATTATATTCTATAAGAAATTTTGGTGAAGATGTGCTTGACAAAGCTGTTAAAATTTTTACTAATATGATAGGAATGTTTGCTATCATGGTTGACTCAATTCTTAGATGTTTATCATACTTGAATAATAGTAACTTCTTGGTGGAATTCGTCTGAACTATGACTGCCCTATTATGAACAAGTCTTCATCATTTAAACTTAATAGAAGAAATTTAATATATTATTATAGAATATGATGTTGCTGCAGTTTGCTAAATACATCCATGAAAATGGCTTATATTGTCTCCAAGTTGGCTTAGATATAGGAAAATGGATGCTACTATAATAGAACCAAATTAATTGAGTGCCATAGAACAAGTTTTGCATGATAAACTTGTTCCAAGATACTCTCAATGCTATTTTGTTTGTGTAGAAAAATTTAAATAGTAAATGAGATGTTGTAGAGATGAGATAGATAATGATCAACTTCTTAAGTGTTAACTAGAGCCTATGAACTAAGTCCTAATTAAGGAAAAATAACAAGAACAAACTGAAATTGTTGTTGGAATGACCATGTGAGTATCTCAATGCTTGCTGCCCTATTTGTACCTTGATCTACGTAAAATAAAGTTGAGTCTCTCAACCTATGTGCATAAGATAAGGTTAGGGCCTAAATGGCCAAATGTCCTGATTGTGGCCATGACTATTTAAAGAATAAGACAAGTGGAAGACTAATGAAAGGATTTAGAAAGAGAAAAATCCATAACTGTTAATTTGGTCTAAATGAAAAGCATAACTATACATATAGTGTTAAAGTTAGAATTATGTAGAAAAAAAAAATTTCACTCCTAGTAGCCTGCAGTCAAGAATGCATATCTTGAACTATAGAAATTCAAATGAGTTGTTACTTGTATAATTTAAAGGCTAATATATGAGATTAGATGTAGCGAAAATTTCAAGATTTTAGCATTATTCATGGATTCCCAATTTGCAAGAGAAAACAGGTCAACTTCTGCAGAATTGCATTCTGTTGTCATAGACAAACAACCTAGAGATTTTATCGCATAACTTAGTCTATAGGAACCTAAAAAAGATGAGACCAACCATATTTGAAACTCAACATATAAGGCCTCTTGCAGTAAAATTTTCAGATTTTTATGAATTCTCTATTAGCACCAATTTCTAGTTGAGAGCAGGGTAAATTCTATAGAAAAAGAACAAACTAGCACCTGCTAAACCAGATTGCATAACTTTTTGCTCTAAAATCTAAAATATATGAGACTAGTGGAATTTCGAAGCTAACATGTAAGGCTATAAGAGATAAAAACTTCAAGAATTTTGCATTCTTCATGCATTCCCGATTTTATTTTAAAGTAGGGTTAGACTCTGATAAAATCTGTATAAGCTTATGCATTTTGTTGCATAACTTTAGCTACAATAAGTCAAATGAAGTGGGGCTTATTTCATTTAAAAGATATTAGATAAGGCTATATTTGTATAAATCTCTAGAGTTTTTTGAAACTAAGATGTATCTTTTGTGTAGTCATGAATATTAGCCTTTTTGAATGAGATTTTGGGTTTATAATCTTGAAATTTCCAAACTAAATTGAGTCTACAATTGTTTTCTCTTACCTCAAATGAATTCTTTAGTGAAATCCAGATTCTTTATGTGGTATTTAAAGTTGTTGCATTTGGATATGGATAATTGAACTTTCACGCTATAAAAATATCAGGATTTATGCATTTTTCATGCATTCCCAGTTTGTGTACAAAGTGAGTATGAATTCTAACAAATCAATCGAGTATGAGCTGCCTACATATAGATTATTGTTATTTCAATAAGAATTGCTATTTTGGTCCTCTGTCAAGTGAAAGACAAAATACATGAGCATGAAAATCTTTATATGATCATCAAATGGTGGATGTTCTATTTCTTTGATGGATTAATTGATACTTTCCTTTGAAAATATCAACAATAAGTGTATTTAAGTGATCATTTAAATTAGTATTTGAACTTGTAACTAATTAGTGAAAAAAATGAGCTAATCTAGTATAGAGCTTAAAATATAAATCCTAGAATGGATCGAAATCTATAAGTAAGCTTTCTTATTGTTTGGTGGATCTGGATGTATACTTATACATGACTCTTATATATCTAAACTAGTGTTTTGTAGTTGGACTAACATGAGTAAGAAATGATCTTAGTTCTAGCAAGTCATTTAGTTAAACATATCTCCCTAAGACCAAAGACTACCCTTATGGTTGTATTTTGATTAGGGCCATTCGACCATTAGATGTGAGTGAGTGTACCATTATTTATTTTTATGTGATGCTGAGTTTGTTAAGTATATAGCTAAACAAAAGCTAGATTAAGAGGTAAACAAATCCAAGCAAAGATATGGTGCATGATAAGTATACTAAGTAAATTTTGAGGACAAATTTTTTTTAAAAGGAGGAAAGAAATGTAATATCCTCCTTCTAACTAATTTCTATAGATATTTTAGGGGTCTGTAGGTATTAAAACATACTATACAGAAATAAATTTATTTATTTTATTTTATCTATTATTGGTTAACTATTAGTCACCAATGTTAAAAGAGTATAGAAAACTACTTAGATGTGGAAAGTGTAGATTAAAATGCCCATTAAAAGTGTCAAAATTTATCAGTGGCAAAATCATAATCTTAGAAGTTTTACCAAGGGCATTTATGTCTAATAAAATTTAGAAAACTCTAATTAAATAAACAAGCTAAATACTATGCTCATTTGATTACTCCAACTATCTAGTTAGGATAAATTAATAAAATAGTCTTCATCCAATAGGAGTGAGACACCATATAAACCACACTTAGCTTAATTTAATTGGTTGATTGAAATACTAATCAACTTATGATTGGTTGATTAAGTGACTAATGGAGGCTAGCCAAATAGTAAACACTAGTCTTAACTTGATTGGTTAATGATTAACCATTAGTAAGAAGACATCAATTATAAGGTGAATGACTAACGGATTACACTAGTTTCAATGTGATTGGTTAACAAGGAGTAACCAAAGGGAGTTAGATAACTTACAAGATACTAGCTTCAATGTGATGGGTTAGTAAGGAGTAGCCAATAGGAATTAGACAACTTAGTGTGATCAACCAACAGAAATTAGACGACATACAAGACATAAGTACTAAATTAATTGGCTAATGGCTAACTAATAGGAATTTGACATTATGCAAGACATGAGTTTAAAAATGATTGGTTCTTAGAAACACTAGGTTATTTCATATTAGTGGATTAAAGATATTAAATTCATTCTAATTGGTTGGTGAAATGACCAATGAAGGTTAGCCACCATAGAAACTCCTAACTGTCCTAACTAGAAGTTATATTAGTTTGGTTAGTTAAACTAATTAGTTAGAAGAAAATAATTAAATAATGGCTAATCAATGAGAACAAGACACCAATATAAACACTAGTCTTCCTATGATTGGTTACTAAAAATATTAGTCAAAATTCTATTGGTTGATTAATAAAGCAAGATGACACCTAATTAAACAAAAATATTTAGACAAAGAGAGAGAGAGTTTTCGGCCAAGGCAAGAAAGAAAGAAAGAAGAAAGAAAGAAAGAAAGAGAGGAAGAATAAGAAGAAAAAAGTTAAAGAAATGGAAGAAAACCTCCAAAAATTCTCAAAAATTGGGAAATCTTCTCCTTGCAACCCTACAAGCTTCTAACAAGCAAGAAAGCCAAGAAAGGAGCTCAAATCTTCTTCCTTCTGTCTCTAATAAGATGCCTTTTGTAGCTTGGAGAAGATGTAAGATTACGAACTTCTATCTTTCTTGGTTTTTTATTAAATCTAGTTTTCAGATTAAAGTCTTGATGTTATTATGGCTTCCATATGCTTGTATATTTGGTTTAGAGAATACTACTATTATAGAATGATCCTAAAAGAATGTTTGATCTTGAGTAATTTAATGGGGTTATGGTTTTAAATTAGTTCTTGATCTTATTTATGTTTAGAATTAATTAATTTGATGAGTCTTTCTATCTTAAATTAAAAATCACCTAGGGTTAGGGTTCTAACCTAGGGTTAGGGTTCTAACTTAGAGTTTGGATCTAAGGATTTAAGAACCATAAATTAAAAAGTAAAGAGTAAGATTAAACTTGAATTAAGCATTGGAAAACAAGTTGTTGAAGAAATCTCCAAGGAGGAGGAGGTTTCAATCAAAGACTTTAAATAAGGAATTAGAGATGTATTTGCTTAAATGGACAATTATATGATGATAAAAGATGATAATATAAAGATTGATGAAAGCGTGTAAAGCAAATTTGATTTAAAAGGTCATTGAACTTTCCTTTTGGCTAAGATCAACACCAAAAAAAAAAAAAATAGAGAATCCTATTTAAAAATATGTTTCAATCATATAGACATATGTACAAATATATATATATATATATATATATTCAAAATTATTTAATATTAAAAATTAAATGTTCAACTATTCTACTAATTATTTTTGTATATTACATGTTTATTCTTGATATAACAATTAACTTTTATTATTAGATACACGTATGATTGAATAAAAATTAAGTTATACTTTATCAAATAAAGTTTCATTAACTTCATTTACATCTTGGTTAGATACATGTAAAAATATATATATATATATATATATATATATATATATATATATATCTATATATATATATATATATATATATATCTATATATATATATATATATATATATAGTGTAATTGATAACCTTAAGTTATTCTAAGCACTTTCAACACTTAGTATAATCTCTATATCAAGTACTGAGTAAGTATCTTGCTTGTGAAGTTTTTAAAACTAACGCTTAAAATGAGAGTGAGAGCAGTAGAGAATGAGCCATTTAAGTGTATTGATGTCTTATTTAAATAAGAGATGCATGAAAGTGAAATAAGAGGTAACTAAATACATATATTAACTTAATTAAAAATAATTGATACAAATTGTTAAACAATTCAAGAATTTTAATATTTTCTTAAGATTTATTATTATATTATTATTATTAAGATTTGTTATCATATTTTAGACTTAAATAAAAATATTTTTAATATATTTAGGACATTATAAACTTATTTATGCAAAATTTGTGGATTAACGAATTTAATTGATAATTTTTTAATGTAATTAACTCAGCTAAAACACTTTACTTGTTTTAATCAAATTAAATAAAAGTTATTTTTTATTTTAATAATCATCAAAACTATAAAAAAAATAACCTAAAAGATATATAATGAAATATATACATATATTTATGTAGAAGGATTAAGTTAATTTACACAACTAAAATATGAAAAAAATATTTAGGTTAATTATCCCAAATATTTGTACAATAATTGCCTAATGTTACTATATTAGTGAAGATTCCAATTAATGATTAAACTAAAACAAATGAAGTAAATAAAAAATTATTTCATACAACCATGAATTAAAATTAACAAATCAAGCAAATCAAGAGTTAAACTACACAGAAAATAAAACCAAAAAAAAAAAAAGACAGTTACTCAGGGGTTCTCATGTGAGTCATTATTATCTTTTAAATTCTTACATCAAACCTTTTCTAGCGAATTTCAAAGAAGTTGAAGGGCAAGTAACTCTTCTCCTTTTGATTATTGTTGTTGGCCTTCTTAGTGGGGATTTCCTGTAAATTGATGTCTCTAAAGGTTGAACATTGTGCTCAATAAAGCAAAGTTGTATTTCGTTTCAACTCCTCATTTGGAGTCCCAATAATAGCAAACATTATTTCTAATCTCCCATACTTTGCAAGGCACTACCGAGTGTTCATGGATCTAATAATGGCTCGATCAAGTTGTGTGATTGGCAGTAGATTTTTTTTCTAATCTCTCATACTTTGCAAGGCTTCTCCAAGTGCTCGTGAATCTAAACATGACTAGATCAAGTTGTATGAAAGACAAGACTTTGATAAGTAGATTAGCAAATAATGTATAGTTGTAAAAGAAAAATGATTGGTGGAGAATGCAAGAATGACATAACTTGTAACATTTACCATAACATGTTGTGTGTCATTGAGTGTAGGGGAAAGGAGGAGATGTGGTTTGCCGTGAAAGGTTGTATCGGGCAAGAGAGAAATTTTGGGTTGCAATATAAAACCCAAAAATGATGGAGCCTTGAGTTCATCTATTTGATTATGGTATTTTTTAATTTTAATAATTTTATAATTTATAATTTTAATTACGAACTGGTTCAGAAGTGTTTTTATTTTCATATGTGGCAAGATTTTTTTTCAGCGTGGCATGATTTTTCTAATGTGATGAAATATTTACACTTACATTTAAATTGTAACATGATATGTCATATAACAGTTTTTGAGAGAGCACATATTTGCACATGGTAGTATTTTATACATGTACTACTATGTCAAAGTGACACATATCATGATTTGAAGAATGTACCTTCTCTTTATATATTATATTATTATAATTAATCCTATTTAATAAAAAACTTAAAATCAATAGATTAGTTTAATTTTGATACCTTATTTTTTTGCACCATTATTCTATTATTCTTGTTAAAGCATTAAAGACTTTGACCTTTCATGTAATTTGTAACACCCTAATACGAATTATCGTAAAATAAACAGAATATTCTGAAATAAATTGCATTAGATATGTCACTTCCAAAAATGAGGAAAATAAAAACCCATAATAACTTACATAGTCATTATAGAGAGCTATGAATGATCAAAAAGTCATATATACAACTATCACTGGCTAACACGCCATAAAGTATACATAAGCTTTTCCAAATAACTAGAAATATACACATAAACAAATTGGTCAACAAAGAAACAAAACACTAATCTAAGCTTTCTGTTTCTTCTTTTCATTACCCTTACCATTTTTAAGGACTTTACTTGGATTTACATGGAACACACAAGGATGAGAAATCACAATTTCTCAATATAAGCATACCAAGGCCAGCAGTTAATTGTTTATAATAAATAATTCAACTGAGTACAAAAAATACATTCAATGTAAAAAAAATTCGACAATCAATAACATTAAAGAATTACCCATATAATCCTAAGATACTATCAAACGAGCAACTAAACAATCAATCGATTAAGCTATGACAAATGCCTATACAAGTGTCAATGATGCAATGCTTTATGTTATGATGTATGAGTATGCTCAAACAAAGTCCTAATAATATGATGATGCAGTGCAGGTGCAAATTTTAGTTTTTAAAACACATGCCACTTACTTATTGTGAATGCTTATGTCTTGAAGCATGTCAAATGAGTTTTTGATGATAACAAAAGCAAAAAGAAAAGATCAAGATCAAAAAGAGAAGATCAAGATCAAAAAAAGAAGATCAAGAGCAAAAGAAAAGACCAAGATAAAAAAAAAGAAACCAAGAGGTATATAAATATAAGTCTTAGAATATCAATGTAAAATGCTCTCAAGGTATCTCAATGATCTTCAAATGATTTTTCAAAGATCCTCCTAAATCAACTAATAATTCAAAGTTCATCTTTTAAAGATATGTTGATTTCAATCTTAGATTTCATAACTCAAATGTAAATCTTGTTAAAATCCAAGCTCAATATGAAAGGATTGATAAATGCACTTAATTGGAGTTGAAAAATGTGTTCAAAAGTCTTGGTAATTGATTACACATGTGTTGTAATCGATTACAAGCATGGCAGAAGCCTTGTAATCGATTACACTGAGACTGTAATCGATTACAAGTCAGACAGAGGCCATGTAATCGATTACACAAGGTTGGTGATCGATTACATCATGCCTAGAAAGCCAAGAACACATTCAAATAGCCATGTAATCGATTACCATTAGTGTGTAATCGATTACCACTGTCTGACAATGCCCAACGGCTATTTTATCAGCATTTAATGCTTGGCTTTTAACCCCCCCAATGGCTCTTTAATGAAAAATAGTTTATATACATGTCTTGGGGCATCATTTGTGGCTGAACAACAACTGAGAAACATATTTCAATCACTCAAATCTGTGAATCAATCCTTGAATCATTTGTGCTCTATAAATATTTAAGATATTCTTGAAGAGCATTATAAAGCTTCAATTTGTATCATCTAATCTTTGAGAGAATTTTTATCTTCTATGTTACTAAGTGACTTCCAGTACTCAAGAGGGGGAGTGAATTGAGTATAAAACTTTTTGCAAAACCTCTTTGTAAAGTAAAAACAAATATTAAAACTTAATAAATAAATGCGCAGAAGGAATGAGAAGAAAGAAAGAAACAATAAGAACAGCGAAAAATAAATGTGCAGTAAATTAAAATTGCATAAAATAAAGAGATTGAGAAGAGAGAAGCAGGCACAGTATTTATCCTGGTTCAACCACTAACCCACTTATGGTCTACGTCCAGTCCTCGAAACAAAAACTGAGATTTTTCACTATGTATACAAGCTTCAATAGGTGCTTGCAACCGTTACATAAAAGAGCACTTTTCACACACAGGGAAACTCTACCCTTGTGCTAAAGTCTCAGCCTGTAGGGATACCTCACCCTTATACAAACCTTGAGGGATACCTCACCCTCGATACAGAATAATAAAAAGTAGATGAAGAGAAACTCTCACTTAAAGCAAATTATACAAAATTGCAGCATTATAGAGCTCTCTAAGAATATCTCATAAATTTACCAAAATAGCACAGAGAAAAAGAGAAAAATATGTAAACAGCATTTTAGCACAAGCAAAAATAATTTCAAAAATTTCGTGTGTTTCAGACGTGAGACAAGGTCTCTATTTATAGAGCCTTTGATCAGAAATGATCGTTAAGGAAATTAATATGATAATAAATGCAAATCCATTTACGTATAAATTCAAAAACCAAAACAGAATCTCGTGGGTTATTCGAATACCATTAAGGAGTATTCGAATACCACTGGTTTCAGTTCTCATAGAAAATAATTTAGAAATAAGTTATTCGAATACCACTGGGGTGTATTCGAATACCACTGTTTTTCATTTTCTCATAAAACAGTTCATAGGCAGGTTATTCGAATACCACAAAGAGGTATTCGAATACTATTGTTTAAAACACGTTCTAAAAAGCATTTTTCAGAAGGATTGTATTCGAATACCTTCAAGGCTATTCGAATACCTCTGTTTCAAGTTATGAAAAACACTTTTAAGAAACAGATCATGTGATTTCTGAAAATCCACAAACTCTTTGATTTTTAAAGCCATATTAAAACTTTAATTTAGTTTGTAGAAAAACATGTTTTTAGATCTTTTAAGCTAAACACTGAGATATCCTATAAAAGCTCTGTACAAGAGATATCCTAAGTCCTAAAGCTAAACTTGAAGAACTTGGACTTGGTCTTCTCATCAGCTCCATGTTTGTTATCATCAAAACTCATCTTCATTGTCGCACGGTAATCACATTCTCCCCTTTTTTGATAATGACAAACTATCATTGAGAAAAGCATTAGTTCATATAAATTGGAATATCAAAAAGATAGGAGACTTACTCTCAGAGGTAATTTAATAACAAAACAAGCACATTCTCCCCCTTTCTTTTGGAATCCAAGAGCCAGTATTAATCCGACCAGTATTAATCCAATTTAACCTATCTTTTCTCAAATAAGATTGATCATTTTTCTTCCCCTTTTGACATGATAAAAAAGGATGCATTCATTCAATAAAACACTTTGATAAATATGCATGAGATAAACAATAAACGATTGTAATTGGCAACAGATTAATTGAAAGTACTCATTGCATTAAATATAATTGGCCAAGTTCATATACAATTTTTATCAAAAAGACAGCCAATACAATAAACAGCAAACAGCAAAAAAAAAAAAAACATAACATAAGCAACAGATCCTAAGACAAAGTGAGTCCTAGAAATAGGCATCTGGTGGCGGAGGAGGAGAGGCAGGTTCATTTCCAGACAGCACAGAATAGTTAAGGTGTTCTTTATGTAAGCTCTGTTATCCAACAGAGAAGCCAGGATTTGCTCATTTGTGACAGGAGCAGGAGTAGGGATATCAGCAGCAACAGGGGCAGCAGGATCGCCTTGAAGGTCGTCCTCATCATCATCAACTTCCACTGGGAACACCCAGCCTTCATCGGTCTTGATCATCTTCATTTTGTTGAGGGTAAAGGACCCAAAAACGTGATGATGGGTTAGCGAAGTCGCTCGCTCGGTTTCCAGAATATGTGGATACTTGCCTAAAAAGGCAGTAATGATCACGCCATAGGGAAGCTCAGACCGCTATATACCTTTTGCCTTCATCATATGCTTCAAAATGAAGACAGGCCAATTAATCTAATGGCCTTGCTTTAGAATCCACAACATGAACACATCATCTTCGCTCAGGTAGGCGTAGTTCCCACCTCTAGGAGTTAGGATGTGGGCATAAGCATAATGTAGGAGCCTGTCCTGGCTCTTCATCATGCCTCCTTTGACCCCCTTTTGAGTCGAAGGTAAAGCCAACCCAGGTCGTAGAACATCTTCAATTACTCTGTTCTTGTTGAAGAGCTGGAGGAGTGAATATTCTTCAGCGTAACGACCATTTGACTGCAAGCCAAACATCTGAACCCAATCATTTGGTGTGATTACAATGTTTTGGTCCCAGACACTAGAGTGTAGCTCCTGACCTTCAATCTTCAGGTTGCAATAGAACATCTTGACCAGGTCAGGATACAGAGCAGCTGAGTAAGAGCAGAAGCGAAGTACGCCTCGGTGATTCAGCCGGTTCAAAAAGTCAAAACCACATTCTCTTTCGAAGAACCCTAAGTCGAGGTACTTTGGCCGCACCAGGTTATGCTCTCAAAAGTGTGTAATGAAGTGCCCAAGCTGTTGCTCGTTGGAGGAAAGCCTGCGAAGGTCCAGCGGGTTATTGCATGGAGCCGTCTTCGTACGAGGACGCTTAGAGCGAGAGGAAGATGAGGCCATGGATGGAAAATAAATAGAGGAGATGGAACGAAGAGAAGGGGTGGAAACAGTGAGAAACGTGAGAAAAAGAGGGTTTAGGAGAGAGGAGGGAAAGTAAAGGGTTTTTGAAAATGAAGAGAAACGAGAGAGAGACCCATTCGGATACGTAGGGGGTATTTAAAAAATACCCAAATCTATTCGAATACCATAAGGAGGTATTCGAATAAAACATTTGGGAAAGATCAAAGGACGCAGCCTTCAAATAGAGGGTATTCGAATACCTCACCAGGTATTCGAATAGATGGCCAAATTTGGCTTGACTGCCAATCTATGGTATTCAAATGCTTTTTACAGTATTCGAATACTCACAAAAAGAAGAGAAGGTAAGAAGAGCAAGTATTCGAATATCTTACAAGGTATTTGAATACTCCAGAGCAGATGAGTAAAAACTGTAAAAGATAAGCCTCAGGGTATTCGAATGACTACTTAGTTATTCGAATAGCCTTATCAGAAAAAACACAAGATTGCACGTATAACAACAATGGTATTCGAATACCATATGGAGGTATTCAAATAACTTAAATAATATATCATATATATATGCTCAGAAAATACATTTTTGAGAGACGAAAAACTTACCTTTTGATGGAATACCTACAAAAAAGATTTTGGGATAACTCCAACGCTCAAGTCAGTAATAATTCAAGAAAGATTAAAAACAAATTTAAGCAAATAACAAACAATTATATGTTGGATTGATCAATTATGCCCAATTCTCCTCTTATATAAAAGAATGCTTCTTTAGCTAGGGGCTTAGTGAAAATGTCTGCAAGTTGCTTAGATGTTTCAACAAATTCAAGAATGCAATCCCCTTTTGTACGTGATCTCTGATAAAGTGATGTCTTATCTCTATATGCTTTGTTCTGGAATGCAAAATGTGATTCTTAGAGATATTTATTGCACTAGTGTTATCATATCTTATCGGGATGTGATCAAGCTGAAGACCATAGTCTAAAAGTTGTTGCTTCATCGATAGGATTTGAGCACAACAACTCCCGGCTGCAACATATTCAACCTCAACGGTAGATAGAGCCACGCTATTTTGTTTCTTGCTATGCCAAGAAACTAAAGAACTACCAAGCAAGTGGCATGTCCCACTAGTACTTTTTCTATCCAATTTGCACCCAGCAAAATCAGAGTCAGAATAGCCTATTAGGCTACATGAGGCACCCTTAGGGTACCACAAGCCCATTTGTGAAGTACCTACTAGGTATTTCATTATTCGTTTAACAGCACTTAAATGAGATTCCTTAGGGTTTGCCTGATATCTAGCACATATGCATACACTAAACATAATATCTGGCTTACTAACAGTAAGATAAAGAAGAGATCCAATCATACCTCTGTATTTCATTATTTCTACTGATTTATCTCCTTCATCTTTGTCCAAATAGCAAGAAGTGCCCATCGGAGTGGCCATGTGTTTAGCTTTTTCCATTTCGAATCTTTTGAGCAATTCCTTGCAATATTAGTTTGACTTATGAATGTCCCTTCGTTCGTTTGTTTGATTTGAAGTCTGAGGAAGAAATTCAGCTCTCACATCATCGACATTTCAAATTCATTCTGCATTATCTTAGCAAATTTTTTACACAGGGATTCATTAGTAGCACCAAAGATAATATCATCCACATATACTTGCACAAGAAGAATATCATGCTTTTTATTTTTAATGAAAAGGGTAGTATCGACTTTTCCTCTTAAAAAACTATTTTCTAAAAGGAACTTACTCAACCTTTCATACCAAGCTCTAGGAGCTTGCTTTAAGCCATATAAAGCCTTTTTAAGTTTAAAAACATGGTTGGGTAGTTCATGATTTTCAAAACCTAGAGGTTGTTCAACGAAAACCTCCTTTTGAATAAAGCCATTTAGAAAAGCACTTTTAACATCCATTTGATATAATTTAAAATTCATGATGCAAGCATAAGCAAATAACATTCTAATAGCTTCTAATCTAGCTACCGGTGCATAGGTTTCTTCATAATTTATTCCTTCTTCTTGATTATAACCTTTAGAAACCAATCTAGCTTTGTTTCTAGTTATTAAACCATTTTCATCAAGTTTGTTTCTAAAAATCCATTTAGTGCCAATTATAGGGTGATCATTAGGTCTAGCAACTAATTCCCAAACTTGATTTCTTTCAAATTGATTTAATTTCTCATGCATAGCTAAGATCCAATGTTCATCATCAAAAGTTTCCATTAAATCCTTAGGTTCAATTTGAGAAACAAAAGCTAAGTGATTACAAGCATTTCTAAGAGAATTACGAGTACTTACTCCTTTGGATACATCACTAATAATCTAATCAATGGAATGATATTTTGAAGTTCGCCATTCCTTGGGAAGTTCCAAAGCTTGCGAATCTTCTTGTCTTTGTTTATCCTCTTGTTCCTTGATTTCTTTTTCCTTGCTATCCAAATGTGTTTCCGCCAAGACTTCTGCAACATCATCAATAACAAGATCCTTTCTCGATCCACTTGGGTCAGTTTCATCAAATGCAACATGTATAGATTCTTCAATAGTTATAGTCCTTTTATTATATATACGAAAAGCTTTACTATGATTTGAATAACCCAGAAATATACCTTCATCAGACTTAGCATCAAACTTGCCTAAGTTATCTTTTCCATTATTTAAAACAAAACATTTGCATCCAAAAACATGAAAATGTGAGACATTTGGTTTTCTTCCCTTATACAACTCATATGGGGTTTTCTTTAAAATAGGCCTTATAAGGGCCCTGTTCATTACAAAACAAGCTGTACTTATAGCATCCGCCTAAAAGTACTTAGGAAGAGCAGCCTTATTAAGCATAGTTCTTGCCATTTCTTTTAAAGAACGGTTTTTCCTTTCTACAACTCTGTTTTGTTGTGGAGTTCTAGGGGCAGAGAAACTATGATTAATGTCATGTTCATCACAATAATTTTCAAAAACATTATTTTCAAATTCACCACCGTGATCACTTCTTATAGAAGAGATTTGAATACTTTTTTCATTTTGAATAACTTTGGCAAGTCTTTTAAAAGCTAGAAATGCATCATTTTTATTTGCAAGAAATAAAGTTCATGTAAATCTAGAAAAATCATTCACAATCACTAAAGCATAGTAATTCCCACCAAAGCTCATAGTTCTAGAAGGTCCAAATAGATCCATATGCAAAAGTTGTAAAGGTCTAGTAGTTGAAACTATATTTTTTGCCTTAAAAGAAACCTTTATTTGTTTACCCTTTTGACATGCATCACATAATTTATCTTTTACAAAATTAAGCTTAGGTAGTCCAATTACTAGCTCTTTAGAGACCAACTTCTTTAAGTGATCCATGTGAATGTATGCAATTCTCCTATGCCATAACCATGAATCATCATTCTTACTTAAAAGGCATTTTGCATCATTTGAAGATATATCATCAAGGCTAATCATATAGATGTTGTTTACTCTATGACCAATGAATTTAACATGCTTATCATTTTTATCTTCAATTATGCAACAATTTGAATCAAATATTATCCTATTTCCTTTATCACATAATTGGCTAATACTAAACAAGTTATGTTTCAAGCCTTCAATAAGCAACACATTTTCAATAGAGGAATTAGGTTCTTACCGACTTTGTCGATTCCAAAAATTTTTCCTTTGTTGTTATCACCATAAGTAACGTGTCCATGATTCTTGGGAATAAGCATGGTGAATTTCGAGTTGTCCCCGGTCATGTGCTTGGAACAGCCGCTATCGAGATACCAATTTGAACTCTTGGCTTTCAAGCACACCTACAACACAAGTTTAGTTTTTAACCTTTGGTACCCAAACTTTCTTGGGTCCTTGTGTGTCATTTTTGGGTATAGTACCCTTGGGAACCCAAACCATTTTGTTCCAATTTTTGTATTAATATTTTTCGTTGCATTACATGTTGATGCACTATGTCCTTTCGTTCCACAGTAAAAACATTTAATAAAAGGACTACTTTAAATGCTAGAATGCACAAAGAAATTCTTATAGAGTTTTTGTTGATTTTTTGGGTTATAACCTATCCCCACTTTTTGAAAAACCACTCTTTGTCTTCCTAATAAAATATTTAAATTATCCCTTCTAAAGGTGAATTTAGAAAGAGTGTTTTTTAAGTCTTCAATCTCTTTTTCAAGCATATGACATGAAGAACAAGATGAAGATGTAGAAGCATATGAAGAATGATTTGTGCATGCATCAACGATTCCCAAAGTTTCATTTTTAACTTTCAATTCTTCTATTTCTTTATTTAAAACAAGAATTTGATTTTTTAAAGAAGAGATTGTTTTCTTAGAAGAAGAGATTATTTTTGTGAATTTTAAAGACTCTTCATGCAATTCTTCAAAGGCATCTTGCAACTCATCGTAAGAAGGTAATAAAGTAGTATTAGAACTTACCTCATTTTCGCTTTCTTCTTCTTCTCCTTTAGCCATGAGACATAGTTGAGCTTCCTCACTGTCTGAGCTATCAGTTGAATCCATGTCGTTTTCATCCCATGCTATATAGGTTTTTCTTCCTTTTCTTTCCTTGAAAGGTTTCTTTTCAAATTTCTCCTTCTTCTTTTGGTAAACTGGGCACTCCATTTTCATGTGACCAGGTTTGCCACATTCATAGCAAGTTGGAGTTGATGAAGCTCCTTTGCCTTTGTAATGAGTTTTCTTCGGGGGGAAGGGAGGTCTTCTTTGCGTTCCCTTTTTCCTGAGAAATTTACCAAATTTGTTAACTAACAAACTAAGATTTTCTTCGTTTACCTCGATGTTTTTCTGAGCCTTCTTCATTTTCTTCATCATCATTGTCGATTGATGAGGAAGTGGCCTTGAGCACTATCCCCTTTTTCTTTTTATCGTTTTCTTTACTTTGACTTAGTCTGCTTAGTTCCAGTTCGTGCTCATGAAGTTTTTCAAAGAGGGTAGCTAGAGTCATTGTCGACAAATCCCTCGATTCTGATATGGCCGTTACCTTGGGTTGCCAAATCCTGCTAAGACATCTTAAAACTTTGTTCATCAAATCTTCGTTAGAAAAACTTTTGCTTAAAGATGCAAGATGATTAACTATGTGGGTGAACCTCTTTTGTATTTCTTGAATGCTTTCTCCTTGGTTCATTCTAAATAATTCATATTCATGAGTTAGAGAGTTGATTCTCGACCTCTTTACTTCACTAGTACCCTTATGGGTAACTTGCAAAGTGTCCCACATTTCTTTAGCAGTTTTGCAATTTGAAATTCTAAAAAACTTATCATATCCCAAAGCAGTAGTAATAATATTTTTTGCTTTCAAGTTATGTTGAACTTTTCTTTTGTCTTCATCAGACCATTTATTTCTTGGTGTTTCGGTCCTTACGCCATCGACCTCGTGTAGGTATAAAAGCGCCATTTTCGACAGCGTCCCACACATCTAGATCAATAGCTTCGATGAAGATTTTCATTCTTTCCTTCTAATATGCATAACCATCCCCATTGAAAAGGGTAGTCGGTTTAAGGAAGATCCTTCTGAAAAACCATTTGAAAAAGTCATGTTCTCTTGAAGCTGCTAAGCTCTTTATACAAGAGTCTAACTCTGATACCACTTGTTACCAAGTGGCTTCCAGTACTCAAGAGAAGGTGAATTGAGTATAAAACTTTTTGCAAAATCTCTCTGTAAAGTAAAAACAAATATTAAAACTTAATAAATAAATGCGCTGAAGGAATGAGAAGAAAGAAAGAAACAATAAGAACAGCGAAAAATAAATGTGCAGTAAATTAAAATTGCATAAAATAAAGAGATTGAGAAGAGAGAAGCAGGCACAGTATTTATCCTGGTTCGACCACTAACCCATTTGTGGTCTACATCCAGTCCTCGAAACAAAAGCCAAGATTTTTTACTATGTATACAAGTTTCAATAGGTGCTTGCAACAGTTAAATAAAAGAGCACCTTTCACACACAGGAAAGCTCTACCCTTGTGCTAAAGTCTCAGCCTGTAAGGATACCTCACCCTTATACAAACATTGAGGGATACCTCACCCTCGATATAGAATAATAGAAAGTAAATGAAGAGAAACTCTCACTCAAAGTAAATTATACAAATTGAAGCACTATAGAGCTCTCTAATAATATCTCAAAATTTTACCAAAAGAGCACAGAGAAAAAGAGAGAAATATGTAAACAGCATTTTAGCACAAGCAAAAATAATTTCAAAAATTTCATGTGTTTCAGACGTGAGACAAGGTCTCTATTTATAGAGCCTTTGATCAGAAATGATCGTTGAGGAAATTAATATGATAATAAATGCAAATTCATTTACGTATAAATTCAAAAACGAAAACAATATCTCATGGGTTATTCGAATACCATTAAGGAGTATTCGAATACCACTAGTTTCAGATCTCATAGAAAACAATTTAGAAACAGGTTATTCGAATACCACTATTTTTCATTTTCTCATAAAATAGTTCATAGGCAGGTTATTCGAATACCACAAAGAGGTATTTGAATACCACTGTTTAAAACACGTTCTAAAAAGCATTTTTCAAAAGGATTGTATTCGAATACCTTCAAGACTATTCGAATACCTCTGTTTCAAGTTATAAAAAACACTTTTAAGAAACAGATCATGTGATTTCTGAAAATCCACAAACTCCTTAATTTTCAAAGCCATATTAAAACTTTAATTTAGTTTGTAGAAAAACATGTTTTTAGATCTTTTAAGCTAAACACTGAAATATCCTATAAAAGCTCTGTACAAGAAAGATCCTAAGTCTTAAAGCTAAACTTGAAGAACTTGGACTTGGTCTTCTCATTATCTCCATGTTTGTTATAATCAAAACTCATCTTCATTGTCATATGGTAATCACATTCTGCACTTTGTATAATCTGTAAAAGAGAGGGTGAGGTATCCCTCTAGAGAAAAAGGTGAGGTATCCCTTAGTTGGATAGAGGGTAAGGTATCCTTCTAGAGAAAAAGGGTGAGGTATCCCTTGAGGGTGAGGCATCCCTTAAAAGTTATAAAGGGTGAGGTGTCCCTGGTTGAGGCTCAAGTACAAAGGGTGAGGTATCCCAATGTGTGGTGAGTGCTCTAGTTTGTAAAGGTTGTCAAGCACCTGTTGAAGCTTGAAGAAATAGTGAAAAATCTCTAGCAATTGCTTAAGGACTGGAGGCCACAAGTGGATTGGTGGCTGAATCAGGATAAACCTTGTGTTTGATCTTCTAAACTCATTTCTTTATATTTGTGCATTTATTTTATAATTTTCTTGCTTAAATGTTATTTATCTTGGCTTGTTTAATTTATGAGTGAAGTATTCAATATCATTTATCTATTCAATTCAATCATCCAATAGCTTCAACAAAAATTAATAAATAAACGTTTTAAGAAAGATTTACAAAAATATTTTATAAACTCAATTCACCCCCTCTTGAGTTTGAAGCCACTTCATAACAAGTGGTATCAAAGTTAGGTTCTTGTGTAAAGGGCTTAGCAGCTTCAAGAAAAAGTGATGACCTCCTCAAATGATTTTTCAGAAAGTTTATCTATCTATAGACTTCCCTTTTTCAATGGGGATAGGTATGCTTATTGGAAAGAAAGAATGAAAATTTTTATTGAAACTATTGATTTAAATGTGTGGGGTGCTATTGAAAATGGTCCTTTTATCCCCACACAAGTTGTTAATGGTGTAAGAGTTAATACACCAAGAAGTGAATGAACCAATGATGATAAGAAAAAAGGGCCAATATAATTTGAGTGCAAAAAACATCATTACCACATCCTTGGGGTATGATGAGTTCTTTAGAGTCTTAAATTATAAATCTGCCCAAGAAATATGAGACACTTTACAAGTAACTCATGAGGGTACTAGTGAAGTGAAAAGATCAATGATTAATATTCTCACTCATAAATATGAGTTTTTTAGAATGAGCCAAAATGAAAGCATTCATGAAATGCAAAAACGTTTTACACATATTGTAAATCATCTTGCTTCATTAGGAAAGATTTTTCCTAATGAAGATCTTATTAACAAAGTGTTGAGATGTTTGAGCAAACATTGGCAACCTAAAGTGACAGCTATTGTGGAGTCAAGAAATCTTTCAACCATGACCCTAGCCACACTTTTTGGCAAGCTCCAAGAACATAAATTGGAATTGAATAGACTCAACCAAAGTCAGGAGCTTGACAAGAAAAAGAAGGGGATAGCTTTCAAGGCCACTTCCTCCATGGTCAATGAAGATGATGAAGATGACTTGGAAATAAATGAGAAAAATCTTGCTCTACTAGTTAAGAAATTCAGAAGATTCTTCAAGAAGAATAGAGCTCATAGAAGGCCTCCCTTTCCCCAAAAGAATGTCTATCACAAAGGGGAAGGAACCTCATCCACTCCTAAATGCTATGAATGTAGAGAATTAGGTCACATGAAGATGGAGTGCCCAATCTATCAAAGTAAAGTGGAAAAATATCACAAAAGATCCTCAAAGGAGAAGAAAGAAAGAAAGAAGAGCCTACATAGCTTAGGATGACAATGACATGGATTCAACCGATAGCTCAGACAATAAGAAAGTCAATCTATGTTTCATGGCTAGAGGAGAAAAGGAAGATAAAGATGACATGGAGGTAACATCCTCAAATTCTGAATCAAACTTTTCACCTTCCTATGATGAATTGCAAGATGCATTTGAAGAATTGCATAATGAATCTATGAGGCTTGCAAAAATGATTTCTTGTTCAAAGAAAAAAAATTTCGCATTTGAATATCAAATTTCTACTTTAAACAAAGAAATTGAGAAATTGAAATTAGAAAATGAAACTCTTGTGTTAATTAATGCAAACTCTTTATGCATAACATACTCTTCACATAATAAGGCACCCACCTCATCTTGCTCATCATGTAAAGTATTTGAAATTGAGATTGAGGATTTGAAAAACACTCTTTCAAAATTTACCTTTGGAAGAGATAATTTGAATGTATTGTTAGGGAACAAAGATGTATTTTTCAAAATGCCGGTTTAGGGTATAATCCTAATAACCAACCAAAGTTTCTCAAAAATTTCTTTGTTTCCTCAAGTATATCAAGTAGCCCCTTCATCAAATGTTTTCATTATGGGAGAAAAGGCATAGTACTTCTACATGCAATGTTAGGAACAACTTGAACACTAAGGTTAGGACTAAAATGGTTTGGGTTCCCAAAAGCACTTTACCAAAAGTTAACACACAAGGACCCAAGAAAAATTGGGTACCAAAAGCCAAAAATTGAAGTATGTTGTAGGTGTGCTTGAAGGCCAAGAACAGACTTTGGTATCTCAAGTGGTTTCTACAAGCACAAGATCAGAAAATACTCCAAGTTCTCTCGATTGTCTCTAAGAAGCTTGGACTTGCAACATTTTGATAAGTGGAGACTTGTTTTATGCTTTAACTTGCTTTAAAGAAGTACTTTTCTAATTTTATATATTAAAAATTTCTCAACATGTGATAATATGCTAGATAAGTTCACTTCCTGTTTGAAATAGCATATTTGATTAAAACATCTTTGAACTTAGCATTCTGGATTAATCATGCATCTAACTCTTGTCAAAAATCATTTTTGTTGCATAATTTATCATTTTGCTGCATAATTTGCCATGATATTGCATAATGTGATGTTTATTTGTATAATCTATCTCTCTAGTGCATAATCTATCATTTATTGCATAATATATCATTTTTTAGGCTTAACTTGTTACTTTTGCTGCATAAAGTTACAATCTTCTGCATAATTTGTAATTTTTGCATAAACATGTATTTTGGATCAAACACTGGTCAGTTTGTATGCTTGCATAATGTTAGAAAGTGTTTTGAGACCTTTTGGAACTATTTTGAAAACTTTAAGATTAGTCATTTACTGTTTAGAATGCAAAAATTGAGTTTTAGAAAATTGCTAATCGATTACAAGACCTTTGAAATTGATTACAAAGGTTCTATAAAGGTTGGTAATCGATTACATCAACTCTGTAATCGATTACAAAGGTTCCCAGAAAGTTAGTAATTGATTACACAAACATTGTAATCGATTACATAGCAAGTTTAAAAAAGGTTTTCAGCGCGGGAACAACCATTTTCACTTAAAATTGTCTATATATCATGAAAGTAAGCATGCTATTGGCATGTATGCATACTAGAATTCTTTACTTGATTTTACATGACTAACATGATCATTGTTTGCCCCAAAATGCTTATTTATATTTTGATAATGATTAAGCTTTTCTTGATAAACTTGAAGTCACGCTTTAAAATGCTTTAACCATTTTTTTTATTCAAGTGCATATGTACTTCATACATTCTTGTTAAAGCTAACATTGCATGGTTGATAATGTGGTACATGTTTTTACATTATATATCAACCCAAATTATGCTTGTAAATGAGCTGAAATGATTATATACTTTTTTTCTTAAATTGATAATATGACTATTTTTATAGGCTAACCTTGCTAAATACTGCTGAAATCTTTTGGTATTATTGAAAAACTGAATGCTTATGTCTTCTTTTTTATAATGCCAACGGGGAAAAAATTTGTGAAATATATTGCATGTTATGGGAGAGTTTTGCGCTTTTACATATTCTATCTCATGCATACATTACGGGGGAGAGTTGCGCTTAAATCTCTGATAATTAAATAAATGTAAATATTTCTCCTTCTGTTGAATGCTTAGTTTGTCATCATCAAAAAAAAGGAGAATGTAAATGCTTATGTCTTGAAGCATGTCAAATGAGTTTTTGATGATAACAAAAGTAAAAAGAGAAGATCAAGATCAAAAAGAGAAAATCAAGAGCAAAAAAAAAGATCAAGAGCAAAAGAAAAGACTAAGAATAAAAGAAGGAAACCAAGAGGTATATAGATATAAGTCTTAGAATATTAATGTAAAATGCTCTCAAGTTATCTCAATGATCTTCAAATGATTTTTCAAAGATCCTCCTAAATCAACTAATAATTCAAAGTTCATCTTTTAAAGATATATTGATTTCAATCTTGGATTTCATAACTCAAATGTAAATCTTGTTAAAATCCAAGCTCAATATGAAAGGATTGATAAATGCACTTAATTGGAGTTGAAAAATGTGTTCAAAGGTCTTGGTAATCAATTACACATGTGTTGTAATCGATTACACTGAGGCTATAATCGATTACAAGTCAGACAGAGGCCATGTAATCGATTACACAAGGTTGGTAATCTATTACATCATGCCCAGAAAGCCAAGAACACATTCAAACAGCCATATAATTGATTACTATTAGTGTGTAATTGATTACCACTGGTCTGACAATGTCCAACGACTATTTTATCAGCATTTAATGCTTGGCTTTTAACCCCCCCAATGGCTCTTTAATGAAAAATAGTTTATATACATGTCTTGGGGCATCATTTGTGGCTGAACAACAACTGAGAAACATATTTCAATCTCTCAAATCCGTGAATCAATCCTTGAATCATTTGTGCTCTATTTTTATAAATATTTAAGATATTCTTGAAGAGCATTATAAAGCTTCAATATGTATCATCTAATCTTTGAGAGAGTTTCTATCTTCTACACTTTGTATAATTTGTAAAAGAGAGGGTGAGGTATCCCTCTAGAGAAAAGGGTGAGGTATCCCTTAGTTGGATAAAGGGTGAGGTATCCTTCTAGAGAAAAGGGTGAGGTATCCCTTGAGGGTGAGGCATCCCTCAAAAGTTGTAAAGGGTGAGGTATCCCTGGTTGAGGCTCAAGCACAAAGGGTGAGGTATCCTAAGGTGTGGTGAGTGCTCTAGTTTGTAAAGGTTGTCAAGTACCTATTGAAGCTTGAAGAAATAGTGAAAAATCTCTAGCGGTTGCTTGAGGACTGGACAGAGGCCATGAGTGGATTGGTGGCTGAACCAGGATAAACCTTGTGTTTGATCTTCTAAACTCATCTCTTTACATTTGTGCATTTATTTTATATGCTTGCTTAAATGTTATTCATCTTGGCTTGTTTAATTTGTGAGTGAAGTATTCAATCTCATTTATCTATTCACTTCAATCATCTAATAGTTTCAAAGAAAATTGATAAACAAATGTTTACAAAATATTTGCGAAAATATTTTATAAACTCAATTCACCCCCCTCTTGAGTTTGAGGCCACTTGGTAACACTTATTTCCTAGGAAGCGTGTTCCTTGTATATATTGAGAAGGTTAGGCCTAAAAGCATAAGCTCACTTAGTAATAGGTGAGTACTTTCCTCTCACCAACGTAAGAGTACTATTACCACTCCTATACCGGTAACCCTGTCCATACAAGCATGAATGCAAGGAGAATAAGGATCCAATACCTGATTCCCAAGCCACATGGTTGTGCACACCATTTGAGGTTATAATACATAGGAAACAACAAATGACAAGTTTGAAAATTAAATATGTGGGTTTACTATCAAAAGATACACACTTATCAAAAGGTTTACCATAACTAAATGAAAAGCAAGGACTAGTGACTTAAGGCTTTACTCCAACTTAACATATAAGTAGTAAAACTCATATCACTATTGTCCTTCTATCTAGTATCTTACACCAACACTTCCCAAGCGATTTCAAGACAACCACCAGTCGCTCAAGGGTCTATATACTACTTTATAACATTCCATAACACTTGGATGCACAAGTTTCACCAACTTCCATCACAAGGTTTACCCTATCCTAGTGAAAAGAAAATAACTAGAGAACTTACACTCTTGGCTCAACTCTAATTCATAAAGGAACGAACATAGGTCTCTAACCAATCATGAAGCTTAACCTGGGCAAACAAGGAAACATGCTTTAACCATACATTCCAAACTCAACTTTAACTCTAAAGGAGTAATATTTGCATATAGGTAGGCATACCATCTCACTAAGGAAGCCTAAGTTGTCCAACACATCGTCCATTGACACATCACCACACTTTGGGTGTCTTAAGTCATCTAACTCTATCCTAAGCATTTCCCATACTCAGACGTCTAAAATTCCCAAGCTTTACACTTATGCAAGTTGATGATTCTCTCCAAGAAATATCACCCACAGTGTCTCTTTACACCCTAAAAGGCTTGCACAAATGATCCCAACATGTAGGGAATTAAATTAGCATCATAATGCTAAGATCATAATTCTGCCCTATATCTGCACTTGAGTGCGTTGAGCGCCAGTGCCTGGGCACGCGAACACCATAGTGTGTTCTTCTGGGCAGCACGCGCCTAAGCACACAAGGCTTCAACGCTTGAGTGCCGAGCACCCAACAACATTTGCTGCATAATTTTATAGTAATGGACACTGTTCCATTAGCAAAATTCTAAGATTTGATCTCTTCAAATTTGTTCCTTGATGATTTTAAGTCCTAAACAAGTTCACAAACATGAGAGAAACATAAAACATTAATTGATTTCATCAAAAATAGATCAAAACAATAAATCACTCATCCAAATCCCTAAAATCAACACTTAGAGCATTTTAGGTCCAAAATGAGAATTTTCAGTTTCTAATCTAAACTCTTAACATGAACAAGTCATAAACCACATTTAAAACTTATCCAAGCAAGAAAATCACTTAAAACACCACTAGAACTCAATTTGGCAAATTAAACCTCAAATAAGCCTAACATGAAAAATAAGTAGAAATGAAGTTTAAAGTATCAAGAACCCCTATCTTCAAGCTCCTTGATGCTGCCTTGATACTGCAGATTGAAAAGATTGAAATATCAACAAGGAAAAGTCCACAAAAAAGACTGGTAACCGTGACTGGTTTAAGGCCTTAAGTTATCACACTAATACTTTCTGATCTGCTAAAAATACTCAAATTTAGCTAAATCAATATTTTCAGGTTCTAACAACTTTAAAATAAATACTAAGATTCATTAAAAAAAATTTATTTCACTAGTATCATAATTTTTCATATCTGTGACTAGTCAATCCAACATTAAAACACATAACCAGTATGCCTAAAAATACCAAACAGACTCTAATTATTCTCAAACTTGAACCACATTACAAAATACATATTTGTGACTTAAAAATAAATTATCCGCATTTATTTCTATTACATAAGCCATTTAAGCTAATATCTAGGCCATTTTAAGCTACTTTTCACTTTTCAGCTTACAGCAAAGTGCCTAAACTAACTCAGATTGTCATGAAATTAAACAAGCATATTAAACAAGTATTAAGCTACCTCCGTAACTATTTACAAGTCTAACATGTTGAAGAGGATGTTACATTTCTCCTTCTTTTCTAAAATTTTGTCTCAAAAATTGCTTACCTCATATAAACAACTACGGGTAGCCTTGCTGTATGTTGGACTCTAATTCCCAAGTCGCCTCCCCAAAGCTAGCGCCATCCCAAAGCACCTTCACCAGAGGAATCCGCTTACCTCTAAGCTCTTTGACCCATTTGTCCACGATCTTCATTGGCCGTATAGCATAAGACAAATCCTCTCTTAACTGCACAGATTCATTTCTTATGACATGTGAAGGATTTGGATTGTACTTCCTAAGTTGTGACACATGGAATACATCGTGAAGGTTTGACAAACTGGGTGGAAGTGCAATTTGGTAGGCTACAGCTCCAATTCTCTTTAGGATTTAGTAGGGACCAAGGAAATGAGGGTTTAACTTTCGTGTTCTCAATGCTCTACCAATTTCTATTGTCGGAGTGACTCGCAAGAATACATAATCTCCCTCACTGAACTCTAGAGGTCTTCTCCTCTTATTAGCATAGCTCTTCTGCCTACTCTGAGCCATAACTAACCTATTCCGGATTGTTTTGATCTGATCTGTGGTCTATTGTACTAACTCAGGACCTAGAATGATTTTCTCTCCAACCTTATACCAACATAAAGGGGACCTACACTTTCTTCCATAAAGTGCTTCATACGGTGCCATGCCTGTGATAATATGAGAACTGTTATTATAGGCAAACTCCACTAAGGATAAGAACTTATCCCAACTCCCTTTATGCTCTAGCACACAAGCTCTTAGCATATCCTCAAGAGTTTGAATAGTCATTTTCGATTAACCGTCTGTCTGTAGATGGTATGTTGTACTTAAACTAAACTTTATTCTGAAAGCTTTCTGCAAGGCTTCCCAAAGTCTATATGTAAACCTAGGGTCTCTATTAGGAACTATACTAAGGGGTACATCGTGTTAGTCAAGACAACCATCACTCAAGAGGGGGTGAATTGGGTAATTACAAATTTTTAAAATAATTTTAAAAAATTATATATTTTGATATTTTCAATTAACACATGCAGTGGAATAAGTCTAACTATTGTTGATTACTCAAAAATAACTTTGGGTTATGGGATAAATTAAACAAATGAGCTAAATATCAAATTCAACTCAAGCATATATAATTAAAGCATAAATGTAAAGGAGATAGAAACTGTAACGCCCCTTTTTAGGAGGGAACGTCACATTGTCCCAAAGTCTATATGTAAACCTAGGGTCTCTATTAGGAACTATACTAAGGGGTACATCATGTTAGTCATGACAACCATCACTCAAGAGGGGGTGAATTGGGTGATTACAAATTTTTAAAATAATTTTAAAAAATTATATATTTTGATATTTTCAATTAACACATGTAGCAGAATAAGTTTAACTATTGTTGATTACTCAAAAATAACTTTGGGTTATGGGATAAATTAAACAAATGAGCTAAATATCAAATTCAACTCAAGCATATATAATTAAAGCATAAATGTAAAGGAGATAGAAACTGTAACGCCCCTTTTTAGGAGGGAACGTCACATTGTCATTTACAATGCGAAAAATAAATTATAAAGTTAAGACCCGGTTCTTTATATTATGATTAAATTTATCTAGTTAAAGCTGCATAAATAAATTGGTGACTATTTTTTTTGTTATAATGATAACTATACCAAATCTGTTTAGTTACAAAGCCCGATATACAAAAAAGCAAAACTATACCTGCCTAAAGGATCATGCATATACATCCCCAAGATATTAGAAATATACAGCCCACCAAAATAAAGACATCAGGCCCCTAAAATAAAACACTGGCAGCCATCAGTAGCTACTAGCAATATTAGTCCCTCAGATGAGGAGGAATCGTATCAGGATCCTTTTCTGGATCCTCCGTGAGGTCCTCCTCGGGAACCTCCTTGGGGTCTTCCTCATTTGAGGAAACCTCCATAGGAGCCACAGAGCTACGGGCCTAAGCCCGAGCAGTGGAATCAAAAGAGTCCTCCTGCGGGGTGTGGTAGCGGTCACCCCACATCTCTCGGATGGTCAGATAAAACTCCAAACGTAGGCTGATGCAGCAAGTAAAGATCGGCGACTCATGATGCCTCTAGGCCAAAGAGATCAACACGTCTCCAGGGTAGACATAGCGGTCAGAATTCAAGTTAATATGCCAGCATTCTAGCCCTCCAAGGAAGGTCAGACGCACATCACCTAGAAATCCGCACATGCGTGCCTCCATGCTCTACAGTAGATGCTAATCGTGATCAGGCCAGAAGCCAGGGAAATCGGGAGCTCCAACCTCCTTGCCGTCGTCTTCGATGGGACACAATATACAGATAGAAAATAACAGAAGTATAGGAAAGAGGTAAGACATCCTACCATCATTACCAATTACAGCAGCAAGAAACAAAATGGCGTAAGGCGCCCATATAGCATTTCAACAGTAACAATAATAGTAAGCATTTAATGACAGTAATAACAACTGAGTAGTTCCAAGCAATACATATCAGCAATACAACAATTCCATTTATAAAAATAAACAAATGCCAGATAATACATGGACTCACTATGCACATGCATACAAAGTCAAAATCCTACTCCATGGAGCTAGACACAAACAGTTGGAGAGAAAGATCAGGAGATATGTCTGCAACTCGGCTGCCGCGGCCAAAGTGCTATAACTCATTAGTTTATCCACGTGCACATCAAGGCATTGTACAGATAGTCTACGCTAGATCACGACATAGGACAGTGCCCGGTCAGGATCGTCGGTGCGTTTGCATCGGTTTGTTCCACGGACAGAAGAGCTACCAACTGTCCATTGTGGGGTACCCGCACCTCGATGCCCCCATGGTCAACAATAGGACCTACACTAGTCTACTCACACCCGCACTAAGGTGTGTTCAATCTCCTAGGCAACATGACCTTAACAATAGTCCAAAGGACTTTCACAATGCATAAAGACTCTATGCATAATCATGTATGATCATCATTACATATTGTTCCACAATATGCCACAATTGGCCAAACTAAGTATCAACACATCATTGGTCACTCACATGGACCCACAATATCGTAATATTGGAATTAAATGAATTAATACATTTTTAAGGTTTATTATGAATTCTTACTTAAATTTAGTCTTTCTTACAAAGTTTGTCTCTAGAGGAATTCTCTTGGTTAATTTAAATTTTCCATTGTAATTTATCCACACACACACACTTAGGAAATTATTCTAAGAGTCTCAAAGTCTCACACTCTCTTGTTCTTGCCCTAATTAAAATTATCCTAAGTCTTGTGAAAAATTCCATTCTTGGTTCTTTAAAATTTATGAATCTCAAAGTATATTCAAATCTTCCAATTTGCTAAATTTTCTATCCCATTACCAATAATTTAATCACTTGATTATTTATGTTCCAAGGTTACCAAAGTTGCATAATCAAGTCCCAAAAGGCCCTAGAGGCCGTGGCCTCCCTAGGGGATTAAGTTCCCAAATTTTTCTCTCCATCAATTACATAATGTACACTTGATTAATTATGTTTTCCACTTGTTACAATTGTTCACAAGGAACCCCAATTTTGAGCCCCCAAAACCGTAGCCATCCAAGAGAAAACCCTACATCATTTTCTTCCATTTCATGCCTTCCAATCCATTCCAATATACCAATATACACAAACAATCAATCCAATAGCATAAACAAATTGAAAACAACATGTAAACATACTAATCATGCAAACAAAGAATAACCTTCAATAGGGTTTTCTCACAATCAATCACAACCAAGGTTTCTTAGTGCTAATAGAGGTTGAGGAGGAGTGTCTTCCTCTTACCTAAGAGAAGAAAACAAGAGAAGCCTCCTAGAATTTCCTTGTAATTTTTGGATTGGACACCACCAAGAACCCTAAAATTTCAATCTCATTAAAACAACACCAATGCTTGAAAAATAAAGCATGGATGGTCACCAAGAAGACCATAGAAACGAAAATGAGAAAAAGGGAGTGAAGAATCAAGAAGCTTACCCAAAAATCCTAAGCTTGAAGCTTGAAGAAAATGGTGAAGATGAAGGATTTTCAAAGAACCACTAATTAGAAAAGTGTTTAGAAGATGGAGAGGATTAAGAAAATGGGGTTGGATGAAATTTTCGTGATGGATGAGTGCATGGAGGGCTGCTGGTCGTGAGCTCCTAGAGAGAAGGAGGAGACAAAAATTCAAAGGAAGAAGAAGGTAGATAGAGAAAGTGCATAGGAAATAAAGGTGGTAGCTTTTGGGTGTTTGAAATTGATGTGGTATAATTAATTGTGTGAAAAACACAAATTCCCCCCAAAAGTGGGTGCTGCAGCTGTGAGGCTTGGGAGAGAGGAGAGAGAGTGCATGGTTTCCTTGGGAAGCTTGAAGGAAATTTCCTAAAAGTTTCCTTGAGAAGTTTTGCACATTTCTCAATAAAGTGTAAAGTAAGCTTGTCTCCTAAATTAAATACTCTTGAACAGATGATTAATTACACTATTAAAATTATTTTCCTAGTGAATAAAAGTTTCAATTGATGAAAATAATATTTTATTAATCATCAGATAATTTTATGATACAGTGATTTTATTTATCAGATAAAACCTTGAAAAATGTAAACCTTGCAAACTGTACCCGACCTCAGGTTTAGTAAGATCTCCCATCGACACGTTGACAGTTCAAGGTTTACCAGTCTTAGAGAAAACATTTCGTTATCCCGGCTCTGCTCAGCGCACACGTAAAACGCGAAATATACTATAATATTTGATATTTTTAGAAAAATCCACAAAAATTCCTAAAAATCATAAATATTAGAAAATGAATATTTGTTATGAAATAAATAATTTTCTAGGGCGTTTGACTAACTTTGCCTAGTGCACACGTAAAACAAAAAATATATTAAAATATTCAACGTTTCTAGAAAATTCTAGAAAAATCTCCAAAAATCACGAATATTAGGAAATGACTATTCATGATGAAAAAAATCATTTCCGGCATGTTACACTGACTCTGCTCAGTGTGCATGCAAAACGAGAAATATATTAAAATATTTGACGTTTCCGAAAAAATCCACAAAAATTCCCAAAATTTATAAATATTATAAAATAACGATTAATGATAAAATAAACAATTTTTCGGGGTGTTACAACTCTCCCATTCTAAAAAGAAATTTCATCCTCGAAATTTGCATACCTTAGAATAATTGTGGGTGTTGCTCCTTCGTTTTGTCTTCTAGCTCCCAGGTTGCATCTCCAGTCATCTCGTTCCAGATTACCTTCACCAATGAGATCTCCTTGCCTCTTAGTTGCTTTATCCTTCTATCCTCAATTCTTACAGGAGACGCCTCATAGGTTAAGTTCTCTTTTAATTGTACTATATCCGGTGCTATGACATGACTTGGGTCAGGAAAGTATTTTCGCAGTTGTGACACATGGAAAACATTATGAATGTTCGAGAGGAAAGGGGGTAAGGCTATTTGATAGGCTACAAGACCAACTCGGTGAATAATTTGGTATGGTCCAAGAAATTTTGGAGTGAGTTTTCTAGATTTTAAGACCTGGCCTACCCTAGTCGTAAGTGTGACTTTCAGAAATACATCATCGCCTTCCTCAAACTCTAGAGGCTTCCTTCTTTTGTTTGCATAACTCTTTTGTCGACTCTGAGCCGTCCTCATCTTCTCCTGAATCATCTTAACCTTCTCAGTTGTTTGTTGTATAACATCTGGTCCAATAGTAAGGCGCTCGCCATCTTGGTACCAACATATATAAGGGCGTCCAACATCGCCGTCCATACAGAGCCTCATAAGGTGCCATCCCTATGCTTGAATGATGACTGTTGCTGTAGGTGAATTCTATCAATGGTAGAATGGCATCCCAACTTCCAATCTGTTCTATGGTGCAAGCTCTAAGTAAATCTTCCAAAGATTGGATCGTCCTTTTTGATTGACCATCGATCTGTGGGTGATAAGCGGAACTTAGACGTAACTTTATCCCTAATGCTTCTTGTAGACTCTACCAGAACTTTGAAGTAAATCTCAGATCCCTATCCGAAACAATACTTGTAGGCACACCGTGCAGTCTAACAATCTCTCCAATATAGATCTGGGTCAGTCTCTCCAGTTTGTATCTTATGTTGATTAGGAAAAAATGTGCTGATTTCGTGAGTCAGTCCACGATTACCCAAATCGAGTCATGACCTTTTCTTGTCCTTGGCAAACCTACTACAAAATCCATTGCAATGTTGTCCCACTTCCATTCAAGAATAGATAATGGTTGCAGCAATCCCGCTGGTCTTTGATGTTCCATTTTAGCTTTCTGATAAACCAGACAAATCGATACACGTCTAGTGACGTCACTCTTCATTCCATGCCACCAGAACAACTTTTTCAAGTCTTGATACATCTTTGTTATGCCGGGGTGCATATTCAGCTGACTTGTGTGAGCATAGTTGATGATATACTCTCTAAGCTCTTGGTCACGGGGAATACAAACTCTACATCGGAATCTCAGAATTCCGTCTGTTCCTTTCGTAAATGTTGTTTCGTTACCTTGCTTCATCTGCTCTCTCACTTCTTGCAAGAACTTATCAACCTTCTATTTTTCCCGTATGTCATCCATTAGCTTGCTTGAGATGGTAACCATATTCATGCAGATCTTTCCTGGTTCTAACTCCACAAAAGACCATACATCTCTGAACTGGTCTACTAGATCATTTTCCTTGATCATCAGGGCAGAGACACTGATCATCTTTCTGCTCAAAGCGTCTGGCACGACGTTTGCCTTGCCAGGGTGATACAGAAGTTGGAAATCATAGTCCTTCAAGAACTCCAGCCACCTTCGCTACCTCATGTTCAACTCCTTCTGATCGTACAAATACTTTAGGCTTTTGTGATCACTAAAGATGTTGAACGTTGCTCCATAAAGAAAATGCCTCCATATCTTCAGAGCAAAAACCACAGCCGCTAACTCCAAGTCGTGCGTCAGGTAGTTCTTCTCGTGCACTTGTAATTGCCTCAAAGTATAAGCCACTACTCTTCCATGCTGCATAAGTACAGATCCTAGTCCTTGGTATAAAGTGTCACAGTACACCTCAAAGGGTTCATTCAGATCAGGTAACACTAAGATTGGCGAGGTAGTCAGCCGATTCTTCAACTCTTGGAAACTCTGTTCACAATTGTCAGTCCATTCAAAAGCTTGGTTCTTCCTCGTGAGTTGAGTAAGAGGTCTTGCAATCTTGGAGAATCCCTCAATCCGGTAATATCCGGCTAAACCCACGAAGTTACGAATCTCCGTCACTGACTTAGGCCTTTCCCATTGTAGCACTGCCTCCACCTTTGACGGATCCACCGCAATCCCATCCTTTGAGATTATATGACCCAAAAATTTAACTTTTTCCAGCCAAAATTCATATTTTGACAGTTTGGCATACAGTTCCTTCTCCTTCAGAATCTAAAGAACTATACTGAGGTGTTCAGCATGGTCCTCTTGATTTTGAGAGTATACCAGAATGTCATCAATGAAGACCACAACGAATCTATCTAAGTAAGGACAAAAGATTCGATTCATGCAGTCCATGAAGATAGCAGGCGCATTCGTCATGCCAAACGACATCACGAGGTACTCGTAATGGCTGTATCAGGTACGAAAAGCAGTCTTGGGTATATCCTCCATCTTCACTCGTATCTGATGATACCCAGATCGCAAGTCGATTTTTGAAAACACCACTGCTCCCTTCAGTTGGTCCATTAGGTCGTCAATTCTCGGGAGTGGATATTTATTCTTGATCGTCACTTTGTTCAACTGCCTGTAGTGCACACATAATCTTGATGAACCATCCTTCTTGCGAACTAATAGTACTGGTGCTCCCCATGGTGACACACTCGGTCTGACAAATTACTTTTCCAAAAGCTCCTCTAGCTGTTTCTTGAGCTCAATTAATTCTATCGGTGCCATTCTATAAGGTACTATAGACACGGGACCAGCTCCTGGTACTAGGTCAATAGCAAATTCTATTTCTCGCGCTGGTGGTAAACAAGGTACATCCTCAGGAAAGACTTCGGGAAACTCATTCACCACTAGAATTGTGTTCATATCAACCTCGCTCTCGACTTTCAAAGAAGACAGTAGCATCTATCCGTGAGCTCCTTCTTTCAAGAGAGCCTGAACTCGGTTGGTTGTCAGAAATCTAAAATCCTCATCTATGGGAAAAACTATGGTTTTTCTTGAACAATCTAATAGAACATGGTTGGAAGACAACCAGTCCATCCCTAAAATTATATCTAGTTGGGAAAGGGGTAAACAGATCAGATCGACAGAAAATGTTTGACCTTCAACAATCAATGGATAATTTAGACAGACTTTGGTAGTAACTACAGGTTTATCAGTGGGGGTAGAAACAGTTAAGTCAAAAGGTAAGGTAGACACTGGTAAACCAAGGCTTTGCACACAGTCATATGATATGAAATAATGGGTTACCCCAGAGTCATACAGTACAGTTAAAAGGTTACCTTCTATGGTGCCTTCCCCTTGAATCAAGTCTTCGGACTCGGAGGCTTCAGCTTCCCTCATGGTATAAACTCGCCCTCCAGCTTGTGGTTTCTTGGCTCTTGAAGCATTAATTGAAGGTTCAGCCTTCGCTTGATTATAGTCTCGGGATACGTGGCTAGGTTTGCCACATCTGAAACAGATGATCCCCTTTATGGTGCAGTCCCTTGCAAGATGATCTTTCCCACACTTCAAGCATTTCGAAGGATACGTCATGTTCTGGCCAATTCGATTCCCAGCAGAACCTCCACTAGAGCTTCCACCCATGGTCTGTTGCTGATTTCCCTTTGGTCGGGAATAGGGCTTCTTCTGGAAGCGGTTAGAATTGTTACCGTTGCCTCTTTGGAACCTTGTAGGCCCAAAGTTCCTATTCCTCGTATCTCTAGATTACTCTAGAGCTTCTACTTCATAGCATGTGTCCAACAGCTCCGAGAACTCATTGATCTTCAGGGTGATCACAACCTTCTTCACCTCATACCTCAGTCCTTCTATAAATCTTTGACACTTCCAGGCTTCATTCGGTTGGTGCTGAAAGTACGTTGAAAACTGGGACAAGTTTTGAATTTGGCTGCGTATTCACTAACGGTCATATCCCTTGCCGTAAGTTGAGGAACTCCGACTCCTTGGCGTGCCTTGCACTCGCAGGAAAATACTTATCCAAGAATTTATTCTTGAATAAGTCCCAAGTGATCTCACGGTTTGCAGCTTCCAGCATTCTCTGTACTCCATTCCACTATTTTTCAGCATTGCCCACCAGCATAAAGGTAGCATAGGTCACCTTCTTATTCTCAGTGCAGTTCATCCCTCGAAAGACTTTCTCCATCTCTTTGATCCATAGACTAGCCTTGTCCGGATCGAATTCTCCTTTGAATTAAGGAGGATTGTGGCGTCGAAACTCCACTAAGTTCTGAGCATCTGCAGTAGCTTCAAGCTATTGAGCAGCTCGTTCTTGTTATTGAACAACTCTCTCCTGTTGCTGAGTAGCTTGTTTAGTTTGTTATGCGACGACCTCAGCCATCCTCTGCATCGCCGCTATAGCAGCTGCCATGTCTTCGCGTCGTGCCATCTTATTGTCTCAAGTCAGAGTAACTGAAAGACATAAGGAAAGTCAGTTGCATCCACTAGGAATACCAAACAATACATCTCTATGTTTAGTTTTCAGAGAAACACACAACACAAATAAGATAGACTCAACCATAAGACCCAAAGAAACATAAATCGGGACTCTAATACTAACTTAATGTAACACCCCTTTTTGGGAGGG
Source organism: Ormosia semicastrata (assembly GCA_029884595.1). Lineage (NCBI taxonomy): Eukaryota > Viridiplantae > Streptophyta > Magnoliopsida > Fabales > Fabaceae > Ormosia > Ormosia semicastrata. Next base: position 102,869,758 of record JAQQTO010000063.1, read on the forward strand.
AACATCACATTGTCATTTACAATGCGGAAAATAAATTATAAAGTTAAGACCTGGTTCTTTATATTACGATTAAATTTATCTGGTTAAAGCTGCATAAATAAAATGGTGACTATTTTTTTTTTGTTATAATGATAATTAGTAAAACGTAGTGACAGAATGATAAGTGGCAATAAAAGAGCAAGACAGTAGTAAAGCATACATTTGATCAACATTGCATATTATATATATATATATATATATATATATATATATATAGGATCTTACTTTGGTGAGAGGAGTGTTTATTGTGAGAGGTGAGAGGAGTGAATCTTGACCATTAGATTTTACATGAATGGTCAAGATTAGAATATAAATGCATGTGACTTTTTTAAGTGGTCACATGACCTTTAAGTAACTTTTAACCTTGACCATCCATGTATAGTTGTATGGTCAAGATTTGCTCCTCTCACTTTCTCACAATGAAAACTCCTCTCACTAGATATGTCCCTATATATATATATATATATATATACCAAATCTGTTTAGTTACAAAGCCCGATATACCAAAAAGCAAAATTATACCTGCCCAAAGGATCATACATATACATCCCCGAGATATCAGAAATATACAGCCTACCAAAATAAAGACATCAGGCCCCTAAAATAAAACACTGGTAGCCATCAGTAGCTACTAGCAATATCAGTCCCTCAGATGAGGAGGAATCATATCAAGATCCTCTTCAAGATCCTCCGCGAGGTCCTCCTCGGGGTCTTCCTCATCTAAGGAAACCTCCATAGGAGCCACAGAGCTACGGGCCGGAGCCCAAGCAGTGGAATCAAAACAGTCCTCTTGCGGGGTGTAGTAGCAGTCACCCCACATCTCCCGGATGGGCAGATAGAACTCCAAACGTAGGCTGGTGCAGCAGGTAAAGATCGGTGGCTCATGACGCCTCTAGGATAAAGAGATTCACACGTCTCCCAGGTAGACACAGCGGTCAGAATTCAGATTAATGTGCCAGCATTCTAGCCCTCCAAGGAAGGTCAGACGCATATCACCTAGAAATTCGTGCATGCGTGCCTCCATGCTCTACAGTAGATGCTAATCGTGATCAAGCCAGAAGTCGGGGAAATCGGGAGCTCCAACCTCTTTGCCGTCGTCTTCGATGGGACACAATATACAGATAAAAAATAACAGAAGTACAGGAAAGAGGTAAGATATCCTACCATCATTACTAATTACAGTAGCAAGAAACAAAACGGCGCAAGGTGCCCATATAGCATTTTAACAGTAATAATAATAGTAAGCATTTAATGACAGTAATAACAACTGAGCAGTTCCAGGCAGTACATATTAGCAATACAACAATTTCATTTATAAAAATAAACAGATGCTAGATAATACATGGAATCACTATGCACATGCATACAAAGTCAAAATCCTACTCCATGGAGCTTGACACAAATAGTCGGAGAGAAAGATCAGGAGATATGTCTGCAACTCGGCTGCCGCGGCCAAAGTGCTATAACTCATTAGTTTATCCACGTGCACATCAAGGCATTGTACAGATAGTCTACGCTAGATCACGACATAGGACAGTGCCCGGTCAGGATCGTCGGTGCGTTTGCATCGGTTTGTTCCACGGACAGAAGAGCTACCAACTGTCCATTGTGGGGTACCCGCACCTCGATGCCCCCATGGTCAACAATAGGACCTACACTAGTCTACTCACACCCGCACTAAGGTGTGTTCAATCTCCTAGGCAACATGACCTTAACAATAGTCCAAAGGACTTTCACAATGCATAAAGACTCTATGCATAATCATGTATGATCATCATTACATATTGTTCCACAATATGCCACAATTGGCCAAACTAAGTATCAACACATCATTGGTCACTCACATGGACCCACAATATCGTAATATTGGAATTAAATGAATTAATACATTTTTAAGGTTATTATGAATTCTTACTTAAATTTACCTTTCTTACAAAGTTTGTCTCTAGAGGAATTCTCTTGGTTAATTTAAATTTTCCATTATAATTTATCCACACACACACACTTAGGAAATTATTCTAAGAGTCTCAAAGTCTCACACTATCTTGTTCTTGCCCTAATTAAAATTACCCTAAGTCTTGTGAAAAATTCCATTCTTGGTTCTTTAAAATTTATGAATCTCAAAGTATATTCAAATCTTCCAATTTGCTAAATTTTCTATCCTATTACCAATAATTTAATCACTTGATTATTTATGTTCTAAGGTTACCAAAGTTGCATAATCAAGTCTCAAAAGGCCCTGGAGGCCGTGGCCTCCCTAGGGGATTAAGTTCCCAAATTTTTCTCTCCATAAATTATATAATGTACACTTGATTAATTATGCTTTTCACTTGTTACAATTGTTCACAAGGAACCCCAATTTTGAGCCCCCAAAACTGTAGCCATCCAAGAGAGAACCCTACATCATTTTCTTCCATTTCATGCCCTTCCAATCCATTCCAATATACTAATACAATCAATCCAATAGCATAAACAAATTGAAAACAACATGTAAACATACTAATCATGCAAACAAAGAATAACTCTCAATAGGGTTTTTTCACAATCAATCACAAACAAGGTTTCTTAGTGCTAATAGAGGTTGAGGAGGAGTGTCTTCCTCTTACCTAAGAGAAGAAAATAAGAGAAGCCTCCTAGAATTTCCTTGCAATTTCGGATTGGATACCACCAAGAACCCTAAAATTTCAATCTCATTAAAACAACACCAATGCTTAAAAAATAAAGCATAGATGGTCACCAAGAAGACCATAGAAATGAAAATGAGAAAAAGGGAGTGAAGAATCAAGAAGCTTACCCAAAAACCCTAAGCTTGAAGCTTGAAGAAAATGGTGAAGATGAAGGATTTTCAAAGAACCACCAACTAGAAAAGTGTTTAGGAGATGGAGAGGATTAAGAAAATAGGGTTGGATGAAATTTTTGTGATGGATGAGTGCATGGAGGGCTTCTAACTGTGAGCTCCTAGAGAGAAGGAGGAGAGAAAAATTCAAAGGAAGAAGAAGGTAGAGAGAGAAAGTGCATAAGAAATAAAGGTGGTAGCTTTTGGGTGTTTGAAATTGATGTGGTATAATTAATTGTGTGAAAAACACAAATTCCCCCCAAAAATGGGTGCAGCAGCCGTGAGGTAATTATCACCCTACCATACAATTCAAAGTACTTTCTTGTGTATCCATCAATTTTGGATCCATACAGGTTAGTCCTTATGTCAAACTCATAAACAAATAAGCATTCAAAATAATAAAACAACAAATGAGTTCACAAGGGCAAAATATATTTCATTTCATTGATCAATTTAGCTAAGTACATATAATCATCAAAAGAATCATCAATTACATTTGGTTAAGCATTTGCATTTTCAGTCCAATTACAAAGAATTCAACATATACAACAAATTCTGGAGAAATGAAGGGGAAAACAACAGAACCTTTTATGCAATTAGTGTTTATTCGAAAAGCAAGAATGTTATTCGAATAATCTTGCGTGGAGACCAACGGTTGTGGCATTTCTACCAGAAGTTATTCGAATAGCGCTAAGGTTATTCGAATAACTAGCTCTGTAACGTGGCTGTCTGCCAAGGATTTATTCGAATAAAACCTTCTGGTTATTCGAATAACCAGATAAGGACAAAAGCCTCGTGAAAGTATTATTCTAATAGTGCTCCAGTTATTCGACTAGGAGTAATACAAGAAAATATAGGATCAAGAGATCAACCTCCGGTTTATTCGAATAAGGTCACTATTTATTCGAATAAAGCATGAAGACATAAAGACATAGGCAGCACATATATTCGAATAAAACACAAGTTATTCAAATGAGACATATGTGTAAAATAAGAACTGTGGTTGCTGGGATCAGGTTATTCGAATAAATAGAATATTATTCAAATAGAACAGATACACAACACATTTTTCTCAACAGCTGATTGAGTTTATTCGAATAACCACAGGTTTATTTGAATAAACCTATCATGAAAACATTAATAGACACATACAGGGATATAATTAGAGAGAAGGAAACATACCCAAAGATGAGATACCTACAAAACAAGTTTTGAGATACCTCTAACGCTCAAGTCAGTAATAATTCAAGAGTAATAAATCAATGATAAAGTAATAAATACAAGTATTCAATTATATATATGATTGATCAAAAAACTTAAGCTCAATGACATTATCATCATACATGCCATTTCAAACAAGGAGCATACTTTATCTAGAATTTTAACATGTGTAAATATTTTCAAGACGTAAAGCATAAAACACGTTTCCATTTATCCAAAAATTACAAGTCCAAGCTTCTTGGAAACACGGAAAAGAGTTTGAAATTATTTCTAGTCTTTGTACTTGCAGCAGCCACTTTCAAGATATCAAAGTCAGCTCTTGGCCTTCAAGCACACCTATAACACACTTTAATTTTTGACTTTCGGTACCCAAATTTTCTTAGGTCGTTGTGTGTTAATTTTTGACTATTAATATATTATGCTCTCATAAAGATCAATTTTTTCATAGTATGTAACTAAGCATAACAAGTTAAATAATGAATTATCATTAAGCACATAGTCAATAACATGCTTATTTTCATGATATATAGATAATTTTAAAGCTTAGCAAGCATACATAGGCATTGTAGAACTTTATGTACTAAGATATATAACAAATTAATGAACTATGGTACAATAAGAATGAACATAATCATGTGCTAAACATAATATTCAAATTTTACTAAATACACATTATTCTATCAATCACTTAAGGCCTACAATGAATATACCTCAAATTCATTGGCTTTACATGTGAGTGTGCATAAGAGGTAAAAGCTTTTGATACCTTGGCCTTGGTAATCAAAGAAAAACTTTTTCTTATTCATTGCTTCTCTTTTGAAGTCTTGAACTTTACAAGTTTTGTATTTTGTACTTGAGAAGCTTTGGTTGAAGTCATCTTCCTTCTTTGACCGAAGTTTCTTCCATTGGATTTTGAGAGTATTATCCTAGATGATTTCTCTTTTCTTTGACCAATTAGTCCGTCCTTTTGAGAAAAATTCTGTATAATTGAAACACTAGGAGGATATTTTGGTACCCACTTCATCTTGGGTCCTTGAATGTTAGTACTAGGGCCTTTAAGATTTTTAGAAACTCATATCATACAATTTCTCATATAAGGATTTCCTCTATAATTACATAAATGAAAAATATGTCCTAAATGACCACAAAAATTGTAAATAATTGAATTTAATGATGGCTTGATCCTTTGAATATCATTTTTGAAAAACTTAAGTCTTTTGTTGTTTTTATATTCTAAATTATTTTTGCCATAAGCCTTGCTTGATTTTACATGTGGAATAACATTAATTTTATTCTCATTAACAAGCATAGAATGTAAGCAATTAGAATAATTAGCTTTAGCAAAATCAGAATATAAGTCCTCAACTTGATTTTCTAAATCAGTGCACATTTCTCAAGAAGTTGAGGTTTCAAATTTCAAAGGCATTTTCTCATTAAGAAAAGAATATTCATTTTTCAAAGTCTCAATTTCATTTTCAATAGAGGAAACGTTTTCTAAACAAGACAAATTTTTCTTCTCTAAATTCAACAAACCATCACACAATTCATCATATGCACATTGTAGCTCATAACAGGAAGGACCATAATCAAGATAAATACCATTTACCTCAAAGTTCTTTGGAGTCAAGTGAGAGGTTGTCTCAATTTTTTGCATCAATGACTCTTCATGGGAATCATCATCCTCATTCTTTCCTATCAAAGCTTCAAGAGTATATACTATTTGGTTTTGCTTTGTCACCTCTTCAATCTGAACATCATTTTGAGGATATTTTTCATAACAAGATTCCTTCAATGGCTTTTGCTCTTCTTGCTCTCTATATATAACTTTACGCAAAATTATTAGCAAAATAGATAGCATTAAGAGCATCCCATATATCTTTAACACTAGAGCAACTCTTAATTTTAACATAAGCTTCATAATTCAAACCACTTCTCAAAATTTGCATAGCTCTAATGTTCAAAGAAAAACATTTTTTATCATAGGCATTCCAAGTTCATTTTGGTTTAGGAGAAAATCCATGAAGCACAATATCCCACAAATCCAAATCAATAAATTGCATATAAAATTCTATTGTAACTTTCCAATAAACAAAATTTTCACCATCAAAGAATAATGGTTTATCAATTTAAAAACCTTCCATTTTGAAAAACTTTCAATGATTGCCAACAAATAAGGATCTTTAACTCTAAGTAGTTAAGCTTTCAATAGAGCACGAAACTCTGATACCACTTGTTAGTCATGGCAACCATCACCCAAGGGGGGTGAATTAAGTGATTACAAATTTTTAAAATAATTTTGAGAAATTATACATTTTGATATTTTCAATTAACACGTGCAGCGGAATAAGTCTAACTATTATTGATTACTTAAAAATAACTTTGGGTTATGGGATAAATTAAATAAATGAGCTAAATATCAAATTTAACTCAAGCATATATAATTAAAGCATAAATATAAAGGAGATAGAAACTCTTTGAAAACTTTTATCAAACACATCAAAAATAATTTTCTCTGAAGCTATTTATCGATTAAAATGAATGAATGGAGAAGATAGAAAGATACACTTGTAAATGAACAACCCACATAGAGAGTAATAAAAAAATATATGAATAAAAACAAAAATGTAAAGGAGTTTGAGTTTAGAGAAGCAAACACAAAATATATCCTGATTCAGCCACCAACCACTTGTGGCGTACGTCCAGTTCTCAAGTAAATCACCTGAGATTTTCCACTAAACCTTCAAGATTGAACAAATGCTTGAAACCTTTACAAACTAGAGCACTCTTCACACCTTGGGATACCTCACCCTTGTGCTTGAGCCTCGATAGTCAGGGATACCTCACCCTCTTTACAATGAATCAAGATATAGAAGAAAAGAAAAAAACTCTCACAAGAGTAAATATCACAACTTGAAACTCTATAAAGCTCTCTAAGGATATCTCAAATTTTGGCGAAAAAAGTAAAGAAATTTGGTAAAATATGAATCACAAATTAAAGTAAGATAGAATTGTTTCAAATAGTTGGGTATTGCTAAAAGATGACCCAAAACCATGTATTTATAGTGTTCTTGAGAAAATAGACGTTAGGTATCATTTAATATCACATTAAATGCTTAGAAATTAGTTGTTATATGATTTCTGCTCATGTTTATTCGAATAACCTATGTGTTATTTGAATAACTCTTTAAAAACATGTTGTGCAATATTTTTTGGGCTGTTTTATTTGAATCAATACTTGCTTATTCGAATAAATCACTCTGGTTTCGAAAACTAATTTTAAATGATCATAACTTCTTCGTTTCTCATTCATTTAAAGCAAATGACTACTCATTGGAAAGATCTTTGAGTCTATTTTCAAATGAAAAAAGTTTCAGAACAAAACTCAAAGTATTGTAAAAAATATGATCAAAAGAGTAATCAAATATCAGTTTTTCAAAACTTAAACTTGACTATTTTTCATAGATTTGAACTACCACCATAACTAGCTATTCAAAACTTGTTTGTTGGGTATTTTAGCATATGAAAACTATTTTTAAAGATTTGTAAACATATTTGACATATCTACAACGCTTCTTACATAAAGACCCAAAGCCCTATAAGCTATACGATTTAATCTTCCTTTGGACTTGGTTTTTGGCTTGATCTTGTCATCATCTTCATGTTTGTTATCATCAAAACATGTATTCATTGTCCAATAGACAATTACATTTTTTCCCTTTTTGATGATGACAAACTATCATTGAGAAAAGAGTTAGTTTAATTAAATTAGAATCCACAAAGTTTTTAGAGAAACTTACTCTTCCTCTTTTTCATAAAAGGTGATTTATATCAGAGATATGTACAGCTCCCCCTTACTTTAAGAATCCCAAGATCCATTTTGGTTTTACCTATCTTTTCTCAAATTATAAGTACTTAAACTTTTTCTCCCCTTTTGTCATGGTCAAAAAGATGGGGCAAGAGAAAGCATAAAGCTAAAATAAAGTATATTCAAGTCCAATAAAATATATTCATTCATAGTAGACCAGAATAGCATCAAAGTTTATTATTATAAATTTTGCAAAATAAACACAATATTCAGCATATCGACCACAATGAAGTTCAAAGGAACATATATTCATTCATTGATCAGCCAATTACATTGTATAGTCATCAAAATAATCATTTGCATTTGTAGTCTAATTACATTTACTAATTTCTTAGTATTCTGCCATATGTTAGCCATAGATCAAAGCATTCACATTAATGAAATATGCTATAGGGACCAAAGCATTTATAAAACTAACATCATCCATCCTATATGCATTGACAAAATTAGCAAGTTAGTGTCCAATTAGGCAATTTGTCTGTGCTAAGTATACTTCTCATATAAGGAAAGCATCTAATCATTTTAAGATCAATTTATCAACAAGTATCATATACTTCATATAGAATATCACAATAGCCTAAGGATAGAGATACTTATTGAGTTAGACAAAGAGTGATACTTTTTTAGAATGTTCTTCGTTTATTAGTCCTTTGAGTTTGAGCTTTCTTCCTTTGAATTCTTCATTCCGTTGCACTAAAAGAAAATCTTCTTTATCTTCCTCTTCATTTGAATTCCATTTAACTTTTCTCATTTATCCAAATATGCTTGTATGTAAAAAATCTATTGGCTATATTTGAAACACATAGAAAAACTTGCAAAGCTAACTTTAAAAGTCCTCTAAAACATAGGTTAGCATCAAATATCATGTAAGCTCATTTATAAACAAAATTTAGATTGATATATAATGTAAAGCATGTATCACATTATTAACCATGCAATGTTAGCTCTAACAAGAATGCATGAAGCACATATGCACTTAAATCCAAAAAAAATAGTTTAAGCATTTTATGGCTTGATTCAAGTTTATCAAAACTTATTTTGACATTTTTAGGAAAATAATGATCATGTAAGACATGCAAAGGCATAAAAATAACTCTCTATTTCTCCAAATATCACATGATATTTAAATTAAAGTATACATAAGAATAAGATATTGATATCACTAAAAGTGTAATCTTTAAGTTTTTGTAGATGACTCCAACTTCCAAACATCAAGTTTTCATGAGGGAATAGAGATTCTTTGCACCCTTTTTAAAAGTTGAATCCTTTTAAACTTTACTATCCTCAAGTTGAATAAACTTATTCTATTTAAATGCTTGCTTAAGGTAATTATCACCCTATAATACAATTCAAAGTACTTTCTTTGGTATCCATCAATTTAGCATCCATACAAGTTAGTCATTATGCCAAACTCATAAGCAAATAAGCATTCAAAATAATAAAACAACAAATGAGTTCACAAGGGCAAAAGATATTTCATTTCATTGATCAATTTTGCTAAGTACATATAATCATCAAAAGAATTGTCCATTACATTTGGTTAAGCATTTGCATTTTCAGTCCAATTACAAAGAATTCAACATATACAACAAATTCTTGAGAAATAAAGGGGAAAACAATAGAACCTTTTATATAATTAGTGTTTATTCGAATAGCAAGAATGTTATTCGAATAATCTGGCATGGAGACCAATGGTCGTGGCATTTCTACAAGAAGTTATTCGAATAGCTCTAAGGTTATTTGAATAACTAGCTCTGTAACGTGGCTGTCTGCCAAGGATTTATTCGAATAATCAGATAAGGACAAAAGCCTCGTTAAAGCATTATTCGAATAATGCTCCACTTAATCGACTAGCACAAATACAAGAAAATATAGGATCAAGAGATCAACCTCTGGTTTATTCGAATAAGGTCACTATTTATTCAAATAAAGCATGAAGACATAAAGACATAGGCAGGACATATATCTGAATAAAACCCAAGTTATTCGAATGAGACATATGTGAAAAACAAGAACTGTGGTTGCTGGGATCAGGTTATTCGAATAAATAAAATGTTATTCGAATAGAACTGATACACAACACATTTTTCTCAGCAGCTGATTAACTTTATTTGAATAACCACAGGTTTATTCGAATAAACCTATTGGAAAAACATTAATAAGCACATACAGGGATATAATTAGAGAGAAGGAAATATACCCAAAGATGAGATACCTACAAAATAAGTTTTGAGATACCTCTAACGCTCAAGTCAGTAATAATTCAAGAGTAATAAATTAATGATAAAGTAATAAATACAAGTATTCAATTATATGTATGATTGATCAAAAACCTTAAGCTCAAGGATATTATCATCATACATGTCATTTCAAACAAGGAGCATACTTTATCTAGAATTTTAACATGTATAAATATTTTCAAGACGTAAAGCATAAAACACGTTTTCACTTATCCAAAATTACAAGTCCAAGCTTCTTGGAAACAAAGAAAAGAGTTTGAAATTATTTCTAGTCTTTGTACTTGCAGCAGCCACTTTTAAGATATCAAAGTCAGCTCTTGGCCTTCAAGCACACCTACAACACATTTTAATTTTTAACTTTTGGTACCCAAATTTTCTTGGGTCATTGTGTGTTAATTTTTGACTATTAATCCATTATGCTCTCATAAAGATCAATTTTTTCATAGTATATAACTAAGCATAACAAGTTAAATAATCAATTGTCATTAAGCACATAGTCAATAGCATGCTTATTTTCATGATATATAGATAATTTTAAAGCTTAGCAAGCATACATAGGCATTGTAGAACTTTATGTACTAAGATATATAACAAATTAATGAACTATGGTACAATAAGAATGAACATAATAATGTGCTAAACATAATATTCGAATTTTACTAAATGCACACGATTCTATCAATCACTTAAGGCTAATAAGAAATATACCTCAAATTCATTGACTTTACATGTGAGTGTGTATAAGAGGTAAAAGCTTTTGATACCTTGGCATTGGTAATCAAGAAAATACTTTTTCTTATCCATTGCTTCTCTTTTGGAGTCTTGAACTTTACAAGTTTTGTATTTTATACTTGAGAAGCTTTGGTTGAAGTCATCTTCCTTCTTTGACCAAAGTTTCTACCATTGGATTTTGAGAGTATTATCCTTGATGATTTCTCTTTCCTTTGACCTATTAGTTTGTCATTTTGAGAAAAATTCTGCATAATTGAAACACTAGGAGGATATTTTGGTACCCACTTCATCTTGGGTCCTTGAATGTTAGTACTAGGGCCTTTAAGATTTTTAGAAACTCATATCATACAATTTCTCATATAAGGATTTCTTCTATAATTGCATAAATAAAAAATATGTCCTAAATGACCACAAAAATTGTAAACAATTGAATTTAATGATGGCTTGATCCGTTGAATATCATTTTTGAAAAACTTAAGCTTTTTGTTGTTTTTATATTCTAAATTATTTTTGCCATAAGCCTTGCTTGATTTTACATGTAGAATAACATTAATTTTATTCTCATTAACAAGCATAGAATGTAAGCAATTAGAATAATTAGATTTAGCAAAATCAGAATATAAGTCATCAACTTGATTTTCTAAATCAATGCACTTTTCACAAGAAGTTGAGGTTTCAAATTTCAAAGGCATTTCGTCATTAAGAAAAGCATATTCATTTTTCAAAGTCTCAATTTAATTTTCAATAGAGGAAATGTTTTCCAAACAAGATAAATTTTTCTTCTCTAAATTCAACAAACCATCACACAATTCATCATACGCACATTATAGCTCATAATAGGAAGTACCATAATCAAGATAAATATCATTTACGTCAAAGTTCTTTGGAGTAAAGTGAGAGGTTGTCTTAATTTTTTGCATCAATGACTCTTCATGGGAATCATCATCCTCATTCTTTCCTATCAAAGCTTCAAGAGTATATACTATTTGGTTTTGCATTGTCACCTCTTCAATCTGAACATCATTTTAAGGATATTTTTCATAACAAGATTCCTTCAATGGCTTTTGCTCTTCTTGCTCTCTATATATAACTTTATGCAAAAATTATTATTAGCAAGATAGATAGTATTAAGAGCATCCCATATATCTTTAGCACTAGAACAAGTCTTAATTTTAACATAAGCTTCGTAATTCAAACCACTTCTCAAAATTTGCATAGCTCTAATGTTCAAAGAAAAACATTTTTTGTTATAGGCATTCCAAGTTCATTTTGGTTTAGGAGAAAATTCATGAAGCCCAATATCCCACAAATCCAAATTAATAGATTGCATATAAAACTCTATTCTAGCTTTCCAATAAACAAAATTTTCATCATCAAAGAATAATGGTTTATCAATTAAAAAACCTTCCATTTGAAAAACTTTCAATGATTGCCAACAAACAAAGATCTTTAACTCTAAGCAGTTAAGCTTTCAACAGAGCACGAAACTCTGATACCACTTGTTAGTCATGGCATCCATCACCCAAGGGGGGTGAATTGAGTGATTACAAATTTTTAAAATAATTTTGAGACATTATACATTTTGATATTTTCAATTAACACGTGTAGCGGAATAAGTCTAACTATTGTTGATTACTTAAAAATAACTTTGGGTTACGGGATAAATTAAACAAATGAGCTCAATATCAAATTTAACTAAAGTATACGTAATTAAAGCAAAAATATAAAGGAGATAGAAACTCTTTGAAAACTTTTATCAAACACATGAAAAATAATTTTCTCTGAAGCTGTTTATCGATTAAACTGAATGAATAGAGAAGATAGAAAGATGCATTGTAAATGAACAACCCACATAGAGAGTATTCAAGAATTATATGAATTAAAACAAAAATATAAAGGAGTTTGAGTTTAGAGAAGCAAACACAAAATTTATCATGGTTCAGCCACCAACCACTTGTGGCGTACGTCCAATTCTCAAGTAAGTCACCTAAGATTTTTCACTAAACCTTCAAGCTTGAACAAGTGCTTGAAACTTTTACAAACTAGAGCACTCTTTACACCTTGGGATACCTCACCCTCATGCTTGAGCCTCGACAGTCAGGGTACCTCACCCTCTTTACAATGAATCAAGATATAGAAGAAAAGAAAAAAACTCTCACAAGAATAAATATCACAACTTGAAGCTCTATAAAGCTCTCTAAGGATATCTCAAATTTTAGCAAAAAAAGTACAAAAATTTGGTAAAATATGAATCACAAATTAAAGTAAGAAAGAATTGTTTCAAATAGTTGAGTATTGCTAAAAGATGACCCAAAACTATGTATTTATAGTGTTCTTGAGAAAATAGCCGTTAGGTATCATTTAATATCACATTAAATGCTTAGAAAATAGCTGTTACATGATTTCTGCTCGTGTTTATTTGAATAACCTGTGTGTTATTCGAATAATTCTTTACAAACATGTTGTGGAATATTTTCTGGGGTGTTTTATTCGAATCAATACTTACTTATTCGAATAAATCACTCTGGTTTTGCAAACTAATTTTAAATGACCATAACTTTTTCATTTCTCATCCATTTAAAGCAAATGACCACTCATTGGAAAGATCTTTGAGTCTATTTCCAAATGAAAAAGTTTTAGAACAAAACTCAAAGTATTTTAAAAGATATGATTAAAAGAGTAATCAAAGGTTAGTTTTTCAAAACTTAAACTTGGCTATTTTTTATAGATTTGAACTACCACCATAACTAGCTTTTCAAAACTTGTTTGTTGGGTATTTTAGCATGTGAAAATCATTTTTAAAGATTTGTAAACATATTTAAGATATCCAGAAGGCTTCTTACATAAAGACCCTAAGTCCTATAAGCTATACCATTTAATCTTCCTTTGGACTTGGTCTTTGACTTGATCTTGTCATTATCTTCATGTTTGTTATCATCAAAACATGTATTCATTTTCCAATAGCCAATTACATTCTCTCCCTTTTTGATGATAATAAACTATCATTGAGAAAAGAGTTTGTTTAATTAAATTAGAATCCACAAAGTTTTTAGAGAAACTTACTCCCCTTCTTTTTCATAAAAGGTGATTTATATCAGAGATGTGTACAGCTCCCCCTTACTTTAAGAATCCCAAGATCCATCTTGGTTTTACCTATCTTTTCTCAAATTATAAGTACTTAAACTTTTTCTCCCCCTTTTGTCATGGTCAAAAAGATGGGGCAAGAGAAAACATAAAGCTAAAACAAAGTATATTGAAGTCCAACAAAATATATTCATTCATAGTAGACAAGAATAGCATCAAAGTCTAATATTATAAATTTTACAAAATAAACACAATATTCAGTATATCAACCACAAAGAAGTTCAAAGGAACATATATTCATTCATTGATCAGCCAATTACATTGTATAGTCATCAAAACAATAATTTACATTTGCAGTCCAATTACATTTACTAATTTCTTAGTATTCTGCCATATGTTAGCCATAGATCAAAGCATTCACATTAATGAAATATGCTATAGGGACCAAAGCATTTATAAAACTAACATCATCCATCCTATATGCATTGACAAAATTAGCAAGTTAGTGTCCAATTAGGCACTTTGTCTGTGCTAAGTATACTTCTCATGTAAGGAAAACATCTAATCATTTTAAGATCAATTTGTTAACAAGTATCATATGCTCCATATAGAATATCACAATAGCTTAAGGATAGAGATACTTATAGAGTTAGACAAAGAGTGATGCTTTTTTAGAATGTTCTTCGTTTATTAGTCCTTTGAGTTTGAGCTTTCTTCCTTTGAATTCTTCATTCTATTGTACTAAAAGAAAATCTTCTTTATCTTCCTCTTCATTTGAATTCCATTTAACTTTTCTCATTTATCCACATATGCTTGTATATAAAAAATTTAATGGCTATATTTGAAACATATATAGAGACTTGCAAAGCTAACTTTAAAAGTCTTCTAAAACATAGGTTAGCATCAAATATCATGTAAGCTCATTTATAAGCATAATTTAAATTGATATATAATGTAAAGCATGTATCAAATTATTAACCATGCAATGTTAGCTCTAACAAGAATGCATGAAGCACATATGCACTTAAATCCAAAATAAATAGTTTAAGCATTTTAAGGCTTGAGTCAAGTTTATCAAGAAACACATTATCATCATCAAAACTTATTTAGGCATTTCTAGGAAAATAATGATCATATAAGACATGTAAAGGCTTAAAAACAACTCTCTATTTCTATAAATATCGCATGATATTCAATTTAAAGCATACATAAGAATAAGAGATTGATATCACCAAAAATTTTATCTTTGAATTTTTGTAGGTGACTCCAACTTCCAAACTTCAAGTTTTCATGAGGGAATATAGATTCTTTGCACCCCTTTTAAAAGTTAAATCCTTTTAAACTTTACTATCCTCAAGTTGAATAAACTTATTCCATTTAAATGCTTGCTTGAGGTAATTATTACCCTATAATACAATTCAACGTATTTTTTTTTTGGTATCCATTAATTTTGGATCCATAGAAGTTAGTCATTATGCCAAACTCATAAACAAATAAGCATTCAAAATAATAAAACAACAAATAAGTTCCCAAAGACAAAAGATATTTCATTTTATTGATCAATTTAGCTAAGTACATATAATCATCAAAAGAATCGTCAATTACATTTGGTTAAGCATTTGCATTTTCAGTCCAATTACAAAGCATTTAACACATACAACAAATTCTTGAGAAATGAAGGGGAAAACAACATAACCTTTTATATAATTAGTGTTTATTCGCATAGCATGATTGTTATTTGAATAATCTTGCGTGGAGACCAACGGTTGTGACATTTCTACCAGAAGTTATTCGAATAGCTCCAAGGTTATTCGAATAACTAGCTCTGTAACGTGGCTGTCTGCCAAGGATTTATTCGAATAACCTTTAGGTTATTCGAATAACCAGATAAGGACAAAAGCCTCGTGAAAGCATTATTCGAATAATGCTCCATTTAATCGACTAGGACAAATACAAGAAAATATAGGATCAAGAGATCAACCTCCGGTTTATTCGAATAAGGTCACTATTTATTCGAATAAAGCATGAAGACATAAAGACATAGGCAGCACATAGATTCAAATAAAACACAAGTTATTCGAATGAGACATATGTGAAAAATAAGAACTGTGGTTGTTGGGATCAGGTTATTCGAATAAATAGAATGTCATTCGAATAGAACTGATTCACAACACATTTTTCTCAGCAGCTGATTGAGTTTTTTCGAATAAACCTACTAGAAAAACTTTAATAGGCACATACAGGGATATAATTAGAGAGAAGGAAACATACCCAAAGATGAGATACCTACAAAACAAGTTTTGAGATACCTCTAACGCTCAAGTCAGTAATAATTCAAGAGTAATAAATCAATGATAAAGTAATAAATACAAGTATTCAATTATATGTATGATTAATCAAAAAACTTAAGCTCAAGGATATTATCATCATACATGTCATTTCAAACAAGGAGCATACTTTATCTAGAATTTTAACATGTATAAATATTTTCAAGACGTAAAGCATAAAACACGTTTCCACTTATCCAAAAATTGTAAGTCCAAGCTTCTTGGAAATAAGGAAAAGCGCTTGAAATTATTTCTAGTCTTTGTACTTGGAGTAACCACTTTCAAGATATCAAAGTCAGCTCTTGGCCTTCAAGCACACCTACAACATACTTCAATTTTTGAGTTTCGGTACCTAAATTTTCTTGACTCATTGTGTGTTAGTTTTTGACTATTAATCCATTATGCTTTCATAAAGATCAATTTTTTCATAGTATGTAACTGAGCATAACAAGTTAAATAATCAATTGTCATTAAGCACATAGTCGATAGCATGCTTATTTTCATGATATATAGATAATTTTAAAGTATAGCAAGTATACATAGGCATTATAGAACTTTATGTACCAAGATATATAACAAATTAATGAACTATGGTACAATAAGAATGAACATAATCATGTGCTAAACATAATATTCAAATTTTACTAAATACACATGATTCTATCAATCACTTAAGGCTTACAAGGAATAATCCTAAAACTCATTGACTTTACTTGTGAGTATGCATAAGAGGTAAAAGCTATTGATACCTTGGCATTGGTAATCAAGGAAATACTTTTTCTTATCCATTGCTTCTCTTTTGGAGTCTTGAACTTTACAAGTTTTGTATTTTGTACTTGAGAAGCTTTGGTTGAAGCCATCTTCCTTCTTTGACCAAAGTTTCTACCATTGGATTTTGAAAGTAATATCCTTGATGATTTCTCTTTCCTTTGACCAATTAGTCCATCTTTTTGAAAAAATTCTGCATAATTGAAACACTAGGAGGATATTTTAGTACTCACTTCATCTTAGGTCCTTGAATGTTAGTACTAGGGCCTTTAAGATTTTTAGGAACCCATATCATACAATTTCTCATATAAAGATTTCTATAATTGCATAAATGAAAAATATGTCCTAGATGACCACAAAAATTACAAACAATTGAATTTAATGATGGTTTGATCCTTTGAATATCATTTTTGAAAAATTTAAGCCTTTTGTTATTTTTATATTCTAAATTATTTTTGCCGTAAGCCTTGCTTGATTTTACATGTGGAATAACATTAATTTTATTCTCATTAACAAGCATATAATGTAAGCAATTAGAATAATTAGCTTTAGCAAAATCAGAATATAAGTACTCAACCTGATTTTCTAAATCAATGCACTTTTCACAAGAAGTTGAGGTTTCAAATTTCAAAGGCATTTCCTCATTAAGAAAAACATATTCATTTTTCAAAGTCTCAATTTCATTTTCAATAGAGAAAATGTTTTCTAAAGAAGATAATTTTTTCTTCTCTATATTTAATAAACCATCACACAATTCATCATATACACATTGTAACTCATAATAGGAAGGACCATAATCAAGATAAATATCATTTACCTCAAAGTTCTTTGGAGTCATGTGAGAGATTATCTCAATTTCTTGCACCACTGACTCTTCATGAGAATCATCATCTTCATTATTTCCTACCAAAGCTTCAAAAGTATATACCATTTGGTTTTGCTTTGTCACCTCTTCAATCTGAACATCATTTTGAGGATATTTTTCATAACAAGATTCCTTCAATGACTTTTGCTCTTCTTGCTCTCTATATATAACTTTATGCAAAAATTATTATTAGCAAGATAGATAACATTAAGAGCATCCCATAAATCTTTAGCATTAGAGCAACTCTTAATTTTAACATAAGTATCATAATTCAAACCACTTCTCAAAATTTGCATAGCTCTAATGTTCAAAGAAAAATATTTATTGTCATAGGCATTCCAAGTTCGTTTTGGTTTAGGAGAAAATTCATGAAGCACAATATCCCACAAATCCAAATCAATAGATTGCATATAAAACTCTATTCTATCTTTCCAATAAATAAAATTTTTACTATTAAAGAATGATGGTTTATCAATTTCAAAACCTTCCATTTTGAAAAACTTTCAACGATTACCAACAAATAAGGATCTTTAACTCTAAGCAGTTAAGTTTTCAATAGAGCACGAAACTCTGATACCACTTTTTAGTCATGGCAACCATCATCTAAGGGGGTGAATTGGGTGATTACAAATTTTTAAAATAATTTTGAAAAATTATACATTTTGATATTTTCATTTAACACATGCAGCGGAATAAGTCTAACTATTGTTGATTACTTAAAAATAACTTTGGGTTACAGGATAAATCAAACAAATAAGCTAAATATCAAATTCAACTCAAGCTTATATAATTAAAGTATAAATATAAAGGAGATAGAAACTCTTTGAAAACTTTTATCAAACACATGAAAAACAATTTTCTCTGAAGCTATTTATCGATTAAAATAAACGAATAGAGAAGATAGAAAGATGCACTTGTAAATGAACAATCCACATAGAGAGTATTTAAGAAATATATGAATCAAAACATAAATATAAAGGAGTTTGAGTTTAGAGAAGCAAACACAGAATTTATCATGATTCAGCCACCAACCACTTGTGGCCTACGTCCAATTCTCAAGTAAACCACCTGAGATTTCTACTAAACCTTCAAGCTTGAACAGGTGCTTGAAACCTTTACAAATCAAAGCACTCTTCAACCTTGGGATACCTCACCCTCGTGCTTGAGCCTCGACAGTCAAGGATACTGATCTGTTGATTATTCCTATATTTTAATCGCCTTGTAATTGATTCATTAAACTCTATTTGTGCTTAATTGTCATCATTTAGCTTAGTTTCTGATATCAAACCCTAATTGGAACATTACTGTGAAACTTTACTTAAATGTGTTCATTAGCACTCATAATTGAATTATGCTTTTCAGTCAGTGGGCTTCTTAAGGTTCAATTAGGTTTAGTTAAGTTAGTTTTGACACATTTTATGATATTGAGCCTAATTGGATCATTGAAGGAATTATTGCATGAATTAGCCTTAATTTATCTCTTTGACAGTGTTCAATAAACTAGTTATAATTTGAGTTTCAAATATCTGATTGATGTGATTTTAGTCTTGTAGGAAAGTTAAGACAATTCTTTACTACTTTCATGAAGACATCAAAGGCCCAATCACACGTTTGGATAACTCAAATTGGAGTTGAAGCAAGAACTAGGGTGCTGATTCTGATAGCTTGACCTATGTGTACTGTTCATGACATAGCTCGAGCTATAAGTTGTCAAATGAGCTGAAATTTTGATGGTTGATAGTTAAGATCCAAATCTACAACTTTTATGTTAAACACGTTTCCAGATTCGGAGGTCTAATAGGTCATATTGGGCTTGGAAGTTAGATTACAGGGCTTGAGTCAAATTACAGGGCCTGAGTCAGATTACAGGGCCTAGGCTGCATAAAAAATACACGGCCGTGTGGGAGTACACAGCCTAGGCCGTGTACTCCTCTGACTTTTGCAATTAAAACAGTAAATTTTGATCCTCTAGGTAGTGTCATACATGGCCTAGGCCGTGTATGCATGCACGACCGTGTATTTGTGTCAAAAACTCAATTATTGAAACTTCTATGAGAAGTTTATGTTAGGGGCCTATATATTCACACTCTTAGCACGTTTTGAAGGAGTTCTGACATAAGAGAGTAGTTGCAGCTCCTTGGAGAAGGAGAGGGGAGTCTTGGATCAAAGATTGGAGTCTCGGGTTCGAGCAATTAGAGATCCATCATCCTTAATCCTAAAAAACTCGTTTGCTCTTTAGTTTTTCTTCTGCACTTTGTTTCTCATATTGTTCTTTCTCATTTTTTCTTGTTATTTTGTTCTAGTTATGTGTAACTAAACCTCCCTTGGTTAAGGGGGTGATGAAACCACTTGTTTTGATGTTGTGAATCTTGCATATTTGATTATTTCTACACAGTTATATTTTTATTCATATATTTTTGAATCTATTGTTGGTATGAAGGTTTTTGTACTTGTTCCTACTTTCAAAATGGCAGATCTGGGTTTATTATGCGCGGTTGCGGTAGTAGATCTAATGGAATGTATGATGTTTATGTGGGTATAATTATCTTTGTACTATTTGCCAGTTATAAAAGTGGTAGATCTAGGTTTATTATGCGCGGTTGCTGTAATAGATCTAGAGAAATATATGTTCTAAGTAATTTAATCCCGGTGTATGATTAGATCTTAGTGTGATTAGTTTTCTAAATCTTAATGCAATTGTTGGATAGTTTTAAGAGTAGTTGCTTTATGACTAATCAGTGATTAGGAGTTAATTTGAGTAGTTGCTAAATTGGCCAACACTTAAGGAAAACAGAGATTTACTCTCACAATTGCATGAAAACATAATTGAGCATGTTGGAATAAAAGAATATGTGGATTTACATCATCATATAAATCTAGTGGTGGATTCTCTCTCTTAACCAATTTTCCTATGTTGTTGATTTTAGTTTTTTATTGTTATTGTCTTTGAAGCTGTTCATTGTTCATCAAAACTCCAAAACCCCTTATTTACTGTTTATTGTCAATCAGAGTCTAAATTGGGAATTGTTTAATAATGTTGATTGAATTGATTCTCTGTGAATAGACCCTTACTAACTACTACTAGTTGTAAGTTTTTTATTTTCTAGTGGGCCTGATAACTGATTTTTATCTAAATTTTAATCATTATCCTCACACCAAGAATTTTGGTGCCGTTACCGAGCCGCCAATTTTGCAATTGCGCTATTAATTTGTTTCCTATTTTTACTATGTTTGTGTTTTTATTTTTATTTTTTAATTCTTTCTTTCTGAGTGTCTTGTAGGTGTTGATGTCCATTGGTCATGGTAGTTTGTGGGATTTGCTTATCACGTAGACATATCACTGATTTGTGTCCCACTTTCCTAGTGGACATAAATGAGGAGGTAGAGGCAGTATGGGGATATTCTAAACCTTCCGACAACTACAACCCCTACTCCAATATATATTATCCAGAGTGATGGGACTATCCTAACTTGAGTTATGGATAGTAGCCTCAGAATCAATCTCCAACCTATGAACTTCCAGAATTTCAGCAGAGGCAAACACATTTCCTTCAGGGACAGCAGCAAGTTCAAAATCCTTAGCAACCTGAACCTTCATTGGACTAATAAGACAATTTGCCATTAATACTATGCAGTTCCAACAAGAAACAAGGGCCAATATACAGAGTTTTCAACAAGAAACAAGGACCGCAATCAATAACATGCAAAACTCTTTGGAGCAGTTAGCCATAGAACTCAGCAATATGCAGAGCCTAAATTCTGAAGGGCTTCCCTCACAACCCGAAGAGGATGTGAAGGAAGATCCTAGTGTTGTCACATTATAAAGTGGGAAGACGTTGGATAAACCCAACTCTCCTCCACAAACCACTACAGAGAAAGACCAAGAGCCTAAACAGGTAAATGAGGAAGGATAAAACTCTGAAGCCCCCAAGTTAAGTAATCCTGACCCCTTCTTAATGTAGTGGAGGAGCAACATGATGAGTTATGTGATGAATTTCCTAATTTTATTGGTTTCAATAATTATATTCATTGCCACTCATGCACTAATTGTAAAAGTGATATCATATGTGCTAGTCATGTTGAGATTTTTACAGAGTTGAAAGTTGATGATTCTATTTACAAAGCAGAATCTAAGATCCAAAGGGAGGTGGAATTGCTGGCCACTGAAGAGTTTTCAAAGAAGGAAGAAGAGCACCTGATGACGGTCACTACTGAAGTGGACTTTGTTTTTGGGTCATCGTTCAGTAGAAACAATGCATATGAAGCTGATACAGTGCACATATTACTTTTCAGTGGTGAAGCCAAGGAAAATAGGGCCAATGAGACCCTGGTGGAAGCCCTCATGCTGCAAGCTTAATTTGGTCATTACAGTTCAACCAATGGGATCCTGGTGAAAGCTTTCATATTGTTTTAACTATAGCTTGGCCATCACGTTTCAACCAATGGGATCCTGGTAGAGTCTTTTCACCTACCTCATTTGATAAGGCCAATAAACATTGTCTCAAGTCTTTCTATGAGCTTCTGGAAAGTGTGAAAGTGAAAGTATTGACATTTTACCATCCCCATTATAAAGATCAATGAGGGTGTCACAATGTCGGGCTGAGGACAATAAAATAAGCGCTTATTGGGAGGCAACCCATCATCAAGAAAATCAGATTTGCTTTCTTTAACCCTTTTATTTTATGTTTTTATCTGTTTGTTGATTGTGAGCATGCGAATCTTTGGAAAACCTTGTGTTTTGGTTTGATTAAATGTGTGTTGGAATGCGTGGATTATTTTATTTGATAATTGTGTGAATTAAGTACAGTGGAAGCCAAGCGAAACTATAGGAATTAATCATGTTGTGATGTTATTGTACTTTTTTGAATGCTGAATCATGTTCTTTGGGGATGATTTCCTTCAATTGGAAAGTTAAATTGTATTTCATGATGAATGGACTGAGTAAAGAGTCAATCTCTTGAGACAAATTCTTATGAATATGTGCCTTATAAACTTCGTCGATTTTTGGAATTCCCTCAAGCATGATAAGTTTTAGTCTTAGGAATCTGACTTTAAAAGACTCTGACCTGTGTTTTTTATTATTCTTCAAAGAACAATATTGCATAAGAGTTTGCAATTCATTTCAAAGTGAAACGTGTCATCTGGGGAAGTATTCTTATGAGTCTTTGATAGAAAAGAAGTAGGGGAGGCCATGTGCTTATGAGTTGTGTGAAAAAAAAAATCAAAACTCAGTGAAGTACACGGCCGTGTAATTGTGGCTGTGTAGAGCCACACGGTCGTGTAAATGTGATAGAGCCCATTTTAGGGCTTCTTCTTCCCTTCTTCCCCCAAATTTGCCCATCTCCCCACTATATATACCCCTTAGTTTCCATTGTATGCTCATTCTACAATATTGTGTATTGTTTATTATGCGATTTGGTTTCACCTATACATTTGGTTGTTTAATTTCATGGTTGATGTTTTTTATTCTATTTTTGCATGTTTGTGTTCTAACTTTGTTGTTTATATTTTTCTTTTTCTGGATGTGTGTAGTATTGAGGACAATGCTTGGTTTAAGTGTGGGGGTGTGATTAGTGTGATCAGTGTGATGTGATGTCTTGTTATGAATTATAGTATTTTTCTGGGGATTGAATGTGTGACTGTCTGAACTGTATTGCCTCTCTTGGGATGTGTGCAATTGATCTTCATTGTTTTATTAATTTTTCTTATGCATACTTCTCCATTGAGCTATTAAGTTTCTGATGAGCTTTCAAATGTTGTGATTATTGAGCAATTGACTCATATTTTTGAAAAATTATAATAAACCTTTGAGCTTGATTGAATGAACTTTCTGGTTATCGATTTTGTCGAGTGAGATTTTGAAAAAGTAAAAGGTTTAATTAAAATTGATGAATCGAAACCTAGTGAGTTTTTAGGCCTTGTTGCGAATGGCTAATTTTAGGCCATTTTTTATTCTTTGAATGTGAGATTCCACTCATGATTATTATGTTTTTCAAAACTTGTCTTGGTTCTCTTTTAAGCTGCTAATAACCACTGCATACATTTGAAATGATAAAGGTATTTTCTTTTAAATAACTACTGGCCAAATAGTCATCCTTGCATTTTATCCATTGATTAACCCCTTTGAGCCTAATTGATCCTATTTCCTTCTATCTAAGCTCAATTTAAACCTAAAAGTGAAAAACTATTTTACTACCCTACCTTAGGGAGTAGAAGAGCTTAAGGATTGCATTGGAAAGTGGCTTTTGAATAAGTGTGGGGATGTGATTCATGATGTTTTTGCCTAGTTATGTCTGTGTATAAAATGTCTCATATTGGCAAAATGTCAGGTTGAATTGAATGCAATGTGTATATATATATATTAAAAAAAGAAATAGAGAAGTCAGAAAAAGGATAAGGTACATAATAGGAATTTGAATTTGAAGATTATTGGGAAATTCTGTGTAATGATTGAATATCTTTCCATTTTGCTCTCCTAGTTCCTATGGTCTAGCTTTTTCTATCTTTGATGTATCCTACCTTAACCCTGACCCCATTACAACCTAAATAAAGTCTTTTTGATCTCTGTTTGCATATGGTCTGAGTAGTGGAGAAGTAGAGGCTTGACAAGCCTATGGTAAAGCATATTCTCATAAGTTGGTTGAGTGAAAACGCAAGCCTGAAACACTTGAGTGAGAGAGCATTTCAGTGAGGATTTATTATGCTGATTGAACCCTGAAATTTGATTAATTTTTCTTGCCAAATTGGATTGCTAAGAAAGAGAATTCTTGATTGTTTAAATTCTTTGAAAACTGAATGCATAAAGGTCTTTGCTCATTATTCTGCATTTGCTTTGCTTGTTGTGAAACTGTATTGAACTATATATTCTTGCCCAGGAGTGCAAAAGGCTAAGTGTGGAGGTAATTGATCTGTTGATTGTTCCTATATTTTAATCACCTTGTAATTGATTCATTGAACTCCATTTGTGCTTAATTATTATCATTTAGCTTAGTTTCTGATATCAAACCCTAATTGGAACATTACTATGAAACTTTACTTAAATGTTGTTCATTAGCACTCATAATTGAATTATGCTTTTTAGTCACTGGGCTTCTTAAGGTTCAACTAGGTTTAATTAAGTTAGTTTTGACACATTTTATGATATTGAGCCTAATTGGATCATTGAAGGAATTATTGCATGAATTAACCTTAATTTATCTTTTTGACAGTGTTCAGTAAACTAGCTATAATTTGAGTTTCAAATATCTGATTGATGTGATTTTGGTCTTGTAGGAAAGCTAAGACAATTCTCTACTACTTTCATGAAGACCTCAAAGGCCTAATCACACATTTGGATAACTCAAATTGGAGTTGAAGTAAGAACTAGGGTGTTGATCCTGACAGCTTGACCTATGCATACTGTTCATGACATAGATTGAGCTACAAGTTGTCAAATGAGCTAAAATTTTGATAATTGATAGTTAAGATCCAAATCTACAACTTTCATGTTGAATACTTTTCTAGATTCGGAGGTCTAATAGGTCATATTGGGTTTATAAGTCAGATTACAGGGCCTGAGTCAAATTACAGGGCCTGAGTCAGATTACAGGGCCTAGGCTGCGTAAAAAATGCAAGGCCGTGTGAGAGTACACGGCATAGGCCGTGTACTCCTCTGACTTTTGCAATTAAAACAGTAAATTTTGATCCTCCAGACAGTGTCATACATGGCCTAGGCCGTGCATGCATGCACGGCCGTGTATGCATGCATAGCCATGTATGCATGCACAGCCGTGTATTTGTGTCAAAAACTCAATTATTGAAATTTCTACGAGAAGTTTATGTTGGGGGCCTATATATTCACACCCTTAGCACGTTTTGAAGGAGTTCTGACATAAGAGAGTAGTTGCAACTCCTTGGAGAAGGAGAGGGGAGTCTTGGATCAAAGATTGGAGTCTCGGGTTCGAGCAATCGGAGATCTATCATCCTCAATCCTCAGAAACTCGTTTGCTCTTTAGTTTTTCTTCTACACTTTGTTTCTCATGTTGTTCTTTCTCAGTTTTTCTTATTATTTTGTTCTAGCTATGTGTAACTAAACCTCCATTGGTTAAGGGGGTGATGAAACCACTAGTTTTGATGTTGTGAATCTTGCATATTTGATTATTTCTACACAGTTATATTTTTTATTCATATATTTCTGAATCTATTATTGGTATGAAGGTTTTTGTACTTGTTCCCACTTTTAAAGTGGTAGATCTGGGTTTATTATGCGCAATTGCAGTAGTAGATCTAGTGAAATGTATGATGTTCATGTGGGTATAATATCTTTGTACTATTTGCTAGTTATAAAAGTGGTAGATCTGGGTTTATTATGCGCGGTTGTGGTAATAGATCTAGAGAAATATATGTTCTAAGTAATTTAATCCTGGTGTGTGATTAGATCTTAGTGTGATTGGTTTTATAAATCTTAATACAATTATTGGATAGTTGTTAGAGCGGTTCCTTTATGACTAATCAGTGATTAGGAGTTAATTTGAGTGGTTGCTAAATTGACCAACACTTAAGGAAAACAGAGATTTACTCTCACAATTGCATGAAAACATAATTAAGCATGTTAGAATAAAAGAATATGTGGATTTACATCATCATATAAATCCAGTGGTGGATTCTCTCTCTTAACCAATTTTCCTATATTGTTGATTTTAGTTTGTTTATTATTATTGTCTTTGAAGCTATTCATTGTTCATCAAAACTCCAAAACCCCCTATTTACTATTTATTGTTAATCAGAGTCTAAATTGGGAATTGTTTAATAGTGTTGATTGAATTGGTTCTCTGTGGATCGACCCTTACTAACTACAACTAGTTGTAAGGTTTTTATTTTCTGGTAGGCCTGACAATTGAATTTTATCTAAATTTTAATCACTATCCGCCTCACACCAGATACCTCACCCTCTTTACAATGAATCAAGATATAGAAGAAAAGAAAAAAAAACTCTCACAAGAGTAAATATCATAACTTGAAGCTCTATAAAGCACTCTAAGGATATCTCAAATTTTGGCGAAAAGAGCACAAAAATTTAGTAAAATATGAATCACAAATTAAAGCAAGAATGAATTGTTTCAAATAGTTGGGTATTGCTAAAAGATGACCCAAAACCATATATTTATAGTGTTTTTGAGAAAATAGTAATTGGGTATCAATTAATATCACATTAAATGCTTAGAAAATAGTTGTTATGTGATTTCTGCTCGTGTTTATTCGAATAACCTATGTGTTATTCGAATAACTCTTTAAAAACATGTTGTGGAATATTTTCTAGGGTATTTTATTCGAATAAATACTTGCTTATTCGAATAAACCACTCTAGTTTCGAAAACTAATTTTAAATTAACATAACTTCTTCATTTCTCATCCATTTAAAGCAAATGACCACTCATTGGAAAGATTTTTGAGTCTATTTTCAAATGAAATAAGTTTCAGAACAAAAGACAAAGTATTTTGAAAGATATGATCAAAAGAGTAATCAAAGATCAATTTTTCAAAACTCAAACTTTGCTATTTTTCTTAGATTTGAACTACCACCCTAACTAGCTTTTCAAAACTTGTTTATTGGGTATTTCAGCATATGAAAACCATTTTTAAAGATTTAAAAACATATTTGAGATATTCAGAAGACTTCTTACATAAAGACCCTAAGTCTGATAAGCTATACCATTTAATCTTCCTTTAGACTTGGTCTTTGGCTTGATCTTGTCATCATCTTCATGTTTGTTATAATCAAAATATGTATTCATTGTCCAACAACCAATTACATTCTTCCCCTTTTTGATGATGATAAACTATTATTGAGAAAATAGTTAGTTTAATTAAATTAGAATCCACAAGGTTTTTGGAGAAACTTACCCCCTTTTTTTTCGTAAAAGGTGATTTATATCAAAGATGTGTGCAGTTCTCCCTTACTTTTGGAATCCCAAAATCTATTTTGGTTTTACCTATCTTATCTCAAATTATAAGTACTTAAACTTTTTCTCCCCCTTTTGTCATGATCATAAAGATGGGGCAAGAGAAAGCATAAAGCTAAAACAAATATATTCAAGTCCAACAAAATATATTCATTCATAGTAGACCAGAATAGCATCCAAGTCTAATATTATAAATTTAGCAAGATAAACACAATATTCAGCATATCAACCATAAAGAAGTTCAAAGGAACATATATCCATTCATTGATTAGCCAATTATGTTACCAAGTGGCCTCAATACTCAAGAGGGGGGTGAATTGAGTAGTTAAAAATAAGTTCACAAATCTTTCGCAAATCGTTTGACAATCAATTTTCGTTGAAACTATTGAATGATTAGAGATAATTGAATAGATAAGTTAAACACTTTTACTTATAAACGTAATAGCCAAGAAGACAATATCCAAGTAAAACAATGAAACAGTGCACAAAGATAAACAGAGGAGGGTTTAGAGAAACAAACACAGTCGTTTATCCTAGTTCAATCACCACTCCACTTGTGATCTACGTCCAGTCCCCAAGCAACAACTTGAGATTTTTCACTATATCTTCAAGCTTCAATGGGTGCTTGAAAAATCACTACAACCTTGAGCACTCAACAATATGGGATACCTCACCCAAAAGCTTGAGCCTCTATTTTTCAAGGGATGCCTCACCCTTACAATACTTGAGGAATACCTCACCCTCACTAATCAGAATGTATAAGATTGAAGTAGAAGAAACTCTCTCTAGAGCAAGTGTTTACAAATTGAAGCTCTATTATGCTCTCAAGGATTTTTCACGTTTTTAATCAGAAAACAGAGCAAGAAATGATTTTAAGGATTGATTCACGTTTTGAAGTATGATGATCAGTTTTTGATTCAAGGTCAACCGCAAATAAGGACCCAACTTTGGTATTTATAAGTTTCTCAGTTAATAGAGCCGTTGGAGGTAGTTGGGCATGCATTTAATGCATTTAATATAGCCGTTGGACGTTGTCAGGAAGCGTGTAATCGATTACATATCTCAGGTAATCGATTACATTGTTGTTCCAACGTTTTCTGAACTTTCTGGGCTCTATGTAATCGATTACATTCTTGGTGTAATCGATTACATGGCTTCTGACTTTGCTTGTAATCGATTACAATGCCCATGTAATCGATTACATGACTTCGACTTTCTTTGTGTAATCGATTACAATATACATGTAATCGATTACATGACTCGTCGAACGTGTTCTTTGAGTTTCGGGTTTTGTGTAATCGATTACATTGCCCATGTGATCGATTACATGACTTCTGACTTTGTTTGTAATCGATTACAATATCCAGGTAATCGATTATATGACTCGTCGAACGTGTTCTTTGAGTTTCTGGGTTTTGTGTAATCGATTACATTGCCTATGTGATCGATTACATGACTTTTGACTTTGTTTGTAATCAATTACAATATCCAGGTAATCGATTACATGACTCGTCGAACGTGTTCTTTGCCTTTCGGGCTTTGTGTAATCGATTACATATATTGTGTAATCGATTACATAACTCTCTCGACTTGCTTGTAATCGATTACATTATTCATGTAATCGATTACATGCTTTTGTTTGATGTGTAATCGATTACAAACATTATGTAATCGATTACATTAGCCTTTGAACACATTTTTCAAGTCCAATAATGCTTGTAAGTCATTTCCAACACCTCAAGATACTTGTTTAAACATAAATCCTTTTTAAGAGTGTTAGATTTAAAGTTGAAACTCAGGTTTTATTGAAAGCCATGTTTATCTTTGAAATTTCCCATTTATTTTGAAATCATATATTGAAAAACCATTTGAGAAATCTTGAGAGCATTTAACATTAATATCCTAAGTCTTATAACTAAATAAACCTTCTGTCTTCTTTCTTTGATCTTGATTTTTCCTTTTGTGCTTGATCTTCTCTTTTGCTTTTGTTATCATCAAAAACCTTTTGACATGTCTTAGAGACATAAGCATTCACATTCTCCCCCTTTTTGATGATGACAAACTGATCATAGGAAAAAGAAAGAGTTTTTGCATTTGTATATAATAGTCATTTAGGTACAATCTGCTTCGAGTTTATGCATGATATTGGGTTAGATTTTGCATATGAAAAGCTTAATAACTTAAAAGGTCAATAACTCCCCCGTACTCATGCAACCATTAATTACATTTCATTTCATTTTCATTTTTCCTTATTTTCTCCTCCGTTGGCATTATCAAAAAGACATAAGCATTTAAGAAAAATAGACAGCATGACAGCTATATTTCATGATTCCCAAATGTTTGCCATAACAGAAAAGCCACAAAGATTAGTCCAATCAATATTCCAAAAGCCAACCATTCAAGGTGAAAACAAGTTTATGTATTAATAATCAGCATGTACAAAGAAATGTATCACAACTAGTAGGCAATAATCAAAATATAACCATAAAGGTATACCAATTTTATATAATCAAAGTCAAAACAAAATAAGTACAAGGTGGTCATCAATACAAGAAAATATCAAGGCAATAGGCCATGATCACTATCGTTGTCCTCGGCATTTGTCACAAAAGACTTCACCCTCGGATCCGCAGCAGAGTCTCCTAGATCAATGTTATCATCGGCGGGCATAAGATCGTCGTCGAGTCCGAAGCTCCTCATCATCGGCCAGAACTCCCGGATGGACCAGCGAAGGATAGGGGAACCGGAGGGGCAGAGGATGTGGGAGGTGCAGCAGCAGCAGAATACTCAGGAATAGGAGGTTCACTTAGGAGGGATCGAATGGAGCTAAGCTCCTGGTCTGAGTAGTCCATCCTCAGCTCAAGATGGTCAATCTTTTGCTCTATATGATCCATGCGTGTGTTTACGTTAGCGCTCAGGTTGCGCATTTCTTGGAGCAGAAGATCAAGAGAAGCTGGAGCAAGACTAGAGGCAGGGTACTGAGCCTCCTCATCATCACTATCTGGATCGTGATGGATATGTCCAAATGTGCCATGAGTAATGTAATGCCACCTATCTTCCATCTTATAGAGCTGAAGCTTGTTCAGAGTATGCAACCCAATTGATTGGGGTCCTTTCGAGCTGGTGTCCTTAGACTCTTCAGCCAGCGAAATGCGACAGTACTGAGGATTGTGGTGACCAACATGGCAAAGGGGAGAGCAGAGTTCTTCTTTTTCTTGACGTCCAGCATATGCTCTAGAATGTAGTAACCCCAGTTTATTGGGTGCCCTGTGGTCATTGCCCATAATGCCACAACATCATCTTTGAGGACTTGGGAGTAATTCCCTCCTCTGGGAATCAATCCACGAACCAAGAGGTAGTGGAGAACCCTGTTTTCCATAGTGAGGCCAGTGGCCATCATTCTGCGTTTAGGATCACTGGGGAGGTGGTAGCCAGTCCTAATCAAAGAGAGAAGAGCAGCCTTATGCTCAAACTCATGCCCCCAGACTTTGGCATTTCCACAGAACTGAGCTCCATCAGGAGTGAGCTTGGTAAGCCTATACCACTCTGCCATTGTTAACCTGATTTGTTGCTTTTTTACTTCAGAAATTATGCAATTATCCTCAACCTTCAGGTTAGCATAAAAGACTCGGACAAGGTTAGGGTAGATGGCCTTCTCTATGCTCAGGAATCCCAGCAAGCCTAAGTTTTCTATTGTCCTAAAGCTCTCTAAAGGTTCACTCTCGCAGAAGGTGATGGGAAGATACCTGGGAGAGATGATTTTGCGAAGCTGGAAGTTCTTCCGGAACAACTCAGCTTTCTTCACAGTGGAGAAGTGCCTCGTGAGGTCCAGGCCAGATATATTACGTGAAGAGCCACCAGAGGACCCTCCAACAGCAGTCCCTGTTCTTGGGCGCTTCGAGCGATGAGAGGATTCAGCCATTGATGAGAAGGAGAAGCAAGGGATGAGTGATTAATGATTGGGGATGAGAGAGGGACGAGATTAGGGCAGAGAAAAGGAGATGGGGTTCGTGAGAGAAGATGGGGAGATTTGGATGAGGGATGTGAGGGGATTTTGAACGATGGGCTATGTGGAGAGGGGTTTTCCGAGATTGAGAGAGGTGAAATGACGGGTTTTGATGGAGATTTGAGTGAGAAAGGAGAGTTTTTGAGATTTGAGGTGCGTGGGAGCGAAGAAGGAGAGAACGAAGAAGATGAACAGCTCAAACAGAAATGAGCTCTACGCGCGTCAGAACCTTTTAAAAATCTGTGTAATCGATTACATTGAGTGTGTAATCGATTACATGCATTCTCAGTGGGTATGTAATCGATTACATTTTTATGTAATCGATTACATGCTACAGGAACCTTGTAATCGATTACATAGTGGACGTAATCGATTACCGAGTTCTGAGTTGGTTGTAATCGATTACAAAGGGTGTGTAATCGATTACATGCGTGACAGAACATGTGTAATCGATTACAAAGACATTGTAATCGATTACCAGCACTCTTTAACTCAGATTTTGCGTTCCAAACAGCATATAATTATTTTTAAACCATCCAAATCAGTTTTAAAGCAACTTAAATCAATTCAAATCATCATTTAAACATATAAACAAATCATGTTATGATCCAACTCATATAATTGATCAAAATTATCATTTTTACCAAGAATTTCACCCTTTTTGGTGAAATTTGAGGTTGTTGAATTTCTTGTCAACATTGGACATGAGGGAGCACCTGCAAAACAACTTAGGAGAAATCTCCGACGCTCAAGTTAGTATGGGATTCAAATATAATGAAAATTCAGAGATTTTGCAGCAATGTGGCATAATTATGCAGAAAAATACAAGATTATGTAGCAGAAATTAATTTATGCAGGAATGATCCAATATACCCAGTTCATTTCTAATGTAGAAAAATGCTTCTTTTGCTAGGGGTTTGGTGAAAATATCAGCTAGTTGCTTAGTTTTTTCACCAAATTCAAGTATGCAATCACCTCTTTGAACATGATCTCTAATGAAATGATGTCTTATTTCAATATGCTTAGTTCTAGAATGCAAAATGGGATTTTTTGACAAGTTAATTGCACTAGTATTATCACATTTTATGGGAATGTGATCAAGCTCAAGACCATAGTCCAAGAGTTTTTGTTTCATCCAAAGGACTTGAGCACAAAGCAACTCCCGTACGCAACATATTGACTTCGGTGTGGACAATGCCACACTATTTTGTTTCTTCTTTGTGCCAAGAAACTAGTGAGCTTCCAAGCAAGTGGCATGTCCCACTAGTGCTCTTTCGATCCATTTTGCATCCAGCAAAATCAGAATCGGAGTACCCAATAAGACTACATGAGGCTCCCTTAGGGTACCATAAACCCATTTGTGATGTGCCTATTAGATATTTCATTATTCTCTTAACAGCACTTAGGCGTGATTCCTTAGGATTAGCTTGATATCTAGCATACATGCATACACTAAACATTATATCAGGCCTAATTGCAGTGAGATAAAGGAGTGAGCCAATCATACCTCTATATTTTGTAATTTCTACCGATTTACCTCATTCATCCTTGTCCAAATAGCAAGAGGTGCCCATAGGAGTAGCCATATGCTTGGCATTGTCCATTCCAAACTTTTTGAGCAGCTCCTTGCAATACTTGGATTGGCTTATAAATGTTCCTTCTCTTGTTTAATTGATTTGTAGACCAAGGAAGAAGTTGAGCTCACCCATCATAGACATCTCAAACTCACTTTGCATAATATTTGAAAATTCTTTACAAAGAGAGTTGTTAGTAGCTCCAAATATAATGTCATCAACATAGATTTGAACTAGAAGAATGTCATGCATTTTGTGTTTTATGAAAAGAGTGGTGTCAACTTTACCTCTAGAAAAGCCTTTTTCTAAAAGAAATTTGCTCAACCTTTCATACCAAGCTCTAGGAGCTTGTTTCAAGCCATACAAGGCCTTTTTCAATTTAAAAACATGGTTCGGCATTTCAAAGTCCTCAAAACCAGGAGGTTGTTCTACATACACCTCTTCTTGTATAAAACCATTTAAAAAGGCACTTTTGACATCCATTTGATAGAGTTTGAAATCCATGATGCAAGCATATGCAAGTAGCATTCTAATGGCCTCTAATCTAGCTACGGGAGCATAAGTTTCTTCATAATCTATGCATTCTTCTTGATTATATCCCTTAGCTACAAGCCTAGCTTTATTTCTTATTATTAAATCCGTTTCATCAAGTTTGTTCCTAAAGACCCATTTGGTGCCAATTATAGGATGATCATTGGGCCTTGGAACTAATTCCCAAACTTGATTCCTCTCAAATTGGTTTAGTTCTTCTTGCATGGCCAAGATCCAATGCTCATCATTAATGGCCTCATTTATGTCTTTAGGTTCAACTTGAGAGACAAAGGCTAGATGATTACATGCATCTCTAAGTGAGTTTCGAGTGATTACCCCTTTTGATACATCACCTATCACTTTGTCGAGAGGATGATATCTTGAAGTCCTCCATTCCTTGGGTAGATCTAAGATTTCTGAATCTTCTTGCCATGTATGATCAAGGAGTCTCTTTTCTTCCTTCTTGGGCTCTATCTCTTGATTTTCCAAGTGCGTCTTTGCCAAGATTTCTGCAACATCATCAACAAGTTCCTTTCTCGGCTCATTTGGGTTAGTTTCATCAAATGCAACATGTATGAACTCTTCTATGGTCATAGTTCGTTTATTATAGACTCTAAAGGCCTTGCTATGAATAGAATAACCAATGAATATTCCTTCATCAGATTTTGCATCAAACTTCCCCAAGTTATCCTTTCCATTATTCAAAACAAAGCATTTACATCCAAAAACATGAAAATGTGACACATTAGGTTTCCTTCCTTTGTACAATTCATATGGGGTTTTCTTTAAAATTGGCCTTATTAGGGCTCTATTCATAACATAACAAGCGGTGTTAACCGCATCCGCCCAAAAGTACTTAGGAAGATTGGCCTCATTGAGCATAGTTCTTGCCATTTCTTCTAAAGATCGATTTTTCCTTTCTACAACACCATTTTGTTGTGGTGTTCTAGGGGCAGAAAAATTATGCTCAATGCCATGTTCATCACAAAAAGTTTCAAATTCATGATTTTCAAATTTACCACCATGATCACTTCTTATGGATGCAATACAAAAACCTTTTTCGTTTTGGATAACTTTGGCAAGTTTTCTAAATGATTGAAAAGCATCATTTTTGTGGGCCAAGAATAATGTCCATGTAAATCTAGAAAAATCATCCACAATCACTAATGCATAGTAATTCCCACCAAAGCTCATAGTTCTAGAGGGTCCAAAAAGATCCATGTGCAAAAGTTGTAAAGGTCTAGAAGTTGAAACTATGTTTTTAGCTTTAAAAGAGACCTTTACTTGTTTTCCTTTTTGACATGCATCACAAAGTTTGTCTTTTTCAAATTTGAGCTTTGGAAGACCAATTACTAGTTCTTTAGAGACCAATTTGTTTAAGTGATCCATGTGAATGTGAGCAATTCTTCTATGCCATAACCATGAATCATTTTCTCTACTCATAAAGCATTTAGCATCATTTAAGGAAATATCATCAAGACTAATCATATATATGCTATTGACTCTATGACCAACAAACTTAACTTGCTTATCATCCTTTCCCTCAATTATGCAACAAGAGGAATCAAATATAACTCTATTGCCTTTATCACACAATTGACTAATACTAAGCAAATTATGTTTAAGTCCTTCGACAAGTAAAACATTATCAATAGATGATGAAGGGATCTTACCAACTTTGCTAATTCCAAGAATCTTCCCTTTGTTGTTGTCACCATATGTGACATGACCATATTTCTTGTGTGTAAGGGAGGAGAACTTGGAGCCATCACCGGTCATGTGCTTGGAGCAACCACTATCAAGGTACCAACTTGAGCTCTTGGTCTTCAAGCACACCTACAACACACATTCAAGATTTAACTTTTGGTACCCAAATTGTTTTGGGTCCTTGTGTGTTAGAATTAGGTATGGTGCCTTTAGGGACCCAAACCCTTTTGATTCCAACCTTGGTGTTTATGTTCTTTCTAACATTGCAAGTGGATGCACTATGCCCTTTCCTACCACAATGAAAACATTTAACAAAGGGGCTACTTGAAGTTTTTGAGGAAACAAAGAAGTTCTTATAAGACTTTTGATGGTTGTTTGGATTAAATCCCAAACCGGCTTTTTGGAAAACATATTTTTGTCTCCCTAACAACACATTCAAGTTGTCTCTTCCAAAAGTGAATTTCGCAAGAGTGTTGTTCAAGTCTTCAATTTCTTTTTCAAAAGCTTTGCATGATAAACAAGGTAATGATATGGATGCATTATCATGTGAGGAACAAATCATGCATGATGAATTAGCATCTATGAGTCCTAAAGTCTCATTTTCAATTTTAAGTTCATTTATCTCCTTGGTTAAAGTAGAAATTTTCTTTGTCAATAGGGAGATAGTTTTATTGGAAGACAAAATCATTTTTGTGAGCCTCAAAGATTCATCATGCAATTCTTGAAAGGCATCTTGCAATTCATCATAAGAAGGTGGAGGTTCTAGGTTAGAAGAGGTTACCTCGGTGTCGCTTTCTCCACTTTCTTCTCCTTGAGCCATGAGGCAAAGATGGGCTTCTTCATTTTCTGAATCGTCGGAAGAGCTTAAGTCATTGTCCTCCCAAGCTATATATGCTCTTCTTCCTTTCTTTTCCTTGGAGGGTCTTTTCTCAAACTTCTCCGTCTTCTTGAGATATATAGGACACTCCATTTTCATGTGCCCCGGTTTTCCACATTCGTAGCATTTTGGAGGAGTGGAGGATCCTTCTCCTTTGTGATATGCTTTCTTTTGAGGAAAGGGTGGTCTTCTTTGAAATCCATTTTTCTTCAAGAATCTTCCGAATTTTCTCACAAGAAGACTAAGATTCTCCTCATTTAGCTCAATATTTTCAGCATCCTCTTCACCATCTTCATCATCATCTTCAAGTATGGAAGAGGTGGCCTTGAGTGCAATTCTCTTCTTCTTTTTGTCATGTTCTTCATTTTGATTGAGCCTATTTAGTTCCAGCTCATGCTCTTGAAGTTTTCCGAATAGGGTGGCTAGAGACATGGTTGATAAATCTCTTGATTCCGCAATCGCCGTTACCTTGGGTTGCCAATTCCTGCTTAGACATCTTAAGACTTTGTTAATAAGATCCTCATTAGGAAATGTCTTTCCCAATGAGATGAGATGATTAACAATATGAGTAAATCTCTTTTGCATATCTTGAATACTCTCACCTTGATTCATTCTAAACAATTCATATTCATGAGTAAGAGTGTTTATTCGAGATCTTTTTACCTCACTAGTACCTTCATGAGTTACTTGTAGGGTATCCCACATTTCTTTTGCGGTCTTACAATTTGACACCCTAAAGAATTCATCATACCCCAAAGATGTGGTGATGATATTCTTGGCTCTCAAATTATATTGAACCTTCTTTTTATCATTATCTGTCCAATCACTTCTAGGTGTATTAATTGTCACACCATCCTTAGTTTGTGTAGGGACAAAAGCACCATTTTCAACTGCATCCCACACATCTAAGTCAATAGCTTCAATAAAAATTTTCATCCTTTCTTTCCAATAGGCATAACCATCCCCATTGAAATAAGGAGGTCTATTTATAGAAGAACCTTCATTTGAAAAACCATTTGAAGCCATCACTTCTCTTGAAGCTGCTAAGCTCTTTATACAAGAGTCTAGCTCTGATACCACTTGTTACCAAGTGGCCTCAATACTCAAGAGGGGGTGAATTGAGTAGTTAAAAATAAGTTCACAAATCTTTCGCAAATCGTTTGACAATCAATTTTCGTTGAAGCTATTGAATGATTAGAGATAATTGAATAGATGAGTTAAACACTTTTACTTATAAACGTAATAGCCAAGGAGACAATATCCAAGTAAAACAATGAAACAAAGTGCACAAAGATAAACGAGAGGAGGGTTTAGAGAAACAAAAACAGTCGTTTATCCTGGTTCAATCACCACTCCACTTGTGATCTACGTCCAGTCCCCAAGCAACAACTTGAGATTTTTCACTATATCTTCAAGCTTCAATGGGTGCTTGAAAAACCACTACAACCTTGAGCACTCAACAATATGGGATACCTCACCCAAAAGCTTGAGCCTCTATTTTCCAAGGGATACCTCACCCTTACAATACTTGAGGGATACCTCACCCTCACTAATCAGAATGTATAAGATTGAAGTAGAAGAAACTCTCTCTAGAGCAAGTGTTTACAAATTGAAGCTCTATTATGCTCTCAAGGATTTTTCACGTTTTTAATCAGAAAACAGAGCAAGAAATGATTTTAAGGATTGATTCACGTTTTGAAGTATGATGATCAGTTTTTGATTCAAGGTCAACCACAAATAAGGACCCAACTTTGGTATTTATAAGTTTCTCAGTTAATAGAGCCGTTGGAGGTAGTTGGGCATGCATTTAATGCATTTAATATAGCCGTTGGACGTTGTCAGGATGCGTGTAATCGATTACATATCTCAGGTAATCGATTACATTGTTGTTCCAACGTTTTCTGAACTTTCTGGGCTCTGTGTAATCAATTACATTCTTGGTGTAATCGATTACATGGCTTCTGACTTTGCTTGTAATCGATTACAATGCCCATGTAATCGATTACATGACTTCTGACTTGCTGTGTAATCGATTACAATATACATGTAATCGATTACATGACTCGTTGAACGTGTTCTTTGAGTTTCTGGGTTTTGTGTAATCGATTACATTACCCATGTGATCGATTACATGACTTCTGACTTTGTTTGTAATCGATTACAATATCCAGGTAATCGATTACGTGACTCGTCGAACGTGTTCTTTGAGTTTCTGGGTTTTGTGTAATCGATTACATTGCCCATGTGATCGATTACATGACTTCTGACTTTGTTTGTAATCGATTACAATATCCAGGTAATCGATTACATGACTCGTCGAACGTGTTCTTTGCCTTTCGGGCTTTGTGTAATCGATTACATATATTGTGTAATCGATTACATAACCTCGACTTGCTTTTGTAATCGATTACATTGTTCATGTAATCGATTACATGCTTTTGTTTGATGTGTAATCGATTACAAACATTATGTAATCGATTACATTAGCCTTTGAACACATTTTTCAAGTCCAATAATGCTTGTAAGTCATTTCCAACACCTCAAGATACTTGTTTAAACATAAATCCTTTTTAAGAGTGTTAGATTTAAAGTTGAAACTCAGGTTTTATTGAAAGCCATGTTTATCTTTGAAATTTCCCATTTATTTTGAAATCATATATTGAAAAACCATTTGAGAAATCTTGAGAGCATTTAACATTAATATCCTAAGTCTTATAACTAAATAAACCTTCTGTCTTCTTTCTTTGATCTTGATTTTTCCTTTTGTGCTTGATCTTCTCTTTTGCTTTTGTTATCATCAAAAACCTTTTGATATGCCTTAAAGACATAAGCATTCACAAATTACATTGTATAGTCATCAAAACAATCATTTACATTTGCAGTCCAATTACATTTACTAATTTCTTAGCATTCTGCCATATGTTAGCCATAGATCAAAGCATTCACCTTAATGAAATATACTATAGGGATCAAAGCATGTATAAAACTAACATCATCCATCCTATATGCATTGACAAAATTAGCAAGTTAGTGTCCAATTAGGAACTTTGTCAGTGCTAAATATACTTCTCATGTAAGGAAAACATCTAATCATTTTAAGATTAATTTATTAACAAGTATCATATAGTCCATATAGAACATCACAATAGCTTAAGGATAGAGATACTTATTGAGTTAGACAAAGAGTGATGCTTCTTTAAAATATTCTTCGTTTATTGGTTCTTTGAGTTTGAGCTTTCTTCCTTTGAATTCTTCATTCCATTGTACTAGAAGAAAATTTTCTTTATCGTCCTCTTCATTTGAATTCCATTTAACTTTTCTCATTTATCTCCATATGCTTGTATATAAAAAATCTGATGGCTATATTTGAAATACATAGAGAGACTTGCAAAGCCAACTTTAAAAGTCTTCTAAAACATAGGTTAGCATCAAATATCATGTAAGTTCATTTATAAGCATAATTTAGATTGATATATAATGTAAAGCATGTATCACATTATTAACCATACAATGTTAGCTCTAACAAGAATGCATGAAGCACATATGCACTTGAATCCAAAAAAAAAATAGTTTAAGCATTTTAAGGCATGATTCAAGTTTATCAAGAAATACATGATCATCATCAAAACTTATTTAGGCATTTTTAGAAAAATAATGATCATGTAAGACATGTAAAGGCATAAAAATAACTCTCTATTTCTTCAAATATCACATGATTAACAAATTTAAAGCATAAATAAGAATAAGAGATTGATATCACCAAAAGTGTACTCTTTGAGCTTTTGTAGGTGACTCCA
The DNA here is from genome assembly GCA_029884595.1 of Ormosia semicastrata. Taxonomy (NCBI): domain Eukaryota; kingdom Viridiplantae; phylum Streptophyta; class Magnoliopsida; order Fabales; family Fabaceae; genus Ormosia; species Ormosia semicastrata. The sequence goes on from JAQQTO010000063.1 coordinate 102,910,168, forward strand.
ACTTTCAAGCTTCAAGTTTTCATGAGGGAATAAAGATTCTTTGCACCCCTTTTAAAAGATTGAATCCTTTTAAACTTTACTATCCTCAAGTTGAATAAACTTATTCCATTTAAATGCTTGCTTGAGGTAATTATCACTCTACAATACAATTCAAAATACTTTTTTTGGTATCCATCAATTTTGGATCCATACAGGTTAGTCATTATGTCAAACTCATAAGCAAATAAGCATTCAAAACAATAAAACAACAAATGAGTTCACAAAGGCAAAAGATATTTCATTTCATTGATCAATTTAGCTAAGTACATATAATCATCAAAAGAATCATCAATTACATTTGGTTAAGCATTTGCATTTTTAGTCCAATTACAAAGAATTCAACATATGTAACAAATTCTTAAGAAATGAAGAGGAAAAAAAATAGAACCTTTTATATAATCAGTGTTTATTCGAATAGCAAGAATGTTATTCGAATAATCTTGCATGGAGACCAATGGTCATGACATTTCTGCCAAAAGTTATTCGAATAGCTCTAAGGTTATTCAAATAACTAGCTCTGTAACTTGGCTGTCTGCCAAGGATTTATTCGAATAACCTTCTGGTTATTCGAATAACCAGATAAGGACAAAAGTCTCATGAAAGCATTATTCGAATAATGCTCCACTTAATCGAATAGGAAAAATACAAGAAAATATAGGATCAAGAGATCAACCTCAGGTTTATTCGAATGAGGTCACTATTTATTCGAATAAAGCATGAAGACATGAAGACATAGGCAGCACATATATTCTAATAAAACACAAGTTATTTGAATGAGACAGATATGAAAAACAAGAACTGTGGTTGCTGGGATCAGGTTATTCAAAAAAATTGAATGTTATTCGAATAGAATTGATACGCAACACATTTTTCTCAGCAGCTGATTGAGTTTATTCGAATAACCACAGGTTTATTCGAATAAACCTATCAGAAAAACATTAATAGGCACATACAGGGATACAATTAGAGAGAAGGAAACATACCCAAAGATGAGATACCTGCAAAACAAGTTTTGAGATACTTCCAAAGCTCAAGTCAGTAATAATTCAAAAGTAATAAATCAATGATAAAGTAATAAATACAAGTATTCAATTATATGTATGATTGATCAAAAACTTAAGCTCAAGGATATTATCACCATATATATCATTTCAAACGAGGAGCATACTTTATCTAGCATTTTAACATGTATAAATATTTTCAAGACGTAAAGCATAAAACACGTTTCCACTTATCCAAAAATTACAAGTCCAAGCTTCTTGGAAACAAGGAAAAGAGCTTGAAATTATTTTTAGTCTTTGTGCTTGGAGCAGCAACTTTCAAGATATCAAAGTCAGCTCTTGGCTTTCAAGCACACCTACAACATAATTCAATTTTTGACTTTTAGTACCCAAATTTTCTTGGGTCATTGTGTGTTAGTTTTTGACTATTAATCCATTATGCTCTCATAAAGATCAATTTTTTCATGGTATGTCACTAAGCATAACAAGTTAAATAATCAATGGTCATTAAGTACATAGTCGATAACATGCTTATTTTTATGATATATAGACAATTTTAAAAGCATAGCAAGCATACATAGGCATTGTAGAACTTTATGTACCAAGATATATAACAAATTAATGAACTATGATACAATAAGAATGAACATAATCATGTGCTAAACATAATATTCAAATTTTACTAAATACACATGATTCTATCAATCACTTAAGGCCTACAAGGAATATACCTCAAATTCATTGACTTTACATGTGAGTGTGTATAAGAGGTAAAAGCTTTTGATACCTTGGCCTTGGTAATCAAGGAAATACTTTTTCTTATCCATTACTTCTCTTTTGGAGTCTTAAACTTTACAAGTTTTGTATTTTGTACTTAAGAAGCTTTGGTTGAAGCCACCTTCCTTCTTTGACCAAAGGTTCTACGATTGGGTTTTAAGAGTATTATCCTTAATGATTTCTCTTTCCTTTGACCAATTAGTCCATCCTTTTGAGAAAATTTTTGTATAATTGAAACATTAGGAGGATATTTTGGTACCCACTTCATCTTTGATCCTTGAATGTTAATACTAGGGCCTTTGAGATTTTTAGGAACCCATATCATACAATTTCTCATATAAGGATTTCTTCTATAATTGCATAAATGAGAAATGTGTCCTAGATGACCACAAAAATTGTAAACAATTGAATTTAATGATGGCTTGATCCTTTGAATATCATTTTTGAAAAACTTAAGCCTTTTGTTGTTTTTATATTCTAAATTATTTTTGCCATAAGCCTTGCTTGATTTTATGTGTGGAATAACATTAATTTTATTCTTATTAACAAGTAAAGAATGTAAGCAATTAGAATAATTAGCTTTAGCAAAATCAGAATATAAGTCCTCAACCTGATTTTTTAAATCAATGCACTTTTCACAAGAAGTTGAGGTTTCAAATTTCAAAGGCATTTCCTCATTAAGAAAAACATATTTATTTTTCAAAGTCTCAATTACATTTTCAATAGAGGAAATGTTTTCCAAATAAGATAAATTTTTCTTCTCTAAATTCAACAAACCATCACACATTTCATCATATGCACATTGTAACTTATAATAGGAAGGACCATAATCAAGATAAATATCATTTACCTCAAAGTTCTTTGGAGTCAAGTGAGAGGTTGTCTCAATTTCTTGCATCAATGACTCCTCATAGGAATCATCATCATCCTCATTCTTTCCTATCAAAGCTTCAAGAGTATATACCATTTAGTTTTGCTTTATCACCTCTTCAATCTAAACATCATTTTGAGGATATTTTTCATAACAAGATTCATTCAATGGCTTTTGCTCTTCTTACTCTCTGTATACAACTTTATGCAAAAAATCATTATTAGCAAAATAGATAGTATTAAAAGCATCTCATATATCTTTAGCACTAGAGCAACTCTTACTTTTAACATAAGCTTCATAATTCAAACAACTTCTCAAAATTTGCATAACTCTAATGTTCAAAGAAAAATATTTCTTGTCATAGGCATTCCAAATTCATTTTGGTTTAGGAGAAAATCCATTAAGCACAATATCCCACAAATTCAAATCAATAGATTGCATATAATACTCTATTCTAGCTTTCCAATAAACAAAATTTTCACCAACAAAGAATGATGGTTTATCAATTTCAAAACCTTCCATTTTGAAAAACTTTCAATGGTTGTCAACAAAACAAGGATCTTTAACTCTAAGCGGTTAAGCTTTCAACAGAGCACGAAGCTCTGATACCACTTGTTAGTCTTGGCAACCATCACCCAAGAGGAGGGTGATTAGGTAATTACAAATTTTTAAATAATTTTGAGAAATTATACATTTTGATATTTTTAATTAACACATGCAGCAGAATAAGTCTAACTATTATTGATTACTTAAAAATAACTTTGGGTTATGGGATAAATTAAACAAATGAGTTAAATATCAAATTCAACTCAAGCATATATAATTAAAGCATAAATGTAAAGGAAATAGAAACTCTTTGAAAACTTTTATCAAACACTTAAAAAATAATTTTCTCTGAAGTTATTTATCGATTAAAATGAATGAATAGAGAAGATAGAAATATGCACTTGTAAATGAATAACCCACACAGAGAGTATTCAAAAAATATATGAAATTAAAACATAAATATAGAGGAGTTTGAGTTTAGAGAAGCAAACACAGAATTTATCCTGGTTCAGCCACCAACCACTTATGGCCTACGTCCTGTCCTCAAGTAAATCACCTGAGATTTTTCACTAAACTTTCTTGCTTGAACAGGTACTTGAAACGTTTACAAACCAGAGCACTCTTCACACCTTGAGATACCTTACCCTCGTGCTTGAGTCTCGAAAGTCAGGGATGCCTCACCCTTTTTACAGTGGATCAAGATATAGAAGAAAAGAAAAAAAAAAAAACTCTCACAAGAGTAAATATCACAACTTAAAGCTCTATAAAGCTCTATTAGGATATCTCAAATTTTGGCTAAAAGAGCACAGAAATTTGGTAAAATATAAATCACAAATTAAAGGAATTGTTTCAAATAGTTGGGTATTGCTAAAAGATGACCCAAAATCTTGTATTTATAGTGTTATTGTGAAAATAGTTGTTGGGTATCATTTAATATCACATTAAATACTTAGAAAATAGTCGTTACATGATTTCTGCTCGTGTTTATTCGAATAACCTATGTGTTATTTGAATAACTCTTTAAAAACACGTTCTGGAACATTTTCTGGGGTGTTTTATTCGAATAAATACTTGTTTATTCGAATAAATCACTCTGATTTTGAAAACTGACTTTAAATAGTCATAACTTCTTCATTTATCATTCGTTTAAAGCAAATGACCACTCATTGGAAAGATCTTTGAGTCTATTTTCAAATGAAAGAAGTTTCAGAATAAAACTCAAAGTATTTTGAAATATATGATCAAAAGAGTAATCAAAAGTCAATTTTTCTAAACTCAAACTTAGCTATTTTTCATAGATTTGAACTACCATCATAACTAGCTTTTCAAAACTTATTTATTGGGTATTTTAGCATGTGAAAACCATTTTTAAAGATTTGAAAACATATTTGAGATATCTAAAAGGCTTCTTACATAAAGACCCTAAGTCCTATAAGCTATACCATTTAATCTTCCTTTGGACTTGGTCTTTGGCTTGATCTTGTCATCGTCTTCATGTTTGTTATCATCAAAACATATATTCATTGTCCAACAGCCAATTACACACTGTGCATCCTAACTATCTCTTGAAAGTATAACTGGGCAAGTCTATCCATGGAGTAGTTAGCTCTAATAGGTATAAAATGGGCAGACTTGGTTAGTCTATCCACTATAACCCATATTGCATCGAATCCTAACTGAGTTCTAGGCAAACCCATCACAAAATCCATTATGATACGATCCCATTTCCACTTAGGGACTCCCAAAGATTGAAGAGTTCTAGAGGGTTTCTGGTATTCTATCTTGACCTTCTAACAAGTTAGGCACCTAGACAAAAACTCGACTATGTTCCTCTACATACCAGACCACCAAAACAACTTCCTCAAGTTTTAATACATCTTAGTGGCCCTAGGATGGATAGTGTACTAACTACAATGAGCTTCTTCAAGGATCCTATCTTTGATTTCAGATTCACAAGGAATGCAAAGTCCACCTCTAAACTTGATCATCTCATCATCGGACATATCAAACTCACCAGAATTACCTAAAAAGATCTGTTTACTTACATCACTAAGAGTCTCATCTTTCTTTTGAACTTCCAAGATGCGAGTCCTAAAGTCACTCACTATGTCCACTCGACTCACACTGAGACTATGTGATAACACAGCTACCGAAAGACTCATGTCTCTAAAACTCTCAAGAAGTTCACTCTCTTGGATCATCATACGGAATACATGTAGGGATTTCCTACTCATTGCATCAGCCACCGCATTGGCTTTACCCATATGGTACTTTAACTCAAAGTCATATTCTTTCAAAAACTCTATCCATCTTCGTTGTCTCATGTTCAGTTCCGTATGATCAAATTAGTACTTCAAACTCTTATTATCACTGAACACCTTAAATTGAACTCCATACAAGTAATGTTTCCAAACCTTTAGGGCAACCACTATTGCAACTAACTCTAGATCAAGAGTAGGGTAGTTCTCCTTATGAGGTCTCAACTACCTTGATGCACGGGCAATAACTCTCCTATGTTGCATCAAAACACAACCTAAACCCATCTTCGAAGAATCACTATACACCTCAAAGTTCTCCAATGGATCCGAAATTACCAACACCGATGTAGTAATCAACCCTCCTTTAAGCTCTTGGAAACTATCCTCACATGCATAAGTCCATCTAAAAGAACTACCTTTCCTAGTTAATCTAGTCAAGGGTAGTGCTAACTAAGAAAAACCCTTTATGAACCTTTTATAGTACCCTGCTAGACCTATGAAGCTTCTGATCTCCGTCACAGTGGTGGGTCTCTCCCATTGCGACACTGCATCAACCTTACTTGGGTCCACAGAAATATCACCCTGAGATATCACATGTCCCAAAAAACAACACTCATGAAAGCCAAAACTCATACTTAGATAACTTGACAAATAACCTATTCTCCTTAAGGGTCTTCAACACTATGTTCAAATGTTGTTCAAGCTCTTCCATCATCTAAGAATAGATTAAGATATCATCGTTAAACATCAGAACAACTGATCTAGGTAGGGTCTAAAAATCCTATTCATGTAATCCATGAACACTGCCGAAGCATTCGTCAACCCAAAGAACATCACGAGATACTTATAATGTTCATACCTAGTTCTATAAATGGTCTTAGGGATATCCTCTTCCCTAACCCTTAACTGATGATAACTAGACCTAAGATCAATCCTTGAGAAACCCGCAACTCCTCTCATCTGATCCATTAGATCATCTATCTTAGGCAACAGATACTCATACAAAACCTATGAAAATATCCTAACGAGTTTCAAACTAATGGCACACACCAAAGAATACCTTGCATAGGGTCGGTCATACCTCTATGTCTCTGTGAACATTGTTTCGCAAAGTGTCCCTGCTACCCTCACACAAAACATACTAGACATGTCTTATGGCCATGCTTCCTTCCACATTTCGAGCACTTTAGGTTCCACGTTCCAACTTGAGTCTACTTTCCTTTAACAGGTAGAAATTAAGACTAAGATATACTCTCACCATCTTCAACCTTTGATTTTTTCCGTTTTAGAGAGTCTACTAAAATGGTATCCATTTCACTGAACTGCTTCTCAGTTGCTACTGGAGAAACTAACAGTTAAGATGGATCTGTTTCTATCCTCTCAAGCATCTTGTTAACCACAGCAACCTGCTCCCTCATAGTCATTGCCATTGCCATCATTGCTTCCGCTAAAGTAGGGCCCTTACCAGATAAGCTCCTGTTCCTACAGGTTCGCCTTAAAGACGCCATAGTTTCCTGTATACACAGAATAATACATATTGAGGTAGCTAATCTCAATATCATGTAACTATGCAACAGTAGCTAAAAACAATCATATCATAGGTAAGTTATGCAATTTAATGAAACATCTCACACAAGAGACAAAGAAATGCACAACACAAAGAGGAACACCTAAAACATGCCCAAGCATAGTCAGTCCATACCCTGGCTCAACAGGATGAACTACTCTGATACCATAATGTAATACCCTAATACGAATTATCATAAAATAAACGGAATATTCCAAAATAAATCGCATTAGACATGTCACTTCTAAAAATGAGGAAAATAAAAACCCATAATAACTTACACAGTCGTTATAGAGAGCCACGAATGATCAAAAAGTCATATATACAACTATCACTGGCTAACACGCCATAAAGTATACATAAGCTTTTCCAAATAACTAGAAATATACACATATACAAATTGGTCAACAAAGAAACGAAACACTAATCCAAGCCTTTTGTTTATTCTTTTCCTTACCCTTACCCTTTTTAGGGACTTTACCTAGATTTACATAGAACACACAGGGGTGAGAAATCATAATTTCTCAGTATAAGCATATCAAGACTAGCAGTTAATCATTTATAATAAATAATTTAATTGAACACCAAACACATATTCGATGTAAAAGAATATCCGACAATCAATAACATCAAAGAATCGCCCATACAATCCTAAAATACTATCGAATAAGCCATGACAAATGCCCATACAAGTGTCAACCAAACAATGCTTTATGTTATGATATATGATTATGCTCAAACAAAGTACTAATAATATGATGATGCACTGCAAGTGCAGATTTTAGTTTTTAAACACATGCCACTTACTTATTTCCTAAGAATCGCGTTCCTTGTATATACTGAGCAGGTTAGGCTTAAAAGTATAACACCACTTGGTAATAGGTGAGTACTTTCCTTTCACCAACGTAAGAGTACTATTACCTCCCCCATACCAATAACCCTGACCATACAAGCATAAATGCAAGGAGAATAAGGATCCAACACCTGATTCCCAAGCCACATGGTTGTGCATACCATTTGAGGTTACAATACATAGGAAACAGTAAATGATAAGTTTGAAAACTAAATTTGCAGGTTCGCTATCAAAACATACAGACTTATCACAACGTTTACCACAACCAAATGAAAAGCAAGGATTAGTGAATTAAGGCTTTACTTCAACTTAACACATAAATAGTAAAACTCATATCACTATTGTCTTCCTATCTAGTATCTTACACCATCACTTCCCAAGTGATTTCAAGACAACCACCATTCGCTCAAGGTTCTAGATACTACTTTATAGTATTCCATAACACTTGGATGCACAAGGTTTCACCAACTTCTATCACAAGGTTTACCCTAACCTAGTGAAAAGAAAATAACTAGAGAACTTGCACTCTTGGCTCAACTCTAATCCATAAAGGAACCAACACAGGTATCTAATCAATCAAGAAGCTTAACCTGGGCAAACAAGGAAAAATGCTTTAACTATGCATTCCAAACTTAACTTTAACTCTAAAGGAGTAATCTTTGCATATAGGTAGGCATACCATCTCACTAAGGAAACCTAAGATGTCCCAACACATCGTCCATTGACACACCACCACACTTTGGGTGTCTTGAGTCCTCTAACTCTATCCTAAGTATTTCCCATACTTAGATGTCTAACATTCCCAAGTTTTACACTTATGCAAGTTAATAATTCTCTCCAAGAAATATCTCCAAAAGTGTCTATTTACACCCTAAAAGGCTTGCACAAATGATCCCAACATGTAGGGAATTAAATTAGCATCATAATGCTAAGATCACAATTTTGCCTTGTATCCGTGCTTGAGCATGTTGAGCGCCAGCGCCTGGTTGTACGAACACCATATCGTGTTCTTTTGGGCAGCATGCGCCTAAGCGAGCAAGGCTTCAACGCTTGAGCGTCGAGCGCCTAATAGCATTTGCTGCATAATTTTGCAACAATGGACACTATTCCATTAGCAAAATTCTGATATTTAATCTCTTCAAATTCGTTCCTTGATGATTTTAGGTCCCAAATAAGTTCACAAACATGAGGAAAATATAAAACACCAATTGATTTCATCAAAAATGGATCAAAATACTAAATCACTCATCCGAACCCCTGAAATCAACACTTAGAGCATTTTAGGTCCAAAATGAAAATTTTCAATTTCTAATCCAAACTCTTAGTATGAACAAGTCATAAATCACATTTAAAACTCATCCAAGCAAGAAAATCACTTAAAATACCACTAGAACTCAATTTGGCATATTAAACCTCAATTAAGCCTAACATGGAAAATGAGTAGAAATGAAGTTTAAAGTATCAAGAACCCCTACCTTCAAGCTCCTTGATTCTACCTTGATGCTGCAGATTGATCCTCAATCTCTAGCCTTAGATTTCCCTTTTGATCTCCTTTTCTTTCCCTCTTGTTCTTCCTCCTTTTCTTCTTTCTCTCTTATTGTTTTTGTTTCAGTTTTCAGCCGTGAAGAGTGAGTGAGAACTAAGAGGAAAGATTGAAATATCAACAAGGAAAAGGCCACAAAAAAAGCTAGTAACTGTGGCTGGTTTAAGGCCTTAAGTTACCACACTAATAGTTCCCGATTGCTAAAAACACTCAACTTTAGTTAAATCAAGATTTTCAAGTTCCAACAACTTTAAAATAAATATTAAGATTCATTAATAAAAAGTCATTTCACCAGTATCATAATTTTTCATATCTGTAACTAGTTAATCCGGTATTAAAACACACAACTAGTATACCTAAAAATACCAAACGGACTCCGATTATTCTCAAACTTGAACTACATCACAAAATACATATTTGTGACTTAAAAAAAATTATTCACATTTATTTCCATTAGCTAAGCCATTTAAGCTAATATCTTAACTATTTTAAGCTACTTTTTACCATTCGGCTTGCAGTAAAGTGCTTAAACTAATTCAGATTATCACAAAATCAAACAAACATGTTAAACAAGTATTAAGTTACCTCTGTAACTATTTACAAGTCTAACATGTTGAAAAAGATGTTACATAATTAATCCTTTCTATTTTGTCTTTTGTTTAAGGTAGTTGTACAAGAACTAAGAAAATAATTAAATAGTTTTGATTAAAAGAAAAATAACATTACTAAATTATATTTTATTAAAATATTAAAAATATTATTGTTATTCTATTTGTGTTCTGTTTCACTTATTAATATTAAAAATAAAGTTAGAAATTAATAATTAATAATTTATTAATTTTCTAAAGTGATAAATTAAAAAATTAAAAAAATTAAAAAAAACACTTTTCTAAAGTGATAGATAAAAAAGAATGGAGAGCGAATTATCGTAATTAATCTCTTTTAATATCTTTTCTGATCTCCTTTGGAGTATCGCCACACTCTGTATGACATTCTCTCAAGCATCTAGTAATGTGGCTCTGGCTGCAAGTGCTTCTAATAATATTTGGACCTATACATTGTAGATAAAATTTCCTCACATAGAGCTCAAATCATATTGTGAACTGAGTCACACCTTGCTGTTTCGCTCTTTTAATAATGTAGCGGCATATGATTTTATTTTATTTTATTTTGACGTGAGCGACATGTGATTAAATGGTCAATAGTTTAAATTTTTTAATAAAGATGGATCGATTTAATTTAATATAAAGTTGATTAGCTCATTCTTTACGTCATTGAGTTAGAGAGTTAAGATTAACTAAAAATAATAAGATTCAGAGAAAAAAAAGATTAACTAATAAGAAATTAAAATGTGTAATATTAACAATAAAAGCAATTAATTATTTAGTTAACACACATGAATGATATACATGTTGGTTTACATTAATAATTTATAGAATTTGTTAAGGACTCTTATTAAAAAAGTCAAAATAAAAATTTTTAGATAAAAATAAGTCATTAAATACATTGAAATTTGAAAAACTTTATTATTTATCTTATTTTTATCTAAAAGTTTCTATTTTGTTTTTCTCAACAAATGTCCTATCAAAACCCATAATTTATTAGCATATTTTCATATGTGAAAAATGTTAATAACACATTTTTTAGATTTGTTTTAATATTTATTTTATTATTAATTCACTTTATATACTTAAAAGGATTATTATGAGAGAAATATTAACAATATTAACTTTTAGGCTAATAATAAATTAAATATTAAAAGAAGTATCTAAAAGAGTGTGTTATTAATTCTTCTTTCATATGTACATTTAATTAGATTCCAAAAACATTAATTGATTCTAGTTCGTTAGTTGTCCCGTCATTTGTAGAATAATAATTATAGATAATGTTTGGTTTGCTTTCGATTTTTGTTTTTAGTTGATATCTTTTACTAAATAATTATAAAAATATAATCTTATTTTTATTTTATTTGTTATTTTTAAACTTTTGTGAAAAAATAATAAACACGAGAATATGACAGGGCAACTACTGAACAAGAATCAATGATGCTTTTGGAATCAAATTAATTGTAAATATGAAAATATGCTATTGAATTATTAATGTTAACCAACATGTATCATTCATGTGTCTTAATTTAATAATTAATTGCTTTGATTTTTAATACTACGTCATTTAGGTAATAAAATAAGAAAAGTATACATTTTTTCTCTCTCTTTTTTTCAAACAAGTTTAAGTGTGAACAATCAAATGAGGATTGGTCCTATGAACTAGTGAGCCAATTAAGGTAATAAAATAAAAAAAAAGTATACATTTTTTCTCTTTTTTTTTTTCAAACAAGTTTAAGTGTGAACAATCAAATAAGGATTGGTCCTATAGACTAGTGAGCCAAACTTATAGGAATACCTTGTATTATCCCTAAAAAAAATGATTTACAAAAATCTTTTCCATTTGTATTGCTTTAATACTTGGTTATATTAATCTATACATAAATTTTGTTCAAATAATAATTAGTATTTATTTGGATTAGATGTGTAAATGAAATGAACTATTCGTGAAATACATTACGAAGGAAACATAACCAATCAAGTTCGGCCAAAAAAAATAAGTGTTATAATTTATTTTTTTTAAAGTTGAAACATATAACAAAACACAAACCATTTCTTTGTATTCGTAAATCATTCCACGAATTCCCAGTCGTGACAAACAATATTTTCCATGTGTATATATATTATTTATTTATTTATTTTCTATAGATAGTAAAAATTAAATCACAAAAAATTATAATTTTAAATAAAATTTATAAATAATAATAATTTATTTGTTATTATTATTAACTAAAAGCTTTTATGAGAAGGCTATGAATTTTTTATGTAATAGACTATGAATAAAAAAATTATTTCTATTTTTAGTTTTTTACACTATTTTTAACATAAAGATATTTATTAAATATTAAATTAATAAACTTAAATATTTAAAAAAAATTGGACAAAAGGAAAAATAATAATTAAACTATAAACAAAATAAACAAGTTAAGTCCAAGCTTTAGATTTAACTTGTTTAAATAAATAAGTAAAACTTGATTATTCTATTTTTTTTCATAAGTCAAATTTGAGTTTTAAGTAGTTGGTTTGACTCGATTCATTTACATTCTTAATTTAGACTGAAAGAGAAACTAAATTAAAGAATTTTTTTTATATATATAAATTCTACATTATCGAATTTTAATGAAATTCAGGTCCTAAATCTCTAAAATAGAATACTCAATATTCAACCATTAAGGTAGGAGATAAAATAGAAAATGTTAACTAATTCAATTGATAAAGTCCTTTGTAGGTGAATACAATGATATGATATTAAATTTCATTTTCGCCATTTCATCTCTACAGTGTGTGTAATCTCAAAAGTTTTCCAGATCAACTATAACTTATTTTATTCAATGTTTATTAACCTTTCCCTGCCCCACTAATCCAGTTAAATAAGACAAAAGCGAAATAGGTTTGGTTGGAAACAATAATTAATTTCCCCATGTATTCATTTAGTTTAGTTGCATACCATCAAGCAGCGTCTGTTGACCGCACATATATATCCAACCTCCACGAAGTATCCGAATCTAGCGCTGGGTAAACGGGTTTGGGGTAGTCCATTTGACCCACGCAGATCGCGGGGTAAGACTAAATATTTTATTAGGTTCGTTTAATCGCGAGCCAACAAGTCCAAATTCATTTAACCAACATGTTAAATGAGTTGTGACTCACATGTTTTCGAATTCACCGGTTAACTAGCTTAAATATATATTTTTTAAAAAGGTTAAATTAAAGTTTTAATTTTTATATTTTATATTCATTTTTAATTTAATTTATATATATTTTTTTAAATTAATCTTTACATTTATAAAAAAAATAATCTTTATCATTAATTTTTATTATAACACCATTATAATATAATCAATTAGTTAATAAAGTAATTTTCTTTATCTAATAGGGTTCCTTTAGACACTCATTTTTTTGTAAAAACATCAATTATGTATTACTTATTTCTTCTGAATAAGTATTCTTTGTTCAATAAATTCTCTTACTTACTAATAAGTGTTTATTAAGTTTTTTTCGCCTAATAAATACTCTTTTAGATGTTCTTTCTTACTTTGTAAAATGTCTAATAAGAAATAAATTAATGGTGTTAGAATAAAAATTAACAGTAAAAACTATTTTAAAATTTTTTATATGTGCAAAGATTGATTTTAAAAAAAATTATAAGGATTAAATTGAAAATAAATATAAATTTTAAAAATCAAAACTTTAATTTTAAAAAAATCTATTGTTTTATTGTGTAGTTAGGCTCAAATGGAAAAAGGGCCCAAATGTGTTTTGTAATAAACAGGTAATGGGCCTAGTAGCCCAAACATTGAGAAGCCATCAATAATTTAAAGAAATTTAAAATTAAAAAAATAAAACTTAAAAAGTAAAAACTAAAAGAAATCCAAGTTTGGAAGAGTTTTTTGTTATTTTCTACCCACCACCTCCCACCCTGACCTAGTCGAAACCCATCGTTCGCTATCAAATTCACTCTGCATTGCTCTAGCTCCGGTCCACCTTCACGCACCATTCGCTCACCCTCACTTCATCTCTTCATGCTCCATCGCTCAGTGTCGTGTAGGTCATTCACCATTTGTCCACCCTCCTGCCTCTTCGTGTGCCGTTGCTAACCCATTGTCGTTCACTGTCTGGGTTCTTCTTGCCACACCGTTCGCTCACCATCGATCACCATCAGTCACCATCTAGGTTCTTATTGCTGCACCGTCGTTCATATTATTGGTGTAATTATAGGCTATTTTTTTGGGGTTAAAACACACACACAAAATAGTAAAGTTTGCGGATCGTGAGCCAACCCGCGAACCCGCAAGTTAATGTGGTGCGGATGTGGGCCTATTTTTTGTTGACCCATTTAAGTCACTGGCCAAACCGGTTAGCCCAATTTATTCTTGTTCCGTCGCAGATCAAACTGGTGCAGATCGGGCTGGCCCATATACCCACATCTATCCGAAACTACTTGGGCTGGATACATGTGCAAGTATGTTAGATTGAGAAATTCTTGTTGAAACTTAGTCTATACAAGTTGTATAAATTAAGTCAATAAAAAAATTAATATATCATTATTTTTATCAAATAATAACATAATTTGGCATAAACTCTCATGCCTAACAGGTTTTTAAAATAAAAAATGATGTGCCACTTCTATGTTGAATTAGTTCACACAATTTATAGATACTAAATTTACACCATAATCACTCGTTGGATCAATGAAAAACTACATCAACCATGCGGTGTAACTCAAATGAAAAATTGAATTTTATGTTGACGGACTTTATCTATAGTGTAAGGGTTCAAAATCAATTGAAAACACCTTGTGGCCGAACTAAGCAGATGCCCAGACGAGAATTAGTCCCACATGCATTCAAAAAGTGTGAATACATATCATGATCTTAAAAAATTGTTAAATTACTCCACAGGTACATGTAGTTTCATTGAATTTTCAAATAAGTCCATATTATTTGAAATATGCTAACGGGGTCCTAAAACTTCTAAAAGTCTTTAGATAGATTGCTACTGGTTGACACCTTTTCGACTCTTATTAATGAATATACATCATCTTCAAGTCATTTTATATGGTTGTTACTATTTTAGAGACTTATTTATAAATTTATAATTAGAAAAGACCTAATTGAAAATTTAGTTAAACTTTAGGGACCTATTTAAAAAAATTTACAAGTATAAGAACCACGTTAAAAACTTTTAAACTATATAGACTAATTTAAAAATTTAGTAAAACTATAAAAAAATTAAAAACCTACAAACTAATTTTAAAAAATTAAAAATCTACGTCATAATTCCAGTTAAAAGCTAACATCATCAATTACTTATATATCAACAACAATTTGGGTAACTAGCAAATTATTAATAAGGATTTTTTTAGGTTCAAAAAGATTTTCGTCATTACAGTTTTTACCCATTTGAGTTTTAAACCCTATAATTTATGTTTTTGATATAGGTCTCTATATTTTAACTCATTTGAGTTTTATTTCTTACCGTTACGGTATTGATCATTATATTTTTTTACTCATTTAGGATTTAGTCTCTACAATTTCTACTCATCAAGCTTTTGGTCCTCATTTTCCATGAAAGATTGACACATATAATTTCTTCTTATTAAAGTATTGGTCCCTGAAGAACCAAAATCCAAATTAATAAATATATAGAAATCAATACTCAATAAACTAAATTATAAAATCCAAAACCCATGTGAATAAAAATTGATAATCACATATTTGATACATTAATAAGCTCTCATATTTAGTTATTTATACTTTTCATGTACTTAATTGATTGAGTTTGATTATGTTTTATAAGTTTAAACTCAAATTGGACTTAATTAAATTTTCAGCATAATTTACGTCTTACACTATTTCTGTATTTCGGTTATATCTTGAGTTTTAAATATTTAATAATTATGTATCTTACCTTGTAGGAAAGATAAGAGAGAGCTCTACAACTTTCATGAGAGCTCTAAGTAAAAAACGAACATCTAGTGGAACTAATTGGGCTTAGAAGTCAGAATACGAGTTTTGTGATTAGAACTTGAATAGTGTACAGTAATCAGAGCATAACTCGGGCTGTAAGATGTAGATTGGACTGAAATTTTGGTATCTGCAAGTTAAGACCTATATCTACAACTTTCATGAGAACATAAGACTCAAATCGGATTCCTTGGATGTGATATTGGGCTTGCA
Source organism: Ormosia semicastrata (assembly GCA_029884595.1). Taxonomy (NCBI): domain Eukaryota; kingdom Viridiplantae; phylum Streptophyta; class Magnoliopsida; order Fabales; family Fabaceae; genus Ormosia; species Ormosia semicastrata. Next base: position 102,926,407 of record JAQQTO010000063.1, read on the forward strand.
AGTCAGAACAGAGGAATTGTAGTTAGGCCTGAGCAGTGCGCAGTAATCAGACCATATCTTGAGTTGTAGGAATGTGTTTGGGCTCAAACTAACGGCATTTGAAAGCTAAGATCCAGGCATACAAATTTCATGAAGACCACTTAATGAGAAAATGACGAATGCAATGACTTCAGAACTGAATGATTTTGGAGACAAAGAATCTCAATAATTTTTCACTCATCAAAAGTCATTTGACATTTTTCACTCATTCACCCGCTCATCCACTCACTCATTAATCAGCCCCCTTATCATTTTGTATCCCTAATCCTCTATAACAGGCACCATTTGCTACTCATTTAGGAGTCTTGGTCTTAGAGGTCAAGATCATGCTATTGTGTTGTTTGTTTATCTTGCTGTAATTTTCTTTTGTTCTAAATTGAAGTTATGTTCTTCTTCTTCTTCTTTTCTCTTCATTTCTTCTTATCTATGAGTAACTAAGTTTTATTTTACTTGGGTGAAAGGGTGAAGCTCTTGGTAATGAAATAAGGTTAGATTCATTTCTTTCTTGTGCTTAAATGATATATTTTCAAGTGGTCATTATACGTGTTGTATTTTGTTTTTAATCAATTTAAAAACCCTCCTTGTAAATTTGAGATCTTGATTTGTTGTAGACAAGATTTTGGTACAATGAATGCTTGATCCCATTTATGAGTGGTGGTGTTAATAGATGATTAAAAGAACCATAGTATAATTACATATATAATTTTTAATGAAATTTGAACGTTGTATTTTTCAATTGGAACCTCCATTATGTATGGATTCTAATTGAGTTATAAAAAGAATTAATATTGTCCTTATTTTATTTACCAAGAGTGGATCTCCTAACTCGAGTAAGTCTTTTTTATTTGTGACTAAGTTTTATCACTTTTATTGTTGTGACAAAATATTTACTTTACGTCAAAGAATTTTTCTTCATCGATTCCCTGTGGATCGACCTCGGACTCCCGAGAATTTATTACTTGAAACAACCTGCACTTGGGTTTGCAACTTTTAATCAGCATCAAGTTTTTGACGCCACTGCTGGGGACTTAATTTGAAGAACAAATTTATTGTGTAAATATTTTGTATATATATTTATATTTTTTTTTCTTTCTGTGGATCTTGTATATATTTTTTTCTACTCTTTTAATTTTTTTTCTTTGTACATACTAACGTACTAACTTTTTAAGAGAAACTCTCCCTTCTCCTTTTCTCCCTTTCTCCCACTGTAATCTTTAATCATGAATGAAATAATCTTTCTTCTTCTCTTCTCTCTCGCCGGAGCAAAAAAATCGGCTTGCCGATTTTTTTGTTTTTACTTTATGTTCTAATAATATCTCAATCTTGACTCTTCTCTTCTTCCTCCTTCGCCAGCTCTAGTAGGGCTCTGCCTCTCTCCGGTTTTCATATTTTAAATTTACGTTCTGCAATTTACTTTTTGCATTTTACTTTTACGTGTTTTATTTTCGTATTTTATTTTCTCGTACTTTATTTTTCTGCATTTTACTTTCTCGTATTTTATTTCTAACCTTCTAACTTACTAACCTACTAACCTTTTAATTTTCTTGATTACTAACTTACTAACTATCTAACTCTCTTACTAATTATCTAACTTTTTACTTTATTAACTATCTAACTTTTTACTTTACCTGCTTACTAACTTTTTAATTTAACAACTTATTAACTTATTTGGTGGTTAGTTTATACCACACCCTTATTAATATTTATTTAGTAGTCGGTTTATACAGCACCCTTGTTAATATTTATTTACTACGTGTTAATATATATTTGGTGGTTGGTTTATACCACACCCTTGTAATATTTATTTAGTAGTTGGTTTATACCACATCTTTGTTAATAAATATTTAATGACTAGTTTATACTGCCTACGTGTTAATAATAATAATAATATTAATATTATTATTATTATTATTATTGTTGTTGTTGTTATTATTATTATTATTATTATTATTATTATTATTATTATTATTATTACCATGGCGAGTTTACCGCCTACTTGTTAATATTTTTTTTATGGAAGATTGAGCCCTGTATATATATATATATTTTTATTCTTCCTATTTCTTCTTCTCTTTTGTCATGTGTAGTTAAATTTGTGTGTTTCTAGGATGAAGACGTAACTTAATTCAATCGACATGTATTAAGATTAGAATTTTAGTTAATTTCTTTTTTATTCAATTTGAACGCTTATTATGATTCTTAATACTTTCATGAATTGGTTACTCATAAATTGATCTAGTGAGGTGTGTGTAAAATTGGAAGGTTTGCATATGACCTAAACCATAAATAATAAGTGTCATGATTTATAATCATCTAGGAATGGAGGTTATAGGTTGTGTGGGAGAATTATGATATTTTCCATGAGAATTCATAGAGTGAAGGTCATGCGTTTAAGAGTTAGGGTTTTGACCAAGGAATTGAGTTTCAATTAATTAAGGGATTCTCCCTATCAATTGAATGATTAGAAATTTATTAGAATGAAGGTCTCAAAACTACTCTATTATTTATGATAGATTATTGAATTAAGTGAAGTCAGATCCCTAGTGTTTTAATTTCATGTGTTTACATCCTTAATGTGTTTTGCATTCATGTGCTTTATTCTCTCTTTTCCCTCTTAATTTCGTGCGTTTTAGTGTGTTTTTGCTTTTGTTTTTGTTTTTGTTTTTGTTTTTGTTTTTGTTTTTGTTTTTTATATATAATTTTGTGTCTTTAATTATTTTGAATCACTTCTTGTCCATACTTACAATAGGCTCACCTTTTGATATCACACCTATCGATGATTCTTTTCCCGATGAATTTTTATTTCTGTCAATTCCATGCCTTGGTTTGCTAATATTGTCAATTTTTTTATAACACACGATGTCGTTCTTTAGGGATGGTTTTCGCAAACTGAGAAGATAAAATATTCTTCATTAAGAATGGACTGAGTAAGGAGTCATTAGATGATATCTTATTAACTCTTAAGATGCATTCTTGTGAAGTTGTGCATCGTGAACTTCTTAGTTTGTGGAATCTTTTCAAGGACGAGAAAAAGCGTTACAGTCTTGGGAATTTGACTCAAAAACACCCTGTTTGCCAATTTATAAGAAAATTAAATGGGAAGCTTATCATCGACTCATAGAAGACGTTTAAGTCGTTATTGGACGTAAAATCAGAGGAATATGTGAGCCACAATCACAACAACATGTATATATTATCTTGTACATCTTCAAGAAAAAAAAAGAAAAAAAAGAAAAAAAAGCCATCGAAAGAGTACTATGCTCTTAATTGAGTGTGGAGCCCCTGCCAGTGGCAGACCCGTCATTGACTCGGGTGGACCTTTGCACGTCGATCCTTAAAAAAGGTTCATGTACCATGCTCTGTAGAGAGCCGTACTCCATAACTCAATGTTCACCATCTAGGCACTGTGGAGTTTATGGACAGGCAGAAGCGTCCCACTCTGGTTATTAGTGAGAAGTAACCCGCGGCTACCAAAGCGTATGAGGCATCTGAGCTTGATCCTCTCTTTTATTAGAAGGGGCTCTCAACGCCTTGGGATGGGGTGTTCTGGATCTTGACATTGTGGGTTTCAGATTTTAGCATCTTTGTTGATGTTACGAACCCAAGTGTAAGCTCTCCAGGTTCCAGACCTAGGATGGAAACCCACGATGGTTTCTTTCTTCTCTTTTTCTTTTCTTCAAATAAATGGGAGTGAGTGTTTATTGCACTGGTGACACGCAACTGTACATAAAAGTATGTCATCATTTGTTATTATAACTTTATCTTGTATAATTTTGTTGTATTTTGGTTTTGAACAGACGATCCTTTGGGCAAGGTCCTTCAGGGATTTCTAGACTTCTTTACCCTGATGATTTTCTTGAAGTCTAAAAAAAATAAAAAAATAAAAAAAAATATATTAAAAAATAAAAAATTGTGTTTCTTAATTTCAAACTTTTCTGACAGTAGCCAACCTACCCATATAGGTGCTATCATTACTTTTTCTATTCTCTTCCCTATCTAAACACTCTATTTTCTTCACTTTCCTGCAACTCATAATCATTCAAAGGGAGTGTAAGTGTAGAAATGGAGGGAGCTTCTTCTTTGGGTCATAGATTTACTAGTATTTGTGTATTTTGTGGGACAAGTTATGGGAAGGGTTTAGAGTTTGTAAATGCAGCAATCACTCTTGGTAGAGCACTTGCTGCGAGGAACATTCGTGTAGTATATAGGGGAGGTAACATTGGGTTAATGAGGGTTGTATCACTTGCTGCATATCTAAGAGGTGATCAAGTTTTGGGTGTCATTCCTGAACCTTTCACTCGAAGGAACATCATTGGAAATACAATTGGGCTGGAACTTCAAGTATCATCTATGCATGGACGAATGAGGACAATGCTTGAAAACTCTGATGCTTTCACTGCCTTACCGGGTGGTTTTGGTACTTTGGAAGAAGTTTTTTAAATCATCTCTTAGGCCCAACTGAACATCCACCATAAACCCATAGGTTTATTAAATGTTAATAATTTATTTGATAATTTGTTATTTTTTATTGACCATGCTATAGAACAGAGTTTTATCACACTTTCGGCAAGACAACTCCTTATATATGCTTCTACTATTGATGAATTAATTGATAAATTACAAGCTTTTGTTTATAAACCTGAACCAGTAATAGCCCAGATAGATTGGTCATAAAGAAGCAGCAAGGGAGGCAGCAAGGAACAAGAGTGTGATCTGGCACTTCATCTATAACTTTCCTTTATCTTTGGTTTTATTTATTGTACTTTGTTTCTGTTTAAATCTATGTAAGATTTCTCTTTTCAGTAATTGCAGCAACAGGTAATATCTTCTATCATTTACCTATCTATGTTTTGACATTGAGGACAATGTTGTGATCTAGTTGGGAGGAAGGATAGTTGTGTGAATAGTTGTGTAAAAAAAACCCAAAAAACCAAAAAAAAAGATCAATTTTTTTAAATTAATCAGGAAGTGTGTTTATTAATATGTTTGTCGTGTTTATATGTTTGTCAGCAACTTACAAACAACAAAACTAATTAAGGATGACAGAGTAAGGAGTAAATTATTTACTCTTGAGATGCATCAAAATTGGTGGCAAAGTAAGGAATAATTAAGTAGATAACTATGTTGTGTGGAAGTAGCAAGTCAAATTCATGGAAATTTGCATGATTGAGTAAATTGTCTTCTTTCTTAAAAATCATATGCTTGGTTATGGATGTTGAATTGGTGGACTGAGAATGATAGAATTATGCCTTGTGAGATTTTGAGCCTATTGATGAATGGATTGAACATTTGTACCATTCTCTTCTTTCTTGTGTGAATTTCATTCATGAAATTGTTACTCTAGAACTTGTTTTGATTCTTTTTGAGACTACATTTTCATATGCATACATAAATATGATTGAGACATTTTTCTTGAAATAGTTACTTTAACCAAATAGCTAAGAATGACTGGCGCACAAATAGGCAGCCTTACTCAGCAGCATATTGTCTCAATATAATATCAAGCACTCTTATGACTTCTTGAAAATTCTCTGATTCCTAATATGATATCAAGCACTCTTATGGCTTCTTAAAAATTCTCTGATTACTGCCAACATAAAGCATTGAAAATGACCTATTTCCCCTTGCTTAACCCTTTTGAGCTTATTTGATCATTCTTTATTTCGAATTCATTATGTGTCTTAAATGAAAAATCATGTTCTTACCCGGCCTTAGGGAATAAGAGAACATTAGCTTTGTCATTGGATGAGTTCTTGAACAAGTGTGGAGGTGTTCGTGCAGAATGGTTGAAAAAAATATTTACCTAAAAAAATGTATATATTATATTCTTCTTCTTCAAAAAATTAAAAAAAATAAAAAAATGTGTAAATAAGGGCCAACAAGGCAATAAAGGAAAGAAAAAAAATATGTAAAGGGAATTTGTATTAGGTGGAGTTGGGATGAACTTTCATACTTGTTAATTGAATTCAGCTTTCATGCTCTTTTATTTCTCTTTGGTATTTAACTTATCATATTCATATTATCTTCTCCTTTACCTTGACCCCATTACAACCTTGAATAAAGTCCTCACGATTTGTGTGTGCATGTGTTCTGAGTAGTGGAGAAGTAGAAGATAAGCAAGCCTATGGTAGTGTAATTTCTCATGAGTTGAATTGGGTGAAATACCTACATTTTAAACACTTGAGGGATTGAGAGTGAATCCTGTGAAGATCTATCATTCTTAACTCATGCTTTTCAATTGAAATTTCCTTGCGTGTTAGTTTGAGATGTAAAGAAATGTTACCTTATAAATGTTTTAATCCCTTGAATGATTGGTTGCTCTTCATTCTTAAATATTATTAGAAATTGAGTCTTTTAGAGTGTTTAGCTTTTGAGTTTGTGTTATTTTTCCTTGTTCCGTAGTTTTGATCTTGTGTGTTTTGTCCAAGAGTGCAAAATGCTTAGTGTGGGAGAATTTGATAATCACATATTTGATACATTAATAAGCCCTCATCTTTAGTCATTTACACTCTCTATGTACTTAATTGATTGAATTTGGTTATGTTTTGTAAGTTTGGATTCAAATTAGACTTAATTGATATTTTAGCATAATTTACGTCTTACATTATTTCTGTATTTTGGCCATATCTTAAGTTCAAGATGTTTAATAATTATGTATCTTACCTTGTAGGAAAGATAAGAGAGAGCTCTACAACTTTCATAAGAGCTCTAGGTGAAAATCAGACATCTAGTAGAACTAATTGGGCTTAGAATTCAGAATACAGGTTTTATGATTGGAACCTGAATAGTGTACAGTAATAAGAGCATAACTCGGGCTGTAAGATATGGATTAGGCTGAAATTTTGGTATCTGTAAGTTAAGACCTATATCTACAACTTTTATGAGAAATAAGACTCAAATCGGATTCCTTAGAGGTGATATTGGGCTTGCAAGTCAGAACAGAGGAACCATAGCTGGGCCTGAGCAGTGTGCAGTAATCAGACCATATATTGAGTTGTAGGAATGCTTTTAGGCTCAAACTAACGACATTTGAAAGCTAAGATCTAGGTCTACAACTTTCATGAAGACCACTTAATGAGAAAATGATGAATGCAATAACTTCATAACTGAATGATTTTGGAGATAAAGAATCTCAATAATTTTTCACTCATTAAAAGTCATTTGGCATTTTTCACTCATTCACTCACTCACTCACTCATCCACTCACTCATTAATCAGCCCCCTTGTCATTTTGTATCCCTAATCCTCTATAAAATGCACTATTGGCTACTCATTTAGGAGTCTTGGTCTTAGAGGCCAAGATCATGCTATTGTGTTATTTGTTTATCTTGTTATAATTTTCTTTTGTTTTAAATTGAAGTTATGTTCTTCTTCTTCTTCTTCTCTCTTTATTTCTTCTTGTTTATGAGTAACTAATTTTCATCTTACTTGGGTGAAAGGGTGAAGCTCTTGGTAATGAAATAAGGTTAGATTCATTTCTTTCATGTGCTTAAATGATATATTTTCAAGTGTTCATTATACGTGTTGTATTTTGTTTTCAATTAATTTAGAAACCCTCCTTGTAAAGTGAAGATCTAGATTTGTTGTAGACAAGATTTTGGCATAATGAATGCTTGATCTCATTTATGAGTGGTGGTGTTAATAGATGATTAAAGGAATCATTATATAATTACGTATATAATTTTTAATGAACTTTGAACGTTGTATTTTCTGATTAAAACCTCAATTATGTGTGAATTCTAATTGAGTTATAAAAAGAATTAATCTTGTCTTTATTTTATTTACTAAGAGTGGATCTTCTAACCCAAGTAAGTCTTTTTTATTTGTGACTAAGTTTTATTACTTTTATTGTTATGACAAAATATTTACTTTACGTTAAAGAATTTTTCTTCATCAATTCTCTGTGGATTGACCTCGGACTCTCGAGAATTTATTACTTGAAACAACCTGCACTTGGGTTTGTAACTTTTAATCCACATCAAAAACTATAAAGATTAAGATCTTATTTAAACATTTTTTTCATATGCACTACTAGCCTACCACGTAACATATAAAAGGAATTGCAAGCCCATGCGCTAGTGTAAAATCTTAGGGGATGCCTTTGATTGCTAACATTTACTAAAAAGGAAATGCATAAATAAATATATAAATTTATAACAACATAAGAAAAATATTTGGTAAAAATATATTTTTTGTCCCTTAATTTTATTTTAAGACTCATTTTTATTTTGATCCCGTGATTCATGTGTATGAAAATAACAACGTTGGGAGGGGTCTCTACTTAAGTGCCTGATTATATCCTGAGAGATTAATTTCTCACATATCAGGTGGGAAGATACTTAGGGAAACTAAAAAATATAGGCTTAAATATGTTTTTAATCCCCTAAAATATCACAATTTTCCCGTTTGGTCCCCCATTTTCAAAAAGCTTTCATCAAGTCCCTCAAAAATTTTTTTCCATTCCCATATGGTCCCTTTATTAGCTTACCGTTTAATAGAATAGTTAAATGCATACATAGCATCCTTCATGGAGGTTTACATGGACTAAAATAACCATTAGTGTCTTATTACGTAGACTGAAGAAAACCTTCTTCTTCAGCAAAATACCCAAATTTGTATTGAATAAACTGCAACCTAGCATAAGGAAAGCAAGATCAAGATTCCCTCTTCACCAACAATGTCAACTACGATTGGTTCATCAGCGTCAACAGTCGGTCTAAATCGGAGATTGTATGGTTGTGGCGAGAGGACAATGAAGCTTACCTCGTCGACGAAGGACAATCCGAGAAGAAACTTTTGGCATTGCCCCAACTTGTGGAAGAAGAAGGTAATATTCTTCTTATCTCAGCTATTGTCGACATTTGGAAGCTCTTTTTGATGACTAATCTTCATTTTCCTACTTACTCTTTGATGCTGAATTAAAGGTTGCAAACCCAAGTGCAGTTATCTCAAGTAATAAATTTCTCGGGAGTCCGAGGTCGATTCACAGGGAATTAATGAAGAAAAATTAATTAAGGTAAAGTCAATATTTTGTTACAACAATAAAGGTGATAAAACTTGGTCACAAATAAAAAGGAATTGCTTGGGTTAGAAGATCCACTCTTGGTAAATAAATTAAGGACAAAATTAATTCTTTTATAACTCAATTAGAATCCACACATAATGGAGGTTCCAATCGAAAAATACAACATTCAAAGTTCATTAAAAATTATATATGTAATTATATTATGATTCCTTTAATCATCTATTAACACCACCACTCGTAAATGGGATCAAGCATTCATTGTGCTAAAATCTTGTCTACAACAAATTAAGATCTCCACTTTATAAGGAGAGTTTCTAGCACCACCACTTGTAAATGGGTTAAAGCATTCATTGTGCCAATTTCTTGTCTACAACAAATCAAGAACTCCACTTTATAAGGAGGGTTTTTAAATTAATTGGAAACAAAATATAATACGTATAATGATCACTTAAAAATATATCATTTAAGCACAAGAGAGAAATTAATCTAACATTATTTCATTGCCAAGAGCTTCACTCTTTCACCCAAGCAAAATGAAACTTAGTTACTCATAGATAAGAAGAAAGAAAGAGAGAAGAAGAAGAAGAATAAGAACATGACTTCAATTTAGAACAAAGGAAAATTACTACAAGAAAACCTAGTAACAAATTAGTATCATTTTAGTACCTAACACCTAACACCCTCAATGATCTGCTAAGGCTCCCTTTTATAGAGCATTAGAGATACAAAATGATAAGGGGGTGAGTCATTAGTGAGTGGATGAGTGGAAAATGAGTGGAAAATGCCAAATGACTTTTGGTGAGTGGAAAATTATGGAGATTCCTTGTCTCCGAAATCATTTAGCTCTGAAGTCATTGAATGCGTTAGAATGAGCAAATGTGATCTTCATCAAAGTTGTAGGGCTTGATCTTGGCTTCAAAATAGACATTAGAATCACCTCATTTGGCTACCTATAGCATAAGATATGGGCCAATTACTGTAGAGTGTTCAAGCCCAGTTCTAGCACCTTTGTTCTGACTTTCAAGCCCAATATCACCTACTAGACCTCCGATTCTTGAAAGGTATTCAACATAAAAGCTGTAGATATAGGTCTCAACTAGGCAGCATCAAAATTTCAGCCCATTTGGCAACATCTATCCCAAAATATGGTATGAATAGTACATATAGGTCAAGCTGTCAGAAACAGCACTCTAGTTTTTGGTTCAACCCCAATTTGAGTTATCTACTCGTGTGATTGGGCCTTTTAGGTCTTCATGAAAGTTATAGAGCTCTCTCTTATATTTAAAAATGCTATCAGATTCACCTCATTTGGCCACTTACATCCCAAGATATAGCCCAAATACAGAAATAATGTAAGACATAAATTATGCTGAAAAATTCAATTAAGTTCAATTTGAGTCCAAACTTACAAAACATAATCAAACTCAATCAATTAAGTACACGGAGAGTGTAAATAACTAAAAATGAAGGTTTATTAATGTATTAAATATGTGATCATCAAATTCCCCCACACTTAGCTTTTTGCACTCCTGGACAAAACACACAAGACCAAAACTAAAAAAAAAAAAATGAAATAGACTCAAAAGTTATACACTCTAAAAGACTCAATTTCTAATAATATTTAAAAATGAAGAGCAACCAATCATTCAAGTAATCAAAACATTCATGAGGTAACATATCTTCACATCTCAAACCATCAAGCAAGGAAACTTTAATTGAAAAACATGAGTCAAGAATGATAGATCTTTACAAGATTCACTTTCAATCCCTCAAGTGTTTAAAAGTTAGGTATTTCACTTAATTCAACCCATGAAAATTGCACTACCATAAGTTTGCTTATCTTCTACTTCTCCACTACTCAGAACATACGCGCACACAAATCATGAGGACTTTAATCAAGGTTGTAATGAGGTCAAGGTAAAGGAGAAGGTAATATAGATATGACAAGTTAAATACCAAAGAGAATAAAAGAGCATGAAAGCTAAGTTCAATTAACAAGTATAAAAGTTTATCCCAACTCCACCTAATACAAATTCCCTTTACATATTCTTTTCATTTCCTTTATTGCCTTGTTGACCCTCTTTTTCTTTTTATATTTTTATATTTTTGATTTTTTTATTTTTTTTATTTTTTTATAAAAAGAACATCATATATACTTTTTTTTAACCATTCTGCACACACACCCCCACACTTATTCAAGAACTCATCTAATGACAAAGCTAATGTTCTCTTATTCCCTAAGGCTAAGTAAGAACATGTTTTTTTTTTTAAGAACAAAATGAGTTCAAAATAAAGAATGGTCAAATAAGCTCAAAGGGGTTAAGCAAGGGGAAATAGGCCATTTCCAATGCTTTACATTGGCAGGAATCAGAGAATTTCCAAGAAGTCATAAGAGTACTTGATATCATATTAGGAATCAGAGAATTTCCAATAAGTCATAAGAGTGTTGATATCATATTGAGACAATATGCTACTAAGTAAGGCTGACTATTTGATTAAAGTAGTTATTTCAATAAAAATGCCTCAATCATATTTATGTATGCATATGAAAATGTGGTCTCAAAAAGAATTAAAGCAAGTTCTAGAGTAACAATTTCATAAGTGAAATTCACACAAGAAAGAAGAGAATAGTACAAATGTTCAATCCATTCATCAATAGGCTCAAAATCTCACAAGACATAATTCTATCATTCTCAGACCACCAATTCAACGTCCATAACCAAGCATGTGAATTTTAAGAAAGAAGATAATTTACTCAATCATACAAATTTTCCTGAATTTGAATTGCTACTTCTATACAAACTAGTTGTCTACCCCAATCTAGATGCGTCTCAAGAGTAAAATTACCTCCTTACTCTACCATCCTTAACTGATTTAGTAAATTACTGATAAACATATAAACACAACAAACATATTAATACACACACTTCCTAATTTTTTTTTTAGTTTTTTTTTACACAACTATCATTCCCCCTAACCAGATCACAACATTGTCCTCAATGCCAAAGATAGATAGGTAAAGGATAGAAGATAGTACCTGTTGTTGCAATTACTGAAAAGAGAAATCTCACACAAATTTAAACAGAAACAAAGTACGATAAATAAAACCAAAGCTTGTAATTATTTAAATAGTTAGAGTGTCTTGGCTGGCTTTCTTTTCATTCTGTTTCCCTCACTGCTTCCTTCGGACCAATCTATCTGAGTTGTTACTGGATCAGGTTCATAAATAAAAGCTTCTAATTTATCAATCAACTCATCAACAATAGAAGCAAAGATAAGGAGTCGTCTTGCAGAAGGTGTGACAAATTTCTATTCCACAGCATGGTCAACAAAAGATAACAAATTATTAAAGAAATTATTAACATTCAACAAACCTATGGGTTTATGGTGGATGTTCAGTTAGGCCCAAGAGACAATTTGAAAGACTTCTTCCAAAGTACTAAAACCACCAGGTAAGGCAATGAATACATCAGAGTTTTCAAGCATTGCCTTCATTTGTCCATGCATAGATGATACTTGAATTTCCAGTCCAATTGTCTTTCCAACGATGTTTCTTCGAGTTAAAGGTTCAGGAATGACACCTAAAACTTGACCGCCTCTTACAAATGCAGAAAGTGATACATCCCCTATTAACCCAAGGCAACCTCCCCTATATACTACACGAATGTTCCTCGCAGCAAGTGTTCTACCAACAGTGCTTGTTGCGTTTACAAACTCTAAACTCTTCCCATAACTTGTGCCATAAAATACACAGATACTGGCAAATCTACGAACAGAAGAAGAAGCTCCCTCCATTTCTACACTTACACTCTCTTTGAATGATTATGAGTTGCAGGAAAGTGAAGAAAATAGAGTGTTTAAATAGGGAAGAGAATAGAAAAAGTAATAATAGCTCCTATATGGGTAGGTTGGCTGTTGTCAGAAAACTTTGAAATTAAGAAACAAAGTTTTTATTTTATTTTATTATTATTATTTTATTATTATTATTATTATTATTATTATTATTATTATTATTATTATTATTATTATTATTATTATTATTATTTGACTTCAAGAAAACCATCAGGGTAAAGAAGTCTAGAAACTCCTGAAGGATCCCGTCTAAAGGATTGTCTGTCTAAAACCAAAATACAACAAATTTATACAAAGATAAAATAATAATAACAAATGATGACATACCTTTATGTACAAGATTCATGGCATATCTTTATATTGCTCGTCATGAGTGCAGTAATACCAAGACGACTCAGCTAATCTTGGAATTCTTCTCCCTCCCGCTTGTTTGAAGAAAAGAGAATAAAGAAACCATCGTGGGTTTCCATCTTGGGTCTAGAACCTGGAGAGCTCACACTTGGGTTCGTAACATCAATAAAGATGCTAAAATCTGAAACCCGCAATGTCCAAGATCCAGAACGCTCCATCCCAAGGTGCTGAAAGCCCCTTCTAATAAAAGAGAGGATCAAGCTCAGATGCCTCATACACTTTATTAGCCACGGGTTACTTCTCACTAATAATCAAAGTGGGACGCTTCTACCTATCCATCAACTCCACAGTGCCTAAATGGTGAACATTGGGTTGTGGAGTGCGGCTCTCTATAGAGCATGGCACACGAACCTTATTTACGGACCGGCGTGCGATGGTCCACCCGAGTCAATGACGGGGCTGCCGCTGGCAGGGGCTCCTAATCTAATTAAAGACCAAGTACAACCGAAGTTTCGCCCTTTTTTTATTTATTCTTTTTTATTTTTTTATTTCTTTTTTTTGAAGATGTACAAGATAATATATACATGTTATTGTGATTGTAACTCACATCTTCCTCTGGTTTCACGTCCAGAAACGGCTTAAACACCTTCTATGAGTCGAGGATAAGCTTCCCATCCAATTTTCTTATAAATTGGCAAACAGGGTCTTTTTGAGTCAGATTCCCAAGACTATAATGCTCTTGCTCGTCCTTGAAGAGATTCCACAAACTAAGAAGTTCACGCTGCACAACTCCACAAGACTACATCTCAAGAGGCAATAAGATATTATCTAATGACTCCTTACTCAGTCCATTCTTAATGAAGAATATTTTATCTTCTCTATTTACGAAAACCATCCCCAAAGAGCGACATCGCGTGTTACAATTCCATCGTGCACACTTGTAACAAACTTGCATTCTTTTTGCTCTTCTCCTTTTTAAAAATGAACTTTTATCGAGACCAGGCATGTATGGGACAAATGAATCTGAAGATTCACCAGCTAAATGAACTTTTGCTTCGATTATCCAACGTATATCTTCTGGGATGTCCTTGTACATTAACAGTCTCAGTCTTTCACATATAGGTTTGTAGATTTTGGTTAGAGCATTTTTAGGAACAGGAGGGAAATACTTTCTTAGATTTGAAAGGATGACATCCATTTTGAAGGAGAATGAATCAGTTATTATGGGAAACTGAAAGACAAACCGACTTGAGAGTCACGGAGTACCGTTATCCGCCATTTAACCGGGAACTGCAGAAAGAAAGAAACAAACTTAAAATAAATTCTACTCATAACAAGGATTAGAAAGGGAGATGAATTCTACCTCAGCAACTTGATGTTCCAGAAATGGTTTAAGTCTTTGTCTATTGACCTTTAAAACATTACCATTCCTAGGATTCTCAATGTCTATGACCCCATAAGGATACACATGTTTGACAATAAAGGAACCAATCCACCTAGATCTCAATTTTCCAGGGAATAGGTGAAGACGAGAATTATAAAGCAGAACTTTTTGACCAATTTCAAAAGTTTTTCTCAAAATTGATTTGTCAAGAAAAGCTTTTGTTCTAGCTTTATAAATCTTTGAGTTTTCATATGCATCATTTCTTAATTCCTCAAGTTCATTCAATTGCAATTTGCGTAACTTGGAAGCATCATCAAGACTTAAGTTGAAAGCTTTAATGGCCCAAAATGCTTTATGCTCCAATTCTACAAGCAAGTGACAAGGTTTTCCATAGACTAACCGATAGGGTGACATGCCTAAAGATGTTTTGAAAGCAGTACGGTAAGCCCAAAGTGCATCGTTTAGTCTTAAAGACCAATCTTTACGATTTGGGTTAACCGTTTTTTCCAAAATTTGTTTAATCTCCCTTTTTGCTAATTCTACTTGTCCACTTGTCTGAAAGTGATAAGGAGTAGCAATTTTGTGTGTGATGTCATATTTCTTCATTAAAGATTCAAATGGTTTATTACGAAAATGTTTTCCCCCATCACTGATGATAGCTCGAGGGATTCTAAATCGACTCAAAACATTTTCTTTTAAAAATTTCAACACAGTTTTGTGATCATTGTGTCGACATGGAATCGCCTCAATCCATTTTGAGACATAATCAACTGCAACCAAAATATACACAAATCCAAATGATGATGGAAATGGACCCATGAAATCAATCCCCCAACAATCAAAAATTTTAATGACAATGATAGGGTTCAAAGGCATCATGTCTCTTTTAGAAATGGAACTCAATTTCTGACAACTTTCACAACTTTTACAAAAAATATAGCTATCCTTAAATAATGTGGGCCAATAAAATCCACACTGCAAGATTTTTGCAGCTGTTTTCTTTGAAGAAAAATGACTTCCACATGCTTCTGAATGATAAAATTTAATGACACTACTTACCTCACTATCGAGTACACATCTCTGAAAGATTTGATCAGGACAATATTTGAACAAATATGGGTCATCCCAATAGAAAATTTTCACCTCAATCAAAAACTTTTTTCTGTCTTGGTGCGTCCACTGAGGCGGCATCTTACTTGTTACAAGAAAATTGATAATGTTAGCAAACTAAGGCATGTACTTGACAGAAAATAAAAATTCATCGAGAAAAAAATCATTGATAGGTGTGCTATCAAAAGATGAGCCTATTGTAAGTCTGGACAAATGATCTGCAACAATATTTTCGGCTCCTTTCTTATCTTTTATTATGATGTTGAATTCTTGAAGCAACAAAATCCACCGTATCAACCTAGGTTTGGCATCCACTGGAAAGCTTTGTTCTTCTCCCAAAAATATGTACTTCAACCCAGTAGGTAATGACTTTAGTTCCAGTGTGGGTACTTCTTCATGGGTATCATCATTCATGGGTTTTAGCTCTTTGAATCTTGGCTTCCTTCCTTTGTATTCCATTTCCTGTGTACAGTCAAGTAAAGAGCATATTTCAGAAACATCATCTAATTGTGTAGCTGAATCAAATGAATTAATTAAACAAATTTCTAATGGGTCAGGAGAACTCCTGGTTTGAAGATGATCATCTATAATGGCCTCAATCCCTTCAATTTCTTCCTTTTCATCATAAACTTCTTGCGGTTGCTTGCACATGTTGAAAACGTTAAGCTCCAATGTCATATTTCCAAATGTTAGCTTCACCACTCCATTTCTGCAATTTATCAAAGCATTAGATGTTGCTAAAAATGGGCGACCTAGAATAACAGGAACTGACTTAGAACTATCAACCATAGGTTCAGTTTCCAAGACAATAAAATCCATAGGATATATGAATTTATCAACTTGTACCAATACATCTTCCACTATTCCTTTTAGGATTTTAATTGATCTATCAGCAAGTAGAAGAGTTACAGAAGTTGGTTTTAACTCACCAAGGTTGAGTTACTGATAAACTGAATATGGAAGCAAATTAACACTAGCACCAAGATCAAGTAAAGCTCGTTCAATTTTATGTTCACCAATAATGCATGAAACTGTAGGACAACCAGGGTCTTTATATTTCAACGCATTATTGTTCTGAATAATAGAACTTACCTGTTCAGTAAAAAATGCATTCTTTTTCACATTATGTTTCCTTTTAACAGTGCACAAGTCTTTTAAAAATTTGGCATAATAAGGAATCTGTTTGATAGCTTCTAACAGAGGGATATTGACCTTCACTTGTTTAAAGATTTAAAAAATGTCACTGTTATGATTCACTTTACTTGAATTGTTTAATGCTTGAGGATATGGGAGTGAAGGCAAGGGTTTAATCTCCTTTTGGCTAGGTGGCTTATCAACTCCCTCCTCATCTTTGGGACTTGACTCATCATTTTTCTCACAAGGTTCAGGGATTTATTTTTCAATAACATTTCCACTCCTAAGAATTATCACTGACTGGACTTGATTTATTTGTTGGTTTTCTGAACTACCCTCATTTAGGCTGCACTGACTCTTGGGATTTGGTTGAGATTGAGGGAGAAATTTTCCTTTCTCATGAATGGCAAATGTAGAAGAAAGTTTAGCAAGAGTGTCTTTTATGTCAATCATGACTTGAGTGTTTTGGTTATTGATGGCCTCTTGTTTTTCCATGAATGCATGCAATGTTCCTTCAAGATTTTTCCTATTTGGTGGTACATAAGGTGCATATCCTTGAGAATTTTGAGAATCCTGTTGTGCCTGAGGAGGTGGTGGTTGCATGAATTGTGCCTGATTGTTGGTCTTCCAACTGAAGTTAGGGTGATTTCTCCATCCCGGATTGTATGTATCTGAAAAAAAAAGAAGTGAATGGCTTTTAAAATTATTCATTGCATTTACTTGCTCATGCACAACTTCTTTAAAAATAGGAATTTTTGGACATTCATTTGTTGAGTGTCCCAATTCATCACAAATGCTACAAATTTCTTCATTTTGCACAGATTTGATTTCTTTTACTTTCTCGGATTCCATGACTTCAATCTTTCTAGCCAAACTAGCAAATCTTGCATTTAGATCTTCTTCCTGACTAAGGTGATTTTTCCTTTACTAGCATTTGCAAGGTTAGATTTGATTAAATTTTCAGAAGAATTAGTACCATTCCAAGATTGAGAATTTTCAGCCAAATGGTCTAAATGGTCTAAAGCTTCATCAGGTTCTTTATCAAGAAACTCACAATTTCACATTATTTCTACAAATTGTTTAGTTTCAAGTGTTAACCCTTCATAAAAGAAGCTTATAGTGCGCCATTTTTCAAAACCATGATGTGGGCAAGAATTCAACAAATCTTTAAAACGATCCCAACTTTGAAAATATGCTTCATTTGAATTTTGGGAAAAATTTTGGATTTGTCTTTTCAAAGCATTGATTTTATGTGTTGGAAAAAATTTCTTTAAAAACTCACATTGCATTTCTTTCCATGTGCCAATTGATCTTGGTTTCAAAGTGTTAAGCCAAGTTTTTGCTTTATTTTTTAAAGAAAAAGGAAACAATTTAAGCTTAACAACCTCTTCAGTGCAAGTTTAATCATGAAAAGCAGTACATACTTCCTCAAATTCTTTTAAATGTAAATATGGGCTTTCAGATTCTAAACCATGGAAATTAGGAAGTAAAGAAATCATACCTGGCTTGAATCTAAAATTGTTAGCATTTAGTGGAAAGATAAAACATGATGGACTAGAATTTCGAGATGGTTGCAAATACTCACGCATGGTTCGCAATGGTTGATTTTCATGTTCATCATGCATACTTTCATTTTCAGCCATTGTGTTTGATGTGTGTGATTGTGATTCAGACAAATCAATATGTACAGTACTAGGATTAATTTTAACTAAACGACTAGAATTTAAATCACGATACTAATTAAGCATAAACAAGTAACTTAAAATATAAAATAAAATGTACAAGCTAGCAGTATAAACCGTCCATTAAATATTAACAAAGGTGTGGTATAAACCAGTTACCAAATAAATATTAATAAGGGTATGGTATAAACCAACCACCAAATAAGTTAATAAGCAGAAAAATTAAAAAGTTAGTATGCAGATAAATTAAAATGTTAGAAAGTTTGTAAGAAAGTTAGTAAATTAGTAAAAATAAATAAATAACAGAAAATAAATAACAAAAAATAAATGACAGAAAATAAATATAGAAAATAAAGTGTAAAAAGTAAATTTAAAATATGAAAACCAGAGAATCGGCAAGCCGATTTTTTGCTCCGGCGAGAGAGAAGAGAAGAAGAAAGATTATTTTATTAATGATTAAAGATTACAGAGAAATTAGGGAGAGTTTCCCCTACTAAGTTAATACGTTAGTAAGTACAAAGGAAAAAAAATTAAAAGAGTAGAATATATATATACAAAATATTTACGCCATAAATTTTTTCTTCAAATCAAGTCTCCGACAACGGCGCCAAAAACTTGATGCGAAATTAAAGATTGCAAACCCAAGTGCACGTTATATCAAGTAATAAATTTCTCGGGAGTCCGAGGTCGATCCACAGGGAATTGATGAAGAAAAATTAATTAAGGTAAAGTAAATATTTTGTTACAACAATAAAGATGATAAAACTTGGTCACAAATAAAAAGGAATTGCTTGGGTTAGAAGACCCACTCTTGGTAAATAAATTAAGGACAAGATTAATTCTTTTATAACTCAATTAGAATCCACACATAACGGAAGTTCTAATCAGAAAATACAACATTCAAAGTTCATTAAAAATTATATACGTAATTATATTATGATTCCTTTAATCATCTATTAACACCACCACTCATAAATAGGATCAAGCATTCATTGTGCCAAAATCTTGTCTACAACAAATCAAGATCTCCACTTTATAAGGAGAGTTTCTAGCACCACCACTTGTAAATGGGTTAAAGCATTCATTGTGCCAATCTCTTGTCTACAACAAATCAAGAACTCCACTTTACAAGGAGGGTTTTTAAATTAATTGGAAACAAAATATAATACGTATAATGACCACTTGAAAATATATCATTTAAGCACAAGAGAGAAATTAATCTAACCTTATTTCATTGCCAAGAGCTTCACTCTTTCACCCAAGCAAAATGAAACTTAGTTACTCATAAATAAGAAGAAAGAAAGAGAGAAGAAGAAGAAGAAGAAGAAGAAGAAGAACATGACTTCAATTTAGAACAAAGGAAAATTACTACAAGAAAACCTAGTAACAAACTAGCATCATTTTGATACCTAACACCTAACACCCTCAATAATCTACCAAGGCCCCCTTTTATAGAGGATTAGAGATACAAAATGATAAGGGGATGAGTCATTAGTGAGTGGATGAGTGGAAAATGCCAAATGACTTTTGGTGAGTGGAAAATTAAGGAGATTCCTTGTCTCCGAAATCATTTAGCTCTGAAGTCATTGAATGCGTTAGAATGAACAAATATGATCTTCATCAAAGTTGTAGGGCTTGATCTTGGCTTCAAAATGGACACCAGAATCACCTCATTTAGCTACCTATAGCCTAAGCTATGGGCGAATTACTGCAGAGTGTTCAAGCCTGGTTCCAGCACCTTTATTCTGACTTTCAAGCCTAATATCACTTACTAGACCTCCAATTCTTGAAAAGTGTTCAACATGACAGTTGTAGATATAGGTCTCAACTACTCAGCATCAAAATTTCATCCCATTTGACAATCTCTAGCCTGAAATATGGCATGAATAGTATACATAGGTCAAGCTGTCAGGAACAATACTCTAGTTCTTGCTTCAACCCCAATTTGAGTTATCTACTCATGTTATTGGGCCTTTTAAGTCTTCATGAAAGTTATAGAGCTCTCTCTTATCTTTAAAATACCACTAGATTCACTTTATTTGGCCATCTAAATCCCAAGATATAGCCCAAATATAGAAATAATGTAAAACATAAATTATACTAAAAAATTCAATTAAGTCCAATTTGAGTCCAAACTTACAGAACATAATCAAACTCAATCAATTAAGTACATGGAGAGTGTAAATAACTAAAAATGAAAGCTTATTAATGTATCAAATATATGATCATCACTCTTTTTATTTTTTAGAAGGAAGACAAGTATGAATATTTTGAGTGGTTGGATGAGGAAGAGAATTTTGATGATGCTAGAGAGTTATTAAGAGGTCAAAGGGTACGAATCTCGAAGCTTGAAAGGAAGATATCTATCCACAAAAGAAGCTCAAGATGGATGTGGTGTACTTTACTGTCATGGGCATTATGCATTATTGGTTGGGTGAAAATGTTTATAGGGTTTTAGTAGGGTAGGTGATATGTATGGTGGTTTAGTAGGCATTGTGGAATAGTGACTTGTTGTATTTATGTAGCAATGATTGTAGTTGGCTTGGTTATGTAATGATTCTGGTTTTGATGAGGGTAATTTGAGACCTAATGTATCTGTCTTTTGAAACCCAATGAAAGGAAGTCGTTTGAGATAAAGGAAAATGATTTGCTGCTAATATTTGAAATCTGACTTATAGCAATTTGAGAAGGGACACAATAGCAATGAGAATGGACCTATAACCTACAATGAGAAATAAGAAAGAAATAAGAAAAAACAAAGCAGACATAAGAAGGAAATACTAATTTACAACTATAATCTACTAGATGAAAAGGAACATAGTAACAATAACAAAGAACTTGTATATGAATACTTGATTGTATTCAAATAACAAATGATTATTGGTAGCCATATAAAAAATGAGAAGGAAGTAGCAATGAGAATGAACCTAGTAATTAGAATTTACAATGAGAAATAAGAAAAGAAATAAGAACTAGCTAATAAGCAAACGTGCCAAATGGGCAGGTGAAGGTTGTCTTCTCTTGGTCCTCCAAGGCTATGTGAATCTGGAAGTAGCCTGAAAATCCATCTAGGAAACAATAGTATGACTTGCCAGCCAACCTCTCTAACATCTGATCAATGAATGGCAAGGAAAAGTGATCCTTCCTAATGGCTTGGTTGAGATTCCCATAATCAATACAAACTCTCTAGTTGTTCTTTACTCTAGTGGGGACTAACTCATTCTTCTTATTGACCACTGCAGTCATCTTAGTCTTCTTGGGAACTACTTGCACCTCACTAGTTTGGCTTCCTCCTACAATAAAACCATGCAAGCATATGGAAGGGCAAATCCCAATAATGTTTGCAAGTGTCCTTCCAATGGATTTCTTGTGCTACCTTAAGATCTGCAGCAATTTCTCTTCCTGTTCAAGCTACAAACTTCTTTGCTATTATCACTGGTAGCTTCTCTTCTGCTTCCAAGAACACATACTTCAAATGTTCAGGTAAAAGCTTTAACTTAATGGTAGGTGGTTGTTGTACTGAAGGTATCAATTTGGTCGAAGAAACCAATTCTACTGATTTAACTACAACGTCACTTGCAATCTGTGTACATTCTACTATAACAACATCATCATATCCCATAGGATCTAAAAATTTAGAAAATGCAGTATCATATCCTATATATACAAAAATCTTTGAACATGCGACACACATACTAGTTTTATCACAACCAGAATCAAAACATCCAAAAAAATCAACACTATATAGAAATCCCATAATTTTAGGAAATTCAGCTAGTATATCAATATGCATATCCTCAACAAACAAATCAATGACATCTAATTGAAAAATATAATGTTCTTCTAAAGGATATTTCATGGCATCAAAGATATTAAATTGAACTATGTTATCCCTAAATTCTATGGAAAGGGTACCAGCATGCACATTAATCTTAGTTTTTGCAATTTTCAAGAAAAGTCTATCTAAAATCAATGGAGGTTGACTAGATGTAAATTCATCTTGCATATTCAGAACATAAAAATCTATTTGGAGTATTAAATTATTTACCCTTACCAAAACATCCTCAAGCACTCATGCAAGATGAGCTATGCTCCTATTAGCTAGCTGAATAGTAACTCTAGTTAGCTTTAATTCTCCAATCTGCATAGATTCATAAACTAATTTTGGCATCACATTAATTGAGACAGCCAAATCCAACATTGCATGTGTAAACTGCTTGTTACCTATTGTGTAAGGAATGGTGAATATTCCAGGATCCTTACATTTAGGAGGCATATTTGGTTGGATCAAGGCAAAAATATTTCTTCCCA
The DNA here is from genome assembly GCA_029884595.1 of Ormosia semicastrata. Classification (NCBI taxonomy): domain Eukaryota; kingdom Viridiplantae; phylum Streptophyta; class Magnoliopsida; order Fabales; family Fabaceae; genus Ormosia; species Ormosia semicastrata. The sequence continues at coordinate 102,949,295 of JAQQTO010000063.1, forward strand.
TGCTCACTTTCTCATTTCCCTTTAAACTCCTCTTGTGAGTGCATAATTCCTTCAAAAATATTGCATACTTCGGAATCTATTTTATTGCTTCCAGGAGAGGTATATTGATTTCTACTTTCTTGAAGGTCTCTATAATCTCCCTATCTAATTCAATTTTAGCTATCTTCTTTGATTAAGTCATTAAATTGGGAAAAGGGAAATGAATGCTGAAAGTAGATTTCTTTATAGAATTTTTCATTACCTTCTGATTTTGCTTTGAATTCTCTTTATATTTTGTTGTATTGAATCTTCTACAAAATTCTAGTTTGCTTAATCTAATTTATTAGCACAATCCTACTGCACAATCTCTGGTTGGAGTTAGGTTGGACCACTCACTTCTTTGCCACTTCTCAAAGTTATAGAACTCACATTGCTTCTTGGATTATTAATTGTATAGGAAGGCAATTGGTCGGAACCTTGAGACTTTAATTCATTGATAGAAGTTACAAGTTGACCAATTTGAGTTTCCAAGTTCTGAATGGTAGTTTCGATTCTCTGTTGAAACTGAAGGTTATTGGTTGCTAACTGCTTCACCAAGTTTGCCAAGCTAAGTTCTGAATTGCTACTTTGTTGTTTGGGTTATTTCACTAGTTGTTGAAACTACTGGTTGCTTAGACCTGCTGCATTATATCTGGTTTGTTGCTAAAATTAGCCAGAATTGTTGTCATACTGTAGATTAGGATGATCTCTCCATCTAGGGTTATATATATTAGAATAAGGGTCATACTTTGGCTGCTACTGGTATGGTCTACAAGGAAAGATTTCATCCATTGCTTCACTGCTTTCTTGGAGTTCAAGGTACTAGTATGTTGGGTAATCTGGCAAGGAATAGATTCCACAAAGTTTTGCTGGAAACTGAATTTGCCTTTGTCCCAATGCTAGTTGCCTAACCAAGGAGGTCAGCTCCTCTAATTTGTTCTCCATTCTCTATTGATCAGCATTAGAAACCCTAACTTCATTAACTCCTCTAGTTGAGGTAATAACTCGTGTGCCAAATTGTTTTGCATTTGCTACTATGTTTGCTATTAAATCTTTTACTGCAGCAGAGGTTTTGTCTACTAAAGCTCCTCCAGAGGTTACATTAACCATGCTTCTATCCATGGGTAAAAGTCCCTCATAGAAATACTAAATTAAAAACTAGTCACTAATTTGGTGATGAGGACAACTTGAACACAATTCCTTGAATCTCTCCCAATACTCATGTAGAGTTTCTCTTGATATCTACCTTATGCCACATATATCCTTCCTAATGGTAGCAGCTCTGGAAGCAAGGAAGAACTTTTCTAGGAACAACCTCTTTATATCATTCTAGCATGTTATAGCTGCTGGATGCAAGTAATACAACCAATCCTTGGCTACATCAGCAAGGGAGAAGCAGTGTTATTTGTATTCTCAGATTTAGTTTCACGATTATCAGCCATAATTGTAATATTACTTATATTCTCTGGTTTAGTTTCAATTTTAATGTCACTTTCAATTTCAAAAACTATCATTTCACTAAGCCTACAAGCTCTATTAAGTGTATGCAAGGTCTTCTCAGTATCAGGGTCAATGTCTAACAAATGATTACTAGAATACCTAGTCATACAACATGCAAAAGTGCAAAAACACAAGATATGTAAAATGGACTACACAACACTAAAATCTTACCAAAAATAACACTGGTTACCCTATCTACATAATTTTAAAAATTATGGGACTACTACAGGGTGAAAACTACTAAAAAATGGTACCTAGAAATGTAATAAAAAATATTCAAAAATTAGAAAAGTGGTCTAAACGATGGAATTTAGTTGAGATAGGGTGGACTTCACTGTTAGCAAGCCTTGTAGAACACAACATTTTCCTTTAACTAACTAATTTTTAGGCCATTTTGAGATGGTTTATCGACAAAATTTTGAAAAATAACCAAATTCTATTGAAAATGACTAAAAACAAAATAGACAAGGGTGTTAAGGGTTAGACAAGGTCTTGATATGATCAAATAGCATCAAAAGACATTGAATAATGTCCTCTACTTGCCTACCAAAATGCAGCTCAATCAGAGATGGTTTGGGTCGTACACTTGTTCTTGCACTTGGAGAGTAAAACTGTGCTAGAAACTACCTGAAACAAGGAAAATAAGGGTTAGTGAAGGGTTAGTAGTTAATTATACTCCTAATATGATTGATTAAACTCAGAATGATTCTCAGCAATGGTGCCAAAATTTGATAGCTGCCAAGACTATCAAATTATATCAATTTGTAAGCCGATTCACTAAGTTACTTGTAGTATAAGGCACAACCGAGTCGAACCCTTGGTTCACTCTAATTAAGAAACCAGATTAAGAAGTTAACAAAGGGAGAAAAGGTTGTAGAATTAATTAAACTAAAGTAATTAAAAACTATAATAGAATTAAGTAAACAACCAATCTAAGAAAATCAACTAATTTTGAGTTTAATCCATCCTTGATCATTAAGATTTCATTCAATTGCTAACCAAGATCTTGGTCTTAGATCACATCATGAAGCCTTAAGATGATCTATGAATTCTCTACTAGATAAGTATCCAAAATTAAATTAATCAAGGTTAAATGAATTAAGCACCCATCTAATCCTAAATTAATCTAAAACCCTGAATTCAAGCTCAAACACCTTTGATGCCTTGTTTAGTCTTTGTAATCCTTATTATACATGTGGTAATTATGAAATTATCACATTAACATCTAAATCAAATTAAGCAATTTAATCTAGATTTAAAAAAATCAAAAGAGGTAAAAGAAAAACTTGATTAACAAGTAAAAGTGAAACTTGATTAACAACTAAATATAAAACAATCAAAACAAGATCTCATAATTAAACATCAAGATTGTCAATCCCTAGGATTGATTGAAAAAAGTCTAGCCCTCCATGGATAGAAGGGAAGAAAAACAAAAAAGAAAGAAACCTGGAGAGAAAGGAGAGGCAAAGAGATGAAGAGAGAAAGTGCAAGAGAAGCTAAAAATAGGTTTTCCTTAGAGTTGCTAATTTTGCATAAATAAATGCCTCTAAAATTCAAAATCCAAGTTTTTCTCTAGCTTAGAGTTAATCATCTTCCTCCTCTTCCTCTGATCTTGAATTGGACACCTAATTTGCCAAATTTGGGTTTAGGATGAGAAAGTTATGTCGAAAATATTATTAATATCTCTGGACCCATCATCTGACTTCAAAGGGTGAAAATAGCATAAAAACGTCATGGATCCAGTAGAAGATCCATGTCTAAACTTTTGAATGGCACCAGTTTCAACTCCATATGACTCCTACAACACAAATTATAGCATAATCCTTGCTTGTTGTCCATATTCTAGCAATAACATCTCTGTTTTGACTTTGAGGCCTAATTTGACCTACTAGACATCTGATTCAGCCTTCGAGCTCTTCATCAAAGTTACAGATATTTCTCTCAGCTTTCTTACAAGGTAAAATTCATAATTTTTAGATGTCTAGAACTTAAGTTATGCCCAAAATACAGAAATAGTAAAATTTCTAATAATGTTGAAAAATACAATTAAACTCAATTGGAATCCAAACTTATAAAATGTGGTCAAGACCAATCAATTAAGCACATAAGAGGTCTAAAAGACTAAATAAAAGGGTTAACTAATATATAAAAATTATGTTTATCAAACATAAGGTGTAACATCCTCTAAAATATGTTAGACTTGCAAATAGTTACAGAGGTAGCTTAATACTTGCTTAACATGCTTGTTTAATTTTGTGATAATCTGAGTTAGTTTAGGCACTTTGTTGCAAACTAAAAAGTAAAAAGTTACTTTAAATGACCCAGATATTAGCATAAATCGATCAGCTAATAGAAATAGATGTGGATAATTTATTTTTAAGTCACAAATATGTATTCTATGATGTGGTTAAAGTTTCAGAATAATCAGAATCCGTTTAGTAATTTTAGGCATACTAGTCGTGTGTTTTGATGCCGAATTGACTAGTCACAGATATGGAAAATGATGGTTTTGGTGAAACAAGATTTTTGATGAATCTTGTGATTTATTTTAAACTTGTTGGCTTTAAGAAAAATGGATTTGAGAAAATCTAAGTGTTCTTAGCAGATCGAGAGTAACACTTGGTCACTTAAGTGACCAAGCCATTCACGTTCTTGTGCCTTATATTGGTTTCCATTTCTTTTCTTCATTTCTCACTTGTTTATTGCTCTCTCTCATGGCTGAAAATAGAATGAACAGAGAAAGAACAAGGAGGAGAAAGGGAAAGAAAGAAGGGGAAATCAAGAATTAAAGGCAAGCTTGTGGTCATCTAGCCATCATCACCATCTTTGCTTCACAAGGTAGGAGTTCTTGTGCTTTTTAACTCCTTTTCTTCCATTTTCACCATTGTTGCACATATGGTGCATAATAGGTCAAATTAGTTTCTAGAGGTATTTAAAGTGTTTTTCTTGCTTAAATGAGTTTCTTTGGTTATTTATGACTTGTTCATAGTTTCAGTTTGAGTTAGAAACTAAGAATTTGTCATTTGAACCTTTGATTCCTAAAAGTGAGAAAGTTAGGTCATGGATGAGTGATTTGGTCTTTAGATCCAAATTAGAGATTTTTGTTAGTGGTTAACGATTCTTATATGTTAGTGAACTTATTAGGAACCTTAAATCCCCTATGAGGCAACCTTTGTCCTCTGAGGGGGAATGGCCCACCTCATTTTGCAAGATAGTTTGTAAAATATGAGCTAGCCTACTCTTAGTAGTTGTACATGCTACACAGTTCTATCTAAGCAAATTGAATTCTTTCCTTGCACTTAAACTTTGATAAGGATCATACAACTGAAGGTAAGATACAGTTCTTGAACTTTGGCAATGCATACTCCTTATAATGAGCTATGTATAATGCACATCTTTCACATATCATACAACTATTAAAAGCTTTATTGGCATTATAAAAAATTCTCATATAACTTTCTCATATAAAAGATATAAGTCATACAATTTCATAATATACAATTACCAATACTAAAACAATCTCAGGCATACTTCAAGCCTCACTAGAGATAACTTAGTACACAAGTAACACATATACATAACTGATAACTCCATGAAATGTAGTTATTTGTGACCCATAGCTGTGCTTTATTGATTGCTTAAGTCCTTGTTATTACGCATATTTGGAAGGCTTTATGCTTATATTTGTAATATTCAATTCTGATACCTTCCACTATGATATTGAGCAAATTGTGTGTATTATTTAATTGATTGAGAGGATTTGTAACTGTTATTAATTTGGTGATTTCTCTATCATAGGAAGAGCTCCAAACAAAGCTGAAATATAGAGAATTAGATCAACAAGTGGAAGAGAAAGCCAAATTTGCATCTCAGTAGGCAATGCCGCGGCGCAGACATGTGAATGTTGCGGCGTGGTGCATCCCCTACATCAGTACTAGAACCTGAGGCTAGAGCGCTGCAGCGTAAAAGGAGCGTACGCTGTGGCATTGGTTACCTAAATGTACACGCACCATAGCAGCGTGACTCTATTTTCTGAGCCTATAAATACTATTTTATTAGATTTTAAAGGGAGAACTTTTTAGGTTTTAGAAAAGTTGTGGCTGGAAATCACATTTTGGAGGCTGAGGAGGCTAGGGGAGCCATGGTTGGAGGTCATCTTCTTCATGGAAGGAGATTCAAGCTTCAAAGATGATATCCATGAGCTTTCTTCCTTCTCCCTATGCTTTCGCTTCTCTTCCTTATCTCTTGAACATTGTTTTTGATGTGTATTTTCGTGTTCAATGATTAACTGAGTTGTATTTAGGGATTACTTTGGATCCTTATATAAATATTGATGTTTATGTAGTACTTTGAGTATATATTAATGTTTGGTTCTGTTTAACTATATGGATCTTATTGCTCTTGATTGTTTGATCAGCTTTTAAGTGATTTGATGAAATCTGATAAACCTAGATATAGGGATTTGGATTTTAGATCATACGTATAGTTGATGTATATTCGATTTCATTCAATTAGCTTGGATAAGTTGATTCGCTATTGGGATATAAATATACCTCTTAGCCATGCATAGCGGGCGTTTGAGAATAGATCTTAATGAGTGGAGTTTGCACTAGTTCTCATGGAAACATAGTGAATTAGGTAAATAAAACTATAGTTAATTGACCTGGACATAGGCTTTTAACTAAAGTAGATTCTCAAGCTAACTTAACTATTCATTAATGTTGCTTATGAGAATTGCATTTCATTAATTGAAGTATGAGGTGAAAAAGGATTTTCTAAATCTCTAAACCATTATCTTTACTTTCATTTATTATTTTTTATGTCTTTAGATTAGTTTTATTGCACTTTCCTCTATTTTATATGTTCTTGAATAGAAATAGCTAAGCTATTGGTTGATATTTAGTATTAAAAAGCCAATTTCATCCTCGTGGGAATGATCTCTTACTTTGTATCTGTATTACTTGAACGACCCATGCACTTACGGTAAGTAAATGGGCTAACAAGTTTTTGGTCAAGAAAACAAGTTTTTATCTTATGAAAGTACCAAGAATTTGCTATCAAGTTTTTGGCGTCGTTACTAGGGATGTGGTTTAATTCTATATTGCTAATATCAACAATGAGTTTAGTTAGTTCTAATTCAAGTTGTATAGTTCTTTTTCATTTAAGTTTTCATTCTTTGTATTTTAGGTACAATAAATGGCGGATGAGCAAAGTCATTCGAGGCCTTTGAGGGAGTTCGCGACCCCTAAATGGAGACCTCCAATCAAGCGAAAGAAGGCCTACCATCCGATCCACCCATTTTGTGATCAAACTAGCAATAATCCAAGGAGATACACATTGGAGTGTAGTGTGGCAGTTTGCCTAATGACAAAGTCCTTTCAGGACTATAACTCAGGCCCTTCTTGGGAGGGAATCCCAAGTTTATGTTAAATTCTTGTCTTTATTTTTTGCTTAAATAGATAGTATGTTGAATTTTGTATGTTAATATGTTTATGTTGATTATGTTAGTATGTTGTTTTTGTTAATATGCTAATAGGTAATAAATGTTAGTATGTTAAGATGTTAGTATATAGCTTTTGTTAGTTTTTATGTCTTTATTGTGTTAGTTTTTTGTTTGTTAAGTTTTAAGTCTTATTTATGTTAGTACTTATATGTGTTAGTATGTTAATTTAGTAGTTTTATGTTTTTGATTGTTTTTATGCATTAGTTATGTTTTTAGTATTATATATGTTTATATATTGATTTTGTGATTTTATTATGTTTGTGTTATAATTATAGGAATCTAACTTTTTGAGCAAGTTTTGCTAGTACTAGAGACCACTTTGAAGCAATTCCAACAGCAAAAATGTGTTTGCTGCAAGATTTTGTAGACTGACCTCTCATGCCGCGGCGTTGGTGAGTGTTTTCTGCAGAATTCTGCAAACGAGCTTAACACCACAATGTGGGCAGGTTAATGTCACGACATTGTGCTCTGTTTTGTATATATTTCTTTTATTTTTTTTTATGTATTTCCTTATTGTAGTATGCTCAGATATACAATGTGCATATTTTTGAAATTTAGGTAGCTTTTGTGGCAATGAAAGTGAGGACTTTGTCTCACTTTGGTTTGGGGGAGTATCATTACGTGCTTTGATTATAATGATGAATGCTTGCAGATGATGATGTTTACTCGATGCAGTAGTTATAGCCACTATGTTTTCATGATTTTCTATTGCTTTGGCTATTACTAATAAGTTTGGAAAAGAAGTTTCAATTTTTAATATTATGCAAAAGATGTTATGCATGCTTGAGTTGAAAATGGCTGGATTTATTCGAATGCATGATATGTTACAAAAATGCTGGTATTGTAATGGTTGTCCATTGATGTGAAAGGTTGCTATTTGTCCCCTTTTTAGTGAAACCTTATGTGATTTTGAAGTATGTGAAACAATTTAGTTATTTTTTATGCATGATTTATATTCCACTTAGCTGCAAGTGTAATTTTGAAAATGATAAGATTGCATGTCTAGAGAATATTTATGAGTGTACATGTGGAGTTTTTGTTATTCTTGAAATTATTTTTGAACTCTCTTGAGGCAAAATCTTAGCTTGTGCATGATTGAGGAAATGATTAGGGCATTGTTTAGACTGATTGAGCATTTCAAGCTTACCTTGGATGATTTTATCATAGGTTCCCTTTTGAAGCCTTATAATTGTTTGACCTTATTTGTTTTTTTATCACCATTGTGTTTGTTAACTTGTTAACCATTCTAAGGCATGTGAAAGCATTGCATTTTCTTCCTACCATCATTGTTTGTTGAGTACATAATATGTTATTTCCTGAAGTGAGTCTTATGATTAGGGGTGTTAATGATTATTCAATACAAAATGAGCCTGAAGGAACCAGATGCAGTCAAAGAAAATAAGTTTTTGCTTTGTAAAAAAGAAATGAAAAAAATGAAAAGAAAAAAAGAAAAGAAAAGCAAAGCAAAGCTTAAGAATAGAAAAGTAAGAAAAGCATCAAAAATGGTTCTGACGAGTTTTCTGCTCACACTGTTGAATACCCTGCTCATATCAGTTAGTGACTCATGACTTGGAATAATATGTTGTGTTTCTCAATGTTTGTGTTATATCCTATCCTTTCTGTTCTTTAACCCATTACCATTGGCCTAACATTACAAGCTGTTGAAGTCCTTTTTGATCCTCAATTGTGTGTAATTTACATTAGTGGAGAGAGAGTTGGATTATAATTTTGTGGATTCTATGATTCATATGCATGTAGGTTTATAAACTTATCTGGATGTGTATGACTTGATTAAGATAAGTTTATCTTGCATGTTTGTGGAAAATATGAATTGTATGAAAGAAAGCTAGATTGTTAGCATATGAAGGATTGTGTATGTGTGGAACTTATTATAAGACATTTGTACTTTTTAAGGACTGATACAATCATTATACACTAGCTGTGATTTAAATGAGAAAATTGAAATTTTAATAGATGCTGAATTGTCAAGCTTGTTTACTTAGTCATACTTTGTTTTGCTCGAGGACTAGCAAAAATCTAAGTTTAGGGGTGTGATAACTCCAAGAAATGTAGTTATTTGTGCCCCATAGCTGTGCTTTATTGATTACTTAAATCCTTGTTATTATGCATGTTTGAAAGGTTTTATGCCTATATTTGTAATATTCAATTCTGATACCTTCCACTATGATATTGAGCAAATTGTGTGTATTATTTAATTGATTGAGTGGATTTGTAACTGTTATTGATTTGGTGATTTCTCTATCATAGGAAGAGCTCTAAACAAAGCTAAAATGTGGAGAATTGGATCAATAAGTAGAAGAGAAAGTCAAATTTGCATCTCAATAGGCAACGCCGCGGCGCAGGTATGTGAATGCTACGGCGTGGTGTATCCCCTGCATCAGTACTAGAACCTGAGGCTAGAGCACTGCAGCGCAAAAGGAGCGTACGCTACGGCATTGATGACCTAAATGTACACGCACCGCGGCGAGAGTGTGTTCAATTCCGCGGCGTGTCTCTGTTTTCTGAGCCTATAAGTAATGTTTTATTAGATTTTAAAGGGAAAGCTTTTTAGGTTTTAGAGAAGCTGTGGCTGGAATTCACGTTTTGGAGGCTGAGGAGGCTAGGGAGGCCAAGGTTGGAGGTCATCTTCTTCATGGAAGGAGATTCAAACTTCAAAGATGATATCCATGAGCTTTCTTCCTTCTCCCTATGCTTTCCCTTCTCTTCCTTATCTCTTGAACACTATTTTTTATGTGTATTTTCGTGTTCAATGATTAGTTGAGTTGTATATAGGGATTACATTAGATCCTTATATGAATATTGATGTTTATGTAGTACTTTGAGTATATACTAATGTTTGGCTCTGTTTAATCATATGAATTTTAATGTTCTTGATTATTTGATCAGCTTTTAAGTGATTTGATGAAATCTGATGAACTTAGACATAGGAATTTAGATTTTAGATCATACATATAGTTGATGCATGTTCGATTTCATTCAATTGGCTTGGATAAGTTGATTCGCTAATGGGATAGAAATATACCTCTTAGCCATGCAAAACAGGTGTTTGAGAATAGATCTTAATGAGTGGAGTTTGCACTAGTTCTCATGGAAACATAGTGAATTAGGTAAATGAAACTATGATTAATTAGCCTAGACATAGGCTTTTAACTAAAGTAGATTCTCAAGCTAGCTTAACTATTCATTAATGTTGCTTATGAGAATTGCATTTCATTAATTGAAGTATGAGGTGAAAAAGAATTTCCTAAATCTCTAATCCATTATCTTTACTTTCATTTATCGTTTTTTATGTCTTTAGATTAGTTTTGTTGCACTTTCCTCTATTTTATATGTTCTTGAATAGAAATAGCTAAGCTATTGGTTGATATTTAGTATTAGAAAGCAAATTTCATCCTCGTAGGAACGATATCTTACTTTGTATCTGTATTACTTGAATGACTCATGCACTTGCGATAAGCAAATGGGCTAACAAGTTTTTAGTCAAGAAAACAAGTTTTTATCTTATGAAAGGACCAAGAATTTACTATCAACAACCTTTCACATAAATACTGTCTAATATCATACGAATTCCCAAAGAGGATACTGACCTTAGCGAACAGTTGTATGCTTTTAACTCATTAGTCCTACTTAATTATGCTTTAATTAACCCTTAACGCACATTGTCACTTGTCTATGTCATTTAATTAGCCCCGCCTAGGGTTAGGTTTTACCCTAGCTTTCGAGTGAAACTAGGGTCGTCCTGGCCCAAAGCCATATTTAAACCTTGGCTCACTTGGATTTACCATGATCTAATAAACTTTAACTTGCTTTACATGGAGAGTACGGTGGTCCCCACCACCTTACCTCACTGTGGGTATCCACCCTTGGTGGCAGACCCAACCTTTATACATATTTTTCTAAAATGCTCCAAAAATGGAGACATGGATTAATGGTTTTAATAGGGCACCACCACCACCCCTCCACCCTTGACTCTAGCTGTAACATCTTCTTCAACATGTTAGACTTATAAATAGTTACAGATGTAACTTAATACTTGCTTAACATGCCTATTTAGTTTTATGACAATCTAAGTATTTTTACCAGATCAGAAAGTATTAGTATTGTATCTTAAGGCCTTTAACACTCCACGATTTTTAGCCTCTTTTGTGGACTTTTCTTTCATGACATTGGAAGTCTTTCATTTGTTTCTCACTCACTCTTCACGGCTAGAGAAACAAAACCAATGGTAGCAAGAGAGAAAGGAGAAAAGGAGGAAGCACAAGAGAGAAAGAATAGGAGATCAAAGGGGAAATTCAAGGTTTGAGATTGAGGCTCAATCTGCAACATCAAGTCAGCTTGAGGTAGGGGTTCTTGAGCTTAAAACTCCATTACTTCTCATTTTTCATGTTTAGGTTATTTGAGGTTTGATATGTCAAAATGAGGTTTTTGTGGTATTTTAAGTGATTTTCTGGCTTGAAAAAGTTTTAGATGTAGTTTATGACTTGTTCATGCTAAGAGTTTGGATTAGAAACTAAAAACTCTCCATTTGGATCTAAAATGCTTAAAGTGTTGATTTTTAGGGTTTGGATGAGTGATTTGGTTTTTGGATCCATTTGATGAAATCAATTAGTGTTTTATGTTTCCTTCATGTTAGTGGACTTGTTAGGGACTTAAAATCACCAAGAAACTAATTTGAAGTGATTAAAATTCATAAATTGCACCAATAGAACAGTGCATAACCTACAAAATTATGCAGAACTTGCTGCTGGGCGCTCGACGCTTAAGCGCTCGTGTGTTGTGCTTTCAAGCGCCTGTCACCCAGAAGAACACACTGATAGTGCTTGCGTGCTCAAGTGCGCGGTCCTTACATACCCAAGCACTGAGACAAGGCTGGGGCTGTGTTTTAACATTGTGATGCTAATTCAATTTTCTACTTGATGGGATCATGTGTAGCCTTTTAGGTTGTATTGAGATACTTTAGGGATATTTCTTGGAGAGAATTATCAACTTGTATATATGAAAAGTTTAAAAAATTCTTAGACATTCAAAGTGTGACAGAATGCCTAGGTTAGTGTTTAGAACTTTAGTCAACATGAGGTTGATTTCTAAATTACTTGTGAGTGATTGTGTGATGTTCTAGATGCTGTTTAGCTAGTGATATCAATCTTGCTACCTTTTTGGATAGGTGAAGCTAAGATTCCTATGTGTTAGTGGTTAAAATGTGACTTGAACTTTTAGTTTTCAAATTTGGTATTTGCTAATTTCCAATGTATTGTGACCTTAGACGGTGTGCACAACCATATGATCTGAGAATGAGGTGTTTGATCTAATTTCTTCTTGCATAGTTAGGGTTATCGATATGGAGGTGGCAATAGTACTTGATGCGAATTATAAGTTGTAAACCCAAGTGCAAGTTGTTTCAAGTAATAAATTCTCGAGAGTCCGAGGTCGATCCACAAGGAATTGATGAAGAAAAATTCTTTGACGTAAGGAAAATATTTTGTCACAATAATAAAAGTGATAAAACTTGGTCACAAATAAAAAAGATTTACTTGGATTAAGAGATCTACTCTTGGTAAGTAAATTAAGGACAATATTAATTTTTTTATAACTCAATTAGATCCATGCATAATGGAGGTTCGTATTTCAGATGTGAAACTCAAAAGAGAAGCTCAATTAAGAAGTTTCAAAGCTCAAAAGAGAAGAAGAATAAAAAATAAAAAGTTACAATGTCTAAAAAGTTAAAAAATTGTATCGCTTCTAACTACCACTTGAAAAAGACAAAATTTTCAAACTAAAGCTGCCTGAGCACTAAAGGATAATAAAATGATAACTATTTTTTTACTAGGTCACTGTTAGAAAAGACAAAGGCCACATCTTGGAAAGCTATAAATAGTTGAAGACTAAAACCATAATGGATTGACGTACACTGTTATATTGACTATCTTCTAATCAAACTTCTGAACTCACATTCTCACTTTTGAACTCTTTTTCTCACCTGAAATTAGTTTCTGATTGTTGTATTACTGAGAAACTAAGTTCTCTACTTCATATTTGCTAAAATTCACTCTTTGAGTGATATAGAGATTTCATAAATACTTTCTCTGTACTTAGATAAGCATATCCACTTTTCAAGTGTTGTGAGAAAAACCAAAAACTTTCATTGTAACTTGATCTGTTAATGATAGTGAAGAGTTTCTAGCTTGAAGAGACTAGTGTTGAGTAAAGAACACTTGTATTCTAGCTTGGAGAAGCTAGTGTTGATCAAAGAAAACTCAAAGAAATATAAATCATGGTTGCTAATTGGGGAATGGACACAGACATGTGGATTTGGTCAAACCAGTATAAACTAATTGTGTGTTGTCTTCTGAATCTTACTCTTTTCTCATTTTGATATATTACTCTTGTATTGAACATGGAGTTGCTAATAGAGCACATGTTTTATAACTACTCTTCTTCTAGATCATCACGTGCCTGTTACAAGTATTCATAACTAAGTTCAGTTGGAACCTTGTTTGACAATGTGACACCCATATCCTATATAGTCCACTTTATGCCCAAGAGGTGAACTAAATAAGATAAAGTTCATCATGTATTCATATCTAAATCCCTTTAGAAATTTGATTAAGTTACTAACTTATTTTAACCAGCTTGTATTTTTGAATTATTTATTCCTCTTTTAAATGGCTTGTCTTTATGCTTAATTCTTTAATTTCATTTTAGCCCTTAATTAAGTTGTTTAGCTCTCAAGGTGAGCAAGGTCGGAAGCCATAAATTAGTGTGCAATGGAAATCAGTTCTAATGGATGTATCTAATATCTTAAAGTGAGCCCTAACAAGGAGAACTCTAATTCCATTCATGCATAATCTACTAAATTCTACTGACATAAACACATATAAGTCAAGATACCGGCTCTCTGGGCCTTCCACTAGTCATTATTTGTCAATTCATAAGTACTACAAGTCCACAAAACATAAACAGGACATCAGTACCCTATACAATCATCCAGTCAATACATCAAAGATAAGTAATGGTAGCAAAATATGATATAGGACCAGACATTTATACATTTATACCCAGATACAACAAATAAGAACAGATGTATATACAATCAAAATGAGATCTAGATGTCTATCTCTACCCTACTCAGTTTGGTCATATATCATAGCAGACTAGGGGTGTACATAATATGAACCTGGATGATCCTAATGAACGAGTAGGTATTGGTGTCAGTAGAGTACACTCATTCACCCTTAACAAACTCAAAATAAACGCTAAGCTGAGCCATCTTCAATGTTTGGATATATCATTGAAACATATAAAGGGGTGAGAATTTTAGGAATCTCAATAATACTATATGATGACATCATAATAAATCCAGTTGTCTCAAACTGAAAAACAGATAACAGATATAAGTTGGAAAATCTTATAAATTATTATCCAGAGGTAAAGGTTCATTTTAAGCCAAATTTTTTTATATGATCATAAAATAATAGTATATCTTTTATAAAATTGTTTCAATATAGTATGAATGCAATACTTGTTTCTTGGCTATTATTTAACATTTTCAAGAATTCCCTATATGAGGAAACATTTGTCCTTTGAGGGGGAATGACCACCCTCTCAATGGGGAATGACCCTCCTTCTACAAGATAGTCTGTTTGTCAAACATGAGTTAGCCCACTCTTAGTAATTGTACGTGCTACATAGCATCTATCCAAGTAAGGTGAATTCTATCATTGCGTATATTTGATAAAGACCTTACAACTATTAGTAAGATACACTTATCTATAATTTGGGAATGCTTACTCATATTAATGTATAATCCATATCTTTCACATAGCATACAAATATCCAGAGTCTCATAGGGCATTATCATAATCTTATGACATCATTTTCATACAACAACGAAAGTAGGGCATGCATCATCATGTTATATAGTTACCATCACCAATAAACAATACTAGGTATAACTTTGGCCTCAATAGAGATAACTTGGCAATCAACTAACACTTGTATATAACCTTATCATAAAATAAACATTGTCTTACAACATACAAGTTCCCTATGAGGATTTTAACCTTAGGGACCAATTGAATACTCATTTCTCATAGTCCTAGATCAATTATACTTTAATTAACCTATTAAGACTAAAAATCACTTTTCTAGTCATTTTAATAACCCAACCTAGGGTTAGGATCAACCCTGGCTATCGAATGTAACTAGGGTTGTCCCAGCTCGAGGCCAATTTAAAGCCTAGGGCTACTTGTGCCTAACTTTTCCCAAATTAAATTATCTCGTTCAAGTGGTGGCCTCCACCATTAACCATATTTAAAAGCTTGGAGTGATGGTTCCTGTGGTGGCCACCACAACCACTCCTTAGCCACCATCACCGGCCACCTTGGGTGGCAGTGTAGTCCACCTAAAATAACCCCAAACTTATCAAACCTTTGTCTTCCTCCATGAGTGGCCACCACCACCACTTAGCCACTTTCACTGCAATCTAGGGGTGGCGGTTGCCACCCAAAAACCTCCCTGCCATCTCATCTCATCCTTCCCCTTCTTCCTAGGGTCATTATTGTGTCCCAAGGACCTCATTGAGCTCTTCCAAAACACCACATGGTGGTGGCTACAGTGGTCACCACCACTACCTCCCTTCATCGCTGCCCAAGACAAGTAGTTTTCCACCTTTATATTAACACTAAAAAGGCATCCAACACTGTACTCACTCATGGAGCCATCATTGAGGCTTCTCCATCCTCTATGGTTGCGACGACCATGAACCAGGTCATGGCCTTTCTTAGCTTTTGATGGCTAACGATGGCCTTCAAAAGCTCCCATAGGCTTCCCAAATCAATAACCCTCCACCAAAAATTTATCCAAGCCAGAATCAAAGGGAGAAAAGGGAAGAAAGTTCAAAACCCTTATTTGGTATTTGCAGTTTAGTGGAGGGGGGAACAACCGATGAAGAGACTTAGCTCCAAAAGTTAGTAAAGATAGTGAGAACTCAAATCGAGTGGCTGGACGGATATACACAGACCGTGGTTGCCTTGGTGGCTCTTTCTCTCTCTAGCTCTCTCTCAATTTCTCTCACTAGGAAGAAGAAGAAGAAGATGAAGAAATGAAGAGGAAGGGAGGACTTGGTGGATTTATAAGAAAACCATAGTCCTGGTTGGTTTTGGGAGCTTGGGATCCTAGTTTTGTGGCCTTGGCAACCATGACAAGCTGTATTGATAGGTTGCGCACTAAGTTATGGAAGCAAGGTAGTTTCGGGTTAGTTTCAAGTTCGTTTTGAGTCCGAATACGGGTCCTAGGTAAAGTGCAACTATCCCAAGATTCCTAATTTAGGACTCTTAAGTTTCCTGGGTTGCATTTGGGACCTCTAATAGTCCTATGCAAAGCCTAGGATTCTCACACACTAACCCTAACTGCTAAAACTTATTTTTACGTGTCTTAAAAACTCTTAATTTCACTTAATATTATTTTATTCTAATATCAATTCATTTAAAATTTCTAATTTAACTTTAAATTAATTAGATCAATAGGAATTTAGTTTAGTGGGTTACCTTTATGTGCATGATATCTAATTGGTCTTAAGCCAATCATTACTTATCTTAAGTAATACAATTATATCTAATTAAACTTCTATTTGACATAATCATATTATTAATTACCATAATTACATTAATAAAATCATATTTTATATTCTAAAGTATATAATTTAATTATACTCTTAATTAATTACTAATTTATTATTTATTTATCCTTAATTTATATTTAATCATAATCCTTAATATTCATAAAAATACAAAATAAGCACTATTAATTACAAAAAATTATATTTATAATTATTTTATAAAAAATTCTATTTATTTATAATTATCTCATATTTTAAATAATTATTTTAGTTATTCCTATCAGATAAATTGCTAGCTAAGTTATTTGACTACATACACAAACAAGGCAAACAGACAGACAAACACAACAATAGCTGCCAAGCAACCCATACAAGCAAGGAGGAAGGTGGGATGTTATGGACAACATCAATATTGTTGATATGCAACACATTTTAGACTAGTTTCTAGAGCACGTTCAACAACATCAGTATTGTTGCAATGCACAAGTTTATTTTTGTAAGTGATTTTGTCAAAGGATTAGCCAAATTCTTCTCTGAACTCATAACATCTTTAGATATCACATTATTCTCAATCAGCTACCTCACAATATTGTATCTCAATATGATATATTGACTTTTCGCATTATAAATTCTATTCTTTGCTCGAACAATGGTAGCCTGACAGTTCAAATGAATAGACACAAATGATTCTATTTTATTCCACAAAAGTATGTCCACCAACAAATTCCTTAGTCAGTCGGCCTTGGATCCAGCCTTGGATCCGGCCTTCTCTAAGGCTACAAATATGACTGCATGGTGGACATGGCAATACAAGTTTTCTTGGTAGATTTCCCAGAAATAGTATCACCTGCCAACATAAATACATAGTTACAGGTAGATTTTAATTCATCAAAGTCAAAAATCTAGTTTGTATCACTATACCTTTCCAAAACCAACGGATAACTAGAATAAACCAAACTAAAATCCGTAGTGCCTTTCACATATTTCAAAATTATATTCAAGGCAATCCAATGCATATCACTAGGGTTATGTGTTTCCCTGCTCAATCAGTTAATAGCATATGCAATATCAGGTTTAGTACAATTCATCAAGTACATCAAACTAACAATGATACAAGCATATTCAATTTATGATACACTATGACCATTTTTCACAAGATGCAAACCAAAATAAAAAGGTGTAAAAACAGGTGTACAATCAAAATATTCAAATCTCTTAAGCATGCTTTCAACATAATATGATTAAGGCAAAATAAAGTTATCATTTCTCTTAAGCAATTTAATTCCAAGAATAACATTTGCAACACCCATATATTTCATGTCAAATTGAGAAGTAAGACAACTCTTAGTAACATTGGCAATATCCAATGATGTACTAAATATCAACAAGTCATCAACATATAAGTAAATAATCACACCAACACTATTATCAAATTTGTTATATATGCATTTATCTGATTCATCAGTCACATAACCGTTAGATATCATGACACTATCAAATTTTTCATGCCATTATTTTGGAGTGTCGCAACAGTCCTGAAGAGGGTGTCGCAAAATTAAAAAGAAGAGAGGGGAAAGGACCTCGGGGTGTTGAGAGTTGCCGCCAATCACTTTATCCATTAAATGGAATAGTGCAATTGGATACCTAAAAGATGGTCTACATTTTAGAGTTTGAGGTTCAGAGGTTAATTACGGATAGGGAAGGTATTAGTACCCTATTTCAGAGTTTGAGATTTGAGGTTCTAAGAACGGTTACCTATTTAATCTAATGTTAATTACAAGATTAATTAAAATTGTCATTTATTATTAAAAAAAGATAGGAATTGTTTTTATTTTTTATTTTGACATGTCCCATTTTCTCAAGCATAATATCAAGAATGATAAATGACTAAGACAAGAAATGGGTAGCTAAGTAGCCATTATTTTGGAATAAATTCTAAGCCTGCAACATATTATATGAAAGTGGTGAATTGAAATTGTGTTAACTTTGCAAGGAAAATAATTTTCAAAATATTTATTTTTTATGGGATAAAATGATTTAAAATGAATTTTTCAAAGAAAAAAATTATTTTTGAAAAGTGAAAAAAGAAATTTTGAATTCACCACAATCATAATTTTTGAAGGCCAACGACACTTGGATCGTCGTTGGCTCACGGTGGCTCTTGCAGAGGGCGACGAAGATTCTGGGCGGAGGCTACGAACAGCGAGGGAGCAGATCCAGGTTCATTTTCATGCCGTCTGGATCGCAACACAGGGGCACAATTACCAACGACAAGGGAGCATATCCGGGTTCATTTTTGCGCGGTGGTCTGGGTCATGGTGGGTTGTAGTTAATACGAATTGATATGTTACAAACCCAAGTGCATGTTGTCTCAAGTAATAAATTCTCAGGAGTCTAAGGTCAATCCACAGAGAATTGATAAATAAAAATTCTTTGAGGTAAGGAAAGGATTTGTCACAAAAATAAAAGTGATAAAACTTGTTCACAATTAAAAAGGATTTGCTTAGGCTAGGAGATCCACTCTTGGTATATAAATTAAGGTCAAAATTATTTCTTTTTATAACTCAATTAGAATCCATGCATAACGGAGGTTCCAATCGGAAAATACAATATTTAAAGTTTTTGTAAAGTTATATATGTAGTTATATTATGGTTCTTTTAATTATCCACTAACGCCAACACTTGTAAATGGGTTCAAGCATTTATTGTGTCAATCTCTTGTTTACAACAAATCAAGATATTTACTTTACAAGGAGGGTTAATAATGCCAACACTTGTAAATGGGTTCAAGCATTCATTGTGTCAATCTCTTGTCTATAACAAATCAAGATCTCCACTTTACAAGGAGGGTTTCTAAATTGATTGGAAACAAAATACAACACATATAATGATCATTTGATAATATATCATTCAAGCACAAGAAAGAGATTAATCTAACCTTATTTTATTACCAAAACCTTCATCCTTTCAATCAAGTAAAATGAAAATTAGTTGCTCATAAATAAGAAGAAAGAAAGAGAGAAGAAAAAGGAGATGAACATAATTTCTATTTACAAAAAAAAAACTACGACAAGAGAAACAAATAATATAAGAATAAGATCTTGATCTTTAAACCAAGATGATTCTAATGAACAACCAATGGTGCCTTTTATAGAGCATGAAGGGTACAAAATAACAAGGGAGTTGTTTAATAGGTGAGTGGATGAGTGAAAAATTATTGTCATGCTTGTCTTCCTACTCAACCAATTCAGTTGTCTTCACACGACTATAACTTTATCATAACGTCACCTATTGCATAAGTGGTCTTCATGAAAGTTGAAGGGTTTTATCTCATCTTTCCAATGTCACTAGTTTTAGCCTAATATAATGCCTATAACCTAAGATATGGCCAAATCTTTACACAGTATTCAGGTTCCAACAACAGTACCTCTATTCTGACTTCTAGGCCCAATATGGCCTACTAGACATCCGATCCAGCTCTTGTGTTCTTCATGAAAGTTGTAGATTTGGGTCTTATATTTTAATTAGGATTAGTTTTGTGTCAATTGAACTCCTATAGATCAAGAAATAGGCTGATGAGTGCGCAAAAGTCAAGCTGTCAGGATCAGTACTCTAGTTCTTGCTTCAACTCCAATTTAAATTATCCAAACATGTGATTTATCTCTTGAGGTCTTCACAAAACTTGTAGAGAATTGTCTTAGATTTCCTACAAGACCAAAATCACATCAATCAGATATTTTCAACTCAGATTATATTCAATTTACTGAACACTGCCAAATAAACAAATTAATGTCAATTCATACAATAATTCCTTTAATGATCCAATTAAGCTCAATGTCATAAAATGTGACAAAACTAACTTAATTAAACTCAATTGAACCTTAAGAAGCCTAGTGAAAGGATTATTAAATGAATAAAATATATTACTATCAAATTCTTTCACACTTAGCTTTTGCACTCCCAGGCAAAACATATAAGACCAAAGCTAGGAAACAAGGAAAAACAACACAAACCTAATAGCTAAAAATTCTAAAAGACTCAATTTGCAATGATATTCAAGAATGCAAAAGTTTATAAGCAAGAAGGGCAACCAAAGATTCAAGGGACCAAAACATTTAAGAGGTAACGTTTCTTCATATCTCAAATCAACATGCAAGGAAACTTCAATTGAAAAGCATAAGTCAAGAATGATAGATTCTCACAAGATTCACTCTCAATCCCTCATGTGTTTGAAAGGTAGGTATTTCACTCAATTAAACCCATGAAAAATTGCACTACCATAAGCTTGCTTATCTTCTACTTCTCCACTACTCAAAACACACGCACACACAAATCAAAAGGACTTTATTCAAGGTTGTAATGGGGTCAAGATAAAGGAGGGGGTAATATGGATATGACAAGTTAAATACCAAAGAGAATAAAAGAGAATTAGGGTTGAGTTCAAATAATAAGTATGAAAGTTCATCCTAACTCTATCTAATTCAAATTCCTTTTACATATTCTTTTCGCTTCCCCTTTTTACCTTGTTGACCTTTCTTTACACTTTGTTTTTTTTATTTTTTTTAACATGGCTACTCTTTCCTTTTTCATCAACTGTTTTGCACACACACTCTCACACTTGCTCAAGAACTCATCTAATATCAATGCTCTCTTATTCCCTAAGGTTGGGTAAGAACATGTTTCTTTTTTAAGGCATGTAATGAACTAAAAATAAGGAATGGTCAAATAAGCTCAAAGGGGTTAAGCAAGGGAAAATATGCAAGGTTGACTATTTAGTTAAAGTATCTATTTCAAGAAAAATGTCTCAATCATGTTTATGTATGCATGTGAAAATGTAGCCTCAAATAGAGTCAAAGCAAGTTCTAGAGTAACAATTCCATGAGTGAAAATCACACAAGAAAGAAGAGAATGATACAAATGTTTAATCTATTCATCAATAGACTTAAAATCTCACAAGGGATACATCTATCATTCTTAATCCATTAATTCAACATTCATAACCAAGCATGTGAAATTTAAGAAAGAAGATAATTTATTCAATCATGCTATGATCCTTGAATTTCAATTGCTACTTGTACACAAAATAGTTATGTCTTCAATTTAGTTGCGTCTCAAGAGTAAAATTACTTTAAGAGTAAAATTTACTTCTTACTCTGCCATACTTAATTGGTTTTGCTATTAGTAAGTTGCTGACAAATTTTTTTTATGTCAACTATCCTTCCTCCCAACTAGATCACAACATTGTCCTCAATGTTAAAATATAGATGAGTAAAGGATAGAAGATATTACCTATTGTGGCTATTATGGAAAAGAGAAACCTAACGCAAATTTAAACAAAAATAAAGTATGATAAATAAAACTAAAGGTAAAGGTAAGTTATAGATGGAGTGTCAGATCAAATCCATATTCCTTGTTGCTTCCCTCTGACTAATCTATGTGAGCTATTACTGGATCAGGTTCATAAATAAAAACTTATAATTTATCAATTAACTTATCAATAGTGGAAGCAGAGACAAGGATCTACCTAACCGAATGTGTGATAAAGTTCTGTTCCACAGCATGGTCAAGAAAAGATAACAAATCATCAAAGAAATTATGAACATTCAACAAACCTATGGGTTTATGGTGGATGTTTAGTTGGGTCCAAGAGACAATTTGAAAAACTTTCGTCAAAGTACCATAGCCACCTGGTAAGGCAATGGATGGATCAGAATTGTCAAGCATTTTAGCTATTCGTCTATGCATAGTTGATACTCATAATTCCTCCTCAATTGTCTTTCCAATGATGTTCTTTTGAGTTAAAGCTCTAAGAATGATACATAAAACTTGACCACCTCTTAGATGTGCAGAGATTGATACAGCTCCTATTAACCCAATGCTACCTCCCCCATATACTACATGAATGTTCCACACAGCAAGTGTTTGACCAAGAGTGCTTACTGCATTTACAAACTCTATACTCTTCCTAAAACTTGACATACAAAATACCTAGATATTTATAAATTGATGAACATAAGCTCCCTCCATTTCTACACTTACCATCTCTTTGAATGATTATGAGTTAGATGAAAGTGAAGAAAATGGAGTGTTTAAATAGGAAAAAGAATAGAAAATGTAATAATAGCACCTATATGGGTAGGTTGGCTGTTGTCAGAAAAGTTTGAAATTAAGAAACAATGATCTTTTTTATTATTATTTTTTTTAAAAAGATAAAATGAGAGTTGGAACCAGTCCAAAATTGGAAGTTAGGCTCTCACGCCCGTTTATTCAACAAAGATGGCATATCTTTATACTGTGTGTCACCAGTACAGTTCTCATGGCGTATCTTTATACTATGTGTCACTAGTATAGTTGTCATGGTGAATCTTTATACTGTGCATCATGAGTGCAGTCCATCCTCACAAGGCATTGCTTCAGATCTCTGCCTAGGCTAGAATTACACCCTAAGAAGCCATGTATTCGTTAAAGCACATAATCAGGCATTTGTGAGTGCTCGACACCCTTAGCATGACCTGGCGCATCAGAGCTTATACAGTTAAGTACAAGATAATGCTCAGTAGCTATTTACGTTCACAGCAAAGACGAGACTCCTCTTTCGATCCAACAGCGCTACAGAGTCTAGGTTCCAAGAACTGGGAATGTAGCATGTGGCTCTCTACAGAGCATGACACACAAATCTTATTTATAGACCGACGTGTGAAGGTCTCCTCTTGAGTTTATGACAGGACGGGCATCCGCCCAGGGCTCCTGGTCTAATTAAAGACCAAGTACAACTGAAGTTTCATCCTCCTTTTTTTTAAGATGAACAAGATAATAACATACATGTTGTTGTAATTGTGACTCACATCTTCCTCTGGTTTTACATCATGTACTTCCTGTGGTTGCTTACACATGTTGAAAACATTAAGCTGTAGTGTCATATTTCCAAATGTTAGCTTCATCACTCCATTTCTATAATTTATCAAAGTATTAGATGTTGCTAAAAATGGGCGACCTAAAATAACAGGAATTGAGTTGCAACTATTAACCATAGGTTCAGTTTCTAAGACATTAAAATCCACAAGATATATGAATTTATCAACTTGTACAAACATATCTTATACTATTTCTCTTGGAATTTTAATTAATCTATCAGCAAGTAGAAGAGTTACATAAATTAGTTTTAACTCACCCAAGTTAAGTTACTGATAAACTGAATATGGAAGTAAATTAACACTAGCACCAAGATCAAGTAAAGCTTATTCAATTTTTTGTTCTCCAATAATACATGAAACTGTAGGACAACCAGTATCTTTATATTTCAAGGCATTATTATTCTGAAGAATAAAGCTTACCTGTTCAGTCAAAAAGGTTTTCTTTTTCACATTTAGTTTCCTTTTAACAGTGTACAAGTTCTTCAAAAATTTGGCATAAGAAGGAACTTGTTTGATAGCATCTAACAGAGAAATATTGACCTTCATTTGTTTAAAAATTTCAAAAATTTTAGTGTTATGGTTCAATTTCCTTGAATTGTTTAATGCTTGAGGAAATGTGGGTGAATGCGAGAGTTTGATCTCCTTTTGGCCAAGTGATTTATCAATCTTTTCCTTATCTTAGGGAATTGATTCATCATCTCTCTCATAAGGTTCAGGAATTTATTTTTCAACAACTTTTCCATTCCTAAGAGTTACCACTGACTTGACTTGATCTATTTGTTGGCTTTCTGAACTACCCTCATTTAGACTGTATTGACCCTTGGGATTCGGTTGAGGTTGAGAAGAAAATTTTTCTTTCTCATGAATGGTGAGTGCAGAAGCAAACTTAGTAAGAGTATCTTTTATGTCAAGCATGGCTTGAGTGTTTTGATTATTAATGGCCTCTTGCTTTTCCATGAATGTATACAATGTTGCTTCAAGGATTTTCCTGTATGGTGGGGCGTAAAGTGCATATCCTTGAGAATTTTGAGAGTCCAGTTGTTCCTAAGAAGGTGGTGGTTGCATAAATTGCGCATGATTATTAGTTCTCCAATTGAAGTTCGGGTGATTTCTCCATCCCGAATTGTATGAATCTAAAAAAGAAGAGATGAATGACTTTTTAAAAATGTTCATTGCATTTACTTGCTCATGCACAACTTCTTTAAAAGCACGAATTTTTTAACATTTATTTGTTGAGTGTCCCAAGTCATCACAAATGCCATAAATTTCTTCATTTTGCACAAATTTGATTTCTTTCACTTTCCTTGATTCTATGACTTTAATCTTTCTAGCCAAACTGGTGAACCTAACATTTAGATCTTCTTCTTGACTAAGGTGATATTTTTCTTTACTAGCACTTGCAAGGTTAGATTTAATTGAATTTTCAAAAGAATTAGTACCATGCCAAGATTGAGAATTCTCAGCCAAATGGTCTAAATATTCTAAAGTTTATTCAGGTTCTTTATCAAGAAACTCACAATTGCACATTGTTTCCACGAATTGTTTAGTTTCAGGTGTTAACCTTTTATAAAAAAAAACTTATAGTACGCCATTTTTCAAAACCATGATATGGGTAAGAATTTAACAAATCTTTAAAACATTTCCAACATTGAAAATATGCTTCATTTGAATTTTGGGAAAAATTTTGGATTTGTCTTTTCAAAGCATTGGTTTTATGTGTTAGAAAAAAATTCTTTAAAAACTCATTTTGTATTTCTTACCATGTGCCAATTGATTTTGGTTTCAAAGCGTTAAGCCAAGTTTTTTCTTTATCTTTTAAAGAAAAAGGAATCAATTTAAGTTTAACAATTTCTTCAATGCAATTTTGATCAATGAAAGTGATACATACTTCTTCAAATTCTTTTAGATGTAAATATGGGCTTTCAGATTCTAAATCATGAAAATTAGGAAGTAATGAAATCATATCCGGCTTAAATCTAAAATTGTTAGCATTGAGTAGAAAGATAAAACATGATGGATTAGAATTTTAAGATGGTTGCAAATATTCACACACAGTTCGCAACGGTTGATTTTCAAGTTCATCATGTACACTTTCATTTTCAACCATTGTGTTTAATGTGTATGGTTGTGATTCAAACAGATCAATATAAAAAGTATTAGGATTAGTTTTAACCAAATGACCAAAATTTGAATCACGATACTAATTAAGTACAAATAAGTGACTTAAAATAGAATATATATATATATATATATACATATATACACGCACACACACAGACACACACATACATAGCTTAACCTTCCATAATAAAAAATATTAACAAGTAGGCAGTAAACTTGCCATTAAATATGATGCAACTACAAAATTATAAGAGTAGGGAAAGAATATACTAGATGGCAAAGTTTACTTAAAAAAAACCTCAATAAATTTGTTCTTCAAATCAAGTCCTCGGAAACGCTGCCAAAAACTTGATATGAATTGATATGTTACAAACCCAAGTGCAGGTTGTCTTAAGTAATAAATTCTCAGGAGTTTGAGGTCGATCCATAGGGAATTGATGAAGAAAAAATTTTTAAGGTAAAGAAAGGATTTGTCACAATAATAAATGTGATAAAACTTGTTCACAATTAAAAACAATTTGCTTGGGCTAAGAGATCCACTCTTGGTATATAAATTAAGGTCAATATTATTTCTTTTTATAACCCAATTAGAATCCACGCATAAAGGAGGTTCCAATCAGAAAATACAACATTCAAAATTCTTTTAAAGTTATATATGTAGTTATATTATGGTTCCTTTAATTATCCACTAATTCCAACATTTATAAATGGGTTCAAGCATTTATTGTGCTAATCTTTTTTCTATAACAAATCAAGATCTCCACTTTACAATGAGGGTTAATAATGCCAACACTTATAAATAGGTTCAAGCATTCATTGTATCAATCACTTATCTACAACAAATTAAGATCTTCACTTTATAATGAGGGTTTCTAAATTGATTGGAAACAAAATACAACACATATAATGATCATTTGATAATATATCATTCAAGCACAAGAAAGAGATTAATCTAACTTTATTTTATTACCAAAAGCTTCATCCTTTCAATCAAGTAAAATGAAAATTAGTTACTCATAAATAAGAAGAAAGAAAGAGAGAAGAAGAAGGAGATGAACATAATTTCTATTTAGAACAAAAGAAAACTTCAACAAGAGAAAAAAAATAATACAAGAATAAGATCTTGATCTCTAAACGAAGATGATTCTAATGAGCATCCAATGGTGCCTTCTATAGAGCATGAATGGTATAAAATGACAAGGGAGTTGTTTAATGGGTGGGTGGATAAGTGAAAAATTATTGCCATGCTTGTCTCTCCACTCAACCAATTCAACTGTCTTCACTTAACTATAACTCTATCATAACATCACCTATTACGTAAGTGTCTTTATGAAATTTGAAGGGTTTTGTCTCAGTTTTATAATGCCACTAGTTTTAGCCCAATTTGACTTCTACAACCTAAGATATGGCATAATCTTTGCACAATGTTTGGGTTCTAGCAATAGCACCTCTGTTTTGACTTCTAGGCCCAATATGACCTACTAGACATCCGATCAAACTCTTGTGTTCTTTATGAAAGTTGTAGATTTGGGTCTTAGATTTCATTTGGACTTAGCTTAGTGTCAATTGAACTCTTATAACTCAAGAAATAGGCTGATGATTGCATAGAAGTCAAGCTATTAGGGTCATCACTCTAGTTCTTGTTTCAACTCCAATTTAAATTATCCAAATGTGTGATTCATCTCTTGAGGTCTTCAAAAAACTTATAGAGAATTGTCTTAGCTTTCCTAAAAGACTATAATCACATCAATTAAACATTTACAACTTAGATTATAGCTAATTTACTGAACGCTGCCAAATAAACAAATTAAGGTCAATTCATGCAATAATTCATTTAATGATCCAATTAAGCTCAATATCATAAAATATGACAAAACTAACTTAACTAAACCCAATTAAACCTTAAGAAGCCCAGTGAAATGATTATTAAATGAATAAAATATATAACTATCAGTGGTCGCGTGTCGCTAGTGAAGGTTAGTTTTGGAGGGGTGGCCGTACGATGGAGCAGGTGAATGAGGTGGGTTCGTGGTGGAGACTACGAAGGAGAAGGGAGCACGATAGAGACTAGTGGGTTGTGGAGATGGATTTATTTTGTTTGGTTTCTGGTTTTTGCAGGTGAGGTAAGGATAAGGTTCTGGTTCTTTATTTTGGGTGAGATTGAAGATGGTCGAGGTGTGGTGGCTCTTGATGGCAGATTTGGGTGTGAGTAATGGTTCAATGGAGGTATGGGTGATGGTTCAATGATGGTGTGGGTGGCTCTGTTTTAGGGGTGTTGGCCCTAGGCTAATGGTAGTGAGGTGGTTTGGTTGAAAGCATAGGCTTTTGGCCGTGAACATGGAGGCAGAGTCATGGCTCTGTGTGAAAATTGGAGGCTGGGCTTTATTTATGTGATAAATCTATATCTATAATTGATCTGTCTGCTTGAGATTTATAGCATTAATTTTGCAAATATTTCTCCCTAATTCCTTGGTGATTAGAAGACAAATGGAGAAGCAATCCTATCAGAGACTTCAATTAAAATCGAAAAGGAAAGGTTGCCATTTCAATTGGGTTGTGCGGCTACTTGTGGAGGCTAGGGTTTGAGGGTGATGGTGGCTAGGGTTCTTGGGTTGCAGCAAGAAGGAAGTTGGGTCATGGGTTGAAGAGGAGGTTAGATCATAGGTTGACCCGTAACCCTCTTTTTTCTTTTTATTTTATGTATTTATCAAAAACAAATTCATCTTATATTTTTTGTTTTATTTTTGAAATCAGACTAAATAATAATAATAAAACAAAATTAAATGAACTAGACACCTTGATAAATAAAGAAAAACAAAAGTAAAAAAAAAATGGACAACATTGGGTATCAACAGCTACCCCATTTTGCTTTACTTTTAAATTAAATGGGAAGCAAATGAATTGATTCAATTTTGTCCACGAAAATTTTCCTATGCAGATCGATGCAAAACACAACAGGCATTAAAACAAGGTAAAAACGTGGGGTATAAGGACCCCTAAAGGTAAAGGCCACAGGTATATGGAACCAGAGACCTAAAGGAAATGGGTACGGGGACCCAAAAACTTAAAGGAAATGGGTAGGGAGACCCATTGGAATTTGATAGAAAGATAAAAAATTTTATGGAGTCAGGTATCCGCCAAAACTTAACAGGAACAAGATAAAAAAGCTTGTAAAATCGGGTATCCACCAAAGCTTGATAGAAAGCTTAAAGTGGAAAGGTAAAAAGCTTGTGGAGTCAGGTACCCACTGAACCTTAACAAAAAAACTTGAAGCAGAAAAAGTAAAAAGCTTGTGGAGTCAGGTCCGCTAAAGCTTAACAGAAAACTTGAAGCAAAAAAGGTAAAAAGCTTGCGAAGTACTTAACAAAAAAAATTGAAGCAGAAAAGGTAAAAAGCTTGTGGAGTCAGGTATCCGCTGAATCTTAACAGAAAACTTGAAGCAAAAAAGGTAAAAAGCTTGCGGAATCAGGTATTCATTGAAGCATAACAAAAAACTTGAACCAGAAAAGGTAAAATGCTTATGGATTCAGGTATCCGTTGAAGCTTAACAAAAGACTTGAAGCAAAAAAGGTAAATAGCTTATGGATTCAGGTATCCATCGAACCTTGATAGAAAACTTAGAGCAAGAAGCTAAAAAGCTTGTGGAGTTAGGTATCTACCGAAGCTTAATAAAAAACTTAAAGCAGAAAGGTAAAAAGCTTAAAAAAAAACTTAAATAAAAAAGGTAAAAAGCTTACGGAGTCGGGTATCCGCTAAAGCTTGATGAAAAACTTAAAGCAGGAAGTTTGTGGAGTCAATATCTATCGAAGCTTGATGGAAAACTTAAAATAGAAAATGTAGAAAGCTTGCGGAGTCAGCTATCCACTGAAGTTTGACAGAAAACATAGAGCATGAAGCTAAAAAGCTTGCGGAGTTGGGTATCCTTCAAAACTTAACAGATTACTTAAAGCAGAAAGGTAAAAATCTTGCGGGGTTAGTTATCCATTGAAGCTTGGCAAAAAACTTAAAGCAGAAAAGGTAAAAAGCTTGTGGAGTCAGGTAACCTCTGAAACTTAATAGAGAACCTAAAGGCAATGGGTGCAGGGACCCGAAAATAGAAAGGCAATGAGTACGAAGACCCGAAAACATAAAAACAATGGGTGCGAGGACCCAGAAAAGAAAAAGGCAATGAGCTTGAGGCCCTAACTTGCTATGGAAGCTAAAAACGATGGGTGTGGGGACCTAAAAAAGGAAAATGTAAAAAGCATAAGGCCCTGACTTGCCGTAGAAGCTAAAAGTAATGGGTGTGGGGACACAAAAATGGAAAGGCAATGAGCATAAGGCCTGACTTACTGTGGAAGCTAAAAGCGATGGGTGCGGGGACCCATAAATTAAAGGCATAAAGCCTTGGCTTGTCGCGGAAGCTAAAAGCAATGGGTGCAAGGTCCCAAAAAGAAAAAGGCAATAGGCATAAGGCCCTGGCTTGCCGTGGAAGCTAAAAGCAATGGGTATGGGGACCCGAAAATTAAAGGCAATGAGCATAAGGCCTTGGCTTGTCACAAAAGCTAAAAGCAACAGCTGCGAGGACCCAAAAAGAAAAAGCAATGGGCATAAGGCCCTGGTTTGACTGAAAATAGCAAGTTAGACCTTTGTAGGTCAAGGCTAGCAAATCAAAATAGTGCATTGTGCATGCAGTCGATGGTTTAAATGTGCAACTGGGATGATCCTTAAAGTGTGCATTAGATGTGATAGTGACTTGGTTATCCTTTCTTTTCCTATCAATACTCTTATCATGGAATTCATTATGTTTCCCATGACCTTTCGATATTGTTAAAGCAAATCTAAATGCTTTTACAATATTGTCACGTGTTTCATATCTCAATATAAATCTATCATAAGAAATGCATCAATAATAGGTTACAACGAAAAGGGATTGTCATTATAGAAAGGAAAAGTACAGGAAAAACAGTTCAAAAGGGATTAGAATTGAAAGGTTTACAAAAGAAATGTTAGGGTGGAGTTTTCCAGCTCTTCTAGTGATGCTCTCTAGGATGATCAGTGTTAATCTCCTATGTATGCAACCTTGAACACCCCTTTGTCTATTTTTAAGAATAGGATTTGACCTAGTTCTCACACATTGGGAGCATTTCATGACAAGATTTCATATATTCAAACTGCCCCAGTTCAGCCCAAATCTCTGTGTATTGAAACATTTCATGATTCTTCATTATGAATTCAGACTGCCCCAGTTTGGCCTTAACTGCCCTAGTTTGTGACTTGAGGCAACTCCACTTCTTCGGATGTGTTAGGTACCATTTTTTACCCTAACGTTTGCCTAGGTCACTCTTTTCGAGTTTTCAACCTAGTGGGTCGCTCTATCTTTTTCCTAGGTTGCTTTTTCAGGTCTTCAACCTAGCAAGCCACTCTTTTTCCTTCTTGTTTTAGGAGCTAGGAATTGAAAACTTAGAAGAGCATCAACCTTTTGTCTCAAAATTAAAGTTAATGAAAATGATAACAATCATTCATTGATTAGAATGGACTTTTTGAGGCTTGTAATATGACCAAGGTTAAGGGTTATGAAAGGAAAGATATAAGACTCAAACAAATGTTTAAGGATTGAATAGGACCAAGGATCTTTAGTAAACTTTGTCAATTTTCTTTGGCATTCTCAAGCTTTTCACTTACTTTTGTATTCATTTTCCTTTTTCATTTCATCATTTGCCTATCTTATTCTTTTTATTTTTCTTTTCTTTTTTCTTTTTTGCTAACCCCTAGTGTAGGGGTGATCCTTGTCCAAGGTTCTTTAAAGAAAATTCTCAAGCTCAAAAGGGGATAACAATGGATAATACAAATTGTAAAGGATAGAGAAAGATAACTAATCTTCATTTTCAAATCATGATTGTTTATTTTCAAAACTTAAATTTTGAGAGAAAAAGATAATGCACAAGTGATTACTTATTTGTTCCTTTTCAAAAATCCTACTTCCAATTGCTTGGTGACTTCCTCCTTGATCTTCAAAAACATTTCAGGGTGCATTCTCCTCAACTTCTGCTTCCTCGCCTTAGCATTGGGGTATAACGAAATTCCCAACCTTGGCATGTCTTGGTACGATAATGCGAAAATGTCACAATAATCATATCAAAGCTTAACCAACTTGCTTCGCTCATCTTCTTTCATAGGAGTGCATTTTTACCATCCATCCCCAAATTAATCACTTCAGTTGACTCCGTGGGGTTGAATTTCTTTAGCCTCTTGTTCCATTAATCTCATTAGCTCAGGAGAAAGTTCCCAGTTATCATCATTATCCTCATCAACATGATTAATGAGATGGTCAAAATCACATAATAGGGTCATAGCACTATTATTTTCAAGAGGATCACTTTCAAATTTGCATTTATTGATGTTAACACAAGTAAAAAGGTAATGAATGAAGGTTAATATAATGGTTGGGCAGAAACTAAAAGAATGACAGGAAAATGGATTTATTAATATTAAATATTGAAAAGGAAACATGTGAGCCTATTTTTTCAATATATCTTCCTAAAGCTTTGGGCAAAGCTATAGGATTAGCATTACAGAATTACTTTGTATCAATTTCAAAGGTCATGGGAAAATCAATGATCTCCCAATTGTTGAGCTCTGCATCTAGGGAACATGTATACATCAGGTCCGTCTCATGACTGACGAAGTTATCATCTTCAACAATGATCACTTGGTCCACGAACACCATTCTCGTGCTCCGAAAGCTTTGTCGTATGTCACAGATAGGGACCCCCTCCACTTTAGGTTCTCAATTTTCTCATCGGGCTAGCCACTTCTCTTTTTCTCTTCCATTATCATCTTTTGTCGGCCTTGGTGGGTGTGTATTTGGGTTTTGGGCCCATGGTTGGGTTAGTTGAGATGGTATGGTAGGGAGTGTTTGGTTTGGGATGGGAGGTTGTGTTTGATAAGGGATCATTAGGTGATAAGGTTGAGGGTATGAAGCTTGGGAGACATTAGTAATGTATGGGTTGTAAGGTATATAGGGAGGTTGAAAGGATGGTTGAGGGTTAATAGGTGCTTGGCTAGGTTTTCCTTGGGTAAAACTTTTCCGATCGAAAGTAACAGCATGAGCTTCTCCTTCTCTTTTCTTCCCTGTTAGGGGTCTCTTGGCGCTAATCATCCCTGTCAAACTTTCAGCGATCTTCTCACTTTTCATTCCTCGCTCGACTCTTTCCCCAATGATGACCATGTCCGAGGAATTTGATGACACACTCCCTATCATCTTGTCATAAAACAATGATTGGAGAATGTCAATGAACATGGCCATCATTTCTATTTCTGTCAATGAGGGTTCTACCTTAACAGCTATTTCTCTCCACCGTTGAGCATATTCCTTAAAGGTTTCAGCTTCCTTCTTAACCATATTCTGCAATTGTAGTATATCTGGTGTCATTTGTATTTATATTGCTCCAAGAAAGCATCGGCCAAGTCCTTGAAACATCATATATAAGAACATTCAAGGTGTGTATACCAATTAGATGCTACCCAAGCTAAGTTATCTTTGAAGAAATGGATCAACAACTTATCATCATGAGCATGTGAAGCCATCTTAAGGATGTACATGGTCAAATAGTTCTTTGGGCAAGTGATTTCCTTATATTTGTCAAAATATGGGACTTTAAACTTCGAAGGAATCACCACATCCGTGACAAGGCAGAGTTCTGAGGCATCCAAAAGACTATAGCTACTTGCTTCTTCTATGGGTCGTAGTCTTTCTTCAAGAACTTCTAGTTTCTCCTTGGATTGAAGGCCTTCAGTTGAAGGGTTCTGTGGAGAATTACCAGTAATCTTATGGGGGAAAACTATGGCATGTAAAAAGGGGTTGAATGCTACATTGATAAGGTCCCATTAGCACCAAGGTAATGAGGTTAGGCTAGAGTCGATTTTTGAGGCCCTGAAGTAGGCATTACTAATGGCATACCATTTTTGGGAGGGTTAGTAATTTGTGATGACACAAAACTTGGGGGAAGACCATATGGTGGAATGAAAACAGGGAATTGAGGAATCTCATTTTCATTTAGCTGAGATCCTTGTGTTTGGGTAGTGTTTGACAGGTTTGAAGTTGTTGTGACTACTGATGCACTGCCCTCAGGGGTACTGGTGGCTAATGGTGGCACATAACCAGGTGGAAAGCCATATGGTGGGAATGGAGATGCATGTGTTTCTTAATTATTAGTAACAGGGTTTTGTGCAAGGTTATTTAGGTAGATGGTGAGTGGCACCATCACCCCTTGAGAGGTGACACTAGGATATTGCCAAGGAATTGGTGTAAAGCCAGACGGGTGAGCAGGCGTGGCCGGAGGATCATCATTTGCCCCTAAAGGAGTCCCCTTTGTGTTTTTTGTTCTTTCCAAAGCTTGCAGAACTTCTAAAATCTTGGCAATTTGTTCCTTTAGTTGGCTTACTTCGTCCCTCAGCTCTTCCTACGACTGCCCCAATTCATCCATGACTTTTGATTGGGAGTGATTCATATATGGGTATCGTAGAGACAATTTTCTTTTCTGTATTATTATGAATATGATAAAAAAATGCAAACATAAATACACTAAAATAAAAGTAAAATTATGCATGCAGAGACATGGTCCTAAGCTTGGTACCTGTCCTAAAAGATGGGTTCTATGCACCATGGTAGCTCTAAGGTTATTTTAGTAAGTGATAGCTTTGATTCTAAATCCCTATCGAACAAAAGGTCCCTAAATTGCCCTTTGCTATCGCCACCACTTTGGCTAGAAAGAGTCCTCAATCCTCACTCATGATAGGTTACAAGCGGAATGAGTTCAATTTGAGTGAGGGATTTTCATGTGCCTGTCCAGAGACCAAAGGTCTCTCAAAGCAACACTACTTTGCCCTCTATCTAAGCCTACAAGTACTAAGCTCGGGTATAGAGCTTGTGTGTGCAAATGTATATGAGGGAACATACAAGCAAATTTATTCATAATGCATAAGTACAATACATGTAATGCAAACAAAATGTACAGCAATATGAACAAATAAACAAATGAAACAAAATGGACCAATATAATCAAAGAGCAAATAACATGAGATTAAAATAATGCTTAACCCTCTAATTTTCCCAGTGGAGTCGCCAGCTATCGCAACCGTCTTGAAGGGGGCGCTGCGAAATTAAAAGGAAGAGGGAGGTGAGGACCTCAGGGTGTTAGGAGTCACCACCAATCGCTTTATCCATTAAATGGAATGGTACAATTGAACACCTAAAAGATGGTCTACATTTCAAAGTTTGAGGTTCGGGGGTTGATTACAGATAGGGAAGGTCACCCTATGTTGTCCGTTCTAAGAACAGTTACCTATTTAATCTAATGTTATTTGCAAGATTAATTAAACTGGTCCTTTATTATTATAAAAAGAAAGGAATTATTTTTATTTTTTATTTTGACATGTCCCATTTTGTCAAGCATAATATCAAGAATGATAAATGACTAAGACAATAAATGGATGGCTAAGTAGCCATTATTTTGGAACAAATTCTAGGCCTGCAACATATTATATAAAAGTGGTGAATTGAAATTGTGTTAATTTTGCAAGGAAAAGAATTTTCAAAATATTTATTTTTGATAAGATAAAATGATTTAAAATGAATTTTGCAAAGAAAAAAATTTATTTTTAAAAAGTGACAAAAAAGAATTTTTGTATTCACCACAATCATAATGTTGAGACTATGCGAAATTGTTCGCTTTTATTTGAAGATTTTTATTTTACAAAAAATTGTTTTAGTTTATAAAAAAAAGTTTTATTTAGTTTGCAAAAATATTTTAATTTTAATGTGGGGATTAGACCTCATCATCGCTCTTGGCAAGATCTAATATAAAGCCTCAAGAGTATTAAAAAGAGTGTATTTGATCGATACTCCAATCCTCTCCCAATTTTTCTGTCGTCGGCCAATTTTAAATTATTGATTTATACAAAAGTGAGTGTGTTAAATTACAATACAAGTACAATTGTATAATGATATTATTACAAGGAGTAACATAAAATAAGATTATTTAGAATTTATTTTATGTAAATATGAATAATAATAACGGGAACATAATAAACATATAAAATCTGAAAAAAAAATAATATAGAAGAAAAAAATGAAAAATAAAATAATAAAACAAAAACATCAAGTTAAGAAAGAAGAGACTTCTAGTCTTTGGACTGCAAATGAAAGAGAAGGGTATGAGAGCGTCAACCACGCAACAATGGCAAGGATGAAGGCCAACGACGCTTGGATTGCGGTTGGCTCACGGTGGCTCCAGTGGAGGGCGACGACAGTTCTAGGCAGAGGTTGCGAATGGCGAGGGAGCATATCCAAGTTTTTTTTCACACGGTTTAGATCGCAACACAGGAGCATGGTTACGAATGGAGAGGGAGCAGATCTGGGTTCATTTTTGCGCGGTGTTCTGGGTTGCGGTGGGTTGTGGTCGCAGGTCACTGACGAAGGCTAGTTTTGGAGGGGTGGTCATACGGTGGAGTAGGTGAACGACGTGGGTTCGCGGCAGAGGCTACGAAGGAGAAGGGAGCATGACGAAGACTGGTGGGTTGTGGAGATGGTTCTGTTTTGTTTGGTTTCTAGTTTTTGCAAGTGAGGTAAGGATAGGGTTCTGATTTTCTATTTTAGGTGAGATTGAAGATGGTCGGGGTGTGATGGCTCTTGATGGCAGACCTGGGTTTGAGTAATGGTTCAATGGTGGTGTGGGTGGCTCTATTTTAGGGGTGTTGGCCCTGGGCTAATGGCAATAAGGTGGTTTGGTTGAAAGCAGAGGCTTTTGGTCGTGAATATGGAGGCAGAGTCATGGCTCTGTGTGAAAATTGGTGGCAGGGGTTTCTTTGTGTGATAAATCTGTGTCTGTAATTGATCTATCTGCTTGAGATTTATAGCATTAATTTTACAAAAATTTCTCCCTAATTCCTTGGTGATTGGAAGACAAATGGAGAAGCAATCCTATCAAAGATTTCAATCAAAATTGAAAAGGAAAGGTTGTCATTTCAATTGGGTTGTGCAGCTGCTTATGGAGGCTAGGGTTTGAGGGTAATGGTGGCCAGGGTTCTTGGGTTATAACAAGAAGGAAGTTGGGTCTTGGGTTGAGGAGGAGATTGGATCATGGGTTGATCTGTAACCCTCTTTTTTCTTTTTATTTTCTATATTTCTCAAAAACAAATTCATCCTATGTTTTTTATTTTATTTTGAAATCAGACTAAATAATAATAATAAAACAAAATTAAATGACCCAGACACCTTAATAAAAAAACAAAAACAAAAGTAAAAAAAATGGACAAAATTGGGTATCAACATGGAGCTTGCTTCAAACTAGAAAGAGATTTAATAAGTTTACATACTGTGTTCTCCTTGCCCTTAACCACACATCTTTTTAATTGTTCCATGTAGATCTCCTCTTCTAGGTCACCATTTAGGAATGTAGTTTTCACATCCATTTGATGCACTACTAGTTTATGAATAGATGCAATGGCAAATAAAACTCTAATGGATGCAATTCTAGTTACCAAAGAGTATGTATCAAAGTAATGAATACTCTTTTGTTGTTTATAGCCTTTGGCTACCAATCTAGCCTTATACTTATCAACACCACCATCCAGTTTTAGTTTCTTCTTAAACACTTATTTACATCCAATATGTTTTATTTTAGAAGGCAAATCTACTAACTCCGAAGTATGATTAGTCATAATAGATTCAATTTCGACATTTATAGCATCTTTCTAAAAGGGAGCATTAATAGATGTAATAGCATCATTATAAGACAAAGGATAATTGAAAACAAGATAAATATAATAGTCATATCCAAAACTAGTTACTTTCCTAGTTCTCTTACTTCTTCTTAATTCATTATCATGCTCATCAATAATATCATCATACATATCATGAGAATCAATAACACGCTTCTCTTTAACTTTCATAGGAAACACATGCTCAAAGAATGATGCATTCTAAGATTCAATAATAGAATTATGCTCTAACACATCATTTTTCATAACAAGCAATATATATAGAACACTATTTTAAGCATAACCAAAAAATATCAAAACTATTTTATTTAATATTTGATACTTTTTGTTGTAGGATTTTACATATAATACATATTTTGCGACAAAATTTGCCTACCATGAATGGATTACAAAGCAATTATACAAAGAAGGCAATTAGTGAGAGGCCAGAGGCACATAATCTTATTAATTGAACATGTGCCATGTGATTGTATTTGTTACATTATTTTGCTTATGTGTATTGAATCAAAATCATATTCACAATTGATTTGTAGTACTCATTTCTTATAAATATTTTTCATATTTAAGATTAGCCTTAACTAATTGAATATAATAAGATAAAATAAAAAAATAAGATAATGCTAGTAAAATGATTTGTGCAAATTAGGATTCGATTAGGATTGAGATAATTGAGAAATAAAAATAAAATATAATAAATAATTAATCAAGGTCTATGCTAACAAAATTAAGATTAGCCTTAAGAAATTTAACTTAATAAATAACAATAAAAATAAAATAGGATTATGTTATGAAAAGAAATTCGATTAAGATCTATACTTGAGAAATAAGAATAAAATAAGAAAAATATAAGACTCTAAAAATCAAGTAAATAAAATGCAATTAGTCAATGACAATGCTAATAAAACAAATACTAGCCTTAAGAACTTAGATTTAATATGAAGAAATAAAAATTATTGTAAAACAATGTTATTGAAAGGACTCATATACATTTAGGATTTAATTGGGAATGAGATACCCATATTATTGGGTTATAAATTGAATAAAATATAAGAGATCACAACATCTTATATTAGAGAAAAGGTAAATCTCTTAATTGAGTCTTAGAGTAACCTCTCTATTGGGCCATGGGTAAACAATATATAACTCGATTGCTGTAAGTTGTATTCACAATTGATTTGCAGCACTCATTTCTTATAAATATTCTTCCTATATATTTAAGATAAGACTTAATAAATTAAATATAATAAAATAAAAAATATGATATTGCTATTGAAATTATTCATATGAATTCATGATTCAACTTGGATTGAGATAATAAATAAAATAAAAAAATAAGAAAAAATTTAAGAGTCTATAACCAAGTAAATAAAATATAATTAGTAGTAGTTAATCAAGATTAATACTAATAAAATTAAGATTAGTTATGATAAAAACTTGAATTTAAAAAACTTTATTTCTTAAAACCCATCAAATACTATTTAAAGTAGTAATATGACAAACTAAAAAATGCAAATATTAACAAAAGTCAAAAAAAAAAAATTATTCTCGAGTAGCGCATGGGTTATAAATCTTGTTCATGATGATATTAAAAGTAACCAGTAGAATAAAAACTCAGTTAAATTTTTTTCATCCGCACAATTCATAAAATCAAGTTGATATTCATTATTCGCAAAATCAAAATCTAACATAAAAATCAAGGATTTTAAAATAACAAGAATATTAGAAAATATAATTAATATCATCATGAATAAAATCAAAACACCATATTGATATTTTAAATTTAATAAATGATTATATGAAATAAATTTAAAATATATTTCTTATATTATCTTATCGAACCACGGTTAAATTAGTTGAATTAGTTTAACCATAAATCACCTTCTTTTTCAATTGTTCGATTCATCCAATTCTTAAAACATTGCATTCAAATAAGAAATTTCTTTTACTGAATAACATATAAGAATTTATAGTTTGATTATCCAATTGTACCCTACCCATGTATCTCATCAATTTCTTAACAATAATGTTATTTGTACATTATTTTTATTATATTATTTTTACATTTTTTAAATAATATATATAAGCTTAATTACAGTTTTAATCCCTTTATTTTTAACAAAAGGAAATATTTAATCTCTCTATTTTTAAAATGAACTATTTAGTCCCTTTATTTTCACAAAATGAGCAATTTTAATCCTTTCATTAGTGTGTTGTTATAAACTTAACGGAAATTGTTGATGTAGATTTAAATATTAATTATTTATTCTATGTAAGTAATTTAAGTGCATGTAACATATATATGACTCTTTCAAAACCCAAAATAACCTTTCTAACTAAATTAAGCAATAAAATTATTCAACATAAAATTTCTCATTATTTTTTCTCACTCACATGCTAGTCATGTTACGTATTCTATAAAAAAAAAATTGTATACGACCCAAGATTGAAGTTAGACATTTTGTCATATTCTTGTATTTTTTCCTTTTAAGATTTCTGTTAACTTTATTTTTTTATTGGTTAAGGGATGAAATTTTAAGATTTATTACTTCTCATATAGTCTCAACTAATTTTAAACTGAATTGACGAGGTTGGAATAAATTTAAAAAACTATACTAAATGTCATAATCTATGTACTTGAGAATGTATTTATAAAAATTGAATTGGTCATGATACCTAAAAAAACAAGGAATTGGTCCAGACAATTAATGGCTATAGTATAAGTGTTTATCTTGTGTTTGCTATGTATATAACTAGCGACTAGGGATTTCTAAGTTGAATTAAGGTTATTTTGGATATTTTGGGAGTCAAATGTATATCATATGTATTTAAATTGTTTATTTATATTAAAAAATTAATTTTTAAATGTCACATTACCAATTTTTGTTAAGTTTTTAACATTATACTAGCGAAAAGACTAAAATTGTTCATTTTGTAAAAAAACAAAAGGATTAAATAGTTCATTTTAAAAATAAAAAGATCAAATTATTTGTTTTATAAAAATAAGAGAACCTAAACTACAATTAAGTCATATATATATATATAGAAGAGTATATTTGATTAAAGGAATGTTTATTGTAAAATGTGTGAGAAGTGAATCTTAACCACTAAAACTTACATGAATGATAAAGATTAGAACATAAATGCATGTAACTTTTTTAAGTGGTCACATGACCTTTAAGTAATTTTTAATCTTGATCATTCATGTATAGTTGTATGGTCAAGATTTATTTATTTCACCTTCTCACAATAAAATGAATTATTGAAAGGAGTTTTTATTGTGAAAGAGTGAGAGAAGTAAATATTGACCATACAATTATACATGGATAATCAAGATTAAAAGTTATTTAAAGGTCATGTGACCACTTAAAAAAGTCACATACATATTTATGTTCTAATCTTGATCATTCATGTAAGATCTAATTATCAAGATTTATTTATTTCACCTCTTACAATAAATACTCAACTCATCAAATACGCTACATATATATATATATATATATATATATATATATATATATATATCAAGAGCCCAACAGAAAAGGAAATTACAAAGAAATTACTCTGGAAGTAACCACTACCATAACATCATAAAGCAACCTCATTCTAGCATCCAAAGGAGGTTCATGAAACACCACCAGACTAGGTGCTTGTTGTAACATCTTAATATTTCTATTCAGATATATCTGACATATATGAGAATAATAAATATTAGTCATGTTACTTCAAAACATACATCAACTAAACCTATAACATTTATACAAAATAATTATGGAGACCAACGTTAACAAAAGTTATATATACATTACTGCCTCAAAAGGCATACAGTCATACATAGCTTTAAACAACTTAAGCAAATATAAAATATTTACAAGCTCGGCCTAAAAGAGCATTTATACTACGCGTTTTCAAATGCCTTTCTCTTTCCTTTTGATACGCTTTCACCTAGATTTACATGAAAACATAATCAAGGTGAGAAATCACAATTTTTTAGTATAAGTATTTCAAAACCAGCATTTATCCATTCACACATCTAATTAATTAGATTCAAGTGAACCTTGCGTCCTAATTTCTCCCTATTTGATTATCTCTACATTGTTTAATTGTCCATTCACTACAAAAAAAAGGGTAAATTACGGCAGTTTTTTTGGCATATTACGGCAGTTTTAACTGTCATTTTTTGCGTCAGTGGCGGCTTTCAAAACTGACGTAATTACCTTCGCCGTTAGGTATAATACGGCGATTTCCCATTAACCGCCACGACAACTGCCACAATTTACCATGTATAAAATGACAGTTTATTTTTTGCATAAAACGGCAGT
Source organism: Ormosia semicastrata (assembly GCA_029884595.1). Lineage (NCBI taxonomy): Eukaryota > Viridiplantae > Streptophyta > Magnoliopsida > Fabales > Fabaceae > Ormosia > Ormosia semicastrata. The sequence continues at coordinate 102,991,070 of JAQQTO010000063.1, forward strand.
TATAACTGCCGTAATTTACATAACACCTACCAACAAAGGGTAAATTACGACAGTTATAACTGCCATAATTTACATAACACCTACCAAAAAAAGCGTAAATTACGGCAGTCAGAACTGCCGTAATTTACCTAACACTAACAAAAAAAATGAAAAGCTCAGATCAAATGGAACAAAACACCAGAAGGAATGAATAGAAAGCTGCTATCATATTTGTTTTTGTAGTCATTAAATTTAAAAATTAAAAATAAAATATACACAATCAGGTAAATTATCAGTTAATTATTCCACGAAATTTGATTACCTCCATGCTTTTAATGGATTCATGTGTTGACGCTGATGGAAAAAAGACAAAAAAAGAAACACAATCAGGTTTGCAATCTAAAACTAAAACAACTTCATTGAAAAAGCATGTAGATACCTTGACTAAACAGAACTAAATTAAGGATCAATTCTAAATTAGACATAATATTAACTAGAATCATTGTTGACTGAGTATCAAAGTTATTATTTTTTAGATAAAAGAAGAAATATTGAAGAAAACTAAAGTAGTACACGATCAGAGGATATCATAAAGTATCCTCCATTCCTCCTAGACCAATAATTTAAAGAAACAAAAGCCAGAACAATCAAGAAAGGAATATATCTGAGCAAAGCTAGGTCATCCCTCAGCATGATCAACAAGGAATATATCTGAGCAAAGCCAATCATGTTACCATCTAGTCATCAACTAACAAGGAAGACGTCCCTTAACCAAGTAGAAGTCCATTAATAAAGTCTAAGAATCCAAGATGCATTCAGGTACAAAGTCCATCAATATATAAAGTCTAAGAATCCCAAGATGTATTCAAGTACAAAGTCCAGCAATATACAAAGTCTAAGACTCTAAAGATGTATTCAGGTACAAAATTCAGTAAGACATATAGAGTACAAGAATAATTTAATAGAAAATTAAAACATGCAGAATTTTAAGTTATAAATTACAATAAGTTATAAATTGTGATGGACATACAAAGGCTGGACATTCCAAAATTTGAAGCCTCTTATTTAAGTTTGAAATTTGAAAACGTTCATTACTTTCACAGCAGCCAACACATCATTACATAACATGGAGAAAGGAAAACAAGGTGAAATAAAAAACTACTTACGACCTGATGAATGGTGTGGGATTGCTGAACTCCCATCTAACAACAATGCACTACTAATTAAGTTTCAAAGGCAAGTCACGATGTCCCCTTATCCACTTAGAGTAGTAGGGATACATGACAGGTTCACTAGTTGGACGAATAGCAATAGGAATTTCTAAATCAGTTTGCCTAGACTTTGTCACCCAAGCAACCTGGCAAAAAAGAGTAGAAAAATACTAGTGTTTCCAAAAGAAAACGTCCTTCCAGAAAGTAATGGAGTTGTGAACTGATGGCAAAACATATACACAAACTCTCACCTCTGGAGCGAATCCTTCAACGTGTTCCTTCTCCTTTTCCAAAACTCTCGGAGACACAAACAAAGGGAAGTAGCAGTTCTTGATTTTCATTTTCTTTATTTCTGGATCAAAAAATGCCTGCACATTGTCGTTGACACGAAAAAAGAATTTTAAAGCAACTGATTTATGTAAAGATTAAAAGAAAGAAATCTATGTGTCATGTTTAAGGAAGCTGGGTTTCTCAAAAAACATCACTAACGTGATGGAATGATATTTATGCATTGACACTAGAGCTAATTGAGAGAAGTTTCAGCATAAAACAAGCATACTATTGCTCTACATCAATGCATTCACCTATTTATCTAAAACAAACAATATGGTGCATCTAATCTAATTTAAGAAGAATTAGGAAACTTACTTGCAGGATCTCCCATACTGACATTGCCCAAGGCCTCAGAATATAGCAGCCAAAAATATCATAGTACTCAATCATTTTTGAATTAACAACTACATGTCCAATTAATCAAAAACCAAAGTCAAACAACACATAAACTACTGAGATTGTCACACAGTGAAATAAGACCAGATCTGGATGAGCAATTTTGACCAAACACAGAGTCAAAAGCACAAGTAGAAACTATCTAATAGATGATAATCGGAAACAAATACCTCGGAATACCACTCCCCGAAGTTGTCAACCTTCCGATTCGTAAGTCCTAAGCCAGTCTCTTTCTTTACCTCCTTCTTCTTCTCACCTGCAAAAGCTTCACATAACTCTATGGATGTAATACATATATATACATGTGACTGACCCTTCATTTTCATTCTAACTGAAGTTAATCACCCCTGTTTCCCATATATAGGGGCAGAACTCTGCCAACCTTCAATTCTCAATTTAATAATTGCTCTTTAGTTTCTAAAAAAAACAAAAGAAATGGAAGAAATCTCACCCCAAGTTCTTGTCAAGTCCACCAGGTATTCAAACATATCCAGATACATCTAATTTAACAATGATCGTCAAGTACATTATCTACAATATATTATATACATGAATCAGATATTAAGTTTAATATCTAAAACTATTAAATTAGATGTATCTGAATTTAATTCTTTTTTTAATATTTAATCATCAAGTCCCAGTCCCAAATTTAACAATGATGAGTACTGCATTATCTATAACTCATTGGTGGTAATCAAAAGATGGCTTTCTTTTTCTATTTCTATGATTTATCAGAATCAGATATTCTATAGATCAAACAAAAATATTTTAGTGGAACGTATATCATCTACATCAAGAAGTTGCTAAGAAAAATACCTTATTCACAATCCTAGGAATATCATCTACATCAAGAACAAGGTAATTGTGCTTGGTGATGGATCGTGTTACCTCAACAATAGGGGTTTCTTGGAACGCATCGGTGCCAATCATTCATCGTGGGACTTGGCCGGTGATAGCGACAAGGGGGACGCTGTTGAGGAGGGCGTCGGCGAGGCCGCTGACGAGGTTGGTGGCACCGGGGTCGGAGGTGGCGATGCAGATGCCGGGGCGGCCGGAGGAGCGAGCGTAGGCCTCGGCGGCAAAGACGCCGCCTTGCTCGTGGCGAGGGAGGACGTTGCAGATGGCGGCGGAGCGCGTGAGGGCCTGGTGGATCTCCATGGAGGCGCCGCCGGTGTAGGCAAAGACATCGATGACGCCTTAGCGCTCGAGGGAGAGAGCAGATCTGGATAGAGTGAGAGTGAGAGGGAGAGAGCAGATCTGGACGGCTTTGAGTTTCATGGCTGAGTGTGAGGGAGAGGACGAGAGAGAGAGTAAGAGTCAGAGGGAGAGCACGAGAGAGAGAGTGAACGGGTGAGAATAAAAGGGAACTGAAATATTTTAGAAAGTGAGAGGGAGAGAGCCACAGATTGTGAGGGAACGGAGCAAAGGAAAATTTTTGAATTTTTTAAAATAAAAATAACGGCAGTTAAAACTGTCATTTTATACATTTAACTGTCTTTTTTTACTAGTAAAATATGGCAGGCATAAGACTGACGTATTATGTTGTATATTACAACAGTTTTTTAGAACTGCCACATTAAAACTGCCGTAATTTACATGTTTTTTTGTAATGATTATTCTTCTTTATTTGTTTTCTGATTTTAATTTAAATTCTTCTTACACTTTCGATTGTCTAAATAACTAAGAGCTTTTCGAATCTAGTAATTACCACTTATTCCTTGTGGGATCGACAATTGAGACTCAAGTCCTATATTACTTTGCGATAGAGTGCACTTGCTCTTAGTATATTTTATGTGTATTAGGCACTCAAAGCTATCTTCATCGATCTACTCCATGAATTATAGTTATCACTTGTCAAAGGTTGAGAAACAAGTAATATCCTTAGATTATCAGAAGGATGAAGGAGATAAGGATTGGCAAAATCATCAGCAAAATTGAAGTTTGCCATTGAAACTGAAGAACAATCAAGAACAGAGAAAAAAAATAAAGGATGAAGACGAAAGAGAAAGAGAAAGAGAGAGAGTAAAAAGCGGAATCAAATTTCTTCTGATACCATATTACATTGAACAAAACTGAGAGAAATGGAATTCATGATTTCTCGTTCATCAGAAAGTGGTATATAAACCACTAATTACATCATAATAGAAAATAATTGACATAACTAACTTCAACTAATTCTAACTAACAAACTAACTTGTTGGCTAGGAGATGGGAAGTGAAAATTCTTCATGTTTATAGAGAAGCTAATTCATGTACTGATATACTGGCATCGAATGCTTGTGAACAAGTGTAACACCCGTGAAAACATGATATACTTGTATATGGGTACAGAGGTAGCCTAATACTAGTTTGTTATACTAGTTAATTTTGTGGCTTTCTGAGCACGTTTAGTCACTTTGCTATAATACTAGGTGTAAGAAATAACTGTTATTAGCTCCGAAAATGGCTTAAACTGCTCAGTTAATGGAATTAAATGCAAAAAATTTAATTCTAGGTTACAAATATGTGAATTATGCTACAGTTAAAATATGAGGTTAATCAGAGCTAGTTTGACATTTTTAAGCATATTGGTTGTATGTTTTAATACCGATTTGACTAGCAGCTGATATGAAAAATGGTGGTTTTGGTGCAACAAAATTTTTTATGAATCCTATGATTTATTTTAAATTTGTTGACTTTAAGAAAACTGGATTTGATGAAATCTAAGTGTTCTTAGTAGATCGGGATATATCACATGGCCACTTAAGTGACTAAAGTCACCCACGACCAAGTGTTTTAGCCTTGTTACTTAAAGGCTTGAGATAAGATATTTTATCTCATTTTCACTCTTAGCCATTGACTCGCTTTGTCTCTAAGAGAGAAAGGAAAGATTTGTAATCACACCCCATTATACTTGATAGTATCACAGAACTGCAAGAAACTGGCCAAATGTTGATTTGGATCATCTGAAGGTAAACCACCAAACTGAACAGAAGTTTGAATCATGGAGATCAATGTTAGATTGATCTTAAAGTTGTTAGCCACCACAGTTGGTCTTGTAATACTCCCTCCATACCTTTCAACTATGGGCATGAAATATTCAAGCATAGTTCGCTCCACTAGGGTAGCTCGTTCTTCACGATTCCCCTCAACTGTTATCTCTCTCTCCAACTTTCTTGTAGGTTCTTCAGTCACAGCTTCAATATGAGATTACTTCCTTAACCTGTGAGCTATTTTCTTAATTTATTGATCAAATGTCAGATTAAGAAATTGAGAACGAATAAGCATAAAAAAGAAATATGAGCAAGAAGATGAAGTGAAAAATTAATTAAAAATAGAAATAAAAAAATAAAATAAGAAATAAAATAAAAGTGTATCTAAATTAACTAAAGTTTTTCACTTCTAATATTATCAAACTTATTTCTTGGCAACAACATCAAAAACTTGATATGCGTAAAATACACTAAGAGCAAGTGCACTCTATCGCAAAGTAATATAGGACTTGAGTCCCAGTTGTCAATTCCACGAGGAATAAGTGGTAATTACTAGATTCGTAAAACTCTTAGTTATTTAGACAATCGAAAGTGTAAGAAGAATTTAAATCAAAATCAGAAAACAAATAAAGAAAAATAATGGATAGTTAAACAATGTAGAGATAATTAAATAGGGAGAAACCAGGACGCAAGGTTCACTTGAATCCAATTAATTAGATTTTCACTCATTTATTACATAAGGTAATTCTCTTGTCAATATTCGTTTATTTGCTATTGAATCCCAATGGTCATGGATGAGACAATATTCTATTCATAAATTAAATCACATATTTGGTCATTTAGTTGAATTCATTAGGAATGCATTAAGCCTCAATTCAAGAGATGAACTAACATAATCATTAATTCCATTAATAGAATAAATTGATGTTTGATCATTCACCAATCTAATCCTAGGTTTATCATATAAGTTCACTCATTGAGTGCGGATGGTCACTGGTCAAACAATGAATTAATATATGCCAAAAGAGATCAAGTTTTAATAAGAATACAAGCAATATAATAAACCTTAAAAGAAAATTATCTTAATCAAATTTGAGATCAAACCCAATTAATTAGGAAAACAAGATCTCCTATAGCCGGGTTTAGCTACTCATGTTTAATACAAACAAACTCATATCATAACACAAATTCATGGAAAGAAAACCCAAGGAAAGGGGAAAGTTAGAGGGAAAGAGAAATCAAAATGCCTTTTACAATGATTATGATCTTCAAGACTTCAAGAATTAAATCCTTCCTTTGAAGTCATCCTCCAAGGATTCATGGTAATTCTCTATTCTGATCTGCCTCTTAAAGTCTATCGTCACAAAAGTGTCTCTCAGGATTAGGGATTTTTTGCGTTCTCTTTCAATTATGGCATAACTCTTCTATTTATGAAAAATAACGTGTGTTGTTACGCAACCGGTGCCTAGGCACTGGCTTTTGGGCACTCAAACGCTGAGTCACTAAACCAAAAACGCGCTATATAATGCGTTACGCGCTGCCTTCCTAGCACCTAGAGAGATTGGAAGCTTTCTGCATTAAGCATTGGCTCTTTGACGTTTAGGCGCTAGACCACTTGCTTTTCTTCCTAATAAATTTACCTATCAAAAACAATTAAAACTTTTTTTTTTTTAGACAAAGAAGATATGCAAAAGCATCACTGCAAAGCAAGGCATCCCAACTAAGTTGGTACCCCAAGCAAAGCCAATCATTTGCAGCATATCAATAATTTATTAAAAAAAAAGGAAAAAGAATACAAAAAACAGAATGGGGGGGCATAGACCTAACCCATGAAAACAGTTAAGAAAACCTATAACAAGGTAGACCATATCTATTATGATAAAAGGCATCACTAATGAAATGCGGAATTGAATTCCACCAAGTAAAACTATGAATTCCTAAACCATGAGAGGCCAGTTTATCAGCGCAAGTATTACCTTCCCGAAAAATGTGAGTGCAATAAAAATTCAAATCCTTTCTTAGAATCTTACAATTTTCCCACCTGTTTCTTAATTTCCAGGGAATACTAGAGAGTCCTTTAAATGCCTAAACTACTAGCATAGAATCACATTCCAACCATAAATTCATCCAACCTCTTTTATGGGCAATTTCTATTGCAAACATAGCTCCAATGAGCTCAGCATGATAAGCAACAGAAATACCAACTTTAGCTGAAAAACAACCAAGAGCCGAAGCTCTAAAGTCCCTGAAGATGCCACCATAGGCTGCTAAACCCGGAGATCCCAATGCAGCACCATCCGTGTTGCATTTGAACCAATTGCAAGAGGGAGGTGACCATATAACTTCAAAAATTTTTGGAGATTTTCTCGGGTGCCCAGTAATAGAGAAGAATTTTAAGATGGAAAATTCTTTCATGTCCGAAGACATGCATCCATTACTGAGATTTCCAGAAATAGCAGTGTTTGCTATTATCAAATTTTTTGCTGCTCTTAAAACAATGCTTGTGTTTTCAAATTTAGCTTTGTTTCTAGAATACCAGATCACCGAAATGGTGTTTATAATGGCTGCTGCAACTACATCTCTGAGCTGCGGGCTCCAGGTTCTTTCACATAAAGAAAGGATATCAAGCATGTTTAAACTAACTGGTTTAATCTGCAAAATTGAGAAAAGCCAGTTCCAGAGACTCCTTGCAAAGCAGCAATCAAAGAACAAGTGGGAGGTGCATTCATCACTTGCATAGCATAAAAGACAAGTGGAAACAATTATGCAGCCTCTCTTTTTTAGTTGATCATCTGTAGGCATTTTGTCTTTGAGAATTCTCAAAACAACAAAAGATTTTGATGGAGGAATGCTGCTGCTCCAGATAATCTTGTGCCAACGAACATTCTGACCAGGAGGACTTACAAAAGAATAAGCCTCCTTGAGAGACAAACAACCCGAGTCATTATTCCATCTTCTGTGATCTGTTGCATTTTCTAAAGGGATATGAATCCATTCAAGCTCCTTCGAAATTGGAGGACATTTTTGCAATAGAACTTCAGGAAAATGCAGAAACTGATTCACTAAAAATTCCTGTAGATTGGATTTTAATCTAACCCGAACTCTAGCTGGAATGTCTAAAAAATCAGCTAGAGATTTCTTAAGCCATGGATCATGCCAGAAGTTAATTTTCTCCCCATTACCAATTTGCCAAGATGAGTTATCCAGAGCAACTTGAATTTCTGATTTCAATCCATACCATAAAGAGGATGAAAGGTGATAGGTCCTAGGAACATTGTTTTTTAAGGCTCTAGCTCTAAGCAGGCAGGACCATTGACATTGAGAGGATACTAATTCCCAAGCTAATTTAAGCATTGAAGCTTTATTTATAGACTGTAAAGATCTTAGACCCAGTCCTCCTTCAGAAACAGGCTTGCAAACATCCTTCCAAGCTACTGTTACAAGTTTTCTATGATTAGTGCTTCCCGACCATATGAAGTTTCTTAGCCAACTGTCCACCTCTTTTATGCATTGCATTGGCCATTTATAAATCTGAAAACTGTATAAAAGCATACTTTGAGCCACTGTTTTTACCAGCATGACCCTCCCCATAATAGATAATAGAGAGGCTTTCCAAGCAGCAAGTTTCGATTTAATCCTATCCATGATAGGTTGTAGATAGGATTTTTTAGGCTTGCCCTTGAAAAGTAGGATCCCTAGATAGTTAAAAGGAAGAGAACCAGTAGAAAAACCTAGGAAAGCAGCTATATCAATCTTCCTTCTTGCAGAGATGGAACTAGAATAAAATTTGGATTTTGCACAATTTACCAATTGACCTGAGGCATCACCATATTCAGAGAACAACTTCATCAAAAGCCTCAAGTTTCGCTGAGTTCCTCTGCAGAACAACATAATATCATCAGCATATAGAATGTGGGAGGGAGTTGCATAATTCCTTGGACCTGCCATCAATTGAAGATCACCAGAAATAACCAATTTAGTGATCCCCCTACTGAGAACCTCCTCAGCTAAACAAAACAAAAGGGGAGACAATGGATCACCTTGCCTAACCCCTCTATGACAATAGAAATAGCCTGCTGCCTTCCCATTAACCGAGATGGATAATTTGGCTGATTGGAGAATCACTTTGATCCAATTACAAAACCTATCATTAAAACCAAAATAGTGCAGCACTTTTAATAGAAAATTCCAATCTAAGGTGTCAAAAGCCTTTCTAATATCAATCTTCATTGCTATATTCCCTCCAAACACTTTCTTATCCAGCATATTAACAGCTTCCGAAGCTGTACAAAGACAATCTACAATTTGCCTACCTTTAATGAAACCTCTTTGATTCTCAGAAATAATTCCTGGAGCCAAAGTAGCTAATTTATCTGCTAGCACTTTTGTGAAGATTTTAAATTTGTAGTTAGCTAGAGCTAAAGGTCTGAATTTGTCAATTGTATCAGCTCCTTCCTCTTTAGGAATAAGAACAATCAGATTTGCATTATAATTTGGTAATAACCATCCTGTTTTAAAGAAATGAATCACAGCATTAAAGACATCATTTTCAATTAGGTTCCAGTAGTTTTGGTAGAAAAATCCACCAAAACCATCAGGACCTGGAGCACCGTTAGCATTCATTGAAAACACTGCATTCTTGACATCTTCTATTGTTGGCAAATCTGTCAGAAACTGATTATCTTCTTCTGATAGCAGGCTTGGAATCGTTTGATCGATTAAGTCATTATCAACACAAACATTGTTTGAAGCAAAAAGTCTTTCATAAAAGCTAATGACATGCTGTTCAATGTCATCAGTTCTTTCAAGCACTTGATCATCTTTCTTTAACAATGAAATTTGCTTTGTGACATGTCTTACTTTGGCAATTTTGTGAAAATATGTCGTGTTCCTATCTCCCTTTATGAACCAGTTTGTTCTAGACTTTTCTAGCCAAAACTCTTCTTGGCAAAGAAGGGCATGCTGCAATTTCAATTGGGCCTCCTTTTCCTGTAAACAAAGGATCTCAGAAGAACTATCAAGACTTAGTTCAGCTTGAATTCTTGTCAAGTCTATTTCAGCATCCAGCACTTTAACATTTACATCACCAAAAACGTTTTTATTCCACATTTTAAGCTTTGATTTGACATTTTTCAATTTTTCAGCCAGAATAAACATTGGATTTCCAACTACAGGAATTTCCCAAGCTTCTTTGATCAAATTTGCACAATCAGGGTGGCTAGACCACATTTTCATGAATTTAAAAGAAGAAACTCGCTTATTCATACCATTTTCCAAACAGAGGAGTATTGGAAAATGATCAAACTTGCTTCTGACTAATGTACAACAATTAATACTAGACCAAAAATCCAAGCCATTACTATTGACAACTGCTCTATCAAGCCTTTTTTCAGTCAATGCTGAACCTCTTCTGCCATTTGCCCAAGTAAATTGAGATCCTCTTGTCAAAATATGGATAAGATGATTGGAGTCAGACCAAAGTCTAAAATCCTCACAAGCAATTCTAGAAGGTAAACCACTCCCTCTATATTCATGTGCACCAAGCACCACATTGAAATCACCAATGAAGCACCAAGGACCAGCATGAGCAGATTGCAAAGAACTTAAGGTCTGCCAAAGATTTCTCCTTATTACATAATTAGTACTAGCATATATAGTAGCAAAATAGATAGCTTGACCATTAACCCTTAGAGAAAAAGCCACAAACTGACTAGAAACAGCAATTAAGCATGGATCCAAAAGAGAATCACATATGCACCAAAGATTAGGCAAGAGATTATTTCTTTCATTAACAGCAAACAATTTTAACTTTAAATTTTTCCAAAAAATAGCAGGAAGTCTATCAGCTTGTATCCAAGGTTCAGCAATGAAAAGCAAAGAAGGTTGATTCACATTGCATAACCTTTTCAGCACTAATCTTGTTTCCTTATTTGCTAGCCCTCTAGCATTCCAAAAGAGAACTTTCATTGAGAAGGATGTTGAAGAGCAGCCCTTGAACGGGTAATATGGACCACTTGCTGAGCTTTTAATTTCCTTTGTTTCTTTTTTTGAGACTTAGTCAGAACTTGAGTAAACTTTGAATCAGCATCAGAAATATCTTCTTCCTCTTCACTAACATTACCATCAGTCCAAAATCTTGAAACCAAATTGACATCCTTATGAGCTTGACCATGCAATCTATCAACTGAACAAACTCTAGCCTGAGAGTTAATTTCAGTCTTAGCTTCACCTGTCAATCCATTTCTGTCATGATCATTTAAAGGGTCCGGAGCAGAGTTTGACACTTGATCAGGAATTTGAGAAGAAATGGGATCAGCCCTAGAATAATTAACTCCAGGACTAACATCATCAGAAGCAACATTCCTATCCTGTGAAACTAACAAAGGCACTTTATCATGATAATGATCAGCTCTTGGTAAATCAGGATGAAGTGATTCATCAAATTCAGACCTATCCTCAGCAATTTTGTGCACTGATTCTTTTGCTGTATCAGAGACCTCCTCCATCTGATTTTTGGATTGAGCATGCTGTCCTTTAAGAGATGGAACATGAGAACCATTAGTAACTGGATCTTGCAGTCTATTTTCATTCTTGTCATTCTCTACCGGCCCTTCCTTCACAATGTTTTGCTTTGGCACAAACATTTGAGCAACCCTTCTTTCATTGGTTGCCTTCAGAATACCATTTTTCTTATTACAGTTGGTAGCTACATGTCCAATTATCTGACAGAAATTACAAAAAGAAGGAATTTTTTCATACTCAATTCCAACGAAGAAAGCAAAATCATTCCTTTCTACCATTAAGTCATTTGGCAGATTACCATTCAAATTTATTTCCACTAAAATACGAGCAAAATGCCCCAAGGTTCTTGATCTTGTAGCTTCATCCAGAGTTATTGGAGTTCCAATTCCATTAGCAATTTCAAAAAGAATCTTTGGTCTCCAGTATTCTTGTGGCAGATCATAAATCCTAACCCAGCATTGTACGTGAGTTTGCCTCTGTTTGTTTGGATTAAAATCAGCACTCCATCTTGATAATCTTAGAATTCCAGAACCTATATTCCAAGATCCTGATGACCATATTCTCCTCAAGTCATTGTGTGATTCAAAAAAGAATTCGAAAAAACCTCTCCCAAGAGGAGTCAAACTCCAATTGGAAACAGGTTTCCATAGAGCAACCAGTTTAGCTTTTAATTCAGCAGCCTTTAGAGGTTGATTCCCTTTAGCAGTAATTAGCCTACCATGTAAACAACTTTTGGAGCCTTCTAGTCCAATCTTATACTCATCCTCTGAAATTTTAATTGAAATTGAATCCCCCTTAACACAAGGCTGAGGAAGTTGACTTAAAGAGATATCCAACGAAGATTGATTCACAATTTGTGCAAAAGTTTTGCAATGTTCAGCAGACTTTGAAGCAGTCTCAGTTTCTTGATGAGCAAGATTCTCATTGAAACCAGATGAGAGGAAGAAAGATCACGAGTAGAAGAATCAGAATGCAGGAGGGGTTTGGATGTATTATTCGAAGGAGGAATAATATCAGGGAACATAAACCCCCATGGGCAATCCGAAAGAAAAGCCATCCGCCGCCACCAGTCCTCACTCCAGATACAAAAACAAAAAAAAATAATTAAAACTTGTAATAAGAAACAATTAAAAAAAATAAAAATATAGCAAACCTTGAGAACAATGTTTAATAAAAAAATATCAAAAGAGGAGAAAAATCAAGAAATTGAACCGTAAAAATATGATATTTTGAAGGTTCATCAATGCAAAGAACAAATTCGGGATTGTGAATAGTTCTATTCCTAAACTTGATGGCATTGATTATGTTCTTCTTGTTCCTTAGGAATGTAACAACAACATTGTTAGTTCTTGGTTGTTGAATTCAATTTCCAAAGAGATCTCTGCAAGCGTGATATACTCAGATTTAGCTACAGCTATTTGGCATGATCTCAATGATCGATTTCAACAATGTAATAGGCCAAGTTTCTTTCAGTTGAGGAAAGATCTCTTGAGTCTTTCACAAGATTCCATGAATGTCACTCAGTATTTCATAAAACTGAAGGTCATTTGGGAGGAGCTGAGTGATAATCGACCCTTAGTACATTGCACTTGTGGTGGAGCTAAACCATTACAAGATCATCTGCAATCTGAGTATGTGATGTGCTTCTTGATGGGATTGAATGAATCTTTCTCTCAAACTCGTGGTTAAATTTTGTTAATGGAACCCCTTCCTCCCATTAACAAAGTTTTTTCTTTGATCTTACAAGAGCAAAAGCAACATGAACTTGGATTTGTTCAATCTCAAATTTTAGGTTCCCAAGCTATTTTTGCAGTTAAATCAATTAGTTCCAAACAAAATCAAGATTCTAAGTAGAAATTTGGGCAAAAAGATAGGCCTCAATGCACTCATTGTGGTGGTTATGGTCACATCAAAGAGAAGTGTTTCAAGCTTCATGGTTTTCCTCCTGATTACAAAAAGGGGTTTAAGACTGGAAACTCTACACATTCTAATTATGTACATCAAGTCACTGATTCAATTTCCATTCCAACCAATAATAGTATAGTTTAGTTCACTTTAGAACAATATTAACAACTCTTATCCATAATCACATTTCAGATTTCTCAAGCAGCCAAGCCAAATTAGAGCAGACTGATCCTTCTCCTTCATCTCTTACAGACATTATTTTGTTAGCTAATACAACTGAAATTCCCTTTAATAACAGTTTATGGCTTCTAGATTCAGGAGCCACCAGTCATATTGCCTGTTCCCTGACACATTTCATTCAGTATTTTATCTTACATGATGCTTTTGTCACTCTTCCAAATCATGATAAGGTCAATGTTCATAGCATAGGAACTGTCAAATTGAATAAACACCTTGTTCTTGATAATGTCTTGTATATTCCAAACTTTCATGTCAATTTACTGTCTATCAGTGCCTTGTTAAAATAGTTTCCTTATTCAGTTTCATTCAATAATGCTTGTTTCTCTATACAGGATCACAGCAATTCGAGGGTGATTGACAGGGGTAGCCTGATTGGAGGGCTTTATGTCTTCAAACCAGATAACTCCTCATCACTAAAAGTTGTACCTGATTCCAATTGTCATATACATAGTTCTGTTTTGACTAAACAATGTTCCCTTAGTTCAGAATATGAGTAGTGTAAATTGTTCTAATTTTGTTTCCTTTGATACCTGGCATTCCAGGCTTAGTTATTTGTCACACAAAATATTACAAAAACTTAGTAATAAAATTTTTGTTGTCTGGTCGAAATCTATTCATCATTTTATTTGTTTTGTTTGTCCATTAGCTAAGTTCAGGAGGTTATCATTTGTTTCTAATAATCATGTATCTGCTACTCCCTTTGACTTGGTTCATTGTGACATCTAGGGTCCCTATCACATTTCCACCTATGATGGTAAGAGGTGTTTTCTGACTATAGTGGATGATTGCACAAGATTTACATGGACATACTTGATGCAAGCCAAATCAGAAGCTACTGTTCTTTTACAACAGTTTTTTGCTTTAGTGGAAACCCAATTTGGCAAAGTAATAAAACAGTTAAGGTCAGACAATGCTAAGGAGTTACAGTTGACCCAATTTTTATAGAATAAAGGAGTTTTACGTCAATTTTCTTATGTGCAAAGACCTGAGCAAAACTCAGTGGTTGAAAGGAAGCATCAACATTTACTAAATGTAGCAAGATCTCTTTATTTTCAATTTAAGGTTCCTATTTCCTTTTGGGGTGAATGTCTAGTCACTGCCACATTTCAGATCAACAAACTACTTACACCATTGTTAAAATTTCAATCACCATATCAGTTACTATACAATCAAGACCCTAACTATCATGCACTCAAAATTTTTGGTTGTCTATGTTTTGCTACTTCTTTGCCATCTCAACGAACAAAATTTTGTCCAAGAGTTGTACCCTTTGTCTTTGTTGGATATCCAGTTAGTTACAAAAGGTACAAGCTCTATAATTTTAACACCAAACAATTCTTCATCTCCAAAGATGTTCAATTTCATGAATCTGTTTCTCCATTTCATAATTTACCAACAAGCACTTTCCACAAGGATCTTTTCACTGATTTTGTTATCCCTTTACCTCAATCAAATATCACTTTGTTGCATACACCTACACCACAACCTACTCATTTACCTCATTCTACTTCTTTTCAAAATATTCTAATTTCTAGAAAATTAACCAGAATTTCTAAGCTTCCACCTTATTTGCAACAATACCACTGCAACCTAGCCTCTTCCTTATATCCTATTGATGAACCGTCAATATGTCATATTTTTATGGTTCAATTCCTTAGTTTTTCACATTCCTTTTATTTATTTTTAATGAATTTTATTCGTAAGTTTTGTTATATTTTTAGTATTGTTTGATTGTGTTTTTATTAAGTGTTTTGTGTGTTTTTGTCAAGTAATTACTCATGGAGAAGACTGGATGTTCAAAGAAGCAAAAGAAAAGAAGAATTTTGCATCAGTCGTCAGCGCTTGAGTGCTCAGAGTTGAGTGCTTGAGCACCCATAGCACCTGAATGTTGTGATTTGAGTGCCTGAGCGCCCAAGAGATAGCAGCGCACATCTGGACTTAAGTGGCCGAGCGCTCAAAACTGAGCGCATAAGCGCTGGATACGTAACAGAACACGTGATTTTCAATAAAATAGGAAAAGTTACGCCAAAGACAACACATTGAGCACATTACACAGAAAATCCTTAATCCTGAGAGTTCTTTTGCGGTAGTAGATCTTGGAAGACGGCTTCAAAGGAGGATTCGATTCTTGAAGGCTTGAAGATCATAATTTCTATTAAAGGGGTTTTTTATTTCTCTTTCTTTCTAGTTTCCCTTTTCTTTGGATTTTCTTTCTATGGGTTTGTATCTTGATATGAGTTTGTTTGTATTGAACATGAGTAGCTAAACCCATAGCTAGGGCTATGGGGGATCTTATTTTCCTAATTATTTGGGTTTGATTTCTAATTTAATTAAGGTAATTTCTTTAGGGTTTATCATATTGTTTGCATTCTTGTCATAACTTGATCACTTTTGGCATGTGTTAATTTATTGTTTGACCGGTCATCCGCATTCAATGAGTGGATCTATATGGTAAGCCTAAGATTAGATTGGTGAATGACCAAACATCAATTTTTTCGACCAATGGAATTGACAGGTATATTGATTCATCTCTTGAATTGAAGCGTAATACATTCCTAATTAATTCAACTAAATAACCAAATAGGTAATTTAATTTAGGAATAGAATGTTGTTTCATCCCTGACCATTGGGATTCAATAGCAGGTAAGAGAATATTGGCAAAAGAATGACTTTACATCATAATTGACAAAAAATCTAAATAATTGGATTCAAGTGAACCTTGTGTCCTAGTCTCTCTCTCATTGATTATCTTTTCTTTGTTTGATTGTTTATTATTTTTCTTTATTTGTTTATTTTGATTTTATCTTGAATTTCTTCATTCACTTTCGATTGTCTGGATAACAAAGGGTTTTACGAATCTAATAATTACCACTTATTTCTCGTGGGATCGATAACTAGGACTCAAGTCCTATATTACTTGGTGATAGAGTGTACTTGCTCTTAGTGTATTTTACGCGTACAAAATTTTTGGCGCCGTTGTCGGGGAATAAGTTTAGTAATATTAGAAGCGAAAAACTCTAGTTAATTTAGACGCCCTTTTATTATTTATTTTATTTTTATTTTTATTTCTTATTTATTTTATTTTATTTTATTTTTCCTATTTCTTGTTTATACTTGATTTCAATTTCCTTATTTGACTTTTGATACAGAAATTGAGAAAACAGCTCGCAGGTTAAGGAAACAGTCTTTTATTGTAGCTGTGACAGAAGACATAAACAGGATGGAGAGGCAACTAGTTGTTGAAGCCAACTGTGAAGAAAGAGCTATCCCAGCAGAACGGACCATGTTTGAGTACTCTATGCCCACTGCTGAAGGGTATGGAGGAAGAATTATAAGACCAGCTCTGGCGGCTAATAATTTTGAGATCAAACCAGCATTGATCTCCATGATTCAGAATTCAATTCAGTTTGGTGGATTGCCTTCGGATGATCTAAATCAGCATTTGGTCAGGTTCTTATAGTTTTGTGATACTATCAAGTACAATGGAGTGACAGATGATGCAATTCGATTGCGATTCTTTCCTTTTATCTCTTAGGGACAGAGCAAGCCAATGGTTAATGTCACTACCGAGGGGTTCCATCCTACATGGGATCAATTGACATAACAGTTTCTGGCTGAATATTTTTCTTCTTCTAAATTTGCTAAATTAAGGAATGATATATCTTCTTTTGTGCAGTTTGAGATGGACACTCTTTATGAAGCTTGGGAGCACTTTGAGGAGTTTTTGAGGAGATGTCCACATCATGAATTTCCTGTATAGCAGTAAGTTCAGACTTTTTACAATGGTTTGTCGCCTGCAAACCGTTCACTCATTGATGCTGCTGCGGGAGGTACAATATGGAGGAAAACACCTACTGAGAGCCAAGCATTGATTGAAGAAATGACACTGAATAGTTATCAGTGACAAAATGAGCGCCAGGCTCCTAAGAAACAAGCAGGTGTACATGTTGTTGATTCTTCTACAACAATTCTGAGTCAATTGGAAGCTTTGACAAAGAAGGTGGAGACTTTGATGGTGACAAATAGTACAGTTCCACCAATCATTTGTGAGGCATGTGGAGGACAGGGTCATAGAAGTGTAAATTGCCAAGGTGGTAGTCCATTTGCCCTCGATCCTGAAGTAGCAAATTTTGTTGGTAATTCTAACCGGCAGCAATACAATCCATATTTAAATACGTACAATCCCGGTTGGAAGGATCACTCGAATTTCAAATGGGAAAATCAGCAAGGCTATCAGTAGAATTAACAGAGAGCTCCACCATCACCTCTAGGTTTCCAAGCACTTGCAGAGAAGCTAAGTTTTAAAGATCTGGTAATGAAGTACATGCATAATTCTGATGCTAGAATAAAGAACATGGAGACTCAGATTAGTTAGTTGACTACATTGATGACAGCAAGAGCACCAGGGACATTGCCTAGCATTACTGAGACTAATCTAAAGGAATAGGTCCTTGCAATTACCCTGAGAAGTGGTAAGGTACTTGACGAGTCCTCTCAGAAGAAGAAAATATCAGAGCCTAAAGATACTCTTGTTCAGTCAGTGCATAAAGATGAGAAGACAACTGAAGCACCTAGCTCATCAAGAATTGAGACCAAGAAAAATGATATCTTTATTGAAGATGTTTCAATTCAAGATGTCAATAAAGGAGAGGATGAGAAGAAAGAACTCAAGTGGCAGAGAGCAAAGAAGGATCATGAGCAGAGCACAGTTTATGAACCATCACCATATGCTAAGATCCTATTTCCTTAGAGACTCAGGAACAATCAACCAGACCAATAATTTGCCAAATTCTTGGAGATGTTCAAGAAGTTACAGATCAATATTCCGTTTGTTGAATCCATCTCTCAAATGCCCAAGTATGCAAAGTTTCTAAAGGAAATACTTACAAAGAAACGCAAACTTGAGGAATTTGAGACGATATGTCTAAATGAGGAGTGCTCCGTTATTCTCTCAAAGAAGTTACCCCCAAAATTGAAAGATCCAAGGAGTTTTACTATTCCTTGCACTATTGGTAACTCTTATTTTGATAAGACATTATGTGATTTAGGTACTAGTATTAATTTAATGCCTTTCTCTATTTTTAAGAAATTGAGAATGTAGGAACCGAAGCTCACCAACATTTCACTACAGTTGGCTGATAGATCCATCACTTACCCACATGGGGTGGTGGAGGATGTTTTGGTGAAGATGGACAGATTCATTTTCCCAGTTGATTTTGTGGTGCTGGATATGGAAGAGGACACTGATATTCCTCTCATTCTTGGAAGACCATTTTTAGCCACTTCTGGAGCTGTGATTGATGTACCTTGGGGTGAGCTCATTTTGAGAGTGGATGAAGATTATGTGACCATTAATGTCTTTAGGGAGGCTAAATCTTCCCCAATGTCAAATCTCCATGCCCCTATTAATTTTGTTCAAGCTAAGAAGCAAGAAAACTTAGCTATCAAGGATCCCCTGTCATCATACAATTTTGATGTTGATCTTCTAGAAAGTCAAGCTGATGAAATAGATAAAGGTCCTCCTAAGATCCCTGCTCCTTCACGAATTGATCTTTCATCTGTTGATTGAGTGCGACCACCATGGCCTAGCGGAGTCAAGGCGTAATTGGGACAGCAAAGCTCTTGTCAAAGTCAGGATTCTGTTGGAAGTATTCCTAAGGCTATTGTCAAAGGGAGGAAGAATTGCTTTGAAAAGAAGAAGGCGTCCTCCTATTTCTCTTGCTTTCAGCCACCTTGATTTATCTGAAAAAAGGCAACGCCGAGCTAATGACGTTAAACAAGTGCTTCACAGGAGACAACCTGTGTTTTTTCTTTATTTATCTTATTTTGATTATTTTAGTTATTTTTGTAATTTTTGTTATTTTTTGTAGATGCTACTCATGTTTTTGGGATTTTATTTTTCAGATTTTGTTGTTGCCCTGACTCTTGTGCTTCTCCTTTACCTGGCATTGTGACATTGTTCATCAGGTTGTATTGTTCTTTTCTTTACCCCTTGTATTTCTTTTTCTTTCACATTGAGGACAATGTTTATCTTAAGTGTGGGGAGGTACTTTTAAAACTTTTATAAAAAAAATTTTTTTTGAACACTTGAGTATTACTGGTAATTAAGCTGGAATTGTGTGTTGATGTCTTGATTTATTCTGAGCTGATGGAGATATGTTTTAAAGGGATTCCGTTGATCATGAGCTGATAATGTGTGAAGCAATCTTTTTCAATGAAGTAAAGTGAAATTTAGCATCTTAGTTGGAAATTAGCCATGTCTGCTTGCTTTTGTTCTCTTTATCAACTTAGCCAGAAAGTGAGTTTTGAGCTTTAATGATTAGATTTTTTATAAATGAAATCCTATTTTTCTTCTAGAATGAGTTTTCTCTTGATTGATGTGAGCTAAAACTTGCTTTGATATCTTGTTAAGGCTTTAATGATTCACATACATACTTGAACATGATTAAGGTAATTAGCCTTAATTCTTTCTTGACTTTTGGAGTTGCATTGATTAAATAACCCCTTAGTTGCCCCATTTGAGCCTAAAATTGATTTCTTTGAATACCCAATTGAATAATCAGGTTGAATTCTTTGGAGCAATTGATGTGTTGATTGAAAAGTCTTGAAAGGTTACTTTTGTCTTCAAGGGTTGAAAAAAAAAAGAAAAAAAGTTTGAAAAAAAAGGAAAAAATGAAAAAGAAAGAAAAGAAAAGAATTGTTAGTGAAGAATAATGAAAATATTGGGTTGAAAGTGAGAAGTTGTTATATTCTTGTGCATCATGCTCTATCTGTCTTCTTTTTAGCCTGATTTTACTTTGTATTGATTTATTCATGAGCATTTTTACCTTATTTTATCCTTTCTTCCTACTTTCCGTTATACCCTTGGCCCTGTTACAACCAAAGGAAAGTCTTTTTGATTCTTGTGTTGTATGTGAACCTAAGTGGAGATGAGATTGATAAGCAAGCCTATGATATTGCATTTTTTAAGAGAAATTTGAGTGATCTCTTTGTCTTTTAAATACTTGAGCGATGAAAAGATGAGTGATCTCAGATATTTGGTGAAAAGAATAGTTGCAAACTAGACTAAAGCCTCTAATTGTTTAAGTGTTAAATGATCTTGCTTGATTGGATTTGATTGCTGAACTTGAATTTCTTTTAATTGTGAAATTTTTCTTTGATTCATATTTCTTGATGTTGAGTTTGATCTTGTTGTTGATTCCTATTCTTTGCTTGAGGACAAGCAAAGCTCAAGTATGGGGGAGTTAATGAACCGTCAACATATCATATTTTTACGGTTCAATTCCTTAGTTTTTTATATTCCTTTTATTTATTTTAAATGAATTTTGTTCGTAAGTTTTGTTATTTTTTTAGTATTATTTGATTGTGTTTTTATTAAGTGTTTTGTGTGTTTTTGTCAGGCAATTACTCATAGAGAAAACTGGATGTTCAAAGAAGCAAAAGAAAAGAAGAATTTTGCATCAGTCGCCAGTGTTTGAGCACTCAAAGTTGAGTTCTTAAGCGCCCATAGCGCCTGAGCGCTAGGATTTGAGCGCCTGAGCACCCAAGAGGTAGCAGCGCACATCTGGACTTAAGTGGCTGAGCGCTTGAGCGCTGGATGCATAACAGAACACGTGATTTTCAATAAAATGGGAAAAGTTACACCAAAGACAATACATTGAGCACATTACACAGAAAATCGCTAATCTTGAGAGTTGTTTTGCGGTAGCAGATCTTGGAAGACGACTTCAAAGGAGGATTCAATTCTTGAAGGCTTGAAGATCATAATCTCTATTAAAGGGGGTTTTGATTTCACTTTCTTTCTAGTTTCCCTTTTCTTTGGGTTTTCTTTCCATGGGTTTGTATCTCGATATGGGTTTGTTTGTATTAAACATGAGTAGCTAAACCCATAGCTAGGGCTATGGGGGATCTTATTTCCCTAATTATTTGGGTTTGATTTCTAATTTGATTATGATAATTTCTTTAGGGTTTATCATATTACTTACATTCTTATCATAACTTGATCACTTTTGGCATGTGTTAATTCATTGTTTGACCAGTGACTATCTGCATTCAATGAGTGGATCTATATGGTAAGCCGAGGATTAGATTGGTGAATGACCAAACATCAATTTTTTCTACCAATGGAATTGACAGGTATGTTGATTCATCTCTTGAATTGAAGCTTAATGTATTCCTAATTAATTCTACTAAATAACCAAATAGGTGATTTAATTTAGGAATAGAATATTGTTTCATCCCTGACCATTGGGATTCAATAGCAGGTAAGAGAATATTAGCAAAAGAATTACCTTACATCATAATTGAAAGAAAATCTAAATAATTGGATTCAAATGAATCTTGCGCCCTAGTCTCTCTCTCATTGATTATCTTTTCTCTGTTTGATTGTTTATTATTTTTCTTTATTTGTTTATTTTGATTTTATCTTGAATTTCTTCATTCACTTTCGATTGTCTAGATAACAAAGGGTTTTACGAATCTAGTAATTACCACTTATTACTCGTGAGATCGATAACTGGGACTCAAGTCCTATATTACTTAGCGATAGAGTGCACTTGCTCTTAGTGTATTTTACGCGTACCACCTATCACAACTCATATGACCTATGATAAACTTAGCCTACCCTATAGACAGTTTATTATGCAAGTCAATTCAATTTTTGAGCCTACTTTCTATCATCAAGCCATAAAGTATCCTAAGTGGCAAAAAGCAATGGCTCTTGAATTGTAAGCTATGGAAGATAATCACACTTGGGATGTTGTTCCACTGCCACGATGGAAACACACCATTGGTTATAGATGGATATACAAAGTTAAGTATAAAGTATATGGTATAGTGGAAAGACACAAAGCTAGGTTAGTAGCCAAGGGCTACACTCAGCAGACAGGTGTAGATTTTATGGACACCTTTTCACCAGTTGCAAAGATGAATACAGTTAGAGTACTTCTATCCATTGCTGCTATTAAAGGGTGGAAATTACTACAACTGGACATCAACAATGCATTCTTGAATGGGAATCTTTTTTAGGAAGTGTACATGGGTTTGCCACTAGGATATCACAGTAAGGGAAAGAACTTAGTGTGCAAACTAAAGAAGTCCATTTATGGTCTTAGCGTGTGTTTGGTTCAGATTTATTGAAACCTCCAACAGTTTTTTTGTTAAAAAAAGTTGTTGACTACTATTGATTTATGTTTGCCATTTTTTGATTGTTGATTCAATAGCTTTTTTTCTTTGAAAAAAGCTGTTGCGTAAAAAGTGTTTTGTTGAGCATTATTTTTTAAAGTTGTTAGCTTTTCAGAATTTTAGACGAATGAGCCCCTAGCCATTGAGCCTCCAACCACCAAAATAATGTCATCTTTAATGCAAAACCAACCCATTAATGGCATCTTTCTGCCATAAACGATGCTAAACCTCTTTTTCTTCTTCAGCTTCAGAGTAAAATCTTCTCCCAGATAGAGCATCTGTCCTTTTCATTTTCCTTTTGCCATTTAGCTTCTAGGTGTGTGCATTTGTCCTTTTCCTTCTTACTTATCTCCTCCTAGGTATAACTTCGTTTCCCATTTTTTGCTTTCTCCTTGGATCTGTATATTTCCTAACTTTCCCTTTTTCACAGAAACTACCAAACAAACAATAAAAATCTTTTCAACAGATGATGGGGGTTACAAGTACTCTGGAATGGATGCCATGTTTTAGTTATAAGTTTAACTGTTTATGGTTATATGTATGTTTATAAATGGTAGTTCTATTGATTTTGTTAAAATATGATTAAGGGATGAAACTAGGTTTTCTGAAGTTCAGATGTCATTCTACTTGGGGCTATAAGCTATTTGGGTCTATATTTAGATTGTTCGTCTTTCTGTCATGGCAACAATAAATAGTGGTAATAGTTGTCTCAAGCAACACTTGTGGAAGATTAAGAACTTAGAAAGAGGACATTATAATTGTTTAAATAATTTTAATTGTTTAAACAATTGCCCACCCCGTGTTTGCAATATAGCAGGTCGTGTTTTCTGGTTGCCCAAATAACCAATTAGGGTATTGTCCTAATCGGTTAGGAGTCTTAGAAATTGGCTCCTGACTTATCAAATAACCAATTAAGGAAATGACCTAATCGGTTAGGAGCTTTAGAAATTAGCTCCTGACTTACACAATAACTAATTAGGGGAATGGCCTAATCGGTTAAGAGCTTTAGAAATTAGCTCCTGACTTACACAATAACCAATTAGGGGAATGACCTAATTAGTTAGGAGCTTTTAAAAAAATAACTTCAAATTATCTAAACAAATAACTTTATACCCTTTTTGGTAATTTAATACATAAAAATGATTTTTTCTTTACATCCAAACGAAACAGATTATTTTTAAAATCGCTTTTCAGCTAAAATATCAAAACGAAACAAATTATCTTTATAATCAATATAACAAAAAGCTTTTATACAATAATCGATTATTGAAATAATTTAATTTTCACAGTTATCCCAAAGACGCTCTTAGACAAGCATCTAGACAATGGTTTCATAAATTCTCTACTACCCTAGTTGATCATGGTTTCATACAGTCCAAGAGTGATTATTCATTTTTTTTAAAAGGCACAGGATCCTCATTGGTCATTTTGTTAGTATATGTTGATGATATCATCATTGCAAGTGCAACTCAATCCCAAATTAATCAAGTTTAATGTTTACTACAGAGTTTGTTCAAACTCAGAGTTCTTGGTGACTTTAAATACTTTCTTGGTTTAGAGATTGCTAGATCCGCAAAAGGCATTTACCTGTCTCAACGAAAATATGCAGTTTCATTACTTGAAGATACTAGTTATTTGGACTGCAAACTAGTTGTTCTTCCTATGGAACCAAATATAAAACTCAGTACTTTAGATGGTGACTTAATTGAGGATGCTTCTATGTACAGGACGCTCATTGGTAGGTTAATGTATTTAACAATTTCCAGGCCACACATCTCTTATGTTGTAAATAAGTTGAGTCAATACAAGAGTTCCCCTAGAACACGTCACTTATAGGCTCTTTATCATTTACTAAGGTATTTGAAGAACTCTCCTGGTCAAGGTCTCTTATTCTCAGCATCTTCTATACTCAGCATTAAAGCTTTTACAGATGCTGATTGAGGAAGTTGTCTTGATACAAGGAAATCTATATCCGGTTATTGTGTTTTTTGGGGAGAGTCATTGGTTGGAAGTCGAAGAGGCAACCAATGGTATCTAGATCATCTGCTGAGGCAGAGTATCGGGCTCTGACAAGTGTGTCTAGTGAAATTACTTAGCTCACAACCTTGCTCAAGGATTTCGAAATACAACTGGATACTGCTATGATCTTATGTGATAATCAATCTGCCATACATTTTGCAACAAATTCAACTTTCCATGAGAAGTTTAAACATGTAGAGATTGATTGTCATTTTATTAGAGAAAAGATGAATAATGGTTTGTTAAAATTGGTACATGTGAAATTACAATATCAACTTACAGACTTGCTGACAAAGCCTGCACAAGCTACTCAGTTTCATATTTTCATGTCTAAGTTGGGAGTGTTAGACATATATCTTCCATCTTGAGTGGGAGTATCACATAGTATGTAATTTATAGAAGTAGTTAAATCAGTTAGTTTATTAGTTAGAATTAGTTGAAGTTAGTTATGTCAATTATTTTCTATTATGATGTAATCAGTGGTTTATATACCGCTTTCTGATGAATGAGAAACCACAAATTCCATTTCTCAGTTCTGTTCAATGTAATAAGCCACGAATAATATCAGCCAAGGATCTTCTTGCAAAAGATATATATATATATATATTAATGCACTCTCTTTCTCCTAAAAAACAATACACTTTTTTCTATCTTTATTTGTCTAATAAAAAAAGTGTAAGAAAGGTCCATCTAATATGCAAACATAACTCATTTCTTAATTCAACCTCGCCGCCGGTACTATCCTTTTCATTGATCCCTCTGTAAAATGGGCCCTGGCCGGCGTTCAGACTGAAAATTCTGAAAAAAAAAACAAAAGACACAAGCAAAGAAAGAAATAGATGAATAAAGAACGCGCTTCCGGCTTTGGATGATTTTTATTTTCTCCACCTCCTATACAAAGTCAAAATCAGAAACCTCAGCATCAAAATAACCTGAATAATAAAAATTGTTTATACTTTTTTTATCTAATTTAAATTAAAATTTTGATTGTTATAGTTTACACTTATTTTTAATTCAATTCTTATAATTATTTTTTCAAGTCATTCTTTATATTTATAAAAAAATTTAAAATCATTCATACTATTAATTTATATTATAACATCATTATAATATTATCAATTGACTAGACTTATTTAAATATTTTTTTTAGTAAAATATCAAATAAAATATTTATTTATTCTAGTAGATACTTGTTTTTTAAGTAAATACTCTTTTATTTAATAAATATTTTTATATACTATTTTTTCTTTCTAAAATGTTTAATAAAAATTAAATTAATAATATTTAAATAAAATATTAACTACAAGAAATTTTTTAAAATTTTTTATAAATATAAAATTTAATTTAAAAAATTATAAAAATTAAATTAAAAATAAATATAAATTATAAGAATCAAAAATTTAATTTAACCATTTACCTAAAAGAAATAGTTTTATAATAATAATGATCTATTGTACTTCAAAAGACGAAAATGGTCAAAGGTCAAAGACCTTCTCGTCCAAAATCCAAAAATTCAAGCGTTTTCTTTGGCGGTCGCGCTATTTGTCCAACCAAAAGACTCCAACTTCTGTCCACCGTATGTCACGTGTCATCATTTGAAATTTAAAATATGAAACTGTTCATGTTAAGAATAAGTGGTTAATAAGTTATGAATAAGTGGTTAATCAAGATAAGTTTAAGTTAATACATTCAAATAAGTAAGTGGTTAATACGTTAAGAATAAGTGGTTAATCAAGATAAATTTTGGTTAATACCTTCGAAATAAGTGGTTAATCTATATCGGTTTCGGTGAATCGAGAAAGAGTTAGAATAATGAATAAGTGGTTAATACGTTACGAATAAGTGGTTAATCAATATATGTTTCGGTAAATCCAAGAAAGAGTTCTCAATAATGAGTAAATGGTTAATACGTTAAGAATAAGTGGTTAATCAATATTAGTTTCTGGTGAATCCAAGAAGTAGGAAATGAGAAGCGAGAAATTAAATGGTTAATACGTTAAGAATAAGTGGTTAATCAGTATCAGTTTCTAGTGAATCCCAAAAGCGGGAAATGAAAAGCGAGAAATTAAATGGTTAATACGTTAGGAATAAGTGGTTAATCAGTATCAGTTTCTGGTGAATCCAAGAAGCGGGAAATGAAAAGCTTGAAATGAAAATATTGGCATACGAAAAAGTCAACAAACATACGTACGGAAGCATAGGGTAGAGGAAAGTTGGAGTATTTTGGTTGGACGAAAAACGTTTTCCTTTCTTTGGCCGGTTATTTTTCTTATCTGCAATGTGCTGTTATACTAACATTATTACTTCTGGACGAAGAAACCACGTCATTATTGATAAGAATTTTTTTTTAAAATATCATAACAACATAAAAAATAATAATATTAAATATATACACTATACAGTAATATAATTTTCACAATCTTATTATAATTAAATTCATTTTATTTTTTTAAGGATGGACCTATGTATAAAAGAATGAAGATATATGCCCCCACTTACCTTTAAATTTTTATTATTATCTATTATAATCATTTGTCATTTCTATTCTTTTCATATTTTTAACTTTACCCATATATGATGAATAAATTTGTAATAGAAATTAAAATCCATGCAATATTTTTTCTCAATCTGCATTTTACGTGATTAGCAGTCAAAATCATTCAAATATACATAGAGAGAAAATTATCTAATAGTATTAATAATGAAAAGATCATTTAGCGTAAAGAAAAAAATTATAAATCGATATCTCATCATTTTGTACCAATAAATTTTTTCATTTAATTTTTTTTATACTTATGTATTGTCTTTACCCCCACTACTTAAAATTTATAGGCTCATCACTGGTTTTCTGTTAATTTATATTCTAATTCTTCCGTGCATTATGTGACTTATAAGTGATAAGCATTTTTCTTAAAAAAAAAAATGAGAACTTTTACTTTATAGAAGGAAGGTCTAATTTTTTTTTAATCATACTACAAAAAATATCTTAATGAATCCTATAATCTCAGTGTGAATCGTCTACCTTTGATTAAGGAGATGTGTTAGTTGAAAGAAAAATTATATTGACCTCACTTGAAGTTTAACAAAATTATACATGATACTCCTATCTTTTTGACACCTACATCATCTTCCACTATTTTTAATGAGTTTGTTACACTGTCACCCCTTTGGGATGACGATATGATAGCAAATCTAACGAAAACAATGTCATGTGACCCTCATATGACTCATAATGATATTTTTGACATTTTTTACACTCTCTCCCACTATAAAAGAATGAAAATACCCCTTGCATTACTTTTAAATTTACTTAGCCTCATCTCCCTCCAACAGAGCAGATCGAGGAGGAGATCGAACTAAGGAGTTCCACCCATGACCCAGATTGAAGACTACAACAAGTGTGATTTTGTTTCCATCAAGTAAGCCAAAGTTCGACTTCTTCCCACTGGTTTGATGAATTTTCTTTAGTCCTAATGTTATTGTATTCCCCCTATCGCAACCGTGATTGTGGTGGAAGTAGCGAAAAATAAATAATTAAGAAAAAGAAATGGAGTCCCCACCAATTTTATTTAAGTCAAGGAAAAATTGGAAAACCTTATTGTTTTAGGAAAAACTGGTCTTTTAAAACAAGTTGGATTCATGAGTCGCTTATGCATAGAGAAGGTGGAAACTTAATCTCATAGCACTCCTAATACATCTGTGTTAAAACGGTTACCTTAGTCAATTGTGCAAAAAAATTGATAACCTTTAGAAATATTTATTTTACCCCTTTTTAGAAGATAGAAAAGAAATTAACAAATAATTATGAAAATTAAATTTTTGGCTTGACAGAATAGAAATTCTGTTCTTAGGTATCCCCGGGTGCAATGAGAAATTCAAAGCCACATCGTTCTTTAGAAAAACAATTGTGGGTTAGTTATTTTTAATTTTGAAAAGATTTTTGTTTTGAAAATTCATTTGATTTTTTTGTTTAAAAAAGAAAATCGAATCATCAAGTTGTCATAACTTAGATGATTCTAAAAGTTACAAGATTAAAAAGTTGTCACGACTCAACTAATTCCGTTTTATTCTTCTCAACAAGGTTCAATAATTTTATTTTTTATTTTTAAAAAGATTGTAAAATCAACAACTAAGAAAATACTAAGTTAACAATGTGATTAAAATATACATGCTGACAAGTAAGATAAGCATAAACACACAATAGGGTAAACAAAACTTCAATAAAGCCAACAAAGGGAACCTAAGATTATTTTTTTAATTATTATCACTTTTATCCATTATCCCCTTATTTTGTATTTTTTTGTGATTTTCATTATTATTTACTTATTGGCTTTTCTAAAGGTTACAGGAAGTAAGTTAGCATTCTTGTTCTTAAAATCAATTTCATTTTTTTTCAAAAAATCTTCATCTCATTATTAGTAAGTAAAAACAAGCTCTAACATAGATTAAAAATAAAATAATACTAAATAAAAATGAAAACCAAAACACAATCCTAAATAAAAAGTTAAAAACTAAGTGTCAATCCTAAATTAACTATAACAAAACAAGTGCAAAGAAAGAGAGAAACAGAATATGAACTTTCTAGCCTTTGGTTAAGAGGTGACATGAAAGGCTTGCAGTGTAGGGATGGTGGCAAAAGGGGGTGCAACAGTTTGGGGCTGAGGCAAGTCTTAGGTTTGGGCGATGTTGGTGGCACGTGGAGGAGATAGAGAAGAAGGCAAAGGCATGACGGCGCATGGCGTTTCAGGCACGCGGTGGTGGACAGTGGTGCACGACGGCTTAAGGATGCTGTGGTGTGGGTCCTAGCAACACAGGTTTGGGTTGATAGATCTGGGCAGTTAGTGCGCGGCGGAGGTGAACCAGGTGGCAGTGATGGTAGAAAATTTACATTTCCTAATTAATGTTGAGCATCAATTATATTTTCTATTTAATTTATTGGGCTTGTTATTAAGTGATCTAATTTAGTGAGCCTGTATACTTCACAATGATGTGGGCTTAATGAGTAGATACCATATTGGCTCATTAGGATATTATGGGAACCTTAATTGGTTAATATATGTAAGAAACGGTTATAGTCCCCAATATATCAAATCATAACACAGTTTTTCTTCTCCCCATCTAGAAGATATACGACGGTCCCATTGAGGAGCTAAGGTGATTTGGTTGAGGAAGATCACAAACCACCCCCTTGTTCGTGATTGATTATCGCAAAGACTCTGCAACAATTGGTGATCAATAGCTATGGATTCAGGTATTTATGAAAATCCAAGAATCCTTGATAATCTGGCATGATGTAGATCCTAGGCCTTATGGTGTTTTGTTCTAGGGTGTATGCATCTAGAATTTGTTTTAAAGAATTAAAGAATCAATGTCTAACGAGTGGTATTAGATCGGTCATCGTTGTTAGATTATTAGGATTTGTGGATTTTTCGGAGCATAGTTAGGGTATTTTTTTTTATCTTCCTATAATGATTGTTTCTCCCAATTTTCGTGAACCATAATTATGAAATTTAGGGCTTTTACCTTTTTTTTGCTGCACAAGAATGTATTGGCCGAGAATGTATGTATTTGCTGCATAGTTACTGCATGAAACCTGTATTTTCTTTTGCGAAAAGTAAAATTTTTCTAGTAAGCTACACGGTCTACCTATGTTGGGGTCCACAGTCGTAATACATCAAGACTGAATTTAGTAATCTTAACAGAATGGAACACGACCAGGTCGTGTTGAGTAATACGGTCGTGACCTGTACTGATAAATTTTTTTTTTCTTGGTTGGTCTTGTATTTCTAATTAAGTTAATTGAAACAACATGTTGCCAAAGTAACCCCTGTTGTGTAAATTAATTTGATTAAAATTACATAGATGTTTGCGTGAAGTTATTTATGTGAACTGTGTTTGGCCCAAAGGAAGACACAGTTTGGTCAAATAATGACATACCTGCGGTGGTGAATATGTGACAATTATAAAGTTTTTATTTTTCATGTAAATAATAGTCGGTCTAAAGAAAGGTTGTTGTTTGACAGAACTTATCGTCAATATTTGATCATTGCATTGAGAGTACCACTTACAGTTAATTTCTCTATCCAAAGATTAGGAATTAATATTGTGCTAGGTATCTTGTGATAGAATCTCAATTCTGGATAATTGTTCATGTCTTATTTTTATTGACGTGCTTATTTAAGTGAATATGTTTGTTTATTTTGTTCTCTATCCAGTTTTTGGTTGCTAGTGCTGTAAATATTTTTGCTCAAGTCAATACCATCCCAATGCTGAATGGGACGAATTTCAAAGCCTAGAAAGAAGTCGTAGAGATAATTCTCGGCTGTATGGATTTAGATCTGGAACTAGGACGGAGTGATCCACTCCTACTCCTGAAAACCCTTATGAGTTTAAAATTGAGAAGTGAGATCGCTCTAACCAATGTGCTTGATGATCATGAAATGCTCTATTTTGGAAGCATTTCGGGCCTCTATTGCTGAGAGCAAGAATGCCAAGAAGTTCCTTAAGGAAATTGAGCAATATTTTGCCAAGAATGAAAAGTCGGATGCAAGTAACATTTTGGCCAAACTCGTCTCGATGAAATATAAGGGCAAAGGGAGCATAAGGGAATACATTATGGAAATGTCTAATCTTGCATCAAAGCTCAAGTCACTCAAGTTAGAGTTGTCTGAGGACTTGCTCGTGCACTTGGTTTTGATCTCCCTTCCTGCACACTTTGGGCAATTCAAGGTGAGTTATAACACTTAAAAGGACAAATGGTCCCTCAATGAGCTTATATCTCACTGTGTGCAAGAGGAAGAAAGGCTGCAGAGAGATAAGACAGAAAGTGCTTACTTGGCTTCGACCTCTTAGAACAAGAAGAAGAAGAGAGCTAAGGATACTGTGGAAGGTTCTTTTCATCAGAAGAAACAAAAGAAGCAGAATGAGGAATTTACTTGCTACTTCTACAAGAAGTCAAGACACATGAAGAAAGAGTGTCCCAAGTACGCTGTCTGGCGTGTAAAGAAGGGTAAGCTTCTCACTTTAGTTTGTTCTGAAGTTAA
This sequence comes from Ormosia semicastrata, assembly GCA_029884595.1. Lineage (NCBI taxonomy): Eukaryota > Viridiplantae > Streptophyta > Magnoliopsida > Fabales > Fabaceae > Ormosia > Ormosia semicastrata. The sequence goes on from JAQQTO010000063.1 coordinate 103,022,873, forward strand.
TTTAGCTTCTGTACCTAAGGATACTTGGTGGGTAGATTCTGGTGCTACTACTCACATAAGTATGTCTATGCATGGTTGCCTGTGGAGCCGACTGCCAAGTGATGATGAAAGATTTATCTTTGTGGGCGATGGCAATAAAGTTGCAGTAGAAGCTATAGGAACTTTTAGATTACAATTGAAAACTGGATTTCATTTGGATTTATTTAAGGCATTTGTTGCACCGCCATTTATACGGAATTTAATTTCTATTTCTAGTTTGGACAAATCAAGTTTTTCTTATTCATTTGGAAATAATAAAGTTAGTCTCTATCAAAATTCATGTGTTGTTGGTTTTGGTTCTTTGATTGATAATCTATATATGCTTGACATTGTTGGTTCCTATAATGAAATATTACAAACAAGTTCAAAAGGTACAAAACAAAAATTAAATGAGAATTCAGCCGCTTTATGGCACAAGCGTTTAGGCCATATCTCTAAATAGAGAATTTAGAGGCTTGTATCAGATGAAATTCTTGAACCCTTAGATCTGTCAGACTTTCAAATTTGTATTGAGGGTATCAAGGGAAAACGAACAAACTTAAGGAAATTAGGTACAGAAAGAGCTAAGGATGTCTTAAAACTAATACATACAGATATTTGTGGTCTTTTCCCTACGCTTTTCTTGGAATGGACAACAACACTTTATTACATTCATAGACGATTATTCTAGGTACAGTTACCTATATTTAATACATGAGAAGTCTCAATCCCTAGACGTTTTCAAGTCTTTCAAGGCTGAAGTTGAACTTCAACTTCGAAAGAAAATTAAGGCTACCAAATCTGATCGTGGTGGTGAATACTATGGTAGATATGACGGATTAGGAGAGCAACATCCAGGACCCTTTGCACTTTTCCTCAATGAGTGTGGAATTGTCCCGCAATACACCATGCCAGGCAAACCCAGTATAAATGGTGTTGCAGAACAACGAAACCAGACTTTTAAGGATATGGTAAGAAGTATGATTAGTCATTCTTCCTTGCCATAGTCACTTTGGGGAGAAGCCTTAAAGACCGCAGTTTATATCCTTAATAGGGTACTAAGCAAAACAGTAACCAAAACTCCTTATGAGCTTTGGATTGGCAAAAGGCCTAACATAAGACACTTGCACATTTGGGGTTGTCCAGCTGAGGCACGACCTTATAGGCCGCATGAAAGAAAACTGGACTCAAGAACGGTTAGTTGCTATTTCGTTGGTTATGTTGAATGCTCTCGGGGGTATAAGTTTTACAATCCCACATCAAGATCCTTTTTTGAAATGGGAAATGTGAGATTCCTTAAGGAAGTTGAGTTTGAGGGGGAAGGAAATATAAGGAATATTGTCTTTGAAGAAGAACTTGTTATTGACAGTGATCAAGTCCTTGTACCTATTACTGTTCAGGAAACAGTTCCGGTATTAGACAATAATGTTTAGGCTATTATTCCTGACATTGTTCCAGAACAAGGCAACATTGATGAGGTTCTTCCTCAAGCACCACCTATAGAACAAACTCAACAACCTCAAGAAGTGCCATTAAGGAGATCCATTAGAGAGAGGAGAAGCACGATATCAAATGATTACATCGTCTTTCTCCAAGAACATGAGGATGACATTGGTTTAATAGAGGATAATCCAATCAACTGCTGTCAAGCTATGCGCAGTTCTAACTCTCAAAAGTGGATTGATGCCATGAAGGATGAGATGAAGTTTATGAAGGACAATGACATTTGGGATCTCATCGAATTTCCTGAAGGTGCGAAGCCCATTTGTTGTAAATGGATATTTAAGACCAAAAGGGATTCAATGGGTAATGTCGAGAGATATAAAGCTCGTCTTGTTGTTAAAGGCTTTACTCAAAAGGAAGGCATTGACTACAAAGAGACTTTATCTTCGGTATGCTCGAAAGACTCCTTTAGGACAATAATGGCACTAGTAACTCATTTTGAATTGGAGCTACATCAAATGGATGTTAAGACTACGTTTCTAAATGAAAACATTAACGAAACGATTTATATGGCATAACCAGAAAACTTTGTGTCGGGTGACCCAAAGTGTATGGTATGCAAGCTAAAGAAATCCATCTATGGTCTCAAACAGGCTTCCCGTCAATGGTATCACAAGTTCCATTAAGTCATTATCTCGTGTGGTTTTGAGGCAAATGTCATTGATGATTGTGTATATCACAAGTTCAGTGGGAGTAAATACATCTTCCTAGTATTATATGTTGATGATATTCTACTTGTTAGCAGCGATATAGGCTTGTTGCATGAAAACAAAAAATTTCTAACAAATAATTTCAAGATGAAAGATCTTGGGGACGCCTCTTTTGTATTGGGTATTTAGATACTAAAAGATCACTCTCGAGGTATCCTTAGGTTGTCACAAAAGAGCTATATCGATAAAGTCTTAAATAGATTTGACATGAAAGATAGTAAACCAGGAGACACAACCATTGCTAAAGGAGACAAGTTTAGTGTCAAACAATGCCCCAATAATGATCTTGAAATGAAAGAGATGCAGAAGATTCCCTATGCATCAACAGTAGGGAGTCTAATGTACGCTCAAGTTTGTACTCGTCCTGACATAGCATTTATAGTGGGAGTTTTGGGAAGATATTTGAGCAATCCTGGTATACAGCATTGGAAAGTGGGCAAACGTGTGATGCGTTATTTGAAGAGAACAAAAGACTACATGCTCACTTATCGGAGATCTGACAGTTTAGAGATCATTAGGTACTCTGACTCTGATTTTGTGGGATGTCAAGATAGCAGGCGCTCCAAATCAGGCTACATCTATGTGTTGGCTGGAGGAGCTATCTTATAGAAGTCTGCTAAACAGACTCTTATAGCTTCTTCGACCATGGCAGCAGAGTTCATAGTTTGTTATGAGGCGTCCAACTACGGGATATGGCTACAAAATTTTGTCACTAGTTTGCATGTGGTTGATGGCATTGACAAACCACAAAAGATTTATTGTGACAATAACTTAACAGTTCTTTACTCCAACAACAATAGGAGCTCGATGAAGTCAAAGTTTATCAACATCAAGTTTCTAGTTGTTAAGGAAAGAGTTCAAGATAGATAGATTTCTATAGAATATACAGGGACAGATTTTATGCTAGCTGATCCTTTAACTAAGGGCTTGACACCTAAGGTTTTTTCATGAGCATACTGCTCATATGAGTGTTATTCTTGAGGATACCTTAGTTTAGTGGAAGTCTTTTTATGTTATATGTTTTACTTTGGACATTGTGTTATTTGATTTTCTGCAGAATAAAGTTGATGGTTTATGATTCTATTTTTGAACTTGTTTATGCTTTGTATATGCAACGTTAGTGTTGCATTTAAGGACTTTAGATTGATCTCACTAAGGACTAAAGAAGGACCAGTTGGAAATAGGCATGTCTGAGATCACATTGCATGTAATTTCCATGCTACTCATCTATATTTGATCTATGTCATTGAGTCTATTCTATGATGATCATTATGGTTTAGTTACGCTTGATTATGATAAAAGCTACAGTGGTTCCATAGCTAATATATAAGATAGATCAGATTGTATTAAGGAGAAGTCTAAAGATAAATAGCATACGGATGCACGCCTAAAGAATTTGTAGTATAATTGTTTCAGGAATAATATGAAGCCCAAGTGGGAGATTGTTAGGAAATTTATGTTTCCTAATTAATGTTGGGTATCATATTTAATTAATAATTATATTAGCTATTTGATTTATTGGACTTGTTATTAAGTGATCTAATTTAGTGAGTTCGTAGACTTCACAACTTGATGTGGGCTTAATGAATATATACCATATTGACCCATTAGGCGATTATGGGAACCCTAATTGGTTAATATACATCAGAAACGGTTATGGTCCCCAATATACTAAATCATAACACAATTTCCCTTCTCCCTATCTGGAAGAGAGATGACGGTCCCATTGAGGAGCTAAGGCAATTTGGTTGAGGAAGATCACAAACCACCCCCTTGTTCGTGATTGATTGCCGCAAAGATTCCGCAACAGTTGGTGATCAATAGCTATGGATCCAGGTATTTATGAAAATTCAAGAATCCTTAATAATCTGGCATGATGTAGATCTTGGGCTTTATGATGTTTTGTTCTAGGGTGTATGCATCTAGAACTTGTTTTACAAAATTAAAGAATCAATGTCTACCAGGTGATGCATGGAAGAGAGACTGATTGGGGGCGGAATTGTGCAGCTATGGAATGGGTCTTGGTGTGAGGCACAATGACGGCAAAGACTGGCTATCCACAGTGGTTGCTGGCAAAGATGGAAGAATGGGCTTGAAAGGTGGTTGCTGACAGTGTGTGGAGGAGGTTCGGTGGAGGCATGCCTCTGCGTTGGCCCTCCTTGATTCACCGGCATCGATTCTGCTACAAGAACCAATGTGAGGCTGTGTTGATGAAAAGGGTGTTTGATTTGGTTTTTGGGTTAGGTGGTTCTAGTTGTGGTTAATTTGTGTTCATAATGGATTTGGGTTTTGGGATTTGATGGCATAATTTGGACTTACAAGGAACAATATATAAGGGAATTTTGGTTGTATTTCCTGTCAATGGATGTAAAGGAGTTCTGGGTTTAGTTTTATTCTCTGTGTTTTCTCTCGCTCGCTCTCTGTCTCACTCTCAGTCACTATCAGTACCAATCTACCTTTCTCTTGCTTTCTCCCTTTGCTCTCTCTAATTTTTTGTTTTTTTAGAATCCCCCCTTCTCTTCAGAAATTTTCGCATTTTATAAAGGCTTCCTCTGTGTTGTCTAATAGCACGAGATGCAGAGCTTGCATCATGTGGAGAGATTGCAAGGGTTGACCAGGCTTAGGTCTCACTCTGATTTCCTTTTCTGTCTTTCATTCTTTTGCCCCATGTCTTCTCTTCTTCTAAATTCCTACTCTGTTCTTTTTTTTTCTCATTTTGTTGTTGACCCAGGATGCTGCAATAAGATTTTAAGTATTGTGCATTGCAGCTTGACAGCAAGCGAACCTTGATAGTGCTGCAACTAGGTCACGTGAAGGGTGCGTGTGTGTACGTGAATTGGGCTGGGAAAAGGAAAAAAGGAAAAGACCAAGAAAAGGCAAAATTGGTTCATACTCAAAATGGAAAATAGCAAAGGAAGAGTGCAAGGGGAGTGCAATGGCCTTTGTCTCTTCATATATATATATATATATATATATATATATATATATATATATATATATTATTTTATTTTATTCGAATTAAAAGGTTTTAATAATCTAGACAAAATTAGGTGTTCACACTCCTATTAAACAAACTGCAAACCACATGTTTGATGAAATGGAAAAGCTAATATTTGATGCTTGATTACTAATTATTGTGCTTAAGTTTGAGGATGAATTCGAGTGTGAGTGAAAATGGAAGAGGAGTTGGGCTTAAATACTATAACAAGCCATGGAAATGTGGAAGAAATGCATAAATTAAAGTTTCAACCATCAAGAACAATCCGAGAAGGCTATTTTACACTTGTAGAGAAAGGGCATGCAAGTTCTTAGGGAGGTGCAAGCCTATGAACTTTGAGATGCTTGTTCCAGCCAATGCTCAAGCTATTGAGAGTAAAGAAGTGCAAGGAATTATAAATAACAGACAAAGTGGGAAATGTGAGAATGAGAAAGAAGTGTCCAAGGTTAAGAAGTAACTTGTGATGGTTCAAACCTCATTTGAATCCCTGAAGATGGTGGTGTTGGTGTCCATAGCAATCCATTCATTGCTCATTGTTCTGTGTTATTGTGAATGTACTAAACTGAAGTTAGTGGGTGTGTAGGTCCTTGTTCTAGTTTGTTTTGTCATGTAATTTAAACTGAGCATTAATGTGGTTTTGTATGGAGGTTGTAGTTTGTGAAGCTTATGGAACTAAAGTAAAGCTTAATGGAACTATGTTTCCTATTTTGGTGTTTACTAATCTTGTAAAATATGAGATGCTTTTTGTTTAAAAAACAAAGTGAGATTACTAAGTTGCAATGAGATGCAAAAAATGAGATGCATTTTGTTTACTAAAGCTAATGGAGGTTATCTTTTGTTTACTCATGTGAGTTTACTTTTGTTGTTTACTAATGTGGTTCACTCTTGTTTGTGATCTAAAGTGAAGCTTTGGTGTTTCCTATAATCAAAGTTTTGCAGATTAAATTGAAGTGATAGGAAATGAGATAGATGCTTTATCTCAAATGATAGTACAATTAAATTCATAAAGCTATACATAGAAAATTGTTGGAAGGCATCCAAATATCCTAAAACCAAATTTAATACCATTAAAGCAAAGAAACATGGTTTGATATTGCACCAAATGTGCAGCTTTAAATAGTCAATATATTACACCACATGTGCATAATTACATAGTGAAATTAGATCCCATCATCATGTCCTCCAAAAAATGGACTTTAAAGTATGCTATGCTCCTAAATTGCTTTACATTATTTACCAAGTAAGCTTTACAACATATTCCCAAAAAAACTTATCCAATGTATACCAACTATACTGTGCAGTCCCAAAAAACCAATGCACAACATCATATTAATAGAAATTCCCAAATAATTGTGCATTCCAAAAAAAACTAGTGTACAACATCCTATTTACTAAAATTCCCAAATAATTGTGCATTCCCAAAAAAAATTCAACAAACTGTGCATCTTCCTAATCCTTGTCGCTCTTTCAGCATCACTTGCATCTTTAGTAAGTGTTGATGTGGTTGAAGGCAAAGGTTGACTTGCACTGATCAATTGAGTTGCTGTCCTACCTTGCCCAAAACTTTCAGTTTGAGTGACAGTCCCTCCTTGCTCACTTCCAAGTTGAGTTACATTCTCACCTCATCCAATACCACCTTGACTTGCATTTCCACTGTCAGTAGCAGTCCCACCTTATTTCTGCATAACATTAGTAGCAAGTAGTTAGTTGCATAGCCTTGCAAATTTTATAAATAAATTGGCTAAACATGTTATACCATCTTCTTGGATGATGTTGAAACATGGCTAGAAGGCTGAGCTTGGCTAGAAGCCTCATCAATCTCTGTTGCAATCTTGTGCTTTTGTTGAAATGTAAAGAAATTAGCATTGGATTTTGTATTAGATTAGTGTTCATGTTCAAATAGAAAACTATACCCACTTATTTGAAGAGCTTGCTCCCCCAACTCCACCTTGCCCCATTTGTCGAGCTAGCTGTTGTTTTTTCAAAACAATGTGCCAAGTTGAAATTTAATTTTTCTAAATAATAGTAACCTACATAATTTGTACAGGTACCAAAAAAGTCTTACCTTCTGCCTAACAGTTTCTTCCCTCTGACATCCTCTACTGTTGTGGCCAAACTCATTGTAGTTACCACACCTAAGTGTAGCAGACCTTCTTGCTTTACCCTACCCACCATGGCCTTCATTAGGACCTATCTACCTAGCCCTTCCAGGCCTTCTAGGGAGTCTTTTCAACTTTAGTGGGAGTACTCTATATTTAAACCCACCATCGTTTCTCTCATCCAAGTCAGGCATAGGATGAATCAGATCTTCATAAGACTTAGAGTATATTCAGTTAGTGTAAAACTTATCACAGTACCTCTCAACATCTGCCCTCTTATAAGCAATACATGCACATGCATGATTGTAGGGTAAACCATAAATATTCCAAGAATTGCAGATGCATAACCTGGTTGCTAGTTTGACCACAAAAGTTGTAAAACCCTCCTTTACTTAAAACTCATCATCACCAACACAACTAACCCTACACACCCTTTCATCTTGTACCATGAGGTCCAACATTTTCCTAACCCTAAGTGTAATCACATGATCATCCCTACAAGCTTTCTCATATCTCTTTTGGAATCTAGCCATGATCCTAGTGGCCAATGGCTCAACTATAGACAATATGGTTTTCTTCCTATCATCCCTAAGCCAACTATTAAATGACTCAGAAACATTCTTGGTACATGGTTTGACTTAAAAGTAAGATTAACAGTATGCCTTGCCCACATCTCTTTGGGTCTATCTGCAGCCAATAACCAGTCTACAACATCATTCTAAATTTTTCTCATTTGAGCTATAGTTTTGTGAAAAATGTATTCATTATTGGCCTTGTAACAACCCATAATTGAGTTGTAAGGATCAAGTCCTTACATTTTAGCTTGAAGTTATTCAACAAATAATTACAACAATACCTATGGAAATTAAAACACAAATAATCACTAACATAACAAACATAGACAAAATTTTAGTAACCAATCAATAAGAAATTCCTAAGCAATTGCTAAGTACAAGAACAAAGTTTCAGCAAGTAATCAATGCATAATTACTAAGAAGTTGTCACCTATGGTTAGCAAATAGGGAAATTTTAGCAACAACACCATGTAATCCCTAGGACAGAACAAGAACAAAATTATCAACTCTCAAGTAATGAATTCAGTCAAATCAAACTACACTAAAATATTAGACTCATACCTTTTGCATATCGGACATGATGGTCAGTGGTTGTTCTTGAAATTTGGGCACATATTCCAATGCATCATGCAACAAGCTTAAGAAAAACTTCCAAGAAGATACACACTCAACCTCTACCACAATAAATGCAATCGAAAACTGCCTTTTATTAGCAGCTAATAAGACTCCTCCATATGGTCCCTTCAAGTGATAGCTATCAATGCCAAACCAAGGCCTACAACCTCTCACAAAGCCTTTTTTTCATGGCATCCAAACAAACAAAAGTCTTTTAAATAAAAAGGGTTCTAGTTTATTCTTCCTTCCACCTCTAATTTGACTAAACTTCTTGGGTTTGTTTCTCTAGCCAGTGCAACCCATGCTGGTATCTTCTTATAGCTTGCTGCATGGTTGCCCTTGTTATCCTCCTTCACTTTCCTCCTTGCATGATATAGATGCATCTTATTACTTGGTTCCAACCCAAACTGTACCAACAAATCCTCCTTCATGCTTGAATAACTCATGTTAGGATTAGTAACTAAATTACTTTTCAACTTAGAAGCAATCCACGTTGAAGTTGCATTAGAGTTTCTAGTGGTCCTTATGCATGTATGGACCCCATTATATGTTTTTATCTTGTAAGTTACCTTATCAGGTGTAGGGGATGCATGGATACGCTAGGTACAACCCTCAACAACACACATAGTTGTGACCCTAGCCTTCTCATTTTTTAGTCTCACAATCTCAAATTCTTCCCGTATCACAAAATCCTTAAGCACTTCCCTAAATTCATGCACATTTCTAAACAGTAGTCCCCTTTCCAAACTCACCCTTCCATTAGCATCCCTAGCAAATATTTTACCTTTCATTGCCCTATCAAGGTAAATTTCCTGCTTATGCTCATCAGAGTAGATATCTCTAATTATGTCATAGTTTTCCTCGTAGTCACTCAAGTCATCATTACTATCGTCATGATTAATATCTTCTTCCATGACATAATTAGGATCAAGGTCACTTTCAGATTCACCATTGACCTTACTATCACCCTCTTTTTCTAGGGGTTCCCCACATAGGTCCCATTCCTCATCAGATGAACTAACACAATCTCAGAATCCAAATTCTCATCTCCTACAATGTTAGTTCCTACATTTCCATTCCTTCCCTACATTATTAGTCCCTACACTTGAAGTGCCTACATTCTGAGTCCCAACATTCTCAGTGTTTACAGAATTGCCATTAGCAGAAACAGCATTAACAGAATGAACATTAACATCAGGCAATTGTGCAACATCTTCGTCATTAACACAAGTAGCATACACATCTATATACTTGGACTTAGAATTGACTTCAAACATCTTAAGTATGTCAGAGTCACCCTCAATAAGGATAAGGACCTCACCACTTGGACGAAGAAACCCAATACTAAAAGGTGCCTTCCATTTAAATGCCACTGCATCAGCCAACCCATTGACATCGTCCACAAAGTCCAAAATCCTATCCTTGTCTGGATCAATGTTATGTATAGGATGAGGTTCTCCACCTCTATCTGCGAAGTGAACCAAAATGTCCACATTACCAGGGTCAGGATTACGGTATTTCAGGTTCTCCATACCCTACAACACAGAAGTCATGGTAAGCACAAAGTTAGCACCCCGAAATTAAACGAGAATATTGAACCCGAAATCAAACTGAAAAGCACAATAATCAACCCAAAATAGAAGGAGAAAATTGAATAAAAAATTAAAATGAATAGGAAAGCTGAACTTCTTACCCAAATCCCTTTTGACTTTTGTTGCACAATTTTAGGATTTTATAGAGGATGAGGTGAAAGAGAGAGGGGGCTGCGAGAGAGAGAGGCAAGAGAGGGGTGAATTAGAGTGATGAATTAAAATTAATGTTTTGTGTAGGTGAAATTAGAGGAAGGGAGAAAAGTGTTATTTTGCACATTAAATAAACAGAAGTTGACGTCATTTCTCTCCGGGGAGGACGGTATAGGTGTAAAAAAAAGTCGAGATATCATTAGTAATTTTGTTAAATCTCATGAGAAGCGGGGTAATTTTAAAATGCACAAAAAATGAACTGCACACCAGTAAATAAAAAAAAAACAAAATAAAAAGAAAAGAAAGAAAAGAAGATCCAGTAACAAGGAGAAAGAGAAGCAAACCCACACACCCAGACAGTGACACCAACAGCCAAGGTCAAACTCGGTCCCCAATCACCAATCCCCAATCCCCAATCCCAAATCGAGTTTTCCTCATTCTTGCTTTGCATATCCCAATCGCTTCTGATTCCAATTCCAATTCTATTCTATTCTAGTCTGCGGATTTTCTTCTGATATTTTAAGGTGGTTAATTCGCGTCAATATGATCGATCTGCTTGTTTGTCTTTTTATTTACCACCGCGTTGACAACATAGAGGGACTGAGAAATTGAGATTGTTCTGTTTACAACGTTGTCTTGTTTTCTAGGGGTTTAGCATTTTCTCGACTTTGGTTTTCTATATCTAGTTTTTGCTAAATTAGTAGATCGAGTTTCTCCGGTGTCAGTTGCAATTATGATTAATTGGGTGCTTCCCTTCTGCTGCGTTCTTTTACTTTTCAATTTTGAACTTTTATATTTTGAAGCGTAGATTGTGAGTTAAACCACTGATCAATGTATAATATTATTTAGTATGGTGCTGTCTAAAGTTTTGTTTTTGTTTTTTTAATGGTGTTGGTGTATTTTTCTTTATGATGTTGCTTTAGCTTAATCTTGTTAATTATATCATTTTGGATTAGGCTTTGCAGAAGATTTGAATTGAAATTGAAGACTTGACTGGAGAGGGAGAGAGAAATGGCTAACAATGCAGCAGCCTGTGCTGAGAGGGCAACTAGTGACATGCTGAATGGTCCAGACTGGGCAATTAACATAGAGTTGTGTGATATCATTAATATGGACCTTAGGTATCATTCTTCTACTACCTTATTCTTGTCACCCTTGGATCTACTCTATTGCTTTTAGGATATGCTTTATGAATATTATTTCTTCAATGAAGAATAGACACGGAAATTAGTGGCCTGATTGGCCATGTATTTTACTAACAGTGCTTGGGATTATGTTTTACCAAGTTCATTGGTAATTTAGCACCCAAGGAAGTAAATCTTTTAGTTCTTGTTTCAGAAAATAAACACTTCTATTGTACTTCTTTTACCCGCTTATACTGTGGTGGGAGAAGGGGGGTGGATAAGATTTATCTTGCCTTGCTGGAAAAAGTTCTGTGTTGTTTAGATAGTTTGAACAATCAAACTGTATAGCTCATCCTATTACTATGCGTCTATATCTCATTCACTCGCCTCATTATCTATTGTTTCTTAAACTTTTATTTGCTATGCTTTATGTTAAATGGGCTGAACTATTTGTGAATGAAATGTAATGCTTCACTGCTGTTAACCCTTGTTAAGGGCCTTAACAATAGGGTCCCTATTGACATCTTGCTAATATAACAGAGTTATTTTTACCCCTTAAGATTTTTAATTCTTGGAGAATCGGTAAGTTGTTAAATTATAAAAGTTCTTATCAAATAGCAGAGAATGGTCAACTGTCATGATTCTGAAAATTTGTAGTATTTTGAAGGCTTAATTACACTTTTTGTCTCCTTAATTTAACCAGCCTTTGATATTGGCCCTTTTATTTTCAGTTGCAGCAATGTTGCCCCTATAGTTTTCAAATTGATGCAATTGAGTCCCCTTGTCAGTCTACTTTTGATGTGGAACTTTTTTTCTGTGGCACAAGATTGTGCCACATCATCAACATCAACCAAAAATAGTGTTACTTGCGTACAGATAGAGCCATATCAACTGTAGATGAGGGACTTAATTGCTTCACTTTGAAAATTATTGGGGTTACACTGATGCAGTTGGAAATAGGGAAATAAAATCAAACTTTTATGAAGATAGGAGAACCAAAAGTGAAATTAAGCCTATTTTGAAATATATCTTGCCTTTTAGTTTTGCATCTCAAGTATAAAATTGTTTCGATCCTTATTTTGTTAAATTACATTGTTCTTGATCTTCTTTGTTGAACTAATTAAATTTGCAGGCAAGCAAAGGATGCATTAAAGATACTTAAGAAGCGTTTGGGCAGTAAAAATCCCAAAATACAACTTCTGGCTCTTTTTGTCAGTATTTCTGTTCTTCTACTCTTGGATGATTTTTGAATGTTTGATGCACTTGGATATAATGTATTAAAGTATGTGTTATTACTATATTTCTGCAAATTTTTAAGTAAATTATATAAAAGTCCTCATGACTTGTTATTCTGCTGTGGTTCCATTATTCCAAGATAATAGGTGTAACGTGTTGAGAGAGAGAAAGAAAAAGAAAGACATATACTGAACCGTGTGTTTCAACTACACAACGGAGACTGAATATATATTCAATAAGTAATAAATAATTACACAATATACATGATGTGGGACTAACAACTGTACTAACAATTTACACCTAATTACATATATTTCCAACACTCCCCCTCAAGCTGGAGCATATAAATCATATGCACCAAGCTTGTTACATAAATAACTTATTCGTGGACCTCTCAGGGACTTGGTGAAGACATCTGCTAGCTGATCATTTGAGTTGACAAAATTTGTGATGATGTCTCCTGATAGAATCTTTTTCCTGATGAAATGACAGTCGACCTCGATATGTTTGGTCCTTTCATGGAACACTGGATTGGAAGCTATATGCAAAGCAGCTTGATTGTCACATATGAGTGTCATTTTCATAACCTCACCAAATTGAAGTTCTTTGAGGAGTTGTTTCAACCAAGTGAGTTCACAAGTGATTGAGGCCATAGCTCGATATTCGCTTCAAAGACTAGATCTTGCAACAACATTTTGCTTCTTGCTTTTCCAGAAACTAAGTTGCCTCCAATGAGTACACAATACCTGAAGTGGATCGTCTGTCAAGAGGAGAACCACGCCTACCAAGATCTCGAGTATCCAATGACCCGAGTATGTCTCTTATCTTCATAGATGAGACCTCTTAGGGAGCTCCCTTAATGTATTTGAGAATCCGTATCTTTGCATCCCGGTGATCCTCACAAGGAGAGTTTAAGAATTGGCTAACCACACCGATGCAAAAAAGAAATGTCGCCGAGTAAATGTGAGGTAGTTTAACTTCCCAACTAATCTCCTATACTTTCAGGATCCGATAGAGGCTCCCCCGATTTGGTAGGAGTTTGACATTTGGATCCATGGGAGTATCAACTCGGCTTGGCATTCAACAATCTCTGTTTCTTCAAGGATATCCATAGCATACTTTCTTTGAGACACCACTATACCATCCTTAGATTGAGCTACCTCAACCCCCAAGAAATATCGAAGTTTACCCAAGTCTTTGGTCTGAAAGTGAAGAGAGAGATGTTGTTTTAACTTACATATGCCATGGTGGTCACTTCCAGTGATAACAATGTCGTCAACATACACAACTAGATAAATACAGCCTTGGGCTGTGTGGCGATAAAACATAGAGTGATCTGCTTCACTTCGAATCATACCAAATTCTTTGAATCACAAGTCTTTGAATCGTCCGAACCAGGCTCTAGGAGACTGTTTGAGACCATAAAGAGACCTGTGGAGACGACATACCAGGCTAGAAGACTCCCCCTGAGCAATAAATCCAGGAGGTTGCTCCATATATACCTCTTCTTCTAGATCACCATGCAGGAATGCATTTTTAATATCAAGTTGATGAAGAGGCCAGTGTCGAATGGCAAAGCAATGGACAAAAACAACCGGACAGAAGCCATTTTAGCCACAGGAGAGAAGGTATCCCCATAATCTAAGCCAAAAATCTGTGTATACCCTTTCGCCACAAGACGGGCTTTGAGACGATCAATTTTACCATCAGGACCCATCTTGACTGTATAAAGCCACCGACAACCAACAACAGATTTCCCAGGAGGAAGAGCAACCAGTTCCCAAGTACCACTGTTGTGAAGCGCACTTATTTCATCAATCATTGCTTGTCTCCATCCGGGATGGGACAAGGCGTCACCTGGAGATTTAGGGATGGAAACAGAAGACAAGGAAGAAAGACAAGCAAAGTGCAAAGAAGAGAGGCGGTGATAACTTAAAGCAATATAATGAGGAGAAGGATTACGAGTAGACTGTGCAACATTAGCAGTACGGGGAGGACGGCCATGTAAAGTCCAACATTTATCAATGGTGTGACCCAAACGATGACAATGATCACATTTCGGACGAGGTTTGGAACCTGAGTGACCCCCACGAGAACGGCCACGACTGTTGGTCTGAGAGGCAAGGGCAGATGTGTCACCGGTGATGGGAGCAACAAGAGAATCAGTACTGTGCTTAGCTGGAACCCGAAGCAAGGTAGAACACGTTGCAGAAAGAGTGGGAATAGTAGGAGATCCCAAAATCTGATCACGGATGGTGGAGTAATCCGCAGGTAAACCATAAAGGCCCAAAAGCATGAAGAAGGTGTTCCGTTGTTCAAGTTCCTTTGCCGGGGTATCTGCTGGAGGCAACAGTTCATTGAAATCGTGGAGAGCACCATGAAGTTTGCCCAAGTAGGTAGACATAGAGCCATCAAACCTCCTTGGGGCAATAAGATTCATAAGATCATGACAAACCCCATACAATCGCTGAGTATCATTGGTGTAGAGGACCTTGGCCTGCGCCCACACGGATTCACAGGTCAAATGAGCCCGAAAAATCTGCTTCAAAGAGGAGTGGATGGTGGACTTAAGCACACTGCACAACTGAGCATCAATCTTTTTCCACCTGGGACGGTCGGCTTCAGGCACAGAATCAACCGTGGTAGTGAGATGAGTCTCGTACCCTTGACCGGTAAGCCAAAGTTTGACGTCGGAGGCCCAAGAATCATAATTAGTGCCATCTAATTTGTCAGTGGAAAGAGAGGCACTGATATAATTACTGAAAACACCAGGTTCTACCTTCGGAGCATCTGGAGGACTCAAGGAAGCCATGGATCAGATGACAAATAACCCAAAAAACGCAATGAACAGTACCTGAAACGTATACGGAAGGTGTACGACACGTCTTATGGGTGCGGTTGGGGAAGTGGAGGACTGGGCTCAATAGAGGAGAGGCCGGCGACCACGGTGGGACGAACGGCGGCCGGAAAGAAGGCCTGACGCGCCGTCACGCGTGGCCGGAGTGAAGCGCGTGGGTGCGAAACGCAGCCCACTGTACTCGCGCGTGTGGGCGCGTGGATGGGCGGCTGGGCCTGTACTTCGGGGATCGGCCGAGAGGGAGGCACTCCGAGCGGTGGTGGCGGTGGCCGGAAAGGACGTCGGCGGTGGTGGCCGAGAGAGGACGTCAGCGGCGGCGGCAGGGGCTGAGACTGGCCGGAAAGGAGCACGGCATAGGAGATCCGGTACCCGGAGTGATGACACGGGTTGCCGGAAAAAAATTTTTGGCACCGGGGGACAGTGGGTCCTCCGGGTAGGCACGGTTCTAGGATTTGCCTTTCTCTAGGCTCTAGATACCATGTTGAGAGAGAGAAAGAAAAAGAAAGACATATACTGAACCGTGTGTTTCAACTACACAACGGAGACTGAATATATATTCAATAAGTAATAAATAATTACACAATATACATGATGTGGGACTAACAACTGTATTAACAATTTACACCTAATTACATATATTTCCAACATAACGTACGTCCAAAAATTCATATTCATTGATTTGTGCAGTTGGTAACAAAAAGCAGTGATTACCTGACGTGAATCTTTTGTATTGGAATATTTGATGTAGGCACTGGAGACCCTTAGTAAAAATTGTGGTGAAATTGTATTTCAGCAGATCATTGAACGGGATATCTTACATGAAATGGTTAAGATAGTGAAGAAGAAGGTATTTATGGACTTTTGATACTGGATGTTTCTGTTCTAGTTTACTTATGTCATTTCTGCAACTTTATGTTGGAAGTGGAAAACTTGCTTATCAAGTGTTGCATTCTTTTAATCCTATTGTACAGCCTGATTTAAATGTGAGGGAAAAGATACTGATTTTGATTGTTACGTGGCAAGAAGCATTTGGGGGACCAAGTGGAAAGTACCCCCAATACTATGCAGCATATAATGAATTAAAGGTGATTGTTCTTGTGAATTTAGATATTACTTTCTGAGTGTTTATCTATATTTTTCAAGCTATAATTCTACTGTAAACTGATATGCATTGACATTTCTAATTTTCTATTGATGTACATTTGTATTGTAATAAATGCCAATCTTTCCTGATCAGAGTCATGTTAATTTTTTCTGCTTGTCTGCAACATATTTTTGTAGTTGTTGCTTTAATCCAGGATCAAATTAGCCTGCACTGTATAAGATGTGTCATAGTTTATCATCAGAATCCACATGTCATCAGTGACACCCCATCCCCCCAAATTTTAATAAATTGTTATATTGTTGCACTGGCTTCATACAAATGTGTAATTTTATTCTTTTGACTTTTTGGTCTACAAATCCATACAAGTGACAATGTACATGCACACACACACATATTATATCATTAAGTTGCTGCTATTTGGCTCGTGCTAAAACATTGATATTTTATTTCTGCAATGTATTGTTTTTAATAATTCACAGTCTGCTGGAGTTGAATTTCCGTCACGAGAAGAGAGTAGCGTTCCTTTCTTCACTCCTCCTCAAACCCAGCCAGTTGCTCACCTTGCTGCTGCAGATTATGATGATGCTGCTATTCAGGCTTCTCTTCAATCTGATGCATCTGGCCTTAGGTGTTCTTTGAAACTGCATCACATTCTTAATGTTCTAATCCCTATGTTTGTTGTGTCTGGCTAATAGTGTTTTTAGTTTTAGACATTTCACATTGTGTAAGAAATTAACAGAGTAGTGTCTCCATCTTATAAACTAGTGGGAAAAGGCTTTGGTGGTTGTTGTTGTTGTTTGTGTCTCCATCTTATAAATTCAATTATATACAAAGGTATAGCTAATTCTACAGATACTTTGCTTGCTCATAATAACAAATCCTATAAACTTTTTATTTTTTCAATTCAGTTTACATGTTTTTGCATAAGTTCCCTACTTTCTAATGGTAGTTATATGTTGCCTGGATGTATGTTTTAAGGATGTTCATCAGTGGTAAGAAATCTATCCAATACTACTGGAATGAATTTGGAGCCCAGGGAAAAATAGAACGAAAGTAATGAAAAAGAAAAAATAAAAAAGTATCGAGTTATTTAAAAAGGTGATTTTGTAGCTCCCCTACACTGTTCGTAATGCTGCTGTAAGGCCAGCAGTTCTGTTGTCAAGGAGTCTATACTGTCTCCTGGTGAAAGTTTGTATTTTACCCTGATATACTATTTGGGTTGGGCCTTTGCACCATTTGTTTTTATCATGTGAACATCACTGCCTTTGATACCTTTGCTTGTAATTCTGTTGTATAATTCTATTTTAATGAATAGGTTGTGTTCATTGTGTGTTGTCACTGGTGTCTTAGTGCTTACATGTTTTACCTTCCTATCTGCTGTTAACACAAAGAAGTTAATCATGTCTTTAGAATTTCATCCAACCTTATCTACAATTATATGCCAGTGCCAAATTTTTTGCTTTCCGATTTAGTTTTCATACCCAGCAAAATTCTTAGCTTAGTTCTGGTTTGAAAAATAATCAGACAGAATGGAATTTCTTATAATTCTGTACAAACCTACTTTTATCTTAAATTTGAATGATTATGGTGTTAATGTGTCATTGCCTCCATAATTATGAGATTCTTCCTTTGATAAATTTCCCTGTCTAACCTCAGAATGACACCCTGGGAGCAAAGTTTTATTATAGTCAATGCAGATTAGGCATTAAGATCTAACCACATGATGATTCACCATCTTAAGGCATGTTGGTGTTTTATTTGTTTATAATATGCATGCGGTGATGGTTTATTTAAGGGGCCTTGTCTTATGGATTTACTAGGGGATTGTGGAGCTTGTTAGAGCCCAAAACAATTTAGCAGGCCCACAAGGACAACTGGTTCAGCAATTGTCACATGGGCCCAAGGTCTGGAAGGTCTACACAAGGAGAGAAAAAAAGGGAGAGCCAGGAAAACGTGAGGTGCTGGCAGAGAGAGAAAAATAATAGGGAGTAGTAACGGTTTTAGGAATTACGTAACAAATAGGCTGAGGGTGTGTGAGGAGGGTATCTTTTGATGAATCATTTTGTTAGTTATGGATAGAGAGCACTAGCTCTCTATAGGAGCCTAGCTCTGTGGCAGTAGGAATATCCTTCCACTGTAATTCCCTCTTTTTGATAAATAATACATATACTCTTCCTCCCATTATTCTCTGTTACTGTTAAATTGAACTGAGGAAATTCTGGTTCTCATCAGAGCTCTTCTGAGACAATGTTCTCTTTTGTTTTTTATGTTTTGTTTATTCTGGTTGTTCTATGAGTATTTCTTATGCTCCTTTTGTTACTTTTCTTCTTTCTCTTAATGAATTCTTCTATGAAATAATTTTTTTGTTGCTTTGTGCTGTATCCCTCTAACTAAATTCATTTATAATCAGTTTGGCAGAGATTCAGAATGCTCAAGGACTAGCAAATGTATTGATTGAAATGCTTAATGCTTTGGATCCTAAAAATCCTGAGGTGATGTTAGTTTTTCTTTGTCGT
This sequence comes from Ormosia semicastrata, assembly GCA_029884595.1. Lineage (NCBI taxonomy): Eukaryota > Viridiplantae > Streptophyta > Magnoliopsida > Fabales > Fabaceae > Ormosia > Ormosia semicastrata. The sequence continues at coordinate 103,041,971 of JAQQTO010000063.1, forward strand.
TCCTTTTCTGCTACCTGAATACCTTCATTCTGGAGCCTCTGTTCACTTTTGATTGTTAACAGAAATATATGATTGAACTTTGGGGTTGCTGTATTTTTCAGTGTGCATGTAATATTCTGCTATTTGACGTGTATCACTATGGAGTTTTGGATATGGAATTTATCCCACTTTAGCAAATTGAAATAGGCTCCCCAATGGCATGATTGATCAATGTAGCCAACCTCACCTATTGGAATGAGGCTTTGTTGATGTTGTTGTAGCGAATTGAAATAAGGAAGTGAATGTTATGAGAATTGGCTAGATTCTGATACATGAATTTAACTTTTGAAGTTGCTGTTGTTGTTCTGATTAATATGGTTTTGAAGTTGCTGTAGTTTTGTTTGAGAGTAACTAACCATGCAAATGCATAACTAAAATATATGTTAAACTTATTGCTTTTGCCTGCTACAATATTAACTTTTTGTCCAGCTCAAAGCAGTCATGGCAAGTTGTCAAATTAATTTGTTTCTTAATATTCTGGACAAAATATACAGGGTGTGAAGCAGGAAGTGATTGTTGACCTTGTTGACCAGTGTCGTTCTTACCAAAAGCGTGTTATGCTTCTTGTGAACGATACTACGTAAGAATATTTTTAAAAATGACTTAGTCTTTTTTCTTTGTGTAATTTAGATGAATGGTTGTAATGATTGCTTCACTTTCAGGGATGAGCAGCTTTTAGGTCAGGGATTGGCACTGAATGACAGCCTTCAGCGAGTACTTCGTCGACATGATGATATTGTAGAAGGAACTCCTGATACAGGCACAAGAGGAACGGAAACATCAGTTCTGCCACTTGTAAATGTAAACCATGAGGATGATGAGTCAGAAGATGATTTTGCCCAACTAGCCCATAGGTGACCTGCAAAAATTCTGCACTATACCAAATCCTGTTGCTAGTTAATTTCTGTGTCTTAGTGAGTTCACAATTATATGGGGGTATAAGTAGGTTACCTTTCGAAGGCTGACATATTTGCATTTGATACACTGTAGTTGATATATATCACCTTCTGTCTTCATGTTCTACTTCTCTTTAGTTCATTTATAGAAATTTAATGTTTATCTACCATGATTGCAGGTCATCACGAGATACTCATGCACAGAACCAGAAATCAACCAATGACAAGGCAGAACCAGCAAGAGAAAACCCAATTCTTCCCCCACCACCAGCATCAAAGAAACCAGTCTTCTCTGACTCTGGTATGATTGACTACCTGAGTGCTGACGCATACAAAACAGAAGAATCCCATGAAAACTCTGAACCAACTTCATATGCAGTGCCCCTTCATTCTAGCCCTAATCCTGCCTCTTCAACCACTGCAACACTGTCTTCCTCGCCACCTCCTCATGCCATGAGTACCTCATCACCGATTTATAGCAGAGAGCCTGTGTATGATGAGCCATCTCCCATGAGCAAATCTTCAGAAAGCCTTCCTCCAGCTCCATGGGACAAACAATCTCCAGGCATCCTTCCGCCCCCACCTTCAAGGTATAATCAGAGGCAGCAGTTTTTTGAGCAACAAGGTGTATCTCATTCAAGTAGTGGGTCAAGTTCCTCTAATGACAGCTTGGTGGGACAAACTCAGAATCTTTCTCTGAACTCATCTACCCCAACTAAACAAGAGAAGCCAGAAGATGCCCTTTTCAAAGATCTAGTTGACTTTGCAAAATCTAAAACCTCTTCATCTTCCAAACCCAATAGGCCATTTTGAGAGATTGTGTTTGTATTGCTTATGGTGGTACAGCTTATGAATGTTCGCCAGGTTTTGCTTCAGATCACTCAGATGAATTTTATGGTGGTCTAAAACCTTCGAGTATGATTTTTCCATGCATGTACCTAGTTTAACCAATACGCTGCTGCATATATTGCATATATTCATATTGGTTGTTTGCTCATATTTTAAACAATATCGGATTCTTAAAAGCATCAGAATTTCTACAATTTCCCTATTTGGAAAAGGTGCAAGTGGTTATTCCACGTGAAATTTGAACTTGAAAAGGACGGAATATGTTCTCTACTCAAAACTGGTTTGAAGAGAAGCTCTTGTATAGCTCCGTGGTCCAGTTGCTCAGGTCTCCTGCTCATAATCAACAAATTAGAATGACTGTTCATTCCCATAGGAGTATTAAGCAACCTAGTTATCCATTCTCTACAAGTGATAGTGTGGGATACAGGATAACAGCAACTTATAGCCGACGCCTCTGAGGCCAGAATTATGCTAAAGAGTCTGCTTCCTTACCCAAAATATTAAATGTGCCCAGAAATATTCATGAGCATTACTGAAGAATCCGCCGGATCCTGCAGACCTTGGGTTACGGTAATGCAACCTCTGGCCCAGATGACTGTAATCAATGAGGGGACAACATAAATTTCACACATATATATACCAAAAAAATTGAAATAACTAGTTTGAAAATTGTACTGTTATGAAGAGGGGTTGACTGACCATCAACAAGGAATCAAGCCCATAATAAGTCCTTACTAAACCTTGTAGCATGTTGTGATATTAGAATTGGGCAATCTCGTCTCCTCCCTAAACTTTTCCCCTTCTAAAAATTTGCAGTGTTATCAAACTTTCATATGCAGCAAAAAATAAACAAAAATAATGAAGGGATTGGAATTCCTCTCTTTTTATTAATTCTGTTGCTTGTTTTCTTTTTTCTTTTTCTTAAATAATAAGAGCATGAAAATCTGAACTTAAACCTTCTGCAAACTATTTAAGTTTCTCATTACTAGTCTATTAATTTAGTTCTTTTTCTTTCATTCTTTTTGGTAGATGGGAAAAGAAGAGAAGAAACCAATATCTAATGATATGTTTGGATTAGTGGGATTGAGTGGAATGGAGAAAAATGAAATGGAATATGTTTCATTATTTAGGTATGTTAAAAAAGAATAGAATGAGATAAAAGTAGGGGGATAAGTCAAAAACTATCAATTTTCTTCTCTCCAATTTGAAAGATATGAGATGAAATCATCTTTATTATTATTATTATTATAATTAAGATTTCATTTCATCCCACAAAAAATCATTTACTTCTCAAACAATAGAGTAATAATTTTACTCCATTCCATCTTAAAATATCTAAACAATAGGATAGTACTTTTTTCTCATTCTATTCCATTCTATCTCATTTCATCTCATCTCATCACATCACATTCCATTTCATCAATTATTAAATATTTAAACATACCCTAAAGAAAAACTACACCCGATCTGTCTGTAAACAAGTATTGCTCAAGAGTCGAATACAAGGATTGCTCCAGTCATCCCATCCCATGGGCTGTCATGGCTAGATCCCCACTTGGCAACGTAATCGGCACTCTGGTTGGCCTCCATCAAGACGTCCCAGTATTTACTCAAAAGGTCCCTTAAATCATATAAATTATAACAGACCACTATAACGAAGAGAGATGGGCGCTCCATTCCATTGACAACTAGCCGAACTGTCTCCATAGAATCTGATTCAACAATGACTTTCTTGAAGCCAAGACACCAACATAAGTGTAACCCCTCACGCATAGCCTGGAGCTCAGCATTAAGGTTAGTGGTATTGCCAATAAAACCAGAAAAACCTCACACGGTTACACCCAAGTGCCATCCGAGTTACGTATATAACACCCCAATACCTGACCGACCAGGATTACCAACTGAACTGCCGTCCACATTGAGCTTTATGAAATCATTCAAGGGAGGAGACCACGAAATCCACCTCAAAGTGCAAGGATACAAACCTCCTGACAAATTTTTTAATTCGGCTACTTGCTGCCAATAAAGAAGCATGATTAATTGTAATGATCCATAGATCTAAGTGCTAATGGGCTTAAAAACTACATAACTATTTGCTTTGGGACAAGAGGTGAATAAATGTACCTTAGTATCATCCTCTCCAGAAAATGGGCAACCTTGTTCTACGTTCATATGCCATTTACACAAATTTTCTCGTGAGGCAGAATGTTGCGAGACATCTTCCACAATATTTTAATCTTCTTCGGTATCTTCAAATTTCACATAACTTTCCAAGCTTGCTTCTGCTCTTTCTAGCCTCCAAAGGCAGAATTGTCCATGGTGCGCATCCCAATTTCCCAAAGGCACGATGCCTGGAATCCACCGTTTAGTTTTTTCGTTGATCATGTATCCAAATCTGTTTACCCATATATATATTTAGCGAATTCTGTGTCAGTCTCAAAGATTTGATTGATTAAGTGAGTGTCGCTTGCTCTTAATTAATTGGGATATCGGTCCAAATAAATCATCAAGAAAGGCATTTTAGGCGATGATTGGTTTGATGGAAGTGGGGATGGAAAAAGGGATGAGAGAGAATGGAATGAAATAGAATAATCATTTTTATGTTTTATTTTTAGTATATATATAGAAATGAAATAATGATTTTTTATTTTATTTTTATGTCTGCTATGTTATAATTAATTAAAAAACATAATAAAAAATAATTCATAATTTTTTAGGTTAAATATATTTGTCTCGGATAAATTTAGGCCAACCAAATTTTTGGACCAGGCAAGGTCTAAGTTGTTCTGGGTTATTCTTTTGGGCCTAAAAAAATGAATTGGCCGAAAACGATTTTGAGACCGAACATGTGAATATTTGTTAGGCCATTTTTTACACCTATAGTTAGTTGAAATGGAATGAAGATTCCATCACAAAATACCTATTTTTACAATTATAAGAATGTTTATTCACTTTGAAAGAATTATTCTCATTCCAATGACCTAACCAAACACGAGAATAGAATGACCCATTCCATTCCCTCAAACCACACAAGATGGACTTGTTTGAATTGATGGAAAGAGATACAAAGAGGGGAATGGTAGAAGGTGACATTGTTTGGATGTTTAAAAAAATGATAGAATGGAATGAAAATAGATATACTTTCATTCCCCATTTTTCTTCTCATCCAAATTGGAGGGGTAAAGGATGAAATATCTTGTAAGTTACATTTTTATCTTTTTTTTTTTTGTAAGGCCTAGGACCTACCTTGTGGGTTTAGTGGAGGAGCTCTTTAGTGAGGCTCCTAGATGGCCCCCTAATGGGGCCTGGGAGAGGGGTGGGAGAAATAGGGGAAGGAAAATTGGGATGAAGAGCATTTGTAGGGATCAAACTCCACTACTTTCCCTGCATGTCCGCAACTCTCACCATCCGAGTTACTAACACGGGACAAGTTACATTTTTGTCTTTAATCCTGAGGTATAGTGTGTTTGACATAAGGACAGTATAGGAACAATGAACTTATAATTCTTATCATTCTATTTTCTTTTACTAGAACTTCTAAATAAGAGAATTGAAACTTTCTTCTATTCTATCATTAAATATCCAAAAAAAGTTATGGAAAATTTATTATATTTCATCATTAAAGGACTAAGAAATGGGGAATAGAAGGAACCCATATTCACTTCACATGATAATTTTTGTTTTGTGTCGAAATAGAATTACGTTTCTATGCTACAGTAAAGTGTGCATGGGCCAGTCCAATAATATGGCCAACTTTTTTTTTGGTGCCTAGGCCCCAGACAAGCCTAGGGGGAGACTCCACCACTAGGATGCCCCACAAGGGGCCCCGTGGGAAGGGGGGAAGGGGAGGGGGGAGGGAAAAGGGGTGAGAGTGCATTGGCAGAGATCAAACCCCTATCACATTCTCTGTAACAATGCGATATTAACCACTAAAGCAAAGCCTCGTCCATATGGCCAACTTAAATTAGGTTGGGTTGAGCTTGACTTCAACCAGACTTTGAAATGAGATTAGGCCTAAAAATTAGGCTTGAAGAAATTTCAGACCCAAACCAAGTTACATTTTGAGTAGACTCGACCTAATCTAATAATACAACATATAGTAAAGAATAGTCATTCCATATTTATTTGTCCATTTGTCCCAAACATTCAACACTAAATATTCTTTTCTTATTTTAGTAGAATATGCAACCAAATCTTTTTCTTTTTGATAGAACTATCAAAACAAATCTATCTTATTGGCTCCTTTGCAAGTAGTGGAGGCCCAATGTTTAATGGTATATAAGGATCGAACCTATAAATATCTATCCAAATCTCCTCTCACCACCTCAACCACCTCGAACTATTTGGGTAGTGCCAAGTGGCATGCTGACCCAATGTTTTAATAGCACGTGATAAAATAAAATACATATTAATTATGTAAAAATAAATAAAACAAATATTTTGCACCTTTTAACTTATAGAAAGCAAATTTGACTCGAATTAAAGTTGAATTGTCAAGAAGGACTTTAGGCATATCCTGTCTTTGGTCAGTGCTCAATCCTAAATGCATAAGCTTTTGCCATATAAGTAACCTTTACCTGCAAAAGTCTTTGAAATCGGTACTTTAATACTCTCTGTGGACACCTAATTTTATCCGGGGCATTTTGTTAAAAAATAAAAATAAAAAGAAAAAAAGAAAAAAAAAGAAAAAAGGCTAATCTTTCACTTAGTGGCCCATTAACTCACAATCCATGATCGAACCTATTAACCCATAACCTATGATCCAACCCGTTAACCCATAACCCATTATCCAACCCGTTAACCCACAACCCATATACCAGCACTTATCCTAAACAAACTTATCATAAACTGACTATAACTCATTCTAAACAAACCTATCATAAACTAACCATAATTCATCCTAAACAGACCACAACCTATTATCTTAAGCAAACTCTAATCACACTATAACTCAAACACTTCAACCTAATCCCCTCCTATAAAAACATATAACCCACACATAGAAAAGGGAGACTTGAAACCTGACTTTTGAACTTTCAGCTTAATATTTTTTTCTCACTCACGTAGCTTTCCTTACAACAGTTTCCCATTCATCTTATACCCTAAAAAACTGAGTCAACTCACTAACCCCATCCATCCAGCCTTCACCCCACCATTTTTCATAGCTTGCTCACCACCATAGCCCACATTCATCATCTTCTTCATAACCACCCAATATCACCATTCTCCAACCTCCATAATCACCACCATCAAAACACCCGCGCCACCTTCAACCTCTAACAAACAAAGTCTCCGCAAATCTAAAACACCAAGTCACTCACCAAAAAATCACCATTAAAAACCAAGCAAAAGACCACCGCACCAAACTCCCCACCATCATCTTCACCAAAAATCACCATTAACATCCAAACAAAATACCTTCAACAACGATCACCCAAAACTCTATCTACAATCACCTCCCAACCGAAAACCACCATCAAGCCGCCCCTTCCAGACCAGAACGCGAACCCAAGCTCCGATCCGTCCAACCGCAAACCATCAACCGTCGAGCCCGCACAGCCAGTCGCACCATAGTCAACTCACCCGACGAACCCAACCCAACGCCGTCACTGGTTCTCATCGCGCCGCGTCGTTTGACATCTCGGCCAGCAAGCAGCTCCGACACAGCCGCTTCGCCTGGTCCGCGCCGTCCGACCGCGCTCCTTCTAACCCCGAATCGTTTCGATCTCCACCGATCCAGACCGGCACTGCTGCACCTCTGTCCCTGTTCACCGCCGGCCGTCGGTTCCTCCATTGGAGTCTCCTTGGTTGGTTTTGTGAAATATCACAGAAGGAGAAACCAAAATAACATCCCCTATTGTTTGGACCGTGAGCATCTTTCTTTTTTTGAATTTCAAAATAATTTTTTTCGAGAAGTGGGCTTCTGGTTGGTTGGGCCAAAAAAAAAAACCTAAAAACGAAAAAAAAATGATAAAACTAAAAAACTAAAAAATATAAAATAATTAAATGTTTTTTTAAAGAATAAAATAGGATCAGCTGAGTTGTGATAGCTTGCTAATCTTGTAACTTTTGTAATCATCTGAGTTATGATAACTTAATGATTTAAGTTATTATTATTATTATTGTTGTTGTTGTTGTTGTTGTTGTTGTTATTGTTATTGTTGTTGTTGTTTTGTCTTCAATTTTTATTTTTATTTTCTGATCTAAAATAAATCACTAATCCATAAGGATTCAAAACCTTTTTTTTTAAACTGGATTAACTGAGTCGCGACAATTGTTAATTCAAATTTTTAAAAATATCAAAAAATAATTGAGAAGAATAAAACAGGATTAGCTGAGTTGTGACAACTTGTTAATACTGTAACTTTTATAATCATCTGAGTTGTGACAACTTGATGATATATTATTATTATTATTATTATTATTATTATTATTATTATTATTATTATTATTATTATGTTGTCTTCAAACTTTTATAAAATAAATTACTAATCAATCAAGGCTCAAAACTTTTTAAAAAAAAATAATTTCCATTTTCAAATAAACTTGATGAGCAATGAATGACGTCTCTAGCGTGACGCCGAGTTTCGCCTATTCGAATCTTAACAGGATTAACTGAGTCGCGACGACTTATTAATTCAAACTTTCAAAAAATCAAAATTATTAAAAAAAATTAACCAACTCACTTATTTTCTAGAGAACTACGTGACTTTGAATTCCTCATTGCACCCGGGGATACGTAGGGGTGGAATCCCTATTTTGTTAAGCTAAAAAATATTTTTTCATAATTTATTTGTTTATTTTGCTTATCTTTTAATGAAAAAGGGAAAACAAATATTTTCAAGAGTTATCAATGATTTACACAATTCACTTAAGGTACCGTCTCAGGACAGATGTATTAGGGGTGTTGTGGGATTAAGTTTTCATCATTCCCTATGCATAACCGACTCCTGAATTCAATCTGGTTTCAAAAATTATTTTTCTCGGGTTTTCCAATTTTTCCTGATAAGAAAAAATAAAATTGGTGGTGACTCGTAATTAATTTTTAATTTAAGTTGCTATTCAGCCGCGATCACGGTTGCGACAAATGGCGACTCCACTGGGGACACTTAATAGTCAAGCCTATAAAAGTTGGTTATGCAAATTTTTGTGATCTTTATATGTTTATTTTACCCTTTTTTATATTTGATTATTTTTTTCTTTTTTCCTTTTTTATTGTTAATTGTTTTATTATCTAAACCTTAGGGTAGAAAACTTTTGGAATTTGTTTTGTGTTTGTTTTATTTTGCAGGATATGGGTAGTCTTTAGGATTGCAAAGGTTTGTATGCTCCCTACACCCATCGCACCTACATGTTTATCATACACATCCGAGTGGGGGCCCTGTACCCAGGTTTAAGTGAAGCCTAAGTTAGGTAGAGGTTGCGTAGTTGTAGCCATTTTGGATATACATCCTGTTTGGTTATCGTAAAAACTTCATCTAGATTGTGCCTTTTTCATGAATGTCTCACATCTAGTGGTTTGCCAACTATTTTGTGGTCAACATTCTGAAATGGGACTTAGCTCTAGAGGCTTTTAGAATAGAAAAGTCACTCAATGAAAGTTCTCACGGATCAGAAGGACTCATAGATCCTTTGGATAGAAATCCTCAAGTTTAAGGAAATCCTGTTAGGACACGAAGGGAGCGTACTTCTTCTTTCCTCATATCATTCATTCTTGCATTTAAAAACCAAAGCTTCAAAAAAAAAATACATCATCTTGCATTTTCATGGCATTCTTAGCATTCAAGAAAAAAAGAGATACCTCATGTTGTATTCCTAGCATTCTTCAAAAAAAAAAAACATCATCTTACATTTTCATGACATTCCTAGTATTCAAAAAAAAAAAAAATATATCACCCGACATTTTCATGGCATTCATAGCATTTTTTTTAAAGAAAGAAAAGAAGATGTTTTCATCACAAAGTTCATTCATTTCATCTTATGCATCTCATTCTTTGTCTGATGTTATTTTGTTTTGATAAATCAAACAAAAGGAATCATTGCGCGACCAAGGAAAGAAGACACCAATCAAACCCGAGTTCACAACATAAGAGCTCTAGCAAAGCTTGTAGCGATGACAGCTGAGAACGAAGGAAGAAATCTAAGTATGGAAGTAGATGAGATGAAAATGAGGATGAATGAAATGGCAGAGTCTCAGAGAAGAATGGAGGAAATGTTGTCAGCCATGAGGGAGACCCTCACCTTTATTGGGGAAGCCAGAAATATAGGAGTGACTGGGGCACATTTGCACCCGCCAACTATCACTTCCATGGGGACAAACCCTAAGGTCACCACTGAGATTCCTTTTGCGAAAGGAACCTCGAATGTTGCACCGCTAGTGATTCCTATCGGAGAAGAGTATCATTCATCGGAAGATGCTCAAAATGAGATTCATGGTAACATTGAGTTTATATGGGAACAACTGCATACATATATCTGGGTGTCAATAAGATTACTTACTGGGACTGGTCATGCAGTCATTCAAGATGATAAGATGAAGGAAGAATGGATGAAAAAGATGGAAAGACAAATCAAAGAAATCAAGGGTCCCAACACCTATGGTCCCCTTGGAGTAGAAAAGTTGTGCCCTACTGTTAACATTATCATCCCAAAGGACTTTAAGGTTCCAGAATTCGATAATATGATGGGAGTACCAACCTATTTTTTCATCTAAAAACATACATTACCAAAATGTCAATTTGGTCAAAGGACTAGAAGTTCCTTGTCAACTTCTTTCATGAAAACTTGACTAGGCCTGCTTTAGAATGGTGTATCCAATAAGACCTCTCTAAGATCTCTTCTTGGGATGACTGGACAAACCTGTTTATGGGACAATATCGGTTCAACTTGGAAACGGTTCTAACTCGGGAACAATTGAGCTCAATGTAGAAAGGGAATAAAGAATCTTTCAAGCAATATGCACAAAGGTGGAGAGCCTTGGCGGCTCATGTTCAACCCTCATTGACACTGTCTGAGATGTGTTCATATTTCTTGGGAAATTTGGAAAATCCTTTTATCGGGGCAATGGCCAGAGCAGCCTATAAAGATTTTGCTGACTTTATCACTGTGGGAGAAAGGATCGAGATTTTAGCCAAAGCTGAAAAGTTGACAGTGAGTAATACATAGGATACCGCTCCTAAGAAAGGATTCCAGCCGATAAAGAAAGAATTTGAAGTGAATTATGTCCAACACCAACGGACCTTCAGACATCGATATTCACCACAATACTCAAGTCATCAACTGCCATATAATCGTAACCTTCACTTTCCATACCAAACACCTACACCTACGTCTCCTTATTACCTACCCCACCAAATTGTGCCAACCACAAATATCACCCCAATCCCAAAATTCCACATCAACAATGTTCCCACACCACAACCATATGTACCAACTCGCCCAACCTATACCCAATATCCATCTGTACCTTCATAAAACTTCCCAAATCACCCATAACCTCAGTCAAACTTCCAAAATCAAGGCCGCTCTCATCCCCAAAACCTATCCCTTTCCTAAGATTATCCATTTCAAATGCAGACTTATTCCAAAGACTGTTTGCTTCTCACCTCATATCTGAAAATCCTGTACGTCCCCTAGAACCACCATTTCTAACGTGGTATAACCCAAATTTAAATTACAAATACCACAGAGACATTCCAAGACACTTAATTGAAGATTGTGAATCTTTCAAGACTGCGGTAAGGAAGCTAATTGCTTATGAAAAGCTTGACATCCAAGAAGTAGTTGGACCAAGTATTGTCAATAACCCAATTCCTAATCATGGTTATGGTAATATGGTAAATGCTTTAGAGATTGAAGGGCCACTAGTAAAAAAGGTCATGAGCTTGCATACGCCTATGGCAAAAATATTTAAGGGGTTGAAGAAAGCAGGTTATGATATCACTGCACCAGCTGCAATGATGAAAGAAGAGCAAAAGCAGGATGAAGACTCAAGTTGTGCCTATCATTGTGGAGGAATGAGACATGATGTCGAGAACTGTCGATACTTCAAGGTTTGGATCAAAGAATTGTTCGCTTCAAGAGTAATACAGGCTAGACAAGGGGTAGATTCCTCTGAAGAAGTCATTCGCCCTCCAACAACTCGAAACCTCTAAATAATTAGAGATCTGAGATGTTTAATTGAAGTGATTGCCATAAAATAAATCATAATGTTGTACTTATGTTAACTTTCTTGAAGCATTAATGTGATGAATTTGCATGAGTACCTTGTTTCCTTTCATTTTCACCACATTGTCTTTCTTGACGTTTATTCTTTTTCATTTCTTCAAAGTGTCTTCCGTATATTTGGACCCCATTTGACTCCAATTCTTAGCAATTCTCAGTTTGGTAGATGTCAATAAAGTTTGCGTGTACAAGTGCCTTTTGAAAAAAAAACAAAGGAAAAAAAAGAAGAAATGAATCAAAAAGAAAAAAAAAGGGAGTAAAGAAATAATTACTTGGTGTGCACTATCTTTTTGTCTCAAAATTAAAGTTTTGAAAATAAACAATCAAGATTTGAAAATGAAGACTGGGCATTTTTCTTTATCTTTACAAAATTTCATCATCTTTATCCTTCGTTACCCCTTTTGAGCTTGAAAATTTCTTCAATAAACCCTGGGTAAGGATCACCCTTACACTAAGGGATAACACAAAACAAAGATTGATTACTACGGTGACTATTTTGAAGCATAATGGAAAAAGAATAAAAGGGGCAAGAAGTAAAAAAAAATGATGAAAAAAAATAAAAAAAGAGAAGGGAAAGAAAGAAGAAAGAAAATAAAATGAAATAAGTCATGACAAAGGGGAATGAAAGAAAATAAAATGAAATGGGGAAGAAATGGAGAACAATAAGAGAAAAGTGTGCTTGAAAGTGCAAAAATAGTTGAAAAAGAAAGTGCAAGGATCCTTAGTCTCATTCAACCTTTAAACACTTGTTTGAGTTTTATATCTTTTCTTTCATAACTCCTAGCCTTGACTATGTTACAAGCCTCAAAAAGTTCATTATGATCAATGAAGGGTTGTTTTCATTTTGAGATAAAGGTTATGCTCATCCAAATATCTAGTTTATTGCTCCTAAAAAAGAAGAAGAAGGAAAAGAGGAGGAGGAGGTACTTACCAGTCTTACACCGAGCAAATATTTTAGTCACTAGGACGAGTTTTTGCCCTATTCAATTCAGTCCTAAACTGGGGCAAATTTCTCTTCGGTTCAATTTGGCCTTACACTTGGACAAGTTTCTACCCTACTCAATTTGACTTTAAACTGGGATAATTTTTCTTTTCTTAGTTCAATTTGACCTACATTAGGGTAAATCTTTTAGTCACTAGTGTGAGTTTTAGCCCTATTCAAATTAGTCTTAGATTGGGGTAAATTTATCTTTAGTTCAATTTGGCTTAAAATCCTTGGCCATAATGTCTAGTGGGCAAATAAAGATAATTTTCATGAGGATCAAACCAATCCATATCAAGGCAACACTTCTTTGAATCCCATACCATCGTTTGTGTTTTTTTTTTTCATATATACCCTTCTGTGTAGTCAAACTTCCAAGACCAATCTAGAAGTTGTTCACTTAGTGAATTCCTTTTTTGTTGTACTTTTGAATCCATGTCTGTCTATTACGTAATGCTTTAGATAAGGTGAACATGAGTACAATACTATGATTTGACTGTTTGATGGCAATCTCTTAATGAATAATTCATAAGGAAAAGAACTTAGAAGTCCCAATTAAAGGGGAAAATGATATCTCAAAGGATAATCTAGGAATAAGAGGTACCCAACAAAAAGAAAAAGTGTTCGTTAGACTGAAGACCTGAAAGGGCGCTTTAAGCAAAAGTTAGGGCAAATAAATTGGCATGACTCAAACTAGGGCAATTTTTTTTTGGCAACTTTATTTGTGTTCGATTGGCCATACTAGGGCAAAACTTCTAAAGGATTAAAGAGAAGAGATGTTGAAGGAAGTAGCAATAAAGACAGCGGTTGAGTTATCAAGCAGTTATAGGGAATTAATTGGATAAGGGACAAAGTTAAATACTGAAGTAAAATTTTCTCTCAAGGACTCAACCAAGCAAGGGTTCATGACAAGAGATGATAATCTCATTTCTCAAAAAGAGAGTTGAGAGTGGAAAACAAGGAAAAAGAAAGAAGAAAAAAAAGGAAAAAAATGATGAGTAAGAAGGATCGAGGTTATCAGGTCCAACGGGCAAAAGCATGTGAACAAGGATTTGATTGGTCAAAGCTTTTCAAAAGTCGTCGTTGGTTCAAAGGAATTTAAATAAAATTTAAAAAAAAAGAGATAGGAAAAAAAAGAGAGAGAAAAAGAGAAGGAAAGAGAGAGAGAGAGAAAGAGAGAGAAAGAAATAAAAAATTAAAAAAAGAAGAGAAAATAAAAAAATCTTTTTGGGTCAAGATGCCTATTACCTTTTAAAATTTGTCTTTTAATTTTTGGGACGCAGTAGCCCATTGTCTTTTAAATTCTGGGACGCAGTAGCCCATTGTCTTTCAATTTTTGGGGTGTAGTAGCCCATTGTTTTTCAATTTTCGGGATGCAGTAGCCCATTATCTTTTAAATATTCGGGACGCAGTAACCCATTGTCTTTTAAATTTTGGGGCGTAGTAGCCCATTGTCTTTCAATTTTCAGGACGTAATAGCCCATTATCTTTTAATTTTCGGGACGTAGTAGCTCAATGTCTTTAAATTTTTGGGACGCAGTAGCCCATTGTCTTTTAATTTTAGGACACAGTAGCCCATTATCTTTTAAATTTTGGGACGCAGTAGCTCATTGTCTTTTGGGACACAGTAGCCCATTATTTTTTAAATTTCAAGACACAGAAGCCCACTTTCATTCCATGCATCATTGAGCACATTAGCTCCATGCATTATTGAGCGCATCGGCTCTATTCATTTTAAGTGCATTGGCTCCATTCATTTTGAGCGAATCAGCTCCATGCATTTTGAGCACATTGGCTCCATGCATCATTGAGCGCATCAGCTCCATGCATCATTGAGCGCATCGGCTCCATGCATCATTGAGCGCATCGGCTCCATTCATTTTTTAGTGCATCGATTTTATTCATTTTGAGCGCATCGACTCCAAGCATTTTGAGCGCATCAGCTCTATGCATCATTGAGCGCATCAGCTCCATGCATTTTGAGCGCATTTGCTCCAATCATTTTGAGTGTATCGGCTCCATGCAGTTTTAAATTCTTTTGAGTGTATCAGCTTTATGCATCTTAAAGTCTTTTGAGCGTATAAGCTCCATTAGATTTCTTTTGAGTGAATCAGCTCAATGCATTTCAAATTCTATTGAGAGTATTAGCTCCATACTCCTTTACATTTCTGTCACTCATTTTAAGCGCAATTTCTCCCTGCATTTTAAATTCTTTTTTAGCGAATCAGCTCCTTGCATTTACTTTTTCTGTCATTTCTTTTAAGCGCATCAGCTCCCTGTCATTTAAATTTTTGTCATTTCCTTTTCAGCGCATTGGCTCTATGCATCATTGAGTGTATCGGCTCCATGCATTTTGAGCACATCTGCTCCAATAATTTTGAGAGCATCGGCTCCATGCAGTTTTAAATTCTTTTGAGTGTATCAGCTCTATGCATCTTAAAGTCTTTTGAGCGTATCAGCTCCATTAGATTTCTTTTGAGTGAATCAGCTCTATGCATTTCAAATTCTATTGAGAGCATTAGCTTCATACTCCTTTACATTTATGTCACTCATTTTGAGCGCAATTGCTCACTGTATTTAAAATTTTTTTTGAGCGAATCGGCTCATTGCATTTGCTTTTTCTATCATTTCTTTTAAGCGCATCGGCTCCCTGTCATTTAAATTTTTGTCATTTACTTTTCAGCGCATCGACTCTTGTCATTTATTTTTGAGCGTGTCAGCTCCTGTCATTTAAATTTCTATCATTTACTTTTGAACGCATCGACTCTTATCAATTATTTTTGAGAGCGTCAGTCGGTTCCCTGTCATTTAAATTTCTGTCATTGAGCGCATCGCTCTTTGCATTTTTGTTCTCACATTGTTTTGTTTTTTTTGTCGCTCCCGAACAAAATTTGAGTTCATGTCTTTACTCTTTCCTTCAAGTGATAAAATGAAAAACTACAGTTGTTCTTTTCATCTAGTAAGAAACAAGTAAAGAGGGGCAACTATGAATACCCAATTTTGTCTGGGGCATTTTTGTTGAAAAATTAAAAAAAAAAGAAAAAAGGTTCATCTTTCACTTAGTGGCCCATTAACCTATAACCCATAATCCAACCCATTAACCTATAACCCATGATCCAACCCGTTAACCCATAACCCATTATCCAACCCGTTAACCCACAACCCATATACCAACACTTATCCGAAACAAACTTATCATAAACTGACCATAACTCATTCTAAACAAACCTATCCTAAACTAACCATAACTAATCCTAAATAGACCACAGCCTATTATCTTGAACAAACTCTAATCACACTATAACTCAAACACTTTAACCTAATCCCCTCTTATAAAAACACATAACCCTTATAGAGAAAAGGGGGACTTGGAACCTGACTTTTGAACTTTCAGCATAATATTCTTATCTCACTCACGTAGTTTTCCTTACAACAGTTTCCCATTCATCTTATACCCTAAAAACCGAGTCAACTCACCAACCCCACCCATCCAAGCCTTCACCCCCATTTTCCATGCTTGCTCACCACCATAACCCACCTTCATCATCTTCTTCATAACCACCCAATATCACTATTCTCCAACCTCCATAATCACCACATCACCTCCATCAAAACACTGTGCCACCTTCAACCTCCAACAAACAAAGTCTCTTGCAAATCCAAAACACCAAGCCACTCACCAAAAAATCACCATTAACAACCAAGCAAAAGACCACCACACCAAACTCCCCACCATCATCTTCACCAAAAATCACCATTAACAACCAACAAAAAACCTTCAACAACCACCACCCAAAACTCTAGCTACAATCACCTCCCAACTGAAAACCACCATCAAGCCACCCCTGCCAGACCAGAACGAGAACCCAAGCTCCGATCTGGCCAACCGCAAACCGTTTGCCGTCAAGCCTGCATGGCCAACCGCACCGCAGTCAACTCACTTGACGAACCTGACCCGACACCATTGCTGGTTCTCGTCGCACCGCGCCGTTCGACATCCTGACCTGCAAGCAGCTCCGACGCCGCTGCTTCGCCTGGTCTGTGTCGTCTGACCGCGCTCCTTCGACCACAAATCGTTCTGATCTCCACCTGATCTAGACCGGCACCGCTGTGCCTCTGTCCCTGCTCACCGCCAGCCGTCGGTTGCTCCATTGGAGTCTCCTTGGTTGGTTCTGTGAAATATCACAGAAGGAGAAACCAAAATAACCTCCCTTATTGTTTGGACCGTGAGCATCTTTCTTTGTTTTGAATTTCAAATTATTTTTTTAGGGAAATGGGCTTCTGGTTGGTTGGGCAAAAAAAAAACCTAAAAACAAAAAAATGATAAAATTAAAAAACTAAAAAATATAAAATAATTAAATATTTTTTTAAAGAATAAAAAAGGATCAGCTGAGTTGTGACAGCTAGCTAATATTGTAACTTTCGTAATCATCTGAGTTATGACAACTTGATGATTTAAGTTATTATTATTATTGTTGTTGTTGTTGTTGTTGTTATTGTTGCTGCTGTTTTGTCTTCAATTTTTTTTTTCTAAACTAAAATAAATTACTAATCCATAAGGAATCAAAACCTTTTTTTTTAAATAAGATTAGCTGAGTTGCGATGACTGTTAATTCAAATTTTTAAAAAAATCAAAAAATAATTTAGAAGAATAAAATAGGATTAGCCGAGTTGTGACAACTTGTTAATCTTGTAACTTTTATAATCATTTGAGTTGTGACAACTTGATGATTTAAATTATTATTATTATTTTGTCTTCAAAATTTTATAAAATAAATTACTAATCGATAAAGGTTCAAAAACTTTTTTTAAATACTTTTTTCAATAAATTTGATGAGCAATAGGTGACGTCTCTAGTGTGACGCCGAACTTCATCTATTCGAATCTTAACAAGATTAACTGAGTCGTGACGACTTGTTAATTCAAACTTTCAAAAAATCAAAATTAATTTTTTAATTAAAAAATAAACCAATTCACACTTATTTTTTAGAGAATTACATGAATTTGAATTTCTCATTGCACCCGGAGATATGTAGGAGCGGAATCCTTATTCTTTCAAGCCAAAAAATAATTTTTCATAATTTATTTATTTATTTTGTTTATCTTTTAATGAAAAGGGGAAAACAAATATTTTCAAGAGTTATCAAGGATTTGCACAATTAACTTAAGGTACCATTTCAGAACGGGTGTATTAGAGGTGCTGTGGGATTAAATTTTCACCTTTCTCTATGCATAACCGACTCCCGAATTCAATCTAGTTTCAAAGACTATTTTTCTCAGGTTTTCTAGTTTTTCTTGATAAGAAAAAATAAAATTAGTGGCGACTCCTAATTAATTTTTAATTTTTGTTGCTATTCAGCCGCAATCACGGTCGCGGCACTCTCTCTATTTTTTTTCTTAATTCCAAAATCATAGATTTCTTTTAAGTTAGGATGAGGAAGGGAGGCTATGTTGTAACATAGATAAGATTAGGCTAGGGTAAGTTAAGATATAGACAAAAACGACCTAATTAGGTTTCAATCTCAATCATTGTGTTTTAAGTTTAAACAATCAAGTAACTAGAGGATCAACTATGAAGAGATAAAAATAGAGGTTGCAGATCACTTTCAGAGGGTTTACTCAGACCATGATATAAATCGTCCTGTGTTGGATAGGATTATTTTTAAGAAGGTTTCTGGTGAAGATAATAATGTTCTTTCTGCTCCTTTTTCTGCTGATGAGATCAAAGAGGCAGTGTGGAGCTATGATGGCAACAAGAGTCCTGGGCTAGATGGTTTTAACTTCAACTTTTTCAAAAACTATTGGGACATCATAAAGGTGGAGGTATGTGAAATGGTTGAGGGATTCTATTTTAATGCAAACCTCCCTAAGGGTGTCACTTCTTCGTTTATTGCTTTGGTGCCTAAGATTGAAAATCCTCATCGTTTGTCTGAGTTTAGACCCATCTCTCTCATTGGTAGTATTTATAAAATTATCTCAAAATTGTTGGCTTTGAGACTAAAAAAGGTGCTAGGGGCTGTTATTTCTACATGTCAGACTGCTTTTCTTCCAAAAAGACAAATTTTAGATGGTGTACTGGTTTTAAATGAGTTGGTTGATTTGGCAAAGAGATCTAAGCAAGAGTGCTTTTTATTAAAGGTAGACTTTGAAAAGGCCTATGATTCAGTGAGTTGGTGTTTCCTAGATTATATGATGGGTAGAATAGGTTTCTGTGCTAAATAGAGGGAGTGGATTAGAGCGTGTATTTTTTTAGGTTCAGTTTCTGTGTTAGTGAATGGTAGCACATCCCATGAAGTTCCTTTGAATAAAAGTCTACGACAAGGTGATCCACTTGCACCTTTTCTATTTCTTATAGTGTCTGAAGGGCTATGTGGTTTAATGGGAAGGGCGGTTGAACTAAGAAAATTCTCAGGTTTTCAGATTGGAGAAGAGGATAATATTTCTTTATTGCAGTACGCTGATGATACATTTTTGGTGGGAAAGGCAACTTAGGAGAATCTGTGGACGTTAAAAACTGCCCTTAGAAGCTTCGAATTAGCATCAGGCTTAAAGGTCAACTTTCATAAGAGTAACTTATTTGGCATCAATGTGGAGGATAGCTTCTTGTCAGCAACTTCAAAATTTCTCCATTGTCTTACTAGAAGCTTTCCTTTTAAGTTTTTTGGTTTGCCAATTGGTGCTAACCCGAGAAAAGCTGCTACTTGGCTCCCAGTTATTGACTCTATGAAGAGGAGATTGGCTTCGTGGAAGGGTAAGCAATTATCTATGGGTGGTTGAATTGTTCTGGTAAATTTTGTTTTATCAAGCTTGCCTTTATATTTTCTATCTTTTTTCAAAGCTCCAAAGAAAGTCTTAAATACTTTGATTGGGATTCAAAGAGCTTTCTTGTGGTTTGGTTCTGATAACTCTCAAAAGATAGCTTGGGTGAATTGGGATAAAGTGTGTCAACCAAAGAATTGTGGGGGACTAGGGATTAAAAACCTAGTATTATTTAACCTTAGTGATGAATTTGGATAATATGTAGATTTATAGGCTAAAAATGGTTGTGGTTATGTGAATTTTTAATGGAAGTTATTGATTTTAGATTTAGGATCAGTGTAAATAAATCTCACATCAATTGTCCTCACTTATGGTAGTTTTCTTGGATTGGACTAACTTTGGAAAACCATCCTTTATAGGAATTCAAGACCATCAAGTTCATACTCAGCGCAAATCTCCCATGCTCAGCGCAAAAGGATGAATTCATTACTGACTTTCGCATGCTCAGTGCAGATCTCCCATGCTCAGCGTAAAAGGATGATTTCGATTCTGACTTCCACATGCTCAGCGCAGATTTCGCATGCTCAGCGCAAATGGGGAATTTTCATTTCTGACCTATTTGCACTCAACGCGGATTTCTTATGCTGAGCGCAAACTGTAACACCCTCCTCAGGGTATCACATTTCCGACTCCCGACTCATAATCTGAAAAGAAGTTCACACAAAGTTTGAGTTATAAAAGATGGATTTTAAAATTCCTTCTTTACTGAAACATAAACTTACGGAAATTTATAAGTAATACGGAAAAATATATTGAAACAGATTTATATATACTATTAACCCAATTGTACCATTTAACAATTTAAAGAGAAATATAACATTTACCGACTTTTTTTTTAACTTTTTAACACGAACAGTAGTAACCCCATGATAGGTTCTACTTAATAGCATAGTATAACACTAACATTAAATCTTAACATACTCGTTCCTTCTCTTGTATCAACTTGATGCATCAGAACTTTACTCCTTGTCTACCCGGCACATCTTCGAACTTGAGACAGCCACTTTTCAATGTTTCCATCAATCTCTGAGTATCTACCACCCGTTATGTCTAAGATAACTCATTCATTCTACTATATAATTTTAACAATACAGACAAAGCAAAACAATATAACAAAGAGGTGAGATCACCTACATCAATACCAACATAGCAGCACAGAGATAACACAAACAGCAATATCATACAAATAGATCATACCATAATCATGCTATCAGCATTAATCAACTATCATCATCTAATCATTTATCAGTTCAATCATCATCCAAGTACTCAAAACAATTATCATAGCCAACATTCCTCAATTAATATATCATACAAATATAAATGCTCAGATTTATGCATATGCACAAAGACTCAGTTTATCAACAACAACTCCATGGAGGTTTTCACAATTTCGAGAAGAATGCTCTGGTTAATTGTCAGTCTTAGCCCAAAGACAATATCCTAGTAGTTGAAAAGAATCGTGTTCTTGTCGGGTATCGTCAATGCGTTGCAACGGACTGCATCACCAAGTGGCACAGGGTACTCGTCCACTGTCCACTGGTCAACCACCGCGCCTCGACGCCCCCAAGATCCATCATAGACCTCACTATCAATTCTCATTCCCTCTTCAACCACAAGGGCCATAATAGCTATTAGCTATATTTTATACAATGGACGAATATATCAGTGCAAGTCCAACCCCAAAGGGCCAAATCTTTTCAATTTCATCTGTTCAATGTAATCATATGCTTCAACGCATATTTTTCCAATGCACGTATAATGCACCAAATCCAATCACAGACATATCTTTCCAATGCATGTATAATGCACCAAATGCCAATCACAGGCAAAATATGTCATTTTCTCACACAGCATCCATATACTGGTTCTACAGTATTTATACTGTATTTTCAACAAAAAAATCATATTATCACATTTTCATAGTTATAAAACTCTTTCGTCGTGTTTTCACAAAATTGCGCAACATTTCCATTTCGTTTTCACAATTCCAAAACGTTTCTGTTACGTTTTCACAATACTGCAACTCTTCTATTGCACCTTTAAATCACGTATTAAATTTTTCAACATTTTTCTCAATCGCATAAAAATATACGTTTCTCAAATCGCATAAAAATATTTTACTGTATTTCCAAACACGTAGAAATATTTTACTGTATTTCAAATCACATACTTTAAAAATTACGTTTTTAAGATATGTAAATAATTTTTTTCACCACAATTCCATTACAAAAAATATTTCTCATTTCTTCAAAAATTCCATTTCCACTTTTCTCAAAATAATATGACTTTATACTTTATTTAACACATTTTCTTTACTCAAGAAAATCTTTTTTCACATTTCTTTACTCAAGAAATCCTTTTCCAAAATATAATTCACAAAATCACTTTTCCATTGATATAAATCAACGTTTCAAAACTTAACATTTTCTAACGTACTTCAAAACTCGAAAATAAGTTATACGTTAGTAAATTTTCAAAATACCATTATATTCTCCATTTTTCCCAAATCATTTCCAAATCAACCTTCCTCAAAATAATATAACTTTCTACTTCATTTAATATATCTTCTTACTCAAGAAAATCCTTTTTCACAGTATATTCCACAAATTCATAATTCCACTGAATTAAATCAATGTTTCTAACTTTAAAAATTACTAACGCTTTCCAAAATCCAACGGATGAGTTACACGTTAGAAAATACTAAATCACTATTGTATTCTTCATTTCATTTTTTTTCTTAAATCAATTTTAACAAAAATAAATTCTTTTTAAAACAAATTGAGGCTCACTTGCAACCTCTCTTTTTCATTTATATAAAAATTCATTTCTCAAGTGCTAAAATACTCTGATTCCCTTTTCAAATTTCTTGTATTAAATTAATTATATTTTCACTTGAAAAATCACTTTGTTTCATCAAAATCAATGCATTACAAGCCTTCGAAAACGTGGACATGACTATTGAAAATTATCAAAACATTTTTCCTTCTAAATTGATATGGCTTTACACAAACAAAACCATTAAATTTTTATTTTCAAAACCGAAATACCGATGGTTATAAAAACCAAACCCATTTGTTCAAATCCTATTCACTTTCTTTACAAATCTTTTTTCACTTTCTTTGCAAATCCTTGTTCACTTTCTTTGCAAATCCTTAAAATCAATGTTTATCCGTTTCATTCAAAACTCATATTTAGAAAAACACTTAAGACCTTTTTACACAAAATAAATCAATAAAAATTCCTCAAAGACCGTATTCTTGTTCTCTTGAAAAACAAACCCTTTGTTTATTTTCCATACTCTTCAAATCATCCATTTTCATCCTTCATGAAATTATTAATTTATTGAACACCTATTTAGAGGTGTCTTGGCCAAAATTCACTAAGTTCTAGGGACCAAAAATTAATTCCCTTATTCTTGAAAAATTTCAACATGAACTCTAATCAAGGGCATCAAAAACCGAACCCTCTCCTTTGGCTATTAGAGCCAAAAATTGAATTCCTTTTTATCACCACATCATGACATATATATATATATATATATATATATATATATATATATATATATATATATATATATATATATTCATCATAAATACTATAAGCATGCCATATACTTATCATGCATAATATAAGCATATCATCAAAGCCATAAAATCATACAAAGCATATCATGCATAAGCAAATAAATCAAAGCTCATAAACACACATAAATTATTACATGACCATGGATTGGAATCCTCACATGGATTCACCATCCATCAAATATAAGACCATCTCTCACCACCATACTTGGTTGGTGAGATGGATCTCTCTCTTACCTCTTGAAGACAAGCTTTCCAAGCTCTCCTCCTTCTCTTTAATTTTCGTGTGGCTCACAACAATTCCTACCCATTCTAAAATAATTAGTAAAATCACAAACAAAGCTTAATAATAACAAACTATGGAACAAACATGACTTAGAAAATCATAAACATGAATTTAAACCATAGAAATCAAAGTGTACCTCAAAGGAAGTAAGCTAAAAGTGGGATTTTGAAGCACTTAGAGTGGGATTTTGGGAAAACTTTCTAAATGGAAAGTGTTTAGATTAATATTGTTTAGCTTTAGGAAATGATGTGAGTGAAAATTATAGGTGAGTGATAGTATATTTGGTGGTGGAGGCCGAACCAAATGGAGAGAAAAGGAAGAAAAATTGTGCTTTGGTTCTTGGAATTTTTGAGAGAAAGTGTTGTAGACTTTTTGATGAAAGAGAAAATGAAATTGTGAGAGTGAATATGGGTGGGCTGCTGCTGCCATGAATGAGTAGGAAATTTTAGGAGATTTGCATGAAGAAAATATCTCATTTTGAGTGCACATGCTTTTTCATATGGCTTATGTCATCCACTTGACTTTCAAGGCTTTATGGATTGTTCAAGAATTATGTAGAAGCCTCCCCAAGCTGCTGCCAAAACCGTGGGACTCCTTGAGTGTTTAGGGAATTAATTGTTTTCAATTTACACCTAATTGCATGCAAATTAATTAGGTAATTAGTTAGGTTAAATTTCCTAATCAATCTTAATTAACATTCTAACTATATAACTAATTAATTAAACATATTATTACATATATTATAACCTCTAATTAAAATTAGGATATCTAATTAAGAATTAAATTATAACAAATTAATTATTTAAGTTAGTTTACTTAACTTGCTAATTAGGCTATTAGATTAACCAAATTAGGTTTAGTTAGTTACTAATCAATTTCAAGCCATTATTTGAAGCATTTCTAGCCATTGATTAATTCAATGGTTAGGATTTAGGTAGACTTTTGATTAGAAGACTTAATCTAGGCCATTGGATCTTTCTCCTTTAAATCCTAGCCATTAGATGTGTCTCCAAAATAAAGGATCAAGATTACTCATTCTTACTTTTAATCCAAGGGTTATAATTAGTCATAGCCTTTTTAGAAGACCAAATCTCCACCCTTGATTAATTCTTCATCCAATGGTCATAAATGGTCTTTGTTACTTTTTAAGACTAAATCTCCACCCTTGATCAATTCTAAATCCAATGGTTGTAAATGGTCATAACCACTTTATATAACCAATTTTACACCGTTGATTAAATCTACGAATGATATTGAAGCCTTCCTAACTAAGTTTATTCTCACACCATTAATTAAATCAATAGTGATTATCCAATGCTTCTTTATTAAGTTTGTTTCTTAACCGTTGATTAAATCAATGGTTAATCTTCAAACTAAGTATTCTCATCCAAGGGTATAAATTAAGTCAAGCCCTCTTTGTTGACTACGCACTATAATTTTTATTATTTTTATCTGCTATAACCCTACAAATAATATTTTTACTGTATTTTTATCACCTGATAAATAAATACAATACAAAATACAGTAAAAGAAAATTATAAAACCTGTTTCCAGATTCAGGTTTTGTAAGATCCTCTGTCTCCGTCTAAACAGTACAAATTTTTCTATTCGTAGAAAAATTTTTACTTTGTGGGACCCACCTGGGCCTACGTATGGCCACCTGGGCCCACATAGGACCACCTGGGCCCACATATAGTAAAAAAAATTCATAATCATCCACAAAAATCACAAATATTAGAAAACACACAAATATCAAATCAGATCACGTAAAATAATTAAAACCTAATGGTAAAAATTAAATTACGTAAAGTTTTTCCCGGCCCGAAAATTTTTATTTTCCTGACACGGAGTAAATCACTCAAAACGATCAAATACGCTGACGGGATAATCAAAATAATTTTACAATATCTAAAAATTACTAAACAGTAAAATTCTGTTAACTGTCAAAATTACTGTTTACAAGATATGAAATTTTGGGGTGTTACACAAACGATTATTTCTAATACTTTTAAATAGGATGTCAGTTCATTTTTATGGGATTCTTCTAATTTTTCTGAGTACAAATTGGAGAATTCTCAAAGAATCTTGGGATCCATTGGTGTTCAAGTGCTTTTGGAAAGAAGATTTGAAAATTCAATGCAATCCTCATCTAATTTCTACACTTCTTCTTCTACTTTCCTCAATTTCATCATGTGTAACTAAACTCTACAGGTTCGAGTAGGATGAATTTTAGTTCAAATGTTGTGTACTTGTTTTGATCTTGAATTCAATGATAATTCATAGTAATTGAGTAAATTCTTCTACTCTTAATGCTTTCCTTGACTGGCCATCATTGGAATTGTTCTTATGACTTGATTGTTCAATTGGAAAATTGACATTAGATTAGATCTGAAGAAGTTTACCATGAATTGCATGATCTTAGGAATAGGATATGGAATTTATGCATTTGTATGAATTCTTATGCTTATTGCTTGGTTTGAATTGAGAGCACCTAAGGGATTAGGGTTCTTAGTTAAGACTAAAGGGATTATTCGCCAAATAATTAGGGATAATCTGAATTTGTGAATTTGAATGTCAATTGCTTGAGTTTAAATTGAATTCAGAACAGAATTAAGACATAAGAGGAGAGCTAAAAGGATTCTGAACTCTAACCGATTTTATTCTAAAAATCTCAATTCACTTGTGTTGTTTGATTCTAGGATAATTCATCTCATACTTTCAGCACTATTTATAATTCATCATTGATTTTACTTACTTCAATCCTAAGTTCTATTGTAACTCTTGACTCAAATACATGTTATTCATTGGTTCAATTAGTGATTTCTTAGTTTACGTTGGTAATTGACACACAATCCTCGTGGGATTGACAACCTTATTCACTCTTTATTACTTGTACGATTTGGTATACTTTCCAATTTATTAACATGTAGCCTTTTGGCTAAGTGGAAGTGGCATTTTTTGGTGGATTCTGATGTTGTTTGGTATAAACTTTTGTCTTATAAATATGGCTCTCTAAACCAGATAACTGTGAGCTCTAGGGGGCACCGAAATACTTCTTCTATTTGGTGGAGGGATCTTTGCTCTATTGAAGGAGTCTCCTGTGTTCCTCCTCTTTGGTTTTCCTCTGCGGTAGCTAGAAAGGTTAAGAATAGGGAAAACATAAAATTCTGGCATGATTCTTGGATTGACAACTCTAGTCTTAAGGATACTTTTCCTAGATTATATCAAATTTCTTCTGATAAGAATGCTTGCGTTGCTCATATGGGTGAGTGGTTTAATAAGGTGTGGTGTTGGAAATGGAGGTGGAGGCGGAATTTGTTTTTGTGGGAAGAAGACATTCTATCTGAATTATCTTTTTTGTTAAATTCAGTAAGTCTATGCAAGGAGGAGCAAGATGAGTGGATTTGGAAGGAAGACAGTTCTAGGATCTTTTCTGTCAAATTCGCTTATTCTTTTCTATAAATCCACCTGAATCTTGGGGCTTCTAATAGTTTGGATGTTGCCGTGTTTAAGCATTTCTAGAAGTGTCATGTCCCCTTAAAGGTGTTAGCTTTTTCATGGTGTGTACTGATTGATAGATCACCTACCCGCCTAAACTTACTTCGGAGAGGGGTCATAAATGAGCAACAGGGGGTTTCTTGTGTTTTTTGTTTCTTGCAGGATGAAGACTCTGACCATTTGTTCTTTTCCTGGCCAGCGTCTTATCAGGTTTGGCCTAATATTTATGCTTGGTTGGGTGTCTTTGTTATCTTACTGAATGGTGGTCAAGCTCATTACTTTCAACATGTCAGCTGCTTAAGAGGTAAGCGGTTTAGGAATTTTCGTCATATTTTCTGGCATGCTATTATGTGGTCTATCTGGTTGATGCGTAATAAGATTTTGTTTAAAAGGGGTTCTTTTCATTTGATTGGTGTTTTGGACCTTATTAAAGTTAGATCTTGGTCCTGGTTTATGGCAAGGGCAGGGAGTTCTCATTGTACTTTCTCAGACTGGTGTATGTGTCCTATTGAATGTATTAGGACTTGCTATTAGTTCTACTTTTATTTGAACTTCTGTATATGGGTTAGAGTACCCCTTGTACTCTTCTTAATATATCTTTGCTTATCAAAAACAAAAAACTATCAAGTAACTTAAAAAAACCCATAAAAGGAAAATGAATGCTTCAAACTAGATTATTTATCAGTTTGGATTAGATCAAGGCCAAATGGCCAATTATATACGCAAGATTTTGTGCATGGCAAATGTTTGGTGATTAGTTAAAATTTTTGTAATATATGAGAATTTGAGGTACTTATTTTTTCTCATGATAATTCAAAATTATTTGATATTTCTAAAAATTCATTATGTTCATGCTGTGTATCACCTAAAATTCTTCAAGATTAATTAATAGTTTTCATATAGTTATTTAGATTAGATGTCCAATATTCCTCGAATTCTTAGACATCCTATATTCATATTTTGAATATGATGCGTATACCAAACATGCAAGCTTGCTTGGGTTTGAGTTTCATTATTGATTTCGAGGTAAAACGTTTCTTGGCATTCATAGGACATGTGACCAATTAATTTCTGGATTTCGATCCTTTAATTGGAATGGAGAGAAAAACTAACTCTCTCTTTTTTAAGGTACGTTCGACAACTGTTATTCTTACTACATTACTACTTGTATGACAACGTTAGCATTATCAACATTGTGATACTTGACAGAGCTCTCAAATAATATTATGTTGAGTAGAAATGATCTATCAAATATCAAAACAAGCATAAATGATGTAGGAAATGAAGAACATGAATTTTCATGTGAATCTGAATTAACTCGAACAAAATAATCCAAGTATACGCTTGAAGTAATGCTACGATCTAACAGCTGAGGCTACAAACTATTGGCTAAAGGCTAGAAAATGTAAGAAGATGATTTCTGGTAACTCGCTTTCTTATTGCAAGTGAGGAGTGGGATTGTTCATATCCTTTGCAATGTTATCCAGACCTCCTACTTTTTGATAAATTGAGTATCAACTGCTATTGTTTGATTGTGACACATGTATGCTGCGTCCCTTGCAATTCCACCACTTGTCTTTAGCGGCTAATCACTGCTCTCCTAGGCTTGTGTATGTCTATCACTCTTGTTAGTGCTCTGATCTTTTAGTTCGTGTGCACTTGCCCAGCAAATTGTGGAAGACAACTGCCATCTAGTTCAAATGTTATCGCGTGCCTAACACATGCGTATATAACTGCATTCTTTCTAGAACATGGTCACATGCCAGTTAGTAGTTTACTCTCACCAATGCTTGTGAAGGATGACTTAGAACTTCTTGTAATTCTTCTAAGGCTGTTCTTGTAGCTTCTGCCAATAACATTAGTATTGTGATTATGCAACCAATGAGAACTAACTCCAAGACTTGCTTGTCAACAACTTCAGTATTGTCGATTTATTGGAAATATCAGTATTGCCACTCATTCGTTTTATTCTAACAGCCTCAATATTGTTGAATAATCACTGATAGTGTCAGTATTATCTTTTATTCTTAGTAGCTTCAGTAATACTAATTACTATGAAATTGCCCAGACATTCTTTTCATATACAGCTTCTTTGCAATTTTCTTTCAAAGACAACTTTATTACTGTTGACCAACCATTATTCAGCAGCATTAGTACTGCTTTGTCTTGCTTCCACGTGTCATCCACGTGTGTTATTTATAAAAAAGTTTCGTTTAAACCCCAACAATTATATATATATATATATGATTTTGTGATCAAACATTGGGCACGATGATCGAATCTTGACTAGAACACCACATGAGATTTTAGGGTAAATTACAATATCTAACTTGAGGATTGATGAAAATACATGAATTTTTTTAACTTAAAATTATAAGAACATATCGTATTATGATTTATTTTTTAATTCTCCATGTTAAAAATATACATAAAAGTAAATGACTACACTTTTTGAAACTATAGGAAAGATTTATATAATTTTTTAAAGATCTATGCTATTCATACATTACAATTCCTTCACATTTTCTTTTTATGCGAAAAAGGGAAACAGATAAAAGGAAAATGTGATTTTCTTTCTTTCTTTCTTTCTTTTTTCTATGAAAATGTAAAGGAAAATACAAGAGATTGTGATGTATGATGAACGTTAATGTTTTATTGAACTTTAGCACGCGTGAATATGATTAATATGGAAACCATTCCATATGTATTTATAATGCACTGCCTTTTAAGAGGGATTTAGGTCCTATATAGATAAGTGTTGAGAGTTGAACATGATAGCGAAGCAATCTGCAAGGAGACTAGTCATCGAACTTGTTTGACTCAATTTAAAATGTTAAATGTATTCATATTCAATTGGCAAGAGTTTATAAAAGCTGAAATAAGGAAAAAAAGAAAAAGTGGTTATGGAGGTGCGGGAGACAAAAAAGCAGTTTGAGAAATAATTTGACCCTACCACTAGGGAGATGGAATTGCATTTTGCACCTTCCAACTGCGTAAGTAATTATATTATATTAGCTTTAACCCGACATTCTTTCAATAATAGTTTATTTAATACATTATAATTTAGAGACTCAAAATCGTTATATTCGCTGAATAACATTGGAAGATTTCCCAAAAAGGAGTGTTCAAATAATATGCAAACTGATTGTATTTGTTTCCATCAAAATTAACATGCATTTCTTACTCGGAGGACAAGGTTTCATTTTCAAAGCGTTGAGGAAGTGGAAGCAAAGAAATAACAAGCAGAATTAAGAGCTGTAGCTACTAGCCATTTAACTAGAACCACCTCAACATACATAGCACCAGCATTTTAGTGCGTTTGTATAAGATTATAATTATAATTATAATGTATGTGCCCTTTAACTAATCAAAGGGTGCCTAACACTGAGCTCTTTCTAAAAAGTATCATCCACTTTTCACTGACACCACGGATGCCATTATCTTCATATACTTAAAACACTCCATTGTTGGGTAAACAGCATACAAAAGTATCAAGATGCTTTTCTTTAGGTGGACTCATAATCAAATGAACCAACTTTTTCATTAGCTAACTTGAGCCAGTTTAGCTTTTGCGCTATATGAAACTACTGAAAAAAGAGGACTCTCCTCATGTTTGCATGATTGAAATTTAAGAAGAATAATATCAGAGTTAGGGCGACGTTTAAAGTGTAAATTTGGGAGAACCGGTGCATCATGTATTGCTACGATTGCTAGGAACATGTATATCACACTTTTTTTAATATATATTTTTTTATTAGGTGATGTCACATACTAAAATATAAATTTAAATATGATTATACATTAATCAAATTAATTACACATTAATTAAAATTAAATATATATTTTAATATATAACATAATCTAATAAAAAAAATGTGTTAAAAAATATGATAAAAAATGTAACCTATTTAAATGTTACTTTATAAAAGTCTATTATTTACAAGATTAGCCTTGTAAAAATAAGAAACTAATTTTTATATTTTTCAGTGGGCTCCAGCTTTCTCTTTCTTCAACCTCCTTCGTCTTCGACAATTAACCCCACATTATTTCTCCAAGCAAATCTTCAGACTTCACGTCAAATCAGCACTCAGAAATCAAGTGATCAACAAACCACCCTCCTATCACACCCACACCTCATCAAGCCACAATGAAACAGTCAAGAATGTGTCCCATTTTCAGGAACTTGAAAACCATCTCATCCGCTCAACTAGGAGCCAAAACCCACCGTCCAAACTCCAAACCCAGCCGCGCCACCCACGCACCACCCAGCACCCATCAGCCACCCATTCAAGTTCATGTACGTCCTCAAGCAACAGACTAATATAAAAAAATACTGATGTTAAGGAACCGATCAAGTTTACTTGCAATGTTTCTTCTTCTTCTTTTTTTTTTTTTTTTCATAACACTAATCTACACTTCCCCTTCCCGCTAAAGAACCCATCAAGCTTATTTGAGGTTGAACATATTCCATTGTTCTCTCAAGATTGCATTGTTCGAAAAGGAAAAAAACCATCATCTAATTAAATAAGCCGTCAAACAAACTCTACCCATTAAAACAACCCGTCAATGCATCGAATGAACACCTCAAATCTCAATTCATAAATCAACCTCAACCACCTCAAAATCAAGCTCAAACTACAACACAACAAAGCACATTGATTCTCCCTCTCGCTCTGTCTCTTAGATGGGTGTGGAAAGTGACCCACACTACAACACAGCACAACCGCACAGCTGATGGAGTTACGCAAACAATGGAGTTAGTGAAATCAATGTCTAATGGTCAATGGAAGCATGGAGTGGGTCAAACTTTGCCCAGATGGTGGGTGTGCCACTCGAGGGAATAGAAGTGTGAAGTCAGTCGGGTCAACCTGCGAATTCATGGGTCTGTACCCAATCCAACTCATAAAATGCGAGTTGAATTGTATTTGTGAATTGAGTTGGATTGAAAAATGCTTCAACCCACAGTGTGTGAGTCAGGTAGTAGGTTAAAACATGTCTAACCCGCACAAACCAGATCCGCCTACCTTTTTTTAATAAAAAATTGTTTAGATGATAAAAAATATATGAATAAAATAGAGAGTGAAGTCAATGATTATCTCAATACATATGACATGCGTGATGACACTGACTTCGATTGGTTATACTAATTTGTTATTTGAGTTATAATTAATTCTGTTTAGTTTATTCCAGACTTAGTAAGACTTGTTAGTTATTAATTTGTTATGTACTTATTGACTTATGATGTTTAATTTATTTGAGAATGAGACCTATTATGTTTGAGTAAGGTCGGTTGAGACTTATGATATTAATTTGGTAGATTGAGACCCATTATATTTGAAATTGAGACTTATGGTATTAATTTATTAGATTGAGACCTATTATGTTTGAGATTAAGACTCATGCTGATAATTTGTTAGATTTTATATTTTGACATTTATTTTAGGAATTAAAAAAAAACATGTCAGACACACAGGTTTGACCAAATCTAACTTACTCTTGAGCGGGTCGAGTTGGGTCAAGTTGAGCGAAAAAATCTTCTCGACCCAACTAACTCAATTCACTATTCTGCTAAGCGGGTCGAGTCAAAAAATACTATTGAACTCATCCAATAAACACCTCTACCAGAGGAGGTAAAATAGGGAAGGTGAAGGTGATTTTAATGGTGAAATTGGAAAAGAGAGTGGCAGTGGTTGGAAAAGAGAAAGTATAGCACAAAAATAGGAGAGAGAAAAATAAAAATAAAAATAAGAAAGGAAAAAAGACAAAATTGAAAATAGTTTTAATGGACTTATATAAAATATTTATTATGTGTTTGAATATTTTTTTATTAATGAAACAGAACATAATAAGTGGGGATGAATCGGAAAAGAAAAAGAATGAATGAAACATAATTACTATTCTCTTTGTTTGAAAGATTAATAACGGAACGGAACGGAACTTTATTACCCATGTGTTCCCTCCATTCCACCTCAATTTTGGGGAAACAAAGTTAGACATTTAAAGGAAAAATGGTAAATGATTCCTTACGTGTTTCCTTCCCTTCCTTTCTCATGTATTTTAAAATTCCTAAACAAAAGAAGTTATTTTCTTTTCTCTCATTCTCTTTCATATCCGCTCGTTACCTATTATCTAAATATAGTGTAAAATTTGTGATATCAGGTAAAATCCAGGGTGCACCAGTGCACCTGTTATGACTTGGGGGGAATATTGTACAAGCCTCCCTAAAGTTAGGCTTTGTCCTAGTTAACCTAGATTTGAAGGGCTTCGATGATGAAACTTTTATTAATGATAAAAATGTGGTTTTAAGGTTGGCCTGCATCAATGCATCATTATTCATTAGTGTGCATATGCCTAAAACTATTTTTTGTCTAAGAAATATTGAAGGTCAGGAAGCTCAGTCTTTGTCGTTTTTATCTTCTTTTGTTAATAAAACAGATTGTTTAATAAACAAAAAATTTAGGTGTAAAATAATTTGAGAACCACAAGGCAAATTTGATCATCTATCAAGGGTCACACAAATTCTCATCCTCTCCTGAGTGCAAGTCAATTAAAAAATAGTGAGAAACTCTTCTGCATATGCCGCATAACTGCCACAGCCCACAGTGACATTGCTAATTATACACTTTGAACAACTCTGACAACAAAGATATGCTAACAAAGACATAAAGAATTAAATATTAGTATCCAACTGGTAAAGTGTTCGAGTGAATATTTAAATATTCTTCATATTCCCCACACATGCACACTCAGATTCTACTTCCGTATTAGACAATGAGAGCAACAACATGGGCTGCTTAACAGTTTAGAATTATCAAATACCTCATTGTCTGCCATTTACACATCCTTTCCCAAACAAACAAGTTGGCAGCCCCCTTACATTACTGAACATGTCTGCTGCCAGAAGCTCTCTAAAAGCTGCTTTTTTTGAAAGCCAAAGGAGGGCTCTGTGCACTTCCTGAGTAGGAGTAATACTACTCATCATCATGATAGGTTCTTGGAGGCACCAGTGCTTGCTCTTGACTTTGCTTGCTTTTGTTGTTCTATCAGAAGGATCAAGATTACCCAAGGAACACTGGGAACAGATGCTGCCAAAGAAGCTTCCTTCTCCTTCCTCTTCTCCCTCCAGAGGCACAAATTCTGTGTCTACCTCGTCTTCCTCAACCTTGAAAACTGATAGTCTTCCTTCATCAAATGGAAAGGTCTAATGTTAATTTGAACTCTGGTTCTCTACAGCACTCTCTCTTTAACTGTACAACAGTGCAGTCATACACATAACACGGCGCTGATTTGAAGAAATTATCCAAATTTTGCAAATCAGTTTCTCAGATTCGTCTGACGTGCTGCTTGTAAAGCAGAATCACGCTCTTGTAGATTCGTTGATCTTGGTCTGAAGATAGTCTCTTGTAAAGATATTTGAGTAACAATTCCTTATTGGACAGGATAAGTTTATCAATAACGATAATTTAGTATAAATAGATATGTTGGCGGGACTCGTAGTAACAAGCAAAATCTCGAGAAACATTTAAACTCTGTATGCTATATTTCTTTCATGTAACATCCTCGTCATCACTTATATTTTCCTCAATAATATTTCCTGTAAATCTTACCATAAGATAGTGTCTCTCAATTTTCTTGATGTGATTCTTGTACAGCAATGGATTTGCATAATAAAGTAATGAAACTGCTTTTCATAATTTCATCTCATATGGGTCCATCTCTCTTATTGCCCTGAAACCACAAATTAATAGCATTTTTCTTGTTATATTTATACTTAGAATCATTTTTAATTTTTTTTTCTGGAGGTGATATTGCAGTTTCTTCATTCTTTGCTATTCAGACATCTGCCACAAGTACTTTAACTGAGTTATGATCTCATTTAGTTACAGACTAGAAAATGAAAATGTTCTTGAATTTGCTTCATGGTTACAGGAACCAAGAGTAAAGTCCCGTTATGAGAACAGGATGTAAAATTTTGAAAAGGGGTTTAATGGGAAGTGATTTTCTGTCCATGTAACTTGATGGAACAGAAAAGCAAAGAGAGCGTTAAAAGTTTAGAACAAGAAACATATAATTCCTTACAAACGCAATTGCAGAAAAGAGAGACACAGAAAATCTTGCATGAGTGTGCAGAAAAAGATAACAAATGGCGTTAAAATTTTGTTCACACCGTAAGAGGAATGATGTGTCGTTTTTATCTGATATGGCAAAATTTAATTGGAGGGATAGAGATTGGGACAGGGAGGAGAGACAGGAGATTTCAATCCAATGCAAGCAACCACATTTAATTAGCACAAATAGTAGTGCTGACAAATCACAAAAGCATTGTGGAAACTTGGGATATATTGGAATTTCTTGTTAAAAATTTTATACTAATAAGAATAAAATTAATGGATGTACTTTTAACTTTAGTTAATGACATGTATACAAATTAATTAATAATTAAAATTTAGGATATATAATTATCTTATATCAAAGAAAAATCACATTTTTGAAGAGATAACATAAGAGAAAGATAATAAAAAATATTTGTTGTCATAAAAAAGAGAAACTATTCTCATGTCCTATATGCATAAAAATCTTTGTAGTTTCAATGGGGTAACCACAATATATATAGGATGAAAATAGAAGTCTATCCTTGTGTTTATAATATGAGTTAACCTACTCATCATAGAAAACTCATACACAAGGCTCACAAACTCAAAACAACATTATCCATATGGGTTTTAATACTTATAAGAGTTCAATAACAAAATTAATCACAAATGAGCTAAATCAATAGATGCTCCACAACATTTGACATTTAATTAATTTAGATTTTAGAAAATTGGTAACTATGTTAGTCTACACATATTTAAAAAAATCTAGCAATCTCCCACTTGGACATCATAGACACTTAATTTTAAACAAAACAACTTTCTAGATTAATGTGGCCACAAGAATATCAACTATGAACAAGTACTTCCAATCATCGGTCCAAAATGGATTTACAAGCACCTCAACAATGTTGAAAATCATACTCGATAGGAGCACTTATATCATACATGCAAGATACTTATAACCCTGTGACCTAACAAAATGTGGAATGTGGGTTAAAGAGAAAACACAACAAAATTGCATACCAAAAATGTGATCAATGTGTAATTCCCTGCAAAATGGCCTAGGCATTTACCAAGGATGCTTACTGAGATTCAACAAAATAACTCAACGAAAAATATCTCAATACAACAAAATAAGACCGAGTACTAAAGTCTCTAACAATACGTTATATCATCACAAAAGCATGCACAATAACAACATATGACAACAACAGTTTCAATGAGCCTCGAGACAATACAATAATTATAATTATAATGTACACTCTTCCATTAATCCAACATATCAAAACAAAACAACAATAACAACCTCATTAGAGTCCAAAAGTTCTAAAATACTCTGATGGTAATATCATTATTAGTAAGACCATCAGCTCTATGGTAGAGTAGCCAATGTGAGTCTAAAACTTACCATCTCTCTTCAATAATACAAATACCAAAATAGAGATAAATACAATATTACAAAGTTACCCAAAATGTGATTATAACAATAGAAACAATATTAAGCCAAATGTATACAAAATTTATTAACCACAGAGTCTCATAAAATTACTTCATTATCAACTACATACTCTGCATTCACAATTGAGGAGATTACAAGTGTCCATATAACACTTTATAACAAGTCAACTCCTCTTTGTCATTGCAAACACAAAACTACAAACGAGTTTTCACAAATAAGGTAATCTATACTTTACAAAACCATAATGACCAAATAATACTGTGTCGATAATAATAATAACAATATTATATGACAACGACAATAATAACAACATAATTGTTCAAGGTCTTGAGACATAATCACAAAATAAGGTCACAATAAAATTACAAAACAAACTTCCACTAACCCAAAACATCAAAAGACCTCACTATACTCATATGGGTCACATGATTAACAAAACTTTGACAGCTAAACTTTTGGTTAGGGGATATGTAACCATAAGTTATATAAGAATATTCTCGACATAAGTTTGAAACTCTTGAATCTTCTCTCTAACAAACATATACTTTGTATCAAAAGCTTCGAGCGCTTAAAGCTCTTATTATTTTGAGAGAAGCACACTACGATAGAGTTATCATAATAAATAGTAAAAGACTTGGAAATACTCTCCACAACATGAAATTCAGTAATCAAATTTTTAACCATATCGCTTGACGCGTAACCTCATAACAAGCTATATACTCTGCCTCCATAGTGGAGGTAGTTGTAAG
The DNA here is from genome assembly GCA_029884595.1 of Ormosia semicastrata. NCBI lineage: Eukaryota > Viridiplantae > Streptophyta > Magnoliopsida > Fabales > Fabaceae > Ormosia > Ormosia semicastrata. The sequence goes on from JAQQTO010000063.1 coordinate 103,079,452, forward strand.
TGTCTATTTAACACTCTTCTAAGAAATAACAACTACTCACAACATAAAGATATATACCCTGATGTGGACTTGTGGTCACCTGGACAACCATCATAATTAAAATTAGAATAGCCAATAACCTCAAGGTGATCCAACCTCATATAAGTTGGCATATGATCTTTAGTACCATTTAGATACCTCATGATTTGTTTTGCAGCCTACCAAGTAACCACATCAGGTTTGTTCAAGTATCTCCCAAGTACACTAACAACGAAAACGATATCAGGAAGTATACAAACTTGAGCATACATAAGGCTACCAATAGGAGAAGCATATGAGACCTTCTCCATTTCACTAACATCTTTATCATTTTGAGGACACTGGGTATTAAAGAGTCTTTCACCCTTTTAAATGGGTGTAGCACAAGGATTATAAAATTTCATATTAAATCTATTTAGAATCCTTTCAATAAAAGCTTTCTGAGACAAACCAAAATACCATTAGATCTGTTACGGTGAATATCAATGCCCAGTACAAAAGAGGCATCACCAAGATCTTTTATATCAAAATATGCTATCAACATTTGCTTAGTCTCATTAAAAAAATCAACATCATTACTAGCCAACATTATATCATCAACATATAAAACAAGAATGATGAATTTGCTCCCACTAAACTTTAGATAAATGCATTGGTCAACAGTATTTTCTTTAAATCCAAGAGAGCCAACAATATAATTAAATTTCAAGTACCAACCATTTTCAATAAAACCATCAGGTTGATCCATATACACTTCCTCATACAAATCACCATTTAGGAAGGCGGTCTTGACATCCATTTGATGAAACTCCAAATCAAAATGAGCAACAATGCCATCACAACACGAAAAGAGTCTTTAGTGGAGATTGGTTAGAAAGTTTCCTTATAATTAATGCCTTCCCTCTGGTTATATCCCTTAGTAATAAGTCTAGCCTTATACCTCTCAATTTCACCTTTAGCATCACATTTGGTTTTAAAGACCCATTTGCAACTAACAATTTTACAATCAATAGACAACTTCACCAATTCCCAAACATTATTCTTTCTCATAGAAGCTAACTCAACCTCCATAACCACTAGCCATTGTGTACTATCAGGACTAACCATGGCCTCTTGAAAGGAAATAGGATCAGAATCCTCAACTGAATTAAACTCATGCTCTTGCAGGTACACAACATAATCCTTAAATCTAGTAGACTTAGTGGATATAGGAACCCACTTAGATCTTCTTAATGGAGTCACAACAACATTTGGATTTTGTACATTATTTTTGACTTGTTGAGGGATATCGACATTATCAACAGGATCAACAACATCATCATTATGGATCAAAAGAGATGGCACTATCCCTGGAAAAAGGAACAACAAGAATAGGAACAACAACATGCTCCTCTCTAAAATCAATAATACGCGACTCTTGAGTTTCACCATGCTCTAAGTCCCCTTCAAAATAGACAACCTGATCAAATTCAATAACTCCACTAGTATGTGAAGGACAATAGAACTTAGAACTCCTTGACCCAATACAATAACCAATGAAGAAAACACTAATAGTTTTGGGATCAAGCTTATTTAAATGTGGATTATAAGGCCTCATTTTTGTCCTACAACCCCAAACACGAAAATGCCTTAAGGTAAGCTGTTTGCCTGTCATAGGCTCATATGAAGTTTTCAACATAAATTTACTTGGCACATGATTCAATATATAAGCAGCAGTCTTCAAGGCATCTCCCCATATGAATTTTGGAATAGTAGAATGACTAAGCATACTTCTCACCATATCCAAAAGAGTACAGTTTCTCCTTTTTGTAACTCTATTTTGTTGTGGAGTTCCATACATAGTATTGTGCCTCAATACCACAGTCTTGTAAGAACTTAGCAAAAGGTCCAGGATTTCTACTAGTTTCATCATACCTTTCATAGTACTCATTATTCCTCCTGGTAACCCCACGCCTCTTGGCTCTAACTGCAAGTTTTCTTTTTATACAATCAAACAAGTATAAAAAAAATAAAGAAGTTCATATCATGAAGAATACTCTTCTTAATCAATCTCTCCATTCTCTCCTCAGAGATGTGTCCTAAACGTTTGTGCCACAACATAAAAGAGTTTTCAGCAACTCTATCATGCTTGTTCCCAACAATATTATTTATATCTAAACGTCGTTAGATCAACAAAAAGGGGTCAATATTTAACATATAAAGGTCATTAGATGAAACTCCAGAAATAACTAGAATGGAATCATAAGATAAAGATACTCTCTTATCACTGAATAGACATGATAGTGCAACTATCCAAAATAGAAACCGAAAACAAGTTCCTTCTTATAGAGGACCTATAGATGATGCCTTTTAAACCTAAAGAATATCGAGTACACAACTTCCAGGAAATAACACCTATATACTCTACTTTGACAATAATTATATTTCCTACTGTGATCATCAACTCTCCTTCACTCGGCTTTCACCTATTTTTGAACTCCATTAATGAGCTTGTAACGTGAGTAGTTGCACCAATATCTAACCAACAAGTGTTAGAAGGAACATTAACAAAATTGGATTCAAAACACATTAGAGTTAGGGGTTCAACTTCTTTATCCTTAATCTAATTATTAAACTCTATACAATTAACTCATTTAAGCCAATCTGCAAATTTCGTGGTGTATTCACAATCACCATTCACACCATCTTGCTTAGTCTTGGTCAACACAAAGAGGTCACAGGCCCTTTTAGATGTGTCAATAGCCTTACAAAATTAGTTGACATTATTCGCTTCGTGAAAACTCTCCTTAATGACTTTGCCCATGCTATACTTTATGGTCATAAGACGAACTTTATTTGAATGATCTCACCTTTCATATTTCACCCCAATCGCAGCAGAAAACATATCTATGGGCTTCAGGGCTTATCCACAGCGAGAGCAACATCAACAACAAAGATGGCTAGAAATAAACTCATTGACTCAACTCAGTCCTCATAATTGTCCCACACAACTTTGTCAAAACATTCATTTTCATAAGCAAAACTGAATCAATATTTTAAAGGGATATTTTCTTGTTGAGTATTTCAATAAACAAGATGAGCAACAACCATAATGGAGCTTCCCTATGCAATTGCAATCCTGCTTAAGGGTCTCAAATTACAATACATGAGTAAACTCCTACAAACATCAAAATCATGTCTCTAAAGCTAGTACCGAGAGGATACTGAAAACTCTAAGGGCACAACCTTAATGTCTTTAACAAATCATCAAGAATTACATTAACAAAAGAAAACTGATACATTATCAACATAATCCTTAATGCCACAAAATAATAATATTTTATCAACAAAATAACACATTATCACAATTGGTCTCACAAAGGCAAGCTCATAATCATGCAAAGTACCTAAAAAAATACCACTTAACAAACCATCAGGAATTACATTAACAAAGGCAAACTGATAGGGTAAGTGCATTATCAACTTAATCTCCAATGCCACATTATTAACAAAATATCAACAAAATGACACCTCAATATAATTGGTTCCGCGAAGACAAGCTCACAATCATGCAAAGTGTCCTAAAATAATATCACAATACTTAAAACAACAACTCTCAGAATCAAATTGCATAAATAAAAACAAAATAAATAGTTTTCAAAACATTACATATTAATTTATGCATAAAATAACACTAAAAATTATTTCAGTGACCAAACAACATTAACTCTGAGAGTGCACAATAAATATCATGCCCAAAAATATTACAATAATACACAAAAATTTCCAGAGACAAAAGAGAAGAGTACTATATATTTTTAACAATTTTAATCTCTAGAAATTTTGGAATAAATAATAAATAAGCATGAAAAAATAAATAAAATTCAGAAAAAATAAATCAGGATGCGTGGAGAACAACTCAAAAAACAAAATTAAAAATTCAATTTTCTATAGATCGCACTCTCCTGCACTCTCTAGGACTGCAAGTGGACGTAAGCGTGGGTAGATCACTTCCTTCTTCCTTATTTGTTTGACTGAATTCAGGTTATTTGACTCGGTTTTGACCTAGTTCATGGTGTGATGAATTTTCTATGATATTTTTCTCGTTTTACGTCCGTTTGACGCGATTCTTGCGTCGTTGGATTCATAATTTCAAGATCTACTAAACCCCTTGAAAAAGTTTTGAAAACTTCACATGAAATTTCTAGGCTTTTGATTGAAAAAGTGAGTACAAAAATATGGGTTCAAACGCGATATTTTAGCATTTTCTCCATGGTTTCTTAACGAAAATCAATGATTCAAATGTCATTAAACTCATAAAATTAAGATATGTAAAACCCCTAAGTCAATTTTCAGAATTAATTCACAAAATTTCTGGGTTGTTCGAACCTAATCCGTTATGGTTTAGTAGGCTTTCTATTACAAAATTCTTACTATTTTCTCAATCATTTGACACAATTCTTATGTTTATGAAAACAAAATTTAGAGATTTTTAATAACCCTAAATCAATTTCTTGAATTGACCATCAAAAGAAAAAGTGAATTATAAAATTTAAACATTTTAGGATTCCATGAGTTTGAGCAAAATTCTTTGTAAATTCACAACATTATAATGCAATATACATATTTTTAGGCTCATGATAACCTGATCTACAAAAGCACTCACTCAATTTTAAAAAAAAAATTAAGCATAAAAAATGAATTGAACATCACATACATTAGGATTTCGAGTTTTTTCAATTTTAAACTTCATACGATTTTTAAGTAAAACAAAAAATTGATTGTCATAATTAGGATTAAAACCACTCTAATACCAATTGAAAGAAAATTTTCCAAATCTATTAATCCCAAAAATTTATGACATATCAAAATATATAAAAGAGTTTTAGGGTTACCTTAAAAAGGTACCGATGAAGAAGTCATTGTTGAAACCCTTAAAAACAATCTCGATGAGGGATAAATATTATTCTTATCCCACAGTAGTTGCTCACGCATCAGTATCAATGAGTAAACTGTATGCACTAAAGTGACTAGGAATAGAGGTCTCTCTCTGTATATATAGAATAACTAAAATGAGTTAAACCTACTTACAATAGTAAACTCATATACAAGACCCATAAAACAAAACTCACATATAAGCAGTGCTTTAACAACAATAGGCTCATTAACAATACTAATCACAATTTGGACTAAACAAAATGCTCTAATTTTGACATCCAATTAATATGAGTTTTATAAAATTATAATATGATTTATGCTAGTCCATAAAAAATTCTAACAAACCTAAGTGTCACAATAGCAAAAAATAAAAGCATAACAATAAACACATGCACACTTGAATACAAAATTAGATTACCAGCAGTGGAAGCACATGAGACCTATACTTAACTACTATTGAGGATATAACTAAAAGACAGTCTCCAACTCCCACTATAGTAAACATTAATGTGCAACAAAAACACAAACACATTTCAAAATTTATAACAATATGTGCCTTGTGAGACAATCCATTAATATAGTATGATTTAAAAGGTCTTTATGCCTTAGACATAAAATGACATCACCAAGATTTTTCACATGACAGAAACAATTCAATATAGAATATTGTCTCTCATTTAACAACAATAACAATACTGATCATCAATATACAACTAACACAAAACACATTAATAACAAATTTGCTTCCACTTACTTATGACAACATGCATTGATGTAAACAAGACCAAAAAAAATATTAAACAATAATACTTGATAGTCCGTATCAAGTGAACTTAACTTGCACCTAGGCATTTTATTGCCTTTAATATTAGAAGGAATAATAATTACAAAATCACATTCTTCTTATAAGAAACGAAGAGCTTCAATTCATATTGATTGTCAGGTAATTTATAAAATTAACATATAAATACATAAGAATTAAATATACATATTCTTTTACTTTAGTCCAAAAGAAACACAATTTCTCAAAGTGAATGCCATAGGTATAATAGGTTTAACTCAAAGTATATTCATCATAATTTTTTTTGTACCATCGATAAAAGAAGTCATTTTATAAAGTTGAACTGATTAACACAATAATGTGGGCTAAAAAAAATAATAAATTCTCACAAAATGTTTAAACCACAATTCGAAGAACGCTTCCTTCACAATAATACTTGAATGACTTTAATCCCAGGATTTTTCTTGAGAAAATTAGCAAAACTAAAATTCCTTTGAGGATTTTGACATTTGAATAATATAAAAGGAAATTTTTAAAGTTATAATTTCAGAATACTAAGTCAAAATAATTATCACTATCCTATTGACAAAAATAATATCTCCCAAATTGCTACGACAATAGTTGTTACAAAATAAGCTCAACAAGCTAGTGGTTTAACACAATACAAACAATGATACAAAATAGAAAAAAATGTTTTTAGACTTTTACAAGCTAATTATGCTTTCAACATGTCTTATTAAAACTAAAGCATATCAACATAACATAACAGGTATAAGGAGTTCACTATATTACAACATATTTTAGGAAACTCAACAATGTCCTCAACAAGTCCCAACATGCAACAACAAAGTGATGACAAATACAAAGATTAGAGAAAATCATGCATGAAAATATTTATTATACTTAAGCAACCATAATTATATTAGTTTTCCCTTATTCAATTAGCTGAGTAATTAATTGAATTAGAGTCCTTGCATCATTGCAATCTCGCATAAAAGGCACCAAATTACAATATATAAGTCTCTCCCACTTAGTAGAATAAAATAGTCAAACCAATATTTTCATAATTTATGCACAAGCAATATTTTTCAAGATGTTCAAAATAAATATTTAAACTATTTTATCTATCACACAAATGATTATGCCAAATAATGTCACATTGAAGGGTATGTCCATTACTTATACAACCCAACATTAATTGCAATCCATTCAATATTATTAAGAAAATAATTTTTTTATGTGACAAAATTACATATCCAAATAATAAAATTAGATTGCTATAGAATACCCAATTATCTCATTCGTCAAGTTTTACAAAACAATACAAACATTTAAGGTTGCTTAAATTAATTCGATAAAACACTTGACAATAAGTACCATTATAGATATATATATATATATATATATATATATATATATATATATATATATATATATATAGTCCAATTTAACATTTCATACCTTCTTCAATGAAAACAAAAAAAAAAAAAAGAGTCCATATGGTGGATCTTTCTTACAAAAAAGATTTCAATGAAAGACAAATCTCCACAAAAGCTAGGCCAATCTAAATGAATCATGAGCTCCTCCAATATTTTCAGATAGAGATCAATGATCTCTGTAACACTTTAACACAAATATCTAGATATAACTACTTATATAAAGATAATTAGCATTAAACATGTTACTACTACTATTACTATCAATCTAATCCCATATAGTTGAAAAGTTATATATGGAGAGCCACGATAAAGGTAGATCATAAATATATACATCAGAAGCCTCAAAGGGGCATAATGTCATATATACAACAAAACTACTAACAAGTTACAAGTCGTAATACAAAATACATGATCAGTTCACATACAATAAAACTAAACACTAATCTAGTCTTGTTGCTCCTTCTTTAGCTGTGTCACCCCCTTACTAGGGTCTAGACCTCCTTTTACCATGGAAACATAGAACAGGGGTGAGAACATAAAAATTCCTAGTAATATACATACTTCATATGTCATTCACTAATATAAATTACACATATTCATAAATGATAGCAACATTATACAATCGCCCATACAACTAAATAATGTATAGAAATATAATCTAATTCTCGATATTACACAATTGCCGATACAACTATGTAACATCAGCTAAACTTGGCAAATTGCTTAATTCACCTCATTGCCTACCTTAGGACTTATCTAATCCTAAGGCTCGTGTTAATACGTTTAACTCACTTCACCACACTACATAAGGTTGATCATTTTCCTCATGTTGCTTGATAAATAGCTTAGCTCACTACTTTGTCCTAGGTAAAAATGTTGTTCTAACATTTACCTCCCATAATTTTCTTCTTAGCAAAAATCTTAACTCACTACTTTGCAAGGTCAAGGGGTTTAACTCACTTCCTTAATTAGGATAATTATACTAAGGCTCCACTATAACTGGTATAGGAACCAACTGATAACTAACATTTAATTTCAAGCAATTCTTAACTCTAGAAAAGCTTAAAAACTTAAACTTGTTCTTGTATTGTAGGTGGTTATTTCCTTGGTGAAATATCCCTAAAAGTATCTTGACACACTTAAGAAAACATCTATTATTGTTTCCAACTGATTGAGAACACTCAAATTGTCCAAAAAATGCACTTAGCAAAAATCTAGAATAAACGCCTAAGCGCTCACTCTCCAGTGCCTAGGCACTGGCTAGATAGAGCAATGCTCTGTTCTGTTCTAGCGTTGAGCGCCTGAACCTTGCGCTTAAGCGGCCAAAACCCTACTATGCGCATCAGCTTCTAGGCTATGCGCTCTTGAGTGCTGTGCTTCAAGCGCTAGTCACATAGCAATAATTCTGTAGAATTCTGTAGAATTATGCTACTATTCCATTGGAACAAAGTAGCTTCTAAGCCACCAAAAATGGATTCAAGGTGGTTTCTAGGATCACCAACAACCCTTAAATATGTTGTAACACTTATACAACCTATTGATTCATTTAAATTTGGATCAAAACTCAAAATCATATACCTAGTTATTTAATGTTCAAATTCCCACTTTAAGGATTAAATGACCAAAACTATGGACCAAATCCATTCTCATGCTTCCATTAATTTGAATTAACTAATTCCAACCAATGAAAATAAGAATCAAACAAAGAAAGCAAATTTTCACTCATGGAAACCAATTTTCTCTTCTATGAAACCTAACTTCAAGTATGAATAAAATGTAGGAAAGAAGAATGAAATTCTAGGTTAGAACCCCTACCTTAATCCTTTGTGATGGAGATTGTTCAGGTTTGGCTTTGCTCCTTTCCTTACCTCTTCTTTTCCTTTTCCTCCTTGAACTTCTTCTCTTTGATCCCCTTGTTTCTAGCCACTGTAGGTACTATTATGTGAGGGAGAGATGATAGAAAATGAGTTAACCATGAAAGACTCATCAGGAAATTGTCAATATAAAGGGCTTTTCCCGTTAGTGACTTGTTTCACTTAAGTATGACACTGATACTTCCCAATTTGGTAAAAACATTTAGATTTAGCTAAACTAAGTTTTTCAGCTTCCAACAAATTTAAAATAAAATACTAAGATTCATCAAAAAATGTTGTTTCACCATTATCATATTTTTCTATATCGGTTGCTAGCTAATCAGGCATTAAATGCACAACCAGTATGCCTAAAAATATCAAACTGACTCTGATTATTTTCAAATTTTAACTACATTCTCTTACACCTATTTGTGACCTAGAAACAAATTCTCTAGATTCATTTCCTCAAATTAGCCATTTATGCTACTATCTGAGTCATTTTAAGCTATTTTTCACACTCTGAGTAGCAACAAAGTGTCTAAACTAACTCATTTTTTCACAAAAATTAATAGACATGTTAAATAAGTGTTATGCTACCTTTGTAGCTATAAACTAGTCTAACATGCTAAAAAGAGGATATTACAATCTCCTAGCCAAAGGACTCATTAGTAAAAGCAAGAGTCCATGGTCTTATTTGATGTTTTTAAAACAAATTTCTTCATTAAAGATGTTTGTTGAAGAAGTGTTAGTTTGATGCTCAGAGAGCAATGATGAAGATGTTTAAGAAGATTTAAAGGAGAGTTTGGATGACAAAGAACACAACATATTAAAATAAACAAATAAATAAAAGGCAACAAAACAAAAAATTAAAGAGACAATCAACCAATGATCTTAACCCCTGATATCATTACCCTCATTAGGTTCCATAGATTTGTATGGAAAATCAAAGTTAAATTTTATCCTCTGAACTAGATCTTAGTATTATCATTTATGTATCATACTTTAACTCATGTCTGAATTAAGTTCTAGTTTTTGAAATGTATTTTAAGTCTTTAATATTAGTATATCATACTTTGATCTTAGGCCACTGCTTTTGTTTACTAATTTTTAACCATGGTCACCACCTTGTCGTATACCTTACAGCCTGTGGCGACGTTAACAAATTAGACTTACTACTTCTCCAAGACTTACTACATCATCCTTACAGACTAGTCCAATATTGGCATTATGTACCTTTCAGTCAAGAAAGAGTAACATGTAGATGCGTACTATCCAGATCCAGATATGATAGCAATATGTTACATTCAGAGAGATAGTAAATAATTCAGAGAAAGATCAAAGAAAGATAACAATATTATAACATTAACATCTAGTTCAATAAGATAACAAATAGCTTAGATCCACCCATACATTCCTACTTCTCCATTAGTCTTTGATATTAGAGTGTAGGGTGAAGATCACGGGAAAAGCGGAAGTAAAGAAGATAGAGAGAAGTAGGAGAGTAGACAGACTACTTACATAAGATGCAAATGCAGAAAGGAAAGTTTAAAAATGAAACATAAAAGAAGAAATCAGAACAACGACAATGTTGCACAGGACCAAAAAGAGGAGAAAAGAATATTAAGATGCAAAAAATAAATAAATTAAAACATAAGGAAAAGAAACTGGAGAGGCGGTAAACTGCCTTTTTGCTCTAATGAGGGAGAGGAGAAGAGAAAAGAGATTCAGAAAAGATTGAGCTTTTTTTATGAAGAGGGAGAAGGTTCACAGAGGGAGACTCTCTTACTTTAGCTTCTCACTCTAAAACTTGTAAAAATAAAGGATGCCTACAACATGGACTGGCGATCCTTTAAATAGACATAAAAATTTTCAACAATAAAGTCAACAGTATAATCAATAATTGTCTACAGTAACCTGCCAACAATTTTGTTATTTTGTTCAACAGTCTTCATCAAAATTGATACCAAAACTATCATCTTCGTTCTGATAATCAGATGATTAAAATGAACTAGTTTGAGAAACAGAAGAATTTTGAATTTCTTCATTATCTTCTTGGATAAGTTTGAGGATATTTTGTAAAATTTTTAAAAAATTCTCCTTGTTGGTTAATGCAGTAAAGGCTGCTATGACCTGAGACTTCTGATTTAGAAACTGGCATGTTTCTGGATCAGTTGCCTTCAAAAGTTTGAGATTCTTATGGAATCATAGTTTGATATTCTCAGCGTGATACATCGAACTCAGACCACCACTTAACGAAAGCTTGCTTTTGTAAAGCTAGTAATAAATTAGGATAATGGTCATTTTTCTAAAATTTATATTACTAGGAAAAGATCCAAGCAAATGAAAGTTTGTAGAAGAAATGGAGATCGACTAGGAATGGGTCATTTGCTTAGTCAATCTTCTTCTGAAAATATTGGAATCCTTCACTAACATCAAGAGGAAGGATCTGCAGGATTGGTCCAAAGAAAAACCACTATTGGGAGAACTATTGGGGAAATCTGTATTGGATATTTTGTTTGAAATATATAAGCTAAGAGTGACGATTTGATTTGTTCTAGAACCAAAATGTGTTGCTCCAGGCTTCGATATAGTCCCAATAATTATAACTAATTGGGTCAAAATTTTAGGAAATTTTAGTCAATATGTTAGGGTTTTTCCCATATTCCTCTAGTGTCATGACCTTTAGAATACAGATGGTTGAATGAGTTATATTTATCTAATCTTTAGGGTCCTTGTAATGCTTTACAAAAATGGAGTTAGAGTCAATAAGAATAAACTCATAAAATTTTGGGTTTTGTTTGGGGTAACTGGATTGAAATGAAAGTCCTTTGGAAATATTTTTTAAGGGAATATGTTTGGGTTTGAATCCCAAAATTCTAGTTCCATTTGAGTGACGAGCCATAAGCTTTCTTTAGGAATGTAATGTGTTTGAAGCTTTTTTGTAGAGATCGGGATAGGTTGGACTACCAGTTCTTTCTTTAGGGTATTGACTTCGATGGTTTTACCTTTTAGGTTTTGAATTATGGTTTCAAGGTCAAGTTCTTCATCTTGTTCAGAGACAAAGATCTCTTTCCAAGTTTTTTTGGTAGTTTGGTGAGACCTTGATCTTCCAAGATTATCAGTGTTTGGATGGGCATGGCATAATCAGTTTTTGATTGTTTGTTTTAGTTGTTTGGATGACTTTGAGTAGATGACTCAGTTTGCCTTTGGGTGGATGACCCCATTGGAAGGGTAGATGACCTAGATTCTTTGGATGATAGTTTGGATGGCTTTGCCTGGACTATTTTTCCTTTTCCTATTCTTAGAGAAGAGGATGATTGCACCAATTTAGGCATGTGGCTACTTTCCCTGTAAGTATTCATGGGTAAGGTAGTCAGGTAAGGTGTTTGAGGTGCCTTTGATATATTTAATTTCAAAATAAAAAACACTTAAGATTGCTTGCCATCGGGCAAAAATTTATTTTGATGCAAGATTTTTAACATCCTTTTGTAAAATGTCTTTTGCAAACTTGTAATCAACTCTAACTAAAAATCTTTAATTTAATAAGTCAGATTGAAACTTTGAAATACAAAGAACAATTGCTAAAACTTCTTTTTTCACAGTAGAATATTTTTGTTGTGCAGGATTCTAATGTTTTGAAGTATATGCAATGATATGCTCTTTGGAAACAAAATACAACACATATAATGATCACTTGATAATATATCATTCAAGCATAAGAAAGAGATCTAATCTAACCTTATTTTATTACTAAAAGCTTCACCCTTTCACCCAAGCAAAATGAGAATTAGTTACTCATGAACAAGAAGAAAGAAAGAGAATTTCTATTTAGAACAAAAGAAAACTACAACAAGAGAAACAAATAATACAAGAGCAAGATCTTGATCTCTAAACTAAGATGATTCTAATGAGCAACCAATGGTGCCTTTTATAGAGCACGAAGGGTACAAAATGACAAGAGATTTGTTTAAAGAGTGGGTGGATGAGTGAAAAATTATTGCCATGCTTGTCTCCCAACTCAACCAATTCAGCTATCTTCACATGACTATAACTCTATCATAACGTCACCTATTGCATAACTGGTCTTCATGAAAGTTGAAGGGTTTGTTCTCAGATTTTCAATGCCACCAGTTTTAGCCTAATTTAACTTATACAACCTAAGATATGACCTAATCTTTATACAATATTTGAGTTTCGATAATAGAACCTCTGTTCTGACTTCTAGACCCAATATGACCTACTAGACATCCGATTAAGTTCTTATGTTCTTCATAAAAGTTGTAGATTTGGGTCTTACATTTCATTTAGGATTACTTTGGTGTCAATTGAACTCCTATAACTCAAGGAATGGGCTGATGAATGCGTAGAGGTCAAGCTGTTGGGATCAACATTCTGATTCTTGCTTCCACTTCAATTTAAATTATCCAAATGTGTGATTCAACTCTTGAGGTCTCACAAAACTTGTAGAGAATTGTCTTAGCTTTCCTACAAGATCAAAATTGTATCAATCAAATATTTGTAACTCAAATTATAACCAATTTACTGAACACTGCCAAATAGACAAATTAAGGCCAATTTATGCAATAATTCTTTCAATGATCCAATTAGGCCCAATATCATAAAATATGACAAAACTAACTTAATTAAGCCTAATTGAACCTTAAGAAGTCCAGTGAGAGGATTATTAAATGAATAAAATATATTGCTATCAAATTCCTTCACACTTAGCTTTTGCACTCCCGGACAAAACACATAAGACCAAAACTAAGGAATAAGGAAAAACAATAATAACTCAAAAGCTAAAAACTCTAAAAGACTCAATTTCCAATGATATTCAAGAATCCAAAATTTTATAAGCAAGAAGAGCAACCAAAGATTCAATGGATCAAAACATTTATGAGGTAACGTTTCTTTACATCTTAAACAAACATGTAAGGAAACTTCACTTGAAAAGCATAAGTTAAGAATGATAGATCCTCACAAGATTCACTCTCAATCCCTCATGTGTTTGAAAGGTAGGTATCTCAATCAATTAAACCTATGAAAAATTACACTATCATAAGGTTACTTATCTTCTACTTCTCCACTAATCAAAACACACACACACACAAATCAAGAGGACTTTATTCAAGGTTGCAATGGGGTCAAGGTAAAGGAGAGGGGTAATATGGATATGACAGGTTAAATACTAAAGAGAATAAAAGAGCATTAGGGTTGAGTTCAAATAACAATCATGAAAATTCATTCCAACTCTACCTAATACAAATTCCCTTTACATATTCTTTTCGCTTCCCCTTTTTACCTTGTTGACATTTCTTTACACTTTGTTTTTTTTTTGTTTTTTGTGTTTTTTTGTTTTTTTTAACATCGCTATTCTTTCCTTTTTCATCAACCATTTTACACACACACCCCCTCACTTGTTTAAGAACTCATCCAATATCAATGCTCTCTTATTCTCTAAGGTTAGGTAAGAACATATTTTTTTAAGGCATATAATGAGCTAAAAACAAGGAATGGTCAAATAAGCTCAAAGGGGTTAAGCAAGGGAAAATATGTAAGGTTGGCTATTTGATTAAAATAGCTATTTCAAGAAAAATGCCTCAATCATGTTTATGTATGCATGTGAAAATGTAGTTTCAAATAGAGTCAAAGCAAGTTCTAAAGTAACAATTCCATGAGTGAAAATCCCATAAGAAAGAAGAGAATGATACAAATGTTTAATCCATTCATCAATAGACTTAAAATCTCACAAGGCATACATCTATCATTCTTAATCCACTAATTCAACATCCATAACCAAGCATGTGAAATTTAAAAAAGAAGACAATTTATTCAATCATGCTATGATCCCTGAATTTCAATTGCTACTTTTACGCAAAATAATTACTTCCACAATTTAGATGCATCTCAAGAGTAAAATTTACTCCTTATTCTGCTATACTTAATTGGTTTTGCTATTAGTAAGTTACTGACAATTTTTGTATGTCAACTATCCTCCCCCCAACCAGATCACAACATTGTCCTCAATGTTAAAATATAGATGAGTAAAAGATAGAAGATTTTACCTGTTATGACTATTATGGAAAATGGAGACCTTACACAAATTTAAATAAAAACAAAGTACAATAAATAAAACAAAAGGTAAAGGTAAGTTATAGATAGAGTGTCAGATCAAATCCATGTTTCTTGTTGCTTCCCTCTGACCAATCTATCTGAGCTATTACTGGATCAGGTTCATAAAAAAAGTTGTCATTTATCAATTAGCTCATCGATAGTGGAAGTAGAGACAAGGATCTGCCTGGCCGAATGTGTGATAAAGTTTTGTTCCACAGCATGGTCAAGAAAAGATAACAAACCATCAAAGAAATTATTAACATTCAACAAACTTATGGGTTTATGGTGGATGTTCAGTTGGGCTCAAGAGACAATTTGAAAAACTTCTGTCAAAGTACCATAGCCACCTGGTAAGATAATGAATGCATCAGAATTTTTAAGCATTTTTCTCATTCGTCCATGCATAGTTGATACTTGTAATTCCTCGCCAATTGTATTTCTAGTGATGTTCTTTTAAGTTAAAGCTCTAGGAATGAAACGTAAAACTTGACCACCTTTTAGATGTGCATAGATTGATACAGCCACCATTAACCCAATGATACTTCCCCCATATACTACATGAATGCTCCTCGCAGCAAGTATTCGACTAAGAGTGCTTGCTGCGTTTACAAACTCTATACTCTTTCCAAAACATGATCCACAAAATACACAGATATTTGTAAATCGATGAACAGAAGCTCCTTCCATTTCTACACTCACCCTCCCTTTGAATGATTATGAGTTGAATGAAAATAAGAAAATGGAGTGTTTAAATAAGGAAAAGAATGGAAAATGTAATGATAGCACCTATATGGATAAGTTGGTTGTTGTCAGAAAAGTTTGAAATTAAGAAACACAAATTTTTTCTTCTTTTTTTTAATAATAATAATAATAATAATAATAATAATAATAATATTATTATTATTATTATTATTATTATTATTATTATTATTATTACTATTATTTATTTATTTATTTATTTCTTTCTTTGAAAGAAAACGAGAGCTGGAACTAGTCCAAAACTGGAGGCTAGGCTCTTACGCCCGTTTATTCTACAAAGATGACATATCTTTATACTGTGTGTCACCACTTCAGTTGCCATGGCGTATCTTTACATTGCGCGTCATGAGTGCAGTCCATCTTCATAAGGCATGGCTTCAGATCTCTGCCTAGGCTAGAATTACACCCTAGGAAGCTGTGTATTCGTTAGAACACATAATATGGCATTCATAAGTGCTCGACACCCTCGACATGACCTGGTGCATCAGAGCTCATACAGTTAAGTACAAGATAATGCTCAGTAGCTGTTTACATTCACAGCAAAGATGGGACTCCTCTTTTTGTCCAACGGCACTACAAAACCTAGGTTCCAAGAATTAGGAATATAGCACGTGGTTCTCTACAGAGTATGACACACTAACCTTATTTACAAACCAGTGTGTGAAGGTCTCCTCCTGAGTCTATGACAGAATGGGCACTCGCCCGGGGCTCCTGATCTAATTAAAGACTAGGTATAACTGAATTTTTGCTCTTTTTTTTTTTTGAGCTGAACAAGATAATAACATACATGTTGTTGTGATTGTGGCTCACATCTTCCTCTGATTTTACTTCTAGTAACGACTTAAACGCCTTCTATGAGTCGAGGATAAGCTTCCCATCTATTTTTCTTATAAATTAGAAAATAGGGTCTTTTAGAGTCAGATTTCTAAGACTATAATGCTTATGTTGATCCCTAAAGAGATTCTACAAATTAAGAAGTTCACGATGCACAACTCCACAAGAATGCGTCTCAAGAGTCAATAAAATATCATCTAATGACTCCTTACTCAGTCCATTGTTAATAAAATATATTTTATCTTCTTGATTTGTGAAAACCATCCCTAAAGAACGACATCGCTTGTTACAATTCCATCATGCACATTTATGACAAACTTGTAATCTTTTTGCTCTTCTCTTTTTAGAATACGAACTTTTACCGAGACCTAACATATATGAGTCAAATAAATTTGAAAATTCACCTACTAAATAGACCTTTGCTTTGATTATCCAGCGTATATCTTCTGGGATGCCCTTGTGCATTAACATTCTCAATCTTTCACACCTAACTTTGTAGATTTTTTTTAAAGTATTTTAAGGAAGAGAAAGAAATGTTTTCTTAAATTCAAGATAATAACATCCATTTTAAAGGAGAAGGAATAAGTTATTATGGAAAATTGAAAAATAAACTGACTTGAAAGCGACGGGGTACCATTATCCGCCACTTAACCAGTGACATAAAAAACAACAAAATGAAAGTAACAAAATTAAAATAAATTCTTCTCATAACAAGGATTAGAAAATGGGATGAATTCTACCTCAACAACTTGAGTTTCCAGAAATGGTTTGAGTCTTTGTCCATTGACCTTAAACACATTATCATTCTTAGGGTTTTCAATGTCTATGTCCTCATGTGGATATACATATTTGACAACAAAAGGGTCACTCCACCTAGATCTCAATTTTTCAGGGAATATGTGAAGACGAGAATTATAAAACAGAACATTTTGACTAATTTCAAAAAATTTCCTCAAAATTGATTTGTCATGAAAAGCTTTTGCTCTAGCTTTATAAATTTTTGAGTTTTCATATGCATCATTTCTCAATTCCTCAAGTTCATTTAATTGTAATTTGTGTATCTTGCAAGCATCATTAAGGCTTAGGTTGAAAGCTTTAATAGCCCAAAATGCTTTATGTTTAAGTTCTACAAGCAAGTGACAATGTTTTCCATAGACTAACCAATAAGGTGACATGCCTAAAGATGTTTTGAAAGCAGTACAGTAAGCCCAAAGTGCATCATTTAACTTAAAGACCAATCTTTACGATTTGGGTTAACTATTTTTTTCAAAATTTGTTTAACCTCCCTATTTACTAATTCTACTTGTCCACTTATTTGAGAGTGGTAAGGGGTGGCAATTTTGTAGGTAATGCCATATTTCTTCATTAAGGATTCAAACGGTTTATTGTAAAAATGTGTTCCCCATCACTGATGATAGCTCGAGCGATTCCAAATTGACTCAAAACATTTTCTTTTAAAAATTTAAGAATAGTTTTATGATCATTGTATCAACATGAAATTGGCTCAATCCATTTTGAGATATAATCAACTGTAACCAAAATATACACAAATCCAAATGATGATGGAAATGGACCCATGAAATCAATTCCCTAACAATAAAAAATTTCAATGACAAGGATAGGGTTCAGAGGTATCATGTTTCATTTAGAAATGGAACCTAATTTTTTTACAGTTTTCACAACTTTTGCAAAATGTATAAGTATCCATAAATAAAATGGGCCAATAAAATTCACACTGCAAGATTTTTGTAACTATTTTCTTTAAAGAAAAGTGACTTCCACATGCTTCTGAGTGACAAAATTTAATGACATTACCTACCTCACTATTGGGTACACATCTCTGATGATTTGATCAGGACAATATTTGAACAAACATGGGTCATCCCAATAAAATTTTTTCACCTTAGTGAAAAACTTCCTTCTATCTTGGTGCGTCCATTGAGGTGTC
Organism: Ormosia semicastrata; assembly: GCA_029884595.1. Taxonomy (NCBI): domain Eukaryota; kingdom Viridiplantae; phylum Streptophyta; class Magnoliopsida; order Fabales; family Fabaceae; genus Ormosia; species Ormosia semicastrata. The sequence goes on from JAQQTO010000063.1 coordinate 103,098,115, forward strand.
ATCTTTCTTGTTACAAGAAAATTGACTATGTTATCAAACCAAGGCATGAAATTAATAGAAAACAAATATTCATTGGAAAAGAAGCAAACCAAGGCAGCAAACCAAGGTGTGATATCAAAAGGCGAGTCTGTTGTAAGTTTGGACAAATGATCAGCAACAACATTTTCAACTCTCTTCTTATCTTTCATTGTGATGTTGAATTCTTGAAGCAACAAGATCCACCGTATCAACCTAGGTTTGACATCCTGCTTAGACATTAAATATCTAATAGCAGCATGATCGGTGAAAACAATAGAAGAAGAACTAATTAAATAAGCTCAAAATTTGTCAAATGCAAAAATTATAGCAAGTAGTTTTTTCTCAGTAGTGGTATAATTCATTTGTATACTATTTAAAGTTTGACTTGCATAATAAATTACATGAGACTTACCTTCCTTTCTTTGGCCTAAAACAGCGCCAACAACAAAATCGTTAACATCACACATCAGCTCAAAAGGCAAAGACCAATCAGGGGTTTACATGATAGGAGCAGATGTCATAAGACCAAATAATTTTTCAAAAGATTTTTGACATTCTTGATTCCAATCAAATGGTGCATATTTTATTAGAAGATTACATAATGGTCTAGATATGGAACTAAAGTCCTTAATGAATTTTCTATAAAATCCTGCATATTCTAAAAATGAATGAACTTCCCTGATTATTTTTGGTGAAGGCAAATGGGCAATTAATTTAACTTTAGCCTTATCAACTTCAATTTCTTTAGAAGATATTACATGACCTAACACTATTCTTGAGGTAACCATGTAATGACATTTTTTTTTAGTTTAACCCAAGTCCTTTTTCTTCACATCTTTTAAGAATTTTTTCCAGATTATCAAGATAAATTTCAAATGAATTTTCATAAACTGTCAAGTTATCCATGAAAACCTCTAAATAATGCTTAACCATGTTACTAAAAATACTTAGCATGCATCTTTGGAATGTTGCTGGAGCATTACAAAGGTCAAAAGGCATTCTTCTATATGCAAAAGTGCCAAAGGGACATGTAAAAATGGTTTTTTCTTGATTCTCTAATGTAATGGGTGTTTGATAATAGCCCAAATAACCATCAAGAAAATAGTAATAGTGATGTCTTGCTATCCTTTTCAGAATTTGATCAAGAAATGGTAAGGGAAAATGATCTTTCCTAGTGGCAGCATTTAATTTTTTAAAATTAATACACATACGCCAACTGGATGAGACTTATGTAGGTATTAATTTACCTTTTTCATTTTCAACCACTGTTATTCTAGATTTCTTAGCCACAACTTGTGTAGGGCTTACCCACTGGCTATCAGAAATAGGGTAGATAATTCCAACATCAAGTAATTTGAGAACTTTATCTCTAACTACCTCTTTCATATATGGATTTAATCTTCTTTGAGGTTATTGAGATGTTTTAACATTATCCTCTAAATGTATTTTATGTGTACAAATTAATGGATTAATACATTTTATGTCCTTTAATGTCCATTCAATTGTACTTTTATGCTTTTTAAGTACTTCTATCAACATACCTTCTTGTTCTCTAGTAAGGGTCGAGGAAATTACCATAAGAAAACTTTGCTCTTCTCCCAAAAATGTGGACTTTAACCTAGCAGGTAATGACTTTAGTTCTAATATGGATACTTCTTCATCGGTTTTAGCTCTTCAAATCTCGGTTTCCATCCTTTGTATTCCATCATCTGTGTACAATCAAGCAAAGAACATATTTCAAAAATATCATCATCTAATTGTATACTTAAGTCAAATGAATTGATTAAACAAATTTCTAATGGGTCAGAAGAACTATTGGTTTGAAGAAGAACATCTATAATGACCTTGATCCCTTTAACTTCCTCTTTTTTGTCATGGACTTCCTGTGATTGCTTGCACATGTTGAAAACATTAAGCTCCAATATATATTTCCAAATGTTAGCTTCATCACTCCATTTTTACAATTTATCAAAACATTAGATGTTGCAAAAAATGGGTGACCTAAAATAACAGGAATTGAGTTATAACTATTAACCATAGGTTCAGTTTTCAAGACAATAAAATCTATAGGATATATGAATTTATCAACTTGTACCAACACATCTTCTACTATGGAAGTTAGTTTTAACTCAACCAAGTTGAGTTGCTGATAAACTGAATATGGAAGCAAATTAACACTAGCACCAAGATCAAGTAAAACTTGTTCAATTTTATGTTCTCCAATAATGCATGAAATTGTAGGACAATCAGGGTCTTTATATTTTAAGGCATTATTATTATGAAGAATAGAGCTTACCTGTTCATCTAAAATTGCTTTCTTTTTCATATTTAATTTCTTTTTAACAATGCATAAGTCCTTCAAAAATTTGGCATAAGAGGGAACCTATTTGATATCATCTAACAAAGGAATATTGACTTTCACTTATTTAAAAATTTCAGTGTTGTAGTTCAATTTCATTGAATTGTTTAATGCTTGAGGAAATCGGGGTGAAGGCGAGAGTTTGATCTCTTTTTGGCCAGGTAGCCTATCAGTTTCTTCCTTATCTTGGGGGATTGATTCATCATCTCTCTTTCACAAAGTTCAGGAATTTGTTTTTCAATAACTTTTTCACTCCTAAGAGTTATCACTGACTTAACTTGATTTATTTGTTGGCTTTCTGAACTACCATCATTTAGATTGTATTGACCCTTGGGATTCGGTTGAGGTTAAGAAGGAAATTTTCCTTTCTCGTGAATGGTGACTGCAGAAGCAAATTTAGCAAGAGTGTATTTTATGTTAATCATGACTTGAGTGTTTTGGTTATTAATGGCCTCTTGCTTTTCCATGAATGCATGCAATGTTACTTCAAGGTTTTTCCTGTATAGTGGGACAAAATGTGCATATCCTTGAGAATTTTGAGAATCTAGTTGTGCCTGAGGAGGTGGTGGTTGCATAAATTATGCCTGATTATTAGTCTTCCAACTAAAGTTCGAGTGATTTCTCCATCCCGAATTGTGTGAATCTGAAAAAGAAGAGGTAAATGGCCTTTTAAAATTATTCATTGCATTTACTTGCCCATGTACAACTTCTTTAAAAACATTATTTTTTGAAAATTCATTTGTTGAATGTCCTAATTCATTACAAATGCCACAATTTTCTTCATTTTGCACAGATTTGATTTCTTTTACTTTCCCTGATTCCATGACTTCAATCTTTCAAACTAAATTGGTGAACCTAGCATTGAGATATTCTTCTTGACTAAGGTGATATTTTTCTTTACTAGTACTTGCAATGTTAGATCTAGTTGAATTTTTAAAAGGATTAATATCATGCCAAGATTGAGAATTCTCAGCCAAATGGTCTAAATATTCTAAAGCTTCTTTAGGTTCTTAACAAGAAACTTGCCATTGCATATTGTTTCCATGAATTGTTTGGTTTAAGGTGTTAACCCTTCATAAAAAAAACTTATAGTGTGCTATTTTTCAAAACCATAATGTGGGCAAGAATTTAACAAATCTTTAAAACGTTCCCAACATTGAAAATATGCTTCATTGGAATTTTAAAAAAAAATTTGGATTTGTCTTTTTAAAGCATTAGTTTTATGCGTTGGAAAAAATTTGTTTAAAAACTCACTTTGCATTTCATGCCATGTGCTGATTGATCTTGGTTTGAAAGCGTTAAGCCAAGTTTTTGCTTTATCTTTTAAAGGAAAATGAAATAATTTAAGTTTAACAATTTCTTCAGTGTAATTTTGATCAATAAAAGTGATACATACTTTCTCAAATTCTTTTAGATGTAAATATGGACTTTCAGATTCTAAACCAAGGAAATTAATAAGTAATGAAATCATACCGGCTTAAATCTAAAATTGTTAGAATTGAGTCGAAAGATAAAACATGATGGACTAGAATTTCGAGATGGTTTCAAATATTCGCACATGATTCACAAGGATTGATTTTTATGTTCATCATGTACATTTTCATTTTCAACCATTGTGTTTAATGTGTGTGACTGTGATTCAAACAAATCAATATATAAAGTACCAGGATTAGTTTTAACCAAACGATCAGAATTTGAATCACGATACCAATTAAGTATAAATAAGTGACTTAAAATAGAAAAGAAAATGTATAAGTAGGCAGTAAACCTGCCATGGTATATGATATAACTAGAAAATTAAAAGAGTAGGGAAAGAATATACCAGACGGTGAAGTTTACTTAAAGAAAGAAAACCTCAATAAACTTGTTCTTCAAATTAAGTCCCCGGCAACGATGATTTGTTGATATTTTAATGTTTTGATTTCCTTATGCTTGATCTAATTAGACTCCATTTGTGCTTAATTATTAACATTTATTAAAGTTTCTAGATTTCACGCTTAATCGGATCTTTATTAAGAAACTATGCTTAAATGTGATTATAAGCAATCATTAATTGAATTGTGTCTTGCAGGAAATCATCGAATAAAGGAGTCCTAAAGGAGAAAAGATAAAATATAGAAGAAATAGCAAAACACGGTTTGTGTCATGAAACACAGGGGGCTGTGTTACTCTCTAGAAATTGAAGGCAAGAGGCCACGGCCTGTGTTATGAAATAGAGCTAGGGTTATAGGCCCAAAGGATATAAATAGGGCTGCTTAGAGCCCCAAAAAGACATCTGGGTTGGGAGCAGCCAAGTGGCTGAAGAGGATTCAAAGAATAAGAGAAAGGAAGATTCGATCAAAGATTGGAGTCTCGGGTTCGAGCAATCAGAGATCGATCATCCCCAACCTTTGGAAACTAGTTTGATCTTCAGTTTTCTTTTGCACTTTCATTCTGAACTATGTTTTTCTTCTATTTTTCTTTTGTTTTTGAATTTGCCATGTGTGGCTAAACTTCTTAATTGGTTAAGGGAAGATGAAACCCTAGTTTTGATTATGTGAATTTTGCATATTTCTTTATATCAATACAGTTATGTTTTTATTCATATGTTTCTGATCTTAAATCAATATAAAGGTCTTTATATTCTTGCCAAAATTTGAGAGTGGTAAAACTAGGATTGCTATGCGTGGTTGCGGTGGTAAAACTAGTGAAACATATGATCTAAGTAATTTAATCTCGGTGTGTGATTAGATCTTAGTGTGATTGGTTTTTTAATTTTTAATGCAATCATTAGGTCGGTGTAAGAGCGGTTGCTTTACAAATAACTAATGGTTAGGGTTTGATTTGAGCGATTGCTGAATTAAATGAAACTTAAGGAAAACAGGGGATTTATCTCATAATCACATAAGAACATAATTGATCATGTTGGTATAAAGAGTATGTAAGTTAGCATAATCATATAAATCTAGTGGTAGATTCCATCTCTTAACCAATATCTTTAATTTAGTAATTCAATTTGTGTTTACTATTTTTGTGTTAAGTTTAATTTCTATTTTTAATTTTGTTTGACAAAACCCCCTTTTTACTTTTTACTGTTTATTGTTCATCAGAGTTTAATTTAAGAATTGGATTGATAGTGTCAATTGAATTAGTTCTCTGTAGATCGACCCTTCTTACTACAACTGGTTGCAAGGTTTTTATATTTTTGGTGAAAATTGGCAACTATTTTTAATATTAATTTTTAATTGTATTCCATACCACACCAAATTTTGGCGCTGTTGCCGGGGAACTAGTTTTCCAATTGCGCTATTGATTTGTTTCCTATTTTTACTCTATTTTTGCTTTTATTTTTAATTTTTGATTCTTTCTTTCTGAGTGTTTGTAGGTGTTGATGTCCATTGATCATGGATACTTGTGAGATTTGCTTATCATCTGGACATCCCACTGATTTGTGTCCCACTTTCCTAGTAGACACAAATGAGGAGGTAGAGGCAGTATGAGGATATTCTGAACCTTCCGACAACTACAACCCATACTCCAATACATATTATCCAGGGTGGTGGGATCATCCTAACTTGAGTTATGGGGAGCAGCAAGTTCAAGCTCCTAGGCAACCTGAACCTTCATTGGAGGAGCTAATAAGACAAATGGCCACTAATAACATTCAGTTTCAGCAAGAAACAAAGGCCATAAGCGATGACCTGTAAAACTCTTTAGGGCAGTTAACCACAGAATTCAGCAAGATGCCAAGCCTAATTTCTGGAAGACTTCCATCACAATCCGAAGAGGATGTGAAGGAAGATCCTAGTGTTGTCACATTGTACAGTGGGAAGACATTAGATGAACCCACCTCTCCTCCACAAGCCATTGAAGAGAAAGAAATAGAGCCTGAAGAGGCAAATGAGGAGGGGGAAAACTCTAAGGCCCCCAAGGTAAGTATTCTTGAACCCCTTCCTAAGGTAGTGGAGAGACAGTATGATGAGTTATGTGATGAATTTCCTGATTTTATTAGTTTCAATAATTATATTCATTGCTACTCATGTACTGATATGATATGTGCTAGTCGTGCTGAGATTTCTGCAGACTTAAAAGTTGATGATTTTATTTACAAAGCAGAATCTAAGACCCAAAGGGAGGTGGAATTGCAGGCCACTGAAGAGTTTTCAAAGAAGGAAGAAGAGAATCGGATGATGGTCACTACTGAAGTGGATTTTATTTTTGGACCATGGTTCAATATAAACAATGCATATAAAGTGGGTAAAGTACACATATTAGTTTCCAGTGGTGAAGCCAAGGAAACTAAGGAAGGCCAATGGGACCTTGGTGGAAACCCTCATGCTGTAAGCTTAGTTTGGTCATTACACTTCAACCAATAGGACCCTGGTGAAAACTCTCATGTTGGTATACAGAGTATGTAAGTTAACATAATCATATAAATCTAGTGGTGGATTCCATCTCTTAACTAATATCTTTAATTTGGTAATTCAATTTGTGTTTACTGTTTTTATTTTAATTTTAATTTCTATTTTTAATTTTAATTAACAAAACCCCCATTTTTACTTTTTACTATTTATTATTCATCAGAGTTTAATTTAGGAATTAGATTGATAGTGTCAATTGAATTGGTTCTCTGTGGATCAACTCTTGCTTACTACAACTGGTTGCAAAGTTTTTATATTTTTGGTGGAACTTGACAACTATTTTTAATATTAATTTTTAATTGTATTCCACATTACACCAAATTTTGGTGCCGTTGCCGGGGAATGCATAAATTACCAAAAGGACACTAAATAAGGCCAAGAAACCCCACCGTCTCAAGTCTTTCTATGAGGCTCTGGAAAGCGTGGAAGTTAAATTGTTGACCTTCTACCATCCACATTATAAAAATCAATGAGGGTGTCATAATGTCGGGCTGAGGACAATAAACTAAGCACTTAATGGGAGGCAACCCATCATCACTGAATCAAATTTGCTTTCCTTATTCCCTTTTTATTTTCTTTTCTTCATTATTTTCTTGAATCCCTTCTTGAATCAGTTTCTTAGAATAGGTTGATTTTGGTATGTTTCTTAACTGATTTCTTTGGGATCCTTGTGTTTTGCACTGCTGCACTTATGATTGAATGCATGAATTATTTGTTTGATGTATGTTTGAGACCATATTTTGCATTTTTGGGTGTTTTGAGAACTCTTGGGCATTAGTGATTCAATGGGTTTTTACAGTATTCTGCGGGATTATCAGCTCAGTGGATAACAGGGGGGTGTTTCAAAACACATCCCTTGTTTTTCACACAACAAAATATTCATGAATTCCATATCCAAACACGGGGTGGCCATGTTTTATAACATGGCCCCTGTCTCTCAACAGGAATAAGCGTTTAATGAACCCGAGAGAAACACAGGGAGGTTGTGTCCAAAGACACGACCTGTGTTTGCGTGACAGCAAACACAGTTCTTCCCCTATTACTTAGGGTTTTGAATTAAATCTTCCCCATTTGTTTTTCCCCTTCCTTTCCCCCATCTCCAGCGCCATTCCCCCTTCTTTTTCTTCCCAATTCTTTCTATTCTAGCCCACATCTCGTCCCTTTCCCTTATTTTCTTCCATTCCCACACCCAATCTTCTCTCTCTCACATTCCATTCTTCCTCCACGTTGCCAACCTCCTTTTCCTCTACCATTCCCAAGTTCACGGTACTAACCCACTCTCCCCCTTTCTCCATTTCTTTTGATTTCATCAATAATAGGTCCCAAGAAACGCTTGAAGACCACCGTTGCTTCCTGTTCTCATCACCCCCATCATACCTCCTCTAGGCGCGCAAAGGCTCCTCCACCTCCCCTTGTTGAGCCCCCTCGCCAGGTAAATGTCCATCCTCTGGATAGAAAAGAAATTGTACCGACTAGGTATTTAGATGAGGCAACCTTGCGTGCTATTGATTTATATGATGAGGTAGTAGGTTATTGTGTAACATTGGGTGGAATAAGTTTACCAAGATATGTAGACCTACATATGCTGAATTGACTAGGGAATTTCTTTCAACTTTTTCTTGCAAATTGTATCCCCTTAGTGCTCAGGATCAGTAGCCCAGTGAGATTTCATTTAAACTCCTAAGAACTCTCTTTCACTTGAACATTCATCAGTTTAGTGCCATTTTTGGTTTTCCAGTAGGGATAATCGAACACCCCGTGACTTTCCTCAAGATCATGTTTGGTCTGATTTATCTGTTGTAGATTCAGGTTCTTATGACCCTAAATATTCCAAAGCTTCCAAATTGCGATCCCCTTCCTTTCGGTACCTTCAAAAATGGTTGGCAAATACTATTTAAGCAAGGGGGAGAGTCAAGGAGTCATTGGTCGCACTGAGTTATTTTTCATTTATTGTATGATTCGGGGGGAGAAAGTTAACAGGGGTTATTGGTTGTGCAATCAATTAAAGCATATTGGGTCTACTAAAGTCGGACAAATTTTGATTAGAGGGTACATCACCGCCATAGCTGAACAATGTGGCATTGATATGGATTTGCTGGAAAAGGGTCCTGTGAAGGGTTCGAGTGCCCTTGATAGGTCCATCCTAATGGCTATGGGCATGTGTGTGTACCAGCATGGTGCTCTCCATCTGGTTGGTCCAGGTAGTGATATCTTTCCTCCGAGAGCTCAGGCACCTGCACCACCAGAGCATGATACTGCATCAGTACCCGAGGAGGCTGTTCCTCCATTTACTACAGAGGCTGGACCTTCCGCTCAAGTTCCATCTTTTACTGAGGTTCTAGCTCATATTGACTGTCTTGAATTGGACTATGCTGCTTGGTTTCAACAATTAGAGGATCGTTTCCAAGAATTGGAGGACTTTATTGCTCAGCAGATGATTGCCATTGATGGCAAACTCGATACCATGCTCCAGAGGACATTTTATCCCCCACCCCCATCTTGATTTCCTTATTTTGTTACAGATGGATTATGTTGATTTTCTACTGTTCACATTTTGGTTTTATAATTGGATATTTTTGAACTATTATTGATGAATGTTCGTTATGGATTCCATTTATTTCTAGATGATTTTGATTGTGTACTGTTGGATTCTTGAATTTCATTTTTCTTTGGTCTATTTACTTTGACATTAAGGACACTGTCACCTTTAAGTGTGGGGGGGCTAATGAATGATCTTAATTGAATATATGATGCATGCCTCTCTAATGGTTTTTAGAGTGATTTGAATGATGAGCACAAGATCAATTTTGGTTGATAAGTTTCTAAGCTTAAAGGAGTTGACTTTCTTGTTTCTAAATTTGTCTTGTGAGTTATTCAAAAAAAAAAAATTTTAGGGGTTAAATTCAAAATGGTAGATTAAAACCTAGTGAGATCTTGGGCCTTGTTGTGAATGGCTAATTTTAGGCCATCTTGGTTCTTTGTTGTGTAATTATGCTCATGATTATGTGTTCTTCAAATTTTGGCTTGACTCTCTTTTAAGCTGCAAATGACCACTGCATACTTGTGACATGACAAAGGCATTTCTTTCTGTTAGCTACTGGCTAAATAGCCATCCTTGGATTTTTATCCATTGTTAACCCTTTTGAGCCTAATTGATCTTTCCTTTCCTTCTATCATAGCTCAATACAAGCTTAAAAATGAAAAAAACCATTTTACTACCCTACTTTAGGGAGTAGAAGAGCTTGGTAATTGTGTTGGGAATTTGTTTTGAATAAGTGTGGGGGGGATTTGACAATGTGTTTGCTCAACCATGTTGCAAAAAAAAAAAATTTATATTGGCAAATTGTGAAGATGCTTGGATGTGATGTAATAAAAAAAAAGAAAAAAAATTGATTGTTGTATGGAGAAAGGCAAGAAAAGGAAAAGATACAAAATGAGATTGAGGGTGAAAAGTTTTGATTGTAATGATTGAATATATTCCCCTTTGCTCTTCTATTTCCTATGGTTTAACTTTGCTTATCCTTGATGTATTTTGCCTTATCCCTGACCCCATTACAACCTAATCAAAGACCTTTTGATCTTTGTGGGTATGTGGCCTAAGTGGTGGAGAAGTAGAGGCTTGGCAAGCCTATGATAGGGCATGTCTTCATGAGTCGGTTGAGAGTAAATACAAGCTCAAAACACTTGAGTGAAAGAGAGTATATTAGTGAGGATTTATCACGTTGATTTAACCCTAATTTCTGAATAACTTAACTTGCCAGTTTGGATTGCTAAGAAAGGAAATTCCTGGTTGTTTAGCCTCTTTAAAAGAATTAATGTGTTTAGGTCTCTGCTCATTGCTTGACACTTTTATTACCCTTGGAAGTAGGTGTTTAATCATACAGTTTTGCCTAGGAGTGCAAAAAAGTTAAGTGTGAGAGTATTTGATCTGTTGATATTTTAGTGTTTTGATTGCCTTATGCTTGATCTAATTGGACTCCACTTGCGCTTAATTATTAACATTTAGCAAAGTTTCTAGATTTCAAGCTTAATCGGATCTTTATTATGAAACTATGCTTAAATGTGATTATAAGCAATCATTAATTGAATTATGTCTTGCAGGAAATCATTGAATAAAGGAGTCCTAAAGGAGAAAAGATCAAATATGGAAGAAACAGCAAAACATGGCCCTTATCATGAAACACAGGGGGGCCGTGTTACTCTCTGGAAATTGAAAGCAAGAGGCATGGAATGAAAACACGGCCCATGTTATGAAACACAGAGGGGCCGTGTTCTTCTCTGTTTACGTGTTTCCATGATATGTTATTGGCAGAATCAAACACAGAGGGGTCGTGTTTCATAACACGGCCCGTGTTAGTGTTTCAGAAATCAGAACTTTAAAACAGAGCAAGGGTTACGAGCCCAAAGGATATAAATAGGGTTGCTTAGAGCTCCAAAAAGACGTCTAGGCTGGGAGCCAAAATTTGGTGTGGTGTGGAATACAATTAAAAATTATTATTAAGGCCAATGAATGCATGGGGCCATTGAATAAAGGAGTCCGAAAGGAGAAAAGATCAAATATGGAAGAAACGGCAAAACACGGCCCGTGTCATGAAACACAGGGGGGCCGTGTTACTCTTTGGAAATTGAAAGCAAGAGGCCATGGCCCGTGTTATAAAACACAGGGGGGCCGTGTTCTTCTCTGTTTACGTGTTTCCATGACAGGTTATTGGCAGAATCAAACATAAAGGGGCCATGTTATGAAACACGGCCCGTGTTAGTGTTTCAGAAATTAGAACTTTAAAACAGAGCGAGGGTTATGGGCCCAAAGGATATAAATAGGGTTGCTTAGAACCCCAAAAGGATGTCTGGGCTGGGAGCAGCCATACGGCTGAAGAGGATTCAAAGAACAAGAGAAAGGAAGATTCGATCAAAGATTGAAGTCTCGGGTTCGAGCAATCGGAGATCGATCATCCCCAACCTTTGGAAACTAGTTTGATCTTCAGTTTTCTTTTGCACTTTCATTCTGAACTATGTTTTTCTTCTATTTTTCTTTTGTTTTTGAATTTGTCATGTGTGGCTAAACTTCTTGATTGGTTAAGGGAAGATGAAACCCTAGTTTTGATTATGTGAATTTTGTATATTTCTTTATATCAATACAGTTATGTTTTTATTCATATGTTTCTGATCTTATATCAATATAAAGGTAATATTCTTGCCAAATTTTGAGAGTGGTAAAACTAGGATTGCTATGCGCGGTTACGGTGGTAAAACTAGTGAAATATATTATCTGAGTAATTTAATCCCAGTGTGTGATTAGATCTTAGTGTGATTAGTTTTCTAATTCTTAATGCAATCATTAGGTCAGTGTAAGAGCGGTTGCTTTACAAATAACTAATGATTAGGGTTTGATTTGAGCAGTTGTTGAATTAAGTGAAACTTAAGGAAAATAGGGAATTTATCTCATAATCACATAAGAACATAATTGATTATGTTAGTATAAAGAGTATGTAAGTTGGCATAATCATATAAATCTAGTAGTGGATTTCATCTCTTAACCAATATCTTTAATTTGGTAATTCAATTTGTGTTTACTGTTTTTGTTTTAAATTTAATTTCTATTTTTAATTTTAATTAACAAAACCCCCTTTTTACTTTTTACTATTTATTGTTCATCTGAGTTTAATTTAGGAATTGGATTGATAGTGTCAATTGAATTGGTTCTCTATGGATCGACCCTTGCTTACTACAACTGGTTGCAAGATTTTTATATTTTTGGTGGAACTTGGCAACTGTTTTTAATATTAATTTGTAATTGTATTCCATAGCACACCAAACGGTGCCAACGACTTGATATGAAATTTATGTTGTTGCAAACCCAAGTACAAGTTGTCTCAAGTAATAAATTCTTGGGAGTCCAAAGTCGATCCACAGGGAATTAATGAATAAAAATTCTTTGAGGTAAGAAAAGGATTTGTCACAATAATAAAGGTGATAAAACTTGTTCACAATTAAAAAGGATTTGCTTGGGTTAGGAAATCCACTCTTGGTATATAAATTAAGGTCAAGATTATTTCTTTTTATAACTCAATTAGAATTCACGCATAACAGAGGTTCCAATCAGAAAATACAACATTCAAAGTTATTTTAAAGTTATATATGTAGTTATATTATGGCTCCTTTAATTATCCACTAACAGCAACACTTGTAAATGGGTATAAGCATGTATTATGTTAATCTCTTGTCTACAACAAATCAAGATCTCTACTTTACAAGAAAGGTTTCTAAATTGATTGGAAACAAAATACAACATGTATAATGATCACTTGATAATATATCATTCAAGCACAAGAGATTTAATCTAACCTTATTTCATTACCAAAAGCTTCATCCTTTCACCCAAGCAAAATGAGAATTAGTTACTTATGAAGAAGAAGAAAGAAAGAGAGAATAAGAAGGTGATGAACATAATTTCTATTTAGAATAAAAGAAAACTACAATAAGATAAACAAATAATACAAGAACAAGATCTTGATCTCTAAACCAAGATGATTCTAATGAGCAACCAATGGTGCCTTTTGTAGAGCATGAATGGTACAAAATGATAAGGGAGTTGTTTAATAAGTGGGTGGATGAATGGAACATGACAATAGAGTTGTTTAATGAGTAGGTGGAAGAGTGAAAAATTATTGCCATGCTTGTCTCCCCACTCAACCAATTTTACTGTCTTCACATGACTATAACTCTATCATAACGTCACCTATTGTGTAAGTGGTCTTCATGAAAGTTGAAGAGTCCCATCTTTCCAATGCCACTAGTTTCAGCCTAATCTAATTCCATAGCCCAAGAGATGGCCTAATCTTTACAAAGTGTTTGGGTTCCAGCAACAGCATCTATGTTCTAACTTCTAGACCCAATATAACCTACTAGACATTCGATTAAGCTCTTGTGTTCTCATGAAAGTTGTAGATTTGGGTCTTAACTTTCATTTGGGCTTAGTTTGGTGTCAATTGAATTCCTATAGCTCAAGAAATGGGCTAATGAATGCATAGAGGTCAAACTGTCAGGATTAGCATTCTAGCTCTTGCTTCCACTTCAATTTAAATTATCCAAACATGTGATTCATCTCTTGAGGTATTCACAAAACTTTAGAGAATTGTCTTATCTTTCCTACAAGACCAGAATCACATCAATCAAAAATTTATAACTCAGATTATAGCCAATTTACTAAATGCTACCAAATAGACAAATTAAGACCATTTATGCAATAATTCCTTAAGTGATCTAATTAGGCCCAATATCATAAAATATGACAAAATCAACTTAATTAAACCTAAATGAACCTTAAGAAGCCCAGTGAGCGGATTATTAAATGAATAAAATATATTGCTATCACTAGTTTTTGTGGGGATTTGTCTTTCATTGAAATATTTTTCATAAGGAAGATCTACCATATGTTTCTTCCTTTCCCAGAAGGTATTTGGAGATCAGAATAGATTAATTCTTGAATTTGTTTAAGAAGAGATTGAATCCCTTTTTGGATATGTGGTTGGCTAAGGTATGAATCTATATTCTTAAAAGAAATTTCTTCCTTAAGATAATTTATTTGATTATGCTTATATTGGATTAGATTAAGATATCTTAAATTTTGTTTTCTAAGGAATCTGAAAATGATTGATTTGCTAAGATGTTGGGTAGTAATCCCTTCATTAGTGATTTGTAGGGGGAAAAGAGATCTTAAGAAAGGTGTTTTTAAGATCACTTCATTTTTTAGATTCTTTACGAGTACGAAAGAAGTTTCAACTTGGAAACCTTGGTTTTCTATGATTGCTGAAGAAAGTTTGAATTTAATTTTCAACTTTGAACCACTAGCTGTACTAAGTTGTTCAGACGTTTTCTCAAAATATTTTGTTGGAATTAATTCTTCCAAAATACAATTTGAATCTGCCCTTGTGTCGAATAACACGATAGTATTAAGGACAAAGTCATCAATTCTTATTTTGATGTTAATAAATAGTTTTTGGATTTTAAGTTGATTAATTAGTCAAATAAATTCTTCAGTTTCTTGTTCAATTTCTAGATTGAGTTTTTCAATTTTCTCTTTTTTTGAATTTGTGGATTCAATTTGAATATCCTATAGTTGGGATATTATGATTTGGTCGAGTTGTTGTTGTTCTTTAAGTTTTTTAACCTCTATTTTGAGATTATTAATCTCGTATTGGAGGTCTTGAATTGTTACAAATTTCTTAGAAGACTTCTTTTCCAATCTTTTAAGTGTTTCTGAAAGTTCATATTTATTTTTAATGAATGGTTCTTTAAAGGTTTTAGAAGAACTTGCTTCCATTAAAGATTTTAATTTTTCTAAATAAGTTTTCCTATCTTGAGGATCTTGTATTGAATTAAGGGCTTCAAATAAAATATTTAAGAAATTGATTTATGGAGAATCTAATTCTCCTTCAGATGATGATAAATCATCATTTTGGATTTGGTTTAAATCTTCAGCAGATTCCCTTTCAGAGTCTTCTTTGGATGATTCAATTAACAAATTATTAATTTATTCTTTAATGGATGGCTCAAAATTTAAAGATTTTATCTTTTTGTCTAGCCTACAATATATACTAATGTGACTTGGTTTGCCACAAGTGTAATAGATTATAGGTTTCTTTGGGACTTTGATGTTGTCTATTGGAGGTTTGGACTTAAATTCTTGTTTAAGTCTTCTAGGCTTAGTATTTCCCTATATTTGTCATATTTTGTTTTCTAAGCTTGATTTGGTTTTGGCTTTGATTTTGCTTTCCTCTTGGCGCAAGGAAGACCAAATTGTTCATAGAATGTTCCTAAGTCTCGCTTGATTTGAGCCTTTTCTCTAGCAAGTTATGCTTGAATTTAATCATCTTGACAGATTTTAAGGGCTACCATCTGGATGAAAGCAATAAGTTATCCATAACTCAATTGCTCATATGGAATTTCTCCATTAGGGGATTAGCTTCTGATCTTATCATAGACCTTATCTCCTAAGGACTTTGGAAGACTAGCTAAAAAATTTTATTTCTAGAAAGGTTGTTGACTATCCTCTCTGGTATAAACCCTAGTTCAGAAGGTGTCTTTATACCACCTAAAATCAGCTAAGGTTTTGGATTTCAAGTTTGAAAGGAGTTCAGCTGACCTATCTTTCCATAAAGACAGATCTCCTATGAAATGTTGGGCAATTGTGAAGATTAGAGTGTTTACAGCATCAGGGATGGGTTTCCCATCGCTGAGAATTGGAATGTGATAAACCTATAAAAATTCATATTTTTATGGTTCAAAGTCTTGGGTTTTCATTCTCTTTTATTCTTTTTTATTGAGTTTGTGCTTAAGTTTCTTTTATTTTGTTTTTCTAAATTATATTTTAATTGTGTGTTTTTATGTGTTTTTGATAGGTAATTATGCATGGAAGAAGACTGGACGATTATATGAGACAGAGAGCTGATTTTGCATTCTAGTGGTTCAGCTCCTAGGCGCTATATACGTAAAACACCGTGGTTTTAATGGGCCAACGCCTAGGCGCTGGTAACGTAGCGCCTGAGCTCTGGCTGTGCAGAAAGCCCACATTATTTTCTTATAAATTCATAAGTTACACCAAATTTTAAGATACACTTGGACAGAACGCAGCAGCCGTCAAGAGGTACAAACCCTAATGTGGTGTGGGTGCAATTAGGCTTGAAGATTAGAGATTTTCTTCAACCTTTTCGCCTTTCTACAATGGAGTTTGTCATATTCTTCCCTTTGTGTTCTTCTTTTTCCACATGTAACTAATTTTCCCTTAGTTAGGGGGATGATGGATCTTTTTCTTGGATAATGTAACTTTCTTTTATGGGTTTAATCTATGTTTTTTTTTTCATGATTTACGTGTTTATATCTATTCTTAATGCTTTTCTAAACCTGATCAATTTGGAAATATTTTTTTGGGTTTATGTATGATTTGAAAAAATTTGCATGAACTTAGAACTTGTGATAAACACCATAATTTCTGCAATCGCTAGGAATAAGCGTTGTGGGTTATGTGGTCTTTTTTTTTAATTCCCTCGTTCTTGATAATGCCTTTCTAATTAGGGTTAGACTGAGGGGTTAGTTAATTCCAATCAGCGTAAGAGGATTAATATACCAAGGGATTAGGTATTAATTAATTTTGAGAATTGACCATAAATCATTGAAATAGAACATAGTTAAACTTATATTTGATGTACATCTAAAGAGTTCAAGTGAAATCTGAACCCTAACACTTTAACATCATTGCTTTTCATCCCTTTGATTTATTGTTTGTTGATTTTTATATTTTTATTTAATTGAATTTGCATCAATCTTCTTTTTGATAGCTTGAATAGTATTGATTTAACGAATTTAGTAATTAATAACTTAATTCTCGTGGGACGATACTCTACTCACTCTTTATTACTTTTGTTGATTTGGTGTACTTGCTAATATCCACAACAGAATGCCATCAACATCTTTTTTAATTGCTTCAACAATTTCAAATTTTTGGTCAGCAATGATATAGTTATCCCACCAACCTTTGAGTTGTCCAAAAAATCCTGATACAAGAATACCAACGATTACTTCCTCTAGACAATCAAGAGAGGTTTGATATGTTGTTGACAACATGGTCATATGTTGAAGGGTGTTGATTATAGAATATTCAATCATGCCATTTATGTTCCATTCATAGATGTTGTTCGCATTGAAACTTTTAAAGTTTGGATCACATTCTTCAAGCAACAGATATAGGGCTATCGCTCTTTGATAATAAAGTTTTGATAGATTTTTGCTAATTGAGTGTCTGACTAATTATTGGATTAATCTTAATCACAGAACTAGTTTCAGTTTTAGATTCTAGTTCAGATTGTGAATTAGATTGTTTGATTGTATTTATGACCAAGGATTTTGACTTATCTTGGGGTTTGTTTGTGCTTTAAACTTTTGAGTCTACGACGCTTCTGGGACAACTAAGTTTAGTTTTTCAATACATTGATTACATTTAACAATAAATTCATCGTTAGATGGTTTAGGATTATTAAGAAGTTTTAGGCTTTCTTTAAGATGCTTTGTGACTTTGAATGCTTTGAAGAGAGGTTTCTCTATTGATTTGGCAATTTTTTATTCTTCAGTTTTAGTTCTAGAAATTGATGGTTTATTGATCAAATTTTCTCCTAAAACTTGAAGATATTTATTTGTATAATTATTTTGTTCCATAAGACTTTTAATATCTTTAGGGTTAATTAGTTCATTTTCTGCTTTTGTCTTAAAAGGAGAAGCTATAAGAAGATTATTGTCTTTGTCTTTTATGTTTAGAATATAATACTGACTGGAAGGAGGTAAATCAGATTTGATAAACTCATCATCTTTATGATGCCAGACAGTAAGAACATTTGTTAATTTATCTTCAATCAGGCCAATGCTCCAAGGATATTCGATTTCATTCTTAATTATGTAAGCATGCAACCAATCGAAAAATGGAATTTTTTTTTTACTTTATTAAGAAATTCATAAAATTTCTCTTGAATATTTTTTTCTGTTTGATCCCTTATAATTTTTGAAAAACCATTCTCTTTGCAGAGTCCATTCCGCAGAATAGAAGTTTTCCCTAAGGGTTTCCTTATCAATGATGAATTCAGATAACATAGATATTATCATTAAGGGAGGAATAAGTTAGAGATTGAATTGATTTTTTATTCATCTTTGTCTTCTTTTTGGTATGTTGGTCTAGGAAGAGTTGATGATATATCCAATCTTTGAAGGTGGATTGTTGGTTGGACAGATTGTGTGGTAGAGAAAGATCTCCTAGAAGCTACAGATCTGAAGCCATCATATTTATTAGATCTAGTCCTAATGGATCTAGAAGAGCAAAAAGAATTTCTCCTATTGAAGGTTAACTAACCTGATTGGTGTTGTTTGATCTCCTGAATTTCAGGCGATTCTCTAAGTAAAGTTGGTGTAGCTTCATCCATTATCCATTTTACTGGGAGAACTACATCTTCCCACTGGATTGTTTTAGGGACAACTACATTGGCTTTTATTATGTTTGTGAGGAATAATGTTGTTACTCCCATGTCTTTCAGTTTTAATGCCTTAGAATTGCAAGAATTCATAACTTTATATTGAATCCTATAAATTAAGGCTAATGGAATTGATTCGGGCTTCATGTCCAAGCCACAGACTTTAGTATTCAGGAATAAGGTATCCAAAATGTTTGTCTTTTAAACTAACTGTCCTGTTAGGATAACAGTTAAAATATATATTGGACCATGACTCAGACTGGTTTCTATGGTTCCAAGAACAGAGTCATAAAATTGATTATGTCTAATATCTCTTAGACAGAGGAGAACAAATGCATTTAGTCCTTCAAAGTCTGATTAGAGGTTTGATTGCTACATGCACTCATCCAATATATAGATAATTATATTTTTTGGGTCTTACTTTTCAAAGTCTCTTAACAAAGAATATGAAATTTTTTGTCTTCAGCCTCAATTGTAACTTATCTCTCTATTGTCCTGATAATGTAATCAGAACTTCTAAAGAATCTTCCTTCAGGTTTGTAAAGTTCGTTTGTTGGAATTCTGGGGTTTTCTTAGTCATCCATATCTTGATTATATATATATATGTGTGTGTGTGTGTGTGTATGTATGTATGTTACAACAATTTGAGTTTCTATGTTATTATAATCTTGCCTAAGGGTCTCGTATTACAATGAATAAGAGAACTCTCATAAAACATTAAATATCATATTTCTAAAGTTAGTATCGAGAGGATACTGAAAACTCTAAGGGTACAATCATTTAATGCATTCAACAAAACATAAGAAATCATATTAATAAAAACAAATTGATAAGGTAAGTGCATTATTAACATAATTTCCAATGAAAACACAACATTATTAATAATACAACACTTTACTGTAATTGGTCCCGCGAAGACGAGCTCACAACTACACAAAATGTCCAAAACAATTATAAATATTCTAGATGAAATTCTTAGAGATCAGATCTCACAATATTTATAAAACAAATACTGGTCTTACAATTAGTGAGTATATAACCACAAGAAACTACAATAATCAATGACAAAATTGCTCAAAGTTCTAAAATTTTCATGCCACATCAATCAAATAATTTTCATACTCTCATACATAATTACATATTTTAAAATAGGTATGAAGAGGGAGAAGAAAATCTTAAAAACAAACTTCTCCTCTTATGCAATTATACAATATGCCAATAACCATATAAGTTTTATAACTAACATCACATAGTGTGTTGTCCATCCTTATGTGTAGAGCCAACAAAAGTAGGTGCGAACTTAGTGGGATTCAGATTACTAGAATTTTATATAACTTTCACAAATGACTCACAAAGTAAACATTAGAGGACAATAACAAAGTCTTATTGAAATAAGAATTACTTCTCAATTTTATGAGATATATAAAACTTAACCACGATAATAATTTAATATAAATTTCCCATTACCTTAATGTTTCTCAGCAATCAAAATTAATTTAAATAATATTCTCATAATGACTATATTGAAAGTAATATATATAAATTTGCAGTGACACAATATACAATAAAATTAATCACATATAACTATACTTTAATTTCTTGATAATATATATCAAAAGACTTTAATATTTCCAATACACAAACGTCCAATACCCAAATAATTATATGCAGCACACGATACAATACCATGCTCTTTATAATGACAAAATTATTTTAAAAATAAGTTCCAAAATCAGATTGCATAATTTACGGAGTTCAATAAGCTCAACTAATAAAATTAATTTTGATAATTAAAGGGGAGCAAAATATGGCTAAATAAATAAATTTTAATATGCCAAAACTTATTTAAATAAGCCTTCCATAAAGAAAAATCCTCAATAACAATTAAGGGCACAATCAACATGAATTTCTTGGCATCAAAATAATATATTTATCGATATTAATGCTCCTCATCACACAAAATTTATCTAGATAATAAAATATCTAAAATTATCGTTTTAATTATAATTCTCATTTATCTAATGCATGTTGTAGATATAATCTCAATAGCTATCAAACATTATAAAAGATAATATTCAATACCAAAGTGTCCATAATTATGTGAGAATTAATTATAAAATTTTATTTTATGATTCCAGTGAGACATCTCACCTTATCATGCGCTTAGGACGTGTAAGAGCTATTCTTTTATTTATTTATTTATCCACGATTTAAATAGTAGGTATGAGCAAATTTATTCAAAACAACTCTAAATATATCAAATGAACTCTTAGATTTCAATTTGCATAATAGTTTATAAAAGTGCAATAATTTCAACATATATAGAATATTATACACGTAAAACAATCTTGAAAAAAATTACTTTGGTAATTATTTAAACAAACTATTTCCAATTTAAATTATACAACAGTATAAAGAGTACAATATATAATTTTAACATAGCATAAAACAACTCAAAATAATTATTTGAGCACTCAGAATATCACATGTGAAAGTATGAAAATTAAAACATATCCAATTCTACATAAAAAGTTTTCAAAGGCAAGTTTCAAGACTATCCAATTTTATATGTATAATTTGGATCAAGAAAAAATAATTGTGACTTATTTTTCTAACACCACACAACAGTCATTCTTATGAAACTTTGAAGCCATTTAAACCAATTTTATCAAGAATAGTCTACCAAAATTCCAAATATAGTTTTCCATCAAAAATCATATAGAAGGAATATTGATAAAGATTGAGATTTAGCTACTGAACATTATCAGAAAATTATAAAAAAAAATTTCCAACCCATAATTCTAAGATAACAAAATCTTGGTGGATTCCAAAATTGAAATTGAGTTTTCAATCCCTTAGTCCATGATTTTGAAGTTTGTGGAGTTGAGTATCAATAATTTTATATAACCATAATCAAAGTTAAAGGGGCTTTGATGCCAATTGTTAGAAATTTTATACCCACAAAAATAAAATTAATGAATCCACATTTAACCTTAATTAATGACATGTATATAAACTAATTAATAATTAAGATTTAGGATATAAAATTACCTTATACCAAAAAGAAATCATAACTTTGAGGAGACACCATGAGAGAAAGATAGTCAAGAATCCTTGTCATCATAAAGCAGAGAAACTACTTTCATTAACTATATGCGAAAAAACTCTTGTGGCTTCAATGAGGCAACCACAATACAAATATGATGAGAATAAGAGTCTCTTCTTATATTTATAATATGAGTTAACCTACCCATTATAGAAAACTCATATACAATATCCACAAACTCAAAATATTATCTAAATAGGTTTAAGTGCTTATAAGAGTTCAACAACAAAATTAATCACAAATAGTCTAAACTAATAGATGTTTCATAACATTTGATATTCAATTAATGTAAGTTTTCAAAAATTAATAACTATATTAGTCCACACATTAAAAAAAAATAAAAATCTAACATTATATGCATATATGCCAAATTTCTACAAAGCTCGACAGTTACCTACATCTCAATCTCTGAAGCTAACTATCTTCCACAATCCAGTGAAACTGAAATCTGGTTTATGCTTTCTATCCCAGCAGTTGCACCACTTCCACTAACACGATCTCCTATATAAGCAACATTAGCAGGAGAAAATGGATTGAGCAAGTATTCAGTTTCTTCCAAAGACACGTTTGCATCTCCCCATGGATGCTTTTCTGTAATCCTCAGTCCCTCTAGCTCCATTGCTACTTCCTTCATGGAGGGTCTGTCCTCTCCCTTCACCCTCAAACACCGTTTTGCAAGATCAGCAACTTCCAGAATTTGCTCGATATTTGCATCGTCCATTATGTGTTTGTCTACAATTTGAAAGAGGTCACCCTCTTTCATTGAAGAAACAAAGTACGTAGATAGATTTCTGAAACTCTTCAGGCCTATCAAAAGAAAGCCTTCTTGCTTGTCAATAACTCTGCCAAGACAACCCCAAAGCTATAGACATCACTTTTTTCTGTGAGTTGGCTTGTTTGGAAATATTCTGGGTCAAGATACCCCAATGTCCCTTGGACCAAAGTGGTTAATTGAGTTTGATCTAGGGGAACAAACCTTGAAGCTCCAAAGTCAGAAATCTTCGTTGTCAGATTATGATCTAGTAGTATATTCGCAGTCTTCACATCTCTATGAATGATTGGTATAGAAGTAGCAGAGTGCAGGTACGCAAGTGCTCCGGCAGTTTCTGTTGCAATTCTCAAACGCATTGTCCATGAAAGTTTAGATGATTGACTGATCATGAAGGTGCTCAGAAAGAGTCCCATTAGTGATAAATTCATAAACAAGTAATGGAAATGGAACTTCTGTTTCTAAACAACAACCCAAGAGCTTTACGACATTTCTATGGTTGATTTGAGAAAGCACAATCACCTCGTTGATGAATTGTTCGATCTGACTCTGGTCACAAAATTTGGACATTTTAATAGCAACCAGTGTCATTTGGTAATACTCCTTTGTAAACTGTTCCATGTCCCCCTTGGCCTAGGACTCTGCGTTCATCAAAATTGTTGGTGGCCTTTTTCAGCTCCTCAGCCGTAAAAATTTTGGCTGTTTCGGATGATCCTCTGTACCTAGCAATTTCTTGTTGTAACAATATGCCTTCATTGTATAGAAAGAGTTTTTCTCTGTTTTTTATGAGCTTTCTTTTCTTAATTCCCCAGTATATATACAAGCTTCCAACAAGCAATCCCAACACACTTATTGTCACACCTGAACGTAAACAATTGAGATTCAGTCAATTCAGTTTCCAACTTGTTTTTACTTTCACCAATTTTAAGCACCTTTTTGAACTTCCATCCCTTGGCCCTCGTTACTTTTTTATTTATTGCTTCAAACAAATTGTTCTTTTTCAAATAGCTCACAACGTACAAGTTATTTTGAATTTTATAACAGTTGAAGATCTGTGTCTCAGCTTTCCAATGACATCAGTATCAACTCTATATGACTCCTACAACTCAAATTATGACCTAATCTCTGCATATTGTCTAGGTTCTAGTGACAACATATCTATTCTGACTTTGAGACCCAATCTGACTTACTAAACATCCAATTCAGCCTTCGAGCACTCATCAAAGTTGCAGATTTTTCTCTCAACTTTCCTACAAGGTAAAATACATAATTTTTAGATGTCTAGAACTCAAGTGATGCCCAAAATACAAAAACAATATAAAATTTCTAATAGTGTTGAAAAATACAATTAAGCTCAATTTGAACCTAAACTTATAAAATGTAGTCAAGATTAATCAATTAAGCACATAAGAAGTTTAAAAGACTAAATATGAAGGTTAACTAATATATAAAATTGTATTTATCATGATCCCACACTTTTCTTTTCGTTCCTTTGGGCCCATGGCCCTTAATGTCATCCATGTTTGTTTAGTTTACTTGTTTCAAGGCTGCCTCCCTTGCCTTTCTCAAACGGTTTGGTTAACAGTCTATGCATGTCCTTACCTAGACATTTCTCGCCAAGGTGCAATCATAGTTTGACACAAATTGACATTTATTCTATAAAAATATAATGTAATTATATTTCTCAGTAGATAAATGTATAATATATTGTTCTGGACTGTGATTCGAGATCCCGTCTAGTTGGACCAACCCGACATATGTATAATCGAACTCCGCCCTAGACGACGTAGCTAATGCCTTGAAGGTAGTCCGGACCTCGAAACCATGCACACTGGGCGACGTTGGGCTATAATATTGAGATTGCTAGATATGTGTAGAGGACATATCTCTAAATATCTGTAACTGTCAATCATCTATTTACGATATTATAGGACCCATAATTGTCTCAGATTGATGAGTAACTCTCATATCAAGAGTTCCTAACTTATAGGGGTTCACCCCAATAATAATGGGAAAGTAATCCTTACTAGGATACTGATCTTAAATACTTGCATTCAATACATATTCCATAAGGATTCTATATATGCTCTATAAATACAAGACTAAGTAGTCTTAATCAAGTATCAGTAAATTACTCATCATACATTGTCTTACTTGTGCACAGCCTAACTTGAGTAGTGGAATCCCTTTGCAGGTACCCAACCCCTTGTCTCAACACGCTCGATTGTTGTTGCTCAAGGAGAAGATCACCGTCACGTGCTTATCTCAAGTTTCCTCTGAATCTACTTCAGAACATTGGCGCCGTCTATGGGAAACCCTAAACTTCTAATCCCATGCAATCATGGTAAACACACATCAACACTTGAAAAGGGATGCTGCGCAACCTCTTGTGGAACAGAGACAAGAGCCAGCAATGCAGCCTCCTCCTCAACCAAGTCTACCACCTACGGCTGAAGCTTCAGCCGTAAGGGACCAAGTACACATCTCAGAACGACTGCGCGATGGGTATGAGACTTCACTTTCCGATGAAAGTCCACTCCCATCGCACAGAAGGTCTATCATGGATAGGCTTACATGCCCTGGAGAGAGGCCCAGTAATGCCACTCAAGTATCTAGGGGTCCAGTGCAATCGCGCCTAGGCCTTCTAAATAACGATGTTGCTGACCATGCTTCCAGCCGAGCCCCTGCTCGCTCTGAGATGACCAGAAACCACCTCCAGGAACTGGTAACCCAGTAAATGCAACAATTTGATAAGCAACACCGTTTGTTAGATGACCAATGGCGTTAGATCGACAAGATAGAACGATCAGTGCACGTGGAGAACGTCCACGAGAGGCAGAATGTGGCTGACAACTAGAGGAGGCCACTGCACGATGAAGATAGCTATGTCGTAGGAAACAACACTTCGATTCTTGACATCCAACAACAACCCCTCTCAGATGAACTAATGGCGTACAAGATCCTAAGAGGCTTCAATCCCCCTTTTAATCTTGAACAATATGATGGTACGACAGACCCACAAGAACACCTCGATGCCTACATGCACTTTATGCAGTTCCACGGAGGATCCCCAAAATTACTTTCTCGAGCCTTCCCCCTCTTCTTAAAAAAAGGTGCCCTCCGTTAGTTCTCAACCTTGCAACCGAGGTCTATCGTCGGATGGGATGATCTCATGCAATGCTTCTTGTCGCATTATACCATTACTAAGGAGCAACCCAAGTTAGTTGACTTTCTTTTCGGGATTCGTCAAGGGAGCAATGAGTCCCTTCACGAGTATATTAAGAGATTTAGAATCGCCCTTGCTCGTGTAGCTAGTCTGGATGACCGAATCACCCTTCACTATGCCCGGAGTGGCCTCCGAACTGATTCCAACTTCTTCCGACCCTTAACAAAGAAGAAGGAGGAGACTATGAATGAGTTCCATATTCGCTCCGCAAAATACATTGAACTAGAAAAGGCTATTAAGGATAAAGAGACTTTGGAAAAAGGTGAACCCACTCACTAGAAAAATAACCGAAGCTCTAACCAACCTCGAAACTCCCCCAAAGGTGATGCTTATTGGTCCAAATATTCTGACTACACTCTACTGAATGCCCCATGAGAAATAATTCTCAAAGAAGTACTTCAGACCGAGTTCCGGAATGTTAAGAGGCCACCACCTCTGAAAAAGGCGAAGGACTACTCCAAGTACTGTAAGTGGCATAAAAGCTATGGCCACGAAACATAATAATGTTACTAGCTCCGAGATGTCATCAAGTCCATTATTAAGGAAGGCTAGCTTCAGAAGTATATTGTTGGCTTACCAGCCTAGCTAGAAGAAGAACTATTTCCACTTCAATTAGGTCACAAGCTTAATCAAGTCACCCAAATAGGTACAAATCTGGAAGAGCAAGAGAAATGCTAGCTGATAGAGCTCCTTGAAATAAGGACCTATTTGCATGGATATCCTCTAACATGCATGGGATTGACCCTGCTTTCGTCTGCCATCATTTATTTATTAAACGGGATGCGAAGCCAGTCTCCCAGAAGAAAAGGAAGGTCGGCCCTGAAAGACAATAGATCATTGAGGAGCAAGTCAAAGAACTACTCAATGCTGGATTCATCAGGGAAATCTCTTACACCACATGGCTCTCTAATGTGGTCTTAGTGAAAAAGTTAAACGAAAAGTGGAGGATGTGTGTGGACTACACAGACCTGAATAAGGCATGCCCTAAAGATCCATACCCCCTCCCCAACGTTGACAAGTTGGTTGATAGCTCATCCGGTTTCCAATTACTCTCCTTTATGGACGCCTACTCTGGGTATAATTAAATTTTGATGTACCTTGAAAACGAAGATAAAATTGCTTTCATCACCGAAAAGGCAAGCTACTACTACAAGATTATGTCCTTTGGCTTAAAGAATATGGGAGCCACCTACCAGCGGATGATGAATAGAGTCTTTAAGGGTAAAATGGGGAGAATCATTGAAGTATACATTGACGATATGATCGTTAAGACCAAGGAGTCCGGATCCCACACAACTGACCTCGAAGAAGTGTTTGCTGAAGTTAGAAGGCATAATATGATGCTCAAACCTGAAAAATATGCATTTGGGGTCCGGGATGGGAAGTTTTTGGGCTTCATGTTGACTCATCGCGAGATTGAGGCAAATTCAAACAAATGCTAAACGGTGCTCGACATGCATAGCTCCCGGAATGCGAAAGAAGTTCAACAACTTATAAGGCGGATCGCAGCACTCACACGTTTCCTCGCTAAAGCCACTCATAAATCCCTCCCTCTCTTTAAACTGTTGAAAAATGGGATGATTTTTGAGTGGACCTAGGAGTGTGAGGACGTATTCACATCTCTCAAGAGTCTGTTATCATCTCCCCTTATCTTGACTAGGTTGGAACTCGGAGATACTTTACATGTATACCTTTCTGTTCATGAAGAAGCTGTTAGTTCAGTTTTCATCTAGGAAACTTCCAAAGGCCAGAAGCCGGTCTATTTCGTGAGCAAGGTGCTGGAAGGTCCTGAGCTCCGTTATCAGAAGATCAAGAAGGTCGCACTTGCCCTAGTCATCATAGCCAGCAGACTAAGGCAATACTTCCAGTGTCATATGGTTGTAGTAAGGACAGATCAACCAATCCGACAAATATTGCATAAACTGGATCTAACAAGAAGGATGATTGCTTGGTCTATTGAGCTCTCTGAGTTCAGAATCTCATACGAGCCCAGACTAGCAGTTAAAGCACAAGCACTTTCAAACTTCCTTGCTGAGCTTACATCGAACCCCGATGACCTTGAGGAAGTGTCGTGGACAGTGTTCATTAACGGATCCTCTAACCCTAAGGGAAGTGGCGCTGGGGTAATTCTCAAAAATTCAGAAGGCATGACAATCGAAAGCTCCTTGAAGTTCGAGTTCCCCACTTCGAACAACCAGGCAGAATACAAAGCTTACATTGTTGGATTAATGATGGCCAAGGAACTAGGTGCAACAAGGATCACACTTTGTAATTATTCCTAACTTGTGACATTCTAGATCTAGGGTGGCTACCAGGCTAAAGAACCCCTCTTACAGAGGTATCTAGCTAAAGTATAAGGACTCCTTAAGGGGTTTTGAACAATGAAGGTAGAGCACTTCCCCCGGGAACAAAACTCAAGGGCTGACCTCCTATCTAAGTTGGCCAGCACAAAGAGCCCGGGGAACAATTGTTCGATGGTCCAAGAGACCTTAGCTCAACCCTCAATCATGATTTCAACCATTTTCTAGATTGAAGATTCAGAGCCAACATGGATCACTACCATCGTAAAGTATTTATAGTCTGGTATTCAACTCGAGGACCCAATAGCCCAATAGCTAGAAGTAGAGGAAGACCAAGAAAGACTATAGGTGAAACGATTAAAAAAGATTTAGATCTGAATAGCATATCTGAAGACTTGGTTTATGATAGGGCACAATGACGTCGTTTGATCCATGTAGTCGACCCCACCTAGTGGGAAAAAAGCTTGGTTGTTATTGTTGTTGTATTCAACTCGAGGACCCAAAGGAAGCATCTAAGCTAACAAAAATTGTTGTCTGGTACACCATCTATGATGGGTAGTTATACCGGCAGGGATTTTTCTCACCTCTTCTGAAATGTTCGACCCTTAAAGAAGCAGAGTATGTATTAGCAGAGGTCCATGAAGGGAGCTGTGGACACTATTTGGGAGGCAAAGCCCTAGCGTTGAAAGCTCTTAAGGTTGGTTATTATTGGCCCATAATGGAGGCCGACGCAATAGCACACGTCCAAGTTTGTGACAAGTGCCAACGTCACTCAAACCACTACCATGCTCTACCCGAGGAACTCTCCGCAATATCCCTACCTTGTCCATTCTACAGGTGAGGTATGGATATTCTGGGCCATTTCCCTTAAGCTCCTAGGCAACTGAAATTTTTGGTGGTAGCAGTGGACTACTTTACTAAATGGATCGAGACCGAACCTCTGGTCACCATTACCTTGGCTAGAATCCAAAAGTTCATATGGCGCCACATCATTACAAGGTTTGGAATCCCGGAGTCCATTGTGACAGATAACAGGACGCAGTTGAAGGATAATGGGTTTGAAGAACTACTCGCTGGTTTGAAAATCAAACATCATTGTAGCACTGTAGAAAACCTCTGGACAAATAGATAAGCTGAAGCCGCCAATTGGGTTATTGTTCGCAGACTCAAAAGGAGGCTAGATGAAGCTAAGGGAAACTGGGCCGAACAACTCGACCACAACTTTTGGGCCTACCACACTATGCCCCACTCCATGACAGGTGAGACTCCTTTCAAGCCTACTTACGGGCACGAGGCAATGATCTCGGTAGAAATAAGAGAACCCAGCTGGCTCCTCCAACATTTCACAGCAGACAGTAATCCCGAACTGATTAGGGATGACCTAGACCTCTTGGAAAAAAGAAGGCATGTCGCCCATATACGCGATGCTGCCATCAAACAGAAGACGACAACACACCACAACCTAAAAGTTATCCCCAGAAGATTCCAGCCAGGCGACCTTGTACTCCGCAGGGCTGACATCGGAGGAAAGAACGCCTCCCAGGGGAAGTTAGCCCTTAACTAGGAAGACCCCTACCACATTGTGATTAGCACCGACAAAGGAGCTTACACCATCGAAACGCTAACAGGAAAGCTGGTAAAGAACTTTTGGAATGCAGACAAACTTAGAAAGTACTATAGTTAAGTGCCTTTTAAGGCTTAGTCTTAGTTTACTTTATGTTTGATCTACCCCAATTACTACGAGAACACTTTGTATGGACCTTAGTCCTTTCTTGAATCAATAAAACAAAGTGATATTTTATTCTACTCCAAGATTGTTTTAGCATGGATAGACTACTATGGTAGCCCCTGAAAGTTTCTTGCGTTGAAAAGGTTGTGCAGTAGAGAAATCCCAAGTCCTAGGAAAATTCTCACGCTGAAACATGTGCACAAAAGATCCTAGCAAAGACCATTTATGCCAAGGTCAAGAGGGATCCTAAACACCCAAATGGTTGGTGACGAACCCCCAGATAAGGCTTCATTTATGCCAAGGTCAAGAGGGCTCCTAAACACCCAAATGGTTGGTGATGGACCCCAGACAATGCTTCATCTATACCAAGGTCAAGAGGGATCTTAAAAGCCAAATTGATTGGTAATTGACCCCAGACATAGTTTCTTTTATGCCAAAGTCCCAAAGGGATCCCTAATCCTTTAAAAGGGCGTTGGACCCTGGACTATGGTTCCTAACATACGAATAAAACCTAAGTCCTAAAGGGGATCGCAAGTCCAGAAAGGGCGTTGAACCACAGACCGCGGATTCTAATACTTGGAGATTTACTAAGTCATACAAGAATTGCAAAATGAACACCACAATGGGCATTGGACCCAAAAAGATCGACACGAAAATAAACAAGCATGCAAGGTAAAATAAAGGTGAAGGAAAATAAATTAAAAACCTTGGGAACCAAGGCGATTGTCTATACAATGTCAATAAGCCCCATGTAGGGGGTAGGCCAATGATTAAAGAAAGATGAAGGAGCAGCAGGTTATTCTTCCGCTTCATTCCCTCCTGCCCTTGGCTGATTCGCGCTCTGATCCCTCTCAATTAAATCCACCACAGGAGCAAGCACCTTCTCTACAGGAGAAGGGCGGCCTGTTAGGGCCAAAAAAACTTGTTTGCCTATTTGTTAACTGCAAGTGCACGAGTTGCACAAGTAATAAAATGATGAGTACAAATATCGTTCCCACAAGGATAAGTTTATTTTCAATGCTAAGTATTAACTGATAGCTTACTTAATTCTATTCAATAATATAAAAATAGGGGAAAGCAATTAAACTAAAGACTAAAAAGCGGTAAAGATAATGGTTAGAGATTAGGGAAATCTTTCTTCATCCTTTACTTCAACCAACAACATGCAATCCTCTTCATAAATATAAATGCAATAATTAAGTTACCTTAAGAATCTACATTAGCTAAACGCCTATGTCTAGGTCATCTAACCATGGTTTCAATTGCCCAACTCACTAAGTGTCCTTGAGAGGTAATACAAAATCCACTCTTTAAGGTCTATTCTTAAACACGTGCTATGCATGGCTAAGAGGTATATTTCTATCTGATTAGCAAATCAACTCATCCCGCCATTGGAATAGAATCGAACATGTATCAATTATATATACGATCTTAAACCCAAATCCCTATGTCTAGGTTCATTGGACTTTATCAAATCAACTTAAATGTTGGCCAAACACTCAAGAGCATTAAGAACAATATGATTGAACAAAATCAAAGATCCACATAAACTCAGAGAAGAACAAATCATTAATATTCATAAAAAGGATGCAAAGTCATCCCTAAATACAGCTGCTACATCATTAAACACGAAAATACAAATCAAAATACATGTTCAAGAAATGAGGAAGAGAAAAGAGCAAAGGGGGAAAGAGAAAGCTTATGGAATTTGCCATTGAAGCTCAGATCCTCTTCCAATGGAAAGAGGGCTTCCATCCTTAGCTCCCCAAGCTCCATCTCCACCTCCAATGGAGGACCTAGCCGCAGCCTCAAACCCTAAAAAGTTAAAAACCTAAAAACCCTAAGAGAAAATTGAGAGAGAGAGCGTGAAAAATAGAATAAATAGACTCAGTTCGTCGATGCACGCCGCAATGTGAACAATTCCCACGCCGCGGCATAGAGCTATCTGTCTTGTCAGTATGTGCTCGCTGAGACCATCACGCCGCGGCGTGCACATGTTTGCGCCTTGGCGTGGAACTCTGGAATGCCTCTTTGGCTTCCTTCCTCCAATGTTGGGCCTTGACTTACATCAATTTGTCTCTTTTGAGCCCTTTCTGCATTAGAGAAAGTACCAAGTTAAATATAATTACAAATCTACTTAATCAATCAAAAAATATGCACAAATTGCTCAAAAACATAAAGGAAGGTCTCAAAATAGAATTCCACAAATATAAGTATAAAACCTTTCAAATATGCATAAGAACAAGGACTAAGCATGCCATGAAGCACAAATATAGGGCATAAATAACTATATTTTATGGAGTTATCACACTCCCAAACTTAAGATGTTGCTAGTCCTCGAGTAACACAAAGTATGACTAACAAAACTCAATTTGATAATTTATGCCCACATGCATTCAACAATGATAAATTCAATTTTCTTTTAACCACAACCAGTGCATAATGATTATAATGGCCCTCAAAGAATGCGCATGCCTCACAGTTAAACTCATCATATACACAATCCTTAACATGCCATCAATCAAGCTTCCAATCATGCACATGACATCTCCCACAAACATACAAGTTAAACTTATCTTTTTCAAATCATGCTCATTTGGATAAGTTTATGAACCTACACAAGGATACAAATCAAGATTCCACAAAATTGTAGCATAACTCTCTCTCCACTAATGTAAATCATACATGATTAAGGATCAAAAAAGACTTTATAACTTGTAATGTAAGGCCAATGGTATAGGCGAAAGAAATGAAGGGAAATGATACATTGAGAAACACAACATATTATTTCAAGACTTGAGTCACTACTTGATATTTAGCAGGGTATTCAATAGTGAATGCAGAAAACTTGCCAGAACCATTTTGATGCTTTTTACACTTTACTTTTCTTAAGCTTTTGCTTTTTCTCTTCTTTCTTTCTTCTTTTTCTTTTTTTTTTCTTTTTAAAGCAATGCTTCTTTTCTTTTCTCTTTTTCTGCATTTGGCTCCTTCAGGTTCATTTTGTATTGAATATTCATTAACACCCCTAATCTTAAGACTCACTTTAAGAAATAACATACCATGTACTCAACAAACAATGATGGTAGGAAGAAAATGATATGCTTTCACATGCATTAGAATGGTTAACAGGTTAACGAACACAATGATGGTGAAAAACAAATAAGGCCAAATAATTATAAGGCTTTAAAAGAGGACCTAGGGATATAATCATGTAAGGGTAAGCTTGAAAGGCTCAATCGGTCTAAACAATGCCTTAATCATTTCCTCAATCATGCACAATCTAGGATTTCACCTCAAGAGAGTTCCAAAACAATTTCAAGGATAAAAGAAATCATCCACATACACAATTCATAAACATTCTCTATACAAACACTCAAATCTTTCCAAAGTTAAACAAGCATCTAA
Source organism: Ormosia semicastrata (assembly GCA_029884595.1). NCBI lineage: Eukaryota > Viridiplantae > Streptophyta > Magnoliopsida > Fabales > Fabaceae > Ormosia > Ormosia semicastrata. Next base: position 103,131,441 of record JAQQTO010000063.1, read on the forward strand.
GTGAGAAACACATCATGCATAAAAACAAACAAGATTGCTTAAGCATGCTTCAAGATCACAAATGGATTCATAAAAGAATTGAGGACAATCGCAAGCATTTATATCATTGGCCAACCAAAACTACACTAGCAAATGGCAACAAATCATGCATTCAAAAGATTCATCATTTTTTATTCAAGCATGCATAACAAAATGTAGAGAATGTTGAAAATTAAAACTTTTATCAATAGCTCACTAGTAATAGCCAAAACAGGATATAATCATGAAAGCATGATGACTATCACTAGCACATACTTAAAGTATCAAAACATGTTACACATTAAGCATTAAGGTAGAAACACATGTAATGATACTCCCCCAAACTAAAGTGAATATGTGTTCTTGGTGTTCATAGTCTATAGGGTACTTGAGCAAGTCAAAATAGCAACCTAACTAGATCTGAGCATTATTAAATAAAGAAAAACTAGAAAAATAACAAAAAAATGCAAAAATAGGGGTCCTGCACCGCGGCGTGAACAAGTGTATTCCATGGTATAGAGCTCTCAGGTGCATTTTCCTGATATGGCAGAGACTGGCATGCCGCGGCGTGATCTCTTGCTGCACCGCAATGTGAGAAGTCATGCTGCAGAATTATGCAACAGACCAGTTTCTGCCAAAATTGGTGCTCTATTTTGGCCCCTAGCACCTCCAGAATGTGTCTAAAAGCTTAAAATACAGAATGTAAAACAAAAACATAACTAAAACACAAAAATACACTATTAGCACTTATATACAAACCAAGAACATAAACTAAAAACAACATAAAAAGCTAAATACTAAAGATCTAAACATGTCCAAATGGACTTATTGAACATACTAAACAAGGTTTGAACAACAAAAACGCAAGAAAACACAAAATCACACTATGACTCCATAATTAAATACTTAAATAGCTAAGATCCAAAACATGTCCAAATAGACTTATTGTATTAAACTAAAAACAAAACTTGAATTAGAACTAAGCAAACTCATTATCAATATTAGCAATATAGAAATAATGTCTTATCCCTGGCAACGGCGCAAAAAACTTGTTAGGCGTTGCTAGGACATAAAGTCTTATCATGCTAACCAGGTTGGAAATAAACCTTATCCCTGACAACAAGGCCAAAAACTTGTTAGGCATTGCCGAGACATAAAGTCTAATCAATCTAACCAACTTGGAAATAAATTTTATCCCCGGCAACGGTACCAAAAACTTGTTAGGGCCAAAAAAAACTTGTTTGCCTATTTGCCAACCACAACTGCACAGGTTGCGCAAGTAATAAAATGATGAGTACAAATATCATTCCCACAAGGATAAGTTTATTTCCAATGCTAAGTATTAACCGATAGCTTACCTAATTCTATTCAAGAACATAAAAATAAGGGAAAACAATTAAACTAAAGACTAAAAAATGGTAACGATAATGGTTAGAGATTAGGGAAATCCTTCTTCACCCTTTACTTCAACCAATAACATGTAATCCTCTTCATAAATATGGATGCAATGATTAGGTTAGCTTGAGAATCTACATTAGCTAAATGCCTATGTGTAGGTCATCTAATCATGGTTTCAATTGCCTAACTCACTAAGTGTCCTTAAGAACTAACACAAAATCCACTCTTTAAGGTCTATTCTCAAACACGTGTTATGCATGACTACGGGGTATATTTCTATCCCATTAGCGAATCAACTCATCCTGCCATTGGAATAGAATCGAACATGTATCAATCATACATACAATCTCAAACCCAAATCCTTATGTCTAGGTTCATTAGACTTTATCAAATCAACTTAAATGTTGGCCAAACACTCAAGAGCATTAAGAACAATATGATTGAACAAAATCAAAGATCCACACAAACTTAGAGAAAAACAAATCATTAATATTCATAAAAAGGATGCAAAGTCATCTCTAAATACAGATGCTACATCATTGAACACGAAAATACAAATCAAAATACATGTTCAAGAAATGAGAATGAGAAAAAAGCAAAGAGAGAAAGAGAAAGCTAATGGATTGAAGCTCAGATCCCCCTCCAATGGAAAGAGGACTTCTATCCTTAGCTCCCTAAGCTCCATCTCCATTTCCAATGAAGGACCCAGTCGCAGCCTCTAACCCTAAAAAGCTAAAAGCCTAAAAATCCTAAGAGAAAACTGAGAGAGAGAAAGAGCGTGAAAAATAGAATAAATAGACTCAGTTCGCTTATGCGTGTCGTAGTGTGAACAATTCCCACGCCGCGGCGTGGAGCTCTCTGTCTTGTCAGTATGCGTTGGCTGAGACCATCACATCGCGGCGTACACATGTTTGCGCCTCGGCGTGGAACTCTGGAATGCCTCCTTGGCTTCTTTCCTCCAATGCTGGGCCTTGACTTGCATCAATTTGTCTCTTTTGAGCCCTTCCTGCATTAGAGAAAGCACCAAGTAAAATATAATTGCAAATCTACTTAACTAATCAACAAATATGCACAAATTGCTCAAAAACATAAAGGAAGGTCTCAAAATAGAATTCTACAAATATAAGCATAAAACCTTCTAAATATGCATAAGAATAAGGACTAAGCATGCCATGAAATATAAATATGGGGCATAAATAACTACATTTCATAGAGTTATCATGGTCGATCCATCAACTGGCCCTGCAATGACCAGATTCCCATCTCGAAAAATCTTGTCTAAACTAATATCCCCCAAAGCTAGCTCCATGTCAAGATTAAAGTACTGAACTTGAGCAACTGCATTGTAGAACTGACCAACACCTATATTGGTGCTAAAGGTGAGTAGATCATCACCTTCTTTCTCTAGTTTCGTTATTCTATCTTGGAGTATGGTGTTGACGGCATCAAACAGCTTCTTTTCCTCGGCAAGCAGAGCCTGAGAGTTAGCAAGCTCTTTTTCCACCCTAGCAAGCCTTGACTCCAACTCCTCTTTGCCCTTAAGGGCCTCCTCCAGTCGTTGTTTTCCCTCAGCCTCCATTGCCCTCAGTTCATTTTCGGCTCTTCTTTCAAAATTTGCCACTGACCTTTTTTGGAGCCGGGCTTTAGCGGCAGTCCGAAAAGCGAAAGTTTGAAATAGTGATAGGGCCTCAGGAATCTTACGTCGAGTGATGAGTCTCTCAACATCATCACTTAGAAAGATCTCATCGATGAATTCTGTGGGCACCCTATCCCCAGTTATTAGGGGCAAAGGGTTCACCCTCTGACCGCCATCTCCTTCCACGACCATGATTTTACCTAGCCCCCCTCCTGTCGTGGCACTTTCCACGACCTTCCTCTTCTTTCCTTGTTGGGGCTGAGACACAACATCGAGACCTGGTTCCTGGATCACCAGAGGTCGGGTAATGGCAGGCTAAGAGCGAGACGATCTAGCCTAATTCCTCCTTGTCTTAAACGCTTGGAGTGCTTCTATCGAAGACCTAACACCCTTGTTGGTGGCCATGTTATTTGTGACAAGAAAAGGAAAAAGGGTCAGGAACTCAGAAAAATTAAATGCAAAAAAAGTAGAAAGTAACAAGAGGAGCAACATTATGCATATACAAATTCAATCCCCTATCGAGGATAGCCCAAAGGAATTCATTGTTGGAAATGTTCATGATATCCTTGCATTTGATTTGGCTGACCTTTGACCCCCATTCAATTATAAAATTGACATATTCATCATCTGCCTCATCCAAATCCTCCTTCTCCTTCTCAATGAATTCAATAGGAATGCCCCAGGCATGCTGGTTCCAATATGAGCAGAATTTTGCTTCCCCGTTAGCCTTCAGGTAAAAAGGTCAGGTGCTCAACGCCGCAGTCAATTTGAAAAACTTATGCTTCCACTCTTTGTAACTGTCCTAGAAAATTTCAAATACTCTCCTTCTGGACCTCGACTTGACGGACATCCAAGATTACTGCAAGGCACTCCCCCCTTAAATACTCCATCGCGTGAAGAAATAGAAAAAGGCTCTCTCAGAGCACTGGAGCCCGATCACCTGACAAAATCTCTCAAAGGCTAAGATGTTACCCCAGCCATTAGGGTGAATCTGGATCAGAGCAGCTTGAAGGGTTCAGAGAATTGATATTTGAAAATTAGTGAACTGAAGTCGAAGATCATAGTCGAGGAAGAGGCCCCCGTACAAGAACATGAAGTCTTGACCCTCCTCCCGTTGCATGCATACTCTGTCGTCATGCTTTGGGCATAAAACTTAGAATTCTTGGTCCCCCGAACCTCTCTCCATCTGTTAGCCATGGCAACCATTACCCAAGAGGGAGGGTGAATTGGGTGATGACAAGTTTTAATGCAACTTTGACAAATTATGCATTTTGATATTTTCAATCAACATATGCAATGGAATAAGTCTAACAAATGTACAACTATTATAGATTACTCAAATATAACTTGGGTTATGAGATAAATCAGGAAAATAAACTAGATATCAAATTCCACTCAAACATATATAATTAAAGTACAAATGTAAATGAGATAGAGTTGAGAATAGCAAACACTAAGATTTATCTTGGTTCAACCACCAACCACTTGTGGCCTACGTCCAGTCCTCAAGTGAACCACCCGAGATTTTTACTATGTCTTCAAGCTTCAACAGGTGCTTGACAACCTTTACAATTGAGAGCACTCGACACACCTTGGGATACTTCACCCTTGTGCTTGAGCCTCAAATAGGGATACTTCACCCTTTATAACTTTTGAAGGATACCTCACCCTTTACAACTTTTGAGGGATTCCTCACCCTCAATGGATACCTCACCCTTTTCTCTAGAGGGATACCTCACCCTCTTTACGACTAAGGGATACCTCACCCTTTTTCTCTAGAGGGATACCTCACCCTCTCTTTACAGATTATACAAAGATGTAGAAGATAGAAATTCTCTCAAAGAGTAGATAATACAAATTGAAGCACCATGGGTAAGAAGGATTCACACTTAAGCTCAAAATAGAGATTTTTGAGAAATGAAAGTAAAACACAAATTTAATGCTTAAGAAACTTGTTCAAATTGATTGTCAATTTTTTTAATGCCCAAACACTTGTATTTATAACCCAAAGTATTTTAGAGCCATTGGTGGTGATTAGGAATGATTTGTTATGAAAGCTAGCTATTTATAGCCATTAGATGTGTTTTCTGGTTGTCTAGATAACCGGTTAGGAGATTGTCCTAATCGGTTAGGAGTTTTAAGTTTTGGCCACTGATATTTAGAATAACAGGTTAGGCAATGAGCCTAATCGGTTAGGCCTCTTTAAAAAGACTTTCCTTGTGGAATTTAAGATCACACTAACTGGTTAGGGAGTTACCCTAATCGGTTAGGCCATTTTGATGGCTAAATTACAATTCATTAAAAACATGCTAATCGGTTAGGCCATTAACCCTAATCGGTTAGGGCCTTTATGAAAGAAGAGGCAATGCCTCTAACTTGCGAAATAACTAGTTAGGAAAGCTTCCTAATCGGTTAGGCCATTTTGAGAAAATAGCCTCTGACATCAAATGATTATAACTTCATGGTTTCTTATCCATTTTAAGCAAATGACTACTCATTGAAAAGATCTTTGAGTCTATTTTCATATAAAATAATTTCAAAGCAAAAATCAAAGTATTTTGAAAGATATGAGTAAAAGAGTAACCAAACATCAGTTTTACAAAACAAAAACTTGGCTATTTTTCATAGATTTGAATTACCACCAAGACTAGCTTTCCAAAAAAATAGTTTGTTGGGCATTTAAATATTTTAGAAACACTTATAAAGATGTTTAAAACTTATTTGAGCTTAGTGTGATTCTCATTTACCTTTACATAAGATCTAAGTCCTATAAGCTAAACTTTGAAGAGTCTTGGAACTTGATCTTTGCACTTCCATTTCTTTTCTTGTTTGTTATCATCAAAACCATTGCTTTAGTCAATGTTAATTACATTCTTCCCCTTTTTGATGATGGCAAACAACCATTGAGAAAATAGTTAGTTTAAATAAATTGAAACTCACAAAAGGTGTTAGAGACTTATTCCGCTTCTATTTTTCAAGAGGTGATTAGATCAGAGATGCACAGCTCCCCCTTAATTTTGGAATCTCATGATCATTGAATTTGCACCTTTTTCTATTTGCATTTTCTCATTAACTCATAAACTTCTCCCCCCTTTTTTTATGATAAAAAAAGATATGTAATATATAGATTTTGACAAAGAGAAGTTGCACAAAACCATTGCCACATAACAAATATGCAATCAATATTGTAGCAACAAGATAAACAAACTAGCATTTTATGATAAGTTAACAGAATAGCCACTGTAAAATATTCAATAATAATTCAGCAACAATATAACCATAGCAGCATGAAGCTCATTTCAACAATTCTTTTAAAAAAATCCATTTCAAAATAAGTATAGTTAAGCAAGCCAAGATAATAAGTATCATATTCAAGAGATAAAACTACCATGGTTAGATTGTAAAACATAATGTTAAAGCTAATTTGACAGATTAGATGAAGGAGGACACGGCTGGGAGAGTTTAATTTGGAGTGGCCTAACCGGTTAAGGAAAATGGGTAACCGATTAGGTGAAAATGAAAAGGAGGCCCTAATCGGTTAAGTGAGACGTGAAATTGGGCTCTAACCAGTTAGCTAGTTGCTTTAACCGATTATTGGGCTTTGGCAGAGAGCATTTTACCATATCAAACAATTTCCAAAACCTGCATCAAAGATTCTTTTATTCTTCTAATAGATTATTGCACTTCCAAAGTTGACAATTCTTCAAGAAATCAGATCTTCAAACACCAAATTGTTCCAACTTAACTTGGTTTCACTTTTATCAAACCCGGTTATTAGTTTAGAAAGAGCACAACCTACATGATACAATAAAACATTATGCAGCAAAGCAATTTAACTAAATTAAATTCATTCATGACAATCAAACTAACTAGGAGCAGAAGGAAATGATCACTAAATCCCAATTCTTAAACACATTTTAAATCAACTAAGGATCATGTTAGAAAAGGATAAAAACAAGATAAAACACATTCATTTTAAGACATGATTGATCAAGGCTTTTAAGAACAAATATATCATTATCAAACATGTCATTTCACACAGGAAGTATACTTATCTAGCATGTAGAGATATTTTCAAGGTATAAGGCTAGAAAAGCGTAAAACAAGTCTCTACTTATCCAAAGATTACAAGTCCAAGTTTCTTGGAGACAAGGAAAGGAACTTGGAGTATTTTCCGGTCTTGTGCTTGCAACAGCCAATTTCATGATACCAAAGTCAACTTTTGGCTTTCAAGCATACCTACAACATACTTCAATTTTTGGCTTTTAGTACCCAAAATTTCTTGGATCCTTATGTGTTAGTTTTTGAATATTAATCCATTGTGCTCTTATAATGATCAATTTTTCATAGTATGTAAATTGAGCACAATAAATCAAATAATCAATTACCATTAAGCACGTAGCTAATAACTAGGGATGGCAACGGGGCGGGGCAGGGACGGGTAGTAGCCCCCCGTCCCCCGCCCCCGCGAATAATATCCGCCCCCGCCCCCGCCTCCATATCCGTGCAAGTGCCGTTTATCTTTTCCCTCATGGTAAGCGGGTATCCGCGGATATCGGTACCCAATAAATTATAAAAAATTCAAAAAAATAAAAAAATAAAATGAAAAATGAAAAAAAAAAGTATAATATTATAATTTTTAAAAATTTGTCTAACACAACTTAATTTAAAAATAATGTCAAACACCTAAAATACTTTTAATTTATATAACTTTACAATATTTTAATTTATATAATTAAGTTTTTTAATAAATTTATATAAAATATTTATATAAAATTTTTATGCGTACCATGGTACTGGGAACCACCCTCCCCGCCCGTTTATTAAACGGGGATAATACTAAACGGGTATTTATATCCGCGGGGGGAATTTGACGGGTATTACCCGCCCCCTTCACGGGTATTACTCGCGGGTACCCGCGGGGGCGGGTAAAATTGCCATCCCTACTAATAACATGCTTACTTTCATGATATATAGACAATTCAAAACATAGCAAGCATACCTAGGCATTGTAGAACCTCATATACTAAGATATATAATAAATTAATGAGTTATGGTATAATAAGAATGAATATAATCATGTGCTAAACAAAATATTCAAATTTTACTAATTGCACATGATTCTATCAATCACTTAAGGCTTACAAGGAATATACCTCAAATTCATTGACTTTACAAATGAATATGCATAAGAAGTAAAAGCTTTTGATACCTTGGCCTTGGTAATCAACGAAACTCTTTTTCTTACCCATTGCTTCTCTTTTGGTGTTTTGAACTTTGCAAGTTTCACATTTTGTACTTGAGAAGCTTTGGTTGAAGTTATCTTCCTTCTTTGATCAAAACTTCTACCATTGGACTTTGGAAGCATTCCCCTTGATGATTTCTTTTTCACTTGACCAATTTGTCCATCCTTTTGAGAAATTTTCTACATAATTGAAACACTAGGGAACATTTTGGTACCCACTTCATCTTGGGTCTTTGAATGTTAGTACTAGGGCATTTAAGATCTTTAGGAACTCATACCATATTATTTCTCATATAAAAATTTCTTCTATAATTGCACAAATGAGAAATATGTCTTAGATGACCACAAAAATTGTAAACAATTGAATTTGATGATGACTTGGTCCTTTGAAGATCATTTTTGGAAAACATAAGCCTTTTGTTGTTTTATATTCTAAACTATTTTTGCCATAAGTCTTGCTTGAATTTTCATGTGGAATAACATTAATTTTATTCTCATTAACAAATATAGAATGTAAGCAATTAGAATCACTCATTTTGGCAAATTCGGAATATAGGTCCCTAACTTGATTTTCTAAATCAATGCACTTTTGACAAGAAGTTGAGATTTCACATTTTAAAGACATTTCCTCATCAAGAAAAGCATATTCATTTTTTAAGGTTTCAATTTCATTTTCAATAGAGGAAATTTTTCCTAGCAAGATAAGTTTTTCTTTTCTAGATTCAACAAGCCATCATACAATTTATTATATGCACATTTTAGCTCATCATAGGAAGGACTATAATATAGTTTAGCATTATTTACCTTAAAGTCCTTTTTAAGGGAATCACCATCTTCCTCATTGTTTTGCTTTGCCTCTTCTTCAAATTGAGCACCATCATCACTAAGAGGCATTGCGCTTATTTTCTTGCTTTGAACATGTTCTTGATGACATTTTTCAATGTTGTCTTTCTCTAGATGTTTTTGCTTTTCTTGCTTTCTATATACAACTTTATGCAAAAGATCATCATTAGCAACATAGATAGAGTCAAGAGCATCCCATATATCTTTAATACTAGAACAACTCTTAATTTTAGCATAAACATCATCATTCAAACTATTTCTTAAGATTTGCATTGCTCTAATGTTGAAGGAAAAGCATTTCTTGTCATAAGCATTCCAAGATTATTTTGATTTGCATGTAAATCCATCAAGCATAATATCTCACAAATTAAGATCAATAGATTGCATATAAATTTTCATTATAGCTTTCTAATAAATGAAATTCACACCATCAAAGAATGATGATTTATTAATTTCAAAACTATTCATTTTGAAAATCTTTCAATGGTTGCCAAATAAATAGGGATCTTTGACTCTAAGCGGTTAAGCTTTTAACAGAGCACGAAACTCTGATACCACTTGTTAGCCATGTCAACCATTACCCAAGAGGGGGTGAATTAGGTGATGACAAGTTTTAATGCAACTTTGATAAATTATGCATTTTGATATTTTCAATAAACACATCCAAAGGAATAAGTCTAACAAATGTACAACTATTATAGATTACTCAAATATGACTTGGGTTATGGGATAAATCATGCAAATAAGCTAGATATCAAATTCAACTCAAGCATATATAATTAAAGCACAAATGTAAAGGAGATAGAGTTGAGAATAGCAAACACTAAGATTTATCCTGGTTCAGCCACCAACCACTTGTGGCCTACGTCCAGTCCTCAAGTGAACCATCTGAGATTTTTTACTATGTCTTCAAGCTTCAACAGGTGCTTGACAACCTTTAAAATTGAGAGTACACAACACACCTTGGGATACCCCACCCTTATGCTTGAGCCTCAAACAAGGATACCTCATCCTTTATAACTTTTGAGGGATGCCTCACCCTCAAGGGATACCTCACCCTTTTTCTCTAGAGGGATACCTCACCCTCTTTCTAACTAAGGGATACCTCACCCATTTCTCTAGAGGGATACCTCACCCTCTTTACGACTAAGGGATATCTCACCCTTTTTCTCTAGAAGGATATCTTACCCTCTTTTTACAGATTATACAAAGATGTAGAAGATAGAAACTCTCTCAAAGAGTAGATAATACAAATTGAAGCACTATGGGTATCAAGGATTTATACTTAAGCTCAAAATAGAGGTTTTTGAGAAATGAGAGTAAAACACAAATTTAATGCTCAAGAAAATTGTTTAGATTGATTACCAACTTTTTTTTGATGCCCAAACACTTGTATTTATAACCTAAAGTATTTTAGAGCCATTGGTGGTGATTAGGAATGATTTGTTATGAAAACTAGCCGTTTATATCCGTTGGACGTGTTTTCTGGTTGCCCAGATAATCAGTTAGGAGATTGTCCTAATCAGTTAGGAGCTTTAAGTTTTGCCCATTGACATGTAGAATAACCGGTTAGGCAATGAGCCTAATCGGTTAGGCCTCTTTAAAAAGATTTTCCTTGTGGAATTTAAGACCACACTAACTGGTTAGGGAGTTATCCTAATTGGTTAAGCCATTTTGATGGCCAAATTGTAATTCATTAAAAACATGCTAACCGGTTAGACCCTTAACCCTAATCGGTTAGGGCCTTTATGAAAGAAGAGGCAATGCCTCTGACTTGCAAAATAACTGGTTAGGAAACCTTCCTAATCGGTTAGGCCATTTTGAGAAAATAGCCTCTGACATCAAATGATTATAACTTTTTCGTTTCTTATCCATTTTAAATAAATGACCACTCATTAGAAAGATCTTTGAGTCTATTTTCATATGAAATAAGTTTCAAAGCAAAACTCAAAGTATTTTGAAAGATATGATCAAAAGAGTAACCAAAGGTCAATTTTGAAAAACACAAACTTGACTATTTTTCATAGATTTGAATTACCACCAAGACTAGCTTTCCAAAAAATAGTTTGTTGTGCATTTAAACATTTTAGAAACACTTATAAAGATGTTTAAAATGTATTTGAACTTAATGTGATTCCCATTTACCTTTACACAATATCTAAGTCCTATAAGCTAAACTTTGAAGAGTCTTGGAATTTGATCTTTGTATTTTCATTCCTTTTCTTGTTTGTTATCATCAAAATCATTGTTTTAGTTAATGTCAATTACACCGTCAACTCTAGATAGCCCAAAAGTTCTCTGAGTCTCGCCTCAGAAGAATATACATACGTATGGTTCCAAACATCGTTGGTAACCCAAGGGTAGATGGGCCTTATAGGGGCAAGAACCAGAGGTTCCTCTTCGGCCGCTCTATGTTACCTCACAACCCTTTTCCCCATTGAACACCTGGAAAACACCCGTCGAGATCATTAAGCTAATGTTAGAATTAAGGGCTCCTATCGATTTGGACAAAGAACAGGCGGATCTAGAGGGATTCATATCCACCCTCAAGCCCTAGGACTGCAGCCTCGAAGCCCATGAAGGTATAAACCTTATTAGGGCTCCCCCGTTGTCCTTGGCGCAACGGGGTGGGTGTTTCATAGGGGGCATAATCCAGAAAGGGGGATAAAAAATGAATACAGATGAGAAATGATAAAAGGGAGTACCTTTATAATCTAGAAAAACAGGAGATTGTGAAGTTGTTGGATTGAAGCATGCGAACTACTGCAAGCTGCTCAAAATCACACCACCTTATTCGTAGAACTTGTAAAAGAGAAACTCTCTCAAAATGTCTCTAATGTTCAGGAATAGTAAAGCCTGGTGAAGATGAACTTAACCCCCAATTAAAGTGGCAAGACGGTTCAGGGATACTTTGGTCAAATACGCTTCAATTTCGAAAGGCACTCATTATGGTGCGCGAAATGCTAAGCTCGTCCACCCAATTAAAGCCCACCACGTGGCTTTCACAACTGTCATGGTGGTTGAGAGGATGGTTGCGTAGCAAGCCAAGGGACACACAACCTTAGTAAACCAATTATATAATTTTTTCCACGGACCCTGGGTGAGTCTGTAGTGCCTATAAATGTTAGATACTAACGTGCACAGCGGTACCCCTAAGAAAGGCCGGCGGACTTCGAAAAGTTGTGGTAAAACTCTTCACCCTATGAGGAACACGAACCCCAGGGGCGAAAGCTAAAACTTGCCATTTCATTGTACCAACAAGCAAAGGCTGAGTTGGGGGCAACTTAATATAGCTCCAGGATAAGCATTCGACTCACCCCGAATAATGTAAATAGAAAACAGAAACAGAAAATTTCAGAGATGCAAGACAAATTCTCAAAAATAAAAATTTTATTGATTTCATTCCATACATCGTCAACCTCCACGGAAGGAGAAAGAAAAAATACATTAAAAGGAAAGTGAAAATAGTGTCCATAGAAGAGTTTAAGGATGGAGCTAACATTGTCGCAAAGGCACCCAACTGTATTGTCACATCCGCGGTTCCTCCACTCTCTGCACCGGAACAGACTAAAGCCACTCCACTTCTTCTTCCCTGCCTCCTTCACAGTGATAATAAAGGCCGACACCAGGTACTTCTTCGCAAAGTAAGTCTAAGAAAGTAGATCACCCCAAGTTACTCCCAAAGAGTTTTCCTTTCTGTTGGGGTGACATTCTTACATATCCAACCGCACTACGAAGAAAACAGGTCTGGTGCCTCCAAATCACTTAGGAAAGAGGCAAGAAGAGAGATAGAGTGCTCTCTAGTATCCCATGCACCAGTCGACGAAAGCATCTTTCCATCCTAATAACACGCTAGGTCAAAAACCCCATGTACGCTAGGAGAGAAAGCTTTTGCCTCCCTAAATGTATGGCAACTCAACATCACGCCAAGAAAGAAAGGCCTCTATGGAAAAAAGAATTTGCTTGTAGAAACCCAATCACCTTCAGGAATTTTGAAAAGATTAAGAGAATAACCCTCGCAAGGGGCAAAACCCTCCATACAAGTGTAAAAAATGAAGGGAAAACTATTCTCTGAAAGAGGATCATTCCCAAATAGAACTACAAAACGAAAGGAATACAACGAAAGGGATGTCAACTTTAGTGCAAACATTCTCTATTTATAGAGAGAATGAAACACTCTAATTGGCCTCGTAAAAGGTGAACTGATCATGTGATGATAGCCACGTTTAATGCTCCCAGTTTCTAATTAGTCACGGGAGCAACGGATAGTTGGGGAACAGTACGAAAACTGATATCCTCTTTAAAGGATATTTAATTCCCAATAAAGTCGAAGCAACAGTTTCCCAAAGAATTACAGACTATTACCCCCTGCAGTTTCACAGATTATACTCAGAGTTTAATCTCTGAACGCCTAAGGAAATCCCAAGAATTAATACTTGGGGGCAATGAATTTGTAGGACGTAACAGCATATCATGGACACCGGCATTTCGCGTAAATCGTCCGGGGTTTGATGTTAATTTTCCAAACTCTTGTGTTAACCATATGCCTGGATGATCCTATTAAAACTTGACACTTAGCTGTCCTTCCAAGCACTAAGCTGGGGACAACTGTTCTGGATTGTGATCCGGGATCCCGTCTAGTTAGACTAACCTAACACACGTATAACTGGACTCTGCCCTAGACGACGTAACTAAGGCCTTGAAGGCAATCTGGACCTCTGAGCCATGCACACTGAGCGACGTTAGGCCATAATATCGAGATTGCTAGATACTTGCAGAGGATATATTCCTAAATATCCATAATTGTTAATCATCTATTTACGATATTATAGGACTCATAATTGTCTCAGATTATTGAGTAGCTCTCGTATTAAGAGTTTCTAACTTATAGGGATTCACCCCAATAATAATGGAAAAGTAATCCTTACTAGGATATCGATTCTAAATACTGGCATTCAATACAGATTGCATGAGGATTTTATACACGCTCTATAAATACAAGGCAAAGTAGTCTTAATCAGGAATCAGTAAATTACTCATCATATACTGTCTTACTTGTACACAGCCTAACTTGAATATTGGAATTCCTTTGCAGGTACCCACCCCCCTGTCTCAACACGCTCGACTACTTTTGCTCAAGGAGAAGGTCACTGTCACGTGCCTATCTCAAGTACCCTCTGAATCTACTTCAGAACATATATGATGTTACAAATATAATTACTTACCCTAAAATTCTTTAATAATGCGTTCTTCGATCTTGCCAATAGGATAATGTTTCCACCTATTGGTCGGAACAGGCATCCACATGAGCATAATGGACATAAACAAATCCTGGAGTGCATGTACCATATGCAGGAAGTACCCTTTCGAAGAAGATGCCCGAAAAAAAAATCCCAATTTGGGCTTAAATGATGAGCAATTTGCTCTAGAATGGTCCCATACACATGAAAAAGATTAAGATCTTGATGAACAAGCCTCATCGCTAAAATTTGGTTTTTCTTATTTTCATACAAGAATAGCTTTTCAGCAAAAAAAAAAAAAAATCTCTACAGCAATTTTAATAAAGATTAAAACAAAAATCCATGAAACTGGAGGAAGATACGAATTTAATATTGCATGAAAGCAAATTCACTAGCATTATGGAAGTTTTGGATCTTGTCATGAGAAAGGATAGACTTAATATCATAATCTCTCTCAGCTTATCTTCCACCATCCAATGTCATCGAAATCTGGTTTAAGCTCTCTATCCCAGAACATATGCCACTTCCACCGACGCCACCATCAATGCTAACATTGTATGGAACTGAATCTTCTTTGAGCAAGAATTCAGTCTCATCTGAAGAAAAATTGACACTTTTCCGTCGATTCTTTTCCATAATTCTTAGTCCCTCTAGTTCCATTGCCACTTCTTTCATGGTAGGTCTTTCCTCCCCCTTTACCCCTAAACATCGTTTTGCAATATTAGCAACTACCATTACTTGCTCAACATTTGGGTCATTTCTTATGTGGCTATCCACAATGTGAAGTAAACGACCCTCTTCCACGGAAGAAACAAAGTACACTGATAGATTTCTGTCATTCTCTGGCCTGTTGAATGAAAGTGCCTTCATGCCAGTAAGTAGCTCTGCTAGAACAACCCCAAAGCTATAGACATCACTCTTCTCAGTTAATTGGCTCGTGTGGAAGTATTCAGGATCAAGATACCCCAGTGTCCCTTGCACTAAAGTGGTTAACTGTGTTTGATCAAGAGGAACAAGCCTTGAGGCTCCAAAATCTGAAACCTTTGCAGTGAGATTGGAATCTAGTAGTATATTGGTAGTTTTCACATCTCTGTGTATGATAGTTGTAGAAGTAGCAGAATGCAAGTATGCAAGGGCTCCTGCAGTTTCTGTTGCTATTCTCAATCGTGTTTTCCAGGAAAATCTTAAAGATTGGCTTTGATTATGAAGATGCTCAGAAAGGGTACCATTAGGAATAAATTCATAAACAAGCAAGGGAACTTCTGTCTCTAAGCAACAACCCAGGAGCTTTACCACGTTCCTATGATTGATTTGGGAAAGCACGATCACCTCATTAATGAACTGCTCAATCTGGCTTGGGTCACTGATTTTGGACTTTTTTATGGCTACCATTCTGTTATCTAGTAACATTCCTTTGTAAACTGTCCCATAGCCCCCTTGGCCAAGGACTCTTCCTTCATCAAAGTTGTTGGTGGCCTTCTTCAGCTCTTCCACAGTAAAGACTTTGGCTGTTTCATTTGAGCCTCTATGCCTGGCAATCTGTTGTTGTAACAATATGCCACCATTTTGCTGAAAAAAAATTTCTTTAAGTTTGAGGAGCTTTCTTTTCTTCATCCCCCAATACACATAAAAGCTTCCCGCAAGTAGTGATAAGATGCTTACACTCACACCTGCACGTGAACAAATAAGTGTCATTTTCTTTTTGAAAAATGATATTCTTACGTCATTTATTTTAAATATTATTTTTTACATATTTTTTAATAGTTATAATTAAATAAAAAATAATGATAAAAAATGATATAATTAATAATATAAAGAATAATATTAAAAAAATAATATAAAAAAATCAGAATTATTTTTTTTATTCATCACTCTTCATATTTTTTGTACCACATCAAAATACCAAAATGCATTACAATTTTTCCTGACCTGACAAACATAGCTTCAAAATGGTTTCCACTCTTTATGTGATTATTTATAGTGTTTTATATTGCCTCGTATTCTTCTAAACGCAAATTGAATACCAAAAAAAATAAGTAATGACGCGCGCACACGCATACATGAGACACATTTTGCACTAAAAACTAAGAGTTCGACAGAGCTGTTAAGTAAAAGAAGATAATGGAAATTAAGAACTGATTTGGTCAAATAACTAGAGAGAATTTGTCAAATTGAACCTAAAACGACTAAATTGTTTTTATGAATAAAATATCTGAAGTAAAAGAAGAAAAAGGAAATTAAGAACTGATTTGGTCAAATAACTAGAGAGAATTTGTCAAATTGAACCTAAAACGACTAAATTGTTTTTATGAATAAAATATCTGAAGTAAAAGAAGAAAATGGAAACTAAGAACTGATCTGGTCAGATAATTAGAGAGAATTTGTCAAATTGAACCTAAGACGACTAAATTGTTTTTATGAATAAAATATAATGACATTATTTATTGATGTAAAATTCAAAATTAATTAATAAAAGGACCGCTACATGTCCCAGAAAAAATGCAATACGGATTATCCGGATAGTTATAAAAAAAAATAGTGAGTTTCGCTGAATGAGTGGGGTCCCCGCATTTATCTTCCTTTAATTTCTTATCTAGACGGAGGTTCGGGACTGGATTTTCCTAGTTACATAGCTTTTTCCATTAATAAAACACTTCGTAGAAAATTTGTTATGCATCTAACTTCCAAACATTGTTAATTATCGAAAAGGACCTTTCAACAATACTCATTGTAATAATAATAGTAAAAAGTGCTGTAATTCCAGTGGTATACTCACTCAAAGCAATTATCAGTATGACATTTGTCCCAGAATTGGTACTGAATTGGGGACGGCAACCTGTTCCATCAATTTTCCCATCTCCTTCGTATTTATCTGGACACGAACAATTGTAGCCCCCACGAAAGTTGTGGCATATTGCTCCATGAATGCAATCGTTGGATTCCATGCATTTATTAATTTCTAAAAAACAATATAAAAGGTAGTGTAATAAATAACTTTTCTATCATCAATAAAACGATTTGAAATCAAATCATCCTTTACTATCATATCATTCACACATAAATAAATAAATAAAAACTAACATCAGGAATAAATTAGAAGCATGCAGAGAAATAAATATTGGAATGTCAACGCATTTTACTTAATAAAAAAAAAAGCGACTCTTGCCATAGAAGCTTGCTAAGTCAAAGGAAAATAAAAGAAGGAAAGGTCTTGTAGTAGTGCTTACATAATTGTGATAAATTAGTAATTTTGTTTACATAAGTTAGTAACTTTAATTTACAGAAAATCGCACTTTCGACAGCCAAATATCGTAGGCTTAGCAATTATATTAATTCATCTTTACTAATTTAACAATTATCTTAAACATATTTATATAAAATAATGAATTAACTTAGAAATTATGATTAACTATTATTATATAAATTTAGTTTAAATTATTCATATATGTATAATAGGATGCGTGCGAGTTTTAATATTTTTTATGTAGGGTGCATGTGTTTCCTAAAGATAGAGTGAGGTCAGATTGTAAAAAAATCTGTCACTACGTACCTCATTACCAAGCTTAAGTATCGGCAAGTTAATAAGCTGACATATTCATGGCAAATCGTTTTTTAACAAATTTTCCAAGGCTTTTGTAACACATGGCCAAGCAATTGTATACCAATCCAAGCACGAGAGACATTCTTAATTATATCCGGTATAAGAATGTATTGGTATGTTATATTAGGTTTGATAAGATAAATTAATATAATATATTATAATTTTATCAGTTATTTGGTATAAATATTATATTGTACAAATTTATCTATTAAATTTCTTTTATACATTAAAATAATAGATAACTTAATTAAACCTTAAATGATAAAATTAGGCATGATTGAATTTTTATGTATAAACTTCTATATAATACTTTTTTATTATAATTCTAAACGTCTTGATATCTTTAGCCTTTACGTATTAAGTTTTATATTATCAAATTTTATACTATTAAATCTAATATTATTAAGTCTTATTCTATCTTTTCATACCAAACGAGTCGTTATAGTATAGAAACATAGTCTTGCACCATGTATATAAAAAAAAAATTCCATAAAAGCATGGGGAAGATCCGATGAAGAAACTTGAAATAATACCTTTACAGCCATCAAGGAGGTAAGAGTTTCCCTGAAAACCATCAGAGCAGCTACAACGGTAGCCAAGTCCATTGGTTGAATTATAGCAGTAACTGTTTTCTGCCTTACACGCATAGCTTGAAAGATTTATTTGTGCTTCCGCGCACGTCTGGTTCCCCACTGCCCAATCGAGCACCACAGGGAACGTTGTCCTCTCCAAGTTTACCACATCTGTGGACGAGAAGCTGTAAGCTCCTTCTTCCACCAGAAATGCATAACCACATGGATTGAAGCCCTGTACACTCATGTGGTTATTTTCTGTGCTCTGAGAAAAAAAAGCGACAGCCGATAGTCCCTGGGGTATGGAAGCCTCGCAACAGCCGATGCCAAAGCAAGAACCATTAGCTACGATATCATCAAGACTGTTGCACAAAGACAAGCATCCTGTAGTGTAGTTCTTTCTCTGCGAACCCCAGCCCCTGATTACTCCAAGTGTGTCACAACCAATCGCAGTTAATTTGTTTCGAGTTGATGAGATGTAAAAATGTGTCAAGTTGAGCCCGCCAGTGATCCGACTGATAAGTTTGCCACTATTATTGTAGCAATCACTGGCTACCGGCCTTGAGATGAGCAATTCGCCATCCAGTGATATGTTTAGCACAGTTATATTACCCCGTCGCAAGAATGGGGTGGGTGGTGTGCCTGAAGTTTGGTTGCAAGTAATGAGAAATGAGCTGTCCAGGTAACAACCGTCGGTTGTGCCAAACGGGTAGGGAATTTCAAGGGAGCCGCAGTTTCTTGTGCAGTTTGACAGCGGTTGTGCTGCTGCTTGTGCTGCCAAAAGGATCGCCAGAAGCAGAAGGAGGAGGTGCTGCTTTGACTGCATTGCCATGATTTTGCTCTTCAGGTTCGTCAGGTTAAGATGAGAGTCATGACTCATGAGATAGATATTCGGAGACTCTCCTTTTTCTTCTGCCTTCACCCTGCAAAGCAATTTAAGGTAGGTAGCTAAAGAGAGACATGGTCAAAACTCAAAAGGATGGAGTCAACAGATCAAATGTGGCCTGCACCTCGAATATTTAATAAAGTAGTATTTTAATTTTATTCCATAAGTAAAGAAATTTTATCGATGTAAGATGATAAAGACTTATATATATATATATATATATATATATATATATATATATATATATATATATATATATATATATATTATAGGGTAAAATATAATATATAATATTAATTACTATAATCAGTGTCAAGTTTTTCTAAATTATCACTCAGTTATCACGTCAAAAAAAAAACTATTACTTAGTTCTTTTATTTTTTATATAATCTATTATATATTGACAGATTATTAAAAAAGTAAAATTTTTAATTCACGGTTTGTGAAAATGAAACTGTATCAATACATGATTGAGTCATTAGTATAAATTTTTTTTACAATAATAGCACATCAAAATTAAATCCTTAAAATATCAATGGCTTTGATTTGACAAAATAATTAATAAATTAAATACATTGAAATTCAAATTCTTAGTGTTCTCATAAATGTATTAGAGGATTAAAATGCGATTAATATTTCAAACAATGTTGGTAATATACTAAATAGTGAATTGATTGGCAAGGCTTAAATATTAAATTAAATCGGTTAAACTGAGTGATTGAATTAGACTAATTCATAAAATTAATTCACACACAATAACATAATATTTACAAATATATTAATAAAAGGGCAAAACTTAGGTAAATTATTTAATATAATTTGTGATGTTATTTTTAAAAAAATATAATACGTGTCTTATTTTTTAACCACTCTATCATCTTGTTTAAAATTTTCATTGATAAACTATAAAAGAATATGCACATATTATACTTTTATAAGAAAACATTACACATACTTAAGAAATTTTATTTAAATTTTATCCTTAATAAAATGTGAAAACAAAATATTGGAAGAACACGTTGCAAGACTATTGTTCAGTAGTGGATATTGAGGTGTACCATAAAAAAGGACATATGAGTATTTTCCTCCTTGCGCAACAGTGGAGCGTGTTAAAACAAGGGTGGTTGGTGCCTGCAAAGGGACTCTAACGGTTAAGTCAGGCTGTGTACAAGTAGAGTTTAAATAAAAAAGCAATAGTAACCTGTTGAAGGTGATTGAGTTTGATATTTATAGAGTAAATGGGGAAACACGTTCTCCAATTGTTGCATTGGATCCCTATAAAATTGGAATGTTAATACTACAGTTATGAGCAGTTAAAGGCGGTTATAAGCGCTATAATTACACAAGATCGTGATTGGTAATTATGGATTATCATAGAATTTATCCATTGTGCAAATCTCGTGATAACGTTGTGGCTACCCAATGCTGTGGTCTGACATTCGTTGTGCTGGGATCTCAACAGTGTGCCCCGAGTAAGTTCCTGCTAGGGTGTCAACTGTAGACTTCGGCTAGAAGCGTGTCGGGTTGACCCATTAGACTGGGTCTCAAATCACGGTCTAGAACAGTTTCCCCCAACTTGGTGCTTGGCTAATATAGCTAAGTATCAAGGTAAGTCTCAATGCCCCCCGGATCATGGGATCTGTGCTTTATATTAAGCTGGAGTCCGCAATGACCCCAAGGGATCAAGAATTCTAATTTGGAGGTGTCACCATGACCAGGTCACTTGACACTCATGGACGTGTCGTAGTCCGGCCATGGTTTATGCATCAGCCTATTAGAGGTAGACATTTTGAGGTACAACCAGGGTCCGTAGAAAAAAAATTTGTTCTCAAAACAGCGAGGCTTTGCATGACATTTGACTTTCTAAGCAAGCGTCACTTTATCTGGTGTGACAGCTGTGATTGTCCATGTGGCGCATTCTGACTGGGGGATACTGTTAGGGTTCTGTTCAATTCTGAGCGCCATAATGAGAATTTTTGAAATTCAAAGTGTTAAGACAGAATTACCCCTTGAGCATTGCCTCTATAAATAAGAGCCAAGGACACCTTCCCTACAGTTTTACTATTTTTCTCAATTCTCCGACGACCTAAGGCAATTTTCAGTGACTTTGCATAATCGAGAAGCGGTGTGTTCAAGTGATTTTCAAGCAGTTTCGAGCGGTTTTCACTGATTAATCAACCTCCAGTCACTGACTCTCTTCAATTCTTCAAGGTATGTATCCTCTTGCCCCTTGTTCTTACTAAGTATCAAGGTAAGTTTCAGTGCCCCCAAGAGATCAAGAGTCTTAATTGAAGTGTTAACATGACTTGACACTCGTGGTCCAGCCATGGTCCATGCGTCAAGTGATTTGAGGTGGACATTCCAGTGTGCAACTGGGGTCCGTAGAATGAACTAGGATTGTTGTCGTATTCCGTAGCACAAAATGCCACTCGGAATGCCTTTGAGGACTTAGGCAAAATAAAAGGCAAACCATAATCGGGGTCTTTAATGTTAACAGTCTAATTTAGAAAACTGCATAACACTTGAAAATTTTCAAATTCAGAACCAATTTAACATAAAACATCCACGGTAGGTACCTAATGGCAGACCACGGATGTCGTAACACGTGTTGCCAATTAATTACGTATAACTACAAAATGATTATGGGCAAGTGTTGAGGATTTGGGTAATAACCCACAACTCACAACAAAACCGCAGAGGTCCGTTTCGTGGGTCATGCCACTTAACTTGGATTTTTTCAGAAACCCTAGATCCCATAAGGACATTCTTAAGGTGAAGTCTGTAACATCCTTTGAAACCTATTAGTCATAAGAATTGATATAGAAGTTCATTAATATTAGTGTCAGTTATCTGATAATTTTGGGATTATTTTGAACTAGTTTGGTTATGATGCTATAACCCAGGATGTGGAAAATAGCTCATATTAGCTCAAAATTTAACACAAATTGCTTAGATGGGGAAATTAAATAAGGAAAATTTAATTTTAGGTCATAAAATAGTTAAAATGAGATGTGGTGAGTTTGGGAGAATTAACTAAGCTTGTTTGGCATTTTTAATAACACATAATGAGTGTATAGATGCCAAATTAAATAGGAAAATGACTTGAAAAATTATGAGATTTTGTAGAGATGTCAAGTCAAGGATGGAGGTTATTTTGGTAATGAGTACAGGTTAAAGAGTCTCCTATGGGCCTATTAACTCAATTCCTGAGATTTAACTTAACTTAAGAAAGAGTAATAGAGCTTAAGTGATAATTAACAATGTATCAAAAATTATGGAATGAAGAGTTTAAGGACTAAATAAAGTCTTAATTTTTTTATAACACTTATGAAAGTTAGAAACTTGATAATGAAAGATTAAAGTATCCTTAAGAGGTACAAAACTTCTATGAAGTTATGAAAGTCAATTGACTTTATCTTTCTTTTTCTCTTCCACCGCCTTTGACTATTTCCTTTCATTTTTCTCACTTCTATTCACTCATTCACATAACCTTAGTAGTAGAAACAACAGAGATAAAGATAAGAAAGAAAGGAAGAAAAAGAAATAAAGAGAAAGAAAGAAAGAAAGAAAGAAAGAAGTAGAGAATGTGAAAAGGAAAGAAGAAAAAGGAAAAGGAAGAAAGGAAAGGAAGAAAGAAAGAGAAGAGAAGGAACCAAGCAAGAACAAACCAAAGGATAGGATAACAACCACATAGGAATAAAGGTAGGGGGATTTATGTGACCTTTCTATGTTGTTTTCTCTTTGTTTCATGGCTTTTGCATGAGTTTATGGTATTGACAGTTTATGTGTGTTTAGTGATAAGATTTGAGCATAGTTTTGAGCATAATCAATAGTGATGATTTTGTTGAAGTAGTAATGATATTGTATTGTTATATTACATGATTTTGAGTTTGGTTTGACGTATAAGTTAATTGAAATGAATTGGTATATGAAAAGATGACAAAGAAAGGTGTTTTCTAGTGTTTTTAGTGCAATTCAGCTGATGTTATTCGAATAAGCCGTTGGGTTATTCAAATAAACACGGGCAGAATACACGAGAATGAAAACTTGAAGCTGTTATTTGAATAACATTGCTTCAAAAAAGTTTTAAAAAATGGGTGTTATTCGAATAACCATGTTATTCGTATAATAGAGTCTAGAAAGCCATGAAATTGGATGCTATTCGAATAGCAGGTTAGCTTATTTGAGTAGTAGATTTTAAAACAAAGATTTATATGGTACCATATGCATTAAATCAAATGAGATCTTTTACTAGATCATTGTTTACTATGATTATGCAATGAATTAATTAGAAAGACGATGAAAATGTGCACTAATTATAGAATCAAGTGATGAGATAAATTGAAATATTATATTTTCTTGAGATATAGTTATTGTTTGCTATGTCTAATGAATGATGAAGGAGATAATTCTCACATCTAGTGATAATCCAAACAATCAAAGTGTAAGGAAGGGTAATTCCCTCTCTACCATAGTAGATTGAGGTTGAGACACTTCCTCTCCACTTGAGATGATCCTAGATGAATAGTAGATTGAGGTTGAGACACGCCCTCTTTACCATAGTAGATTGAGGTTAAGATACTCTCTCTTTACTTGAGGATATAGTAGGTTGAGGTTGAGATACTCTCTCCCTACTTGAGATAACCCTATAGTAGGTTGAGGTTAAGATACTCTCTCTCTACTTGAGATGACCCTACAGTAGATTGAGGTTGAGATACTCTCTCTCTCTCTCTCTACTTGAGGATATAGTAAGTTGAGGTTGAGATACTCCCTCCCTACTTGAGATAACCCTATAGTAGATTGAGGTTGAGATACTTTCTCTCTACTTGAGATGACTCTAGATGATTACTAGTATGAGGAAAGATGATTCCCTCTCTACTTGAATCTCTATATTGAGGATAGCTATCCCTTTGGCACTTAAGATGTGATTGTATGATGATTGTAGTTGAATAAGCAGCTTTACATAATTATAAATTTAACATCTTTTGATTCGTTGTTATGATGATGAGATCTAAATTGTTTATAAAAGTTATTTTTGGTAGATAATTTAAAAAAGATATCTACTTCGGGAAGAGAAAGGAAATCATTTTGACTTTTGCCACTTTTCTATATAAAGATATTTAAGATTTAATTGATTTTTTCCTGAAGTAGCTAGAATTGTTATGATGACATGATTTTATATATTTGATCTACTGAGAATTTAAGATTCTCACCCGTGAATATTTATTTTCATGATAATTTCAGGGAAGAAGACTTCTTAAGAGTAAGATACTAGAAAAAGATCTTTGGAGCTTAGCATACTTTTATGAAATAATAGTTTTATATTTACTTGTATACTAAGGATTTTTGTAACTTTGTAGATATTGTGCCTTGAAAGGCTTAATTTGTAGATAATGTACATGTTGTTCTTATGAGAAATATCGTTATAGGTGTATTAACTCTCCCTCATGAGGCTTATATATATTATTGTTATATTAGGGATTGTTGTTAATAGATAGTAATGTGCCTAAACTTTAATTACTTTATATAATTCCGGATATACTATAGTATTGGATTTGGGACGTTACATTATGGTATCAGAGCAATTTATTCTGTTAAGCTAGGGTATAGACTAGCTATGCTTTAAGCATGAAAGTGTTATGCATTTTTCTTGTCTTGATGATGAGATGTATAGATAAAATTTCATAATGGCCCTGACTTTGAATCTTAATGGTTATTGTCGTATTATTACATGATATTGAATCTAATTAAGTCAATATGTATTGTTCTATGTGAACAAGAGATTATGACATTGACCATGCATACCAGACGTAATAGAACACTTGCTGGTAATAATACGCCAGATATGTCAGAAGCCTTTAGAGATATAGTTGTTGTTGTGAGGGAGTAGACAACCATGACTAATAGAATATTGAAAGAGATAAGGGATAATGCACATTCAACACCAATAAATAATGCAGCTTTGGTTGGGAATCAGGATTTTCATGATCTTTCTGAATTTAGAAAAGCTAACCCTCCATCATTCCAAGGAGAATATAATCCAACGAAAGCGGAGGAATGGTCAAGGGAGTTGGAAAAGATTTTTACAGTAAAGAGGTGCACAAATGACCAAAAGGTGTCTTTTGTCTCCTACATGTTGAAAGGGGAGGCTAAATATTGGTGGGATGGTGCTAGAAGGCTGAAAGAAGTTGCTAGAACTCAGATAACTTGGGAAGTATTCAAGATGGCCTTCCTAGATAAGTATTTTCCAAAGAATCTGCAAGAGGAAAATGAATTAGAATTTTTAAAATTTGAACAAGGGAACATGACCGTGGGAAAATATGTTGTGAGCTTTGAAGAATTATCAAAGTTCTCCTCTTACTTCCGGTATAATATGGATTAAAACTGGAAGTGCGTGAAGTTTGAGGTCGAATTGAGAGATGAAATAAGGAAGATGATAAGGCCCCATGAGATCAGAGACTTTCACACCTTGGTAAATAAATGTAGAATTATAGAGTCTAATAAATCAAGATCACAACAAGAGCAAAGACAATAAGACTACCATAAAAGGAAAAGAGTAGATGATAGATTTGAAAGAAGTGCTTTACAGTTCAAGGACCAACAAGAAAAAGGGAAAGTATATTTAGATAGATGACTGGGGGCCAAAATGTGCGAAATGTGGTGGATACCATGGTAATAAAGTTTGTATGATTGACCACATAATGTTATACTTGTGGAAAATCGAGGCATTATGCTAGAGATTACCCTTAGAGGCAAGGTGAAGAGCCCAATACCAGACTCATAACCACAGGGAGAGTGTACGTCTTGAGAGGCAAAGAGGCAAAGAGGCAACCCAATCCTCTGATTTAGAACAAGGTGAGAACATAACCTAGGATCAATTTCTTAAAGAATGCATATAAATGAGTAATAGGATATTCTTATGAATCTTAATTGTTGGGAGAATATGAAATGAAATGAGATTGATGAACTATGTTTATGTAATTTTGTTTCCTTGAGATTTGGTTATAGTTAGCTTTAATTGTGAGATTGCACAATAAATTTAATAACTAATTAGTTAAACATATCTTCCTTGAACCCAAGACAAATTTTACTGGTAAAGATAAAACGGGATAGAAATGAACCAAAAGAAGTTATAAGAGAAAGTTTAAGTTATTTAGAAGTTAAATTCTGGTATGATATGAGATTACTTGGAACTTCTCATATCATGTAACCAAATTTTGAAGACAAATTTTTGAAAAGGATGAGAGAAATGTAACATTCTCCGAAACCTATTAGTCATAAGAATTGATATAGAAGTTCATTAATATTAGTGTTATTTATCTGATAATTTTTGGATTATTCTGAACTGGTGTGGTTATGATGCTATAACCCAAGATGTAGAAAATAACTCATATTAGCTCAGAATTTAGTACAAATTGCTTTGATTAGAAAAATAAATAAGGAAAATTTACTTTTAGGTCACAAATAGTTAAAATGAGATGTGGTGAATTTTGGAGAATTAACTGAACTTATTTGACATTTTTAATAACACATAATGAGCGTATAAATGCCAAATTGAATAAGAAAGTGGCCTGAAAAGTTATGAGATTTTGTGAAGATGTCAAGTAAAGGATGGATGTTATTTTGGTAATGAGTAGATGTTAAGGCATCTCTTGTGGGCCTATTAACTCAATTCCTGAGATTTAACTTAATTTAAGGAAAAGTAATAGAGCTTAAGTGATAATTAACAATGTATAGAAAATTATGGAATAATGAGTTTAAGGATTAAATGAAGTCCTAGAATTTTTTATAATACTTATGAAAGTTGAAAACTTAATAATGGAAGATTAAAGTATCTTTAAGATATACAAAACTTCTATTAAGTTATGAAAGTCAATTGGCTTTATCTTTCTTTTTCTCTTTCACTGCCTTCGACTCTTTCCTTTCATTTTTCTCACTTTTATTCACTCATTCACATAACCTCGGTAGCAGAAACAGTAGATATAAAGATAAGAAAAAAATGAAGAAAAAGAAAAGAGAGAAACAAAGAGAAAGAAAGAAGCAGAGAACATGAAAAGAAAAGAAGAAAAAGGAAAAAGAAGAAGGGAAAAGATGAAAGAAAGAGAAGAGAAAGAACCAAGCAAGAACAAGACAAGGGATAAAATAACAACCACATAGGAATAGAGGTAGAGAGATTTGTGTGACCTTTCTATGTTGTTTTCTCTTTGTTTCATGACCTTTGCATGAGTTTATGATATTGAAAGTTTATGTGTGTTTTAGTGATGAGATTTGAGCATAGTTTTGAGCATAATCAATAGTGATGGTTTTAATGAAGTGGTAATGATCTTGTATTGTTATATTGCATGATTTTGAGTTTGGTTTGTTGTATAAGTTGATTGAAATGAATTGGTATATGAAAAGATAACAAAGAATGGTGTTTTCTGGTGTTTTTAGTGCAATTCAGCTGGTGTTATTCGAATAAGCCCCTATAAAGTTTAAAAAAATGGGTGTTATTCGAATAAAAATTGTGTTATTCGAATAACAAACTCTAGAAAGTCATGGAATTGGATGCTATTCGTATACAAGTTAGCTTATTCAAATAGCAGAGTTTGAAACAAAGATTTATATGGTTCTATATGCATCAAATCGAATGAGATATTCTACTAGATCATTGTTTACCATGATTGTGCAATGAATTAATTAGAAAGACAATGAAAATGTGCACTAATTGTAGAATCAAGTGATGAGATAGATTGTGATATTATATTTTCTTGAGATATAGTTATTGTTTGCTATGTATATTGAATAATAAAGGAGATGATCCTCACCTCTAGAGATAATCTAAGCAACGATAGTGTGAGGAAGGGTGATTCCCTCCCTACCATAGTAGATTGAGGTTGAGACACTCTCTCTCTACTTAAGGTGATCCAAGATGAATAGTAAATTAAGGTTGAGACATTCCATTCCTACCATAGTAGATTGAGGTTGAGATACTCCATCTCTACTTAAGGATATAGTAGGTTGAGGTTGAGATACTTCGTCCCTACTTAAGATAACCCTATAGCAAGTTGAGGTTGAGATACTCTCTCTCTACTTGAAATGACCCTACAGTAGATTGAGGTTAAGATACTCCCTCTCTACTTGAGGATATAGTAGGTTGAGGTTGAGATACTATCTCCCTACTTGAGATGACCTTACAGTAAATTGAGGTTGAGATACTCTTTTTCTACTTGAGATGACTCAAGATGATTAGTAGTTTGAGGAATGATGATTCCCTCTCGATTTGAATCTCTAGATTGAGGATAGCTATCCCTTTGACACTTAAGATGTGATTATATGATAATTGTAGTTGAATGAGTAACTTTGCATAATTATAAGTTTAACATCTTTTGATTCATTGTTATGATGATGATATCTAAATTGCTTATAAAAATGATTTTTGGTCAATAATTTAAAAGAGATTTCTACTTCAGGAAGAGAAAGGAAATCATTTGGGCTTTTGCCACCTTTTTATATAAAGATATTTAAGATTTACTTGATTTTTCCCACGAGTAGCTGAAATTGTTATGATGACATGATTTTATATATTTGATTTATTGAGAATTTAAGATTCTCACCCCGTAAATTTTTATTTCCATGCTAATTCTAGGGAAGAAGACTTCTTAAAAGTAAGATACTGGATAAAGATCTTTGGAAGATTAGCTTACTTTCTGAAATAATTGTTTTGTATTTACTTGTATATTAAGGATTTTTGTAACTTTGTATATATTTATGCCTTGAAAGTCTTAGTATGTAGATAATGTACAGGTTGCACTTATGAGAAATATCACTATAAGTTTTTAAATTATCCCTCACAAGAATCATATTATTGCTATATTAGGGATTATTGTTAGTAGATAGTAATGTGCCTAAACTCCAATTACTTTTGTATAATTGTAGATATAAATAGTATTGGATTTGGGACGTTACAGAGTCCAGCTTGAGTGTCTTAAAGCTAACCCCAGATCTCATAAGGAACTAGTTTTGTAAACATTCTTAAGACGGGGTGTGGCTTGAGGGTAATAAAGCTAACCTCGAATCCTATAAGGAATGGGTTCTGAAGACATTCTCAAGACGGAGTCCGGCTTGAGGGTCTTAAAGCTAAGCCAGAATCCCATAAGGAATGGGTTCTATAGATATTCTCAAGATGAGGTCCGACTCGATGGTTCTGTAGACATACTCCCTCTCTACTTGAGGATGTAGTAGGTTGAGGTTGAGACACTGCCTCCCTTCTTGAGATAACTGATGCACAAATTTTCAACTAAGTCTACAAACTTGATGCGGAATTAATTGTTGCATTGCGAACCCAAGTGTAGGTTGTCTCAAGTAATAAATTTCTCGGGAGTCTGAGGTCGATCCACAGGGAATTGTTGAAGATTAATTGAGGTGAAGTAAATATTTTGTTACTACGATAAAAATTATGTACTTGAGTTAAAAGATCCACTCTTGGTAAATAAAGTAAAGGTTAAATTAATTTCTTTTATAACTTAATTAGAATCCTCGCAACATGGAGGTTCCAATCAGAAAATACAACGTTAAAAGTTTAATTAAAATAATATACGTAATTATATTATGTTTCCAAAAAATATTACCACCACTTATAAATGAGTTAAAACATTCATTGTGCCAATATTTTATCTACAACAAATTAAGAACTCCACTTTATAAGGAGAGTTTCTAACACCACCACTTGTAAATAGGTTAAAGCATTCATTGTGTCAATCTCTTGTTTACAACAAATCAAGAACTCCACTTTACAAGGAGGGTTTCTAAATTGATTGGAAACAAAATACAATACGTATAATGACCACTTGAAAATATATCATTTAAGCACAAGAGAAAAATTAATCTAACCTTATTTCATTACCAAGAGCTTCGCTCTTTCACCCAAGCAAAATGAAACTTAGTTACTCATAGATAAGAAGAAAGAAAAAGAGAAGAAAAAGAAAAAGAATATGACTTCAATTTAGAACAAAGGAAAATTACTACAAAAAAATCTAGTAACAAACTAGCATCATTTTTGTAGCTAACACCTAACATCTTCAATGATCTACCAAGGCCCCCTTTTATAGAGGATTAGAGATACAAAATGACAAGGGGGCTGAGTTATTAGTGAGTGGATGAGTGGAAAATAAGTGAAAAATGCCAAATGACTTTTGGTGAGTGGAAAATTATGGAGATTCCTTGTCTTTGAAATCATTTAGCTCTGAAGTCATTGTATGCGTCAGAATGAGCAAATATAATCTTCATCAAAGTTGTATACCTGGATCTTAGCTTTTAAATGGCTTTAGTTTGAGTCCAATATCATTTCTATAACTCCAGATACGTTCAAATTACTGCACACTACTCAGGCCCAGTCACAGCTCCTCTGTTCTGACTTGCAAACCCAATATCACCCATTAGGCCTCCGATTCTGGAAAGTGTTCAACATGAAAGTTGTAGATATAGGTTTCAACTATTTAGCATCAAAATTTCAACCCATTTGACAACCTCTAACCTGAAAAAATGGCATGAACAGTACACATAGGTCAAGCTGTCAGGAACAACACTCTAGTTCTTGCTTCAACCCCAATTTGAGTTATCTACTCGTGTGATTGGGCCTTTGAGGTCTTCATGAAAGTTATAGAGCTCTCTCTTATCTTTAAAATGCCATCAGATTCTCCTCATTTGACCACCTACATCCAAAGATATAGCCTAATACAGAAATAACGTAAGACTTAAATTATGCTGAAAAATTCAATTAAGTCCAATTTGAGTCCAAACTTACAAAACATAATCAAACTCAATCAATTAAGTACATGGAGAGTGTAAATAACTAAAAATGAAGGCTTATTAATGTATCAAATATGTGATCATCAAATTCTCCCACACTTAACTTTTTGCACTCTTGGGCAAAACACACAAGATCAAAACTAAAAAAAAAAAACACGAAACAGACTCAAAAGTTAAACACTTTAAAAGACTTAATTTCTAATAATATTTAAAAATAAAGAGCAACCAATCATTCAAGTAATTAAAACATTCATGAGGTAACATATCTTCACATCTCAAACTAACAAGTAAGGAAACTTCAATTGAAAAGCATGAGTCAAGAATGATAGATCTTCACAAGATTCACTCTCAATCCCTAAAGTGTTTAAAAGGTAGGTATTTCACTCTATTCAACTCATGAAAATTGTACTACCATAAACTTGCTTATCTTCTGCTTCTCCACTACTTAAAACATATACATACACAAATCATGATAACTTTATTCAAGGTTGTAATATGGTCAAGGTAAAGGAGAAGGTAATATAGATATGACAAGTTAAATACCAAAGAGAATAAAAGAACATGAAAGCTGAGTTCAATTAACAAGCATGAAAGTTCATCCCAACTCTACCAAATACAAATTCCCTTTATATATTCTTTTTTTTTTCTTTTATTGCCTTGTTGACCCTCTTTTTCTTTTTACATTTTTTTTTTTTTTTTTTTGATTTTTTTGATTTTTTTATTTTTTTTTTTTTTTATTTTTTTATTTTTTTACAAAAAAAAATCATATATACATTTTTTTAACCATTCTGCACACATACCCCCACGCTTGTTCAAGAACTCATCGAATGACAAAGCTAATGTTCTCTTATTCCCTAAGGTCAGGTAAGAACATAATTTTTCATTTAAGGCACATAATGAGTTCGAAACAAAGAATGGTCAAATAAGCTCAAAGGGGTTAAGTAAAGAGAAATAGGTCATTTCCAATGCTTTACGTTGGCAAGAATCAGAGAATTTTCAATAAGTCATAAGAGTGCTTGATATCATTTTGAGACAATATGCTGCTAAGTAAGGCTGGCTATTTGATTAAAGTAGCTATTTCAAGAAAAATGTCTTAATCATATTTATGTATGCATATGAAAATGTAGTCTAAAAAAGAATCAAAGCAAGTTCTAGAGTAACAATTTCATGAGTGAAATTCACACGAGAAAGAAGAGAATGGTACAAATGTTCAATCCATTCATCAATAGGCTCAAAATCTCACAAGGTATAATTCTATCATTCTTAGTCCATCAAGTCAACATCCATAACCAAGCATGTGATTTTTAAGAAAGAAGACAATTAACTCAATCATGTAAATTTTCCTGAATTTGAATTGTTACTTCCACACAAACTAGTTATCTATCCCAACTAAGATGCGTCTCAAGAGTAAAATTTATTTCTTACTCTGTCATCCTTAACTGGTTTAGTAAATTATTAACAAACATATAAACACAACAAATATATTAATACACACACTTCCTAAAAAAAAATTTTGATTTTTTTTACACAACTATCATTCTCCCCTACCAGATCACAACATTATCCTTAATGTCAAAGATAGATAGGTAAAGAATAGAAGATAGTACCTGTTGTTGCAATTACTGAAAAGAGAAACCTCACACAAATTTAAATAGAAACAAAGTACGATAAATAAAACTAAAACTTGTAATTATTTAAATAGTTGGAGTGTCTTGGCAAGCTTTCTTTTCATTCTGCTTTCCTCACCGCTTCCTTCGGACTAATCTATCGGAGCTGTTACTGGATCAAGTTCATAAAAAAAAGCTTCTAATTTATCAATCAACTCATCAACAGTAGAAGCAGAGATAAAGAGTCGTCTTGCAGAAAGTGTGACAAACTTCTGTTCCACAGCATGGTCAACAAAAGATAACAAATTATCAAAGAAAGTATTAATATTCAACAAACCTATGGGTTTATAGTGGATGTTCAGTTGGGCCCAATAGACAATTTGAAAGACTTCTTCCAAAGTACCAAAACCACCAGGTAAGGCAATGAATGCATCAGAGTTTTCAAGCATTGCCTTCATTCGTCCATGCATAGATACTTGAATTTCCAGTCCAATTGTCTTTCCAACGATGTTCCTTTGAGTTAAAAGTTCAACAATGACACCTAAAACTTGACCACCTCTTACAAATGCAAAAAGTGATACAACCCCTATTAACCCAAGGCAACCTCCCCCATATACTACACGAATGTTCCTCGCAGCAAGTGTTCTACTGACACTGCTTGCTGCGTTTACAAACTCTAAACTCTTCCCATAACTTGTCTCACAAAATACACAGATATTGACAAATCTACGAACAAAAGAAGAAGCTCCCTCCATTTCTACACTCATACTCTCTTTGAATGATTATGAGTTGCATGAAAGTGAAGAAAATGAAGTGTTTAAATAGGGAAGAGAATAGAAAAAGTAATAATAGCTCCTATATGGGTAGGTTGGCTGTTGTCAGAAAACTTTGAAATTAAGAAACACAGTTTTTTTATTATTTTTTTATTTTTTATTTTATTTTATTTTTTTTGCTTATTTTTTTTGACTTCAAGAAAACCATCAGGGTAAAGAAGTTTAGAAACCCCTAAAGGATCCTGTCTAAAGGATCGTCTGTCCAAAACCAAAATACAACAAATTTATACAAAGATAAAATAATAATAACAAATGATGACATACCATTATGTACAGGATTCATGGCGTATCTTTATACTGCTCGTCATGAGTGTAGTAATACCAAGACGGCTCAGCCAATCTGGGCATTTTTCTCCCTCCCGCTTGTGGGATATCCTAGCCTATGCATCATCCCTGTAGTTAAAGAGAGAAAATCTGAATACGATGACCAATGACCACAGCCAGTGAGAGGTCGCTGAAGAGCCCATGGCATTAAATCACAGGATCTAGCTCAGAGGCATTGTCATGCGAGAATGCAAACACGGGACGCTTCTTTCTGTCAATCAGCAAGTATAGCCTATGGTTAAAACCTGGGAATACTTACGCGGCTCTCTACAGAGCATGGCACATGAACCTTATTTACGGACTGACGTGCAATGGTCCACCCGAGTCAATGACGGGGCTGCCACTGGCAGGGGCTCCTAATCTAATTAAATACCAAGTACAACTGAAGTTTCACCTTTTTTTATTCTTTTATTCTTTTGTTTTCTTCTTTTTTTTTGAAAATGTACAAGATAATATATACATTATGATTGTGGCTCACATCTTCCTCTGGTTTTACGTCCATTAATGGCTTAAACCCCTTCTATGAGTCGAGGATAAGCTTCCCATCCAACTTTCTTATAAATTGGCAAACAGGGTCTTTTTAAGTCAGATTCCCAAGACTATAACGCTCTTGCTCATCCTTGAAGAGATTCCACAAACTAAGAAGTTCACGCTGCACAACTTCACAAGAATGCGTCTCAAGTGTCAATAAGATATTATCTAATGACTCCTTACTCAGCCCATTATTAATGAAGAATATTTTATCTTCTCGATTTACGAAAAGTATTCCCAAAGAACGACATCGCGTGTTACAATTCCATTATGCACACTTGTAACAAACTTGCATTCTTTTTACTCTTCTCCTTTTTTAAAATGAACTTTTACCGAGACCCAGCATGTATGGGACAAATGAATCTGAAGATTCACAGCTAAATGAACCTTTGCTTCGATTATCCAACGTAAATCTTCTGGGATGCCCTTGTACATTAATAGTCTCGGTCTTTCACACCTAACTTTATAGATTTTGGTTAGAGCCTTGTTAAGAACAGAAGGGAAATGCTTTCTTAGATTTGAGAGAATGACATCCATTTTGAAGGAGAAGGAATCAGTTATTATGGGAAACTGAAAAAATAAATCGACTTGAGAGTTACGGAGTACCGTTATCCGCCATTTAACCGGGAACACAAAGATCTGCAAAAAAAGAAAGAAACAAAATTAAAATAAATTCTACTCATAATAAGGATTAGAAAGAGAGATGGATTCTACCTCAACAACTTGATGTTCCAGAAATAGTTTGAGTCTTTATCCATTGACCTTTAAAACATTACCATTTCTAGGATTCTTAATGTCTATGGCCCCATAAGGATACACATGTTTGACAATAAAGGGACCAATCCACCTAGATCTCAATTTTCTAGGGAATAGGTGAAGACGAGAATTATAAAGCAGAACTTTTTGACCAATTTCAAAAGTTTTTCTCAAAATTGATTTGTCATGAAAAGTTTTTGTTCTAGCTTTATAAATCTTTGAGTTTTCATATGCATCATTTCTCAATTCCTCAAGTTCATTCAATTACAATTTACGTAACTTGGAAGCATCATCAAGACTTAAGTTGAAAGCTTTAATGGCCCAAAATGCTTTATGCTCCAATTCTATAGGCAAGTGACAAGGTTTTCCATAGCCTAACCGATAGGGAGACATGCCTAAAGATGTTTTAAAAGTAGTACAGTAAACCCAAAGTGCATCGTTTAGTCTTAAAGACCAATCTTTACGATTTGGGTTAACCGTTTTTTCCAAAATTTGTTTAATCTCCCTATTTGCTAATTCAACTTATCCACTTGTCTGAGGGTGATAAGGGGTAGTAATTTTGTGTGTGATGCAATATTTCTTCATTAAGGATTCAAATGGTTTATTGCAAAAATGTTTTCCCCCATCACTGATGATAGCTCGAGGGATTCCAAATCGACTCAAAACATTTTCTTTTAAAAATTTCAAAATAGTTTTGTGATCATTGTGTCGACATGGAATTGCTTCAATTCATTTTGAGACATAATCAACTGCAACCAAAATATACACAAATCCAAATGATGATGGAAATGGACCCATGAAATCAATTCCCCAACAATCAAAAATTTCAATGACAATGATAGGGTTCAAAGGCATCATATTTCTTTTAGAAATGGACCCCATGACAATTTTCACAACTTTTGCAAAAAGTATAACTGTCCTTGAATAAAGTGGGCCAATAAAATGCACAGTGCAAGATTTTTGCAGCTGTTTTCTTTGAAGAAAAATGACATCCACATGCTTTTGAATGACAAAATTTAATGATACTACTTACCTCATTGTCGGGTACACATCTCCGAAAGATTTGATCAGGACAATATTTGAACAAATATGGGTCATCCCAAAGCTCAAAATTTGTCCAATGCAAAAATTACAGCAAGTAGTTCTTTTTCAGTAGTGGTGTAATTCATTTGTGCACTATTTAAAGTTCGACTTGCGTAATAAATTACATAAGGCTTACCTTCCTTTCTCTATCCTAAAACAGCACCAACAGCAAAATCACTAGCATCACACATCAACTCAAAAGGCAAAGATCAGTCAGGAGATTGCATGATAAGAGTAGAAGTCAAAAGACCGATTAATTTTTCAAAAGAATTCTGACAATCTTGGTTCCAATCAAATAGTGCATCTTTTGTTAGAAGATTACATGAAGGTTTAGATATGGCATTAAAGTCCTTTAGAATCTTCTGTAAAATCCTGCATGCCCTAAAAAAGAACGAACTTCTCTGACTATTTTTGGGGAAGGCAAATGAGCAATTAATTCAACTTTAGCCTTATCAACTTTAATTCCTTTAGAAGATATCACATGACCTAACACTATTCCTGAGGTAACCATGTAATGACATTTTTTCCAATTTAACACAAATCCTTTTTCTTCGCATCTTTTAAGAACTTTTTCCAAATTATCAAGACAATTTTCAAAAAAATTTCTAAAAACTGTCAGATCATCCATGAAAACCTCTAAATAATGCTCAATCATGTCACTGAAAATACTTAGCATGCATATTTGAAAAGTTGCTAGAGCATTACAAAGACCAAAAGGTATTCTTCTATATGCAAAATGGGCACGTAAAAGTGGTCTTTTCTTGATCCTCTAATGCAATTGGTATTTAATTATATCCTGAATAACCATCAAGAAAACAATAGTAGGGATGTCCTGTTACTCTTTCTAGAATCTGATCAAGAAATGACAAAGGGAAATGATCTTTCCTAGTGGCTGCATTCAGTTTTCTGAAATCAATACACATACACCAACTAGATGAGACTCGGGTAGGTATTAATTCTCCTTTTTCATTTTCAACCACTGTTATTCTAGATTTCTTAGGCATAACTTGTGTAGAGCTTACCCACTGGCTATCAGAGATAGGATAGATAATTCCAACATCAAGTAATTTAAGAACTTCAGCTCTAACTACCTCTTTCATATGTGGATTTAATCTTCTTTAAGGTTGTTGAGATGTTTTAGCATTATCCTCTAAATGTATTCTATGTGTACAAATTAATGGATTAATGCCTTTTATGTCCTTTAATGGTTATCCAATTGCACTTTTATGCCTTTTAAGTACTTCTATCAACATACCTTCTTGTTCTTTAGTTAGGGATGAGGAAATTACCACTGGAAAGCTTTGTTCTTCTCCCAAAAATGTGTACTTTAACCCAGCAGGTAATGGCTTTAGTTCTAGTGTGAGTACTTCTTCATGGGTATCATCATTCATGGGTTTTTGCTCTTCGAATCTTGGCTTCCTTCCTTTGTATTCCATTTCCTGTGTACAGTCAAGTAAAGAGCATTTTTCAAAAACATCATCATCTAATTGTGTAGATGAATCCAATGAATTAATTAAACAAATTTCTAATGGGTCAGAAGAACTCCTGGTTTGAAGATGATCATCTATAATGGCCTCAATCCCTTCAATCTCTTCATTGTCATCATAAACTTTATGTGGTTGCTTGCACATGTTGAAAACATTAAGCTCGAGTGTCATATTTCCAAATGTTAGCTTCACCACTCCTTTTCTGTAATTTATCAAAGTATTAGATGTTACTAAAAATGGGCGACCTAGAATAACAGGAACTGACTTAGAACTATCAACCATAGGTTCAGTTTCTAAGACAATAAAATCCACAGGATATATGAATTTATCAACTTGAACTAACACATCTTCTACTATTCCTTTCGGGATTTTAATTGATCTATCAGCAAGTAAAAGAGTTACAGAAGTTGGTTTTAACTCACCCAGGTTGAGTTGCTGATAAACTAAATATGGAAGCAAATTAACACTAGCACCAAGATCAAGTAAAGCTCGTTTAATTTTATGTTCACCAATAATGCATGAAACTGTAGGACAACCAGGGTCTTTATATTTCAACTCATTATTATTTTGAATAATGGAGCTTACCTGTTCAGTCAAAAAGGCATTCTTTTTCACATTACGTTTCTTTTTAATAGTGCATAAGTCTTTCAAAAATTTGGCATAAGAAAGAATCTATTTGATAGCATCTAACAGAGGAATATTGACCTTCACTTGTTTAAAAATTTCAAAAATGTCACTGTTATGGTTCACTTTACTTGAATTGTTTAATGCTTGAGGATATGGAGGTGAAGGCGAGGGTTTAGTCTCCTTTTGACTAGGCGACTTATCAATTCCTTCCTCATATTTGGGAATTGACTCATCATCTTTCTCAAAAAGTTCAGGAATTTATTTTTTAATAACCTTTCCATTCCTAAGAGTTATCACTGACTTGACTTGATCTATTTTTTGACTTTCTGAACTACCCTCATTTAGGCTGTACTGACCCTTGGGATTTGGTTGAGATTGAGAGGGAAATTTTCCTTTCTCGTGAATGGCAAGTGCAGAAGAAAGTTCAGCAAGAATGTCTTTTATGTCAATCATAGCTTGAGTGTTTTGGTAATTAAGGGCCTCTTGCTTTTCCATGAATGCATATAATGTTCCCTCAAGGTTTTTTCAATGCTATAAATTTCTTCATTTTGCACAGATTTGATTTTTTTTACTTTCCCAGATTCCATGACTTCAATCTTTCTAGCCAAACTAGCAAACCTAGCATTTAGATCTTCTTCTTGACTAAGATGATATTTTCTTTACTAGCACTTGCAAGGTTAGATCTAATTGAATTTTCAGAAGGATTAGTATCATGCCATGATTGAGAATTTTCAGCCGAATAGTCTAAATAGTCTAAAGCTTCTTCAGGTTCTTTATCAAGAAACTCACCATTGCACATTGTTTCCACAAATTGTTTAGTTTCAGGTGTTAACCCTTCATAAAAAAAAGCTTATAGTGTGCCATTTTTCAAAACCATGATGTGGGCAAGAATTTAACAAATCTTTAAAATGTTCCCAACTTTGAAAATACACTTCATTTGAATTTTGGGAAAAATTTTGGATTTGTCCTTTCAAAGCATTAGTTTTATGTGTCGCAAAAAATTTCTTTAAAAACTCACCTTGCATTTCTTGTCACGTGCCAATTGATCTTGGTTTCAAAGTGTTAAGCCAAGTTTTTGTTTTATCTTTCAAAGAAAAAGGAAACAATTTAAACTTAACAACCTCTTCAATGCAAGTTTGATCATGAAAAGCAGTACATACTTCCTTAAATTCTTTTAAATATAAATATGGGCTTTCAGATTCTAAACCATGAAAATTAGGAAGTAAAAAAATCATACCTGGCTTGAATCTAAAATTGTTAGCATTGAGTGGAAAGATAAAACATGATAGACTAGAATTTCGAGATGGTTGCAAATACTCACGCATAATTCGCAACGGTTGATTTTCATGTTCATCATGCACACTTTCATTTTCAGCCATTGTGTTTGATGTGTGTGATTGTGATCCAGACAAATCAATATATAAAGTACTAGGATTAACTTTAACCAAACGACCAGCATTTGAATCACGATACCAATTAAGCATAAATAAGTAACTTAAAATAGAAAAGAAAATGTACAAGCTAGCAGTATAAACCGTTCATTAAATATTAACAAAGATGTGGTATAAATCAGCCACCAAATATATATTAACACTAAGGTGTGGTAATAAACTAACCACTAAATAAAAAAATAACAAAGGTGTGGTATGAACCAACCACCAAATATATATATATATATAAAGGTGTGGTAATAAACCAACCACCAAATAAAAAAAAATAACAAAGGTGTGGTATGAACTAACCACCAAATAAAAAAATAACATATAAAAAATAAAATACGAAAAATAAATTACAGAAAAGTAAAAGGGAGAGTTTCCCCCACTATTAGTATGTACAAAAAAATAAAAGGGAGAGATTTCTCCCACAAAGTTAGTAAAGTACAGAAAAAAAATAAAAGGGAGAGGTTCCCCACTAAGTTAGTGTGTAAAATAAAAAGAGAGTTTCCCCCC
This sequence comes from Ormosia semicastrata, assembly GCA_029884595.1. Lineage (NCBI taxonomy): Eukaryota > Viridiplantae > Streptophyta > Magnoliopsida > Fabales > Fabaceae > Ormosia > Ormosia semicastrata. The sequence continues at coordinate 103,171,867 of JAQQTO010000063.1, forward strand.
ACTAAGTTAGTATACACGGAAAATAAAAGGGAGAGTTTTCCCCACTAAATTAATATGTACAAAGAAAATAAAAGGGAGAGGTTCCCCCACTGTTAATAAGTTAGTATGTACAAAAGAAAAAAAAATTTAAAAGAGTAGAAAATATATACAAAATATTTACACTAGAAATTTGTTCTTCAAATTAAATCCCCAGCAACGGCGCCAAAAAATTGATGCACAAATTTTCAACCAAGTCTACAAACTTGATACGTGATTAATTGTTGCATTGCAAATCCAATACAGGTTGTCTCAAGTAATAAATTTCTCGGGAGTCCGAGGTCGATCCATAGGGAATTGTTGAAGATTAATTAAGGTGAAGTAAATATTTTATTACTACGATAAAAATTATTTACTTGGGTTAAAAGATCCACTCTTGGTAAATAAAGTAAAGGTAAGATTAATTTCTTTTATAACTCAATTAGAATCCTCGCAACATGGAGGTTCCAATCAGAAAATATAACGTTAAAAGTCCAATTAAAATAATATACGTAATTATATTATGCTTCCGAAAAATATTACCACCACTTATAAATGGGTTAAAGCAATCATTGTGCCAATATTTTATCTACAACAAATCAAGAACTCCACTTTATAAGGAGAGTTTCTAACATCACCACTTGTAACTAGGTTAAAGCATTCATTGTATCAATCTCTTGTCCACAACAAATCAAGAACTCCACTTTACAAGGAGGGTTTCTAAATTGATTGGAAACAAAATACAATACGTATAATGACCACTTGAAAATATATCATTTAAGCACAAGAGAGAAATTAATCTAACCTTATTTCATTATCAAGAGCTTCACTCTTTCACCCAAGCAAAATGAAACTTAGTTACTCATAGATAAGAAGAAAGAAAAAGAGAAGAATAAGAAGAAGAATACGACTTTAATTTAGAACAAAGGAAAATTATTACAAGAAAATCTAGTAACTAGCATCATTTTGGTACCTAACACCTAACATCTTTAATGATCTGCTAAGGCCCCCTTTTATAGAGGATTAGAGATACAAAATGACAAGGGGGCTGAGTTATTAGTGAGTGGATGAGTGGAAAATGAGTGGAAAATACCAAATGACTTTTGGTGAGTGGAAAATTATGGAGATTCCTTGTCTCTGAAATCATTTGGCTCTAAACTCATTGAATGCATCAGAATAAGCAAATATGATCTTCATCAAAGTTGTAGGCCTAGATCTTAGCTTTCAAATGGCTTTATTTTGAGTCCAATATCATTTCTATAACTCCAGATACATTCAAATTACTGCATACTACTCAGGCCTAGTCACAGCTCCTTTGTTCTGACTTGCAAGCCCAATATCACTCATTAGGCCTCCGATTCTGGAAAAGTGTTCAACATGAAAGTTGTAGATATAGGTCTCAACTATTTAGCATCAAAATTTTAACCCGTTTGATAACCTCTAGCCCAAAACAATGGCATAAACAGTACACATAGGTCAAGCTATCAGGAACAGCACTCTAGTTCTTGCTTCAACCCCAATTTGAGTTATCTACTCGTGTGATTGGGCCTTTGAGGTCTTCATGAAAGTTATAGAGCTCTCTCTTATCTTTAAAATTCCATCGTACTCCCCTCATTTGACCACCTACATCCAAAGATATAGCCCAATACAGAAACAACATAAGACGTAAATTATGCTGAAAAATTCAATTAAGTCCAGTTTGAGTCCAAACTTACAAAACATAATCAAACTCAATCAATTAAGTACATGAAGAGTGTAAATAACTAAAAATGAAGGCTTATTAATGTATCAAATATGTGATCATCAATAACCCTATAGTAGGTTGAGGTTGAGATACTCCTTACCTAGTTGAGATGACCCTACAGTAGATTGAAGTTAAGATACTCTTTCTCTACTTGAGACGACTCTAGATGATTTGTAGTATGAGGAATGATGATTCCCTCTCAACTTGAATCTCTAGATTGAGGATAGCTATCCCTTTGACATTTAAGATGTGATTGTATGATGATTGTAGTTACATGAGTACCTTTGCATAATTATGAGTTTAATGTCTTTTGATTCATTGTTATGCTGATGAGATCTAATCTGCTTATAAAAATGATTTTTGGTAAATAATTTATAAAAGAATTCTACTATGGGAAGAGAAAGGAAATCATTTTGTCTTTTGCCACCTTTCTACACAAAGGTATTTGAGATATACTTTATTTTTCCCCGAAGTAGTTGGAATTGTTATGATGACATGATTTTATATATTTGATCTACTGAGGATTTAATATTCTCACCCTGTGTATTTTTATTTCCAGGATAATTTCAGGGAAGAAGACTTTGTAAAAGTAAGATACTGGACAAAGATCTTTGGAGCTTAGCTTACTTTTCTGAAATAATTGTTTTATGTTTACTTGTATATTAATGATTTTTGTAACTCTGTATATATTTGTGCCTTGAAAGGCTTAGTTTGTAGATAATGTACAAGTTGTACTTATGAGAAATACCGTTATAAATGTATTAATTCTCCCACACAAGGTTCATATATATATATATATATATATATATATATATATATATATATATATATATATATATATATTACTATTATATTAGGGATTATTGTTAGTAGTTAGTAATGTGCCTAAACTCCAATTACTTTTGTATAATTTCGGATATACTATATTATTGGATTTGGGACGTTACAGAGTTCGGCTTGAGAGTCTTAAAGCTAACCCCATATCCCATAAGGAATGAGTTCTGTAAACATTTTCAAGATGGGGTCTGGCTTGAGGGTAATAAAGCTAACCCTGAATCTTATAAGGAATGGGTTATGTAGACATTCTCAAGATGGAGTCTAGCATAAGGGTCTTAAAGCTAATCCAGGAACCCATAAGGAACGGGTTCTGTAGACATTCTTAAGACATGGTCTGGCTTGAGGGTCTTAAAGTTAACCTCGGATCCCATAAAGAACGGGCTCTATAGACATTCTCAAGACTGGGTCTAGCTTAAGGGTCTTAAAGCTAACTTCGAATCCCAAAAGGAACGGGATCTGTAAGACGGTCTTAAAAAGCTAACCCCAAATCCAATAAGGAACGAGTTCTGCAGACATTTCAAGACAGAGTCTGGCCTTAGGGACTTAAAGATAACCCCATACCCCATAAGGAATAGGTTCTGTAGACATTCTCAAGATGAGATCTAGTTTGAGGGCTCTGGAGACATACTCCCTCTCTACTTGAGGATATAGTACGTTGAGGTTGAGATACTCCTTCCCTATTTGAGATGACCCTACAGTAGATTGAGGTTCAGATACCCTCTTTCTTCTTGAGACAATTCTAGATGATTAGTAGTATGAGGAAGGATGATTCCCTCTCTACTTGAATCACTAGATTTAGGATAACTATCCCTTTGACACTTAAGACGTGATTGTATGATGATTATAGTTGAATGAGTAGCTTTGCATAATTATGAGTTTAATGTCTTTTCATTCATTATTATGATGATGAGATCTAAATTGCTTATAAAAATGATTTTTGGTAAATAAAAAGATTTCTACTTTGGGAAAGAAAGGAAATCATTTTGGTTTTTGCCACCTTTCTACGTTATGGTATTTGAGATTTACTTGATTTTTTCCCAAAGTAGCTGGAATTGTTATGATGACATGATTTTATATATTTGATCTATAAAGAATTTAAGATTCTCACCCCATTTATTTTTATGTCCATGATAATTCTAAGGAAGAAGACTTCTTAAAAGTAAGATACTGGACAAAGATCTTTGGAGCTTAGCTTATTTTTCTGAAATAAATGTTTTATATTTACTTGTATATTAAGGATTTTTGTAACTCTATATATATTTGTGCCTTGAAAGGCTTAATTTATAGATAATGTACAGGTTGTACTTATGAGAAATACCATTATAAGTGTATTAATTCTCCCACATGTGGCTCATAAATATAAATATAAATATAAACACACACACACACACACATATAAATATTACTATTATATTAGGGATTATTGTTAGTATATAGTAATGTAACTAAACTCCAATTACTTTTGTATAATTCCGGATATACTATAGTATTAGATTTGGGACGTTACACAGTCCGGCTTGAGAGTCTTAAAGCTAACCCCAGATCTTATAAAGAATGGGTTCTGTATACATTCTCAAGATGGGGTCCGACTTGAGGGTAATAAAGCTAACCCTAAATCCCATAAGGAATGGGTTCTGTAGACATTCTCAAGACGTAGTCTGGCTTGAGGGTCTTAAAGCTAACCTAGGATCTCATAAGGAATGGGTTCTGTAAACATTCTTAAGATATAATCTGACTTGAGGGTCTTAAAGCTAACCTTGGATCCCATAAAGAACGGGTTTTGTAGACACTCTCAAGACTAGGTCAGACTTAAGGGTCTTAAAGTTGAATCCCATAAGGAACGGGTTCTGTAAGAGGGTTCTAAAAAGCTAACCCCGAATCCCATAAGGAACGGGTTCTACAAACATTTCAAGATAGAGTCTGGCTTGAGGGTCTTAAAGCTAATCCCAAATCCCATAAGGAATGAGTTATGTAGACATTCTCAAGACGAGATCCGGCTTAAGGGTTCTGTAGACATACTCCTTCACTACTTGAGATTATAGTAGGTTTAAGGTTGAGATACTCCCCCCTTCTTGAGATAACCCTGTAGTAGGTTAAGGTTGAGATACTCCTTCCCTACTTGAGATGACCCTACAGTTGATTATGGCTGAGATACTTTCTCTATACTTGATATGACTCTAGATGATTAGTAGTATGAGGAATGATGATTCCTTCTCTACTTGAATCTCTAGATTCAGGATAACTATCTTTTTGACACTTAAGATGTGATTGTATGATGATTGTAGTTGACTGATTAGCTTTGCACAATTATGAGTTTATTTTGATTCCTTATTATGATGATGAGATCTAAATTGTTTATAAAAATTATTTTTGGTAAATAATTTAAAAAATATTTCTACTTCAGGAAGAGAAAGGAAATCATTTTGTCTTTTACCACCTTTGTGCATAAAGGTATTTGAGATTTACTTGAATTTTTCTCGAAGTAGCTGGAATTGTTATAATGAAATGATTTTATATATTTGATCTACTAAATTTAAGATTCTCACCATGTGAATTTTTATTTCCATGATAATTCTAGGGAAGAAGACTTCTTTAAAGTAAGATACTGGACAAAGATCTTTGAAGCTTAGCTTACATTTTGAAATAATTGGTTTATATAATTACTTGTATATTAAGGATTTTTGTAACTTTGTATATATTTGTGCCTCAAAAAGCTTAGTTTGTAGATAATGTACAAGTTGTACTTATGAGAAATATCGTTATAAGTGTATTAATTCTGCCTCACGAAGGTCATATATATATAAAACTCTTATATTTAGGATTGTTGTTAGTAGACAGTAATATGCCTAAACTCCAATTACTTTTGTATAATTTCGGATATATTATTGTATTGGATTTGGGATATTACAGAGCCTGATTTGAGAGTCTTAAAGCTAACCCTGGATCCCATAAGGAACGGGTTCTGTAAACATTCTCAAGGTGGGATCTGACTTAAGATTAATGAAGCTAATTAACCCTGAATTCCATAAGGAACGAGTTCTATAGACATTCTCAAGACGGAGTCGGACTTGAGGGTCTTAAAGCTAACCTCGGATCCCATAAGAAACGGGTTCTATAAACATTCTCAAGATGAGGTCCGGCTTGAGGGTCTTAAAGCTAACCTCGAATCCCATAAAAAAATTGGTTCTGTAAACATTCTCAAGACTGGGTCTAGCTTAAGGGTTTTAAAGCTGATCCTGGATTCCATAAGGAATGGGTTCTGTAAGCGGGTATTAAAAAGCTAACCCCGAATCCCATAAGAAACGAGTTTTGTAGCCATTCTCAATACAGATTCTGGCTTGAGGGTCTTAAAGCTAACCCCGGATCCTATAATGAGCGGGTCCTATAGACATTCTCATGATGAAGTCTAGCTTGAGGGTCTTCAAGTTAACCTCAGATCCCATAGGGAACAAGTTCCATTTTGGACTTCATTAGAATCAATAACAAAGAAATTTACCATGTCCTAGACTGCATCTAATCAATGTGTAAACTGGGCATCAGATCTCCATCATAGATGGGCTCATTTTGAATCAATTAATGATGCATCTGTACATAATCAACGGTGGTGGGTGGCAGTTTTCATGCTTGATGGAAGAAGTATCAAAAGGCTTTTATATTTCTTTTTTGTGAGATTAAAACTACATGAATCATCAGATGGTATAAGGTCAGATTCAGACTCAGTAACATTATCACAAACCACTTGATCAATAGAAATGGTTGAGGATCATAGTTTAAACCCAGGGGGAAATCCATGCTTCCTGTAACGCACCTCCACTGCGTGATTGGTATGACGGCACAACGTGCATTGTATTTGCCAGTGGTAGACCCACTTGGGAGTTATGAACGCTAAGTTTTGCTTTGGTGGCTGTGGGTTGAAGCTTGCACAAGCAGTAAATTTCCTGCTCAATGGGTAATTGACCCTCCCTTAGGCATCACTATCCCATCAAAATGCACTCTATGGCTAGATGCTCCTCCTAAAGCTCTGTTTGACCTTCTATGTGTTTCATAGGAGGTGTTGCCAAAGGATTTGCAAAGTAGAAGAGATCTTAGAAATTTGATCCTTCGACTGCCTCAGATCTAGATGATGCATTGAGTTGGTGATTGAGCCACTTGCGGTGGAGTTTGATTTGCTCTTTGGGGGACATGATCTGCTCCCTCAACACCCTAAAAAACACATCGTACCTATCGTTCTCAAAATCTTTGATAATGTGGCCCTCCTACCAACCATCGTTGTGGAATGCGTCTACCTCGTCACCTCTGGTTGGGATCTGGATGAAGGTGACATGGGTGTGAGCAGGGTTTGGTTTAGTTGACAAGTGGGTGCTGCTGGGCCAAGAGCATGGGAGGTAGTTGCCATGGCTATTGTGCATCCGCAGTAGAATGGTCCACGATGTGGTTGAGGTGAGACATGGTTTGACAGAAGTGTGGTGGAGCTATCTCGTTAGCACGATTTCTATTCCACGAAGGCGACAGTGAGGGTAAGTGATGGTTCTGTGCGCAAGTGGTGGCAGCCATGAGAGATCATGTGGGTCTCGATCAAGATAACAGAACTAGCCATCTCCACACACTGATTTCCACTCGAAATCACTCCAGCCTTGAGAATCCACAAAACCCATGGTGGTTCAAGGAAGAAGCTACTATTCTAGCGAGTTGGGAGCAGCCCAAAAACACAATTTGTCATTAATGGCATTTGGCCAAGCTCCATAGTGACCTAGAACTTCAAGTCGCCATTAATGGCAGAAGGGGCAAATGTTTGCAGGGATGGTGTCAATAATGTTATTGAAACAGAGCAAAGCTCTATTCGTCAAACACTAGCTCTCAAGATGGGTAAAATGTCTCCTCCATGATGGTGGGGATCGAAGTTTAAGGTTTCTCACATACATTGTCAATGTTCAGTAGTGAATACTGAGGTGTACCTGGATAGGCACGTATGGATGTTTTCCTCCTTGCGCAGCAGCGGAGCATGTTGAAATGGGGGTGGTTGGTACCTGCAAAGGAACTTCAATGGTCAAGTCAATTTGTGCACAAGTAGGGTTTAAGCAAAAGAGTAATAGTTATCTATTGAAGGTGATTGAGCCTGATATTTATAGAGTAAATAGGGAAACACGTTCCCTTGATTGTTGCATTGGATCTCTATAAAATTGAAATATTGATATTACAATTATGATAAGTCAAATGCGGTTATAAGCACTATAACTATGCAAGATCATGATTAGCAGTTATGGATTATTATAGGATTTATCTACTGCGTAAATCTCGCGATAACATTGTGGCTACCCAATGCCATAATCCGACATCCGTTATGCTAGGATCTCAATAGTGCACCTCGAGTGAGTTCCCACTAGGGTGTCAACAGTAGAGTCTAGCTAGAACCATTCCAGATTGACTTACGAGACAGGATCTCGAATCACGGTCCAGAACAACTACAAAATACAAATAGGAGAATTTATAATAAGAAAAAAAAAACTAGATGTACGCCCACGCTTTGCGCGGGCACCTATAGAAAAAAAACGTAAGTCTTGTACTTTTTATGTAAAATATTTTAAAAATATGAAACAATTAAGGAATTATCTTTTTGTCTTTTTTTAGAGGAAGTTATCTCTTTTATTTTTATTTGTGACTTTATGTAGTCAATAAAATTTGCCTTTGGTCGCCTAACATCTATCAAACTCTGACCAACATTTTCCTCTATACTTGATATGCTAAACGCCTTAATGGCATATATATATATATATATATATATATATTGGGAGCCAATCTAGTGAAAAGAATATTTATTATAAGATGTGAGATGAGTGAATCTTAACTGTTAGATCTACATAAATGATTAAGATTAAAACATAAATGTATTTGACTTTTTAAAATAGTCACATGACTTTTAAGTAATTTTTAATCTTGACAATTCATATATAGTTGTATGATCAAAATTTACTTTTTTCACATTCTCACAATAAAAATTCATCTCACTAGATATGCTATATATATGAAAAAACTTTGATTTATTGCCTAATGGTTTAGCTGTAACAACTGACCTTATAAAACGAATAGCCTCAACACAAGTAGGCTATGAATGATCTAATCCAATAGCTTTCATATATATATATATATATATATATATATGAAAAATCTTTGATTTATTCCCTAATGGTTTATCTGTAACAACTGCCCTTATAAAATGAACAGCCTCAACACAAGTAGGCTATGGATGATCTAATCCAATATCTTTCACCTTTATATATAAGTTTCTCTCCATCACGTTTTCTTGAACTAATTTATCAAGGAATTTCTTCTCATAAAACTAAAGCGCTGCTTCCAAGCCTTAGAATCTGTTTCTCCTTCACGGCAAGAAGATCATTTGCTTTATGCAAAGCTCCCATATCATATAAGAACTGCAAGACTTCCATATGTAGTGTTGTGTCATTTTCCTACAGCCTAATGATCATGGATATATAATGCTTGATTGTAGCAACCACATAAGCATTTGTATCTTCCTCTTACTCTTGATGCAAAGTACTAATAAGTTTCCTATCACGATCAACTTGTCTTTTTAATCTATCAACCATGTTATTTTTAGCTTCAATTTCACTAACAATGCCTCCATCCTTATATAAACCAGGCTCACTTTGCTTAAGTGAAATCCTCCTTTAAAGTATCTGCATTCAAGTAGAGTAAGAAACATCATAAGTCTTCACTTCGTCACCACTTACAGATAATGTAGGACTCATATCATTACCGAAGATCAATTCAAACCATAAACCATTATAAAACTCTTGCCACGTTGTCCCTTTACTCATCGTCACCATATCTACACCACCCTCAACATGTTAAATCACAAAAAATAGCTCAACAAAGACTAATAGAAGCAAAGATGCTGCAAAATACTTACATTGCCGCAAGCCCGTAAAAAAAAAAAAAAAACCCAATGTGTCCATGTTCAAAATTTCCTTATACCTATGGTCATCTTTGGCATAATCATCCATTCATCTTGCTACTCAATTATATCCTAAACTCAAACATCAAACATTTGTAACAACCAAGACCCAAAAGAAAAACTTTCAATTACAGATTTGGGCAAAGCGATACTTAATTTGCGAGTCATATTGTGCCACTACCAAGGATTTGCATATGTTGGGCGGGTTGAAGGGTTCAAAAGCATGGTTGAAATATGTCAACACTGAGATATTGAAAGATCTAATCATTACTAGTGTGTAATAATATTAGTGTGAATGGCAATATTAATTAGTGTGCATTAGATATCTATTGAACTGCTTTGGACAATAAAATATAACTCTAGCTTTGAATGGTGAAACTGAATGTTAATTATCAGTTTCTCGTAACAAAGAAGCGTCTTTAATATTATCATTTTTTAACTGATTGGTCAACGGTAACCATTCTATTTCTCTAATAAGAAAGTGAAATAAAGGGTGGTATAATGAATGGCCTAACTAACGGTGGCCTATTCTAATGAGAAAGTGAAAGGTTTTGCTGGTACAACACAAGATACATGAGCAAAAGAGAACTAAAATGACAAGAGGTGAGACTCTTAAGAATGTAAAAGAATTACTGATATGGTGATTTAAGAGAGAAGTGATGGGGGAGAGGTAAGGAAGTGCTGACATGGCATTCTTAGAAAGTTCAACATAGTTGATATGGCAATGTTACAGTCCACGAGCTTACTTTTATAGATTATAATTACATAGGGGAAGCTCAATCGAACCAAGTCGATCATACCGGATAAATTGATTTGACTTTAACCCTAGCAATTTCAAATATAAAAGGGCTTATGCTAGTGAGAGTGGAAATAAAGCTACCGAATGAGTTGGGATAAATGGGGAAAAAAATGGTGGGTCTCATTTGTTAGTTGGATTCACCAAAGTGAGACCCACCCAATCATTACATATGTCCGATCAGTTACGGGCTAAACTCAATCGGGACATAAAGTGTTTTCTAAGTAAAAAACCACTGTTAATTTGAAAAACCAGTGAAAAAGTATAACAAAAAATATATATGTTTTTGGAGGCCTTAGACTCTAAAGAGGAAGACACGAAAGAAGTCAAAGGCTTTATAAAAAAAATAAAAAAATTGATGCATTAGTGTAAAATGTTTTATATTTTTATTTAAATTATCACATTATTTAATGAATTAAAATTTACATGAAATGTAAGTGCTCTGACCGGGTTATGCGGTCATAGATCTAGAGCAACCCGACCCATTAGGATAGCACCTATACATTACTATGCATGTGAGGCAACCTATTTACTAGGCGTAATTTCCTCAACATGAATCAATTCTAATCATGCGCGCAAAAATAGGGGAATAATGATAAGGAATAATAGTCTCCAGGATTCCAAGTAACAACATTCAATAGGCACTAAATGCTTAGATTTTTCACACCTTAAATTGCTTATATATATACACTCAACAAGGTGGAAAAGGTACAACCTAATTCCCAATACACATACTACCCTCCTCGCGTACATACTGACTTAAGTGTTGGAATACCTTTTGCAAGTACTTTCTCCCTCACACCATTGTTGTTGCTGCTGTACCACTGAGGAATCCACCATCTCTTACCTTCTTAGGTAACTCTCAGAACCCAGTTTTGAACATTAGCGCCATCTGTGGGAAAGATAAATTTCTACTCCTAACACCACCATCAACACTCCTATTACCACCATCAACATGATTAACACAAGGAGCAGATAAGCCTTAACTAACCAAAATTACGCTTCTATTATGCGCAACCCACCATCTACAAATAGTTGCCCGACATTTGTCCCTGCTACTCATGAACCAGTCTTAGAATCAGTCGTGCCTCAACCAGAACCTAGGCAGGATGGGCAGGAGACTTCTTTTACTGGAGAGAATCTGCCCCCTCATTCCCTGCAAGTTCCAGTGAGACAACGTCTAGGTCCTGGACCTAAGAGCACCATCTGGTGATGGACAACGGGTGTCAGTGCTGCAACACCTCGAAGATCAAGTTGAGAATGAGGTCCGGTCTCGCCATACTGAATCTGACCATCAGGAGCTGTTTAGGGCAAAATTGCTCTCTCTAGTCAGACTTCAAGATGAAAGGATTCATCTCTAGGAAGAAAGAATTCACAACCTGGAGAGAAACCGAGATTATGAAAGCGAGAACCGATCTCCAAGAAAGAATCGTGAAAACAGAATGGGCAAAACTCAGGAAGATGACTGCCATCTAGAAAACTTTAGGGTCATAGACCCCGATCATGATGCTGAACCTATCTATACAAGAGAGCAGGAACATAGAGTAAAGATCTCGATTTATCAGTATTAGCCCTTCTCTGATAAACTAATGGCCTATGAGATCCCTAGGCGTTTCAAGTATCCTACCAACATTGAAGCCTACGATGAGACCACAAACCCCTAGGAGCATCTTGATGCCTATGTCTCTACTCTTTTATTTGTTGGAGGAGATGATCCTTTCATTTGTTGTGCTTTCCCATTGTCCCTCAACAAAGTCACCTTGAGATGGTTCACCACCCTACCTCCTAGGTCCGTTGTTAACTAGGAGGGCTTGTCCTCGAGATTTCTGCTGCACTTCACCACCAGTAAAGCGTAGCCTAAATTCATTTCATGCCTTTTCCAGATTAAGTAAGGGAAGGAGAAGTCTCTCCAAGACTTCATATCTTAGTTCAATAAGGAGATTGTGAACATACGAGACTAGGATGAAAGGCTCGGATTGTACTATATTAGAGAAGGGCTCCGACTAAAACCATTCCTTTTTTTACTGGCAAAGAAGAAGCCTAAAACTATGGATGAGTTCTGTGCCCATGTTAACAAGTACATTAATGCTGAAGATGTTCTTTGAACTAAGAAGCATATCGAGAAAAGAGAAGATGCTAAGCCCAAATATGTGGAGCAATCAAACCAACAGAGGCAAAATTTGAAGTCACTATTCAAAGGGAAATATGACAACTATACTCCCCTCAATACGTCTCGAGCTCCAAATCTATCAGGAGGTTATGAAAATCGAGTTCTGGGATGTGCAGAGACCTTTCCCTTTGAAGAAGCACTCACGAAAAGACACAACCAAGCAATGCGCATGGCATGACAATCATGGCCACAATAGAGAGGATTGAACCAACCTCCAAGATGATATTGAATATCCCATCTGAGATCATTGTCTGGGCTAGTATGTGCACCAAACTTAGAGCAACAATTAGAGGGGAGGTCATTATAGAAAATAGAGCTATAGCACCTAGAGCCTCTCTCCTCCCTACCAAAGAAGATGTTCTCCAGCCAAGAATGACAACCCCGGCCCACGCTCACCTCTAGTTAACACCCAAAATCAAGATAGGGCACAATCCTGGAATAACAACTAGCTGGACAATTGTCATCATGCTGAAGTAACCCAGACAATTATATAATACTTTGTAATTGTTACTTCTGTTGCACAATAAACATATTTGAATATTAATAAATCAAATTTTCCAACTGTTGTCTTATCCAAAGCCAGTACCTCGGCTACGACTTTGAGTCTGTAAGTACTTTGACTCAATATCACCTAAGCTAGTACCTCAGTCTTGACCTTGAGTCCACAAGTACTTTGGCCAGACACAACCTCCAAGGTTACCATGCCTTAGCAAGGTCCAAGGAATACGAGGCCCGAAGAGGATTAGTTATTCTGATATCTATACAAGATAGCCAAACTGGGGAATCTACTTGACAATCCTCTGGGGTCAAGCAGTGCATTGAAGGGTTTTCACCCATACCCTTTTGAGCCTGACTTTAACTCATAAATCGATAAGGTTTATAGAGGTTAAACATATTTTTACTTGACAGTCAAACAAGGGAATCCACTTGACTACCCTCCAAGGTCAAGCAGCGCATTCAAGGATTTTCACTTGTACCCTTATGGCTTGGCCTTAACCTATAAATCGAACAAGTTTACAGAGGTTAAGCGTAGTCGACCATAGCCTGGGACTATGGATTTCACACCAAGAGGCTTCCATGTCACTCACCTAAAGTTTGACGGTCAACTATAACCAAATGAACCGACTACCAAGATCAAGCTTTGAACTCGTCTTGGCTAGGCAAAACAAGCATTCATCAAACTAAACGAACCTGACTACCAAGACCGAGATTTGAACTCATCTCATTCAGGTAAAATAAATGTTTGTCAAACTAGACGAACCCAACTACCGAGATTGAGCTTTGGACTCATCTCGACTGACAAAATGAGTATTCGTCGTTAAGACAACAAAAAGCAAAATATTAAAAAAAACAAATTTATTATTATTCACATTCTAAACATCATCAACTTTACAAGAAAGACCTATAAACTACTCCCATGCAAGAATGCCACTTAAAAGAAGCTAAGAAGGTACCCTAGTAAGATAATGATGATGATGATGATCAAGCATTGACCACGGCCACCTTAACGGCTCCTCAAGATGCGAACACTGATCTCCTCCCTCTTGATTAATATGAAGAGAAGGCTTCACAATCCCACGCCTCCAAAACATCCTTGTGCACCAAAGCATGATGAGCACCTTCGTTGATAGCTATATATAGGAGCAGAGGAGAGAGAGTGGTGAAACCTCTCCATGCCTCATAAGAACTAGGACAGAAGCCATAAACCTTTCCAACACGAGTAAGATCTTGTTCTGCTATTGTATACGCCTGGAAAGGAAGGCTTTTGCTACCCAGAGACGTGTTGACTAAGCCACATAGAGCAGTTACTTGGCCCTTATTGAGTCATTACGCCTAGAGAGAAATGTCTTTACCATAAAAATATGCAAGAAAAAAAGGAACACCTTTAAGAATTTGTGAAAGAAATGAAATATAATTTTAGAAAAGGACATAGCCCTCAACTCATTCATAAGAAGCAAAAAGGGCCTCCATCTAAAAAAGACTTAGCTTCAAATAAAGCTAGAAAGCGAAAGAAAGGAATAAGTAACAACCCCACTATAAACATTTCCTATTTATAAAAGGAGTAATGTGCTCTGATTGGGTTCCCCAAAAAGGTGAGCCGACTGCATATTCAAAGCTAACTCATGAAGTTTCTAAATGATAAGTTACAAATATCAGACGACTGATTCTAATAAAGATGAAGGCCCTTGAATGCTTCAACAATCCAAAGTCTTGCCACTGAGATCGAGCATTGAACCTATCTCAGTGAATTACATGAACAAATTGCTTAAGTGTAAAATTAATACCGGGATTGAGCATTGGACCCATGTCGGCATTGCGAAGGCAAAAATTTGACGTGTAAGATACACCAAGATTAAGCATTAGACTCATCTCAGCGAAAGAAAGCATTGCTATGAAGAAAATCCAAAGTATTGAAATTAAACAAAAGATGCCTGAGGTCAGGACTTGTCCAATTACACCAATAAAACCCACACGGGGGCAAAAAAATGAAAAAAGCTAGAAGGTAGGGCTATAACCTTTAGGAGCCACCTCAACCTCTGTCGTCTTAGCCTTAACTACCTCGACCATTGTCGTCCTAGCCTCTTTCTGATTCCCCTTTGGCGTAGCTTCTATCCCTCCTCTACCATCCACCATTCGGTCTACTTGATCATTTAGGGTAGCCATGAGAATAACAACATCTACAATTTGACCATCCCAAACCTCTCTCAGTGCGCCAACCCCCTCTTCATTAAGACCGGGGTTAAGTAGGCAGAGTTGGTTAAGAGCATTCTCAAAGGGTTCTACCACAGACATCGACCAGTCATCTACCTTTTGTGAAAGTTCTTTATTTAGCCTGGTCTCGGCCTGGCACAAAAATTCACATTGAGCCCGGACACTGGCAAGGATAGACTCAGTAGAAGTCAGGTTCCCTCTCAATGTGTTCTCCTGAGCTACGCTTTATCAAGCTAAACTCAGAGCGAATCAACCTCGGTAACCTTAGCCCGGAGCACATCGGCCTCACTAGCCTTAGCTCGGAGCACGTCATTTTTGGTAGCCTTAGCTTTAAGCGCAACTATCTCTGTAACTTAAGCCCGAAGTGAAGCGACCTCAACAGCTTCAGCAGTAAGTTGGGTGACCTCAGCTCGAACCCTATCGACCTCAGCGTCATGCGACTTAACCTCTGCGGTAGCTTGGGCCAACTGCCCATCCTTTTGGGTGACTTCTAATTTAAGATTTTTCTTTTCACCCCGAAGGATGTTGAGCTCTCTCTTCAAGATAGAAGCCTCCTGAATAGAATACCAGGCCTCCTCCATGAATCAAAGGAAAGAGGCAAGGTGCAAACTCTGAAGTTGGGCCTTTTGGAGTGTGTTTTCTCTTGATTTATGTATGCTAAAACTTGATTTGATATCCTGTTGAAATTTTATTAATTCACATACATATTTGAACATGATTAAGACACTTAGGCTTAATTCTTTCATAACTTCCAGAGTTGCATTGATAAATAATTCCTTAGTTGCCCCATTTGAACTTGAAATTGATTTTTTCTTAGATGCCTTATTGATTAATCAAGTTGAATTTCTTCTGAGCAACTAATATGGTAACTGAGAAGTCATAAAAAGATTGTTTTCATCCTCAAGGGTTAAAATAAGAAAGAAAGAAAAAAGAGAGAAAAAGAATGAAATGATGAAAAGAAAAGAAAAATAAAAAGGTTTGCTGGTGAAGAATTGTGAGAATAATTTGGTTGAAAGTGAGAATTACCTTATGCATTATGCTCTATTAATTATCTTTTCAACCTGATTCTGGTTGGTATAGCTTTATCCTTAAACATTCTTTACCTTAATTCATCTTCTTCCTGCCACTAACTGTACCCTTGGCCTCATTACAACTAATAGAAGTCCTTTTGATTCTTGTTATGTATGTGAACTTGAAAGTGGAGATGAAATTGATAGTCAAGCTTATGGTCATGCATTTGTTAAGAGAAATTTGAGTGATCTCTTTACCCTTAAACACTTGAGAGATGGAAAGATAGCGAGCTCAATTGTTTGGTAAAAAGAAGAGGTGCAAGCTAGACTCAAGAGCTTCTAATTGTATTAAATGCTAGACTTTCTTGTTTGATTGGATCTGATTGATGAGCTTAATTGAATTTTTAAATTGTGAAATTTTCCTTAATTCATGTTTCTTGATGTTGAGTTTAACCTTGTTTTTGATTCATATTCTTTGCTTGAGGATAAGTAAAGTTCAAGTGTGGGGGAATTTGATGTGTGGATAAAATACACACCTCTTGTGCTTGATTTGAGGTAGATTTAGGTGTGCTTTGATTATTTATGTTGGAATTTATGTCACATTTAATTTAATTATCTTTGGTATCTCATGATTAGTCTTTCTCTATGTTTTTAGGTCCAAAAGAGGTGTTTTGACATGACTCTATGAAGCTTTGGATGAATTCATTGTAATAGAGTTGAGTTCGGAATTTATATGACCAAGATTCGCAGAGTTTTTGACCTTTGCACGATAAAATGAGCATAACTTGAGTTATAGAAGTCAAAATAAAGTGATTTTAGTGGCATTGGAAATCTAAGAAAAAGATATACAACTTTCACGAAGACCATTTTTCCAAAAAATTACGTGTTGAGTGATTAAAGAGTTAGACACAGTCGTGTCGAATCTCAAAAATGCTTCTGTCAAACTCACAGGGCCCTGTCTAACTTCAATGAAGCTTCTGTGTGGGAGATATGGCCGTGTCTCTTGGACACACGGCCGTGTGAGTCCCTCTGATGAGAAAAAAGGAAAATTTTGCCTCCAAATCATTATAAATTGGACAAAAACACCAAACTAAAAGAGACTTTTGGCTAGAGACTTGTGTGACGACAAGTTTTGAGAGGAGAAGTACAAGGATTCAAAGGCGAAGACTTTGAAGGCAAGAGCAAGACTCCTTGAAGATCAACCATTGAAGTTATTTTCTCCATCTTCATCTTCCCATCTTTTTTTTTTATTATTCATCAATCATGGTTGTTTCTTTAATCCTTGTTCTTGTTTGTGTTACGATGGCCATTAGTGACTAAACCCATTTTTCTAGGATTAGGATGAAACTCTCTATTTTTCTATTATGAATTATTAGTTTAGTTCTTTGTTAATGAAATTATTGTTTTTGATTCATTCTTGGTATGCTTAATGTTTGTGATATGTTGCGTGCCATATTTACAAGATTTTAGGCTTTAGGTGATGGATCGAAAGATGAATCTAATTGATTGATAATCCAAGCATTGAACTTAGGAATTGAGACCTAGACATAGGCTTAAATTCTTCCAGGGGTAAACAATTGTAATGAATCTTAATGGGTTGGAACTTGGATTAATTGCCATGAGAATGGGGTTAGTGAGGTTTTAGCATGTTTTTAGTACCAAGAAATTGGGCTTTCAATAATTTAAGATAAATCACCTTCAAGAACATAATTGAACATTAACAAAGATAGGATTACAATTTATCGTAGGGGGTAGTGTAGTGGATTCTAAATCCTAGAGCTTTAAATCCTTGTTAAATCTCATCTTTTCTAATTTCAATTGTTTACTTTATTGCTTTGCTTTTCGTATTAATTTTAATTGAACATTCTCTATCGATTTTATTTTTCTTAAACAATCAAAATAGCCGTAAGAGTTAGTAATCAATTGATCCTTGTGGGAATGATCTTTATTTACTACTTGTACGATCCGTGCGCTTGCGAAAAATCAACAACATCATCCAAGACATCTTTACAAGAGATGACCCCATTTTCTTTAGTTCAATCAATCAGGAAGCGCATGACCTCAGCTTCAGGAAGAGAGATCTTGGAGATCGAAGTCTCTATCTCTTCATTACTCCGCTCCCAGCCAACTTGGGTCCAGTATAAGTAGAGGTATGGTTGACCTTTTAGGGTGACAAAAAAGGTGTCATCCCTAGAGGCCTTTCTATCCTAAAGAAGTCCCTTTTAAAATTCTTAAAGGGCTCTTGGTAAGGCTTAAAAATTCTGCACCTATTCTACACCCGCAGTGTGACTCATCCTTTAGTTTAGTTGCTTCCTGAGGTCGACAACTGAGAAAAAAGGTAGAAGAAAGAGTTAACCAAGCAAGGCTACTTGAACACTCAATAAACGAGTTCGACTGCTCGAACAAATCCTTAGACATTTGGATGGAGTTAGATGGGCGCCACACAAAGGTGGTTGAAACACCCATCTGAAACTTGGTGAATGGTAGTCGTACCTTGATCCAAGTGAAGAGGGCCTCATACATATAAATGAAGTGTCTGCCCCCTATACAGATCGAGCACACCCTTTTTTCCTCTAATAGGTGCCAAATTGCAAACTTTCGGTCTCTTAACCCATCCATGTCAATTGTAAATATTGCTGCTTCTCATAGACATCTTCTATAGTCTTCACATTGGATAGGGTGCCCAAGATCTCCTAGTCTACCCATCGGTATAGGTTGATATCTTAAGGAAAGATGAGATTCCTTTGCTTTGCAGGAGCCACAATCTGAGTTCATGCCATAATGTCACTTATAGAGGACGCGGCCAAATTAGACTCAGAAGAATCACTCATGGAAGACTCACTGATATCTCCTACTGCCATCATATGTTTGGAGAGCGGACGGATTGGCCCACGCTTTGCCAGTTCTCTAGCTTGGTCCGCCCTCCGAAACGCCTCCAAGATCTTCATCTTAGTCAAGGAATTCAGACCATCACCATAGTCCCCACCGTGGGCTTGAAGCCCCACTGTGGCTAAGGAGATGGGGACTATGGAGGACTTAAGACCTCCATTGATGCGCTGCTATTCTGCACCATCTCCTCACTCCCAGATATTCCCCCCCACTAAATGCACAAAGAAAAGGGCGAAAATGAAAAGGGTGAAAATGAGAAGTACCTTGAGTTTTAGAGGAGAAGAGAGGCTTTGAACGATGAAGAGAGTGTTGAAAAGGCCTTGAACCACTAACAATTGTTGCGAAATACGTCGAAAATCGTCTAAGTCATTGGAGAAGGAAATTTGGAGTGTAAGAATGAACAAAGAATGGAAAGGGTTAAACCCATTCTTATTTATAAGCGCGGAAAGCCACCCCTAAATTGCTGTCATTAATAGGGGCATATATGCCTTTTCGTTTAAAGCGTCTCATCATGACGTATTCTAATTGAAATTTGAAAACGGCTAATCATGACGCTGTAAACCCCAAACAATGGCTTCCACTGATTTGTAACCACATGGCATACTATTTCTGAACAAAAACATCCGAAAAGACAATGCACAAAATGTTCGAAATTGAAACGACGTGTGATGTTTGAGAAGAACGCCTAAGCCGGACCGTGGACTTTCATCAAGACCATGGCAAAACTATAACTCGGAGCTCGGTTCTAAACTAAACTATTCTTACAACACGGACCTTGTAACACCCACCTTAGGGTGCTACATATATGTTACATAATTACTAAATTAATCTCATCTAGACAATGTACATTGTAATCAAAAATATGAAATTTAAAATTTCTTATTTACAAGAAAATAAACTTAGCAGAAAATAAAACAGAGCAGTATCATTACAAATAATCTACATCATTATACATATCAAAGTCTCTGGATATACATATACAAACTTTTAACACTGTCATACTATAAATATTACAACTTAGTCACTCCAAAAAGTTTAAACACTATTTACATTGACATCTTTGCCCAAGTACAACTAGGCAGGTGAGCCCTCAGTAGCAGGATCCTCGGATGGATCCTCCTCATACCTTCCAGGGTGGGGAATTCCAACCCGGCGTAAAGTCCGTGGAGCAAATGTCCGAGCGGACGATACAACACTTGCTTTCTCTCGAGGGGTGCGATAGTATGCTCCCAATCTTTGCCTAATAGATATAGGAAATTCTAAGCTGTACATATATAGTGACAGAAAAGTAGGGATTTCCGATTTGTAACCTACTCGGTCTAATATTTACATCACCCAAATAATAAATACTCTCTCTATCTAGGTCTTGGTCCATGCATTGTCCCCGTCAATGAAGGTCAGTCTGTAACCCAAGAAGCTAGGAATCTCTACCGCCATCAGAACTCTAGGTTCTCAACAGAATCTGGATCTTTCTCTACTTCACGTTCTATGTCCGGCTCAGTATCTTAACAATACATATACATGATACAATATATATATACAAGAGGTGAGATCACCTATGCCAATACCAGTATGGTAGCAATGAAGATAAACAAATCTCAAAATATCATACAGACATCATACTATAATTACAGTTATGCCATTAATCTTAAATATAATCATTCCACAAGAAATAACAGAAAAATTACAATTATGCTACTTTTAATATTCAAGTATTCAATATAATAATTACCACGAACAAGAATTACACATAAATAAATTTATAATGATATATCCGTTATGAATGCAAATGTACACTGACTCGATATCCTACTCCATGGAGCTACAACTCAAGTCGAAGAGAATGACTGAAAAGATCTGTCGGCACCAACGTGCTTCAGACCACGTGCTCATTTTCTGCACATCTAGCACATGCACGACAGTCTTTATCAAATCATGATTAGGGATAGTGTCTCGGTCGGATCATTGGTGTGTTGCATCGGTCTAACCCACGGTACAGAAGAGCTACCAACTGTCCATTGTAGGCAACCCGCACCCCAATGCCCCCAAGGTCAATCAGAGACCTACACTACGCTTATCGCACCCACTCAGGAGGTGTAATCTCTCCTAGGCATCTTGCCTTACACAGTCCTTTGGACCTTTCCAATGCATGTACTATGCACTATTCATAATTTCTACTAATATCACATATACAGGGTTCATAAAATAATTTAACGGTGATAATCGTAATTTAATCACGTAGTCATATTCTCATGTATTTTCATTCGCGACTTAATTTCGTCAGCGCCTTTTCGAATCACGTAGTGATTTTTCAACGTTTTCCAATCGCGTGAACATTTTTCGTACGTATTAAATCGAATTCTTGTTTTACTTATTTTAATATCAAATTTTACTATATTTCTCTCATATTTACAAAATAGTCCTCAAAACACAAAATTTACATTATAGTCCCTCAAAACCCATAATTTACATTTTCGTCCTTCAAAACAGAATATTTCCACTTTAGTCCCTCAAAAAGAAAATTTACATTTTAATTACATATTTCCACAATATTTCCAATTAATTCCATTTCTCATAAAATTTACGTAGAAATTTCATACCCGATCTTGTATATATTTTACATACCCATATATTATCATTTCTTTAAGCATCACAACATATAAACAATGCGAAATAAAATCGTATCTCATAAATACTACACATACAAACCTAGAAACACAAGCGACCACATATCAAATACGGTCAAGCATACAGACGCAATCAAACACATCTCAATACAGTTTAATCAATTCAGTCCCATCACAACAGTCCAATCAATATAGTCCAAGACCCTCAAATAGTAAGTGAATGAATCCTTAGGGATTTTTCACCAAACATACCATCCTCATACTACCAAAACATGGGTGGTAAGGTAGAGTCTCCCTCTTACCTCTTGAAGACAAGCTTTGTAAGCTTTCCTCCCTTTTCTTGAAACTTTATAAATCTCCTAACAAGTCCTAAATTTTTCAAGAAAAATTAGTGAAGAACCATAGAAGCATCAAGGTTGAAAACCATGGAAAAATCATGGTTAAACAAATTAAAATCAAACTTAGAATTCTTAAATCAAAGCTTACCTTTTAAGAAAGATTGAAGAAGCTTAGATTGATGAAGCTTTGAACTAAGTAGGATATTAGAGTGGAGTTTAAATTTAAACAAGCCAAAAGATAAGTATTTAGAAAGGATGGATGGTGTAGTTTTGTAGATGGTGACCGGTTGTGAAGAAGAGAAATGGAATATACGTGAGTTCCTCCTTGGTGTTTGAGAGAATTAGATGGATATTTGATAAGAAGAAAGTGGAGAATGGAGAGGTGTTTGGGAGGCTGCTGACCGTGTGTGTTTTGGGAAGCAAATGGCTTATATTTGAGGGATAAAAGTGAAGGATGAAGATGTATTTGGAGCTGACCGTGTGAGATTTTGAGAGATAAATGGACTTATTCTTTTGGGAAATAAAAGTGAAGAATGAAGATAAAGTTTAGTCTTTGTCAGTAGTGTTTCAACACGTGAAAAGTGAGTAATTTCACTTGAAATTTTTCTCATTTTAGGTGCTAAAATCCAGCTGCCATCGTGAAGGATTGTGGTGATAAAATCAAAGTTTTATTGCATGATTATCCATCCCAATTTCAGCTGCCCTTCTGCTGCCGTGTGCCTTCCTTGGTGATGGACGTGAGTGACATTTGCTTGAGCAAATGGCCATGCATTAATTGCATAACAACTCTCTCTTCTCATTGGTTGGTCACTTGACTTTTGCATGGTGTTTGAAGCTTCAAATATCACTTGAATCTTCACAATTTTTGGACGGATTCTTTGCTCCCCTTTGGACGTCCATTTTTCGCATCTTCTTGGGCCAATTTTTCTTCTTGTTGGGCCGTGAGTTTTCTTTGGACATGGAGCTCACTTGGCCTGCTGCTCCAAATCAGCTTTGGTCCAAGCTCTTTTAGGTAAGTTTATGTCCTTTAATTTATGATTAAACCAAGTTAAATTCTACTACTATTGGGCCACAAATTCTACTGTTATTTGGGCCAAAATTCTCTTTGCTCAAAACTTCTATTGGACCATGAGTTTAGGGGCTGCTGTCCATAGTAGTTTAGGTGGGTTTTAAATACTTAATTCCTCATTAGTTCAAGCCTAATTACTAGTTAATTGGTTAGCTAATTAATTGGGTTTAATCTCCTAATCGTTCTTACTTAATTCTTCAAGTACATAACCCATTTTAGTTTAACATATTTAGCTTGTATCTAATACTTTTTAATCATACATCATTACCTCAAATTAGAATTAAGTTATTAAAGTAAGAATTAAGTTATAACTAATCCTTAATTAAGTTAGTTTACTTAATTGTTTAATTAAATAATTAAGACAACTTAATTAAAGTTCATTAGTTTCCTAAGTAAAAACAAAATCAAACTATAAGTGTTGACTCATTCTCATTCATTAATCTTGTCTATGGTAAATACTACTTGATAGTTTTAGTAAGCTTTGTTTTACACCATTGATTGAATCAATGGTAAAGATCAAGACCTCTGAGTCAAGCTTCAAATCTAATGGTTCAGTAAAGAAGTCTAGACTTCTTCCCTTGATCAATTATCATTGGTTAGAAAAGTCTAACCAATTGTTTTGACTATATCCTATTGATTTACTTTAATTTTACTTACAAGAAATGTTCTAAACACTTTTTCTTATTAATTAATACTTATCAGGTCCAACATTCATAGCCACGATTGCCATAAATGCAATTGCGGACATTTATTAATACAATCTTATTTATCTTCATAGATGGATTCTAAAAGTTAAAAGATTCTTTTTCGAATCACTCGAGTCGGGTTTAGTAAGATCCCCGCTTCCAAATGAGACAGATCGAAATTTCCCTACCGAAAAATATGATTTTTCCTAGCCAGGAGCAATCACAGAATGATCAAATATGATCTCAGAACAGTCAAATTAATTTTATACACACAAAAAAATGCAAAACAGTGTAATTCTGCTATTATGATTCATATAGTCAGAATTTGGGGTGTTACAACTCTCCCCCTCTAAAATAAAGTTTCGTCCTCGAAACTTGACATACACTTAACACAAAAACGGATACTGTTCTCTAATCTTTTCTTCTAATTCCCATGTGGCTTCACCACTTACATCATTCCAAACTACTTTAACTAAAGCAATGTCCTTTCCTCGAAGCTGCTTTATCCTTCGGTCCTCAATCCTGACTGGAACTGTCTCATAGGTCAAGTTCTCCTTGGTTTGTACGGTGTACGGTTCGATAATGTGAGTCGGATCTGAAATATATTTTCGTAATTGTGACACGTGAAACACATTATGAAGATTTGATAAAAATGGTGGCGGCGCGACTTGATAAGCCACCAGGACCTATCCGACGAAGTATACGATATGGTCCGATAAACTTAGGAGTGAGCTTCCTCGACTTGATGACTCGTCCAACTCCGGTCATAGGCGTCACACGTAAAAATACATGATCACCTTCTTCGAATTCCGGGGTCTTCGCCTTTTATCGCATAGCTCTTTTGTCGCGTCGATTTGTCCTCATCTTGTCTTGGATCATCTTTACCTTTTCGGTTGTCTGCTGCATGTACAAATTCAGGTCCTATCACAGTACTTTCACCATCCTGGTACCAACACAATGGTGTCCTACATCTTCTCCCATATAAGGCTTCATAGGGTGCCATTCCTATACTCGAATGAAAACTATTGTTGTAGGTGAACTCTATCAATGGCAGAAATTCATCCCAACAACCAGTTTGCTCTAGAACACAAGCCCTCAACAAGTCCTCCAACGACTGAATTGTTCTTTCTGACTGACCATCAGTTTGTGGATGGTAAGCAGAACTCAAATGTAGATTTGTCCCCATTGCTCCTTGTAGACTAGTCCAAAATCTGGATGTGAATCGTGGATCTCGATCAGAAATTATACTGGATGGTATACCATGAAGTCTAACAATTTCATTGATATATATCTGAGCCAACTTCTCCATTGAGTACTTAATATTAATCGGTAGAAAGTGCGCCGACTTTGTGAGCCGATCAATAATTACCCATATAGAGTCGTGACCCTTCCGAGTTCTTGGTAGCCCCGTGACGAGATCCATTGCTATGTCATCCCATTTCCACTCAGGAATAGGCAAAGGTTGCAACATTCCTGATGGCCGTTGATGTTCTACCTTGGCCTTCTGACAAGTCAAACATGATGATACATATTCTGCGACATCCCTCTTCATTCCTTGCCACCAATACAAGCGCTTCAAATCTTGGTACATCTTCGTGGCTCCCGGATGCATACTCAACTTGCTTCTATGAGCTTCATTCAAAATCAATTTCCTAAGTTCTGGATCATTTGGCACGCAAATTCTCCCTTTGAACTTCAAAATTCCATCAACACCTTCACCTTGAATTCTAATTACGCTCCTTGACTTCTTGCTTCTTTTGCTTCTTGCGAGATATTGATCACTATTACGTCCTTCTCGTATTTTATTCATCAGTTCATTTGAGATAGTGATCATATTCAAACACATCTTCCCGGTGTCAACTTCACGGACAATCTCATATCTCGAAATTCTTCTATCAATTCCTTCTCCTTCATCATCATAATGTGAAGCATTAAGTGATTTTCTACTCAAGGCATCCGCTACGACATTCGCTTTTCCAGGATGATATTGCAACCGAAAGTCATAATCTTTCGAAACTCGAGCCAACGCCTCTGTCTCATGTTCAACTCTTTCGGTCGAATGATACTTCAAACTTTTATGATCACTATACACAGTGAACATTGCCCCATATAGAAAATGTCTCCATACCTTCAACGCAAACACCACTGCTGCTAGCTCCAAGTCATGAGTCGGATAATTTCTCTCATGCACTTTCAACTGCCTCGATGCATATGCCACAACCTTACGGTTCTGCATAAGTACACAACCCAATCCTTGATAAGAAGCATCACAGTACACTTCGAACGGTTCATTCGGATCAGGTAGAATCAACACTGGTGAAGTAGTCAGTCGTTGTTTTAACTCCTGAAAACTTTCCTCGCATGCATCTGTCCACATGAACGGTTGATTCTTTCGTGTAAGTTGGGTAAGAGGTCCTGCAATCTTCGAAAATCCTTCTATAAATCGCCGATAGTAACCGGCCAATCCGATGAAACTACGGATCTCCGATACAGTCTTCGGTCTTTCCCATTCAACAGCTGTCTCCACCTTCGAAGCATCAACTTCAACTCCATCTGCCGATATGACATGCCCCAAGAATTGTACTTCGCTCAACCAAAATTCACATTTGGACAACTTGGCATATAGTTTATTTTCCTTCAAAATCTGGAGAACCACTCTGAGGTGTTCAGCATGTTCCTCCTGACTTCGAGAATAAATCAAGATGTCATCAATAAAGACAACAATAAATTTATCCAAGTATGAACGGAAAAGTCTGTTCATGAAGTCCATAAATATTGCAGGTGCATTAGTCACACCAAAAGGCATCACTTGGTACTCATAATGCCCGTATCGAGTCCGGAACGCAGTCTTCGGGATATCCTCCACCTTTACACGTATCTGGTGATAACCAGAACGTAAGTCAATCTTAGAAAATATAGTGGCTCCTCGCAATTGATCCAGCAGATCATCAATTCTTGGAAGGGGATACTTATTCTTGATTGTAATCTTGTTCAATTGTCGATAATCCACACATAGCCGAGAAGTCCCATCCTTCTTCTTTACCAACAACACTGGAGCTCCCCAAGGTGATACACTTGGTCTCACAAATTGCTTTTCCAACAAATCTTCCAATTGCTTCTTCAGTTCGGCCAACTCTACTGGTGACATTTCTGTAAGGTGCCATAGATATAGGTCAGCTCGGTACCAAATCAATAGAGAATTCAATCTCCCTTTCCGGTGGTAATCCCGGTATATCTTCAGGAAACACTTCGGGAAATTCATTCACTACAAAGATATCCTTCAAAACATCTTCACAGTGAATTTCCAAAGAAGATATCAACAAGTATCCCAGGTCTCCTTCCTTTAAACAAGCTTCCACTTGAGTAGCCGTTAAGAATTTAGAATCCTTAACCTCAGGGAAAACTAACGTCTTACTTGAACAGTCAATCAGAATATGGTTAGAGGATAACCAATCCATTCCTAAGATTACATTAATCTTAGAAAGAGGCAAACAAATCAAATCCACATGAAAGATTCTATCCCTAACACATACAGGGCAATTCAAGCATACTTTTGTAGTTATCACAGGTTTATCAGTAGGAGTAACTACAGTCAAATCATATGGCAATGTAGTCACAGTCAATCCCAACCGCTCCACACAATCACATGCAATGAAAGAATGTGTTGCTCCCGAATCATATAACACTTGTTAAAGGGTTACCTTTAATGGCACACTCCTCCATTATCAAATCCTTGGATTTAGCGGCTTCCTCCCCCGCTCATAGTATACACTCGACCACCCGCCCTGAGGGTCTTGCAAGACGAACATTGCTCACCGATGGCTCGCCTTCAAGCGATCACAATCTACGGAAAAATGTCCGGGTTTCCCACATCTAAAACAGATCACCCCCTTATCTTCGACGGTCTCTAGTAAGATGTCCTTTCCCACACTTAAAACATTTAAGTGCGAAGTTCCGATTGAGGTGCCTTACTACCACTTGAACTTCCCCAACTGATTGTTGTCGATTCTGACTTGCTGCTTGGTTTAGTGTAGGGCTTTTGTTGATAACGGTTGCCACCGCTACCTCCAATACCTCTTCCCCTTTGGAACCGTGTTGGCCCAAAATGTTTAGTCCTTGCCGCCCGCTGGTTGTCGATCTCCTCAATCTTACGGCACTTGTCCAATAACACTGGAAACTGATCAATATCCACCGTCGCTAAAGCTCTCTTGATGTCAAGTCTCAATCCTTCTTCGAATTTCCTACACTTCCATTCCTCATCCGGATGCATCTGAAAGTACCTCGAAAACTTAGACAAGCTATCAAACCTTGCTGCGTACTCGCTCACAGTCATTGCTCCTTGCCTCAGACTAAGAAACTCCATCTCCTTAGCATGTCGCACACTCGCTGGAAAATACTTTGCCAAAAACTCTGTCTAAAGAGCTGCCATGTTACAATTCTTCCTTGACTTCAATTGATCTTCGGGCTCCTGCCCACCAGGCTTCTCCATCTCCAACTAGCACGAACATCGCAAAGGTAAGCTTTTGCTCATCAGTACAACCCATACCATTAAATATCTTTTCTAGTTCCTTAATCCACAGATCAGCCTTCTCTGGATCAAACTCTCCATGAAACTTAGGCGGATTATTCCTTCGAAATTCTGACAAGCTATGAGCATCGTCGGTTGCTCTCTGTTCTATTTGTACAACAACTTCGGCGATCCTTTGTATTGCTTTGCTATAGTGCGTGCCATATTCGATTGTCATTGCGGCGTTCTCACCTTCTCGCCCTAGTATTAACACGCCCTCTTCCTCGTCCACCATTTCGTCTTTCTCAAATCAACTGGACAACACAAATAATAGTTGAAATCAATCTTACGGTAATATGATTTCCTTTCCGACAAACAAACACAGAAAAACACGCAACTTAAACAAGATAGACCTAACCACAAACCCAAAAGACTCTAACTTGGGCTCTGATACCAACTAATGTAACACCCACCTTAGGGTGCTACATATATGTTACATAATTACTAAATTAATCTCATCTAGACAATGTACATTGTAATCAAAAATATGAAATTTAAAATTTCTTATTTACAAGAAAATAAACTTAGCGAGAAAATAAAACAGAAAGCAAGTATCATTACAAATAATCTACATCATTATACATATCAAAGTCTCGGATATACATATACAAACTTTTAACACTTTGTCATACTATAAATATTACAACTTAGTCACTCCAAAAGTTTAAACACTATTTACATTGACATCTTTGCCCAAGTACAACTAGGCGGTGAGCCCTCGAAGTAGCCAGGATCCTCGGATGGATCCTCCTCATACCTTCCAGGGTGGGGAATTCCAACCCGGCGTAAAGTCCGTGGAGCAAATGTCCGAGCGGACGATACAACACTTGCTTCTCTCGAGGGGTGCGATAGTATGCTCCCAATCTTTGCCTAATAGATATAGGAAATTCTAGCTGTACATATATAGTGACGAGAAAAGTAGGGATTTCCGACCGTAACCTACTCGGTCTAATATTTACATCACCCAAATAATAAATACTCTCTCTATCTAGGTCTTGGTCCATGCATTGTCCCCGTCAATGAAGGTCGGTCTCGGGTAACCCAAGAAGCTAGGAATCTCTACCGCCATCGAACTCTAGGTTCTCAATGAGAATCTGGATCTTTCTCTACTTCACGTTCTATGTCGACTCAGTATCTTAACAATACATATACATGATACAATATATATATACAAGAGGTGAGATCACCTATGCCAATACCCGAGTATGGTAGCAATGAAGATAAACAAATCTCAAAATATCATACGGACATCATACTATAATTACGGTTATGCCATTAATCTTAAATATAATCATTCCACAAGAAATAATGAGAAAAATTACAATTATGCTACTTTTAATATTCAAGTATTCAATATAATAATTACCACGAACAAGAATTACACATAAATAAATTTATAATGATATATCCGTTATGAATGCAAATGTACACCGACTCGATATCCTACTCCATGGAGCTACAACTCAAGTCGAAGAGAATGAGCGAAAAGATCCGTCGGCACCAACGTGCTTGGACCACGTGCTCATTTTTCGCACATCTAGCACATGCACGACAGTCTTTATCAAATCATGATTAGGGATAGTGTCTCGGTCCGGATCATTGGTGTGTTGCATCGGTCTAACCCACGGTACGGAAGAGCTACCAAGCTGTCCATTGTAGGCAACCCGCACCCCAATGCCCCCAAGGTCAATCAGAGACCTACACTACGCTTATCGCACCCACTCGGGTGGTGTAATCTCTCCTAGGCATCTTGCCTTACACGAGTCCTTTGGACCTTTCCAATGCATGTACTATGCACTATTCATAATTTCTACTAATATCACATATACGGGGTTCATAAAATAATTTAACGGTGATAATACGTAATTTAATCACGTAGTCATATTCTCATGTATTTTCATTCGCGACTTAATTACTGTCGCCTTTTCGAATCACGTAGTGATTTTTCAACGTTTTCCAATCGCGTGAACATTTTTCGTACGTATTAAATCGAATTCTTGTTTTACTTATTTTAATATCAAATTTTACTATATTTCTCTCATATTTACAAAATAGTCCCTCAAAACACAAAATTTACATTATAGTCCCTCAAAACCCATAATTTACATTTTCGTCCTTCAAAACAGAATATTTCCACTTTAGTCCCTCAAAACAGAAAATTTACATTTTAATTACATATTTCCACAGTATTTCCAATTAATTCCATTTCTCATAAAATTTACGTAGAAATTTCATACCCGTACTGTATATATTTTACATACCCATATATTATCATTTCTTTAAGCATCACAACATATAAACAAGTACTGAAATAAAATCGTATCTCATAAATACTACACATACAAACCTAGAAACACAAGCAGCCACATATCAAATACAGTCCAAGCATACAGACGCAATCAAACACATCTCAATACAGTTTAATCAATTCAGTCCCATCACAACAGTCCAATCAATATAGTCCAAGACCCTCAAATAGTAAGTGAATGAATCCTTAGGGATTTTTCACCAAACATACCATCCTCATACTACCAAAACATGGGTGGTAAGGTAGAGTCTCCCTCTTACCTCTTGAAGACAAGCTTTGTAAGCTTTCCTCCCTTTTCTTGAAACTTTATAAATCTCCTAACAAGTCCTAAATTTTTCAAGAAAAATTAGTGAAGAACCATAGAAGCATCAAGGTTGAAAACCATGGAAAAATCATGGTTAAACAAATTAAAATCAAACTTAGAATTCTTAAATCAAAGCTTACCTTTTAAGAAAGATTGAAGAAGCTTAGATTGATGAAGCTTTGAACTAAGTAGGATATTAGAGTGGAGTTTAAATTTAAACAAGCCAAAAGATAAGTATTTAGAAAGGATGGATGGTGTAGTTTTGTAGATGGTGACCGGTTGTGAAGAAGAGAAATGGAATATGCGTGAGTTCCTCCTTGGTGTTTGAGAGAATTAGATGGATATTTGATAAGAAGAAAGTGGAGAATGAAGAGGTGTTTGGGAGGCTGCTGACCGTGTATGTTTTGGGAAGCAAATGGCTTATATTTGAGGGATAAAAGTGAAGGATGAAGATGTATTTGGAGCTGCTGACCGTGTGAGATTTTGAGAGATAAATGGACTTATTCTTTTGGGAAATAAAAGTGAAGAATGAAGATAAAGTTTAGCTGCTGTCCAGCCGTGTTTCAACACGTGAAAAGTGAGTAATTTCACTTGAAATTTTTCTCATTTTAGGTGCTAAAATCCAGCTGCCATCGTGAAGGATTGTGGTGATAAAATAAAAGTTTTATTGCATGATTATCCATCCCAATTTCAGCTGCCCTTGCTGCTGCCGTGTGCCTTCCTTGGTGATGGACGTGAGTGACATTTGCTTGAGCAAATGGCCATGCATTAATTGCATAACAACTCTCTCTTCTCATTGGTTGGTCACTTGACTTTTGCATGGTGTTTGAAGCTTCAAATATCACTTGAATCTTCACAATTTCTTTGGACGATTCTTTGCTCCCCTTTGGGACGTCCATTTCTTTGCATCTTCTTGGGCCAATTTTCTGCTGCTGTTGGGCCGTGAGTTTGCTGGACATGGAGCTCACTTCTGCTGCTCCAAATCAGCTGCTGGTCCAAGCTCTTTTAGGTAAGTTTATGTCCTTTAATTTATGATTAAACCAAGTTAAATTCTACTACTATTGGGCCACAAATTCTGCTGTTATTTGGGCCAAAAATTCTGCTGCTCAAAACTTCTATTGGACCATGAGTTTAGGGGCTGCTGTCCATAGTAGTTTAGGTGGGTTTTAAATACTTAATTCCTCATTAGTTCAAGCCTAATTACTAGTTAATTGGTTAGCTAATTAATTGGGTTTAATCTCCTAACCGTTCTTACTTAATTCTTCAAGTACATAACCCATTTTAGTTTAACATATTTAGCTTGTATCTAATACTTTTTAATCATACATCATTACCTCAAATTAGAATTAAGTTATTAAAGTAAGAATTAAGTTATAACTAATCCTTAATTAAGTTAGTTTACTTAATTGTTTAATTAAATAATTAAGACAACTTAATTAAAGTTCATTAGTTTCCTAAGTAAAAACAAAATCAAACTATAAGTGTTGACTCATTCTCATTCATTAATCTTGTCTATGGTAAATACTACTTGATAGTTTTAGTAAGCTTTGTTTTACACCATTGATTGAATCAATGGTAAAGATCAAGACCTCTGAGTCAAGCTTCAAATCTAATGGTTCGTAAAGAAGTCTAAACTTCTTCCCTTGATCAATTATCATTGGTTAGAAAAGTCTAACCAATTGTTTTGACTATATCCTATTGATTTACTTTAATTTTACTTACAAGAAATGTTCTAAACACTTTTTCTTATTAATTAATACTTATCAGGTCCAACATTCATAGCCACGATTGCCATAAATGCAATTGCGGACATTTATTAATACAATCTTATTTATCTTCATAGATGGATTCTAAAAGTTAAAAGATTCTTTTCTGAATCACTCAGAGTCGGGTTTAGTAAGATCCCCCGCTTCCAAATGAGACAGATCAGAATTTCCCCGGCCTGAAAAATATGATTTTTCCTAGCCAGGAGCAATCACACAGAATGATCAAATATGATCTCAGAACAGTCAAATTAATTTTATACACACAAAAAAATGCAAAACAGTGTAATTCTGCTATTATGATTCATATAGTCAGAATTTGGGGTGTTACAGACCTCGTGAACTACATATGGGGGTAACCTATTACATACCCCGAATAACAGACTGATGACATACAATGACATATTACCGGTCTCGACCCTTTGGAAAAAATATCTTGAGATCCGACGTTAACACTATGACTAGGATCCTTTTGTCCATTGCGCGCTATGTGCTCCTATCAAACTCTAATATCTTGACACTTAACTGTCTCATCAAAGCACCAAGCTGGGGGCAATTATTCTGGAATGGGTAATGGATCCATAGATTTAGAGCAATCTGACTCGCCAGAATGGCACCCAGACGTTACTGCGTGCATGATGTAGCCTGTTTACTAGGCATAACTTTCTCAACAGAAATCAATTCTAATCATCCCCTGCATAAATAAGGGAATAATGAGAAGGAATAACGGTCTCCATGATTCCAGGTAACATCATTCAATACATACTAAATGCATAGATTCTTCATACCCTAAAACGCTCATATATATACCCTTAACAAGGTGAAAAAGGTACAACTTAATTCCCAATACACACACTACCCTCCTTGCGGACATACTGACTTGAGCGTCGGAGTGCCTACAGGTACCCACCCCTCGCTCCATTATTGTTGCAGTTACGCCACAGAGGAATCCATAATCTCTTACCTTCTTAGGTAACCCTTAGAACCCAGTTCTCAACAGTAAGACTTATTAAATGATGTGGCAATACATTATTGGATAATATTGTAAAACTTGTTTATACTAAAAGTTAATTAAAATTAATTTTTTTTAAAAATAGTTACTTAAAAAGTTATATTTTTGGTGAGATCATGAGGTATCTCCACATGTTCGACTCATTTGAACCACCCTTGAAATTAATCCCCGTTTGATCGCGAGAGCATATGAGGGTTATGCGGTCGCCTCATTTTTAAAGGATATTTTAAATAATATATAAAATATATGATTAAACTAAATGATGTGGCAACATATAATTGAATGATAGTATAAGATTTTTTTACACAATTCTTACAAAATTTTTTTTGCCATAGATAAGATTGATTTATTACTTAAAATTAGAAGGAAAACAAAGTTCCAAGGAAACATAAAATATGAGACTGCCCAATGTCACTTTCAACAAGAAGGATAACAAAAGCATAAAGAGAGCTAATGAAATGCACCTAGCACATCAACAACTTCAATCACAATACTAGAACTGGGTGAGGCTCAAATTACATTGACTCACTCCCCAAAGACTTAGCTGGGAGCCCAGATTATCCAGACGAGCCCATTTTGCATTTTTGAGGCCATTAGGCCCATAGCCAAGGGGGATGGGGGACATAACTGGTTCGAGGTCGTTGTCGAAGAGATCGATCTTGTTAGCCGAAAGAGGTGGAAGAGTATGTAGGGTGGCGGTCGCCATA
The DNA here is from genome assembly GCA_029884595.1 of Ormosia semicastrata. Lineage (NCBI taxonomy): Eukaryota > Viridiplantae > Streptophyta > Magnoliopsida > Fabales > Fabaceae > Ormosia > Ormosia semicastrata. The sequence goes on from JAQQTO010000063.1 coordinate 103,206,391, forward strand.
GAGATCGAACACATAGGCTGGCAACACAACCAGGCCGTTGGATATGCAGCACAAACCAGGATGTGCCAACCACTAGAATAATATATGATTAAAATCAATATATGACTATATATTAAAATGTTATATTTTAAATAATATATAAATATATGATTAAATAATAGAATAATAAATCTTATATTGATTATAGATCAACATTGAAATCAACTTGAAATTAGTACCACTAATACATAATGTTAGAATTCATTTATAATAAATTGTAGTTTAAACACACGAATAAATTAATTGATTACGATTACACATAAACCTTTTTCGTCGCTGTTTTTCAAATCAATGTGTATAATATCTTTTTTGTGCGAGAGTAACACATCTGATAAGATCAAATGAGTAAACTCAAAAATAGTTGGTTGTAACAGAAGTAAAGTAATCTTAGATGATTTATCTATGATATATGGGATTTGAATTTTGAAATTATCACTTTGGATATGATTTTACGTAATCGTCACTCCCAATTTGAAGATTAGTCTCATAATAATACTTATAGTGATACTCTGATTAAAGACTAAAAAGAACATCTAAGTCATTGACTTGCTCAAAAAAAAAATAATAATCAAAAAGTCAGTATTGAGAAAATTATGTATGGAACATTAAGCTCCGAACAAGAAATCATCGTAATGAATAATTTCAGCTAGGCTTCATGTATTAAAAAAGAAAAATGATTTTTTTACATTATTTTTTTTACACATTTGTAATACTAGTTAATGATCTATTATTAATGAATTAATAATAGATTCATAATATACATTAATCATAAATTTATATATCATTAACCAATAATGTACATTAACCAAAAATACACATTAACCATAAAGTTGTGTATCGTTAATTGGTATAAAAGTGATGTAAAAGAAGTAGTATGAAATTCCTCTTTTAAACGGGAGGCTTTCAGCTGAGGCAGTCCTCCACCCCTTCAAAATTTTCCCTTATCCAAACCGTAATCTTTCAATCACTAAATATGGTTGTTTGTCTCTGGTCTTACCAACCAATTGCTGTTGCTTGTCCATAGTCATGTTCTCATCCTCACGTCCTTTTGGTCGTTTCATATATTTGTATATTTTTGTCTTTTCGTTCCTCCAGTAATCATGTACGGACCATCGGAATGGGAATGAAAATTGCAGGAAAACAGAAGACATTTTTGGGGAAACCTTCACAGTGAAACATCATCCTCCCAATTATGACATCTCAAGTACACAGTGTTAGAAATAGGAGAGAAATAATGGATTTAAAGAGGAATAATATCAACGATGAACTTAATGAAAAACAATAACAAAGGGCCGGACACCACATCATAATAAAAAACTTTAAGATAATAATTTTATAGGTCCAACAATTTATAAACTCCTTACTTCATTCATTTCTAAACAATGTGGGACTTGGAATTCACATTAAAATTCCCAAAATTCTCTACCTCTTGTACGTATGAGTTTATACACAGAGACATCACACACAAAAGACACTCACCCTCAAGCAGAGTAACGATCAACGGTCTTGTCCCAAAGTTAGCATTTTTACTTCTCTAATGGGATGAGCAACTATGAAAATACCAACAATTGTGATAAATATACTCATTCAAATCGAACCAGTGACTTTAATATTAGTTGTTAGAAAGAGGAGAATCCAAAATATCAAGAAGATCTAAAACGATGGACTTAAAGAAAAATAACAATAATAAATCGAATATCATATCTTAATCCAAAACATTGAGATAAACTCATACTTGAATTCCCAACACACAATGAGTAACAACGGAGAGTGAGTGATTCTTTTCACAAGGATGTAAAAGCGTATGTGTTCATATGCTTTTAGCTTATCATTTATTGTCCTTGTTAATTTTCTCTCAAGCTATAAATTTTCACCCCTATCTTTTTTTTTTCTTGCTACTGATGTTATATATTCAACTCAAATATGTGCAACATGAAGTTTAATATATAGCAAATGAAAGGACGTGTACGTATTGAAAAAGATTAAGTTAATTTGATAGCATATGAATTTCTTCTATTTTTCTTATTTATTCAACTTTTAAGTCCTTTTAATTAATAATTTCACTGTATTAACTATGTATCATATCAAGATCAATTACTTATGGACAAAATGTGTCCTTTTGTAGAGGAACTGGGTTTTTAAGTATTATTTCTCTTGTTATACCAAATGAATGTCATACTTGTAATGTGTATTATTTAATTTTTTGCGTGTGAAATTAGAGCCGAAAAAATTTGAGCCAGTAATAATTCAGAGGCACAGTTCCATGGTATAGTTACGCAATAATGTTACATGATATGTGAGATATTGCATATTATATATAGTTTTCCTACAATGCTTGGTTTGCTAGGTAGACATCACGCTTTTAGTAATACATGCAAATATAAATTCGATACTTAATGCAAGAACTTTCAATCAACCTTAGATTGCCGTATTCTTCCGCCAGTCTCGCAGCACAAATGGTTTGCTAAGTTCTGCTGTGTGAGTCCAACCAAGTAGGCCAATGCTATAAAGTTTTTAAAAAAAAAGGAATTAGAACTCTTTATTTCCTATTTTGTTCCTTCGTGGGCAACAAGTCAATTTTGGCTATTAAAAAGCCAAGTCACGCAATCCTATGCATAAGTGTGTGACGAGATTGAATCACGGTAGAGAGAAAACAGCACCACGCCGTCAGAGAGGAAGTAAAAAAAGAGAGCTGATTTTGTATGTTCATATCAGGTAGTTATTTTGTGGTCTAATCTGAATAATTTTTTAATATGTTATTTATTGCACCGAAGATTTTACTTATACAATTAAAATTTTATTTTTTTATCTCTATTTGATAGGCTGTTTGTATTCCGTTATGGATTTTGAGCTTTATTACTTTATTAATTTTTACTTTATTGATAATGAGTAAGAGCTGTTGTGATATCCTTATTTGTTAGAAGATACTTTGTTGTACTCATTGATTTTTTATAGCGAAGATTTTTTTAGACTAGGTTCCGTGATTTTTAAATCTCACATTGAGATGATTTTTCATGTTAAAATTGTATGTGTTTTCTTTGTCTATTTATTTTTGCGCATTCTTGGATATATCTTTTGGTGGATATTTTGGTTGGCTATATATTTTGCTTCTCATAGGTTCTTTCAAGCGGAAAATATTTTATTACTCATTTGTGTGTTATTGCTTCTACTGTGTACACACTCATTTCTTTCCCAACTGCTGGTATCAGAGATATTTACTGATTTTGTTTGCTTGATTGGATGATGGAGCCTAATTACAGTAGAATGATTAGTTTGAATGACACAAATTACCACTAATGGAAAGGAAAGATGAAAGATTTATTATTTATGAAAAAAATTACATTTATCGATGTTTGTTAGTGGAAAGCCTAAGGCTAAATTTGATGAAGATTTGACTTTTGAGCATGAGATGGTTTGTGGCTTTAATTGGCAATGGGTAGATGATAATGTTGAATCGTATTGCCAATGATTCACATGCCAGAATTTGTGGGAGAAGTTGGAGACCTCATATGTCTCTAAATCTGGGAACAATAATTTTTTTTTTCATGAAGCAGACTATGAATTTGAGTTATAAGGATGGTAATTCTATATCTGATCATTTGAATGATTTTTAGGGATTTTTTGATCACTTGTCCAGCATGGGTGTGAAATTTGAAGATGAAATTTTGGGACTTTGGTTGCTTAATACTTTTCTTATTTCATAGGAAAATCTCAGAGTCACTTTGACTAGTTCTACACTTGGAGGTGTTGTGACCATGAATTATGTAAAGACTACTGTTTTGTATGAAGAAGTCAGATGACGAACTAAGCAGGCATCCTTTTCACAGTCATATGTTTTGGTTATTACAAACAAGGAGAGAAGCAATGAGAGGGATCAGGGACAATGCAATAGAGGTAAAAGCAAGAGTAGAAGCAAATCAAGGTCTAAATACAAAAACCTTGAGTATCACTATTGTGGTAAAAAGGGGCATGTCTAAAGGTTCTGCTACCAATGGAAAAATGAGAACAAGAGTAACAAGGGCAAACAACAAAAAGAAGGATAATGACAATGATGATCATGTTGCCACCACTATTGGAGGAGATCTTGTGATTATCTGTGATGAGAATGTGATTATTGTTGCTTGTGATGAGACCAATAGGGTTATTGACAGTGGTGCCTATTTTCATGTGACATTTATGCTTTGTTTGGATGAGGAGAGAAAATGGGAAGAGAGAAAATAGAGAAGATAGAAAATAGAGAAGATAGAAAATAGAGAGAAAATTGTATTTTCTCTCCTATTGTTTGGACTAAGAGAAAATAGAAAGAAAGAAAATAAAAATTTTTCTTTCTTTTGTTTGGTTGAGAAGAAAAGTGAGAAGAAAAAAAACAGAATTATATAAAATGACTAATATACCCTTCATATTGAGGAAGAAGAAGAAGGGGGTTTGGGTAGGGGTAAAATGGTCATTTCATTAAATTATCACATTCTCTCTTACATTTTTACTAGCATCTAAGGAGAGAAAACTGAAAACGTGGGTCCCACCACCACATTTTCTCTCTTCTCTATTTTCTCTCCACTGCCAAACAGGAGAAAATGGAATATTCTTGCCATTTTCTCTCCTCTCATTTTCTCTCCTTCCATTTTCTCTTGAAACAAACAAAGGGTTAGGAAGAACTTCTTCACATCTTATACTCTTAGTGATTATGGGGTTTTGAAAATGGGTAATGATGGTATACCAAAGGTTATTGGCATTGACAATGTTTGTTTGGAAAGCAGTAATAGGACAAAGTTGATTTTCAAGAATGTCAGACACGCACCATACATCCATTTGCATCTGATTTCTGCTAGTGCTATTGATGATGATGGCTATTTTAGTATGTTTGGTGGTGGACAGTGGAAAGTCTCTAAGGGTTCTTTAGTTGTGGTACATGGAAAGAAGTTTTTAGGTTTGTACTGGACCAAGGCTTTAGTTTTTGTTGATGCTGTTAATATAGTTGAGTGTGATAACCTGTCACAGTTATGACAAAATAGACTTAGCCACATTAGTGAGAAGGGAGTTAATACTTTGGCCAAAAGGAATCTACTTTCAAGTTTGAAGGGTACAAGATTGGAAAAGTGTGCTCATTATTTGGCTGGGAAGCAAAATAGAGTCTCTTTTGAGAGTCATCCTCCTTTTAGAAAATCAAAAGTGTTTGAGTTGGTGCATTCAAATCATTATGGTCAAATAAGGACTAGAACATTTGGTGGTGCACTTTACTTTGTGACTTTCATTAATGATCATTCAAGGAAACTTTGGATTTATGCCTTGAAGACTAAGAACCAGGTGCTTCGTGTCTTTAAGCAATTTTAGGCTTCTATTGAGAGAGAAACAGGGAAAAAATTGAAATGTGTTCGTACTGAAAATGATGGTGAATATTGTGGAACATTTGATGAGTACCACAGACAGCAAGGTATTAGACACCAGAAGAAGCCCCCTAAGACACCTCAACTTAATGGCTTGGTAGAAAGGATGATCAAGACATTGATGGAGAGAGTTAGATGTTTGCTTTCTGAAGCAAATTTACCTGGATCTTTTTGGGGTAAGGCTTTGTATATTGCTGCACATGTTATTAATTTATCTCCTATAATTGCTTTGCAGGCTGATGTTCCTGATAGTGTGTGGTATGGAAAGGATGTTTCCTATAACCTCTTATGTGTCTTTGGGTGTAGAACATTTGTACATGTGCCCAAAGATGAGAAGTCCAAGTTGGATGTCAAGATTAGGCAGTGCATCTTCATTGGCTATGGTTATGATGAGTTTTGCTATAGGTTGTGTGATCCACTTCAGAAGAAACTTGTTAGAAGTCGTGATGTTATTTTCATGGAGGATCAGACCAGTGAAGATGATAAGGCAAAGAAGTTTGAGTCTCCGAGTACTGGTGGTTTGGTTGATATTGATCAAGTTCTTGAGCCTTATATGCCTGATGTAGCTGACTTTGGCAATCATGATGATATGCATAATCATATTCAGGGTGATCAGGTTGAGGATGTTGTTGATAATGTTGCTTATGAGGTAGATGCTATTGCTCGTGAGGTTGTTGATGAACTTGTTGTTTCGCTTAGGTGGTCTTCTAGATATCTTATTCGCTATACCCATTAATAAACTGATGAATATGTGCTCTTCACTAACAGGAGAGAACCTGAGTGCTATGAAGAGGCTATAGAGAGTGAGCAAAAGGTAGAATGGGTTGCTTTAATGAATGATGGGATGAGATCTTTGCTTGACAACCATACTTTTGAGCTAGTCAAGTTGCCTAAGGATAGGAAACCTTTGGAAAATCAGTGGGTTTATAGGTTGAAGAATGATGAGAATGCTTCAACTCCGAAATACAAAGCTAGATTAGTTGTCAAAGGCTACCGTCAGAAAAAATGGATTGATTTTGAGATGATCTTCTCACTGGTTATTAAAATGTCTTCTATTTGAGTTGTTGTTGGTTTGGTAGCCAGTCTTGATTTATAGGTTGAACAGATGAATGTGAAAACTGCTTTCCTTCATAGTGATTTAGAGGAGGAGATTTACATGGAGCAACCTGAGGGTTTGTGGTGAAGGGTAAAGAAAATTATGTTTGTAGGTTGAAGAAAAGTTTGTATAGCTTGACACAAGCTCCGAGGCAATGGTACAAGAAGTTTGAGTATGTTATGATTCAGTAGGGATTCAAGAAGACTACTTCTGATCATTGTGTGTTTGTGCAAATTTTTTTTGAAAATAAATTCATTATTTTATTACTCTATGTTGATGATAGGTTGATTGTTGGACATAATTCTTCTAAAATTGACAAGTTGAAAAAGAAGCTTAGTAAGTCTTTTGCAATGAAAGACTTAGGACCAGCAAGACATATTCTTGGTATGTAGATTACTCGTGATAAAGTGGCCAAGAAGTTGTGGTTATCTCAGGGGAAGAAAATTGAGAAAGTTCTTCAATAGTTTCAGTTGGATAAAGCTAAAGTTTTAAGCACACCTCTTGCTTTACATTTTAGGCTTAGCACTAGACAAGCTCCTTCGAGTGATGAAAAGAAAGAAAACATGCAGTATGTTCCTTATACATCTACAGTAGGAAGTTTGATGTATGCAATGGTTTGCACAAGGCCTGATATATCTCATGCAATTGGGGTGGTTAGTTATTTTCTTTCCAATCTTGGTAGAGAGCATTGGAAAGCTGTGACGTGGATACTGAGATATCTTCAGGGCATTTCTAGTTTGAAACTCTGTTTTGAAATTGGGAAACATGTTCTTTGTGGTTATACAAATTCAGACTTGGCAGGATATGTTGACTCTAGAAAGTCTATTTCTGGGTATTTGATTACCTTTACTGAGGGAGTTGTGGCTTGGCAATCTCAGTTACAAATGTGTGTTGCATTGTCAACTATCGAGATTGAGTTCATTACTATTACTGAGGCTTGTAAGGAGTTGCTTTGGATGAAGAATTTTGTGTATGAACTTGGTTTTACTCGATAGAAGTATGTTTTGTTTAGTGATAATCAGAGTGCTATCTATCTTGGTAAGAATCCTGCGTTCCATGGTAGATCTAAACATATTGATGTGAGGTATCATTGGATACGTGATGTTCTGGACTCTAAGTTGTTGGAACTTAAGAAGATTCATGCTGATGATAATGATTCAAATATGTTGACAAAGATTCTACCGAGAGGGAAGTTTGAAGATTGTCGTTTGGTTGCCGACTTGGCATTTTTTGCCACTTGAGTTGGAGGGGAGTTTGTTGTGTGGATCCAACCAAGTGGGCCCTTGCCATAAACTTTTAAAAAAAGGAATTAGAATTCCTCGTTTTCTGTTTTGTTGCTTCGTGGGCAACAAGTTAATTTGGGCTATTAAAAAGTTAAGTCATGTAACCCTATGCGTAAGTGTGTGACGAGATTAAAGCACACAAGAGAGGAAGCAACGCAGCGCCATCAGAGAGGAAGAAAATAAAAGAGTTGATCATATGTGTTCAGATCAGGGAGTCATTTGTGATTTAAGCTGGATTATTTTTCAGTACGTTGTTCATTGCACCACGAGCTTCTACTTGTACGGTCAGAATTTTATTTCTTCATCTCCACTTGTTAGGCTGCTTGTACCCCTTTGGAGGTTTTGAGCTGTTACTTTATTGATTTCCACTTTATTGGTAGTGAGTAAGGCCGGTTATGATATCCTTGTTTATTGGGAGACACTTTGTTGTACTCATTGATTTTTTATAGTGGAGATTTTCTAGACTAGATCACGTGATTTTTATTTCTCACATTGAGGAGATTTTTCACATTAAAATTGTGTATATTCAATTTGCCTATTTATTTTTATGCATTCTTGCATATATCTTTTGGTGGATATTTTGGCTGGTTGAATATTTGCTCCTCACAGTTTCTTTCAAGCGGGAAAGGTTTTATTACCTATTTGTGTGTTGTTGCTTCTGCTGTGTACACACTCATTTCTTTCCCAATAGCTGGTATCAAAGATATTTACCTGCTTTGTTTGCTTGATTGAATGATGGAGCCTAATTATAGTAGAATGATTAGTTTGAATGACACATTAGAAACCAGTAATAGGACAAAGTTAATTTTGAAAAATGTCAGACACACACCAGACTTCCATTTGCATTTGATTTCTACAGTGTTCTTAATGATGATGGCTATTTTAGTACCTTTGGTGGTGGACAATGGAAACTCTTTAAGGATTAATTGGTTATGGCACATGGAAAGAAGTGTTCAAGTTTGTACTGGACCAAGGCTTCAGTTTATGTTGATATTGTTAATATAGCTGAGTGTGATAACCAGTTAGGGTTTTGGCACAAGAGACTTATCTACATTAGTGAGAATAGACTTGATACTTTGGCCAAAAGGAATCTACTTTCAGGTTTGAAAGGTACAAGACTGGAAAAGTATGCTCATTGCTTGGCTGAGAAGCAGAATAAAGTCTCTTTCAAGAGTAATACTCTTTTTAGGAAATCAGAGGTGCTTGAGTTGGTGCATTCAAATCTTTGTGGTCCAATGAAGACTACAATATTTGGTGGTGCACTTTACTTTGTAACTTTCATTGATGATCATTCAAGGAAACTTTAGGTTTATGCCTTGAAGAGTAAGGACCAGGTGCTTAGTGTCTTTATGCAGTTTCAGGCTTCTATTGAGAGAGAAACAAGGATGAAACTAAAATTTGTTAGCACTGATAATGATGGTGAATATTATGGACCATTTGATGAGTACAGTAGACAGCAAGGTATTAGACCCCAGAAGTCCCTCCTAAGACTCCTCAGCTTAATGGCCTCGTAGAAAGGATGAACAGGACATTGATGGAGAGTGTTAGATGTTTGCTTTCTGAAGCAAAGTTACCAAGATCTTTTTGGGGTGAGGCTTTGTATACTATTGCACATGTTATTAATTTATCTCCTACTGTTACTTTGCTGACTGATGTTCATGACAGGGTGTGGTATGAAAAAGATGTTTCCTATGACCGTTTATGTATCGTTGGGTGTAGAGCATTTGTACATGTGCCTAAAGATGAGGCGTCAGAGTTGGATGTCAAGATTAGGAAGTGCATCTTCATTAGCTATGGTCATGATGACTTTGACCATAGGTTGTATGATCCAGTTAAGAAGAAAGTTGTTAGAAGTCATGATGTTATTTTCATGGAGGATCATACCATTGAAGATATTGATAAGGCAAAGAAGTCAGAGTCTCCAAGTACTGATGGTTTGGTTGATATTAATCAAGTTCCTAAGCCTCATATGCTTGATGTAACTGACTTTGGCAATCATGATGATGTGCATAATCATATTCACGGTGATCAGGTTGAGGATGTTGTTGATAATGTTATTAATAAGGTACATGCTCCTATTCGTGAGGTTATTGATGAACCTGTTGTTTCACTTAAGAAGTCATCTAGACATCTTATTCGTTCTGTCCGTTACTCACCTGATGAATATGTGCTCCTCACTGATGAGGGAGAACCTGAGAGCTACGAAGAGCCTATAGAGAGCGAGCATAAGGCAGAATAGGTTGCAGCAATGAATGATGAGATGAGTTTTTTGCTTGAAAACCATACTTTTGAGCTAGTCAAGTTGCCTAAGGATAGGAAAGCTTTGGAAATTCGGTGGGTTTACAAGTTAAAGATTGATGAGAATACTTCCACTCCGAGATACAAAACTAAATTAGTTGTCAAAGGCAACCATCAGAAAAAATGGATTGATTTTGAGGAGATCTTCTCACCGGTTGTTAAAATGTCTTCCATATGAGTTGTCCTTGATCTGACAGCCAGTCTTGATTTAGAGGTTGAACAAATGGATGTGAAAACTGCTTTCCTTCATGGTGATTTAGAGGAGGAGATTTACATGGAATAACTTGAGGGTTTTATGGTGAAGGGTAAAGAAAATTATCTTTGTATGTTAAAGAAAAGTTTGTATGGCTTGAAACAAGCCCTAAGACAATAGTACAAGAAGTTTGAGTCTATTATGATTCAGCAGAGATTCAAGAAGACTACTTTTGATCATTGTGTGTTTTACATAAATTTTTTGATAATGAATTCATCATTTTATTGCTCTATGTTGATGATATGTTGATTGTTGGTCATAATTCTTCTAAAATTGATAGGTTGAAAAAGGAGCTTAGTAAGTCTTTTGCAATGAAAGACTTAGAATCAGCAAGACATATTCTTCGCATGTAGATTACTCGAGATAGAGTGGCCAAGAAGTTGTGGTTATCTCAAGAAAAGTACATTGAGAAAGTGCTTCAACGATTTTACTTGGAGAAAACTAAAGTTGCAAGCTCACTTCTTGCTTTACATTGTAGGCTTAACAGTAGACAAGCTTCTTCTAGTGATGAAGAGAAAGAAGACATGTGGTGTGTTCTTTATGCATCTGCAATAGGAAGTTTGATTTATGTAATGGCATGCATAAGTCTTGATATATCTCATACAGTTGGTGTGGTTAGTCATTTTCTTTCCAATCTTGGTAAAGAGCATTGGAAAGCTGTGAAGTGGATACTGAGATATCTCCGGGGCACTTCTAGTTTGGAACTTTGTTTTGATATTAGGAAATCTGTTCTTTGTGGTTATACAGATTCAGACTTGGCAAGAGATGTTGACTCTAGAAAGTCTACTTCTGGCTATTTGATTACCTTTGGAGAGGGAGCTATGGCTTAGCAATCTAGGTTGCAAAAAGTGTGTTGCATTGTCGACTACCAAGGCTGAGTTCATTGCTATTACCGAAGCTTGTAAAAAGTTGCTTTGGATGAAGAATTTTATGCATGAACTTAGTTTTACTCAACAGAGGTATGTTTTATTCTGTGATAATTAGAGTGCTATCTATCTTGGTAAGAATCCTACGTTCCATGATAGATCTAAGCATATTGATGTGAGGGATCATTGGATACGTGATGCTCTAGACTCTAAGTTGTTGGAACTTAAGAAAATTCATACTGATGATAATGGTTCAAACATGTTGACAAAGACTCTACTGAAGGAGAAGTTTGAAGATTGTCATTTTGTTGCCAGTTTGGCATTTGCCTCCACTTGAGTTGGAGGGGGAGTTTGTTGTGTGGGTCTAACTAAGTAAACCCATGCCATAAAGTTTTTTTTAGAAAAAAGGAATTAGAATTCCTTATTTCCTATTTTGTTGTTTCGTGGGCAACAAGTCAATTTTGGCTATTAAAAAGCCAAGTCACACAACCCTATGTGTTAGTGTATGACGAAATTGAAACACAGTAGAGAGAAAGTAATGCCGCGCTATTAGAGAAGAAGAAAAAAAAGTTGATCTTGTGTGTTCAGATCAGGTGGTCATTTGTGGTATGATCTAGACGATTTTTCAGTATGTTGTTCCTTGCACCGTGAGCTTCTACTTGTATGGTCAGAATTTTATTTCTCTATCTTTACTTGTTGGGCTGTTTGTACCCCTTTATAGGTTTTGAGCTTTGTTGTTTTGTTGATTACCACTTTATTGATAGTAAGTAGGAGTTGTTGTGATATCCTTGTTTGTTGTGAGACATTTTGCTATACTCAATGATTTTTTATAGTGGAGATTTTCTGGACTTGATCTCGTGGCTTTTACCTTTCACATTGAAGGGGTTTTCAACATTAAAATTATGTGTGTTCTCTTTGTCTATTTATTTTGGTGCATTCTTGGATATATCTTTTGGTGGATATTTTAGTTTATTGTATATTTTGCTCCTCATAGGTTTTAACTGGTATCATAGATATTTACTTGTTTTGTTTGCTTGAATGAATGATGGAGCCAAATTATAGTAGAATGATTAGTTTGAATGACACAAATTACCATAAGTGGAAAGGAAAGATGAAAGATTTATTATATTTGAAAAAATTACATTTACCTGTGTTTGCTAGTGAAAAGTCTGAGGCTAAATCTGATGAAGATTGGGCTTTTGAGCATGAGATAGTTTGTGGCTTTATTCAGAAATAGGTAGATGGTAATGTTCTGAATTATATTGCTAATGATTCACATGTCAAAATTTTGTGGGAGAAGCTTGAGACCTCGTATGCCTCCAAATCTGGGAACAATAAATTATTTTTGTTGAAGCATGCATGAATTTAAGTTACAAGGATGGTAGTTCTACATCTGATTATTTGAGTGATTTTCAGGGATGCTTTGATTAGTTATCCAACATGGGTGTGAAATTTGAAGATGAAAATTTGGGACTTTATTTGCTTAATAGTCTACATGATTCTTGGGAAATTCTCAGAGCCACTTTGACTAGTTCTGTTCCTGGAAGTGTTATGACCATGATTTATATAAAGACTACTATTTTGAAGGAAGAAGTCAGACAAAGAGTTTAGCAGGCATTGTCTTCACAGTCAAAGGTTTTGGTTCCTGAATATAGGGAGAGGATCAATGAAAGGGATCAGAGGCAAGGCAATAGAGGCAAAAGCAAGAGTAGAAGCAAATCAAGGTCTAAATACAAAAACCTTGAGTATCACTATTGTGGTAAAAAAGGGCATGTCCAAAGATTCTACTACCATTGGAAAAAGGAAAACAAGGGTAATAAGGGTAAGCAACAAAAGGAGGATAATGACAATGATGATCATGTTGCCACCACTACTAGAGGAGATCTTGTGATTATTTGTGATGAGAATTTGATTAATGTTGCTTATGATAAGACCAGCTAGGTTATTGACAATGGTGCCTGTTTTCATGTGACATCTAGGAAGGACTTCTTCACATCTTATACTCCTAGTGATTATGGGATTTTAAAGATGGGTAATGATGGTATGTCAAAGGTTATTGGCATTGACAATGTTTGTTTATAAACCAGTAATAGGATAAAGTTGATTTTGAAGAATGTCAGACATGCACCAGGCATATGTTTGCATCTGATTTCTGCTAGTGTTCTTGATGAAGATCACTATTTTAGTACCTTTGGTGGTGGACAGCAGAAACTCTCTAAGGGTTCTTTGGTTGTAGCACATAGAAATAAGTGTTCAGGTTTGTACTAAACCAAGCGTTCAGTTTCTATTGATGCTATTAATATATCTGAGTGTGATAAACAATCAGAGTTATGGCATAAGAGACTTAGCCACATTAGTGAGAATAGACTTGATACTTTTGCCGAAAAGATTCTACTTTCAAGTTTGAAGGATACAAGAATAGAAAAGTGTGCTCATTGCTTGGCTGGGAAGCAGAATAGAGAATTTTTCAAGAATCATCCTCATTTTAGGAAATCAGAGGTGCTTGAGTTAGTGCATTCAGATCTTTGTGGTCTAATGAGGACTAGAACATTTGGTGGTGCACTTTACTTTGTGACTTTCATTGATGATCATCCAAGAAAACTTTGGATTTATGCCTTGAAAGGTGTTTCCTGATAGGGTGTGGTATGAGAATAATGTTTTCTATGACCACTTACATGTCTTTGGGTGTAGAGCATTTGCATATGTGCCCAAATATGAGAGGTCCAAGTTGGATGTTAAGATTAGGCAGTGCATCTTCATTGGCTATGGTCATGATGAGTTTGGCTATAGGTTGTATGATCGATTTAAGAAGAAACTTGTTAGAAGCCATAAGTTATTTTCATGCAGGATCAGACCATTGAAGATATTGATACGGCAAAGAAGTCAAAGTCTCTGAGTATTAATGGTTTGGTTGATATTGATCAAGTTCCTGAGTCTCATATGCCTGATGTAGCTGACTTTGGCAACATGATGATGTGCATGATCATATTCAGGGTGATTAGGTTGAGGATGTTGTTGATAATGTTACCGATGAGGTAGATGCTCCTGCTCATGAGATTATTGGTGAACCTATTGTTTCACTTACGAGGTCTTCTAGACATCTTATTCCATCCACCCATTACTCATATGATGAATATTTGCTCCTCACTGACGGGGGAGAACCTGAGTGCTATGAAGAGGCTATAGAGGGTGAGCAGAAGGCAGAATGGGTTGCAACAAGGAATGATGAGATGGGATCTTTGCTTGGCAACCATACTTTTGAGTTGGTCAAGTTGCCTAAGGACAGTAAAGCTTTGGAAAGTCGGTGGGTTACAGGTTGAAGAATGATAAGAATACTTTCACTTCGAGATACAAAACTAGATTAGTTGTCAAAGGCTACCGTCAGAAAAAATGACTTGATTTTGAGGAGATCTTCTCACCAGTTGTTAAAATGTCTTTCATTTGAGTTGTTTCTAGTTTGGCAACCAGTCTTGATTTAGAGGTTGAACAGATGGATGTGAAAACTACTTTCCATCATGGTGATTTGGAGGAGGAGAATTACATGGAGCAACCTGAGGGTTTTGTGGTGAAGGATAAAAAAAATTATGTCTACAGGTTGAAGAAAAGTTTGTATGGCTTAACACAAGCCCTGAGGCAATGATACAAGAAGTTTGAGTCTGTTATGATTTAGCAGGGATTCAAGAAGACTACTTCTAATCATTGTGTGTTTATGGTGAAATTTTCTGATAATGAATTCATTATTTTATTGCTCTATGTTGATGGTATATTGATTGTTGGTCATAATTTTTCTAAAATTGACAAGTTGAAAAAGGAGCTTAGTAAGTCCTTTACAATCAAAGACTTAGGACCAGCAAGACATATTCTTGGCCTGCTGATTCCTCATGAAGAATGGCCAAGAAGTTGTGATTATCTCAGGAGAAGTACATTAAGAAAGTGCTTCAATGATTTCACTTAGATAAAGCTAAAGTTGTAAGCATACCTCTTGCTTTAAATTTTAGGCTTAGCACTAAACAAGCTCTTTCTAGTGATAAAGAGAAAGAAGACATGCAACTTGATCCTTATGCATCTATAGTAGGAAGTTTGATGTATTCAATGGTTTGTATAAGGCCTGATATATGTAATGCAATTGTTGTGGTTAGTCATTTTCTTTTCTAACCCTGGTAGAGAGGATTGGAAAGCTGTGAAGTGGATATTGAGATATTGTTGGTCCCTTTTTATACTGCAAGTGTACTGGTCGCACAAGTAATAAAATGATAAGTAAAGTATCGTTCCCACGAGGATAGTGACTAAATTCAATGCTAAATATTGACTAATAGCTCAATTAACTCTATTCAAGAACATTCAATAAGGGAAAAGGTGTGTGGATTAGCTATGGTGTCAAAGACTAAAATGTAATAAATTGTGAATGAGAGATAATGATTAGAGAATAGGGGATCCTTCTTCACCCATTACTTCAATTGGCAATATGCAATCCTTTTAAGCAACATAAATGAAATGGTTTTGTTAGCATAAAAAACTAACTTAGCTAAAAGCCTATATTTAGGTTAATTAACCATATGGCATTTGCCTAATTCACTATGATTCCATGAGAGCTAGTGCAAACTCCACTCATTAAGGATGATTCTCAAACACTTGTTATGCATGACCAAGGGGTATATTTCTATCCCATTAGTTAATTAACTCACCCTACCATTTGAATGAAACTAAACATGCATCAACCATATCCATGATCTAAAATCTAATTCCCTGTGTCTAGTTCAATAGATTCAATCAAATCACATCAAATGTTGGCTAAACAATCAAGAACATTAAGAATAATATAGTTAAACAAACCCAATCATCTTTGTTAACTCAAGGAAGTACAAAATCACCAATATTCATAGAGGGATCCAAAGGAACTCCTAAATACAGCTTAGCTATCCATAGAAGATGAAAATCTAATAACAATATTCATGTTCATGACAAAAAAGGGAGAGAAAATAAATAGAATAGGAGGAAGGCACAATGAATGTGGATCCTTGGATGCTTGATTTTCCTTGAAGAAGACGATGGCCTCCAACTTAGCTACCTTTTGCTTCTTCTCAATTCCAGAATAAAATCCTACTTGCCCTTTTTCATCCAATAAAGCTCTCCTCATTGAATGTCTCTTCAAATAGTATATATAGACGCAGCAGATAGCTTCACACTGCGGCATAAAGACATTTGCGCCGGCCGCGGCGCGCTAGCCTCAGGTTTAAGTAGGAAACAAGGTTGTTGCTTCCACGCCGCAGCATAACACAACTTGCGCCATGATATGAGTTGTTGAATCTCTTCTTGGGCTTTCTCCTCTAATGTTAGTCCAAATCTTCCTTCAATTTGCTTATTTGGAGCCCCTCCTACAATTGAGAAATCACCCGGTTAATAACAAGTGTAAATCTACTTAATCTCTTAAAGAATAGACAAGATTTTCTCAAGATCATAAAAGAAGACATCAAAATTGAATTAGATGAATATGAGCCTAAAATCTTCCATTTATGTAAAAGAATAAGGACTAAGCAATCTATAGTGCATAGATATAAGGCATAAATAACTACATTTTATGGACTTATCACACTCTCAAACCTAGATTTTTGCTAGTACTCGAGCAAAATAAAGTATAGTTAAATACACTTGCATTGATAATTCTTGCTCAACATGCATTCTACAACTATTATGAATTCAATCTTCAATTAATCCACAACCAGAATATGATGATTATATAAGCCCTTAAAGAATGCTCATGCCTCACAATCAACTCTATATATACACAATCCGTAATATGCTAGCATTCAAGGTTTCTTTTTATGCATAACATATTTCCCACAATCATGCAAACTAAACTTCTCCTGTTCAATTCATACTTATCCGGATAAGTTTATGAGCATACACATGTATATGAATCATATAATCCACAAGATTGTTTTTCAACTCTCTCTCCACAATGTAAACCACACATTATTGAGGATCAAAAGAGACTTCAACAGCTTGTAATGTAAGGCTAATGGTTATGGGCAGAAGAACAAAAAGGGAAAGGATTTAGTACAAATGTTGAGCATCATAAACATGTAATTTCAAGACTTGAGCCTCCAAGTGATATAATTAGGGTATTCAAAATGAAAGAATAGACTCTCCAGAACCACTCAATGCTATTTGTATTTTTCTTTCTTTCATTTATTTATTTATTTTTTTTATTTTTATTTTATTTTATTTTTTACAAAATGTAATTTCTTCTAGAACATATGGCTCCTTCAAGCCAATTTTGTATTAAAACATGCATTAATACCCTCAATCACTAGACTCAATTCAAGAAATAACATATTATGTACTCAACAAACATTGAAGGAAGGAAGAGAATGCGATGCTTTCACATGCAAGAGAAGGGTTAACTTCTAAGGGAAAATGAAGGTGATTGAAGAACATAAAAGGCCCAACATTTATAAAGCTTCAAAGTGGACCTATGGATATACTCATGCAAAGGTAAGCTTGAAAGGCTTAAACGGTCTAAACAATGCCCTAATCATTTTCTCAATCATGCATCATTTAGGATTTCGCTTCAAGAGAGTTTCAAAACAATTTCTAGGATACTTGAAGTCCCCACATGTACATTCCATAAACTTTCTCTAGATTGTTTCAGCATGCTTCAAGGATCGCGTATGGATTCACAGAAATATTGAGGTCAAATTGTAATCATCTTTATCATTGGGCAACCAATACCACACTAGCGATTAGCAATATGTTATGCATTCAAATAGTTTCATCTTTTTCAATCATGCATATAAAACATCATGTGCACAATATTAAAAAAAATCACCACGAACCATTAGCAATAGTCAAACTCAATATCAACATAAAAATATAGCAACTATTTCTACAGTATACATTAAATATCAAAACAATTTTGATACCCCCCCAAACCTAAGGGAAGTAGTGTCCTCACTGTTCAAAATAAATTAAAAGTAAAAATAGAATGAAAGGAAGATGTACTGCGTGCATCGGAACTACTCCACTACATCGTCATCATCACCCTCCTCCTGATCAGCATACCCTGCATTAGCTGCAGCCTCAGTTGCATCATCTCCATCTCCATCAGGACTTTGCTGCTGCAGTGGAGGATCATCAACTGCCTCTAGAGGGAAATCTGGCACTGGGAAGTCATCCATCGGATGCTCAGTGTGCTCCACTATCCACCGAAGACTCTGGATGGTGTAGTGATACTACCACGTCTGTAACGTATCCAGACGTGCCATCTGAGTCTCCATAGTCGTACGCCACTCTACATTGGGAGGAGGGGCTAGTCTGGGCTCTCAACAAGCCTATCTTTGATGTTGAGGTGTTAGAGCTGGAGCTGCACCCAGCTGCTCAATGATGTAGTCATTAAGAGGTTGCTTCACATCTATCAACTCCTCATGGTCCTCCCACTGACCATGTGACTGAGCACAAAGTAGTTGGATGAGTGATGGGAATAAGAGGCTCTTAAACTCTCGCACTGATCGCCTGATCTGGTCATAAATCAGCTGGGCAACATCAATGGAGTCTCGGTCGATGATAGCATAGATAAGGATCGCCTGGTCTCAAGTGACCTCTGACAAGTTCCCAGATGGGAGGATGCTGTGGGAGATGAAATGATACCATAACTTTGCCTCTGGGGAGAGGCATGAGCGAGGGAAATTTCATGGCCGCTGAGTTTGGACACTCAGGTTCCAGACCACAGGCTAGTCTAGGTGGCATATCTGTGTCGTGACCACACTCAAATCAATGCCCTCGGGCTTCCAGCGAAGGAACTTGGTGTAGTTACAGGTCTCTAGAGCAGTTAGCAATCGCAGAGCTACTCTTATTGATGCTGGCGAGTAAGAGACTATGCAACCACGAACTCAAGATGTAGTCGGCTGGTCAGAGAAGGCAGCATTCGCATAGAATTCGCGAATGATAGGAAGAACAGCAGCTTGTGGGTGAACCCCAAATGCATCCTAGTGGTGGTAGTGGATGACACTGTATTTATCTTAGTGAATGTCCTGTGTGAAGTTAAAGACACGCTCTGGGATCACTAGTTTGGTGACCAGGGATGTGTGATACCTCTTAGAAGCATCAGCGGAGACGAATTTCCTCTTATCAAATTCAAGAGGAGGAGAGGGCTCCCGGTTTCACTGACTGCTAGAGCCCCTCTGATGTTTTGCAGGCATAGTGGCAAATGTGGGGTACCTGGACCTGTCAAAACATTCCTAAAGTTAGAGTAGAAATAGAGCATTAAAAAAATGCAAAAATAAGTAAAACAGAGCAAAATATGTATATTAAGGTGACACACCGCAACATAAAGGCATCTGCACTATGGCATGCATAAACAGTCACACATGTCGTATCTTAGGGTATGTACGCCACGACATAGGGATGAAAATGATGCTATTGCCTAGCAGCACCAAGGGCAACACCAATGCACAGTACTAAATAGGGATTAACATGCATTCTCAAACAGAAATCCAAGCAGCACACAACCAAAAATAGAAAATAATAGCAAAAATAAAATAAAGAGCAAAATAAAAGTTGTACACATAGAAACAAGGAGATCAGGGAAAGTACCTGGAGAGGAAGGACAAGAGTGAAGAAGAAGTGGTGGACAAGGTAGAGAATGAGAAAATGAGAAAATGAGAGAAAGTGAGTGAGAATGCGAGATTGTTCATATTTAACCAAATCTGCTGCGACATGCTTGTTATTGTGTCACGGCTCACATTGCAATGAAATGCGCATTTCACTTTAGGGCATCATGTCGTAGCATGAATATGCCTACGCCACAGTGTAAATTCAAAAGTCCTATTTTTATTAATTAATTAAATATTTTTTAACACGTCGTGGTAGGAATACATGTGCGTCGCGACGTACTTAGAACACAGGGCTACCGCGACATGAATACAGTTGTGCCACTGTGTGGAACTCTTGGTCTCCAAGGCCTGAGAATTCAGAGGCTCATGCATCATGGCATGTGATAGTTTGTGTCGCGGTGTAGAGGATCTATCTGCATAATTCTATGGCAGACATGATTCAGTAGTTACTGCTACTTTTTGGAGGTCTCCACTAACTGCAAAATTAGTCTAGAATCCCAATTATTGTATATACAGCCAAAATAAAATAAAACCTCAAAATTAAAGATACTAAATGTGCGAGACAAAAACAAAAGGAATAAGAACTTGTGTTCCTTCCCAAGAAGGGCCTTAGTTATAGTCCAGGAAGGACTTAGTCTACATTTCATGCTGGAGTTGCCAATGTGAGGAAGGTCTTCCTCCTATCAATCTCTGCTCCTAGATAAGGCTTTAGGCACTGGCCATTTACTTTAAAGGTTGACTTCCTATCTAGATCTGTAACCTCTACCGTTCCACAGGGAAACACTTTTACCACTTGAAATGGACCTGACCACCGGAATTTGAGCTTTCCTAGGAATTGCTTGAGCCTGGAATTATACAAGAGGACTTGTTGGCCTACCTCAAATCTCTTTTGCACTATCTTCTTGTCATGCCAAGTTTTTACCTTCTCCTTATACAATTTAGCATTTTCATAGGCTTGGAGCATAAATTCATCAAGTTCATTGAGTTGGAGTAGCCTTTTTTCTCTAGCTGCTTGTAAGTCAAAGTTCAACTACTTTATAGCCTAATAAGCATGATGCTCTAGTTCAACCAATAAATGACAAGCCTTACTAAACACAAGTTTATATGGGGACATGCCAATAAGGTTTTTGTAAGCTGTCTTGTATGCCCACAGTACATCATCTAATCTTCTTGACCAATCCTTTCAAAATGGACTTACCGCCTTCTCCAGTATTCACTTTATTTCCTGATTGGATACCTCCGCTTGCCCACTTGTTTGTGGATGGTAAGCAGTAGCTATTCGATGAGTTATCCCATACTTGGAAAGAAGAGCTTCAAAGTATTTGTTGCAGAAATATGACCCTCCGTCACTGATGATGGCCCTAGGTGTGCCAAAACGGTTGAAAATTTGTTTTCTCATGAAATTGATCACTACCTTGGAGTCATTGGTAAGTAATGCACATGCTTTAAACCATTTGGATATGTAATCCACTGTCACAAGGATATAAAGATTCCTATAGGAAGGGATAAAAGGCCCCATGAAGTCTATGCCCCACACATCGAAAATCTCAACTTCAAGGATGGAATTAAGAGGCATCTCATTTCTCCTTGAGATATTTTCATATTTTTGGCACCGATCACATCGATTTACATGGAAATGTGCATCTTTGAAGATAGATGACTAATAAAAACTAGATTGGAGTACTTTTGCTGCAGTTCTCTCACCACTATAGTGACCACCATATGGGGAAGCATGACATTGGTTCAGAATCGGCTCTACTTCCTCTATAGGTGCACATCTCCTTAACATATAATTGGCACACTGTTTAAACAAGAATGGTTAATCCCATAGATAGTGCCTCACATCATGTAAGAATTTCTTCTTCTGGTGATATGTGAGATCCGAGGGCAACACATCACCTATAATGTAGTTCACAAAATCAGCGTACCATAGGTATGAGTGATTTGCAATAGCAAATAGTTGCTCATCTAGGAATGTCTCTCTAATTGTTATCAGTTCAGCTTGACATTCCTCATTTTCTAGTCTAGAGAGGTTATCTGTAACTTGATTCTCCGTTCTCTTTTTATCATGAATTTCAAGGTCAAATTCTTGCAGCAGCAAGACCCACCAAATCAACTGCGATTTTGCATCTTTCTTGCTCACAAGGTATTTGATTACGAAATGATCTGTATAGACAATCACCTTAGTTCCCACTAGATATGCCTGAAACTTGTCAAATGCAAAAACAACAGCCAGAAGTTCTTTTTCAGTTGTGGTGTAGTTTAGCTGTGCATTATTAAGAATTTTGCTTGCATAATAAATGGAGCGAAACACCTTATCATTTCTTTGCCTCAAAATTGCACCAACAGCATAATTACTGGCATCGCACATTAATTCAAAAGGCAACTCCCAATCCAGAGTAGTAATTACCGAAGATGACATAAGTTTCTTCTTCAATTCCACGAATGCAGCCTGACATGATTCATCAAATTTAAATTGGATGTCTTTTTCTAGTAGGTTGCACAGAGGCTTGGCAATTTTAGAAAAGTCCTTGATGAATGTCTAGTAGAAGCCGGTATAACTTAGGAAGCTGCGAAATCCTTTTATAGAATTGGGTGGAGGAAGCTTGTCGATTACCTCAACTGTTTCGCCTTGTCAACCTCCAACCCCTTGATAGAAACTCTATGGCCAAGAACTATGCCTTCTTGGACTATGAAATGACATTTCTCCTAATTTAACACTACGTTAGTCTCTTCATATCTCTTGAACACGGATGAGGGAATATGCAAACAGCTATCAAAAGTGTCTCCTAACACCAAAAAGACATCTATGAAGAATTCAAGGTCGTGCTTAATCATATCCACGAAGACAGCTATCATGCAACGTTCGAAAGTTTCTGGTGCATTGCACAGCCCAAATGAAATTCTCCGGAAAGCAAAAGTACCATAGAGACATATGAATGTCATCTTTTCTTGGTCTTCGGGTGCTATGGTAATTTGGACATAACCAGAGTAACTATCAAGGAAACAACAATAAGCTTTTCTAGCTAATCTATCTAGCATTTGGTCAATAAATGGGAGTTAGAAATGATCTTTCCGAGTAGCCTTATTCAATATCTGATAGTCTATGCATATCCTCCAACCAGTAACTGTGTGAAAAGGGATAAGCTCGTTATTTTCATTAGTTACTATTGTTATACCACCTTTCTTTGGAACACACTGGACTGGTGAAACCCATACGCTATCAGAAATAGGATAGATTATGCCCGCATCTAGCCATTTAATAATCTCTTTCTTCACTACTTCCTTCATTGCTGGATTAAGCCACCTTTGGTGCTCCACAATTCCACTTTGCTTATCTTCCAATAGAATTTTATGCATATAGATGAAGGGGCTACTGCCATGGATATTAGCAATAGTCCACTCGATGACATGTTTGTACTTTCGAAACACATGAAGAAGTTTCTCCTCTTGTTCACTGGTGAGGGATGATGATATAATTACTGACAAGGTAGATGTTGCTCCCAAATAAGCATAGTGCAAGTGATTGGGCAATGGCTTCAACTCAAACGTTGGAGGTTCCTCAATAGAAGGGTTCGACGACTCTTTAGATGAATGGAACTCCAAAGGCTCAAATTTAGATGACCTGTAATACTTAGGAAACGCATCAATTCGTTTAATACAATCAAGTACATCATCCCTATTACTATCATCCTACTCAGTTAATATGGTCAATGATAATACAAGAGGGTCATCAAGATAATTAGCATAGAATGCTTCAACAATTATATTATCCAATATACCTATATACGAACACTCTTCATGGTCATGAGGAAATTTAATTGCTTTGAAACTATTAAATGCTACCTCTTGATCAGGCACTCTTATAGTTAATTCACCTTTTTGGACATCAATGAGTGTTTTCCCTGTGACAAGGAATGGTTGGCCAAAAATCAAAAGTACGTCGTGATCCTCCTTCATATCCAAAATTGTAAAGTTAGTGGGAAATATAAACTTATCCACCTTGACTAACACATTTTCAACAATTCCCCTAAGATAAGTGTAGGAGCGATCAGCTAGTTGGAAGGTCACTGTGATAATCATATATTTTATACATTAATAAGCCCTCATTTTTTATGATTTACACTCTTCATGTAGTTAATTGTTTGACCTTGGTCATGTTTTATAAGTTTGGACTCAAATTGAGCTTAATTGATAATTCCCAACATTGTTGAGGTTTTACACTATTTCTGTATTTTAGTCATATCTTGAGTTTTAAATATCTAATAATTATGCATTTTACCTTGTAGGAAAGCTGAGAGGAAGCTCTACAACTTTGATGAAGAGCTCAAAGTCTCAATCGGGACCTAATTGGGCCTAGAATTTCAGACTCGGGTTTGGGGAGCATATGGTATTAAAGTGAGCATATCTTGGTCAATTCAAGTCCAATTCAGATGCAACTTGGGCCATTGCGTTCCTACAAGGCCCAACTATGTTTGGGAAGTGTAATGAGGAACTAGTGGCCAATTTAGGGAGTAGTTTATAGTTTTAGAAGGAGGAATCCGAGAATCAATTTTTTTTCTCATTCCGCTCTTTTCTCACCTCTCTCTAGAACTCTCTCCCCTCTTCTCTCCTTCTCT
Organism: Ormosia semicastrata; assembly: GCA_029884595.1. Classification (NCBI taxonomy): domain Eukaryota; kingdom Viridiplantae; phylum Streptophyta; class Magnoliopsida; order Fabales; family Fabaceae; genus Ormosia; species Ormosia semicastrata. Next base: position 103,230,841 of record JAQQTO010000063.1, read on the forward strand.
CTAATTTTCATTTTCTGAGTTTTTCCTCTTTTGATGGAGGGCTAAACACCTTGTAATCAATTCGGGATTCTTGAAGAAATTTTGGTTTTGATTCTTGAGATCTTGTTCTGATTTTGCTTTTCTTTGATTTGTATTTAGATTCTTTTTCTTCCCCCTTCTTTTTCTTAATCTTGATCTGATTGGATCTTAATTTGGGATTGAGATTTATGATTGAATTTAGGTTGATTAATCTGGTTTTGTCACGAAATTAGAAGTTAAGTGCTGATTTGTGCTTAGGTTGATTGAATTCGGATCTAAAATTAACATAGATCTAACATGAATTATGCGATTACGAATTTGTGTATTAATTGTTTATTGAATTCTAGATGATTTTCAAGTATGAATTCTGGAAATAATGCTGAGATTTTGTTTAATTCTAAGTTAATCATTCAAATATAATTCAAATGTTTGTTTAGTGATCTGTGATAGAATCCATCAAATTTTGGATAGATTTCTGGATTGATTTCGCTTTTAATTCCCCCAAATCTCGACTTAATCTGATTATTTTGCAACTAAGATCTTTGAGAGACGATTCGGTGTTAACTCCTATGCTACAAGTCATAGGTACAACTCAGTTTTAATTTTGATTGAGTTCAGCACTCGTCAAAATTTTGGCACCATTGCCGGGGATCCTTTAGTTGCAATCTGATCATATTAAGTTCCGTTACTAACAATTAATTCCTATTCTAATGATGTAATTGTAGTTGCATTTGCATCAACTCTGCATTCTATTTCTGTATTTTGTTTTTGCATTCTGTTACTTTCATGTAGTTGCATTAGTTACATTTTATTGCATACTGTTATATATTGTTTCATTGGCATTATTCTGCTACATTGTTCATTCATTCTGATCATAATTATAATTCTGGTTGCTGCTGCATAATTTTGGTTACTGCATAATTTTGGTTTTACTATTCCATTGCAATTTGCTGCATTGCACTGCATTTAGTTGCACTGCATGATTGCCTCATAATTGTATTACATTTCATTGTATGACGCAACTGATCATTCTGCTGCAACTAACACAATTGCTCAATTAGTTATTACTTGTAACTCTGCTGCATAATTACTGTTCCATTAGTTTTTGCTGCAGTCAGCCCTCCCTTTGCTGCCTTTATTAACAATTGCATTGTAACATCTCCTTATAAGTATCATTCACTCATTTTGGATGAGATCCTACTTGCCTAACACTATTTTATACCCTGCTAGCAAATTTTCATTATCTTCTGATCTTTTTGGGTTTAGGAGCAGACTAGTGCAATTTTGGCTGTGGAAGTTTGAGCTGAGACTTGGTCTCCAACGTTAAATCACCATTCTGAGCAAAGTGATCCAAAGATCTTCCCCTCGAATTTTAGCCAAAATCCATCATCTAGTAGGAGTTTTGAGCATATTGGGGACATAGCGATAATTTTTGTATTTGTTTTGGTATCTCTAAATAGGCTATTTTTTGCCAGAAAATAGAAAAAAAATTCATCTGCGAGGGGCAGGTATTGATGTGCCTGCGTATTCATCTGTAAGCCAAAATAATTCATTTAGACCACTTTTTCATTTTTTGAAATCTTTTTTCTACATTACAATTTTCTAAAAAAATGTAGTTTTCATCATGTGGTGGTCCCATGATTTTTAAAAATCATTTAATGTGTTTTCTATTTTTTTCTAGCCATTTTTGTAGTGTAGATTTGCATTACTTTGTGTTTTTGCATTCTGCCACCCCTTTAGCCTTAGTTGGTACATGACTAGGTCTAATCCCGATTTCTTGTTGAAATTTGATCCTGAGATTGATAGAACATTTCATAGGTTGATTAGTGCTCGTAGGCTAAGTGAGAGAATTATTTCTGAATTTTATTGTGACATTGATCCTGTCATTGCTGATTCTGTCATTGCTGATTCTGTCATTGTTGATTCTATCATTGCTGATTTTGTCATTGTTGATTCTGTCATTGTATCCGAGAGTTCTAGTGATTTTTCAACCATGGCTGATAACATGCATAATAGGACTCTTAAAGAGCTTGCTGCCCCTGATGTCACTTATCAACCATTATGCATTCAGTATCCTAAAATTGATGTTGATTTTGAACTAAAGTCTGGACTAATCCATTTGCTTCATAAGTTTCATGGGCTTTCAGGTAAGGATCTCCACTAATATTTGAAAGAGTTCCATGTTGTGTACTCAACTATGAGACCTCAAGGCATCCATGAAGAACACATCAAGCTGAGGATATTTCCCTTCTCCCTTGCTGATGCAGCCAAGGACTGGCTTTACTATCTTTTACTTGGTTCCGTGACTTGCTGGAATGACATGAAGAGGCTATTTTTAGAGAAGTTTTTTTTCCTACCTCCAGAGCTGCTGCAATTAGGAAGGACATATGTGGCATCCACCAAATTTTTGGTGAAACCTTGCATGAGTATTGGGAAAGATTCAAGAAGTTGTGTTCAAGTTGTCCACACCATCAAATCAATGATCAGTTATTGATCCAATATTTTTATGAAGGACTGATGCCAATGGACAGAAGCATGATTGATGCTGCCAATGGAGGAGCCTTAGTAGACAAGACCCCTGCTGCTGCAAGAGATCTAATAGCAAACATGGCAGCAAACACTCAATAGTTTGGCACACGAATGATTACCTCAACTAGAGGAGTGAATGAGGTTCAAGTGTCTTATGCAGACTAGCAAAGAATGGAACATAGACTTGATGAGTTGACTTCTTTAGTGAGGCAGTTAGTAGTGGGACAACAACCACCTATGCAAATGGCTGCAACTGTATATGGAATTTGTTTTTGTCCATCTCATCCTACAGATGCTTGTCTAACACTTCAGGAGGAATATTCTACCACTCAAGCCTTTCTTGTTGCTGCAATAGGAATTTTTCATGGCAGATCCCAATATCAGCAGCCCAGTCACATACAACCCTGGTTAGAGAGACCATCCAAATTTGAGATATGGAAATACAACACAGTAGTAGAACAAGCAGTCATTCCAACAGCCATTCCAGCAGCCAATGGCATAGCAGCAGCAGTTTCAACATCAAGCTGGATTAAGTAGACAATTCCAATAGTCTAGGTGGTAGCCTATGCAGTAGCCCTTCCAGCTACTAGGTCCAGCAACCACAAAATTGGAGCCTTCCTTTGAGGACTTAGTGAAACAGATGGCTATAAATAACATTTAGTTCCAGCAAAGGATAGAGGCTTCCATACAGAATTAAGAGACACAAATTGGACAATTAGCCTCTATATTAAGTCAGCTGCAGTCCCAAGGTCCTGGGCAGCTTCCCTCCCAAATAGTACCAAATCCTAAAAAAAGATGTGCATATTATTATGTTGAGGTCTGGGAAGTCAATTCAAGCTCAAGCATCACTTGAACCTCAAGTTGCTGCTTGAAAACCACAAGCAGTAAAAGATTCTAAGTCTGATTCCGATAAACCAGTGGTTGTTGATGATAAACAGCAGTCTCCCATAACTCTATCCTTTCCCTAGAGAGCTATCCAGTCAAGAAAAATAGTAGAAGGCGAGAAAGATAAAGATTTGCTTGAGACTTTTACGAAGGTAGAAGTTAACATTCTACTACTAGATGCAATCAAGCAGATACCAAAATATGCCAGATTCTTGAAAGAGTTGTGTACTCATAAGAGGAGACTAAAGGGCAATGAGAGAGTTAGCTTGGGGCAGCATGTTTCAGCCATCCTCCAACCAAATATGGCTACAAAATACAAGGAACCTGGAACATTCACCATTCCTTGCATAATAGGCAGCCAACAATTCACTCATGCAATGTTGGATTTGGGTGCCTCCATTAATGTCATGCCCAAATCAGTCTTTGAATCCTTGCACATTGGAGAGTTAAAGACTACCAAAATCATCATTCAGCTGGCAAATAGGAGAACAACTCATCCATTAGGAGTGCTTGAGGATGTTTTGGTAAGGGTAAATGAGTTAATATTTCTATCAGATTTTTATATTCTGAACATAGAAGATGAATTTGCATCTAGTCAGCTACCATTAACTTTAGGTAGACCTTTCTTGAAAACTGCTAATACTAAGATTGATGTGCATGCTGGTACCCTTTCCATAGAGTTTAGTGATAATATAGTTCAATTTAATATCTTTGATGCTATGAAACATCCTTTAGAGGAGCATTCTGTTTTTCAGTTAGATGTCCTTGATATGCTGGTTGATGATGTGCATTTTGATATACTAGTTGAATTTCCTGAGATTAGGAGATTTCTAGATGGTGTTGCTATTTCTGCATATGTTGTTTCTGTTTTGCTGATTCTACAAACTCTGATTTTGATACTGCTACTGATTTTGATAGTACTGCTATTTGTGAAGATTCTACAGTTCGTGATACTATTTTTGATTGTGATAAATTTGCTCATTCTAATCAATTGGTTATTTCTGAATGTGCTGTTTCTGATCAATTTCCTATTTCTGATCCTTTTATTTTTGATAAGTTTGTTGTTCTTAATTGTGGTAAATCTAAATTTGTTGAGATTCTTGCTGTTGTGAATGGTGAATTTGCATATTCTCAATCACCTTATTCTATGAGATATGATCCTGCTGTTTGGGAAGTTTCTGCAACTAGGTTAATACCTTCAATACAGAAACCACCTAACCTTGAGCTTAAGCCTTTACTTAAGTATCTGAAGTATGCATCTTTGGTGGATGATGAGCAGTTTTCGGTGATTGTATCCAGAAACCTCCATGCTAACTAGGAGGCAAGATTGCTGCAGGTTTTGAGAGCAAATAAGAGGGCCATCAGATGGACATTGGTAGACATTCCTAGCATCAACCCTTCCACATGCATGCACAGAATTTTACTTGAGGATGGAGCTAAATCAGTGCGATAACCCCAGAGAAGATTGAACCCTCTGATTCTGGATATGGTAAAGAAAGAGGTAACCAAGCTACTGCAAGCTGGTATTATTTACCTTATATCTGATAGCACTTTGGTGAGTCATGTACAAGTTATCCCTAAGAAATCTAGAATGATGGTTATGGCCAATCAGAAGAATGAGCTAATCCCTACCAGAGTGCAGAATAGTTAGCGAGTCTGCATTGATTACAAGAGGCTCAACCAGGCCATGCGAAAAGATCACTATGTCTTACCTTTCATTGATCAGTTACTGGATCGATTGGCTGGGAAATCCCATTATTGCTTCCTGGATGGATACACTGGCTACTTCTAGATCCACATTGCACCTAAGGATCAGGAGAAGACCACATTCACCTACCCTTTCGGCACTTTTGCTTACAGGTAGATGTCTTTCGGCCTCTGCAACGCCCCTGGTACCTTTCAGCGATGCATAGTAAGTATTTTCTATGACTTTCAAAAGGAGTGCATGGAGGTGTTTATGGATGATTTCACTGTATATGGCTCTTCTTTTGATTCTTGTTTGGATAGTTTATCTAGGGTACTGCATCAATGCATTGAAATTAACTTGTCCTGAATTTTGAGAAATGTCATTTCATGGTAGAACAGGGTATAGTTTTAGGTCATATAGTTTCTAGTGAAGGTATTATTATTGATTCTACAAAAATAGATGTTATTACATATTTGTATTACCCCACATGTGTACGGGAATTCCATTCTTTTCTTGGACATATAGGTTTCTACAGGCGCTTTCTCAGAGATTTCAGTTAAATAGCCCTTCCGCTATCCAACCTGTTGTAGAAAGATGTAGAGTTCTTGTTTGACCAGAAATGCATGGAGGCCTTTGATCATTTGAAGCGAGCTTTGACCAGTACCCCTGTCATTCAGCCACCTGATTGGACACTCCTATTTGAGCTAATGTGTGATGCTTTTAATGATGCTATAGGAGCTATCTTAGCATAGAGAATGGGCAGAACTTCCCATGTGATTTACTATGCTTCACGGACTTTGGATGCTGCTCAAGCAAATTATACAACCACAAAAAAAAAGAACTTTTAGCTATTGTGTTTGCATTAGACAAGTTTTGATCTTATTTGCTTGGTTCTAAGGTTGTGGTATTTTCTGATCATGCAGCTTTGAAATTTCTTCTAAAGAAGCCTGAAGCTAAACCACGATTGATTAGGTGGATGATGCTACTCCGAGAATTTGATGTGGAGATTTGAGATAAGAGTGGAGTAGAAAACTTGGTGGCTAATCACTTGAGCAGAATTGAGAGAGCCTCAGATCCCCTTCCCATTGATGATTCATTTCCTAACGAGCAGCTTTTACAACTGCAAGGTAAGGTCATTTCTCCCTAGTTTGCAGATATGGTGAATTACCTAGTTGTTAGTGTTTTTCCTACATGTTTTACTAGAGCTCAAATTGACAAGTTGAAGAGTGAGTCTAAGTATTATGTGTGGGATGATCCTTATCTTTGGAGATTTTATAGTGACCAGGTAATTAGGAGATGTATTCTTGATCATGAGTTTGATTCTGTTCTTAGCTTTTGTCATACACTAGCATGTGGTGGTCATTTTGGTCCCCAATGGACTGCTAGGAAGGTTTTGGACTCTGGTTTATATTGGCCTACCTTATTCCATGATGCATATTTTTTTTGTAAGTCTTGTGCATAGTGCCAAAGAGTAGAGAATATTTCTCATAGGAATGAGATGCCCCAGTAACCCTTGTTGTTCTGTGAGATATTTGATGTTTGGGGTATTGATTTTATGGGTCCTTTTCCTATATCATTTGGTTTTGTTTACATTTTGCTTGTTGTGGATTATGTATCTAAATGGGTGGAGGCTATGGCCACTCAGACTGATGATTCCCAAGTTGTTGTGAATTTTGTTAGATCACAGATTTTCTGTAGGTTTGGAGTCCCGAGGGCCATCATTAGTGATCAGGGTTCCCACTTTTGCAATCAGAGCATGGATGCTTTGATGAAGAAGCATAGAGTAGTGTACAAGGTTTCTACACGTTACCACCCTCAGACTAATGGGTAAGTCGAGGTCTTCAATAGAGAGATCAAGTAGATACTTCAGAAGACAGTCCAACCAAATAGGAAGGACTAGAGCACGAGGCTTGATGATGCTCTATGGGCTTACAAGACTGCCTATAAGACTCCGATTGGGATGTCCCCTTATCGGATTATTTTTGGAAAAGCATGCCACTTGCTGGTGGAGATTGAGCATCATGCATTTTGGGCAGTGAAGAGGTGTAACCTGGACCTAGACCAAGCGGGCATGGAGAGAAAGTTGCAGTTGCAGGAATTGGAGGAGATCCATTTAGAGGCCTATGAGTGCTCCAAGATTTACAAGGAGAAGACCAAAGCCTTCCATGATAAACTGATTGCTAGAAAGGAATTTCAAATTGGTCAAAAAGTTCTCCTTTATAATTCCCGTCTTTGGTTAATGCCTAGAAAATTAAGGTCTAGGTAGGATGGACCATTTGTTATTACTAATGTTTTTCGTTATGGTGCAGTTAAAGTCCAAGATGTGATAACAAAGAGAACATTCAAGGTCAATAGGCATCGACTAAAGCATTTTCATGAAGATTGTCAAGAGCACAATGTGAATATGGAAGTGATGGCTTTGCTCAATGCCATTTACACAGATAAAAAATGAGGGAGTCCTTTACCACACTTTTGTTTTACTTGCCATGACTTGTTTGGTGATTTGCATTATGCATCTTTCCTATGTTTACATTGAGGGCAATGCAAAATTTAAGTGTGGGGGAGCGATTTTGGCATGTTATTTTCTGTTTTACTTTATTGTTTTTACTGTTTCTATTTTCTATATAATTTATTATTTACATAATTCTGCATAATTTTGTTTCTGTGTTCCAATTTTTATTTTCTACTATTTTCTATTTTCTGTCATTAAAATGATGTTGTCATTGATTTTTACTATTGCTATTTTCTATTTTACTTTTCTATTTCTGTTTCTTTTTCTCGTTGATTAATTTTCTGTTTGGATGTTTTCATTTTCTCGCATTTAAATTCATTTTTTATTTTTTATTTTCTGTTTCTTTTATTTTTTACTATTTTTAATTTCTACTATTTCTATTTTTCTATTTCTATTTTTGCTATTTGTGTTATTTCTCTATTTTTGTTTTTGTTTTTGTTTTTAATTCTATTTTCTATTTTTTTAAATGTGTGTTTTGATTTGCTTTCCAATGATGTTTTAAAGTTTGCGAAGTTGAAAAGTTTGAGACAATTGAAATTGAAGGTTCATAACATGATTGAATAAATTTTCTTTCTTCTTGAATTTGATATGCTTGGTGGTGGATGTTTGAATTGGTGGATTAAGTTTGATAGATGCATATCTTGTGAGATTTTGAGCCTATTGGTGGATTTAACATTTGCACCATTCTCCTCTTTCTTGTGTGATTTTTACTCATGTCTTTTGATCACTCTAGAACTTGCTTTGATTCTTTTTTAGGTTATACTTTTCACTTGCATGCATGAACATGATTGAGGTATTCTTTCTTGATTAACTACTTTGGCCAAATAGCTAACCTTGCATCATTTCCCTTTGTTTAACCCCCTTGAGCCTACTTGCCTATTCTTTGTTTTGGCTCATTGTATGCTTTATGTGAAAAATCATGTTTTTACCTTACCTTAGGGAATGAGAGAGCATTGGTTCATTTTCATTGGAGGAGCTCTTTTGGCTTGTGGGTAGTAGTTCAAGTGTGGGGGTTGTGTAATTCGATGTCCAATGTGCAAGATGTTTGGTGATATAAAAAAAAAAGAGAAAGAAAGAAGATGAAAAAAATAGAATTAAGAAAAAGAAAGAAAAAGCCAAATGAAAAAAAAATTAAGAAAAAGAAAGAAAAGAAAAAATAAGAAATTCAAGAAAGGTTGTGAAAGAAATAAAAAAATAAATAAGAGAAGGGAAGGAAATATGTAAAGAGAATGTACATTATTTAGAGTTGGGGGATAAAATTTCATGTTTGTTACTTGTCATTTGAGTTCCTTCACAATGCTCTTTCATTCTCTTTGGTATTTATCTTGCCATATCCATATTGTTTCCTTCCCTTACTTTGGCCCCATTACAACCTTGAATAAGTCCTCTTGATTTGTGTGCGCATGTGTTTTGAGTAGTGGAGAAATAGAAGAAAAGCAAGCTTATGGTAGTGCAATTGTTCATGAGTTGAATTGAGTGAAATACTTACCTTGTAAACACTTGAGGGATTGAGAGTGTATCTTGTGAAGATCTATCATTCTTGATTCATGATTTTTGAAGCCACTTTGCTTATTAGTTTGAGATGTGAAGAAATTTTAATTCATGAATGTTTTATTCCCTTGAATCTTTTATTGCTCCTCTTGCTTGTAAGCTTTTGCATTCTTGAATGTCATTGAAATTTGAGTCTTTTAGAGTTTTTAGCTTTTGAGTTTTTTGTTTTTCTTTGTTCCCTAGTTTTGGTCTTATGTGTTTTGTCCAAGAGTGCAACAAGCTAAGTGTGGGGGATTTTATAATCACATATGTTATACATTAATAAACTCTTATTTTTAGTGATTTACACTCTTCATGTACCTAATTGTTTGAGCTTGGTCATGTTTTATAAGTTTGGGTTCAAATTGAGCTTAATTGATAATTCCCAACATTGTTGAGGTTTTACATTGTTTCTGTATTTTGACCATATCTTGAGTTCTAAATACCTAATAATTATGCATTTTGTCTTGTAGGAAAGCTGAGAGGAAGCTCTACAACTTTGATGAAAAACTCAAGTCTTAATCAGATGTCTAGTAGACGTAATTGGGCCTAGAAGTTCAGACTCGGGTTTGGGGAGCATATGACATTAAAGTGAGCATATCTTAGTCAATTCAAGTCCAATTCAAATGAAACTTAGGCCATTGCATTCCTACAAGGCCCAACTGTGTTTGGGAAGTGTAATGAGGCACTAGAGGCCAATATAAGGGGGCAGTTATAGTTTTAGAAGGAGGAATCCGAGAATTAATTTTTTTTCTCATTCCACACTTTTCTCACCTCTCTTTAGAACTCTCTCCTCTCTTCTCTCTTTCTCTCTAATTTTTGTTTTCTGAGTTTTTCCTCTTCTGATGAAGGGCTAAATACCTTGTAATCAATTCAGGATTCTTGAAGAAATTTCAGTTTGGATTCTTGAGATCTTGTTCTGATTTTGCTTTTCTTTGATTTGTATTTGGATTCTTCTTCTTCCCCCTTCTTTTTCTTAAACTTGATCTGATTGGATTGAGATTTGGGATTGAATTTAGACTGATTAATCTGGTTTTGTCATAGAATAGAAGTTAAGTGCTGATTTGTAGTTAGGTTGATTGAATTCAAATCTAAAATTAACATAGATCTAACATGAATTATGCAATTGCAAATTTGTGTATTAATTATTAATTGAATTCTAGATGATTGTCTAGTATGAATTCTAGAATTAATGTTGAAATTTTGGTTAATTCCAAGTTAATCATTCAAATGCAATTCAAATGTTTGTTTAGTGATTTGTGATAGAATCCACCAAAATTTGGATAGATTTCTAGATTGATTTCACTTTTAATTGATTGTTCTTTCCTTAATTCTGCTATTTTGTTTTCTGTTTCTCAATTTTCTCCCTAATCTCGACTTAATCTGATTATTTTGTAACTAAGATCCTTGAGAGATAATCCAGTGTTAACTCCTATGCTACAAGCCATAGGTACAGCTCAGTTTTAATTTTGATTAAGTTCGACGCTCGTCACACTGATGTTGGCTTGCATTCCCCCAAACCTAGCTTTTAGAAAATGGATAAGGGCATGAGATTTATACTTGCCCCTAGATCACATAGAGATTTTCCAAAGAATTGATCTCCAATGGTGCATGGAATTGTGAAGCTTCCCGGATCCTTCAATTTTGGAGGTCGCTTATTTTGCAGAATGACACTACATTCCTCTGATAATGCCACTATTTCAAACTCTCGCGATTTTCACTTTTTGGAAAGAATATCCTTCAAAAATTTCACATAACTAGGCATTTGTTCCAGTGCTTCGGCAAAAGGAATGTTAATGTGAAGTTTTTTGAAAACTTCTAAGAATTTCTTGAACTGAGCATCCATCTTTTGTTAACAAAACGATTGGGGAACGACAAGGTAGAAGAGGTGCTTTTGTCATTTTTCTTGACCTCTTCCTTCTTTGGCTCTTTTTTCTTCTCCTCTTTAGCTTAGCTTTGAACTACCTATTGTTCAATTGGTTCTTCTAAAGCTTTGGTTTTTGGATTGCCTTCAATTTCTTTACCGCTTTGGAGGGAAATAGCTTTGCAGTGTTCCTTTGTGTTATCCTTTGGATTGTTGATTGTGTCACTCGAAAATGACCCAGTAGGACGGTTATTTATTGCACTTGCTAACTGCCCAACTTTTGTCTCAAGTGCCCGCATTGAAGCTGTTTGGCTTTGAATAATGGAATCATTTTTAGCTAAGTGAGCATCTGTCTTAGACATGTAAGAATTTGTTTTAACCATGAGTTGCATGAACATGTCTTCCAATGATGGTTTCTTCTCCTGCATGGGTTACTTTGCTTGTGAGGGGAAACTAGGAGGATGATTCAGTCTCTTATTTGTAGAAGATGAAGAAGTTACTCCTTGATTGTTGCTCCATAAAAATTAGGATGGTTCCTCTAACCTAAATTGTAATGATTCGAATAGGGGTTGTTTTTTTGTTGGCAATAACTCCCCATATACTGAGCAATTTTCAAGGGGGAAGGGCACTGATCACTTGAATGATTGTCTCCACACTTATCACATAGAACAAATGGGCTTTATTGAGAGCTTGGTCCCAAACTATAAAGCTTGTTTGCAATGTCTACGACTTGAGCTGATAATGAAGTAATGGCATTTACATCATGGACTCCCACCACTTTCCTTGGACTATTTCTTGCTGAAGGCCATTGGCAGTTATTGGTTTCTAATTCTTCTAACAATTAGAATACATTGTCAAAAGATTTTCTCAATAAGGAATCTCCAGCAGCTGCATCTACTATGGGATGGTGGTGTGGTAGCAAGCCCTTATAGAAAGAATAAACTTGGTGCCACAGAGGTATCTTATGATGTGGACACCTTCGAAGGAGATCCTTGCACCGCTCCCAGACTTTATACAAAGACTCAGACTCAAATTGAGTGAAGGAGGTGATGTCATGCACCATTTCAGCCGTCTTTGCTGGTGGAAAGTATTTGTTCAAGAATTTGTTGCACAAATCTATCTAAGTAATGATTGACCCCGCTGGTAAAGATTGTAAACAACTATTGGCTCTATCTCAAAGAGGAAATGGAAAGAGCCTTAAGTGAGTGGCATCTTTAGAGACTCCATTGTGTCAGAATGTGTCACAAATCTCAAAGGAATTTGATAAGTGAGCATTGGGGTCTTCACTTGGCAAATAGCCAAATTGCACCGCAGTTTGAATTATTTGAATAATAGCTGGTTTGTGGACGAGAGGTCGTCTTATGCTTGAATGGATGTTCTCTATTTGAGGAGTGGCAAATTCTCGCAAAGGTCTATTATGATCATTGTCATCCGCCATTGTGACAGTACCTAGAACAAAGAAAGAATGAAAACTTGAATTAAAATGCACTAAAAAAAAACTTGAATTAGAACTAAGTAAGCTTGTTGTCAATATTAGCAATATAGAAATAACGCCTAATCCCCGGCAATAACGCCAAAAACTTGTTAGTCCCTTTTTATACCGCAAGTTCACGGGTCGCACAAGTAATAAAATGATAAGTAAAGTATCTATTCACGAGGATAGTGACTAAATCCAATGCTAAATATTGACAAATAGCTCAATTAACTCTATTCAAGAGCATTCAATAAGGGAAAAGGTATGTGGATTGGCTATGGTGTCAAAGACTAAAATGCAATAAATTGTGAATGAGAGACAATGATTGGAGAATATGGGATCCTTTTTCACCCACTACTTCAATTGGCAATATGCAATCCTCTTAAGCAACATGAATGAAATGGTTTTGTTAGCATAAGAAACTAACTTAGCTAAAAGTCGATGTCTAGGTTAATTAACCATATATCATTTGCCTAGTTCACTATGTTTCCATGAGAGCTAGTGCAAACTCCACTCATTAAGGATGATTCTCAAACACTTGTTATGCATGATCAATGGGTATATTTCTATCTCATTAGCTAATTAACTCACCTTACCATTTGAATGAAACTAAACATGCATTAACCATATCCATGATCTAAAATCTAAATCCGTATATCTAGTTCAATAGATTCAATCAAATCATATCAAATGTTGGACAAACAATCAAGAGCATTAAAAATAATATGAACAAACCCAGTCATCTTTGTCAACTCAAGGAAGTACAAAATCACTAATATTCATAGAGGGAATCCAAAGGAACCCCTAAGTATAGCTTAACTAACCATAAAACATGAAAATCTAACAACAATATACATGTTCATGACAAAACCAGAGAGAAAATAAATGGAATAGGAGGAAGGCACAATGAATGTGGATCCTTGGATGCTTGATTCTCCTTGAAGAATATGACCTCCAACTCAGCTACCTTTTGCTTCCTCTCAATTCTAGAATAAAACCCTACCTGTCATTTTTCATCCAATAAAGCTCTCCCCATTGAATGTCTCTTAAAACAGTATATAAAGGTGTAGCAGATAGCTTCGCGCCGCGATATAAAGACATATGCACCATGGTGTGCTAGCCTAAGGTTTAAGTAGGAAATAAGGCTGATGCTTCCACACCGTAGCATGACACAACTTGCGCCGCAGCGTGAGTTGCTGAATCTCTTCCTACTTAATCTCTTAAAGAATAGACAAGATTTTCTCTAGATCAAAAAGGAAGACATCAAAATTGAATTAGATGAATATGAGCCTAAAATCATCCATTTATGCAAAAGAACAAGGACTAAGCAATCTATAAAGCATAGATATAGGGCATAAATAACTACATTTTATAGAGTTATCAAATATTTCCGGGGCACTTCATGTTTGAAGCTCTATTTTGGAATTGGGAAACTTGTTCTTTGTGGTTATACAGATTCAGACTTGGCAGGGGATGTTGATGTGGAAATAAGTTTGCCCTAATGGTTTAATATGTTAAGTTTTGATGATGACAAATATAAGACAAAAAGAATGATGCTTATGCTTGATAGATGTGCTTTATAAATGACAAATACATCACAAAAGAATGTTGATCATGTTACATAGATGTGCTTAATGAGATATATATAATATTCTTTATACAATATATTCAATAATTCTTTATATGAGTTATAAATGAATTAATATTGGATTTGACTTTGTTTAAATGAAAATGTGCAATGTGTTCTTTATTGTATCCTATATTGTGCATATCCATTACTAATTGATAAATATCTTATTTGAATGTGTCTATAAAAGTCTTATATGCATGTTAGACTAACTAAAATTATACATTTATGAATCATGCATATGAGGATATTGAGTTATGAATTTGGACTAACTATGCTTGTTTTAAGTAAGTAATACTTTATTGGATAGTTCAAGTACCAAGAGTGAGCATTGCAACAAGAAAGTAAAAAGATCAAAACTATGCTCAACTCAAGAAAGATGAAAATAATAAAGATGTTCCAAACTTGTGCAAAACAAGAAGAGAATAAAATTTCAGAAGCTTGGATTACATCAAGAAGCCAAAGGATTGAAAGTGTAAAGATTAAGTCCCAAGGTTCTTCAAAAATAGCTTATAGGACTTAGATCTTATGTAAAGGTAAAAAGGAATCACACTAAGCTCAAACAAATTTTAAACATCTTAATAAGTGTTTCTAAAAATTTTAAATGCCTAACAAAATGTTTTTGGAAAGCTAGCCTTGGTGGTATTTCAAATCTGTGAAAATTAGTCAAGTTTATGTTTTATAAAACTGACATTTAGTTACTCTTTTGATCATAACTTTCAAATTACTTTAAGTTTTGTTTTGAAACTTGTTTCATATGAAAATAGACTCAAATATCTTTCCAATGACTGGTCATTTGCTTTAAACGGATAGGAAACGAAAAAGTTATGACCAATTAAAGTTTGAGTTTTGAAAATCTGACCTTTGGTTACTATTTTGATCATATCTTTCAAAATACTTTGATTTTTGTTCTGAAACTTCTTTCATATGAAAATAGACTCAAAGATCTTTCCAATGAGTGGTCATTCGTTTTAATCGGATAAGAAATGAAGAAGTTATGACCTTTTAAAGTCAGTTTTCAAAACCAAAAAATGCTGTAATCGATTACACAGGCCATGTAATCGATTACAACGTTGACAAAAGCCATGTAATCGATTACAAGAACTGTGTAATCGATTACAAAGTGCCCAGAAAGCTTGTAATCAATTACATGAAGCTTGTAATCGATTGCCAAGTACCCAGGAATGTTTCTAACGGCTATAAACGGCTAGTTTTCATAGAAAATCATTATAAAACACTACCAATGGCTATTTTATCACTTGGGCTCTATATATAAGTGTTGTATGAAGCTTATACACCTCAAGAATACTAGAATTGATCTTTGAATTATCAAAATCATATTTTGAGCTTTAAAGTGTGAATCCTTTATATTCATTAAGCTTCAACTTGTATTATCCACTCTTGAAAGAGTTTTCTTATTATCCATACTTTGTTCTTCAAGTTGTATATCTACTCTTGTGAGACTTTCTATTCTTTCTCTTCATCTTGAAATTATTGTAAGAGGGTGAGGTATCCCTCAAGAATTGTAAAGGGTGATGCATCCGTTGAAAGTAGAGGCTCAAGCACAAAGGGTGAGGTATCCCAAGGTGTTGAGTGCTCAAAATTGTAAAGGTCATCAAGCACCTGTGAAGGGTGATGCATCCGTTGAAAGTAGAGGCTCAAGCACAAAAGGTGAGGTATCCCAAGGTGTTGAGTGCTCAAAATTGTAAAGGTCATCAAGCACCTGTGAAACTTGAAGAATTGGAAGCTCTAGCACAAGGGTGAGGTATCCCAAAGTATGAGGAGTACTCTTGTATATATACAAAGGTTTTCCTAGAACCCGTAAAGTTTAGGAAATAGTGAAGAAAATCTCAAGTTAAGCTTGGGGACTGGATGTAGGCCAGAAGTGGTTGGTGGCTGATACAGGATAAATTCTTGAGTTTGATTCTCTTTTCCCTACACTCTTTAAATTCAGTATTTGGTGAAATATATTTATCTATTGCATATCTTGATGTTTTGATTGTTATAACTTGATATCTAGTTTATTCACTTAGTTCATCATATATCCCAAGTTATATTTGAGTAATCCTCAATAGTTGTACATTTATTATACTTATTCCACTGCATTTATTAATTGAGTTATTCAAAATGCATAATTTGTTAAAGTTGCATTAAAACTTGTAATTACCCAATTCACCCCCCTCTTGGATAATAGTTGCCATGGCTAACAGTTGACTCTAGAAAGTCTACTTCTGGCTATTTGATTACCTTTATAGATGGAGTTATGGCTTGGCAATCTAGATTACAAAAGTGTATTGAATTGTTTACTACCTAGGCTGAGTTCGTCGCTATTACCGAGGCTTGTAAGAAGTTGCTTTGGATGAAGAATTTTGTGCATGAACTTGGTTTTACTTAGCAGAGGTATGTTTTGTTTAGTGATAATCGGAGTGCTATCCATCTTGGTAAGAATCCTACGTTGCATGGTAGATCTAAGCATATTGATGTGAGGTATCATTGGATACATGATGTTCTGGCCTCTAAGTTGTTAGAACTTAAGAAAATTCATACTGATGATAATAGTTCAGACATGTTGACAAAGACTCTACTGAGGGGGAAGCTTGAAGATTGTCATTTGGTTGCCAGTTTGACATTTGCCTCCACTTGAGTTAGAGGGGGAGTTTGTTGTGTGGGTCTAACCAAGTGGGCCTATGCCATAAAGTTTTAAAAAAAAAAGAATTAGAATTCCTTGTTTCCTGTTTTGTTGCTTCGTGGGCAATAAGTTAATTTTGGCTATTAAAAAGCCAAGTCACACAACCCTATGCATAAGTGTGTGACGAGTTTGAAACACAATTGAGAGAAAGCAGTGTTGCACCATCAGAGAGGAAGAAAAAAAGAGCTAATCTTGTGTGTTCAGATCAGGTTATCATTTGTGGTCTGATCTAGATGATTTTTCAGTATGTTATTCCTTGCACCGTAAGCTTCTACTTGTACGGTCAAAATTTTATTTCTCCATCTATACTTATAGGGTTGTTTGTACCCCTTCGTAGATTTTGAGCTTTGTTACTTTGTTGATTTCCACTTTGTTGGTTGTGAGTAGGGGCTGTTATGATATCCTTGTTTGTTGGGAGACACTTTGTTGTACTCATTAATTTTTTATAGTGAATATTTTTCTAGACTAGGTCCTGTGATTTTTACCTCTCACATTGAGGGAGTTTTCCACGTTAAAATTGTGTATGTTCTCTTTCTCTATTTCTTTTTATACATTCTTGGATATATCTTTTGGTGGAAATTTTGGTTTGTTATATATTTTCCTCCTCACTGGTTTTTTCAAGTCGGAAAGGTTTTATTGCTCATTTGTGTGTTGTTGCTTCTACTGTGTACACACTCATTTCTTTCCCAACAGCTAATATTAGAGATATTTACTTGTTTTGTTTGTTTGATTGAATAATGGAGCCTAATTACAGTAGAATGATTAGTTTGAATTACACAAATTACCACAAAAGGAAAGATGAAAGATTTATTATTTGTGAAAAAATTACATTTACCGGTGTTTGCTAGTGAAAAGTCTGATGCTAAATCTGATGAAGATTAGGCTTTTGAATATGAGATGGTATGTGGCTTTATTTGACAATGAGTAGATGATGATAATGTTTTGAATCATATTGCTAATGATTCACATGCCAGAATTTTGTGGAGGAAGCTTGAGACCTCATTTGCCTCTAAATCTGAGAACAATAAATTGTTTTTGTTGAAGCATGCTATGAATTTAAGTTACAAGGATGGTAGTTCTATATCTGATCATTTTAGTGATTTTCAGGAATGCTTTGACCAGTTATTCGACATGGGTGTGAAATTTGAAAATGAAATTTTAGGACTTTAGTTGCTTAATACTCTACCTGATTTTTGGGAAAATCTTAGGAGTCACTTTAACTAGTTCTGCTCTTGGAGGTATTGTGACCATGAATGTAAAGACTGCTGTTTTGAATGAAGAAGTCAGACAATGAATTCAGTAGGCATCCTATTCATAGTGAGAGGTTTTGGTTACTGACAATAGGAGGAAGTAGTGAAAACCGACAATAGAGGCAAAAGCAAGAGTAGAAGCAAATCAATGTCTAAATACAAAAACCTCGAGTGTCACTATTGTGGTAAAAAGGGACATGTCCAAAGCTTCTACTACCAAAGGAAAAAAGAGAACAAAGGTAACAAGGGCAAGCAACAAAAGAAGGATAATGACAATGATGATCATGTTGCCCCTACTACTGAAGGAGATATTGTGATTATTTGTGATGAGAATTTGATTAATGTTGCTTGTGATGAGACTAACTGGGTTGTTGATAGTGGCGCCTATTTTCACTTGACATCTAGGAATGACTTCTTCACATCTTATATTCCTGGTGATTATGGTTTCGAAGATGGGTAATGATGGTATGTTAAAGGTTATTAGCATTGATGTTTGTTTGGAAACTAGTAATAGGACAAAGATGATTTTGAAGAATGTCAAACACGCACCAGACATCTGTTTGCATTTGATTTCTGCTAGTACTCCTGATGATGATGGCTATTTTAGTACCTTTGGTCGTGGATAGTGGAAACTCTCTAAGGGTTCTTTGGTTGTGGGACATGGAAAGAAGTGTTTATGTTTGCATTGGACCAAGGCTTCAGTTTCTGTTGATGCTATTAATATAGCTGATTGTGATAACTAGTCAGAGTTATGGCACAAGAGACTTAGCCACATTAGTGAGAAGGGACTTGATACTTTGGCCAAAAGGAATCTACTTTCAGGTTTGAAGAGTACAAGATTGAAAAAACGTGTTCATTGCTTGGCTGGGAAGCATAATAGAGTTTCTTTCAAGAGTCATCCTCCTTTTAGGAAATCAGAGGTGCTTGAGTTAGTGCATTCAGATCTTTGTGGTCCAATGAGGATTAGAACATTTGGTGGTGCACTTTATTTTGTGACTTTCTTTGATGATCATTCAAGGAAACTTTGGGTTTATACCTTGAAGATTAAGGACCAGGTGTTTGGTGTCTTTAAGCAGTTTAGGCTTCTGTTGCGAGAGAAACATGGAAGAAACTGAAATGTGTTCGTACTGATAGTTGTGGTGAATATTGTGGATCATTTGATGAGTACTGCAGACAACAAGGTATTAGACACCAAAAGACGCCCTCTAAGGCTCCTCAGCCTAGTGTCCTGGCAGAAAGGATGAACAGGACATTGATGGAGAGAGATAGATGTTTACTTTCTGAAGCAAAGTTACTTTGATCTTTTTGGGGTGAGGCTTTTGTATATTGTTGTGCATGTTATTAATTAATCTCCTACTATTGCTTTATCGGCTAATGTTCCTGACAGGGTATGGTATGGAAAGGATGTTTCCTATGACCACTTATGTGTCTTTGGGTGTAGAGCATTTATGCATATGCCTAAAGATGAGAGGTCCAAGTTGGATGTCAAGATTAGGCAGTGCATCTTCATTAGCTATAGTCATGATGAGTTTGACTATAGGTTGTATGATCCAGTTAAGAAAAAACTTTTCATGGAGGATCAGACCATTGAAGATATTGATAAGGAAAAAAAGTTAGAGTCTCCGAGTACTGATGGTCTGGTTGATATTGATCAGTTCTTGAGCCTCATATGCCTGATGTAGCAGACTTTGGTGATCATGTTGATGTGCATAATCATATTCAGGGTGATCAAGTTGAGGATGTCATTGATAATGTTACTAATGAGGTAGATTATCCTGCTCGTGAGGTTGTTAATGAACTTGTTATTTCACTTAGGAGGTCTTCTAGATATCTTATTCTTTCTACCCATTACTCATCTAATGAATATGTGCTCCTCACTGACGGGGGAGAACCTGAGTGCTACGAAGAGGCTACAGAGAATGAGCAGAAGGCAGAATGGGTTGCACCAATGAATGATGAGATGAGATCTTTGCTTGACATCCATACTTTTGAGCTGGTCAAGTTGCCTAAGGACAGGAAAGCTTTGGAAAATCGATGGGTTTATAAGTTGAAGAATGATGAGAATACTTCCACTCTAAGATACAAAGCTAGATTAGTTATCAAAGGCTATCATAAAAAAAAGGGGATTGATTTTGAGGAGATCTTCTCACCAGTTGTTAAAATGTCTTCCATCAGAGTTGTTCTTGGTTTGACAGCCAGTCTTGATTTAGAGGTTGAGCAAATGGAAGTGAAAACTACTTTCCTTCATGGTGATTTGGAGGTGGAAATTCATATGGAGCAACATAAGGGTTTTATAGTGAAGGATAAAGAAAATTATGTCTGCAGGTTGAAGAAAAGTTTGTATGACTTGAAACAAGCCCCGAGGCAATGGTACAAGAAGTTTGAGTCTGTTATGATTTAGCAGGGATTCAAGAAGACTACTTCTGATCATTGTGTGGTTGTGTAGAAATTTTATTCATCATTTTATTGCTCTATGTTGATGATATGTTGGTTGTTGGTTGTTGGTCATAATTATTCTAAAATTGACAGGTTGAAAAAGGAGCTTAGTAAGTATTTTGCAATGAAAGACTTAGGACCAACAAGACATATTCTTGGCATGCAGATTACTCGTGATAGAGTGGCCAAGAAGTTGTGGTTATCTTAGAAAAAGTACATTGAGAAACTGTTTCAATGGTTTCACTTGGATAAGCTAAAGTTATAAGCACACCTCTTGCTTTACATTTTAGGCTTAGCACTAGACAAGTTCCTTCTAGTGATGAAGAGAAAGAAGGCATGAAGCATGTTCCTTATGCATTTGCAGTAGGAAGTTTGATGTATGCAATGGTTTGCACAAGGTCTGATATATCTCATGCAGTTAGTTTGGTTTGTCATTTTCTTTCCAATCTTGGTAGAGAACATTGGAAAGCTGTGAAGTGGATATTGAGATATCTCTGGGGCACTTCTAGTGTGAAGCTCTGTTTTGGAATTGGGAAAATTGTTCTTTGTGATTATACAGATTCAGACTTGGCAGGGGATGTTGACTCTAGAAAGTCTACTTATGGCTATTTGATTACCTTTGCAAAGGGAGTTATGGCTTGGCAATCTTGGTTGCAAAATTGTGTTGCATTGTCTACTGTCGAGGCTAAGCTCATTGCTATTACCGAGGCTTGTAAGGAGTTACTTTAGATGAAGAATTTTGTGCACGAACTTGGTTTTACTCAGCAGAAGTATGTTTTATTTTGTGATAATCAGGGTGTTATTCATCTTGGCTAGAATCCTACATTCCATCGTAGATTTAAGCATATTGATGTGAGGTATCATTAGATATATGATGTTCTGGACTCTAAGTTGTTGAAACTTAAGAAGATTCATACTGATGATAATAGTTCAGACATATTGACAAAGACTACCAAGGGGGAAGTTTGAAAATTCTTATTTGGTTGCAGGTTTGACATTTGCCTTCACTTGAGTTAGAGGGGGAGTTTATTGTATGGGTCCAACCAAGTAGGCTCATGCTATAAAGTTAAAAAAAAAAAAAAGAAATTAGAATTCCTTGTTTCCTGTTTTGTTTTTTCGTGGGCAATAAGCCAATTTTGGCTATTAAAAAGCCAAGTCACTCAACCATATGCGTAAATATGTGTGACGAGATTGAAACACATTAGAGAGAAAGCAATGTCGCGTCGTCAGAGAGGAAGAAAAAAAAAGAGTTGATCTTGTGTGTTCAGATCAGGTGGTCATTTGTGATTCGATCTAGATGATTTTTCAGTATGTTGTTCCTTGCACCGTGAACTTCTACTTGTACGGTTAGAATTTTATTTCTCCATCTCTACTTGTTGGGCTGTTTGTACCCCTTTGTGGGTTTTGAACTTTATTGCTTTGTTGATTTTCACTTTATTGGTAGTAAGTAGGGGCTGTTGTGATATTCTTCTTTGTTGGAAGACATTTTATTGTACTTATTGATTTTTTATATTGAATATTTTTTTGAACTAGGTCATGTGATTTTTACCTCTTACATTGAGAGAATTTTTTACATTTAAATTATATGTATTCTCTTTGTCTATTTATTTTTTTACATTCTTAGATATATCTTTTGGTGAATATTTTAGTTAACTGTATATTTTGTTTCTCACTAATTCTTTTAAGATGAAAAAATTTTATTGACCATTTGTGTATTATTATTTCTGATGTGTATACACTCCTTTCTTTCCGAACAATTTCAACCCATGCGAGACGGCACTCCACCACAACCTTCCATACCTTACTTTTTTCACCCCGCCCTTTTTCTCCTAGCCATGCCCAAAATAAAAGGAAACGACGAAAACGGGTAGATGCGAATAAGGTTTGAGATTGAGATTTTGAGTTCTAACATGCTTTTTATAGGAAGCAGGATTGCAGGAAATTAAAACTCTGCATGCACCTCAGGTTTTTCAGGTTGGAAATGGAGATTGGAGACATATGTTTTGGCGTATAATTCTATCAATAAAATTTTGGTGTTTGGACCTACTTCACTTGATCTTGAGCGGGATTACAGTTATTCATGGCTTCTAAAACTGGCTCCACAAATTTTGAGTCCTACTTTTCCGTCAAATTGTGGAATAAGGGATGAGGTGTGGTTTGCCGACGTGGGAGGTTTTTTACACATCATAATATTTTTTCTTCAGCACTGGAATTGCAATTATATTAACCTATATTGGTGCCATTAAAAACAACAAACGACTTAATCACAAAAAATTTAAACAGCAGGGATACCATAACGAAATAATTAGAATTTAGAAGGGACTAAATTGCAATTTAACCTTACTTGTATGTATATATTCCATCCATATGATTTCTTGTAATTAATCTAAACATGCCGTACGCAGTGGAATTAAGTTACATAAAATGTTCATGTTTTGGATTGTAGGAAAAAGACAAGGAGCAATTTAATGCGATACTGTGTCTCAACCTCTAGTAAAAGCAAAGTAGCAGAACAGAATCTATTTGTTGGTTAGCTTGAAAGGGTTTCTGGTTTGGAGGATAGCAACCACTTGGTGAAGTTTTGCAGTGTAGCTTCGTCGGCTCTGTAGTACTTTTGTGTGAATTCAAGCAAATTCGACCATGTGAAATCTGGATACTGTTTTGTCCCATCGCTACGCACGATATCCTCTGGGGGTCTCACCACCTTGTCTTCTCTTGGGCACAGAAAGAATGCCAAGGACCTCCTCTCTTTGTACTGGTTAACCACTGCCCTATGCAGGCAACTCTTGTATCTCCCATTTGATAATGCCTGCAACAAATAAGCTAAGATTCATGCCCACCATACAGGATTCCTTGTCTAGGCAGATTCATATATAATCCAAATTATTCACCTCCATACATAGAATATTTGTATTTGTTCAAGATTATTCACATATATACATGCATGTCGCGACTTGCAAGGCCTTAATCTGTCACTATAAGGGTTTCCAATAGAAAGCTGCAACCAAACCTCCTCTACTCTTGACCACTTCCTAGTTTTAGTCCCTAGCTATAGCTTCTTTTTTTAGCTCTTCTGATTGCGACCTTAACTTTTTCTCTTTCAATTTTTCTATTTAGTTACAAAACAAAACAATTTTGGCACTCATTTCAGTTCTTAATCTAGAATTTGGGAGTAAGAATAATAAAAGGAAAACAAAAAAAAAGACGTAGATTACTTGTTCTATCTGTCCCTCGTTTTAAAAGAATTAAGGGAGGAAAAAAGTGCTATTAAGGCCTCAAGTCAATATGAGGGATGAGGATTGCTGGCTAATAAATTAGGATAAAATGATATTAGAATATATGTACATGTGCTGCTTGATCTCACTAATATATAGTGTGATAATTAATAAAAGAAGTGAATTGCTTCAAATATATACAAATAGTAAATTAAAGAGTAGATATGTTTTAGCGCATCAGGTTTGACCATCTTGGCATTTTGTAATTTATTTTGAACGTTGACAAAGTAAAATTTTTTTATTAATCCATTTTGAAGTGTTTGACAAAAAATTTAGAAAAAAATTAAATAATATTATTCTACTCAAGAGACTTTTTTTTAGCTAAACACAGTCTAAGATTCATTCCTTAACTATAAACAACAAAAGCAAACATTTATTTTTAAGAAAAAACGATGCTAGTTGACTCTCCGTTTAAACTTTTTCTTTCAAAACTTGAATAGAGTCAGTCACTTGTATAACTATTTAAGAGAATAATTAGTAACCATACACGTAATCATACTTGTCATGAAAAAATCTCATATTATCATCTTTTACAGAACTTGACTGATAAGTGTAGTTTGATAAAGAGCTGTTATTCTCTCAGTATTTTTTTTCTGATGTAAAATTTACGTCATTTCAATCGTTGTGTATATATGTATTAATCTAATTTCATTATATAGACTCATCATGGAAACGGCTAGAGATCACCTGATATTATTTTTTATTTTTATTTTTTATTTTTTTATTTAAATTTTGATAAATATAAAATAAATTAAATAAAAAATATATATAATTAAATTTAAAATATTTATCAAAATTTAAAAAAATAAAAAAAAATAAAAATAGATGATCTCACCCCATGTAAGGATCTGCACAGAAAACCTATCCTAATATATACAAAAAAAGTATCTGCGCATTTAATTGATTGATTTGTCACGTTGCAACAGATAATAAGGCCATGTATCTGTTGAGTTATTTATAGCCACAAAGTAAGATATGTGCACACAAAACATTTGTGATTATTATGCACATGTATATATATTTTGAAAATCCGATTTTTTTATTACACTTTTTTTATATTATATTTTATACCATTTAGATTAATATTTATATGTCAATATTTTTTTACTTAATCATAATTATTAAAAAATAATATAAAAAATAATGTGAATGAAAAAATAATATGACGTCATCCTTTTCCATATTTTGAGGCCTACGTACCGTGAAGGTATCACCAATGTTAACTACGAGGGCGTCAGGACGAGGTCGAACCGTCTGCCACTTCTTGTCTGCAAACACATCAAGCCCTCCAACTTGATCTTGGTGAAGTATGGTCAGAGAAGTTGGGTCACAATGCGGTCCCGTCCCTAGTGCAAGACTTGGCTGCTGGCATGATGGGTAATAGTTGCATCTCATGATGGAGCAACCATCTTCAAACAAGTCCTTATAATGCAACCGATCCACGCCCAAGCTAATAGCCAAGAGCTCTATCAGCTTCATCCCCAACCCCTTCATAGCTTCACAGTACTTCTGGAATGCCACTCTGCGGATTGCACAACAAATTACTTAGTTGTTTGTATTCTTATATATATCATAGGTGCTATAGCATTCACAACAAAGAAATATGAAACCAAAAACCATGGTTTTAAGATGCTGACAGCATCATCTCATGTGGTCGCGCAATTGTGATGTGAAAAGAAAATTATAAATTCTTTTTGTAATGTAATAGTGTTGTATATGTGACGGAAGTAATATTTTATACAAATTTAAAAAAAATTCATATTACAACAATCACAATTTGTATCACAACAATTATAATATATACAATTACAATGGATACAATCACAACCATAATTTAAAACCATGCAAAAAATACATTACATAATGTTAATCAACTATTTGTCTTACCCAGCTTGTTCAAAATCTTCCCCTAAGGTGGAGTTAAAATAGTTTGTGACAATAGGCTCTAGGGTATTGTCATGGAAGGGGAAAGAGAGGGTCTCCTTCCATGGCAATTTGGAGGAGAACCGGTCAGCATGGGCACCAGAATAGCCCCACATGGAACCTGTTGTCTTACGAACACTTAGTTTCCTTTGGATTGGGAGCTTAAAGAAAGCGTCCATTTGATTATATGCTTCACCAATGAGGAGTGGATCAATCCCATGGTTAATCACTTGGAAGAAGCCATGGGTCAAGCAAGCTTTGCGTATGAGCTTAGCGGCACGGTGTATGGCCTCATCGTCACCGCTGAGGAACCCATTAAGGTCCACCACTGGCGCTTGGAGCTCGTCATGGGCGTCCTCCAGGCACTCCTTTGGCCAAACGAAGTTCATGGGCACTTGGGGCTGCATCTTTAGGGATGATGGGTCAAAGAAACAACTTTGAACTTCTCGATGATTCAGTGCAGACACCAAGCAGAGAACAGAATCCATGGCACGTTAATTTAAAATTACAGTTTTAATCGAGGAAGGAACACAACACACAAGTAGAGTGAGTCTTAAGTAGATTAGTGGAGATAGAGCACATATAGGCCAAGGAATGGCATGTAGTATGTATTTATAGAGTTAAGACATGGAATAATGGAACTGTAAATCGCAAGGAATAAACAAGAAAGTGGAATCAGATCTATTTTTTTTTTTTTTTAAAAACCCGAAAACAAATTGACGGGAAAAAAGTGAGAGTGAAAGGCGTGGCTTCTGACCGGCATGTTCACGCGTTTCCGTATTTATTAGGGAGTTGTTCGGCTCTTTATACCCAAAATGGGCTGAAGACTTTTTAATGTACCCTAATGGCTATAAAATCTTGGATGATGATTATTCCTCCTAATTTATTTTTCTAATAATTTTTTTAATTATTAAATAAAAAATATTAAATATTTTTTATATTTTTAAAATATTAGTTATATTTAATTTTTTATTTAATATTTTTTACATTAAATAGTAAAAAAATTATTAAAAAAATATTTTAAAAAAATATAACAAAATTCTAAAATCTTTCATATCCTAATAACATTACTAATTATGATAAATGGTTAACATTATTTATAAATTAATTATAATAACCTTAGCATCATTGTCAAAGAAAGAGTCACACCATTATTATTTTTAACTGAAAAAAGCTAAAACCAAGTAAGTAAAAAAAACTCGATATGTGCCAACCATCTTGTAGTTCAATTGACACCGATATTCATGTCTTAAAAGTTTCGGTATAATGAAATGTCCGAGATTTGATTTTTCACTGGAGACAACTTATCCCTCTCACTCAGTACTTGTTCTTCAGTGTAAGGGGAAAAAAGATTGAAGATAGGAAAAGTAACTAGAAACTATTATTAAATTGAAAAAAATAAATTTTGCACACTTGCTGCTTACAATATTTTGTTCGTATAATCAGCTTTTGCATTATATATATATATATATATGGTTACTTTTGTTTCAGAAAATTATGTAAATAAACAAAAAAATATAATATATAAATATCAGAATGCATTGAAAAAACAAGTGCGAATGAAGAAACGGCTGGACAATTCGTGCATGACAAAGAACGACATGAAGGTAAGAGAGAGGAGCCGAAAAGCTCACGCCCGCATGGTATGGCATTATTTGTTGCGCGCATAAATTACAAACCCTCCATTCACATGCTACATATAGGAGATCTAACTAGTTAGTGCCTCTCCACAAACTATCTATGATATTTTCTTGCAAGTCAACAACGTTTGGCACTATTTTTCTTCTTCTTCTTTTTTTTGACATAAGATTTGGCACTTTATAGCCCATAGAATTGCGACTACCTTTAGATACTTAAGCTTATAAAGTTTGTATATAGAGGAAACTGATTTTCACATGAACTTAGTTTTGATAGACCATAAATGTAAAAAAAATTTACACTATTATTTAATAATATATTACCACATTATTTAATAAATTAAAACTTAAAAAATATTAAACTTATAAAATGATGTGATGACGCATCATTAAATAATAATGTAAACTTTTTTTTACACCAATAATATATCAAAATATTTGTAAAATAAATATTTGTCATAACTTTTTTGGTGTGTCAAAAAAGACAACATTTTGTGAACGTGGCAGTTGCTATGATACTCTTATCAATATGGTATTTAATGTGAGTTATCAATCATTTATTGTCTGCTAATTTTATGATAAATATTTAAGATTTTATTAAATATAAATAATAGCTATAAAATCTTTCATAACTCATGTCAAATAATAGAAAAAAATATACATGAGAACGGAAGTAACAATGCACACGAACTCGGGTGAGGTAACAGACTCCAAATTTGCTGACTATTACTGAAAAAAAATGAAAATACATAGGATATTAGCATACGACGACGAACAATTTCTCTCTCCAACTGCTTGCGTCCCGCAAATTCTTGTGCCTTTCTGTGGAATTTCTTTTTCTTTTAATACATGATACGATTTTTGAAAATAAGAATGTTTGGAATAATATAATGTGAACGCCATTGAATTCATGCATTTTAGTGCATTACCCAATCATTTTGCTTTAGAAGTCATTTTCTTTGCAGGCTAGCAAGGTATCAAACCAAATTCTACACTAAAATGTTGACAAATAATATGCTTACAAATTATAAGCTGGACTAAATTGTGGGTTACTGGTAGTTTGGACAGATTATGGGAAGTCAAAAGTTCAAACATACATTTATGCTACTAATAAAATAAAACAGGACTTTCAATTAATTTGTTAAACAGTCACTCATTTTCAATAACGCTAAGCAACAAATGGCTCCTTAAATTATTTATTAGTCATCTTGTTACCTGGGGATCGAGTAAGATGTTCTAAGCAATAAACCATCGATATTTGCGTGTGTGTATATATATAGAGAGAGATTCTAATAATGTGGTAATAATTTGTAATAACAACTCTCCTTTTTAGAGTTTTTAACAAAATATCTTCTTTGTACCGGCATTTGAACCCGGAACATCATGGTATTGTTTCCTAACAAAATATCTAAATTTAATGTTTCTAGGTTTAATGTAAATTTTTTAGAACACTATGCTAAGTGCAAATTAATTTTGTTAGTTGAACAAATTAACACTTTTACAAAACTCTTACCTATAAATAGAATAAAGTAATTTATCGTTCAACTAAAGATCAGATCGCATCTCTAAAGACTTTATCTAGGTGGACTTAAGAAGCTTCTATAATCTCTGTAATATGTGACGTTATGTTTTTTCTCCCTTGCAGTGTTTTAGTTCCCTTTCTTTGGGAGTTTCTATGCTAAGGAGTTGCTGTGAGTATCCTTTAATAGTAGCTCTCTTCGTTTTCTTTTTTATTTTTTTGTTATAAATTTATTTAGATCTTTTAGATATGTTATTTTTTGGATAAATTTGAGAAGTTTGGTTTTGAGTATCTTAGATATACTTATTTTTATGATAGATCTAAAATTTCTAACTTTAATTTTCTCAAATCAATCACATGCTTTGGTCTTACCACTACTAGAAAAATCTTATTTAAAAATAGAATTTAGAGATTGACACAATTTCATCTCTAATAGAGACGGATTTGAAGATTTAGAAAGGGAAAATAAATTTTACAACTTAGAGGCAGAATTTAGAGATGAAATTGATCCGTCTCAAACTTTTCCGTCACTAATTTCGTCTCTATTCGATCAATTTAAAGTCAAATATATTTAAAGACGGAATTTATCCGTCTCAGGATTTTCATCTCTAATTTCGTCTCTACTCGTCAATTTATTGTTTTAAAAAGTCAAATATGTTTAGCGACAAAATTTATTCATCTCTGAATTTTTCATCTCTAATTGTGTCTCTATTTGGTCAAATAAGCATTTTGAAAAGTCAAATATATTTAGAGACAAAATTCATAGATGAAATTTACCCATCTCATATTTTTTCATTTCTAATTTCGTCTCTATTCGGTCAATTTAGAATTTTAAAAAGTCAAATATATTTAGAGAAGGAAATGTTCCATCTTTAAATAATTTGTACAATTTTAGAAATTAAAAAATTAACAAAATAAATTATTTTATTTTTTTCTAAAGTATAGAAATAGAATGTTTCCGTCTCTAAGCCGATAATTATTTTTTGTAAAACATTAACAAAAACTTTAAGATAAAATTTTAATATTAAAAAATTTTGAGATGGACTATTATCCATATCTAAATTTGCAGAAGTTTTTAAAAAAATATATATATGAAAAAGGGATCCTGGTGCATTCATGCCTGGGCCCCCCAAACGACGACGCTGTTGACCGTATGTCTACCCAAGGCGCCGTCCATTCTGAGATGACTAAACATCGCCTCCAATAATTGGTAACCCAACAAATGCAGCAGATTAATGAACAACGTCGTCAGCTAGATGAGTTGGAGAGATCCATATACGAAGAGAATGATAATGGAAGGCGGAACGCTGCCCACAATCAGAGAAGGCCACCGCATGATGAAGCCAGCAATGCTGTTGGAAACAACATCCTGGCTCTTGAAGTCCAATGAATTGATGGCATACAGAGTCCCAAGGAACTTCAAGTTTCCCGCCAACTTGGAGCCTTATGACGAGACCACAAACCCTCAGGAACACTTGGACGCCTTCATTCAATCCATGTAGTTCCACGAAGGATCCTCAGAGTTTTTATGTCGCGCCTTCTCCCTATTTTTAAAGAAGGGTGCCCTTCGTTGGTTTGCCATCTTATAGGCAAAATCCGTAACCGGATGGGGTGACCTCATGCAACGCTTCGTGCGGCATTACACCACTGCCAGGCAGCAGCCTAAATTAGTTGACTCTCTTTCTAAAATTCAACAAAGGAGCAATGAGCCTCTTCTTGAATACATCAAGAGATTCAATGATGGCCTCGCTCATATAGAGAGTCCGGATGACAGGATCACCCTTCACTACGCCCGGAGTGGACTCTAGATTGATTCAGAATTCTTCCAGTCTCTGGCAAAAAAGAAGTCGATGACTTTGGATGAAATTCTCGGCCGCTCCACAAAGTATATCGACCTAGAGGAAATTACTAAGGCTAAAGAGAGTCTAGAAAAAGTTGAACCCACTCACCAAAAGAATAACCGGAACTCCAACCAGCCTAAAAATTCCTCTAAGGGTAAGGCATACTAGCCTAAGTATTCTGACTACACTCATTTGAATGCCCCAAGAGAAACAATTCTCAGGGAAGTGCTTTAGACCGAGTTCCGAGATATCAAAAGGCTGCCTCCCTTGAAGAAATAGACTCAGAAGGACTACTCAAAGCATTATAAATCGCATAAAAGTTATGGCCATGAAACAAAAGAATGTTATCTGCTCTGTGATGTCATTGAATCACTAATTAAGGAGGGAAGGTTGCAGAAGCATATCAGTGGGTTTCGAAATGATGAAAATCGTGGAAGACAGAGGGACCAAAAGCGTAGTCGTAGCCCTAAGCAAAGTCCAACTCCGCATCAAAGAAGAAGAACCAGGAGCCCCGCTAGAAAAACTCATACTTTGCCTCGTTGTGATACCGAAAACCAGCAGGAGTAGAACCAAGATACTCAAGGCGGGGCCAACAGAACAGATCGGTTGGGAAGCACCATTATCGGAGGATTTGTAGGTGGATGCTCATCTAGTAATTCCCGAAAAAAAGCACTGCGGATCACAGTGTTGAGCATTTCTGGCTCCACATGCAAGCCCCGTGCTGAAGACAGAGAAGAGCCACCTATCTCTTTTTCAAGCAAGAACTACGACGATATTCTCTGAGATCACGATGACCCACTCGTCATCTCTGGAATAATATCTAACGTCGAGGTCTGGTGTATTTATGTTGACCAAGGGAGCTCGACAGACATAATGTTCATAGGCGCATTTGAAAGGTTGGAGTTCCCTATGTCCGCACTAACCCCTTATGAAGGAGAGCTCACTAGCTTCTTTGGAGAAAAAGTCACCCCAGTGGGTTACTTTGAAACATTCCAGACTTTGGGCGATGACTAAGTCTACAGAACAGTCAAAGTTAGGTTTTTAGTCGTGGATTACCCTTCAGCCTACAACATTATTTTAGGTCACTCCACATTAAATGGCATTGTAGCTGTAGTATCTACTGCTCATTAAGCCATAAAATTTCTCAACAAGAATAATGAGATGGTCACGGTTAAGGGTGATCAGATCGCAGCGCACAAGTGCTATATTGAAAGCCTCAAAATATGCAGAACCCCTAGGAAGTCCAAAACACGTATATCTAGCCCAGCTTTGGATCAAGTTAACATCCTAATGATCGAACTAGATATCCGAGAAGATATCCAGGGTCCCAGACCCTAGCCTGAAGGAGAGTTGCTTCCGCTCTAGCTAAGTGACAAGCCTGACTAAGTCACCAAGATAGACGCAAATCTAGAAGAATAGGAGAAATGCCAACCAATAGAGCTCTTATAAAGAAACAAGAACCTATTTGCATGGATGTCCTCTGATATGCCTGGACTTGACCCCTTTTATCTTCCACCGTTTATCCATTAAGCAGGATGCAAAACCGGTCTCCCAGAAGAAAAGAAAAGTTAGCCCTAAGAGGCAACAGATTATCGAGGAGCAAGTTAAAGAGCTACTCAGTGCCAACTTTATCAAAGAAATCTCATATACCACATGGATATCTAATATGGTTTTAGTAAAGAAGTCAAATAGAAAGTGGTGGATGTGTGTGCACTACACAGACCTGAACAAGGCTTGCCCTAAAGATCCATACTCCCTTCCTAATGTTGACAAACTGGTCGACAGTTCCTCTGGCTTCCGGCTACTATCTTTCATGAATGCTTACTTTGGGTACAATTAAATCCCGATGTACCCCAGAGATGAAATAAGACCACATTCGTCACCGAAAAGGCAAGCTACTGCTACAGGGTAATGCCCTTTTGGGTTGAAAAATGCAGGAGCCACCTATCAGTGGATGATGAATAGAGTTTTCAAGGATCAAGTGAGGAGAATGCTGAAGGTTTACATTGACGACATGATAGTCAAAATCCCATAATCTCGATCACATGTCGCAGACCTCGAAGAAGTGTTCACGCAGCTGAGGAAGCACAATATGAGACTTAATCTAGAAAAATGCGCATTTAGGCTCCAAGCTGGCAAGTTTTTGGGCTTCATGTTGATTCACCGTGGAATTGAGGCGAATCTAAAAAAATGCCAGGAAGTGCTCAGTGTAATACCCTGAATCACATGTTAGACTAGTAAATGGTTACAAAAGGTAGCATTTGACCTGTTTAACATATCAGTGAAGTTTTGTGACAAACTGGGTTCGTTTAGGCACTTAGTTGCAACACAGAAGTTGAAAAGCAACTTAAAATGACTCAAATAATGGCTTTAAAGGTAAATCTAAAGGAAATAAAAATAGAGGGTTTGTTTCTAAGTCACAAATGAGTTAAGTAAGATGTAGTTACAGTTTCAAGAGAATTTAAGTTAGTTTAGTATTTTTAAGCATATTAGTTTTATGTTTTAATGTCAGATTGACTATCAGAAGATTGGAAAATCATGAAAATAGTGAAATAATAATTTAGATGAATCTTGTGATTTATTCTAAAGTTGTTAGAAGTTGAAAAACTTGAATTAGCATAATTCAAGTGTTCTTAGCAGACTAAGAAGTTACAGTAATATGTCAAAATGATAAAATTACCCTTATTTCTATCTCTTTTATCTCTCCCTCTCCACAGTTACAGAAAGAAAAGAAAGAAAAAAAGAGAAAGAAAGAAATGAATGAAGAGAAGATAGAAAGAGGAAGAAGGAGAAGGAGGAAAGGAAGATCTAGAATGAAGTTCAAGCTTCAAGATCTTCATTTTCTTCAAGAGGTAAGGGGTTTTTTAGTCATCTTTCTCCTCTTAATTTTCATTGAATGAGTTTGGGGTTTTTGAATGGAAATAGAGGTTTAGAGAGCCAAATCCATGTTCTTAGCTTAGTTCTTGATTCCAAGGACTAAGTTAAGTTAGTTTGAGCTTAGTGAATGTAAGATAGTCACTTATAACTCAAGATCAACCACTAGGATCCATAAATTTAAGGATTGGACTTTAGATTCCCAAAGAAGGCTTTAGGTCACCCTATGGGATATTTGGGTGTTTTAATCCAAATTGAGATGTATTGGTTGGTAATTAATGATTCCTATGTGTTTATGAACTGTTTAGGAGCTTATAATCACTTAGAAACTAAGTTGGAGTGGCCAAAATATATGAAAAATGACCAAAAGAACAGTAGCATCATGCAGGAGAGTTGCAGCCATGTTTTTGGTTGAGAAACATGGCCTGTGTCTGAAAACACGGGGTGGATCGTGTACCTCTCTACTAGAAGAAATTCCTCACAGATGAAAATATGGTCGTGTCATCCTCTATGATGAGAATGAGCTCTTGTAGTCTTCATGACAATTGTAACTCTTTCTCTTAGCTTTCCAATGCCACTGGAACCATGTCATTTTGACCTCTATAGCTCAAGTTATACTTATTTTACTGAGCAAAGGTCAAAGGTCGAGATTGAGCAGGAACTTTAAAAATATCATTTGTGATGTTTTGAAGCTATAGACTAGATGAGATCATTAGTATATGTTTTCTAAAGTGTATTAAGGTACAAATGAGGATATTTTTAAGAGAAAAATTATCACCTCGAAGGAATAAGAAAGCTTAGTCTTTGAGCATTCAAAAGAGGTGATTTGCTCTAGGTAAGAACATAACGCCTTAGGCAACTTAGTGTTACATTAGATATCACTCAAAATGTGATAAGATGGTACAATGGAGATAAGTAAACTAGAATAGATTGTAGAGTTCACTCTAGTGAAGATGAGAAATGTATGAACCTTAGGATATCTATGAGTAATGGATTACCTTTGGAAGGTACTTAGAACCTTAAGCAACGAAAAGTTGTAAATAAGAACCACTCTTGTGTTAGATTCACTTGAATGGAGATAATATTGCGTATTTAGTTCCAAAGAGGGAATGTTATGTACTAAGTCTCTAGTTAAATGGGACATCGTGCACTGTAGAATACACAATATGATTAATGTTGACTTATAAGCTTGTCATATTCATTAAGTATGTAAAGTTATAGTGAAATACTCATTTATTTCCTTAAGTAAGGTTGAATAAGGCATTAGCTATGATAGACTCTTTCACTAGGATAAGTGAGTCTATGAGAATGTTAAGATGGTGTTTATGTATAAGATAACATAATACTACGTTTTTTATACACTAGTTAATTAATCTAGCTCGTATGTGAAAGTTATGAGAACCTTTGTGCAACCAAGAGTAATGATTTGTCATAAGTGGGTATCTAACACTTTAGCAATACAGTGTTGCATAGGATTCACTTAAGAGTTATAAGTGATGAGGTTGTGTTTAGATATAAGTATGTATGTATGCAAATGAAAATGGTCTAGTAGTATTGATCTTAGTGAGTATCCTATGATAGTATTCATGGAGGTCAAGGGAGATTGACGGGTGTCTAAAAGACTCTTTTGAGTAAAGTCATAACCTTAATATTTCGATAGTGTCAAGGTCAAAGGAGATAAGTAGGGGTCCATAAGATTCTTCAGAATCAGGACTTAAACCGAACATCTCAGTGTGCCAGGATATGTGTGAACTGAAGAGATACCTCTATCACCACGGGATAATACACTGAACCAGTTCCCAATGACCTTCTTTATTTTAATTTAATCCCCTGCATGTATTTCAAAACAAAGCATTACATGATCATATATATAGGATCTTCCATGAGCATAATCATATCACATATCATCTGCATTGCATTTACAGACAGTTGTATGGGCATTGTTTGTCACTATTGATATTTATAGCTGTATGGGCAGTTGTTTATATTTAATGGTGTGTTTGTTATTCAAATGTTATAGCTAATTGGTATTAGAATTGCTTTTACTGAGAATTGTAATTCTCACCCCAGTTATTCTTCCATGTAAATCTAGGTACAGAAGTACAGACCCTGATAAGGGAATGAAGGTAAAGCATGAAGACTAGTATAGTTTTATATGCTTTTATAGGCAAAGCTTATGTATACAATTTACATTGGTTTTGTATGTATTACAATATGCCTTTTTATGGCAGTGTTGTATATATGTATATATGAGTTTATGTTTTCTGTAATCTCTCAAGGCTTTCTATAATTACTCAACTGTGATTATGGATATATGTTAGTATGTAGGAAGGAAGAAGTGACATCACTAGTACTGATTATCTGTATATATCTCTGTATATCTATGATATATCTAGATATTTGTATTAGGATGTTACACTCAACATGCATAGGCCTCATAACGTGAAAGAAGTTCAACAACTAACAGGGCGGATTGCGGCCCTTACATGGTTCCTCGCTAAAGCTGCTCATAAATTTCTTCTCCTCTTCAAATTGTTAAAAAAGGAGAAAGATTTTGAGTGGACTCGAGAGTGTGAGAAAACCTTCACCTCACTGAAAGACTTCCTATCCTCTCCCCCATCCTAACCAGGACTAAACCCGGGGAGACAGTGTACGTATACCTCTCAGTTCATGAGGAAGCCGTAAGTTTAGTGCTCATCTGAGGAACAACTGAAGGTTAGAAGTCAGTTTATTTTGTGAGCAGGGTGCTACAAGGTCTTGAGCTTCGTTACCAAAAAATTGAAAAGGTTACCTTCGCCCTCATCACCATGGCCAGAAGGTTGAGGCAGTACTTCCAATGCCATCCAATGGTGGTAAGAACGGATCAATCGATCCGCCAAATATTACATAAACCAGACCTAGCAGGAAGAATGATTGTCTGGTCCGTTGAACTTTCTGAGTTCGAAATCATATACGAGCACAAGTTAGCAATCAAGGCACAGGTGTTTTCAGACTTCGTCGCTGAACTCACATCCGACCCCGGTGACCCCAAGGAAGTATCGTGGACTGTGTTCGTTGATGGATCCTCCAATCCTAAGGGAAGTGGCACTGGGGTAATCCTAGAAAACTCTAAAGGACTTACTGTTGAGAACTCCCCGAAGTTTGAATTCCTTACTTCAAATAATCAAGCATAATATGAAACATGTATTGCCGGACTGATAATGGCTAGAGAACTGGTAGCAACAAATATTACACTTTATAGCGACTCTCAGATCGTGACATCCTAGATTCAAGGCGATTATCAGGCTAACGAGCCCCTCTTGTAGAGGTACCTGACAAAGGTACAAGGGCTCCTTAAAAGCTCCCAAACAGTGAAGGTGGAGCACATATCCTGGGAACAAAACTCAAGGGCTGACCTTATATCTAAGTTGGCCAGCACAAAGAGTCCGGGCAATAACCATTCAGTGGTCCAAGAGACCCTCTCACAGTCTTCTATTATGAATTCCTCCACTTTCAGGAAGAAGAGCAAGAACGTACTTTGATCACCCTAATAATGGAATACTTATAGTCTGGTATCCACCCTAAAGACCCAAAGGAAGCTTCCAAATTAGTCAAGACCACAGTTCGATACACCATCTATGACGAGGATTATACCGGCATGAATTCTCCTCACCTTTCCTTAAATGTCTTACGCCAAAAGAAAAAGAATATGTACTGGCAGAGGTCCACAAGGGGAACTGTGGACACCATTTGGGAGGCAAAGCTTTAGCCTTACAAGAACTCAGGGTTGGATACTATTGGCCTACAATGGAGGTTGTTTCTATGGCGCATGTCCAAGACTGCGACAAATGCTAGCGGCACTAGGACCATTACCATGCTTCACCGAAGGAACTCTCCACAACGTCCATACCTTGTCATTCTGTAGGTGGGGTATGGATATCTTGGGTCCGTTCCCTCAAGCCCTCGGACAGTTGAAGTTCCTGGTGGTAGCCGTGGACTACTTTACTAAATGAATTGAGGCGGAATCCTTGGTCACTATCACCTTGGACCGAATGTAGAAGTTTACATGGCACCACAACATTACAAGGTTTAGAGTCCCGGAATCCATTGTGATAGACAACGAGACATAGTTCAAAGACAAGAGGTTTAAAGATCTACTGGCCAATTTAAAAATCAAGCATCACTGTAACGCTATTGAAAACCCCCGAACAAATGGACAGGCTGAAGCCGCTAATCGAGTTATTGCTTGATGGTTAAAAAGAAGGTTAGATAAAACTAAAGGAAACTAGGTTGAATAGTTAAGCCATGTCCTTTAAGCCTACCGGACTACTCCCCGCTCTACAACAGGTGAGACTCCCTTCAAGCTCACTTATGGATGTGAGGCTCTGATCCCGGTAGAAATACGAGAACCCAGCTGGTGCCTTCAACAATTCTCACCCGACAGTAACCTCGAACTGATTAGGGAAGACCTGGACCTCCTGGAAGAGAGAAGGTATGTTGCTCACATATGGGACGCTACCATCAAATAGAGGACAGTGGCATGATACAACCTAAAGGTTATCCCCAGGAATTTCTACCCAGGCGATCTCATCCTCCATAGGGTTGACATCGGAGGTAGGAACACCTCCCAAGGGAAGTTAGCTCCTAACTGGGAAATTCCTTACTATATCATGATCAGCACAGGCAAAGAAGCCTATACATTAGAGACTTTAACAGGTAAGCCGGTCAAGAACTTATGGAATGCGGAAAAACTTAGAATGTACTATAGCTAAGCGCCTTTTAAGGCTTAGTCTCAGTCTACTTCTCATTTGATCTGCCTCAATTACTATGGGAGCACTTTGTATGGACTTTAGTCCTTTATTGAATTAATAAAACAAAGTGAATTTTTACTCATCTTCTCCGTTAGCCACCGCGGGAATTGTTGACACCATGGATGGTAAAATCCATGTCTAATCCATGATGGTACCGACCGTGAACTTTCTTGTGTTAAATAGGTTGTACCGTAAAAAAATCCTAAGTCTTAGGAAAATTCTCACATTGAACCATAAATACAAAAGAACCTAACAAGGACCACTTGAATCAAAGTCACGAGGGATCTCAAACGCCAAAATAGTCGGCGACGAACCCCGGACAAGGTTTCACTTAAACCAAAGTCACGTGAGATCTTAAAAGCCAAAATAATTGGCAATAGAATCTGGACAAGGTTTCTTTTATTAAATACCTAAGTCCTAAAGGGAAACCCAAGGCCATAATGGGTGTTGGACCGTGGACAATGGATTCTAACATCTGGAAAATTTCTAAGTCCATGAAATGGTTATGAGAAATACCATAATAGGTGTTGGACCCAAGATAGGCAATGGAAATAAACAAGCATATAAAGCAAAATTAAAGGCAAAGGGAAATAAATTAAACACCCTGGAAATCAAGGCAATTGTCTTTGCAAAGTCAAAAAACCCTACGCAGGGGACAGCAAAAAGCTTTAAAGAGAAAGTGAAGGAGTAGTAAGCTATTCTTCAGCTTCGTCTTCCTCTGTACTCTCTTGATCTGCATCCAAATCCCTTTCAGTCAAATCTACCATGGGAATGGGAGCTTCATTAGCAAGGGTTGTGGTAGCTGTTTCGTTAATTGACCCAGCAATAACCAAATGTCCCTCCTGAAAAATTTTATCTTGACTAAGATCCTGCAAAGCTAGCTCAGCATTAGGATTAAAGTATCGAACTTGAGCGACTGCATTGTTGAACTGTTTGACACCAATATTAGTGCTGATAGTAAATAGTTCAGCACTTTCCTTCTCTAGTTCCGTTATCTTGCCCTGAAGGGTGGCATTGGTGGCATCGACCTAATTAAACTGGTTCTTTTCATTGGCAAGTAGAAGTTGGGAATTAACAAGTTCCTTCTCCAACCTGGCAATCTTTTCCTTTGCTTCTTTACCCTGAGGACCTGTTCCAATTGTTGTTTTCCCTGGGCCTCCATTGCCTTCGATTCATCCTGAACCCTCTTTTCGAATGTCGCCACTATCTTTTCAAGAAGCCGAGCTTCAACAGCTGTCCGAAGGGCGAAAGTTTGGAATAGGGATAGGGCATCTGGAACCCTATTCCGAGTGATGAGTTTGACAATATCATCACTTAGAAAGACCTGATCGATGAACTCCCCAACCAACATATCCCTAGAAATCAGAGGCAGAGGATTCATCCTTTGGCCGGGATCTCCCTCCACGACGATGATCTTGCTATGCTTTTCAATCGCAACGTTCTCCATGGCCTTCCTCTTCCTTCCCTGTTGAGGTTGTACGAGAAACTCTAAAATCGATTCCAGGATAACGAGATTCGGAGCAATGGCAGGTTGAGAATAAGAAGATCTAGCCTGATTCTTCTTCGCCTTTAAGGCTTGGAGCACCTTAATAGAAGATGCAGCACCTTTGTTAGTGGCCATATTATCTGCAAACACAACAAGAAAAGGGAAAAGGTAAGAGAAACATGAAAAATCAAATGCGGAAAGTAAAAAGAAATAAAGTGGGCAACATATTGCGATTATATCCCCTACCAAGGATAGCCCAGAGGAAATCATCACAAGAAATGCTTAGATTATCCTTGCATTTAATTGAGCCAATCTCAGTCTCCCATTTGATTATGAAGTCAACACACTTAATGTCTTCTTCTCCCAAATTTTTCATTTCCCTTTCAATGGACTCAATGGGAATGGCTCACGCTTGTTAATTCCAGTATAAATAAAACGCTGCTCCTTGCTAGGCTTCAGATAAAATGGCCGAGTACCGGGTGCCACCATCAATTTGAAGAATTTGTGCTTGAACTCTTTGTACATGTATTAGAAAACTTCGAAGACCTTCTGCCCAGACCTTGATTTGACCAACATCCAAAACTGTTGCAATGCATTCCCCCTGGATACTCCACCATGTAAAAACATAAAAGAAAACCCTCTCAGAATACTGAAGCCCAACCACTCGGCAAAACCTTTCAAAGGCTAAAATGTTACCCCAGCCATTAGGGTGAATCTAGGTTGGGGTGACGTGGAGAGTCCGAAGAACCAACATCTGAAAATCAGTGAACGGGAGCCGAAGATCGAAGTCAAGAAAGAGGTCCTCATATAGAAACATAAAGTCTTGACCTTCTTCTCGTTGCGTGCATACTCTGTCATCATGCTCTGGGTATAAAATTTGAAATTCTCAGTCCCCCAAACCTCCCTCCATCAACTCTATATAGTCCAAGAGTTTCCTGAGTCTTGCCTTAGAGGAATATACAGACGTATATCTCCAAACGTCATAAGTAACCCAAGCATACATGGGTCTTATAGGGGCGAGTACTAGAAGCTCCTCTACGCCCGCCCTTCTTTGCCTCGTCGCCTTTCTCCTCGCTATTGGACACCTGGAAAACACCCATCGCTACCATTAAGCTAATGTCAGAATCAAGGGTTCCTATCAATTCAGATGAAGAATGGGCATACCCTGAAGGTTTCGCATCCACCCTCAAACCCTAGGATTATGGCCTTGAAGCCCACGAAGGTTGAAACCTTTGTAGGACTCCTCTGTCACTCATGGCACGGCGGAGTGGGTGCTCTACAGAGAGGTGGATCCAGAAAGGAAAATATAGAGAAAATAAAAATAGAGGGTAATGATGGATATACCTTTAAAATATAGAAAACGAGGGAAAAACTCAAAGTTGATGGATTAAGCACTGCAAGCCGCTCAAAGTCACGTCCCCTATGGTTGTAAAAACTCATCAGAATTTCTCTCAAATGATCACAAATGTTCAAAAACAGTAAAATATGATCAAGATGATATTAGCCCTTATTTAAAGGGATAAGATGGTTAAATGACATTTTTGTCAAAGCCCTTTCAGTTTCGAATCATGGCGTGCAAAATACTAGGCACGTTCGCCCAGTCGAAGTATACCACGTGGTTTTCACAGTTGTCACGACATTTGAAAAGACAGCTAGAAGCAGAACCAACCGCCACACAAACTAACCATTTTTTCCATGGACCATGAATTTTTAATCCAGACCTATGCTATCGAACGAAGGTTCAAATAGGGATCAAGTTAAAACTCTTAACCCCGTGAGGAGCACGGACCACGGGGGTAGGAGCTGAAACTTGTTACTTCATTGTACTAACCAAGAGCTAACCGAGGGGCAACTCAGTATTATTACAGGCGAGCATTGAACTCACCCCTGATAACGGATAGTAGAAAAGAAAAAGTAAAGATACAATATAGAATTCAAAACGAAGGATTTTATTCATTGATCTCATTCTATACATCATCAATCTTCATGGAAAGAGAAGGAAAAGAACATAAAAAATATTCAAAAAATAATATCTGTTGTAGAACCCAAAGACGAAACCAACATCATCGTTGGAACACCCAAGCCTTTGTCACATCCACAG
The DNA here is from genome assembly GCA_029884595.1 of Ormosia semicastrata. Lineage (NCBI taxonomy): Eukaryota > Viridiplantae > Streptophyta > Magnoliopsida > Fabales > Fabaceae > Ormosia > Ormosia semicastrata. Next base: position 103,272,788 of record JAQQTO010000063.1, read on the forward strand.
TTCCTCTGGAACCCAGCACTGGTCTCTCCTATGTTGATCAGGCTTTGAAGAACTTTAGCAAACCGGAATGAAACACTGCTTCCGGAGTCCGAAGTCACTACCCCTTCTTCTTCCTTGCCTCCTTCATAGTGATAATAAGGGTTAACATTTGCCATTAAGCGACCTCAGGTTACTCCAAGAGGATTTTCCATTCCAAAGGAGCCTTCTTCTAGCTCAGCTGCCCTTAGAGGACTTGCTAAAAAAGACCGTCCTGATGCCTCCAAATCACTCAGGAAGGAAGAAAGACAAGAACGGAGTAACTCCGGGTGCCTCCATGCATCAAGGAAGAAACCTCACTCCATCCTAACAACACGAGGTAGATCAAACACTCCCGTGTACACTGGGAGAGAAAGGCTTCTGCCCCCCAAATGCATAGCAACATAGACGTTACGCTGAGAAAAAAAGGCTCCCATCAGAGGAGTTAGTCACAGGAAAACAAACAACTTTAGAGTACTTTAGAAAGAACAAGAGGATGATCTTTACAAGGGACAAAACCCTCCATATATGTGTAGAAAATGACAAGGAAACTACCATTTGAAAGAGGATCATCCTCAAATGGAGTCATAGAGAAAAAAGAATAAAAGGATGCCAACTTCAATGCAAACATTCCCTATTTATAAAAAGAATGAAGCACTCTGATTGGTCTCGTAAAAGGTGAACTGATCGCATGATAGCAACCACGTTTAACGCTTAGTCTCTGATTGGTCACAGGAGCGGCAGGCGATTGGGAAACAGTATGAAAGTAATATCCTCTTAAAGGATCTTTAATTCCCAATAAAATCAGAGTATCAGCTCCCCAGACTGTTACCACCTACAAAATCAGAGATGACATGAAAAGTACTCAGGAGATCTTGCGTACTGCCCATGATGGATTAACAAGGTTAGACCTCGGACTTACTCGTTAACTTCAGCAGAATGCTAATATTCCACGGACCTCGACGCTCTGCGTAAAACGTACGAGATCCTACGCTTTATGATCCGTCCGAAACTTGTATATCTTGACACTCGACTGTTCCATTCAAGTGTCAAGCTGGGAGCAATTGTTCTGAACTGTGATTCGGGATCCCTTCTAGTGGATTAGCTCGACACGTATACAACCCTGGATAATACGGCTGGAGCCTTGATGGTAGTCCAGGCCTCAGAGCAATGCACGTTGATCAATCTTGAGTCGTAGTATCATGATTGCTAGATTTGTGCTGATGATATATCCCTAAATATCTGTAACTTCCAATCATCATTTTACGATATTATAGGACTCATAACTATCTCGGACTGCTAAATAGCTTCCATAGCAAAGTTCCTAATTTATAAGAATTTACCCAAACAATAGTAGGATAACAATCCCTGTCAGGATACTAATTCAAAATATTTGCATTCAATACAGATTGCATTACGATTCTATACACGCTCTATAAATACCAAGTTAAGTAATCTTAAACGGGTATCAAAAAATTACTCACTGCATAATATCCTACTTATGCACAGCCTGACTTGAGTATTGTAGTCCCTTTACAAGAACCTACCCCTTGTCTCAATACGCTCGGCCGCTGTTGCTCAAGGATGAAACTACTGCAATGTGTCTATCTCAGGTACCTTATGAATCTACTTCAAAATAGATAAATCAAAAGTACAATAAAATTAAAATTTTATCTTTCTATGTGCATTATTATACACCAGAACTCAATTTCTTTTACAAAAGACTAATTTGCTAAGGAAAAGATTTTTTTTAATAATTTTCCTAAATTAAAAATTGGTCGCTACTCCTAGGTTTTCTATTAATTTAGTTGTCTTCCAAGTACGTTGTGATAAATAGTATAGATAATTAAGGATAAAAATGGGATAACTCAAATATAACCAAAGAGAATGCCCTTTATTACTAGTTATTGATTAAAAACACTTATACTTAAAAAAATTGTGTTTCAAAATTCTCTTTACAAAATGAATATTTCACTTGTAATCTTATTGTTTCTCTTCTCTCTTTTTTACACAATGTATTTTTTTTTTTTTGGTATATTACACAACATAATTTACTAAAACACTTTTTTGTATTATTTTTCCATTGACGTAAGACTCAGACATAAAAGACTTCTCCTTAGAAAATGGAGCAATCTAAAACAGAAAACAGTATAAATAGTATTACATCAATTTTCAATGTGCAAAATAATATTTGAAATCCAAGAGTTTTGTTTGTTTTTCTCTTCTACTATGTTTACTTTTGGTTGTGTTTCGCTTTGACCTTGGGCCTTGTGTTGTCTTGTACTCTAGTAGTTCGTGAAATCCTAGTCGCATTCTATTTCATTTTAGGTTAAATTACTTATTTAGTTTTTATAGTTTTTCTTCAAATTCAATTTAGTCTTTATAGTTCAAATTTTTTTATAATTTTTTATAATTTTTAAACAATGCAAAATAGTCCTGGTTCCTATAGTTTCATTCTAAATAGGGAACAAATCTAATTAATAGAGACCACTTTGCATTTTTTGAAAACTATAGAAACTTTTGTAAATGATTTTAAATTATAGAGACTAAATTAAGTTTTAAATGAAAATATAAGGACCAAATCATTAATTTAACCTTCATTTTATGTTTTGATTTCCATTTATCCAATATGCTTAAACCCAACCAGTTTATTGAACAAATAAAAAAGCCACAAAAAAAAAAACAGAGAGGAATTAGTTAGTTAATCGTATAAATCATTAAATACAAGGTAGAAACATGAATTTCATCATGCTTACAAACTTTCTATCAATGGGATTTATAAATAAATATTGTTGGACAAGCCGCAATATAAAATCAAAACAACAAATAAAAAGGGGGAAATAAAAAGTTGATGGAAAAAAACAAAGAAAAACGGTTTCTATGAACACCAAAATATATCAAAATGCGTATAATGCAAGCAGCAGGAAAACAGGACACACTGTTTTCTACAAAAAGATGAAACAGTCCAAGGAGATGAGAGGATTATCAATATCCTCCATCAAAACGGAGTCCATAACGTGGTTAGACAGCACTTCTTCAACCATGGTTTCATCAATCTTAGAACCAACTCTGTAACTGCAGCTTTCCCTATGCCTCAAACCGGAATGAAGCCTCCGTGAACTGCTGTTCGGACTTGCTGGTTTAAGAATCTCTTTCCTTAACGAAGATGAAACACAATGAGAATGAGCTGAATTAGTTTTTGGACCAATCATTCGCTTTGAAAGACTATTGTCCATGACTACTGCAGGAGCCAAAGCACTTCCACATTTGTCTCCATTGAATCTCCTGCTAGGAGATGGTGACCTTAGCGTTCCACTCGCTAGGTTGTATGCAGAGTTAGGCCTCTCTGGTTCCTTTCTGAAACTCTTCTGTCTTGTTAGATTAGCTGGTGAGTTTGATCGCACTCTCTTCTGTGGCATAGAAGAGGACCCTGCAACCTTTTGTGGCGGTGACTGCTTTATTGGTGCCAAACTAGGTTTAGCTGGTGATGGGTTTGTCTTCTCATATTGAGCTTTAGGATTTGTGGGCATCAAGGAATGAGTAGCTTCCTTGAGTGAGTTGATGCGAATGATATGCGGGTTCTCTTTGTAGCACGACCACAGGAACTCATTAGAGAACGATCTGTCCTTAGAGCTTAAGGCAGAGGAAACACTTGACAAGGATGAAGATGAGGTAATTGAATTAGAAGTGGTGCAAGTGAAGGAGCAAATGGAAGAAGTAGAAGAGGTAGGAGAAGGAGGAGAAGGTGAGATTTTCTTTGAAGAATATGGAATTGGAGTTGGTTGAGCTTGAGGGATTACAAGCTTGTCTTGGAGACCGTGAAACTGATCTTCCAGGGAATGAATTTCGGGTCTGCATTTGCTAATGCAGCAACCCATTTGATGGGAAAATGGTTGAGAAGCAGGGGAGGAAAAGGGTTATGGAATGAAGAAGAAGAAGGGTGATCATTGAGTTTTATATGGTATTGGAAGTTGTATTTGGAAAAAGGAAGGGAAAGTTGGGGAATGGCTTTTGCTTTTAGTCTGTTCTCTTTTCAGATTGTATTTGAATTTGGTTGCCGGGGTGGATTCCGTTGTCTAACGGTTATGTATGAAGGTGGTGGCGGCTATTATCATGACTCCCTTGCTTTTGTGTTTTAGTGCGTATAGATGTTAAAGTGGGGTCTTTGTGTGCAAAGCACAACGTTTTGGGCCAATCTAGGTACTAGCTCTCTGGACTCTGATGCAAGTAAAGGCTCGGAGACCCAGCAAAGAAACATATACTACTGTATTGGCCAATTTTTACTAGTTTTCCTTCATTTGTTTATGCCTTTACGGCTAGAAAAGGTTTGCACCTCAAGCCAGCCCAAGCCTAATTTTCAAAGTTGGGCCAGGCTAAACTTTTCAGTCTAGGCTGGAGGATGAAGAATTAAAGATCCTCTAAACTTCGTGGAGAACTCTGCATCTTGCGAAGTTAGTGAGAGTTGAATAAAAAAATAAAAAAAGTTGGTGAGAAAAAGAAACAAGTTCTATAATTTCTTAAAGCGTTATGTTAGTTAAGGATTAAAAATAATAAACATATTTATTATTCATTATTGATTATTTAAGGAATAAAACGTTAAATATTTTCAAAATTTTTAAGATAATAAATATTTATAATTTTATATTTTATTTAATAATTTTTATTTTTAATTCTTTAATATGTGTCTTACATTAACAAAATTATTCTTTAAATATAAATTCCTCTTTTTTTCATTTCTTTGTCTCTTTCTCTCTCTTACTGCTAGGGATGAAAATAAGTCAACTAACTTTTTAGGGTCATGTGGCTTGTCTATTTTAGTACTGATCTAACCTAACCTGTTTAAAACATAAGCTAGATTCAAACTTTTTTAAAAGCTTGTTTCATTTAGTAAGTATGATCTGACCTCTTAACAAAGCTTGTTAGGTCTAATAGGCCGACGTGTTTATACTTATTTATAAATATATTTAAAAAAATTTGAGATTATGCTTACCAAGAATTAAACTTGGTACCAAGTGATGATATAAACAGTCCACTTACCACTAAGCTATGCTTAGTTTTTATACTTATAATTACATATTTTATAGTTTTATATTTAAATTATATCATTTTTTTAACTCCTCTACAGATCCACTTCTTAGGCTTCTTCATTTCATTTCTTCATTTCTGTAGAACTTAATCGCTCTTCTCCTCTCCTCTATGCACGCTCAGTCGCTCACCGAACTCCTCCACGCGTGGCCGCACGCCCTTCGTGACCGGTCCCTCTACGACCCAAGGACTCCTTCTATGTCGATCTGTATCTATCCCCCCTGTCTGTGCCGATCTGCGACCAAGCAAAGACTGTCCTCTAGAGGTTGCGAGCCTATCAAGGAGGAGTTTCCCATCTTGTCCTACAATGATTTCTACCAAGTAAGAAATTCTTGATCATATATATATATATATGTGTGTGTGTGTGTGTGTTAAAAAGTTTTAACCACCTTATTAGAACTGATTGTTATTTTATTAGATTAGATCTGAAATGTTCTGACACTTTGTTTTTGGTGGTTTTTGTGCTTAATGTTATTTTGTGATAACGCAGTTGGCTAGTGTCGTTGTGGTTGAGATCACTGGTGGACTTAAAATTCTTGATCTGTTCAAGGCCTTCAAGAGAGCATGTCTGTTTGTGTAATGTGAAAGAAATTCAATTCAAATTTCATAATCTATTGATCTTCTAGAACTAATGTAAAAAGAGGCAAAAATTATTGACCGATTAGTAGTTTTTTTTATGCAAATCTTGTTTGCTGCTAAGAAGTTAGAATGGTACTAAATATAAAACTATTCATTAGCATCTAGCAAAATACTTATTGCCCTAATTCCTATACTTATTGTCTACATATTTAAGATCTTACTTCTATCACGTATGAAACATGTTGTACTTATGTTACAGGTATAGTTAATGTCTTCTTCACTTGAGGGAACAATGTCATCTGCTTCTCGTCCCCCTAATGAATTCAATGAACAAGCACTAATTGATTTAAGCCAGCTTGGAGATAATAGAGTTGATAGTGATCAAAATAAAGATCAAAATGATAATGGTTGTGCCATTATTATTAAGAAGAAGAGGTAGAAGACATCGCCTGTTTGGAATGATTTCGATGAAACTGAAGTATATCAAGGAGTGATGAAAGCTGTTTGCAGGTACTGTAAAGGGCATTTTGCTTGCACAGGGAAGGGAGCTAGCACTAGCCATATGAAGAGACATGCAGATTCTTGCATGCAAATGAGGTTGCACATGGCTTCACAAAAGAAGCAACCCACCATTCCATTTCAAGCTTCCAACTTAGGTATTAATCCTTTTATGGCACTTGGTGTTAGGTATTCAAATGAAAAGATGAGAGAGATAATTACTACTATAATCATGGTACATGAGTACCCTTTTAACATTGTTGAGGATGAAGTTTTGATGTGGGCCTTCCAATATGCTAATCCTGAATTTCATAAAATTTCTCGCAAAACAGCTAGGAGTGATTGTTTAGCAATATATGAGGTAGAGAAGAAAAAAATGAAGGCTTTGTTCAAAGGTGTGAGCAAGATTACTTTGACTACAGATATATGGAAATCAAGTCACCAAGTAGCTGAATATATGGTTATCAGTGGTCATTTCATTGATGCGGGGTGGAATCTTTGAAAGAGGGTTTTGAGTTTTGTGAAAGTGTCTGCTCCTAGACATGGAATTGATGTGACAGATGCTATTTTCAAGTGTCTAAAAGCTTAGGAGATTGAAAACGAAGTATTTTGTTGTGTCAGTTGATAATGCTTTTTACAATGACTCATGCTTAAGGACTCTTAAGGATAACTTATCACTCAGTAGTAAGTTAGTCCTTGGTGGTAATTTGCTTCATGTCATATGTTGTGCACACATTCTAAATTTATTAGTGTAGGATGGCCTTGGTAGAATTAAGGATATCATTCATAATGTTCGTGAGAGTGTCAAGTATATTAATTATAATTATTCAATATTGAAGGCATTTTGTGTTATTGTTGAGCAAAAACACTTGAAAGAAAGAAAGCTCATTATTGATTGTTCAACAAGATAGAAGGTCTTTGATAGGTAACATGTCAAGTTCAAGTTAGGTATTTATAACACAGACCTGACTTGTTTAGAGTGAAACTTGACATGTTTTCATCCATACCTACTGCAAAGGGGTAAATTACCAATCCCTAGGTTGGAGCATCCCTTGAGCTATCCCATATTAACTTAACTCATTTCTTTTGTTATATGGGAAAATCTTCGAAATGGATTTGCACCTCTTAAGTTACTAAGTGAGTAGTGAAATTATAAAGGAATAAAGTACACAATTAATAATAGTTAATGGAAAAATTAAAACTTTAAATTTTTACAAAATAGCATAATAAATGATGGATATGTAAGAATTAATTCTCTTAATTTTTTTCATTACCTGTTATCACTTATATTTTATTTTCTAAAGTACACTTGATACTTTTCTACACCTAAAATCTTAAAAAATCTTAAGGTGTGATATTTGGAATTAAAGAAAAAGAAAGGAATATGCAAGTAAAATTGATAAATAGAAGCATAAATATCCAAGAGAACATATTATCTTGTAGTGTTTTGGATGTCTTAAAACAACATAAAGAAAACATATTTATAGTTGTTTGAAAAGAAAACTGAAAGAGAAGATCCAGGTGATGAACAATACCAGCTTACCGATTGGAAAATGACTTCCTTATAAGCTATCCAGCAAAACGAGAACAATAAAACGAAAAGAAAATAAGTTTACACATAATAATCCCTCAACCACTGAATTATATAAGTTTACACATACTGTCAATCGGCCATCACAGAATTTAATTTGATACAGACAGTTACCCCAGAAGATCAAGGTAACCGTACTCCTTGCTCTAACATTGGCAAGTACAGAGTACTAAAACATAATCCAGTAGTACGTTTATACTTTATATATATAATAGCAATGGCAAACGAAAAGACATGAGACCCAGGAAAAGGAAATTATCACTAACTTATGACGAGGGAGATTCAGTGGAGGGAGATTTCCACATGTCATTCAAAATCTGCTTCATCACACCACCCCGTTTTGGAGGCACCATGGGTTTGAGGCCCCTCCCAGTCCCAGTCCTAGACCCAGTGGAGTTCGAGACCTCAGACTGTGGTTCTCTTCCGCCGTTTGGCCCCTGTGTCTCACTCATCCTTGTCTGATTCAGAGCCACAAATCAGATATTGATAACAAGTGTTCTGAATCTGAGGATCTTATCCTTTAATAACTTCCGAGGCCAAAGCCTTCGGAAGAAAAAGCTTCATACAGAGCGTGCGGTGAAACAGTGTACGTCTGGCCCCCCGCCCCCACAGCTGTTTGAGATTTCAATATTTAATTTTACGTATGGACCACGGTATATGATATGATAGAATGGGGATGAGGCAGTGCGGGTGTTAAAATCCGTATTAGTTGGACCGGCTCCACCCAAAGTTAATTTAAAAAAGTTTGAGTTTTATGAATTTGATTTAATATTTTTTTTATTAAATTAGAACCATATTTTGAATTATTCTAATTCGATTTAACATTATAAAATATTTTAGAATTAGTAATTTTTTAAATTTTGTTAACAATTGTCTTTGCATATTTATTAAAGAAGTTAAAATATAAAATTTTAAATAAAAACAAAACATATAATATATTAAAAATTGTAAAAGTTTTACTAATTACTTTGTTTTTATTTAAATTTTTTATTTTAATTTTCTTAACATGTACCTTTAGGGTTAGGGTACTTGTTAAGAAAATCTTAATTTTTTTATAATTAGTGATAAATAATAATAAAGTTTTTTAATTTAAATTAATACTTTTTTATAATATTATAATATATTTATATTAATATAAACTATTTCAAAATATATATTATAAAATATCACATAATTTTAATTTATTATTTTTAAAATTATTATGACTTAATTATACAAATATTTATTTTTATATAATTCAATTTATTATTGGATCAACTTGATCTTGATCGAATCATTTATCGGTCATGATCGAGTTGAATTAGAGTCCAAAATATTAATTTGATTAAAATATGGGATCAAATGTGGGTCAAGACAAACTTGTCCAATGAGTACCTCTATATGGTACTGTATATTTCTATTGAATAATATTATGCTTATGTATCATAAAAAACAAGAGATGTTCTTATAAGAAATAAAAATAAAATGAATTTAATTGGTACCCTGTATCAATGTTTAAGAGTTTTACATTATTATTTATTGTCTTTATTTTAATTATTAAAAAATATATAATGATAATTAATAATGTGTCAAAATATTAGTGAATATCAATATAAATTTCTTTTTATATTGACAATAATACCAATTAGATTCAAATATAAAACGGAAATATATGAGATATGAAGTAAAATCTTTCTTAATTCATCGTTTGTCTCTTCGGGCTCAAAACAGATCTAAATGTTAGGTGTGGCCGCATAAACCCCCCAACTTTCCTAATTGCAAGAATTCAATTCTTTTCTCATTATCATTATTATTGTTTTTAACATCTGAAAAATGTATTAATTCATGAAAGTTTTAAATAAATTCGATATATTCTTAAACTTTATTTAAATTGATGATTATATTAAGATACATTTTACTCAAGAACTTTAATTAACTATATTAGCACTGTATTTGAATAACAGGTAACAAGAGAAACGAAAAAAGAAATGAGGGAAACAAGTTCTCATGTTTGAGAGTTTAAAATTGATAGGAATGGAAATGAATTCATGTGAATCTATTTTACCTCTCTTTCCCTTGAAGGTTTACTTTTTGTTCATTCCAAAATTAAGATGGAATGAAGGAAAATAAACATTTTAATAGAGTTAAACAAGAATAATTCCTTTATGATGTAACTATTAAACAAGAGTAATGGAGATTTATTTCGTTTCTTTATTAATTTTCTATATAAGGGAAAACTAGTTTTGTTTCATTTTTTTTCTTTTCTTTTTGACTCATCTTCACTTATTCCATTCTGTTCTATTGATAAAAAAAAAATCTAAATAGTGTTAGTTTTTTTTTTTTTTGAATGAGTCAAATACAAGCAAAATTAAGGAAATATAAATTTAATATTTTTAAAATTATGGGAAAACAATGGCCATTTAAGACCTATACTATTAGGGTACCCACACCATTTCCTACTCAAGGGAACCTGATTGTCCTACACAGTATCCATCATAATTTTTAGGATTTGATTTTGATACATTATTATTGCAAAAAAATTATACATTATTACTTAATTATATATTGTCATGTTATTAAAAAAATTCTTATAATAATTACTTAAAAAGTCATAATATTTTTTGAATGAGTGATAGTATATAAAAAAATTATGTTAGCAATGCATCAAAATTAAACTCTTATTTTTTTTATACCATAATTTTTTTTTCAAATTGTGGATGGGCAAATGCTGATGTTTAAATGCTTTTTCAATGTTGAATCTAACACATGCATAAGATGATAACAAACGATTATGTCGTGGATTCTTATATTAAGAATTGATTTAAAAGAGCTAAAACCATAATTAATTGATTAAGGGTTATTTTACAATATACATGTTTATAAATAATGTATTGATAAATTGTTTAAGCTATTATTCAAATAAATAATCGAATTTTGATATTTTTGGAATTAAAAGAAAACCTTATGAAGATTATACAATTTTTGCTTCAAATGTGCAACTTTTATATACGAAATCATAAACATTTACACTGACATTAACAGTCAGAATTATGTACTTAATTTTAAAAAGAGCCTTACAAGAATTTATATCGAAATACCAAGAATTTAATATTTTTTTTAGGAATCATTGTGAATAACTTATTATTGTTTTAATAGTAATTTTTTTTTTAAATGTGCATGTACCATACAAAACCTGGTTGATTAATAAAACATTTTGTTTTGGGTAATGATTAATAAAACATTAAACAAATACAATCATGCCTTTTAAGTAGAATTGACAAGGTGCAATTGAATTAACTTCAACCTCGTTGCAATTAATATTACTGAAGTATTTGGGCGCTAGCCCAGCAGTGCACCAATATATATATATATATATATAATCATTTCCCGACCGAAAATAAAAGTATATAGTCATTTTATCAATCACTTATAACTTAAGTGTGGTTAAAGTGAGAAATTATTTAAGTATTTTCTTTTTGTTGAAATAAATTATCAATCAATTTATACTGCCATAAGTATCAAGGGTGCTTTAGAAATAGTTATCGTACCATTGTGTTGGATAGGTTGTTAAAATTCTATATATGTGATTAGGTGAACAAACATCTATTGTATGTTTGAATTAGTTTATTTTGTTTTAAAAAAATTAATAATTAAAATATTTTAAAGAGAACATTTGGTTAAAAGTTTTTTATTATGTGTTTAGATATTTTTTCATTAATGGAATAGAACGAAACGAAATATGTGAGGATGGACCGGAAAAGAAAAAGAAGGAATTGAACATAGTTATCATTCTCTTCATTTGAAAGTTTCATTAATGGAGCGGAACTTCATTACCCATGTGTTTCTCACATTCCACCTCAATTTTTGAAAGAACAAACGTTGGGCATTTGAGGGAAAGAGTGAGAAAATGATTTCTCATGTGTTTTGTTCTATTTCTATGTATTTTAAAACTCCCAAATAAGAGAAGTTATTTCTCTTCCTCTCATTTCCTTTTCCTTCTTCTGATTATCTATCATCCAAACATAATGTTAGTGTGAAATAAATTAATCTAAATATATTTTTAATTTTATAAAATATAATTGAGAGACTGATATTCAAATTTTAATAATTATATGATTCAATTTTGTTTTATTTGTTTGTGACAAAGTTTACTGCTTCTTAATTTATAACATAATTTGAAGGAAAGAAGGTCATAATAATTTATTTTGATATGTTAAGTGATTTTAATTTTATAATATATAATTCTCACTCTTTATCTTTTTATTTTACAAAATAAATTTCTAACTCAATCTTATAATTGTATGTCGATAATTTTTCTCTTAGATTTTTAAAAAATGTATATGTATATAAAGTTAATAATTAATAGTTCTAATAATAATTTCTCACTCAAAGGAAATTTAAAATTGATTTAATAATTAATAACTAATAATGTTATTGAATATATCTCAAAATAAATTTATATATAGAATATAGATAGATTACTAATTGGTGCAATAAAACCCTAATATTATTTTTTAGTGGTAATTGCATACTCGATTTAGTATTTGAATATTGTTATAGATACACTAGTACATATATTATCTCATGTTTATACTATTATTTTATTTTATTTTTTTATATCCACATTCTAATTCTGCTACTTATTATAAATATAAAAAAATGTGAGGCATGGATGACATGTAACAAGCATTTTCCTAATCCATTTACGCATGATTATAATGCATGAGTATTCTAAAATAGTTGTTGTACATGTACTGAGGTACATATTCCGTACCAATACTTATTCAATGTATATGAGTACTTACTCAATACTTACTTAATAAATAAATATCCAATATCACTCAATTATAAGTCATCAATCTATACAAAACACTAAATTTTGTTTTTAAATTATTTGATTTGTTATTAAATAAAACAAACTATCACTTCACTTCCTTCAAATTATGTATATTTTTTTATGTATTTTTACTTAAAATAATTTATCAAATTTTTGTTAAAATCTTATAATTAAAATATTATAAAATTTATATTTACTTTATAATTTAATTACTTTATTATTTATATTTTTATATTTCTATATAATATATCTTACATTACTCCTGCTCTAAGTTTAAAAAATTTATCGTGCCCGTATCAATTTCCATTCTGGCACTAGTATTTGTAATGGTATCTATGCAAAATGCACGGCTAAGGCTTTAAGAAGAAAGAAAAAATTAGAAAGATCCTCCAAAAAAAAAAAACAGTAAAAAGAAAGGAGTACAAGGGACAGGTGTGCGATCATATGAAGGCCCATGTCGCATACTGACATCAGCGACTTTGCTCAGCAAAGGGCAAATGAATGGTTGTAAAACGAATGAGTTCCTCACGCCACCAGACAAGTGAGACAATAATTGGCACTGGCAGATATATTATTTAATGTTTAATTATTGGTCTAAAATTAGGTTTGAATGATTTCTAGTCATCCGAGTTTCGATTTTTATAATTCTTTATTAATTTTTATTATTTTCACTCTTTAAGATATTAGTTCATTAATAATGAGTGAGAAACTAAATTAATGATAAGTGAAAAATATAGAAACTAAAATTTAAATAAGAGAAAATATAAAAATTAATATCTTAAAATTAAGAGTAAAACTCAAATGAGTAAAAATATAAAAAAGTATAAAGAATAAAATTCAAATAAGTGGAAATATATGACAAATCTTGTATTTAATCCTTTATTTATATTCTTTAAAAAGGTTGTCCTTAACTCTTTTAAATTCCTTTAATTACTATTAATTATTTTATAAATTATCGAAAAGACATGGATCATTGCATTAATTTGAGAGTAATTTGAGTTTCAGTTATTTTACGTATTATATGAAATATTTGATTATTTGCTAATTTCATTCTGTTGTCATGTGCAATTTGTCATAATACACAACAATATTTCATCACATTTAAAATATAACTCATGCAGTCCTACATTAGAACTTTGTAATTGTACTCATGTAAAGTTTTTTTCTTATAGTGATTGGGGTTCAATTCAAAAAAATTGAACCAAACTACATTATATTGGAAATATCATTTATAGTCTTTCTTGGATCTTGGGAGTGTTACAAATTTCTTGGACAGAAGATTTCTTACTACTATAACTCCTTTGAGTGTTGGTACAGGGAGGTTGAGTATCTATAAAGATACTCCAATCCTTAAGTAACCTAAGGCTTAAGGTGTAGACGAGGAGAGAAAATATCCTTACCATAAATTTACAGTGAGCTATTTATAGAAGAAAGAGTGTCATGGTTATCAAGTTGTGATGAGGAGTAGATTGTTCATTCCAAAGGCAAAAGGAAGCTTTTCAACACCTTTCTTGTTTAGAGTTGACTTTTTCCATGTTCCTTGGAAGGGGATATTCCTTTTGCCCATTATGTAAGGTCCTTACCTTATTGATTTTTTGGCTTGGCTCCTTAAGGCCCAAATCTTAATATGAAACATTGCCCCCAAGTTAGTGCTTTGATGGTTATCAAAGTGTCAAGCTCCGGGTTCTCTAAGGTTTGAGCTGAGATCATGGACTTGAATCTTTATGTTTGTCCCTTAAGTCTCCTAAGGTTAGGCATTTCACTCTTGGCCACAAGATTCAAGTTTCGGATTCCTTCTGCACCCTGAGTCCTTTAGGGTCAAGCACTTCGCTCTTAACCACGAACACGAGTTCTTTTGTGCCTTGGGTCCATTGAGGTTAGGCAATTTTGCTCTTAACCATGAGACACGACAACTAGACGATAGGCCAATACGAGATCATGGTTGATTCTATGGTTGTGATTATGAAGTTTCCAGCATTGGGTCTGTCCATTGTTCGTCATGGGAGTTATTCAAGGCAAAAATTAAAAATCGGCGACGTATGGCTTGTTTGCAATGTTCCTATTACTGTTCTAATGTCTCTTTGCCTATGGAATAGTAGCCTTTTCGCAAAGTTACGCCCAAGGATTTTTTCCCATGTAGTTGTCACTTGGTTTTCGCGCTTAGTAATTATTTTAAATTTTGAAAGCCTTCCAAAACTGCCTCTAAACATGGGTGGTAGTTGGTGCTAGGTGTTTCTTATAAATAAGGGATAAGGGCTCAGTTTTCACTTTATGCTTCCCCCTACTCCCAAAGACTCGTAAAAGCGCTTTGCCTTTCCTTCCTTTTCCACGAGGACTAGTGCTCTCAGGCCACCATGCATGGTTGTTCGTTGCTTTCCTTAGTTCATATTTACTAGCTACTCCCACTTCTCTTAAAGGTATCCCCCTCTATCTCTCTTTTCCATTATGTTATTTATGGTTATAGTGAGGGAAATAGGGAATGGTGGAGAAGAGGGGTCTTGTCTGGAGATTCTAGAATAACCCCCACCTTCGTCGCGTTGCATGCGATGGGTGTGGGCTCCAAAGGGTTTCCCTGCCCCTGGGGTGCGGAGGTAGCCTGGGATTACCAAGTTTCGTACTCAATCAAGGTAGTAGGTGTTTCGATGCTAATAGGCTTGAAGATATCCTTCTTGGGTATCATCCATTCTTTGAGATCGTGAATGAGATGGAAGGGTATCTTGGGCCCATTAGTAGCGATTCTGATGAGTCTTTCTCCTCTGCCAGTTTGCTTAAGGTTCATTCTTCGAGATAATAGGTAGAAAAAGGCTTACCCTCAAGGAGTGACAGAAGAAATTTCCTCTTCCCCTGATGTAGAGCTTATAGTCGGGTTCACTATGAGCCTTTGGGGATTGCCTCTGTGGTCGACACTCGAGATAAAACGAAGGCCCTTCATGAACACATAGATATGACGAAGTATGAGACGTCGGAGGAAAGCTTCATGGTGGTTCCTTGTGGCGGGGGCAAAAGAATATGTAGCCAATGGATGTCAGAGTCCCACTATATGTATATGTACGAGACATTCTTCACTAGCCTCAGGATCTGATTCCCGATCTCTACCTTTCAGATGGTCGTTTTCAATGTGATATAGGGGCCTCGACCCAACTGCACCCAACAGTTGGGCTTTCTTCCGATCCTTCCATGGATGTCTTTTTTATATGTTCAACATTCTCGCTACCACAGACAACTGCAAACTAACATGGATCACAATCTGGAGCCATTAAGGTCGCAAGTGCTTTGAACTTTTCAATGAGTCCTACAAGGACTTTAAGGATACCTTCTTCAAGGTGAAGCATTACAAGCGCATCCCCTTCTATCTCAACAATAACTTGGAGCCCAAGATTAATCTATATTGGAACCAACACTTCAAAAGCAAAGGGTAACTCAAAGTTAGATGGAGCCTATAACATCCTCCCCGACTGAATAGTTTTAATAATTAATATAGAAGCTCAATAATAGTTATGAGAATTATCTGTTAATTTTGGGATTATGTTGAGCTAGTTTAGGTATAATGCTACAATCCAAAATTTGAAAAATAACTCTTATTAGCTCATAATTTAATATAAATTACCTAGATGATGGAATTAAATGAGAAAAATTTATTTTTGGACCACAAATGATTAGAATAAGATGGGGCTAATTTTGAAGAATTATTTGAGTAAGTTGGACACTTTTAATAACACAAGATATGTGTTTAATAGTCTAAATTAAAAAGGAAAGTAGCATGGAAGATAATGAGATTTTGGGAAGATGTCAAGTGGAGGATGGAAGTTATTTCGGAAATGGTTTCAAGTTAACGTAGATACATGTAAACTTATTAGTTTATCTCCTTAAGTTTAACTTAATTCAAGTATGAGTAATAGAGCTTAGTAGTTGTTAAAAGTGTATATGGAAATTTGTCAATGTATAAGTGTTGGGATTAAATAAAATCCTAGAATTTTCTATGATACTTTTGGAAGTTAAAAAATTTGGTTATGGAAGATTAAAATATTCCTAGGAAATACAATAATTTCAGTAGATTTCATCCTTATTCCTCCAAACTTCTTCCACTATCTCTCTTACCTTAATTTTTCATTTTTCTCACTCTCAATGCGGCTGGCCACAACTAGAAAGAGAAATAGGAAAGAAAGAAAGAGAAATAGGAGAAATAAGAAAAAAAGAAAGAAAGCATAGAACAAAAGGGGGAGAAGCAGAAACAAAAAACAAAGAAAGAAGAAAGGAAGGAAGAACAAGCAAGAACAAAGAAAAGGGAAGAAGAACAAGGAAAGAATAAGAGATAGAAAGAAGTAGCTTCACAAAAGGAGAGAGGTAGGGGTGTTTTCCTTTGCTTAATTCATTCTTTTCTTGCTTTTAAAAGAGTTTTGAGTTAAGAAATTGATTGAAAGTTATGATATGATTATTGAATTGATGAAGCTAAGATAATAACTTTGTGTCATGTTTATGTGTTTAAATATGGTTTTTGGCTTTGAAATTGTACGAATAAGTGATTGAATGAATGGGTTATGAAAATTACCCATTTTGATTTATCATTCTAAGAGTGATTTAAATAGATGTTTATGGTGTATTTATGTGGTAGTTGGATCATATTTGATTGGAATTGGTTTATTATGAGTTTGGTGTGATAAAGAACTAGTTTTTATGCTGAAAACTCGGGTGGTAATCGATTACCAGCTTGCCAAATGGCTCTTGGAGATGAGGTTGAAGGTGGTAATCAATTACCATCAAGTGGTAATCAATTACTAAGCTTCTAACTTGTCAAAATTAAGCTAGAAATCGATTACCAAAAGTTGGTAACTGATTACCAAGTCTCTGCCAAGCTGGTAATCGATTACCAATGGTAACAATTACCAAGGCCTGGTAACCAATTATCATGTCCCAAAATTGAGAAATTAGGGTTCTTTAACTCATGAGAACCAAATGTAAACCCAAATCAAGGATCAATGCATTATAAATAGCCTTTTGTGATATGAATATGAATTTAATCAATTTTGAATATGATTTCAAAATACATTTGAATCAATTGAGAATGAATGTATGATGAATTATATTACTCATGATGGAAATGATTACTTATGCATCTTGTTGCATGTATGATAAACTTGATGATCAAGATGTATAACAAAAAGATACAAAATTGACTTTCAAGGATAACCAATTATTTAGGAAATTATCCTTGTACCTAGGGTAAGACTTAGACAATGGCATGAGAGGATAAAACATTCCCTCTCTACCAGAGTAATTGAGGTTGAGGATGGACACTCCCTCTTTATTTGAGGTGATCCTAAATTAATAATAATGTGAGGAAGGATGATACCCTCCCTATCAAAGTAGATCAAGATGAACACTCCCTCTCTACTCCCAACTCTAGAATAAGGATGGACACTCCCTCACTAGATGTGGCCTAGATTACTCAGAGTAGTTTTGTGTAACAAAATAAAACTATTACAAATAGGTTAAAGTGCACTAACCTGAAAGTAGACTACCACCAAGTGTATGGTATTATGAGGATGGACACTCCCTTCATACCTTTCTAACAAATGATGAATGATGACTTGAAAAATGATGAATGATAACTTGAAGAATGATGATTAAAAGATTAGCTTTATCATACTAGCTTATCATTTATTGAATCATTTATATGATACTGAAGATACGATTAGACTTGATGATTTATTTAATTATACAATGATTTTGATATTAATATAACTTGAATGTCTATTTTGGGAAAAGAAAGGACTTGATTTGGCCTTGTCACCTTTCTACTATATATTTTATTTATATTGAAAGGATTTTCCCTGAAACGGCTAGAATTATTATGATGACATGATTTTTGTAATAAACTACTGAGAATTGTATGATTCTTACCTCATTTGTTTATATTTCCATAGTAATTTTAGGAAAGGAATCTATTGTAGAGTAAGATGAAGATTGGTGAAGAACTATAGTTCAGTTTTCATTTTGTATCAAAGATTGTATATGGTTGATAAATATTTGTATCTTTAGAGTTGTTGTACAATGAGGAACAATCTTATATAACAAGAACACTAGATATGTATATTATAAATTTTCATTTAGGCTCATATTTTCGTATATAATTAATATATGTTTTCATAAATATTGTTAAAAGCATAGAAGTAACGTGCCAATCCTAATTACTAATGCATAATTCTAGATATGTCACTAGTACTAGTATTGGGAGGTTACATTATGGTATCAGAGTAATTCATCTTATTGAGCTTAGGGTATGGATATGTTATGCACTTTTTTTATCCCAATGATAAGATATATGAATAAAGTTGCATAACAGCCTTAGGTATGAATGTTAATGGTTACTGTCGCATTATTACATAATATTGAGATTAATCACCTTAATATGTAATTGATAATTCCATGAAACGTAGTTATTTATGCCCTATATTTGTACTATATTGATAACTTAGTCCTTCTTTGTTATACATATATGGAAGATTTTAGGCTTATATTTGTTAAATTCCATTTTGATATCTTCCTATATGAATTTGTGTAAATCTTGAATATTCTTTAAATGATTAAGTGAATTTGCAATTGTTATTAATTTAGTTATTTCTCTATTACAAGAAAGGTTTTAAGCAAGTGGATTTGTGGAAGACTTGAACCAAAATTGGAAGAGAAAGTCAAGTGTGAAGTTCAGCATCTCACGCCGCGACGAAGGAATGTTCATGTCGCGGCGTGGTGCACTCCCTTGCTACTTCCAGAAGACTCGAGGCTTGAACTCCGCGATGCAAAGGAATTAATGTCGCGGCATGTTGACTTGATTTGCATGCGTGCTGTGGCACAGGAATATTTATGCCATGGCGTGACCCTGTTTTCTGAGCTTATAAATACTATTTTATTAGTTTTAGTCGAGGAGAGCTTTTGAGTTTTCAAGAAGCTGCAACTAAATTTTCACTTTGAGGTTGAGAGGAAGCCAAAGGGACTAAGGTTGGAAGCCATCTTCTTCATGGAAGGATATTCAAGCATCAAAGAACACATCCATTGAGCTTCCTTCCTATTCCTTTCTCTTTTCTCATTTTCTTGTATCATGAACATGATTTTTGTTGTTATATTTTCATGTTCAATGAGTAGTTAAGTTGTATTTAAGGATCACTTTGGATCCTTCTATGGATATTGATGATTTTGTACTTCTTTGGCTTTATATTGATGTTTAGTTTTGTTCAATCATATAGATCTTAATACTCATGATTGTTTGATTAACTTTTAAGTGATTTGTTGAAGTCTGATAAACCTAGACATAGGAATTTGGATTTGAGATTATATATATGGTTGATGCATGTTCAATTTCATTCTCACGGTAGGGTGAGTTGATTCGCTAATGGGATATAAATATAACCCCTGGTCATGCATAGTAGGTGTTTGAGAATAGTCCTTAATGAGTGGAGTTTGCACTAGCTCTCATGGAAACATAGTGAGTTAGGTAAATGAAGTATGGTTGATTGACCTAGACATAGGCTTTTAACTAAAGTAAATTCTCAAGCTAACTAATCATTTTATTCATGTTGCTTATGATGGTTGCAAATTATCAATTGAAGTAGGAGGTAATAAAGGATTCCCTAAACTCTAAACATTATCTTTTATTTTCATTTATTGTATTTCAATCTTTAGATTTAGTTTAAATGCACTTTTTCCAATTTTTATGCTCTTAAAAAGTAGAATTACTTAAGCTATTGGTTGATATTTAGCATTAGAAATAATGTAGTACTCGTGGGAGTGATATCTTATTTTTTACTGTATTACTTGTTCGATCCGTGCACTTGCGGCCTAAATAGGGACAAACAAGTTTTTGGCACCATTGCCGGGGATCAAACCTTAGTCGCCCGCGTTGCCATAGACAACGGTTAATTTCTATATTGCTAATATTGACAACGAGCTTATTTAGTTTCAATTCAAGTTTTGTATAGTTCATTTTAATTTAAGTTTTCAATGTGTTGTGTTTTAGGTACAATAACAATGACGGATGATCATAGTCATACAAGGCCTTTGAGGGAATTTGCGACTTCTCAAATGGAGAATTTACAATCAAGTATAAGAAGGCCTCTCATCCGTGATAATAATTTTGAGATCAAACTAGCCATAATTCAAGTGATACAAACTTTTATGCAATTTGGCGGTTTGCTGAGAGAAGATCCCGATGCCCACCTATCAAATTTCCTGGAGATATATGACACTTTTAGGCACAATGGAGTCTCTGAACATTCACCTAAGGCTCTTTCCATTTTCTCTGAGTGAGAGAGCCAAGAGTTGGTTACAATCTCTACTAGCGGGATCAATTGTTACTTGGTCCGATGTGTGCAACAAGTTTTTGAACAAATACTTTCCACCGACCAAGACTGCTGAAATGCTAAATGACATCACTGCATTCACCTAATATGAATCTGAGTCCTTGTACGAAGCTTGGGAGAGGTACAAGGATCTTCTTCGTAGATGCCCCCATCATGAGATACCTCTGTGGCACTAAGTTTACTATTTTCATAAAGGCTTGCTACCACACCACCGTCTTATTATGGATGCAACTGCTGGTGGTTCATTACTAAGTAAATCTTTTGATGTTGTATTTAAATTATTGGAACTGGTCCAACAGCTACCAATGGCCTTTAACGAGAAATACTCCAAGGAGGGTAGCAAGAGTACATAAAGTTAATGCCGTTAAGGCATTATTAGCTCAAGTGGTAGCCATTGCAAACAAGCATGATAGTTTAGGGCAAATCCCTCATCGGAGCCCATTTGTGCTGTGTGACAAGTGTGGTGATAAGCATGCAACTGATAAGTGCCTTTCCATCTTGGAAAGTGTGCAATATGTAGGTAATTATCCCCCATAGCAGAACAACTCTTATTCACATCAGTACAACCCGGGATGGAGGAACCAGCCTAACTTTTCATGGAGCAACAATCAAAGAGCATCCTCTTCATCTTATGGAAATGAGTTCCCCACACGACCAAGGCAACCCATGCAAGAAAAGAAAACATCTCTAGAAGACATGTTTATGTAACTGATGGTCAAGCCAAATTTCTATATATCAAAGATAGATGCTCATTTGCCTAAAAATGATGAAATTATGCAAAGCCAAACTGCTTCATTGAGAGCACTGGAGACACAAGTGGGGCATTGAGCAAATGACATCAACAATAGGGCCCCAGGAACTTTCCTAAGTGACACCATCAATAATCCCAATTGTGCCTCTACCGAGCATTGTATGGCCATATCTTTGTGTAGTGGGAAAGACAGTCAAGGGAATCTCAATATTAAGCTGCTCGACGATGATATTAAGGTGACTGATGATGAGGTGATTGTGAGCAAGGAGATTAAGAAGAATGAGAAAAGTGCTAAGAAGAAGGTTGAGGACAAAAAGGAGAGCAAGCCATATAAACCACCTCCACATTTTTCCCAACTAGCTGGTTAAGTAAGAACTAGAGGGTCAAGTCCAAAGGTTTTTGGAGATTTTCAAGGGGGAGGACACCTTTTTGAAGAAGGAAAAGCTTGGAGATTATGAGGTCGTGGCGCTTACAAAGGAAGGTAGTGCCACCTTACAAAACAAGCTACCTCTCAAGCTGAAGGACTCAGGAAAATAACAGCAAAGTTGTTCCGGGACTATAAATCAGGCCCTTCATAGGAGAGAACCCAAGTTTTTTAGTTTATGTCTTAAATATGTTAGTATGTTGATTTTATGGTTTTATTATATTTTTGTTGTACATACTGTAATTTAGCCTTTTGGGCAAGTTTTATAAGTGCTGGAGACCCCTTTGGAGTAGAACCAACAGCAAAATTGATTTTGCTACAAAATTCTGCATATAGACTCCTCACGTCGCGGCGCAAGCTTTTTCACGCCCCAGCGTGATGGTCTTTTATGCACAATTGGGCCAAATCTAGAGAGATCAGCGCAGCAGCGTGCACACATTTGCGCCGTGACATGCCTGTGAAATTTCAAAATAAAAATTAGGTGGCTTGTAACCCTGTAGTGTATATATTATGTTTATTTTATATGGTTTTCCATATAGTTATATGCTTAACTCTCACATTTCAAATATTTTGTAGGTTTAGGAACGTTTTACACCATGGACAATGAGGATATTGCTTCACTATGATTTGGGAGAGTATCATTACATGTTTTGGATATTATAATGTTGAATGTATAATATGTGATGATGTCTACTGTATGCAGTAGTGATAGCCACCATATTATCATGTTTCTATATTGTGTTGGCTATTACTGATGGGTCATTGATAATTTTTTTTTTCAATTTTTAACATTATGTACATGATGTTATGCATGCTTGAATTGAAAAAGATGGGTCTATTTGAATGCTTGACATATTTCCAATTGCTAGTGTGGAATTGGTTGTCCCATGATATAAATGTTTGTAATTTGCCTCTTTTTCAGTGAAACCATATGCGATGAAGAAGCTTTGTGAAACAATTTAGTCATTTTTTATGCATGATTTACATCCCACTTGTATGCATGTGTAACTTTAAAAATGATAAGAGTGCATGTCTAGAGAAAGTTTATGGATGTACATGTAGAGATTCGAGTATCCTAATAATTGTTTTAAAACTCTCTTGAGGTGAAATCCTAGATTATGCATGACTGAGGAAATGATCAGGGCATTGTTTGAACCGATTGAGCCTTAAAAGCTTACCCTGACATGATTATATCTGTAGGTCCCCTTTTGAAGCTTTATAAATGTTCAGTCTTATATGTTTTTTATCACCTTTATATTACTTACCTTGTAACCATTCTAATACATGTGAAAGCATTACATTTTCTTTCTACCATCATTGTTTGTTGAGTACATAATATGTTATTTCTTGAAGTAAGTCTAGTGATTAGGGGTATTAATGCATATTCAATATAAAATGAGCTTGAAAGAACCAGACGCAGTCAAAGAAAAAGCATTGCTTTGTAAAAAATATATATAAAAAAAGCAAGGGAATGACATAAGAAAAGAAAAGTACAAAAAAGCATTGAATGGTTCTGGTGAGTTTTATTCTTTCACTTTTGAATACCTTACTAATATCAGTTGGAGGCTTAAGTCTTGAAATAACATGTTTATGTTTCTCAATGTTTATATTAAATCATTTCCTTATTTTTTGTGCACCCATAACCATTGGCCTTACATTACAAGCTGTTGAAGTCCCTTTTGATCCTTAGTTGTGTGTGATTTACATTAGTAAAGAGAGAAAGTTTAGATTTAAATTTTTGGATCATATGATTCATATGCATGTATGCTCATAAACTTATCCGGATGAGTATGATTTGACTAGGAGAAGTTTATCTTACATATTTGTAAAAAATGTAAATTACATAAAAGGATGCCTAGATTGTTAGCATGTTAAGAATTGTGTATGTGTGGAGATGATTATGAGGCATTAGTACTTTTTGAGGGCTATACAATCATTATGCACTAGTTGTGGTTTAATTGGAAAATTGAAATTATAATAGTTGCTGAATGCATGTTGAGCATAATTTGTCAGGCAGATCTCCTTAGTCATACTTTGTTTTGTTTGAGGACTAGCAAAAATCTAGGTTTTGGAGGTGTGATAACTCCATGAAAAGTAGTTATTTGTGCCCTATATCTGTGCTATATTGATAGCTTAGTCCTTATTTGTTATGTATATATAGAAGATTTTAGTCTTATATTTGTTAAATTCCATTTTGATATCTTCCTATATGAATTTGTATAAATCTTGAATATTCTTTAAGTGATTAAGTGGATTTGTAATTGTTATTAATTTGGTTAATTCTCTATTATAGGAAGGGTTCTAAGCAAGTGGATTTATGGAAGACTTGGACCAAAATTGGAAGAGAAAGTCAAGTAAGAAGTTTAGCATCTTACGCCGCGATGCAAGAATGTTCATGTCACGACGTGGTACACTCCCCTGCTGCATCCAGAAGACCCAAGGCTTGAACACCACGGCGAAGAGGAATTAATGTCGCGATGTGGTGATCTAATTTACACATGCGTCGTGGCGCAAGAATGTTAATGCCGCGGTGTGACCCTATTTTTTGAGCCTATAAATACTATTTTATTAGTTTTAGTCGAGGAAAGCTTTTAAGTTTTAAGAAGCTGCGACTAGGTTTTCACTTTGAGGCTAAGAAGAAGCCAAAAAGACCAAGGTTGGAGTCCATCTTCTTCATAGAAGGAGATTCAAGCATCAAAGATCACATCCATTGAGCTTTCTTCCTATTTCTTTCTCTTTTATTTTTTTCTTGTATCATGAACATGATTTTTGTTATTATATTTTCGTGTTCAATGAGTAGTTAAGTTGTATTTAGGGATTACTTTGGATCTTTCTATGGATATTGATGATTTTGTACTTCTTTGAGTTTATATTGATGTTTGGTTTTGTTCAATCATATAGATCTTAATGCTCTTGATTGTTTGGTCAATTTTTAAGTGATTTGTTGAAATCTGATGAACCTAGACATAAGAATTTGAATTTGAGATCATATGTATGGTGGATGCATATTCAATTTTATTCTCATGGTGGGATGAATTGATTCACTAATGAGATAGAAATATACCCGTTAGTCATGTATAACAGATGTTTGAGAATAGTCCTTAATGAGTGGAGTTAGCACTAGCTCTCATGGAAACATAGTAAGTTAAGTAAATGAAGCATGGTTGATTGACTTAGACATAGGCTTTTAACTAAAGTAGATTCTCAAGCTAACTAATCATTTCATTCATGTTGCTTATGAGGGTTGCATATTATCAATTGAAGTAGGAGGTGAAGAAGCATTCCCTAAACTCTAAACATTATGTTTTATTTCCATTTATTGCATTTCAATCTTTAGATTTAGTTTAAATGCAGTTTTTCTAATTTTTATGTTCTTGAATAGAATTACTTAAGCTATTGGTTGATATTTAACATTAGAAATATTGTAGTCCTCATGGGAGCGATATCCTATTTTTCACTATATTACTTGTTTGATCTGTGCTCTTGTGGCCTAAATAGAGATAAACAGTAATGTTCTGTATGTATAGGAGACTATAACATCTATCGAGTGAACTTATGATATTAGAGGGCCTATAAATGAAGTTATGGCTGAAATGACTAATGCTCTTAAAGAGGTGGTTGCTGCCGTAAGGGAACAAACTTTTGTCATTAATAGACTACTAGAGAGAATGAAAGATAATATACATCAAGATCTTTCTGAATTTAAAAAATTTACCCCTTTATTCTTCAAAGGAGAACATAGTCCAATTATAGCCAGTAGATGGATTATACATATGGAAAATATTTTTGTTGATGTGGTCTATAATGGTGAATAAAAGATATCTTTTGCTTTGTATATGTTATTGCAGAAGCAGAAAGATGGTGGATTGATACTAGGAGACTATTAGAAATAGCAGGAGCCCAAATTACTTGGGAAATGTTCAGAACTGCTTTCTTGGATAAATATTATCCTCATGATTTACAGAAAGCAATGGAATTAGAATTTCCAAAGCTTGAAGAATGTTGATCAGTATGAAGAATGTTCTAAGTTATCTTCTTAATTTAAGAACAATCCCGATGAAGTTTAGTAATGTGTAAAATTTGAAATGGGATTAGGATAGGATATTAGGAGCATAGTAAAGCTAATGAAGATTAAGGATTTTACTACTCTAGTTAGTGAGTGTAGAACTATAGAGTCTTATAATCTTAAATCTTCACAAAAGCAAGAATCACAAGGTTCTCAAAAGAAGAAAAGATTGAATGTTGAGATTAAAGAAGATGTTTCTCAGGCCAAGCATTTACAAGACGAAGGAAAACAAGTTCGAGCAAGAGCTTGGGGACCTAAATGTGCAAAGTGCGAGAGACATCGTGGTAAAAGATTTGTATGTTAGATCAAACAGTGTGTTATACTTTTGGTAAGACAGAACATTATGCTAGAAAATGTATTTATAGACAAGGGGAGAAATCTAGTCCCAAACCACAAGTAAAGGAAGGAGTTTTTACCTCGAGTGGAGAAGAGGTAACCCAATGTCTTAATTTGGAATAAGGTAAATGCACAATCAAAGATAAGAACACTTAAAAAAAATTGTGTACTTATAGGGTATAGGATTTCTTTATGAATCTTGCTTGTTACCCTTTGTTGGAATAGTTTGGAGTTATGTGTACGGTTAATATTATATTCTAATTTAAATTGATAGACATTGAAATTTGAGAAGGATAGTTATTAAATTAGAAGTGAGATAGTACGATCTATGATTGTTCGATTATAATTCAGATATTACCATTTGAAAGATTTAGTTTATAGTTTAATTTATTGCATAATGGAAGAAAAACTTATTGTTAGGACATAACTGAAATTTACGTGCATACAAGAGTTATAGTTAACAGTTAACTTGATTTACATGTTGGTAGTTTGTTACTACCTTATCTTTGAAATAATTACATGGAATAGTATAATAGGATGAGTACAAGACTAAGGATTTAAATCTCTTAATGGTAGTATATAAATTGATGATAGGATTTTGTTATAAATCTTCTTTGTCAACTTTATAATAGTATTGTTAGGCTGTATTGCTTTTTATTTTATCCTTTTTCTCTTTGGATATCTAGAGTTTGTATGTTGTAAATTGGTATAGAAGAACTACATAGTGAAAATGTTAACTTGGGACTCCATGAATAAATGTGAATGATGCTTCCTTATTCTTCTTTTTAATTTCAAGAATTACTTTGGTAAACTTGGATGAATTTTGAGAATTTGTATATCCAAAAGCTGATGTACGTCATGGTTTTGTATTCTGAACTTATAAATATTTAAGGAATTCCATAAGCTTGGGGTTTTAAGAATGGGTTGTTATGATGGTTTGAGAACGATTGCATGAATCTTATATGTTTTAGAGCCATATTTTGGTGTGGAAATCCCTTTGGATGTTAATTATAGAAGAACAATTTATTACCATGATATGTTCAAGGATTTGAGTAAGTGTAAGGGTCCTTTTGGTATGAAGGATATGATATAACTTGATAGTATAATGCCTAATACATAAAGGTTGGGGATACCAGGATGTTTAGAATTATAATAGAAAAGTCTTTATAGAAGCTTATATGTCAAAACCCAATTAGGCCTAATCCCACTCCCCAAGGCTTGATTGAGTTATCCATCATTTTAATGTATAAGAGGGGTTTGATGGATAAGTTTATATAATACAATGTTTACACCAAACAATTAATAAGGTCATAACGTATTGTATTAGTTTATCCTATCACACTTAATACGGCATGCCAAACAGGCCCTAAGAGTTATGGTTAATGAAATAATATAATAACTTTTTTATGTTGAATTTTGAATTTGGTTGATTATTATGTTTACAAACATGGAATCAAAGTTTGAAGTTAGATCCTGTTTCTTTTTTAGACTAGTTGGTGATAATTTTAGATGGAAAGAAGAAATGGGAAGTATACATATTAAATTGATATCATATTTTATTGTTATATGTAAGAGATAGTGAATCTTAGAAGTTCAAAATTGTTTCAGAATTGTATAAAATGGTATTAGAGTTAAAATTGAAAGGAATTGAAAAAGATTCACAATTTTGTTCTTGATGATATATGAATTTTGTATTAATACTTAAGTCTTAAGAACTTGAAATTGCTTGATGGGTTTATAGGGTTTAACAGAAAACTAGAAATTTCACTTGAAGAAAATAAGTAAAGTTATTCAATAATACTAGCCATAAGCTTAGATATACAATCGAGATCTATCTTTGGATAAATTCAGAAGGACTATTGGTAATAGTTAAAAGAAAATTTTAATATTGAAATAAGGCTGATAAATTATATTCATATAATTATGTTTCCTTGAAGTTTAGTTATGCTTGATTTTAATTGTAGCCAATTTGAACTTGATAATATAGCTTGACTGAAGTAAGGAATTAGTGGTTTAGTGATATTCTTGCACTAGTTGAACTATTTGTCTTGATTAGTTACTAATTCAATCATAATAAAATAATTATGATGTTGATTAAGAGATTGAATGAAGGAAGATTGAAGATAAAACTAAAGGCATATTCTGAAATGGATTTAGAGGGTACTTGAAATGGGCACATAATGGTGGTTTCCTCCTTGAGCAACAATAGCTTAGCGTGTTGAAACAGGGGGTGGGTACCTGTAAAGGGACTCCAACGCTCAAGTCAGATTGTGCACAAGTAAGACAGTATATCGTGAGTAATTTACTGATACCTGTTTAAGGTTACTTAGCCTTGTATTTATAGAGCATGTATAGAATCCTCATACAATTTGTATTGAATGCAGATATTTTGGATTAGTATTCTGGTAAAGATTACCTTCCCATTATTGTTGGGGTTAATCCCTATAAGTTAGGAACTCTTGATATGAGAGCTACTTATCAATCTGAGGTAGTTATGAGTCCTATAATATCGTAAGTAGATGATTGACAGTTACGGATATT
This sequence comes from Ormosia semicastrata, assembly GCA_029884595.1. Lineage (NCBI taxonomy): Eukaryota > Viridiplantae > Streptophyta > Magnoliopsida > Fabales > Fabaceae > Ormosia > Ormosia semicastrata. Next base: position 103,301,844 of record JAQQTO010000063.1, read on the forward strand.
TAGGGATATATTCTCTGCATGTATCTAACAATCTTGATATTATGGCCTAATGTCGCTCAATGTGCATGACTCCGAGGTCCGGACTATCTTCAAGGCCTTAGCTACGTTGTCCAGGGCGGAGTCTGGTTATACATGTGACGAGTTAATCCAACTAGACGAGATCCTAAATCATGGTCCAAAACAGTTGTCCCCAGCTTGGCGCTTGGATAGAACAGCCAAATGTCAAGGAATAGACTCAAGTAGATCACCTGGCATGCGATGAACGAAAGAGTCTGATAGCTTAACATTAAATCTCTCATTTCATGCATAGAACCGAGGTTCGTTATATGTAGTATTCCCCCGGGGTTGAAGTGTTAAACTGAGTATGAGTTTGTTTGCTTTGCTTACCTTGTTACCTCGTTACCCGAGGTGTACCATTCTATCCTCGTGCAGTTAGTAATGTACCTTGAACGTTCTCCATGTGATCTCTGATGTTGCAGATAGTAACAATCTGCAATTCTCTAGAAACTATTGCTTTGACTTCTTTGGGAATTAAATATCTTTTAAAGAGGATTTTAGTTTCGTACTGTTTCCCAACTGCCTGCTGCTCCCATGACTAATCAGAAACTAGGAGCATTTAATGCGGCTGCCATCACGGGATAAGTTCACCTTTCACGGGACTAATCAGAGTGTTTCATTCTCTCTACAAATAGGGAATGTTTGCACTGAAGCTGACATTCCCTTGTATTCCTTTTGCCTTGTAGCTCTATGCGAGGATTATTCTCTTTGAGAGAGTGGTTTTTTCACTTTTTGCATTTGCGTGGAGGGTTTCATCCCCTACAAAGATTATCCTCTTACTTTTTTCAAAAATTTTGAAGGTGTTTGACTTTTTGCAAACAACTTCTTCTTTTGTGGGAGCCTTTCTTTCTTGGCATAACATTAAGTCATTATACATTTAGGGAGGTGGAAGCCTTTCTCTCCTGGCGTACACAGGGGTGTTTGATCCAACATGTTGTTAGGATGGAGTGATGCTTCTATAAACCAATGCATAGGGACACTAGAGGGCACTTTGTCATTCTCCTTCTTCTTTCCTAAGTGATTTGGAGGCACCAGGCCGGTATTCTTTGTAGTGCAGTTGGATATGCAAGAATGCCACCCCTTTAGAAGGGAAAATCCTCTGGGAGCAACTTAGGGTGATCTGCTTTCCTGGACTTGCTCTTAGAGTGGTTACCGACCTTTTATTATCATTGTGAAGGAGGCAGGGAAGAAGAAATGGGATGAATTGGCTTCAGACTGTTCCAGTGAAGAGAATAGAGGAACTGTGGATGTGACAATGTAGCTGGGTATCCCAATGGTGATGTCGGTTCCATCCTCAAGCTCTTCTATGAACACAATTTTCTGAACACTTTTAATGTATTTTTCTCTTTCCTCCCGTGGAGGTTTACGATGTATGGAATGAGATTAATAAAATTCTTCTTTTTTGAATTCTATCTTGTATCTTGTTTAGTTTATTCTCTTTTTCTCTTTTTTTTTTTACATCCCAAAATCCATATTTCTTTTCTGTTACTGGGGTGAGTCCAACGCTTACCTCGTCCAACGCTTACTAAGTTGCCCCAGCTCAGCTCTTGGTTGGTACAATGAAGTAGCAAGTTCTAACTTCTGCCCCCGGGGTCCATATTCCTCATAGGGTAGAGAGTTTTAACTTAGCCTTTTGAAGTCAGTTGACCTTTCTTGGGGGTACCGAAGTCCATGCTAGTATCTCATATTTATAGACATAATGGAACCACCTTAGTTTGTTGAGGTTATGTGTGTCTTGGTTTACTCTGCAACCGTCCCCTTAACTGCTATGATAGTTGTGAGGGCCACACAGCATACTTTGGTTGAGTATATGTACATAGGGCTTCGCACGCCATATTGAGTATCTTTTCAAATTCGGACTGCTAGGATGGAATTATCCCTTAATCGTCTGGCCTTTATAAATAGAAGTTTGGATTTCCTTTATTCATTTCACTGTTCCTTTCTCAAAATTGGTAGCTTAAGGTAATTTCTGACGAGTTTTCACAGTGGTAAAGGGCGGTTCTACCATTCTTATCAATACTTTGAAGTTCCAGAAATCCAATAATTTCTTTCATTTTCTTTAAGGTACTTCTTTTCCTTCTTACTCAATTGTGTTTATTTCATCTCTTTGGTGGTTGTGCACCCCTTTAATGGAGTGCACTCCCTTTTCTTTTTGTGAACAGGGATGGGAATATTATTTCATTTCCCCTTCAATGGCATTGCGCTGTAGACCACCTCCTCCCTCGCACTTCGTGCGGCGGAGGTGTCCTTCTAAGGCTTTAGCCTTGGTGGGTGTGGAGGCCAGTGCGTGGTTGTGAGCAGTCTTTGTTGTTTGCCCACTTCTATGTCTAAATCTTTAAGTTTGACTGATTATGATCCCCGACTTTTGTGTGTTTCCAAGAACTCAAATAGTTAGAAGGAGAGTAACCAGACTTGAAGCGTTGGTTCTGGATGCCGCTCTAGTTCCAGAAGGAGGAAAGCCAGTAGAATAGAAGGCGGCAATGGAGACTGCAATCTGCATTTGCCGAGGTCCAGGGTTGGTGTACCCGTAGGTTGCGGACAATGCCTACAATCGGATATCACGTTTTCAACCCTGAGAATTTCTCAATGAACTTAAAGGCTATTTGATGTTGATCAAGGGGTGTGATAGAGACCATGAGTTCCAAATATTATCCCCAAAAAATGAAAAAAGTGTGTTTTACTCGTCAAGAGGGGGAATATTTCATATATATGTATGAAGACTTCTTTGTTAGAATATGCCGGTTGGTTAGATTGTGATGCTCGGATAGAGCATTTTTCTACTTCCATACTAGGTATTTTGTTCATGGGGCCAGGGTCCCTCAAAAAACCTGACTTTCTGTTCGGTCACGGCAAGGGCAGAAGGTCTTCCTCCGGTACCTAAAGAGTTATAAGGAATTCAAAGAGAAGTTTTTCAAGTTGATGGCGGCTCGCAGCATTCATCCTTTCTAGTTAGGCAGTGGCAGAGAACTGGCGTTCAGACTATATTAGAATCAGGTGGCATAGAGCATTCCCACTCAATCATTCGAAAGGGAAGTAAGTCAACTGGATGATAAAGAGCTTGAAAGTGTCGATTTCTTTGAAATGTGGGTTGAAAAGATAGGTTGAATTCAAACCAAAGATATTTTAGACACCCTGAATGACGAGACTCTTTGGGCCGTGTTAGGTATCTTCGGCCATAGTTCAAATTTAATTTGCATTATTTTTTTTCACTTTCCTTAATACCTTATTTTGACATTTTGTTGTTTTTGTAGGTAGTATGACCGAAATGTCAATCGAGAATACCTTGACAATTCTTGAAGCCTTGAAAGCTAGGAACACGGCTGGGCCATCAGATGTCCCCGTGGATACTATTGCAGCTTCTTTGACCCTACCAGTCGAAGTCCCAATTGTGGATAGGGAGCCTATCCAAGTGGAGGATTCTCCCCGACCAACTAAGAAGCATAAGAGAAGGGCAACAAAGGATGGTAGGTCAGATGACTGGGGTAAGAGGGCAGTAGTAAAGAAGGTCACCGGCCCTATCAGTTTGTATCATAAAGAGTCAAATCCCCGGTAGTTCATTGACTACAACTCTTAGATGGGCAGGTTACAACCTATCTTGCCCTATGTAGCACGAAGGATACTTTTTCATGGTTCGAGACTTTTGCCTTTGCCTTGTCGTCGAAACTCGATTCTTGGAGCAAGTCTATGAAGAGCATGAGTGGGAGTTGGCAGAGAGGGCAGCAACTACTGAGCGAGGTGAAAGCTAAGCTCTTAAGGCCATGGAGGAGGCTATAAAGGCCAAAAACTATGTCGAGACTCGGGCTCGAGAGTTGGAAAGTGAAGTGGCTGCCCTGAAGGATGCTGGATAGCAAAAAGAGTCTAGCTTGGCAGAGTTTAAGAGGTATATAACCGTGCTTTAGGATGAGAACGAGGGCCTTGTGCCAAGAACCAATAGCTCGAAGACAAGACTACCCTTTTGCAAAGTGAGGTCTAGAAGCTTCTCACTGTTTGCATCGATATCAGTGTAGAGCAGTTCCGGAATGTCGTTGACCTGGTCCAGCTCTTCAACCCCAGGGTGCCTCTGGCCTTAGATGTATTGGACTCTAAGAGGGTGGTCTAGGATCGATGGACACCTCGTGCTTCCTGTTGTGGCTACCGAAAACCTAAGTGCTGCTGAGACTTCGTCTTTTGTGGCCCGTGGTCAAGGTACCACCGAGGAGTAGGCAAGTGCTGCCTTTTGATTTTTACTTTTTTCTCCTACGCAGGGTATGATTTTGTAAAGACAATTCCCCTATAAATCGGGGTGTTTTAACTTAAGCGTTTAATTTTGCTCTATGAGTTTGCTTATTTCTGCGGTCCATCTTGGGTCCAAGCCTTTTGTGGACTTGTATATTTTCCACGTGTTAGAGACCATGGTGTGGGGTCTAACGCCCTTTATGGACTTGTGGTCTCTTTTAGGACTTAGGTGTTGGAGTAAAGGAACCTCGCCCGGGATCCTTTGCTAATTACCTTGGCTTTTAGGTCTCATGTGACTTTGGTTTAAGTAAAACTTTGTCCAGGGTCCGATGCCCTTTGAGGACTTGGGGATCCCTTTTAGGATGTAGGCATAAAAGAAACCTTGTCTGGGGTCCATTGCCAATCGCTTTGGCTTTTAAGATCTCTCTTGACCGTGGCATAAGTGGTCCTTGCCTCGGTCTTTCGTGTTTATGGTTCAGTGTGATAATTTTTCCAAGACTTAGGATTTTTCTACGACATAACCTATTTAACACAAGACACTCTCGATGGGCACCATAATGGCTTAGATGTGGACTTCACAATCTATTTTTCCAGTAATCACGCGGTGATGAAGCGAATGAGTATATGAGTAAAAAACTATTTGGCTTTATTAATTTAATAAAGGATTAAGGTCCATACAAAATATGCCCAGTAGTAACTTGGGTAGATCAAACATAAAGTAAACTTAAGACTAGGCCTTAGAAGGCTCTTAGCTATAGTACTTTTTAAGGTTATTCGCATTTCTGTAGTTCTTGACCGGCTTGCTTATCAGTGTCTCTAACGTGTAACCTTCTTTGTCGGTACTGATCACGACCTAGTAGGGGCCTTCCATATTAGGGGCTAACTTTTCTTGGAAGGCATTTCTATAGCCGATGTTACCTTGTAAAGTACGAGGTCGCCTGACTGGAATCTTCTAGGGTACAACCTTTAGGTTGTAGCGTGCTGCTGTCCTTTGTTTGATGGTGACATTGCGTATATGAGTGACATGCCTCCTTTCTTCCAAGCGGTCCAGGTCTTCTTTGATCAGTTCGGGGTTACTATCTAGTGAGAAATGTTGGAGGCGCCAGCTGGGTTCTCCAATCTCTACCAGAATCATCACCTTACACCCATACATGAACTTAAAAGGGGTCTCACCTGTTGTGGAGTGGGGAGTAGTCTGGTAAGCCTAAAGGATGTGATCTAACTGTTCGGCCCAATTTCATTTGGCTTTATCCAACCTTCTTTTTAATCCTCGAACGATAACTCGGTTGGCGGCTTCAGCTTGTTCGTTTGATCAAGGGTTTTCTACAACGTTACAATGATGCTTGATTTTTAAACCAGTGAGTAGCTCTTCTAACCCTTTATCCTTGAACTGTGTCCCGTTATCCATCACAATGGATTATGGGATTCCAAACCTCATAATAATGTGGCGCCGTGTGAACTTTTGGATTCGGGCCGAGGTAATAGTGACCAAAGGTTTGACCTCGATCCATTTAGTAAAATAGTCCATGGCTACCACTAGAGACTTCAGTTGCCCAGATGCTTGAGGGAATGGTCCTAGGATATCCATACCCTACTTGTAGAATGGCTAGAGTATGGATGTTGTGGAAAGTTCCTTTGGTGGAGCATTATAATGACCTGAGTGCCGTTGACATTTGTCGCAGATTTGGACATGTGCAATAGAGTCAGCCTCCATCGTAGGCCAATAGTATCCGACCCTAAATACCTTTAGAGCTAAGACTTTGTCTCCTAAGTGGTGTTCGCAGCTCCGCTCATGGACCTCGAATAGTACATATTCAACTTCCTTCAACATGAGGCATTTAAGGAGAGATGAAGAGTATCCATGCTGGTATAATTATTCGTCATAAAATGGTGTATCGGACTGCGGTCTTAGCCAATTTAGAGGTTTCTTTTTGGTCTTCGGGATTGATACTAGATTACAGATACTCCATTATTAGGGTGATCTAAGTTTTTCCCTACTCCTCTACCTGAAAAATGAGGGAACCTATGATGGAAGGTTATAAGAGTGTTTCTTGGACCACGGTGCAGTTATTGCCCAAACTCTTTGTGCTGGCCAACTTAGACAAGATGTCAGCTCTTGAATTTTATTCCCGGGGTATATGCTCCACCTTGACCATTCAAAAATTTTGGAAGAGCCCTTGTACCTTTGCTAGGTATTTTTGCAAGAGAGCTTCCTTGGCCTGATAAATGCCGTGAATCTAGGAGGTTACAAGTTGGGAGTCACTACAAAGCGTGACCTTTCTTGCCCCCAGTTCTTTGGCCATTGTCAATTCGACAATGCATGCCTTGTATTCTGCCCGATTGTTTAAAGTAGGGAATTTGAACTTCAAAGAGTTCTCAATAGTCACACCTTCCGTGTTTTCAAGGATTATCACGACACCACTACCCTTAGGGTTAGAGGATCTGTCAATGAACACAGTCCACAATACTTCCTCAGTATCACCAGGGTTTGATGCAAGTTTAACAAGGAAGTCTAATAGTGCTTGTGCCTTAATTGCCAGTCTAGATTTGTATGTTATACCAAACTCAGAGAGCTCAATGGACTAGGTGATCATCCTCTCTACTAGGTCCGGCTTGTGCAATATTGTATGAATTGGCTGGTCTGTTCTCACCACCACAGGATGGCATGGAAGTACTATCTTAGCCTTCTAGCTATAACGATTAGAACAAAGGCAACCTTCTCGATCTTCTAGTAATAGAGTTCGGGGCCCTGTAGCACTTTGCTCACGAAATAGACTAGTTTCTGGCCTTCCGCCATTTTCTGGATTAGTACTGAGCTTACAACCTCCTCATGGACCGAGAGGTATACGAACAACATCTCTCTGGGTTCCGGCCTCGTCAAAATGAGGGGGAGAGGATAGTATCCCTTTTAGTGATGTGAAGGTGTCCTCACATTCTAGAGTCCACTCAAAACTTTTTCTTTTTTTTAGCAGTTTGAAGAGGGGAGAGATTTGTGAGCAACTTTGGTGAGGAATCGTGTGAGGGCCGCTATCCACCTTGTTAGCTGCTGAACCTCTTTTACATTTTGAGGGTGACGCATATTGAGCACTGCCTGATATTTGTCAGGATTCACCTCAATTCCTCAGTGAGTCAACAAGAAGCCCAGGAACATCTCGGTCTGGACCTCAAATGCACACTTTTTTAAGTTAAGCCTCATAAATATGCTTTCTTAGTTATGTGAACACTTCTCTGAGGTCTGTGGTATATGATCTGGATTGTGGGATTTTGACTATCATGTCATCGATGTAAACCTTTAGCATTCTCCCCATTTGATCCTCGAAAACTCTATTCATCATTCACTGGTAGGTAGCTCTTGCGTTTTTCAAACCAAAGGGCATCACCTTGTAGCAATAGCTGACCTTTTCAGTGATGAATGCTGTTTTATCCTTATCCCTGGGTACATCAGGATTTGGTTGTACCCGAAGTAAATATCCATGAAAGACAATAGCTGGAAGCCAGATGAGCTATCTATAAGTTTATCAACATTAGGGTGGGGGTATGGATCTTTGGGGTATGCCTTATTCAGGTCCGTGTAATCCATACACATCCTTCACTTCCCATTTGACTTTTTTACTAAGACCACATTGGAGAGCTATGTGGTGTACAAGATTTCTTTGATAAATTCGGCACTAAGTAGCTCTTTGACTTACTCCTCAATGATTTGCTGTCTTTCAGGGCCCCACTTTCCTCTTCTTCTGGGAGACCAGCTTCATATCTTATTTAATAGATAAACGATAGTAGATGAAAGCAGGGTCAAGCCCAGGCATGTCAAAGGACATCCAAGAAAATAAGTCTTTATTTTTCTTTAAGAGCTCTATTAGCTAGCGTATATCTTGTTCCTCTGGATTTACACTTATCTTAGTGACTTGATCGGGCTTGTCACCTAGTTGGAGTGGTATTAGTTCTACTTCTGGCTGGGGTCTGGTACCCTAGATCTCTTCACGAACATCTAACTCGGTCATAAGGATATTGACTTGATCTAAAGCCAGGCAAGATGTGCGTGTTCTAGTCTTCTTGGGGGTCTTACAGATCTTGAGGCTCTCGTTGTAACACTTGCGCGATGCGATCTAATCGCCCTTGACCGTGAGCATCTTATTATTTTTGCTAAGAAATTTCATAGCTAGGTGAGCGGTGGACACTACAGCGGCAATGCTATTTAACATAGGTCGTCCCAAAATAATGTTGTACGCCGCTAGGCAATCTACCACCAAGAATCTGACTTACACAGTTCTGTAAACTCTGTCATCTTTGAAGGTCAGGAATGTTTCAAAATAACCCACCAGGGTGATTTTTTTCTCTAGATAAGCCAATAAGTTCGCCTTCATAGGGGGTTAATGCGGATATGGGAAACTCCAACCTTTTGAATGCGTCCATGAACATTTTGTCTACCGAACTACCCTGGTCGACGAAAATATGTCAGACCTCAGTGTTAGATATTATCCTAGAGATTACAAGTGGATCATTATGATCCCAGATAATATCTTCGTAGTCCTTGGCAGTAAAGGAAATTGATGATTCTTCCCTATCTTCAACACGAGGTTTGCAAGTGGAGCCAGAAATGCTCAATACCCTAGTCCGTAGTGCTTTCTTACGAGTATTACTAGATAATCCTCCACCTATGAATCCCCCAGAAATGGTGCTAACAAGCTGGTCAGTTCTGTTGTCCCTATTTGAGCATCCAAGTTTCGATCTTACCGGTTGTCTGTATAACAGCAGGGCAGAGTCCAAGATTTTCTAATAGGGTTGCGGGTCCTTCTCCTTTGACGTGGAGTCAGACTTCATCGAGAGTTGCGGCTACGTCTTCGATCCCTCCGTCTTTTAGGATTATCATTATTTTGGATACTAGCAATATATTTTTGTAACCGTCCTTCCTTAATGAGGGATTCAATGACATCTCAGAGGTGGTAACACTCTTATATTTCATAGCCATAGCTTTTATGCTATTTACAGTATTTTGAGGGGTTTTTCGCCTTTTTCAGAGGAGGCAGCCTTTTAATATTTTGAAACTCAGTTTGAAGCACTTATTTGAGAATTGTTTCTCGTGGGGTATTCAAAAGAGTGTAATCATAATATTTAGGCCGGTACGCTTCATCCCTTGAAGAGCTTTTAGGTTAGTTAGAGCTTTGGTTATTCTTCTGGTGAATGGGTTCACTTTTTTCCCTAGTCTCTTTATCCTTGATGGTCTCCTCAAGGTCGATGTATTTCATGGAGCGAGCATGAAGTTCATTCATGGTTATCGACTTCTTTTTTTGTTAGGGACCAAGAAAATTCAGAATCAATTCAGAGACCACTCCAAGCATAGTGTAGGGTAATTCGATTATTCGGGCTAGCCATATGAGCCAGGGCGTTACTGAGCCTTTTGATGTACTCATGAAGGGGTTCATTGCTCCCTTGGTGAATTCTAGAAAAAGGAGTTAACTGATTTAGGATGCTCCTTGGCGGTGGTGTAGTGTAGTAGGAAGCGAGTCGAGAGGTCATCCCACCTGGTGATGGATTTGGCAGGTAAGGTTGTAGACCAACGGAGAGTGCCTTTCTTTAAAAAGAGAGAGAAAGCACGACACAGTAGCTTTGGGGATCCTCTATGGAACTGCATAGATTGAACATATGTCTAGGTGCTCCTGGGGGTCCGTTGTCCCATTATAGGGCTCCAAGTTGGATGGAGACTTAAAGTTTCTTGGAGTCCTGTATGCCATTAGTTCGTCCGAGAAGGGTTGCTATTAGACACTAGGCACCAGGGCATTGTTTCCAACAGCAATGCTGCCTTGATCATGGGGTGGCCTTCTTATATTGTGGGCTGCATCCCTCCTTCCGTTGTCATTCTCAACATGTACAAACCTTTCCAACTCGTCTATTCGGCGACGTTGGTTGTCCAATTGACGACATTGTTCATCAATTTGTAGCATCTATTGGGCCACCAACTCCTAAAGATGATTTCTAGTAATCTTGGAGTAGACAGTGTTTTGGCTAGAGCACGATTAGTAGTAACGTTGTTCAGGGGGCCTAGGTTTGTTTGCACTAGAGCCTTGGACCCTTGAACGACATTATTAGTTTTTTCTCCAAAGCGGGCAAGCCTATCCATAACAGACATTCTACGCGACGGATGTGGACTTTCATTGAAAAGTGAAGTCTCATGTCCATCGCACAGACGTTCTAAGACGCGTGCTTGGTTTCTCACGATTGAAACTTCAGTTACAAGTTGTTGAGGTGGTAGAGCTGGTTAAGGAGGGGGCTATGCTGCCAGCTCCTATCTTTGTTCTGCTTGGGGTTGTGTAGTATCTCTCCTTGAATATTGACGTGTGTTCACCATGATTGTGTGGGATTAGAAGTTTACCAATTTCCCACAGACGGCACCAATGTTTTGAAATGGATTCAGAGAGAACCCTAGATAGGCACGTAACGATGGTTTCGTCCTTGAGCAATAGCGGTTGAGCATGTTGAAACAAGGGGGTGGGTACCTACAAAGGGAATCCAATGCTTAAGTTAGGCTGTGCACAAGTAGGGCAGTATATAGTAAGTAATTTACTGATACCTATGTAAGGTTACTTAGCCTTGTATTTATAGAGCGTGTATAGAATCCTCATGCAATCTGTATTGAATGCAGGTATTTAGGATTAGTATCATGATAAATATTACCTTCCCATTATTGTTGGGGTTAATCCCTATAAGTTAGGAACTATTGATATGAGAGCTACTTATCAATCTGAGGCAGTTATGGGTCCTATAATATGGCAAGTAAATGATTGACAGTTACAGATATTTAGCAATATATTCTATGCACGTATCTAGCAATCATGATATTATAGCCCAACGTTGCTCAATGTGCATGACTCTAAGGTCCAAACTGCCTTCAAGGCCTAGCTACGTCGTCCAAGGCAGAGTCCGGCTATATGTGTGCCAGGTTGATCCAACTAGACGGGATCCCGAATCATGGTCCAAAACAATATCATTACCCTAAACTTAGAATTACAAATAATAAGAGTTTAGTATGAGCAAGTAATAATAAATTATGGAATTAGCAAGGCAGATACGACAGAGTAATTAAATGTACCTCCGTAAAACTTAAAAGGAATCAAGGTGGATTCTATCCTTATGACCAAAGGCTATATTATTAAAGAAGAAAGTAAGTTAAAATAAGATTTGCTAATAAAGGTAATATGGAATTCACTGATGTTATTTTTATAGTTATATTGAAATTAGAAAGAAATAACTCAAATGAATGTAAGTGAATAGAATTGAATAAAAGGAAGCTACCTAAGAGTTAGAATTGTTTAAAAATTAGATGTTAACATGATATGAGAGTATTTGGAACTTCTCATACTAGGTAGTCAAATTTTGATAACAAAATTTTTAAAAGAAGGGGAGAATTGTACGTAACATCCTCCCCGACCGAATAGTTTTAGGAATTAATATAGAAGATCAATAATAATTATGATAGTTATCTGTCAATTTTGGGATTATGCTATACTAGTTTATGTATGATGCTACAATCTAAAATATGAAAAATAACTCATATTAGCTCATAATTTAATATAAATTACCTAGATGATGGAATTAAATAAGGAAAATTTATTTTTGGACCACAAATGATTAGAATAAGTTGTGGTGAATTTTGAAGAATTATCTGAGTAAGTTGGATATTTTTAATAACACAGGATATGTGTTTAATAGTCTGAATTAAAAAGGAAAGTAACTTGGAAGATAATGAGATTTTGGGAAGATGTCAAGTGGAGGATGGAAGTTATTTTGGAAATGGTTCCAGGTTAAAGTAGATACCTGTAAACCAATTAGTTTATCTCGTTAAGTTTAACTTAACTCAAGAATGAGTAATAGAGCTTAATAGTTGTTAAAAGTGTATATGGAACTTTGTCAAAGGATAAGTTTTGGGATTAAATTAAATCCTAGATTTTTCTATGATACTTTTGGAAGTTAGAAAATTTGGTTATGGAAGATTAAAATATTCCTAGGAGATACAATAATTTCAGTAGAATTTCATCCTTATCCCTCCAGACTTCTTCCACCGCCTCTCGTACCTTAATCTTTCACTTTTCTCACTCTCAATGCAGCTGGCCACAACTAGAAAGAGAAATAGAAAAAAAAAAGAAAATGTAGAACAAAGGGAGAGAAGCAGAAACAAAAAATAGATAAAGAAGAAAGGAAGAAAGAACAAGCAAGAACAAAGAAAAGGGAAGAAGAACAAGGAAAGAATAAGAGATAGAAAAGAAGTAGCTTCACAAATGAGAGAGGTAGGGGTGTTTTCCTTTGCTTCATTCATTCTTTTCTTGCTTTCAAAAGAGTTTTGAGTTAAGAAATTGATTGAAAGTTATGATATGATTATTGAATTAATGAAGCTAAGATAATAACTTTGTCTTATATATATGTGTTTAAATGTGGTTTTTGGCTTTGAAATTGTATGAATAAGTGATTGAATGAATGGGCTATGCAAATTACCCATTTTTTATTTATCATTCTAAGAGTGATTTAAATGGATGTTTATGGTGTATTTATGTGGTAGTTGGATCATATTTGATTAGAATTGGTTTATTATGAGTTTGGTTTCATAAAGAACTGGTTTTTATGTTGAAAACTCAGGTGGTAATCAATTATCAGGGACTGATAATCAATTATCAGCCTACAAAATGGCTCCTGGAGACGAGGTTGAAGATGGTAATCGATTACAAAGGTTGGTAACTGATTGCCAAGCCTCTGCCAAGTTGGTAATCGATTACCATGTCCTAGAATTGAGAAATTAGGGTTTTTTTTAACTCAGAGAATCAAATGTAAAACCAAATCAAGGATCAATGCATTATAAATAGCCTTTTGTGATATGAATATGCATTTAATCAATTTTGAATATGATTTTAAAATACATTTGAATCAATTGAGAATGAATGTATGATGAATTATATTACCCATAATAGAAATGATTACTTATGCATCTTGTTGCATGTATGATAAACTTGATGATCAAGATGTATAACAAAGAGATGCAAAATTGACTTTCAAGGGTAACCCATTATTTAGAAAATTATCCTCGTACCTAGGGTAAGACTTGGACATTGGTATGAGAGGATGAGACATTCCCTCTCTACTAGAGTAATTGAGGTTGAGGATAGACACACTCTCTCTACTTGAGGTGATCCTAAATCAATGATAGTGTTAGAAAGGATGATACCTTCTCTATCAAAGTAGATGAGGATAGACACTCCTCTCTACCCACAACTCTAGTATGAAGATGGATACTCCCTCACTAGATATGGCCTGGGTTACTTAGTAAGACTGTTATAAATAGGTTGAAGTGCACCAACTTGAAAGTAGACTACTACCAAGTGTATGCTATTGTGAGGATGAACACTCCCTCCATACCTTTCTAACAAATGATGAATGATGACTTGAAGAATGATGAATGATAACTTGAAGAATGGTGATTAAAAGATTACCTTTATCATACTAGCTTATCATTTATTGAATTATTCTCACTCCATTTGTTCGTATTTCCATAATAATTCTAGGAAGAGAATTTATTACAGAGTAAGATGAAGATTGGTGAAGAATTATAGTTTAGTTTTCATTTTGTATCAAAGATTGTATATAGTTGATAAATATTTGTATCTTTAGAGTTGTTGTACAATGAAGAACAATCCTATATAACAAGAACACCAGATATATATATTATAAAATTTCTTTTTAGGCTCATATTTTCATATATAATTAATATATGTTTTCACAAATATTGTTAAAAGTATAAAAATAACGTGCAATCCTAATTATTAATGCATAATTCTAGATATATCATTAGTACTAGTATTTGAATATTACAGAGCCAGATGTTAGAGGTTGACTAGGATATTTGTTGCTTCTTTGGGGAGATCATGGAGAAGAACGAGAACTTCAAGTGCTCTCAGTTGATTAACTGCAATTCGAACGAGGTTGAAGCTCTCGAGAAGGACCTCTCTAAACTCCGATGTTCTATATTCCCAAAAGTAATTAATGAAATAGGGCAAAGAAAGAATAAAAGTTAATAGCACAAGAGCATGTTAGTTTTAGAGATCATTGTATCATTATTTGCCCCTTTTGATTGTCTTACTAAAAGTGGCGCTCATTCCGTTCACTGGTTTCTCTCTCTAACTCATGCTTCTTTAAATCTTAAACATGGGTTGGCTAAACAAAAAAAAAAATTAAACATTAGAATTTGACTAGAAATTGAAATAACAATAACAAGCAACAAAGCTATATTATTTTTCAAAGACTTCCTACCACTCCAAAATTGTTTGTGAAATTCAGCCACTGCCTCCATGTACATCATCGCTAGAGAAAAAGTCATGACAGAGCAATCAATGAAGCCGACGGTGGGGCAAGGGCCAGGAGTATGGCCAAAGTCTTTGGTAATGATGGCGTTGTTGTCTTATTGTAGAGTTGCAACTCTGCCACGCGTGGCGGCGATCTAGATCTTCCATAATAATAATATAGTTTAGTTTGATTAATATAGTTAACCAACTTGTTTTTGTCAATGGTTAACTGCACCACTTTCATATAAAAAAATTCATTTAAATACAAGTTCTAGTGGTTTGTCCAATAATCATATTATTTCACTATAAAATCAATGATCTTCTATATTTCATATAAAATTTAAAAACACACACATAAAAATATTTGATATTTATTATATTTCTACATACATAATTAATAGTATTTTTAATTCTTAAATTATAATTTTATAATGTTATATTTTTCACACTCCAAGCAACCTTCGAGTTTTATATGTTTGTTTTGAACAAGGTTTAGAGGATTACCTAAGTAGGCGATTGAAGGTGAAAACTTCCGTGACATGGCAACAACAGTGATTGTGCGAGGGGGTGGATACCTACGAAAGGCACTTCGACACTTAAGTTAAATCATATCCAAGGAAGGCCATGGGTAGAATTGGATTAGATGCATACTTTTGAGACCTTGCATAGTATTTATAAGAGCATCTTGGGTGTTAAAAATTGTAGTTCAATCTGAATTGAATGCTACATTTAGGATTATAATCTAGGAGATTATCATCTCTTATAACTAATTTTCCTATATATATAGGATGTAATTAGTGTTCACATCTATCAAGGATTTTGTGAGAGATTAATGCCTCATAAATAGGAATATGTACTTATCAAGATAACGCGTAATAATATTTGGATACTATTTTGGTGGACCGGGTTGCTCCTAATTCGTTGACCCATAACCTTGTCTAGGACAGTTTCCCCCAGTTTAGCACTTAGATAGGATAACTAAGTATTAAGATATATGAGTTAAGGAAGAGCACACTGTTGGTGAATGCCCTAGAAGTTGATATATTTTGACAATACTTACATACATTGTATTATGCTATTTTTTAATATATGAGGCAGTTCACTTATTGTGTTATTTATGATAAACATAATAAAGTCCTTAGAATAGTAAGTTTGATGCCATCAGACATCAAGTGGATAACTTGATCGTGAGATCCTATTGGATAAAATTAGAATACTATTCTTAAATATCCTTAGTCAAGTATTATTGTTAATTAGGACAATAATAATGCATTAAGACTAGTATGTGCGTAGACTGATGACTACATCTCACGGGTCATGGATATGAGATACCAAGTCTTCACATGGGTACATATTAGAGTACTGATGTACTAGACTGACCTGCTATGAGAATGCTACATAGATTGTTACGTGAGTGTCATAAGCAATTCTCATAGTGACAATGGTGTATGTGATTCTTTGACCTAAAATCACTACAATTCCTACATGAAGAGTTGTGTGTTTTAATACCATCAAACGTCATATGTAATAAGGTGATTATAAAGTTAGTTGTTGGACATACCGCTAATCATGCAGAGGGATGTGAGTGACCTAGATAGGATTTGTCACTCCTAGATAATAGGAGCAATATCTTTGGGCCTCCTGATTGAGTGAGACTACGAAATGCATAGCCATACTCAAATGAGTCAATATGAGATATTGATCTCATTTGTTGTTACAAAGTCTACTCGAGTATAGGAAATGAAGGATTGAACTATACAAAGGTGACGCATTCCATGCCTTGTGTTCAATCTAGATATCTTGACAAAGGGACTAAACTACATGAAAACAGTGGTCACGGAAAGGTTATGTCAAATCACTGACATTCTCATTACTTGGGTAGCAGCGATGTGTTGTTAGATACCACTCATTGCTTGTAATATTAAAATGGGATTTTAATATTACTGCTAACGTTATGAGAACTTGTAGGGTCATACACATAGAGCAGACTAAATTAGAGCAATGAGAATTCAAGTTGGACTCGGACTCCATCGCGAGCCTAACTCACAACAGATAAGTCCAAAGGCTGCATAGCTAACCCTGTTGCTACTCACACTCACTTAAGGCAATCACTGTTATAAATATTACTACTAAAGGGGCTGCTAAGCACGCATAATAGAACCCTAGCCACACCTATAGAAACAGTGAATACGAGAGTGACAGGTTTCTCTTCTCTTCGTAGCTAGTATTGCGTTAGAGACATGGGACTCCTTTTGCGGACGTTAGATGTTCGTGAGTCTGTTCGTGTGGATACTACAAAGACATCATCGTTGTTACAGTGTTGATGATTCACGTCATTTGTTTTTCATCTCGCTTTAAGAGGTAAACTCAAAAATACGAATTATGGTCTCTTTTCGCATAGATCCTTGATGGAAATTTCTATTTTTTTTGTTGTGTGATGTATCCTCAATTCTCAACACACACGACATGCAGAGGACAAAGGGATCGAAGTCATAATATAAATGTCAGATCTCGTGATGTTTCTTCCAAATGGCCGAGGTCCGTGATGTGTTATAATATGCCCCCAGGGTTAATGAGTAAGGCCGAGATCCGAAATGCATCACTCTGCTTAAGTCATCATACCGTTATCTGGGATATGTAGTAGGTTGCTCCCATGTAGAGTTATTCATGGGGTCCGTCTAAGTCGAGTGTAATTCGGTTTGAAATTGAGATCTATGTTATGATTTTACCATAATGCCTTGATGAAAGTCCGTGATCCGATTTAGGCGTCCTTCTGCAATGTCACACATCATTTTAATTTTGAATGTTCTGAGCATTGCCCTTTCAGCTGCTTTTGTTCAGAAACAATACGCCACATGGCCGTTTGGGATTCGTAATATCATGATTAATCATTTTCTATTTTCAAAACGAAGGCATCTTGTTTAGTCATTTTCACTTTTCCAAAACAAAGAGACATTTTTGCCCTTATTCATGACAATAGTTGGGGAGGTTTTTATTTGCTTATAAATAGGAGTGGGGGTTTTCCCTTCCCACTTTTCACCTTCTCTCACATTTTTTACTTTCTTCTTTGGTGAGCTAAGGAGATTTCTGACAAGTACTTATGGCATTTGTTAGTGGTTTCCAACCTTTTTCAAGCTCTTTTCATCGTTCAAATTCAAGGTACTTTCCTTCTCCAGCCTTTCTTTATTTCTGGAAACACCATTTAGTGAGGGAAAATGTCAAGGAGTAAAAAAACAGTACAAAAGAATGGTGTGTCAGTGGAGATTCTATGTTCTCTATTGTCCCCACCGCCTCAGCCATGACAGAGGTTTCAACTCCATGGTGGGGACTCTGATGGTGGTCCAAGTTTATTGACCAGGGTGAGGATCTTAGAGGCAATTAGGAAAGTGAATCATGTTAGAGAGCCAGCAAGGCAAGGGTCAGCCCGTCCACTCTCTGAACTCATGCTAGAATTAGGAAACCCTAGTGAACCATCTTCTGAGTCTAACATGAGTGCGGTCTCTGTAGGTTACATTGTGGCTCGAACTCGAAAAGTGACACTATCAGAGCAAATGAATCTTGTCTTTCCCCGTGATGTCAACTTGTATCAATGAGTAGATCTAGGTGTCCTGGGCACTCCTTCCAATTTATAAGCACTAGGGATGCTTACAAAAAGCAACAATATCTACAACTGACTACGAATGGACTAAGGGACAGGGAGTATACTATCCGCCATCCACTCAAAGAAGAAAGAGTGTTCTCTATGCGTACTGAAGGCGAACACTTCATCTACATGTATGACGTACTTGTCACAAGGGTCAGGGTCCTACTATCGTTCTTTAAGTTCGAAGTCGAGGTGCTCAACCACCTATGGGTTTGGATGCAACCTATGTGTGGCTCCAACCTAGTTGCATCCAAATGCATAAGGATTCATCCGAGATTTTGAGCTCGTCTATCGGGTCTTCGAGTGGCTGTACTTCATCAATTCCTTCTTCTTTCTCATCACCTAGTTCTCTTTCTTCGGGAATAGTAACCAAAAGGGATGAGTTACTTTTGGGCGCAAGCTAGATGTAAAGTTTCCAAGAGTCCTTCAAGAATTTCAACATGGACTTCTTCAGAATAGAGGGGGCTACGAGGTCAACTCCTTTTTTTGTTACCCCAGATGACCAACCTCGTCTTTACTTATACTAAACTTAGGCCATTTAGGAGCGTAGGATTGAAGACATTGAAACTCCAATGTTTGAGCTCCTTAAAGTACTTCATTTTCTTGTTGAGTAAGCTAACACAAGGGGGTCTATATACTATAAAGACATCCTCAATGAGTCCGCTGATTCAATAAAAACATTATTAGGTATCTCATCTTGCACATATATGTTTTTCCAATATTTAAAATTTTTCTAAGTGTTATAACACTTGTTTTTTTCTTGTAGAAAGCATGGAGCCCCCAACTGGACTTGAACGTCTTGTCTAACGATTGGCGGCTAAGAGATCTGGAGCATCTGGATCCCAGGCCCCGGCGGCTGCCCTAAGGGTGACCACAGTTGTTCCTCCACCTCCACTCGAGGTTCAAGAAATAGATCCTAACTCTCCTGTACAACCTCTATGAAGTCGAAAGAGGAGGGCCAAGAACAGAAGGGATCAAAGGGGCAAGAGGCTAGTTATCGAGGCTGCTCCTAAAGTTCTAACTGGTCCGGGGTCTGCCACACCGGAGGGTGCTCCACTAAATTTTCCTTTTGGGTCAGTGTGGACCAATGAGGTTGATCCTACAAGGATCATTGACAACACCTTACTATCTCTTGCTGATGTCGATGTGCTCAATGAGCATGATATGGTGGACCTCCTCCAAGATGCCCAAATCTGGCGTCTACGCAACGCCTCCATCCTCTAGTTTCTGGAAGGGGCCTTTAAGTTTGTTCGAGAGGCTCAAGGGTTGGAGAGAGAGCTCAATGCCCTTTGGGGGTGAGAAACAGAATCTTCAGCTAACTGTCACCCAAAAGGATGGGCAGTTAGCTCAAGCTACTAAAAAGATTGAGTTGCGTGGAGCCGAGATTACCAGCCTCTAGGCTAAAGTCGCCTGCCTTACCGAGAATGTTGCCAAGGTGGCTATTCTTCGTGCTTAGGATGCCAAGGTGGCTACTCTCCAAGCTCAGACTATCGAGGTAAACATGCTTTGGGTCCAACTCGCTAAAGGGGTAGTGTGGGAGAACACATTGAAAGAAAACTTAGCTTCCATCGAGTCTACCCTCGCCATCGTCAGAGTTTAGAATGAATTTCTTTATAAAATTGAGGCCAAGCTAAATAAAGAAATTATAGAACTTGAAGATGAATGGTTAAAGTCTGTGGATGAATCATTCGCAAATGCTTTCACCCAACTCTTTCTTCTAAACTTGGACCTTAATGAAGAAGGAATTGGTTCAATGAAGCTAGTTTGGGATGGTCAAATCATTGATGTTGTTGTTCTCATGAATGCTCATATTGACCAAGTTAATTAGAGGGTTGATGGTGGAGAAGAGGAGGATGCAATTTCAGAGGGCATGCAGGCGGAGGAGAGGATCACGGAGGCCAAAGTGGAGGTGGCAACCTCGGAGGAGGATACTTGACTGTGATTCCCTTTCTCTTTTTTTATTTTATTTTTTATTTCCCCTCTGTGTGTGGTATTTTTATTTGTATATGGACAAGTCCCGATCTTAGGCGGTTTTTTATAAAAAGTATTTACCATTTTGTATTTTTTCCTCCATATTCTTATTCTTATTCTTTTTCTTCACCGAGATGAGTCCAACGTTCAATCTTGGTGTTTCTGTTTATACTTTAGAGTATTCTTGCTTTTGTAATGCCAAGATGGGTCCAACGCTTGATCTTGGTATTTCTTTTACACTTAGCCATTTACTCGTGCATTTTAACCGAGATAGGCCCAACGCTCGATCTCAGAAGTTGTTTTAGACTTAGAGAACACTCGATTTTTTCCTACCCGAGATGAGTCCAAAGCTTAATCTCGGTGGTTAGGCTCACTTAGAATCATTTTTACACAGCCAAATTTTGAAGTAGAATAGTGATGCGAAAGCCTTTTAGAGTGGTGTCCACTATCCTGGGCAACGGTCCAATGCTTGTAATTGCATTAAACCTTCTTCAGGCTTATGGGTTAGGCTTAATTTTTTAACCACATTAAACATTTTTCAAGCTTACAGGTTTAGTTTAGCTTTTTAACTGCATTAAACCTTTTTTAAGCTTATGAGTTAGTATTATAACCGCGTTAAACCTCTTTCAAGTTTATGGGTTAAGTTTTCATTTGAGAATATGATTGACATGGAAGCCTCTTGGTGTGGAGTCCACTGTCCCAGGCTACGGTTAGATATGCTTAACTTCTATAAACTTGTTTAGTTTATGGGTTAAGGTCAGGCCACAAGGTACGGATGAAAACTCTTGAATGCACTCCTTGAACTCAGATACTATTCAAGTGGATTCCTTTGCTTGGCCATCATATATGGATGTCAGAATGTGTGATCCTCTTCGAACCTGTATTCCTTGGACTTCTTCGAGGTGTTATAACCTTGTCAGTTATAATTGTCATTGATGAATAGAATAAGAGAATGTTGAAAAAAAAATTGATTCATTTATATCGAAAGACGTCTCTTACATGATAGAAGTAACAATTTAAAAAAACTTAATTATAATAATTTTTTAACTTGTCCGTGTTCCAAAAATTCTTGATGGCCTTGCAAGAGAGGGTTTCTAGGGTGTAGGCTCTCGTATTGGTTTTGGACATAATTCTGTATAGTCCTTCCCAGTTAGGAGTTAGCTTCCTGTCTTTTACATTTTTCCCCCTGATTTCCACTATGCATAGCACGAGGTCGCTGGGGTTAAACTATTGTGGAATCACTTTGGAGTTATAACTTACAACAATCCTCTGCTTGAAGGCGGCTTCCCAGACATGGGCAATGCGACGCTATTCTTCCTGCAAGTCCAATTCATGATGGATGAGATCTGGGTTGGCTTCTTAAAACAAGTTCTATTTTCTCCAACTTGGTTCTCCTACTAAGATCATACCCTCGGAACCATAGGTCAACTTACAGGGAGTTTCTCCTGTGGAGGAATGGGGCGTGGTTCGGTATACCCATAGAACATGATTGAGTTGCTCCACCAAATTCCTCTTCGCATCATCGAGTATCTTTTTTACCCCTCTAAGTATAAGCCAATTGGCGACTTCATCTTGCCCGTTAGTTTTTGAATGTCCCACCGATGTGAAACATTGCTTGATTTTGAGCTTGACCAGGAAATCCTTGAACTTCTTAGTTGTGAATTGGATTCCGTTATCTATGATAATTGGCTCCGGGATTCCAAATCTGTTGATGATATTCTTATAAGTAGATTTTTGGATTCGCGAGGAGGTGATTATGGACAACGGTTCTACCTCAATCCACTTAGTGAAGTAATCATTAGCCACCACTACATACTTAATTTGCCTTGGAGCTTGGGGAAAAGGTCCTAGGATGTCCATCCCCATTGGTAGAATGGCTAGGGGATGGCATTATAGACAACTCCTCTAGTGGTGCTACGTAGATGTCTGAATGGCACTGGCATTGGTCATATTTCTATACATGTTTCTTACTGTTAGCTTCCATGGTGGGCCAATAGTATCCAGCCCTCGGTGCTTTTCATGCTAAGGGCTTTTTGCCGAGATGATGGCCAGAGCTTCCTTCGTGAATCTCGGCCAAGACATATTCAGCCTCCTTAGGTCCAAGACACTTGAAGAGTACCCATGATAATAGAGCTGGTAATCAAAGATGGTGTACCAAGCCTCTATTCGCACTATCTTCTAGGCTTCCTTTTGATCTTTGGGTAATGAGCCATTACGGAGATAGGCAATTATAGGTGTTATCCAAGTTTCGTCATCTTCCAGTAGAAGGACTTCATTATCCGTAATACTGGGAGCAAGTAGGGTGTCTTGGATAACGGACCTATTATTACCTGAGCTCTTAGTACTGGCAAGCTTTGACAGGATATTGGCTCTGGAGTTCTACTCCCTTGGGATGTGTTCCACCTTAACGTTGTCAAAACCTTTCATCAACTTTTTAACTTTGGCTAAGTACTTCTGCAGTAGGGGCTCCTTAGCCTAATATTTGCCTCGGATCTAAGATGTTGCCAGTTATGAATCACTGCATAAGATTATATCTGTGGCTCCCATCTCCTTTGCCATGTTAATGACTACTATACATGCTTCATACTCAACTTTGTTGTTTGACGTGAGAAATTTGAACCTCAAAGAATGCTCCAACACGAGGCTGACTTTGTTTTCCAACAATACTCCAGCACCGCTCCCTTTGGGATTCAAGGATCCATCAACATAAATGGTCAGGGATGTGCTCTAGGATGGCCAGAGTCTAGTGTGAGCTCAACCAAGAAGTTGGATAACACTTGAGCCTTGATAGCTGGTCTTGGCTTGTAAGTAATAGCGAACTTAGAGTGCTCCACTAACCAAGCAATCATTCTCCCCGCAAGATTCAGCTTGTGTAGTACTTATCTAATTGGCTAGTTTGTCCTCATTATTACAGGGTGGCATTGAAAGTATTGTCTCAGTCTTCTTGCTACGATCAATAGTGCCAAAGCTAGTTTCTCAATCGTTTGATAGTGGATCTCAGGGCCTTGCAGGACTTTACTGACAAAGTAAATCAACCTTTGACCTTCATCCATTTCTCTTATCAGAACTGAGCTAATTGCCTCGTTGCTGACAGAGAGGTAGGTATAAGGTGTCTCATCGGGGTCTGAACTTGTCAAAATTGGTGACATGGACGACATCATCTTCAGCTCTTGGAAGGTGGCCTTGTTAGTCATGGCAACTATTACCCAAGAGGGGGGTAAATTGGGTAATTATTAATTTTAATGCAACTTTAACAAATTATGCAATTTGAATAACTCAATTAATAAGTAAATGGAACATGCATAGCAAATGTACAACTATTAAGGATTACTCAAATATAACTTGGGATATATGATGATTCAAGTGAATAAGCTAAATATCAAGTTGTCAGAATCAAAACATCAAGATATGCAATAGATAAATATATATCACCAAATACTGAAATTAAAGAGTGTAGGGAAGAGAAAATCAAACTCAAGAATTTATCCTAGTTCAGCTACCAACCACTTGTGGCCTACATCCAGTCCCCAAGCTTAACTTGAGATTTTCTTCATTATCTCCTAAACTTCACGGGTGCTAGGAAAACCTTTGTACAAATAAGAGCACTCCTCACACCTTGGGATACCTCACCCTTGTGATAGAGCCTCCAATTCTTCAAGCTTTACGGGTGCTTGATGACATTTACAAATTTGAGCACTCAACACACCTTGAGACACCTCACCCTTTGTGTTTGAGCCTCTATACTTCCAAGGGATACCTCACCCTTACAATTTTGAGGGATACCTCACCCTCTCTTTTAGATAATACAAGGATAGAATTGATAGAAACTCTCTCAAGAGTAGATAATACAAATTGAAGTACTATGGGTATCAAGGATTCACACACTTATGGCTCAAAACAGAGCTTTGGAGAAATATAGAGTGAAAAATGAATTTAATGCTCAAGAGTAATTTTCATATTGGTCTCCAACTTTTCTTTGATGCCCAAACACTTATATTTATAGCCCAATAATTTTTAGAGCCATTGGGTAAAGATTGGAAATGAATTATAATGAAAACTAGTCATTTTATAACCGTTGGGAACATTTCTGATCAAGTGTTATTCGAATAAGAACTCTGTTATTCGAATAAATATTGTGTTATTCGAATAACACATGTGTTATTCGAATAATTCCATTTATTTCACTATTTTCTGCAACTTATTATTCGAATAAGACTTGTGTTATTCGAATAACACTTTTGGTTATTCGAATAAATCATCAAAAACACGTTCTGGAACTTTTCTAAGTTGTGTTATTCGAATAACACATTTATTATTCGAATAAGGCTTGTGTTATTCGAATAACACTTTGATTATTCGAATAAATCTTCAAAAAACATGTTCTGGAACGTTTTCTCGGGTGTGTTATTCGAATAACACTTTTGTTATTCGAATAAGGCTTTGGTTATTCGAATAACACATCTGTTATTCGAATAAACTACTCTGGTTTTGAAAATTGACTTTAAATGGTCATAACTTCTTCGTTTCTTATCCGTTTTAAGCGAATGACCACTCATTGGAAAGATCTTTGAGTCTATTTTCATATGAGACAAGTTTTAGAGCAACAATCAAAGTATTTTAAAAGATATGATCAAAAGAGTAACCAAAGGTCAGTTTTACAAAACACAAACTTTGTTATTTTTCATAGAAATGATCTACCATCATGACTAGCTTTCCAAAAATAGTTTGTTGGGTATTTAAACATTTTAGAAACATTTTTAAAGATGTTAAAACATATTTTGAGCTTAGTGTGAATCCCATTTATCTTTACACAAGATCTAAGTCCTATAAGCTATTCTTGAAGATGTTGGACTAGATCTTTTGCCACCATCACTTCTTGATGTAATCCAAGCTTCCAAAAATTCATTCTCTTCAAATCTTGCAAATGCTTGGAACACCTTTATCATTTGCATTCTCCTTGAGTAGAGCATAGTTGTGATCTTTTACTTTCTTGTTGCAATGCTCACTCTTGGTACTTGGACTATCCTACAAAATATTGCTCACTTAACCAAACATAGTTAGTTCAAATTCATAACTCAATATCTTCATATGCATGATTCATAAATGTATAACTCTAGTTAGTCTAACATGCATACAAGACTTTCATAGACATATCCAATATTAATTCATTTATAACTCATATAAAATATTATTGGATATATTTTATGATGAATGTTACATATATCTCATTGCATGATTATTAAGTGAAATATAACTAGATAAAGTACATAATCATGCATGATACAATATATCTCATTAAGCACATTTATGTAACATGATCAATATTCTTTTGTGATGCATTTGTTATCTATAAAGCACATCTATTAAGCAGAAGCATCATTCTTTTTGTCTTGTATTTGTCATCATCAAAACTTAACATATTAAATTATTGGGGCAAACCTATTTCCACAGGCCTCTGATAGAGAATTTTTAAGTAATAAAATTACTCTTTACTTGGAAGTGCACAAGATCTATGTAATATTTAGCAAATATAAGGGTGTCGTACCCATAAGGAGTGACAGAATTAACTAAAATCTAGTCTATACCTAAATTAATTTAAAGAAAAAAAAGAGATTTTTATTTTATTTAATTAATCTATTAACTTAAATTACATGATAAACTAAAACTAAAACTAAATAATAAATCTAAATAAAATAACTCAAATTAAAAATTCAAGTTCAATCAAAGAACAAGTATAGGACTTCGAATCCACCACTAACCATATAAAGATGAATTTAACTTAATGAGAATTAATCTTATTCTATGGAATGTCTACGACAATAAGCTTTTATCACTACTAATATTATTAGAATATACTTAATGACATAATTCATCTAAAATAACACGACCTATTCAAATTATGACATAAACTATTTAACATAGAATGAAATATTCAATTCTTAGATCTCAAAAGTAATGAATATTATTTCACAAACCATACCTAAAACTACAAGAATTAAGCATGTGATTAAAACATATTAATTTAAATTTACTAGTTGGCTACAAAATAATCAATAAAAATTAAATTGAATAACAATAAAAGATCAATAATCATCAACATTATTTAATTATAGAACAAAGAAAAAAATATCACAAAGTTAAATCATCTAAAACAAAGATTAGAGTTTCATCTTAATCTTAGATAATAAAATTAGTTCCTTATGACAAGAGTATTAAATACACAGAGAGAAGAAAAATCCATAAAAGATGAAATAATTGCTATGCGTCGTTCTCCTTCTTCCTCTACTTCGTGCGGCTATATGTCTCTTTCTCTCATCTACTATCCCCATTTTCTCCTTGTCTATTATAAGAGATTTTACCTAACAGATGTGTATCTTGCACAAAATCTCTTTAATTAGTTCCTAAATAATAAAAAGATATTGATTGGACTTAGGAAATTAAATTTAGAAAACTTAATCTCCTTAATTGGTCTCCAAATAATAAAAAGATATTGATTGGATTTATGAAACCAATTTTAGGAAACTTAATCTCCTTTTATTGAAGGTTGCCGAGTTTTCGTCTTTTTCTCTCTTTATTTTCCTCATCATTCAGATGACAAAATTAGCCTTTGAGGTCAATAGAAGAGTTGTTTTATTTTCTGTTAGCTTTTCAACACTGTAAAAATTGCGTCAATATGATATTTGTACCCCAAGATATGATCCAAATACAACAGCAAGGTCAGAAAATACAAGTTGAATTTGAATTTGTAACAAGTTTCCTACAATTATCATAATAATCAATTAATTAGATTTTCTAAATAAAAAATGATAATTTCATAAAAATAAATAAAATTAAATATATTGAGATATAATAATTTCTATTTTTATAAGAAAATATATAAAAATTAGGCTATTATCAGTCTTACACTCTGGGTTCCAATCAAAATTCTTCCCCCCTTTTTTAGAGTTTTGAAGAAGGGAAGAGATTTTTAGGTTGCCTTGGCCAGGAAGTGTGTAAGGGCTACTATTCGGCTAGTCAACTGCTACACTTCTTTCACGGACTATGGACTGCGCATGTCGAGGATGATCTGACACTTCTCTAGGTTAGCCTCAATATCATGGTTTGTTAATAAAAAAAACTCAAAAACTTGTTGGCCTGTACACTAAAAGCGCATTTCTCTAGGTTCAGTCGCATGTTGTGCTTTCAAATCTAAGTGAATACTTCTTCTAAGTCTTTGATGCGGTCACTAATGTTCACCGTCTTGACTATCATGTTGTCAATGTAGACTTCCAATATCTTTCCAATTTGTCCTTCGAAGACTTTATTCATCATCCGTTGGTAAGTTACCCCTGCGTTCTTCAGTTTGAACAGCATGACACAGTACCAATAACTCCCCATCTCGGTTATGAAGGCAGTCATGTCTTCATCTTATGGGTTCATGGGGATTTGGTTGTATCTAGAATAAGAGTCCATAAAGGAAATTAGCCTGAAGCCAGATGAGTTGTCCAGCAGTTTGTCAATATTGGGAAGTGAGCAAGGGTTTTTTGGGCACACCTTGTTTAGATCAGTGTAATCGAAGCACATACGCTACTTCCCATTGGCCTTTTTGACCAAGACCACATTAGAGAGCCATGTGGTGTAGGAGACTTCCCTGATGAACCCAGCGACTAAGAGCTCCTTCACTTGCTTTTGGATCACCTCTTGCCTTCCTGGTCCGACCTTCATTTTCAGCTGGGCCACCTGTTTTTTATTCTTCATAATAGAAAATCGGTGGCAGATGAATTCTAGGTCTAAGTTTGACATGTTCGCTGACGTCCAAGCAAACAAATCCTTATTTTTCTCTAGAAACTCGGTTAACTAGGATCTTTCCTCTTAACTAAGATGCCTTCTAATCTTGGTTACTTGTTCTGGCTTGGCACCAAGTTGAAGGGGTTGGACCTCATCGTCAGGTTAGGGGCGTGTACTGCGAATCTCTTCATGTACGTCTAACTCACTCAAGAGGACATTAATAGTGTCCATAGTGACTTGAGTCGAATTGCTATATTGGTCCATGGCCCGAGGTTTCTTGACAATTCGAAGGCTCTCATTGTTGTATTTTCTTGCCATGGCTTGGAGATCACAGCCCCAAAGGCATTGAGTGATGGGCGACCTAATATAATGTTATAGGCCGAAGGACAGTTAACCACTAAGAATATGACATTGACAGTTTTGAAGATGAAGTCTTTACCCAAAGTCAAGTAGGTCTCAATGTAACTAACTGAGGTGATCTTGTCTCTTATGAATTTGATCAACTCGTCAGTGTACGAGATTAATTCTTCTTTTGATAATCCTAGCTTTTCAAACAAGTCTAAGAACATGATATCAACCGAGCTCTATTAGTCAATAAATATCCTGTGAACCTCAGCATTTGTAATTATCTCAGAGATGGCCATGGGGTCATTGTGATCTAGGATTATACTTCCATAATCCTCGTTAGAGAACGAAATCAGTGGGGTTTTTCTTATGCCACTGCCCGACTTAGTTCCTAAGAGGGATGATCACTTAGCATAGCTCAGAGATCTTTCTTCTTAGTGTTTCCAAAATCACTGCTACTTGCGATGCCCTCTAAGATGATGTTTATTATCCGGGTTACTTCGGAATGATGATATTTGCCTTCATAATTGTCATCTCAGGGTTGTGCCCTATCTAGGTTTTGGGCGTTGCCCCAAGATGAGTTTGCGTCGGGATTGTCATTCTTGGTTAGAGAGTGTCTTCTTTGGTAAGGTAGAGATGGACTTCTTGGAGGGTTATAACTCTGTTTCATGTAGTTTTGCCATCCCCTCTATTATTATTCTGAGATTAGCGCACATAGCGACCCAAACACCCATCCTAGATGAGAGACTTGATGGCATCCTGGAGGTTGATACAATCCCTCGTGTTATGACTATAGCCATTATGCAATGCACAATGCTTAGATTTGTCCCTCTGCGGAAGTTTTTTCAGAGGGGGAGGTCTTTGTACATTTCTAAACTTGGTGTTATGATCTCCTGGTAGATTTAAACCCGACAGGGGAATGTAGTTTTCATACTTCCCCTTGAAAGGTGGTTTTGAATTCTGACCCTATTAGTTTGGTTGCCCTTTAGACTTAGGCTTAACATATTCTCCTTTCTCAAGATACTTCCTATCCTAGAGAACGTCTTCAACATTGATGTATTTGTCAGCATAGGCATGAAACTCGTCCATTTCCTTGGGCTCCTTCTTGTCTAGAGAAAATGAAAAAAGCCCAGGGCAAGGTCCTTCCCTTAAGTAGTGCAATCCGAGCCTTTCATCCTAGTCTTTGATGTTGACTATCTCTTTGTTAAATCAAGATAAAAAGTCTCAAAGAGACTATTTTTTTCCTTGTTTAATTTAGGAAAGGCATGAAATAGATTTCAACAAGCCCTCCCAATTAACCACAGACTTAGGAGTTAGGGTAATGAACCATCTCAAGGTAACTTTCTTTAGAGAAATGGGAAAGCGTGGCACATGAGAGACTCATCTCCTCCAGTAAATAAGATAGCAGAGATGTATGCATCCAGGTGCTCCTAAAGGTCTGTGGTTCTGTCATAGACTTTAAGATTTGTGGGGTATTTGAAGCGCCTAGGGATCTTATAGGCCATCTGCTTGTCAGAGAAAAACTAGTTTTGTGAAATCGAGCTCCTTACTCCAAGGTCCCGCTCTTGCCTTTTTTGAGCAGGGACTTCATCACTCTTGATGGGTTCCATAACCCTAGAGTTTTCTAGGAGATGATCCTCGTCAAGGGCTCTATCCCTTCGGTTTTCATGATTCCTTCTCAGAGATTGGTTCTCGCCTTGAGTTTCCTAGTTGACAACTTTTTTTAGGTTATGGATCCGTTCATCCTAAAGTCTAAGTAGAGAGATGAGTTTAGCTCTATATTGCTCTAGGAAACTGGCTTCAGCATGGCAAAATCAAACTTCTTAACTCGCCACATAGGCTCCAAGGCATTGTAATGCTGATACCCACAGTCCGACATCTCCAGAAGGTGCTCGTTGTGGATTGAGACATTGCCTCAATAGAAAAAGAAGTTTTAACCCTATCATGTCTGGGATCCGGCTAGCCGAGGACTGGTTCTAGGATCGGCTCGTGAGGTGGAGCAGATGTCGAACAATCTTCATGAGGCGGTGGAGAAGGTTGGTTTGGCATGGCAAAGGCGCGGTGCTGGTTGGTAGAGACTTGCTTTCTCCTTGTTTTAATCATGATGATGATGATGAGAATAAAAGTTTATCATTTCTATAAACGGTATCAATGTTCTGAACAAGGTTCAGAGGTTACCTAAGTAGGTGGTTGAATGTGGAAACTTAGCAGCAATGGTTGTGCGAGGGGTGGGTACATACAAAATGGCACTTCGACGCTCAAGTTAGATCGTGCACAAGGAAGCAATGAGTAGAATTGGATTAGATGTATACCTTTGAGACCTTGCAGGGTATTTATAAGATTGTTTTGGATGTTAAGAATTGTAGTTCAATTTGCATTAAATGCTATTATTTATGATCAGATTCTAGGAGATTTTCATCTCTTATAACTAATTTTCCTCTTTATATGGAATGTAATTAGTGTTCATATCTATCAAAGATTCTATGAGAGATTAGTGCCTCATAAGTAGGAAGATGTACTTATCCAGATAGCGCATAATAATATCTGGATACTATTCTAGTGGGCCGAGTTACTTTTTATCCGTTGACCCATAAGCCGGTCCAGAACAATACTAATATGATTGAATAACGATGAACGCAAGCCTTTTAAATCCACTATTGAAAAAAAAAACTAAACCTTGTAGTATAACATGGAGACAAGTTATGATGACATGACGAACTAGTTTCAATGTATTTTAGACATATAGATATGGAGGTCAGTGTCATGATGGGAATATGTAGATGTTCTGAACTACATTCAGAAGTGTACCTGAATTAGTGGTTGAAGGTGGAATCCTCTATAGCACAGCGACACTGATGGTGGTGTGAGGGAGTGGGTACCTACAAAAGGTACTCCGACGCTCAAGTTAGACTGTGTACAAGATGAGTAGAGAGTTTGGAGTTAGATGCATACCTTTGAGACCTTGTGTGGTATTTATAGGAGTGTCTTGGTTGATAAGAATTATAGTTCAATATGAATTGAATGCTATTATTTAGGATCATAATCCATGAGACTGTTATCTTTTATAACTGAATCTCCTATTTATTTCAGATATAATTGGAGTCCATATCTATGAGGGATTCTGAAAGATATTTACGCCTCATAAATAGGTAGATTAACTTATCTAATAGCGCACAAAAAAATCTAGGATTCTATTCTAGTGGGCCGGGTTGATCCTGAACCGCTAACCCAAAACTTGGCCCAAAATAGTTATCCCCAGCTTAGCACTTAGATATGATAGCTAAGTGTCAAGATATCCACGTTCAGCAGGAGCACATGACACACATAGGACAAAGGGATCCAAGTCATAACATGAATGCTGAATCTCACAATATTTTTTCTAAACAACCAAGGTCTATGATATATCGCAAAATGCCCCCAGTGTTAATGAATAAGGCCAGGACCTGAAGTGGATCATTCTACTTGAAGTCATAAAACCGTCATCCAGCTCCATGTTAGGTTTCCCCCATACAGATTTGTTTATAGGGCCCATTAATTTTGAAAGCAATTTGGTCACAAGCCGAGATCCGTATTATGATTTATCATAATATCATTATTCAAGTTCGTGATCTGACTTGAATGTCCTGGTGCAACCTCATGAGTCACTTCAATTCTGAACATTCTGAGCGTTGTCCTTTCAACTAATTTGCTTAGAAAACAGTAAAACACATGACTACAAAATAGTGGAAGCTATCATTTTTTGATTCGTAACATCATGATTAGTTGTTTTCAAATTTTAAGATGAAAGGGAAGAGATACTTTTGCCCCTATTCATGAAAAAGGTTGGCGAGGTTCCCTTTTTCTTATAAATAGGAGTGGGGGTTTCTCCTCTCACTTTCTCCTTCTCTAGGTAATAGAGGTGATTTCCGGCAAGTTCATGCAGTGGTTGTTGGAGATTTTCAACTATTTTCAAGTTTTCTTCATTAATTAATTACAAGGTATTCTCCTTTTTCACTCTTTTTTCATCCTTTTCATTTCTTTTTCCTCCTTTTCTACTTTTTTTTCCTTTCTTAAAATGCCATTATGAGAAAGGAAATGTTACAAAATAGTAGAGAGAATAGTGTTTCTATAGAAATCCTCAATGCTTTGCCTTCATCTATTGCCTTAAGCGCGGTGAAGACATTCTTTTCATGGTGGAGATTCTGGTCGAGGTCCAAGGTTGATAATCGGGATGGATATCCTGGAGGCATTACAGAGGGCGGATCGTGTCAGAACTTGCAAGGAAAAAACCAATACGACCACTCTTCGAGCTCATGGTAGAGTTAGGGAACCTTAGTGAATCCTCTTCTGATTCTAACATGAGTTCGACCATTGTAGGTAACTCGATCTACTCAAAGATGGCATGTTAGAGAATGACTTGATAGCAATATATTTTATTTATTTAATGATCCTCTCACTAGGTGTCTTAAAGTTTAATTTGGATTAATTAATTTGGTTTTGTCACATTTTAGGATATTGGGCCTAATTAGATCATTGAAGAAATTATTGCATGAATTGACCTTTATTTGTCTATTTGATAGTATTCAATATTTTAGCTATAATATGAGTTTTAAATATCTTATTGATATGATTCTAGTCTTTTAGGAAAGTTAAGACAAATCTCTACAAGTTTCAGGAAGACCTCAGGAGATGAATTATACATTTGGATAATTTAAATTGAAGTTGAAGTAAGGTCCAGAATGCTGATTTTGACAGTTTCACCTCTACTCACTCATTAACTCATATCTTGAGTTATAGGAGTTCAATGGACGTTAAACTAAGCCCAAATAAAATATAAGACACAAAGCTACAACTCTTATGAGACTACTAAGCCAAACTACGTCGTTTTAGGCATGTAATTGAATCTAGAAAATAGAGATGAGTTACTGACAAGTTAGGTCACTTAATTGAGCATAACTTGAGTTGCAAGCCTCTAAATGACATAGAACTTGAGCCCAATGATTCCTAATTGACCTATATTTGTACCCATTAGAATTTTAATCATGTAAGGCCAAATTAAGAGTTAGTTTTAAGGGGTTAGAGCATAAGTCTGAGAACCATCTTCTCATTCTACACTTTTCACTCTCTCTAGATCTGGATCTCTCTCTTCTCTCCCTTCTCTTTAGATTTTTCCTCTTTTTCTGAGTTCTTACCTCCCATTCATGAAGGGTTAAAGCCTTTAATCAATTCAAGAGATTGAATATTCTTGATGCTTAATCTTGAGATTTTGTTTTAATTATTTACATTCAATTATTAATTAAGTTTCTCTCCTTCATCTTTGTTTAATTATGATTAAGTTGCTTAATTTGATTGGGTTATTCATATGATAATTGCATAATTACCATGTGTGAAAGATGAATTTCAAAGACTAAACAAGGCATTAAAGGTGTTTGATGAAATGTTTTAGCTTGGTTAGATATTGATTTTTAAGTTAATTCAGGTTTTAGATGGATGCTTAATTTGTCTAACCTTAATTAATTGAATTCTAGATGCTTATCAGTGGAAGATCCATGGATCATCTTAAGGCTTCTTGATGTGATCTAAGACTAAGGATTCAATTGATGGTTGAATGGATCTATAGTGATCAATGATGGATTAAAATCAAGATTGGTTAATTCTATTGGATTGGTTGTTTTCCTAATTTTGTTTACTCTTTTTAATTGCTTTCTGTTGTTTAATCTGACAAACCCTTTCCCCCTATTTATCAACCTCTTAATTTAATTTTGTAATTAGAGTGATCTACGGACTCGACCTGGTGTTACCTTATATTGCAAGTAGTTTTGGTAATTCAATTACAAATTGATATAATTTGGTAGCCTCAACAGTTATCAAATTTTTGGCCCCATTGTTGGGGATCACTCTAATTTTGATCAATCTTACTAAGAGTATATTTGACTACTAATCCCTCACTAACCCTTATGTTGCTGTGTTTTGGTGGTTTTTAGGCGAAAACAGGTGATTACGAGTTATTTTATAGAATTTTATACTGATAAACGTGCTTAGAATGAGCTAAAACTTGGTCAGTTGAAGAAAAAGACCTAATAAACAAGGCTCACAAAATCTTTGTGAGGTCAGCCTTGGTTTGCTCAAATGCCATTGTTTAGACCACTTTTTTTAATTTTTAAGATTTTTTATTGCAGTTTTTAGTTTCATTTTTGTGTAATTTGATGTTGTGGTGGTTCCATATTTTTTTAAAATGTTTAGATAGGTTAACTAGATTTATTTTGGTAGATTTTTAGTGTTGTGTAGCCAATTTTTCTTATTTTGTGTTTTTGAGTTTTCTATGTTGCATGACTAGGTCTACCACTAGTTATTTACTTGATATTGATCCTGATATTGAAAGAACATTGTATACACTTATTAGAGCTCGTAGGATAAGTGAAAGAATTGTTTCTGAACTTGACTTTGATATTGAAATTGAAAGAGAACCTAAGAGCTTAAGTGATATTACAACTATAGGTGATAACTTGAAGAATAGGACCCATAAGGAACTTACTGCTCCTAATGTTACTTACCAGTCTTTGTGCATTCAATATCTTGATCTTAATGTTGACTTTAAATTAAAATCTTGATTGATACATTTGTTGCCTAAGTTTCATGGTCTTGCGGGTGAGGACTCATAAGCATTTAAAGGAATTCCATATGGTCTGTTCAACCATGAAGCCGCAAGGAATACCTAAGGAACACATCAAGTTGAGAGCATTCCCTTTTTCCCTTGGTGATGTGGCCAAGGACTGGTTATACTACCTTTCACCAGGTTCTATAATGTGCGAGAATGATATGAAGAAGTTGTTCTTAGAGAAGTTCTTCCTTGTATCTAGAGTTGCTACCATTAGAAAAGACATATATGGAATAAAACAGATGATAGGAGAGACTTTGCATGAGTACTAAGAGAGATTCAAGAAATTGTGCTCAAGTTGTCCCCATCACTAGATTAGTGATTAGCTGTTTATCCAGTACTTCTATGAGGACGTGTTGCCTATAGATAGGAACATAATTGATGCAGCCAGTAGAGGTGCATTGGTTGATAAAACTCTAGTTGCTGCCAGAGACTTAATTGCTAACATGGTTGTTAATTCCCAACAGTTTAGGACTCGGATGATTACTTCAACTATATGAGAAAATAAGGTTCATGTATTCTATGCTGACCAACAGAGAATGGAGCATAGACTTCATGAATTGACCTCTTTGGTGAGAGAGTTAGTAATGGGACAACAATTACCCGAGCAGGGGCTTGCAAGCATGTATGGCATTTGCTATTCTTCATCTCATCCCACAGATGCATGTCCTATACTTCAGGATGATGGTTCTTCATTTCAATATCACTCTGTAGCTGCAGCAGGTGTCTTTCCTAGTAAACCATAACACCAGTAAAAGCAGCAGTTGAGATATGATCCATACTCCAGCACATATAACCCTGGTTAGAGAAATCATCAAAATCTGGGATATGATAATGCAGGCTCACAACAGCAGCAACCACAGTAGTTTAGACAACCATTCCAACAACCACCTAGGCTACCACAGTTTTAACAACCTCATGCTGGACTAAGTAGACAACCATTCCAGCAATCTATACAATAACCAAGTCCAGCAACTACAAAACCTGAGCCTTCATTTGAGGATTTGGTGAAGCAAATGGCCACCAACAATATTCAGTTCCAGTAAAGGATAGAGGCCATCATAAAAAATTTAGAAATCCAGATTAGACAATTGGACTCTTTATGCTGCAAGCCCAAGGTTCCAACCAACTTTTTTCATAAACAATTCCCAATCTAGAGGGGAATGTGAGTGGCATTATGCTGTGGTTTGGAAAATATGTACAAGTACCAATTGAACCTCAACCTGTAAGCAAGCAACAACTAGCAGAGAAATTAGTTTCTGATGAACCAACCCAAAAATCTGAGGGTAAGCAAAAATCAATGGTTTTTGATGGGCAGCGGAAGCATGCAGTAGCCCTTCCCTTTCCATATAGAGAGCCATTCAGACCAGAAAGATATATGAGGCAGAGAAGGATAAAGATATTCTTGAGACTTTTAGGAAAGTGAAAGTCAATATTCCATTACTGGATGCAATTAAGCAAATTCCAAAATATGTCAAGTTTCTTAAGGAACTATGCATCCAGAAGAAAAGGCTGAAGGGTAATGAGAGAATCAGTATGGGCCAAAATGTTTCAGCCCTCATTCAACCTATGCCTAAAAAATACAAGGATCCAGGGACTTTTACAATTCCATGTGTTATAAGCAATTACAAATTTGAGCATGCCATACTAGATTTAGGTGCTTTTATTAATGTAATGCCTATGTCTATTTTTAATTCTCTTAGACTTGGACCTTTGCATGCTATAAGTGTTGTAATTTAGCTGACTAATAAGAGCAATGCATATCCAGCCGGTTGATTGAAGATGTGTTGGTAAGGGTTGATAAGTTAATCTTTCTTGCAAATTTTTATATTCTAGAAATGAAAGGGGAGTCATCATCCAGCAAGCCTCCACTCATTCTCGGGAGGCCATTCCTCAAAACAGCGAAGACCAAGATAGATATGCATGTAGGAACTCTATCCATGGAGTTTGGAGACTCTATTATTCAGTTTAACATTTTTATGCTATGAAGCATCCTATGGAAGAGCATTCTATTTTTAATATTGATTTACTTGCTGATTTAGTTAAGGAAACTTATGATGAGTTGTGTGATGAATTTCCTGATTTTATTAGTTTTTCGATTGCCACTCATGTATTGATTGTGATGGTGAAATGATATGTGTTGTTTGTGCTGAGATTTCTGCATTCTTGAGAGATGATGATTTTGTTTCTACATATTACACAACAATTGATGGTATTGAATGGTCTATCAACAATGTTCTTGATGTAGTTGCAGAATCTAAAACATATAGGGAGGTGGAGTTGAAGGCCATTGAAGAATTTTCAGAAAAGGGACAAGAGCATCGGATGACGGTCACTACTATGGTGGATTTTGTTTTTGGACCATGGTCCAACATAACCAATGAAAATGCAGTTGATAAAGTAAACATACTATATTCCAGTAGTGAAGCCAAGGGAATTGAGGAAAGCCAATGGGACCTTGGTGGAAGCTCTTCTGCTTCAAGCTTAACTTGGTCATTACACTTCAAACAATGAGACCCTGGTGGAAGTCTCTTCACTTGATAATGATGTTTATTCTCTCTATTTTATTTTACTTGTCCTAGATTAATTGATGTCCATTGAGGGATGTTGTTTTCTTTTTAGCTTTACATTGCGGACAATGTAGAATTTAAGTGTGGGGAAGAATTTACATTTTGTTTTATGTTTTAATTCTATTTTTGTGTTTAATTCCATTGTTATTTTAATTTTTGTCTTAATTTTTATTTATGTTTTACTATTTCTATTTTTAATTTTTTGTTTTTGCTATTTTTTGTTATTTTTTTGTTATTTTCTATTTGTTATATTTCTATTTTTGTTTTTGTTTTATTGTTACTATTCGATTCTGCTTTTTCTATTTCTGTTTTTAATTTGCTATTTTTTGCTATTTCTAGTTTTTCTATTTATAATTATGTTATTCTATTTTTTGCTATTCTTTGTTTACTATTTTTGTTTTCTATTTCTATTTTTGTTTTGCTATTTTTACTATTTTTGTTGTTTTTTCTATTTTGCTATTTTGTTGTTTACCTTAAATTATGTTTTTACTATTTTTGAAGAAAAAAACAAAATGTGTGTTTTTAATTACCTTTCCAATGATGTTAGGGATTTGTGAAGTTTGTGAGTTTGAAAAAATTGGAATTCAAGGTTCACAGCATGATTTATTAAATTATCTTCCTTTTTGAATTTCACACGCTTGATTTTGGATGTTTGATTGGCGAATTGAGTTTGATAGATGCATACTTTATGAGATTTTGAGCCTATTGATGGATGGATTTAGCATTTGTACTATTCTCTTCTTTCTTGTGTGATTTTCACTCATGACAATTAATCACTCTAGAACTTACTTTGATTATTTTTTAGGCTACATTTTCATTTGCATGCATAAACATGATTAAGGCCTTCTTTCTTGAATTAGCTAGTTTGGCCAAATAGCAAACCTTGCATCATTTTCCCTTTGATTAACCCTTTTGAGCCAAGTTACCTATCTTTTGTCGTAGCTCATTATATGCCTTATGTAAAAAACTTTGTTTTTACCTTACTTTGGGGAATAGGAGAACATTGGTTCATTTTCATTGGAGGAACTCTTTTGCTTGTGGGTAATTAATAATACAAGTATGGGAGTTGTGTAAATTGATGTGCAATATGCAAAATGTTTGGTGGAAGAAAAAAAAAAGAACAAAAGTCAATTAAAAAAAAGAAAAAGAATAAATGCAAGAAGGTTGTGAAAGAAAAGAAATTGAAAAAAAATTAATAAGAAAAGGAATAAATAAAGAGAATGCACATTATATGGAATTGGGGGGGTAAAATTTCATGCTTGTCAATTGAGTTCCTCCCCAATGCTCTTTTATTCTCTTAGGTATTCAACTTGTTATATCCATATTGTTTCCTTCCAATACCTTAACCTCATTACAACCTTGAATAAAGTCCTCTTGATTTGTGTGGCATGTGTTTGAGTAGTGGTGAAGTAAAAGATAAGCAAGCTTATGGTAGTGCAATTTTTCATAGGTTAAATTGAGTGAAATACCTCATTTTTAAATACTTGAGGAATTAAGAGTGTATCTTGTGAGGATCTATTATTCTTAATTCATGTTTTTCAAACTGAAGTTACCTTGCTTTTGGGTTTGAGATGTGAAGAAATGTTATCTCATGAATATTTTGATTTCTTGAATCTTTAGTTGCTCTTCTTGCTTATAAACTTTTGCATTCTTGAATATCATTAGAAATTGAGTCTTTTAGAGTTTTTAGCTTTTGAGTTTGTATTGCTTTTTCTTGTTCCCTAGTTTTGGTCTTATATGTTTTGTCTAGGAGTGCAAAAAGCTAAGTGTGGGAGAATTTAATAGCAATATATTTTATTCATTTAATGATCCTCTCACTAGGTGTCTTAAGGTTCAATTTGACTTAATTAAATTAGATTTGTCATATTTTATGATATTGGGTCTAATTGGATCATTGAAAGAATTATTGCATGAATTGGCCTTTGTTTTTCTATTTGGCAATATTCCGTATTTTGGCTATAATCTGAGTTTCAAATATCTTATTGGTATGATTCTAGTCTTGTAGGAAAGTTAAGACAAATATCTACAAGTTTCATGAAGACCTCAGAAGTTGAATCATACGTTTGGATAATTTAAATTGAAGTTGAAGTAAGAGCCAGAATGTTGATCCTGACAGCTTGACCTCTGCGCACTCATCAGCCTATATCTTGAGTTATAGGAGTTCAATGGACATCAAACCAAGTCCAAATAAAATCTAAGATACAAAGCTATAACTCTTATGAGACTCCTAAGCCAAACTACATCATTTTTAACATGTAATTGAAGCTAAAAAATTGAGACGAGTTGCTAACTAGTTAGGCCACTTAATTGAGCATAATTTGAGTTGTAGACCTCTAAATGACATGGGACTTGGGCCCACTAATTCTTAATTGACCTAGATTATACCCATTAGAATTTTGATCATGGAAGGCTAAATTAGGAGTTAGTTTTAAGGGGTTAGAGCAAAAGTCTGAGAATCATCTTCTCATTCTACACTTTTCACACTCTCTCTAGATATAGATCTCTCTCTTCTATCCCTTTTCTCTGTATTTTTTTCTCTTTTTCTGAGTTCTTCCCTTCCATTCATGGAGGGGTAGAGCCTTTAATCAATCCAAGAGATTGAACATTCTTGATGCTTAATCTTGAGATTCTATTTTAATTGTTTACATTCAATTATTAATCAAGTTTATCTCCTTCAACTTTATTTAATTCTGATTGAGTTACTTAATTTGATTAGGTTATTCATATGATAATTGCATAATTATGATGTGTGAAAGATGAATTGTAGAGACTAAACAATGCATTAAAGGTATTTGATGAAATATTTAGCTTGATTGGATCTTGGTTTTTAAGTTAATACGAGTTTTAGATAGATGCTTAATTTGTCTAACATTGATTAATTGAATTCTGGATGTTTATTTAGTGGAAGATTGATGGATCATTTTGAGGCTTTTTGATGTGATCTAAGACCAATGATTTGGTTGATGGTTGAATGGATCTATAGTGATCAAGGATGGATTAAAATCAAGATTGGTTAATTCTTTTGGATTGGTTGTTTTCCTAATTTTGTTTACTCTTTTTAATTTTTTCTGTTGTTTAATCTTACAAACCCTTTCCCTCTGTTTTTCATCCTCTTAATCCGATTGTGTAATTAGAGTGATTTATGGGCTCGACCCGGTATTACCATATGCTGCAAGTAGTTTTGGTAATTCAGTTATAAATATATATAATTTGGTAGCCTCGGTATATCACGACTCTTGCAAAATCTCAAGAATTTATCTTCCCTAAAAATGTTGGCCTTTGTCAATGGGTTGACTGTGATGTCTTGGACATTCCTTCTAGTGTATTCAGTGCAAAGGACGCGTATGAGAACTAATAGTACTTGCAATTGACTACTGATGGGTTGAGAGATAGAGAATACACCATCTGCCATCCTCTTGAGGAAAAAAGAGTATGTTATACTCAAATAGAAGGTGACCACTTCATAACTCTGATGTTTGAGCTGCTTGAGGACGAGACCGAGGTCCTCCATTTCCTCTTTGAATGGGCTGACAAGGGCGGGGCCATTTACTTTAAGGACTTCCTTTATGAGCCTGTTGATTCAATAAAGCCATTACTTGGTATCTTGTCCTGCATATATCTGACTCATTTACATTTACAATATAAGTGTTGTACCACTTTTGTTTTCTGTTTGCAGAGACTATGGCACCTCCAGGTGGTCTCGAGCTTCTTGCCCAACGCTTGGCTGCCAAGAAGGCAGGGACTTTAGGGTCCAGAACCTGGCCCCCAGTCAGCACTCCTTCACTCAATATTGCAGTTCCTCCCCCTCCACCTACGATATAGGAGGCGGAGCCCAGCTCTTCGACGGAGCTTGGCTCTTCAGCGCAACCTCTCTGACCTTGGAAGAGGAAAGCAAACAACAAGAAGGAACAAAGGGGTAAAAGGCCGGTATTTGAGACTGTTCCTGTATAGGTTTCTCCTGGTCTGAGGTCTGCAATC
Source organism: Ormosia semicastrata (assembly GCA_029884595.1). Taxonomy (NCBI): domain Eukaryota; kingdom Viridiplantae; phylum Streptophyta; class Magnoliopsida; order Fabales; family Fabaceae; genus Ormosia; species Ormosia semicastrata. The sequence continues at coordinate 103,343,352 of JAQQTO010000063.1, forward strand.
CCAGTGGGCAATTGTCTACACTTCTCCTTAGGATTAGTGTGGGGTAGAGGGGTTGATCTCGCGAGGATCATCGATAACATTATTTAGTCCCTGCATAATGTCTTCGTCCTTTAGTTTCTGGAGGGAGCTTTCAAGTCTATTTATGAGGTTCGAGAGTTGGACAAAGAGCTTGACGCCTTCTGGGGTGAAAAGCAAGGACTTAAGCTAGCTATTGCCCAAAAAGATGGGCAGTTAGCCCAAGTCAACGACGAGCTTAGCTTGCATAGGGCCAAAATCTCCGTGCTCCATGTTAGGGTCACTGTTGAGGGTCAAACGTGTTGCCCTTTTTGCTAACCACAAGTGCACGGATCGCACAAGTAATACAGTTACAGAGTAAGAGATCGATCCCATGAGGAAAATGTATTTCATATAAAAGTTAAGTATTAGCCAATAGTCTAATTAATGCTATCCAAAAGTATTAAATTTATAAATGAATGGTTAAAGAAATATAAAGACTGAAAAGTAATAACTCTAAGATAAATAGATAAATAGAGAAATAAGAATTACTTTTCATCTCCTATTTCAACTAATGAATTGCAATCCTTACAAGCAACATCAAAGATTGGTTTAGTTAGCTTAAGAATTTGATTTAGTTAAAAGCCTATGTCTAGGTCAATTAACCCTGGTTTCATTTACCCAGCTCACTAAGTTTCCTTGAGAACCAGTGCAACTTCCACTCATGAACGATCTATTCTCAATCACACACTATACATGGCCAATAGGTATATTTCTATCTTATTAACGAATCAGCTCATCCAAGCTAATTGAACTCGCCGACCATGCATCAATCACACCATATCCATATCAACAAATCACTATGTTTAGTTCATTTGCCAATATTAACATCATGCAATTAGTGATCAGCCAATCACAAGCATTAAACACAGATTATGATTGAACTTAACTAAACTTCAATATATACTCAAAAGATTACATATTCATCAGTATCTATAAGAAACTACAAAGAAAACTTATACAGCCTAGCTAGCCATGAATCATGAAAGTACAAACAAATAAATTATGATCATGAATCAGTAAAGAGAGAAAAGAAGAAAGGAAAGGAAGGAAGCTCAATAGATGTTATCCTTTAAGCTTGATTCACCCTCCATAGGAAGGATGGCCTCCAACCTTAGCCTTTTTTGCTTCCTTTAGGTCTAAAAACCAAAAACCAGTAGCTGCTCTCCAAAAATGATGAAAAACTCTCATAGAAATTCGGTGCAAATGTATTTATAGAAATTTGAATAAAATGAGGTCACGCCGCGGCGTCAACATGTCACACACCGCGCGCGCGTGTAATTAGGTCCTGGCGCCTGAGGCGCCCACTCTTCAACGTTGCGGCGCTCCAGCCTCGGGTTTTATCTACTGAAGCAGGGGAGCGCCGCGGCGCAACCAATCCACGTCGCGGCGTTGAGTGCTGATCTTCACTTTTAAGCTTCTCTTAGGCTTCCTGGTCCAAAGCTGCTTCAAATTCTTCATTTCCATGCTTCATTTAAGACCTGCCTATATAAGAGAAATTATCAATTCATTAAATCATGCAAATGTACTCAATTTGATCATAATCTTGAAAGTATTTACTCAGGATCACAATGGAAGTCATCAGAATGAAATCAGATATAAATGATGTTAAAACCTTCCATTAATGCTTACAAACAAGGACTAAACATACCATAAAGCACAGATATAGGGCACTAATAACTACACTCTGTACCGTTATCACACCCCCAAACCTAGATTTTTGCTAGTCCTCGAGCAAAACAAAGTACATTCACAAAGATCAACTGGCAACCTATTTTCAGCCATTTTTAAGCATCCCACTTTCGCTTAACTCAGGCTAGTATAGGATGATTGCATAAACCTCAAAGAATACAGATACCTTAGAATCAGTTTCACGCATACACAATCCTCATCATGCTAACATTCATAGCTTCCTTTCATACAAGATATTCTTCCCAAACCATGCAAGAAAAACCTCTTCCATTCAATTTCAATTCACCCAAATGAGGTTATAAACATACACATGAACATAATTCACAAAATCCACAAGATTGTAATACAACTCTCTCTCCACTAATGTAAATCATGCAAGATTGAGCATCAAAAGGGTCTTTAGTAGCTTATAATGTCAGGTCAAGTTTAATGGGTAACAGAATAAAAGGATAGGATTAACACAAACATTGAGAAGCATACATATGATATTCCAATTCATGAGCCTATAATGATAATAGCAGGGTATTTAACAATGAGATTAGAAAACTTGCCAGAACCACTTTGATGCTTTGCAAACTTTACTTCACTTTTGCTTTGCTTTGCGTTTCTTTTTTTTTTTTTTTCTTTTTTTCATTTTCATTCATTTGTTTTTCTTTTTCTTTTGCAAAGCAATAAATTATTTTTTTCTTTAACTACATCTGGTTCCTTCAGGCTTATTTTATACTAAATATTCATACCCCTAATCATAAGACTCACTTCAAGAAATAACATATATAATGCACTCAACAAACAATGAAGGTAGGAAGAAAATGTAATGTTTTCACATGCATTAGAACGGTTAACAGGTTAATGATCACAATGGTTATGAAAAACAAATAAGGCCAAACAGTATAAGGCTTCAAAATAGGACCTAAGGATATCATCATATCAGGTAAGCTTTTTAAGGCTCAATCGATCCAAACAATGCCCTAATCATTTTCTCAATCAGACACAACCTAGGATTTCGTCTCAAGAGAGTTGCCAAACAATTTCTAGGATAATCAAATTTTTCACATGTATCATTCATAAACTTTCTTCAAGCAAACTTTCTTATCCTTGCCAAAGTTCAAAAAACATGTAATTGGGAAACTCACCATGCATAAAAAGAGACTAGAATGCTTAAGCATGTGCCAAAGATTGCATATGGATTCACAGAAAAATGAAGGTCAATTGTATCCACATCTATCATTAGGACAACCATACACACTAGCATTTGAAACATTACAACACATCAAGTGAAAGGGAACGATGATTGTATCTTGAATGGAATTTTCATCAAATTGTTCAAGATAACTGCACCGATAGTTAATATTTAAACTAAAATACTAGAACATATATATACTTCTAAAAGAAATATAAAACTAACAAGCATATAAAATACCAAAACATATGCATATAAACATAATAAACTAAAAACATAATAGTACTACATAAATAATCAAAACATAATGTTAAAGACACCCCCAAACCCGAGGGAAACAAGTGTCCGTGACTTGTACAAAAGATACAGACATATATCAAAAAGAAAATACAACGAAAGAAATAATGCCCTGAATGCACACTAGAAAGATGGATCATTGCTCTCAGGACCTTCGATATCAGAACCATCACCATCCTCATCATCATCATCATTAGTATCAGGTACAGCGGCATCAGGTGCACGAGACGGGCCAGCCTGGGTGGGTGCAGCGACCGAAGTGGGTGGGAAAGAAGGAACTAGATAATAAGTCAACGGAAGCCCTAGACGCTCCGCCATCCACCTCTGTGTCTGCATCTGATACACCATCATAGCTTCCATTTGGGCACGCTAATCAGTATCGTCAGCAGGTGCGGCCTGGGATGGAGCAACGGCCACAGGAGCAGGAGCTGGTCGAGATGCTGGTCTAGACTCTCCACGAGCCTGTCTCTGCCGTGCTGGCGCTGCAACAGGAGTTGCCCCCACTCGCTCAATAAATGTATCGTTCAGCGGCAGCCGAACGTCAGTAAGCTCCTCATGAGGCCCCCAGCGGACCTGATGTCGGCTGCACAAGGAATGTATGAGAAATGGAAAGAAGAGGCTCCGATACTCCTGAGCAGACCTCAGTATCTGATGGAAGATGAGCATGGAAACATTAATCGAGCGACCCTCCATGATAGCAGAGATCAATATAGCTCGATCGTGGGTAACCTCGGAGAGGTTAGTGGATGGCAGGATGCGCGTGCTGATAAAATGATACCACGCTCGTGCCTCCGAGGTTAAATGAGTGCATGCAAAATATCTAGGCCTGTTCGTCTAAATACTCATGGTCCATATGATAGGCTGAGATTCAGCCAAACAAATCCGTGCTATGACCACATTAACATCTATACCCTCCTCCGGCTCCCATCGACAAAATTCAGTATATTCACAAATTTTTGGAGGCGGAGGAAGTCCCAAAGCAGCTCGAATAGCAACTGGAGAAAACAAAACCACACGACCACGAACTCGGACTGCGATGCCCCCCTCACGAAGAAAAGCAGCATTCGCGTAGAACTCGCGAACAACTGGAAGCACTGCAGATGATTCCGGATGTTGAGCAAATGTGTTCCAGTTTAGGTGGTTCAATCGCCTTTCCAGCTCCGGATGTAGAGCTCAGGAAAAGGCAAAGCCTCACTCCAGAATGAGCGGACGAGTGATCAGAATCGAATACCTCTCAGCAGCCTCAGCTGATATAAATCGCCTCCTGTCATAATCAGCAAGAGGGGGAGAAGGCTCCCTAGGCTGCCGACTGGATGAACCTCTAAGCAAAACTCACCCTCTTTTCGGAGCCATAACTTAAAACAAAATTGGCAAAAATCAGAGTGGATAATAGAAAACATTGAACATATGGAAAATTGAACAATTCTGCCAAACTTTAGGACTCAGCACTGCGACATGCACACAGGGCGCCGCGGCGCACAAAACGCAACACAGCGCTGCGACATTCAACTTAACGTCGCGACATTCAATCTGTTCTTATTCACGCCGCGGCATTCAACCTCACGCCGCGGGGCATAGCCCTTAAATTTCCAGGTACGCACGCCTCAGGGTGTCCAATCCAACTCAAAAATGCATACAGGCAGTATGTAAGACTAAAACCTAATAAAACCTAAGCATAATTAACAAAAATGAGCTATCTAACAAAGGAAAAATAAAACTATAAACAGAGACCCAAAAATAATGAAGAAAATAGGAAAAAAATAAACTAAAAATTGACAAAAACTAAGAATAATGAAAGACATACCTTCACCGGAGACAAATGCGTGGTGAAAATATGATGAGAAAGCGTAGTTACGCAGAGGAACGTGAAAGAGAGAAAACAGAGAAAATGAATGTGAGAGAGAAAAGGGTAAGAAAATGAAGAGACCAAGCGCCTCTGCATAAAACACCACCGCCTATACGCGCCGCGGCATTAAACCGAGTGCGCCGCGGTGTGCATTATTCCTAATTTAATTATTTAAATTATTACTATTTATTAATTACTTTTTACTTTTCTATTTTTTTTTACTTGCTGCGCTCATAGCGCCGCGACATTAAGATCTGCCAAGTCGCGGCGCTGAGCTCCCTGGTTTGTAGCCCAAAACAAACATAACGCCGCGGTGCATTAAGCAACACGCCGCGGCACCATCAGTCTTACTGCATAATTCTGCAATAAATTCACTTCAGTTGTGATTTTGACTAAAATGTGGCCTCCAGCAGCACAAAAACTTGCCTACAAGGTTAATTTACACAATATAATACATAAATATACAAAATCTTAAAAAGTGAAATATTTACATATTCATACCTGAAAAGTGAAAATTTGGGTTCCCTCCCAAAAAGAGCCTAATTTATAGTCCCGGCAGGACATGTTTGCTGTTCCAAATGCATTTCTATCAGAAAGGAGGAGCTTCCTCCTGATTTAAAAAATTAGTTTGATGCATTTGAAATGGCCTGACTTTCAACTCCAAGTTTGGAGTCTGCTCAACAGGTGCATTTAACAAATTTACCACCATAGTAGCCTTTAACTAGTCCATTTCATTATCAACAATGACTGAACCTTGGCCATGAACACAGGCTTCACTGATACCTCCTTCCTTGGATGTCGTCCCAGCAATAGTGCTCACCAATGCACAATCTTCTAGATCTTGAGGGCTTTGTTGTGCATCATATATATTGAACTTCACCTCTTGATCCTGAACCCTCATGATGAGTTCACCTTTCTCCAAATTAATTTAAGCTCTCCTTGTTGCTAGAAATAGCCTGCCAAAAATCAACGGGACCTTGCTATCCTCCTTCATGTCAAGTATAATGAAATCCGCAGGGAAGATAAACTGATCCACTTTAACTAACACGTCCTCAATAACCCCCTTCGGATGAGTAAGGGTTCAGTCCGCCAACTGTAGTGTAACCGAAGTAGGCGAAACTTCACCCAAACCTAATCTTTGATAGATAGAATAGGGCATGAGATTGATACTGGCTCCTAAATCACACAGGGCATGGCCAGTGAACTTATCACCAATTGTGCAAGGTATGGTGAAACTTTTGGGATCTTTGAGCTTAGGAGGGAGTCTGTTTAGAAGAATTGCACTGCATTCCGCTGTTAGGACAACTGTTTCAAAGTCACCAAGCTTTCTCTTCTTTGATAGGATTTCCTTCATGAACTTTACATAGCTTGGCATTTGTTCTAAAGCTTCTGAAAATGGAATGTTGATTTGCAGCTTTTTGAACACTTCTAAAAACTTCTGGAATTGGTGCTCAAGCTTTTTACTCACTTGCCTATTAGGGAAAGGCAAAGGATGAACATATGGCTTGAACTCCTTCTTCTTCTCCTCTCCATTCCCATTGATAATATGTCGACTTTGCCTGAATTCCGGGCTTTCTACTTCCTTTTCTCTGACAACTTCATTATCATCTTCAAGCAGCTTGGTTTTCGGATTCCCTTGAATGGTTCTCCCACTCCTCAGTGAAATGGCATGGCAGTGCTCATTTGAGACACCCTTCGGATTATTCTCAGTGTCACTAGGGAGGGTGCCTTGAGGCCGATTATTGATGGCACTAGCCAACTGCCCTACTTGAGTTTCTAAAGCTCGCATGGAAGCAGTTTGGCTCTGCAACATCACTTCATGTTTTGCCAACTGAGAATCGGTCTTTGTCATATAAGAATCCATCTTTACCATATACTGTGAAAACATATCTTCTAAAGAGGGTTTTCGATCTTGGCCTTGTTGTCTTGATTGGGAAGGGTAACCTGATGAATTATAAGGTCTGTCATTCAGCGGAGTAGATGAGGAAGCTCCTGGATTGTCCCTCTAGGAGAAATTAGGATGATTTCTCCATCCTGGGTTGTACTGGTTAGAGTATGGATTATTTTGTTGCAGGCGGTAGTTACCAACATAGTGAGCAGTTTCTGTACTAAAAGGGCAACTATCACTTGAATGATTCTCTCCACACTTGTTACACAGCACAAACGGGCTTTGTTGATGGCTAATCCCCAAATGATCCACTTTACTTGCTATTGTGGCTACCTGAGCTGATAAGGCTGCCATTGGGTTAAGTTCATGCACTCCAGCCACTCTCCTTAAAGTATTTCGTTCCAAAGGCCATTGGTAGCTGTTAGCTACCAATTCATCAAGCAATTGGAATGCATCATCAAAAGACTTGCTCAATAAAGATCCTCCAGCAGCCGCATCTACTATAGGTCGATGGTGGGGTAGTAATCCTTTGTGAAATGAGTAAACTTAGTGCCACGGTGGAATATCATGATGAGGGCACCTTCGAAGCAAATCCTTGTATCTTTCCCATGCTTCATACAAGGACTCAGAATCAGCTTGGGTGAATGATGTGATATCATTCACCATCTCAGCAGTCTTGGCCGGTGGAAAATACTTATTTAGGAATTTACCACACAAGTCATTCCAAGTGCTGATGGATCCCGCAGGTAGAGACTGCAACCAACTCTTGGCTTTATCTCGGAGAGAGAAGGGAAAAAGCCGTAAGCGAATAGCATCATCAGAGACACCATTATGCTTGAACGTGTCACAGACCTCCAGAAAATTGAAAAGATGAGCATTAGGATCCTCCTTGGGCAAACCGCCAAATTGCATAGAAGTCTGTATCATTTGAATGATGGCCGGTTTGATTTCAAAATTATTAGCACGGATGGCTGGCCGTCTAATACTGGACTGCAAGTTCTCCATGTGAGGGGTTGCAAACTCCCTTAATGGTCTTGTATGACTATCATCCTCTAACTGGAGCGTAGCGTTATCGTCTGCCATCTTAGTACCTATAACAAAATAGATAAACTGAAAACTTAGAATAATATGTACAAATCAAAATTTGAATTAGTAATAATTAGACTCATTTCTAATATCAACTAAACAGAAATAACCATTATTTCCCGGCAACGGCGCCAAAAACTTGTTGAGGGTCAAACGTGTTGCCCTTTTTGCTAACCACAAGTGCACGGATCGTACAAGTAATACAGTTACAGAGTAAGAGATCGATCCCACGAGGAAAATGTATTTCATATAAAAGTTAAGTATTAGCCAATAGTCTAATTAATGCTATCCAAAAGTATTAAATTTATAAATGAATGGTTAAAGAAATATAAAGACTGAAAAGTAATAACTCTAAGATAAATAGATAAATAGAGAAATAAGAATTATTTTTCATCTCCTATTTCAACTAATGAATTGCAATCCTTACAAGCAACATCAAAGATTGGTTTAGTTAGCTTGAGAATCTGATTTAGTTAAAAGCCTATGTCTAGGTTAATTAACCCTGGTTTCATTTACCCAGCTCACTAAGTTTCCTTGAGAACCAGTGCAACTTCCACTCATGAACGATCTATTCTCAATCACACACTATACATGGCCAATAGGTATATTTCTATCCTATTAACGAATCAGCTCATTTAAGCCAATTGAACTCGTCGAACATGTATCAATCACACCATATCCATATCAACAAATCTCTATGTCTAGTTCATTTGCCAATATTAACATCATGCAATTAGTGATCAGCCAATCACAAGCATTAAACACAGATTATGATTGAACTTAACTAAACTTCAATATATACTCAAAAGATTACATATTCATCAGTATCTATAAGAAACTACAAAGAAAACTTATATACAGCCTAGCTAGCCATGAATCATGAAAGTACAAACAAATAAATCATGATCATGAATCAGTAAAGAGAGAAAAGAAGAAAGGAAAAGAAGGAAGCTCAATAAATGTTATCCTTTAAGCTTGATTCACCCTCCATAGGAAGGATGGCCTCCAACCTTAGCCTTTTCTGCTTCCTCTAGGTCTAAAAACCAAAAACCAGCAGCTGCTCTCCAAAAATGATGAAAAACTCTCGTAGAAATTCGGTGCAAATGTATTTATAGGCTGAATAAAACAGGGTCACGCCGCGGCGTCCAACATGTCACACCGCGGCGCGCGTGTAATTAGGTCACAGGCACCTGAGGCGCCCACTCTTCAACATTGCGGCGCTCCAGCCTCGGGTTTTATCTACTGAAGCAGGGGAGCGCCGCGGTGCAACCAATCCACGTCGCGGTGTTGAGTGCTGATCTTCACTTTTAAGCTTCTCTTAGGCTTCCTGGTCCAAAGCTGCTTCAAATTCTTCATTTCCATGCTTCATTTAAGACTTACCTATATAAGAGAAATTATCAATTCATTGAATCATGCAAATGTACTCAATTTGATCATAATCTTGAAAGTATTTACTCAGGATCACAATGGAAGTCATTAGAATGAAATTAGATATAAATGATGCTAAAACCTTCCATTAATGCTTACAAACAAGGACTAAACATGCCATAAAGCACAGATATAGGGCACTAATAACTACACTCTGTACAGTTATCAGTCACCTATCTTTCTGAGGAGGCTATCGAGGTGGTCAATCTCTAGGCTCAAATTATTGAGGTGGATGCACTCTAGTCCCAAATCGCTGAGGGGGTTGCTCGAGAAAACTCCTTGAGAGACCAGATTTTTTCCACCGAGTCAACCTTTACCACCCTCTGGATTGAAAATAAACTTCTCTGCCAGACTGAAGCCAAATTGAATGATGAAATCGTTGTTGTTAAAGATGAATAGGCTAAGTTAGTGGATGAGTCTTTCGTAAATGTGCTCACCCAGTTTCTCCTTTTGAACCCAAACCTTAATGAGGAGGGAATCAGTTCTAGGAGAGTGGTCCATGATGATCTCATCGTAGATCCTCTACCTGAAGCCATTCTTGAGAATCAAGTTCCTCCCATGGTGGAGGTTGGTGAGGTAGATGAGGGTGAGAATGTGAAGGGCAGTTCAGTTGAAGAAGCCGAGGGAGATGAAGAAGCCACCCTAAAGGAGGCGACCCTGGAATTCTGATATTTCTTATTTTTTTCTTTTTGGCCCCTGCGTGGGGGTTTTTTTTCTTATATTTTTAAATGAACAAGTTTCGATCTTAGGTGTCCTTTTGATATTAACACATAGAATATTTTTCATATTCCTTCTCTCTCTTATTTTTTGTCACCGAGATAGATCCAACGTTCGATCTCGGTGATTCTATTCATACTTTGTGTATACTGACTCCTATTCGATTGAGATGGGTCCAACGTTCAATCTCAGTGTTTTCTTTTTATACTCAGTAAATGTTTGTTTCTTCCCACTGAGATAGGCCCAACGCTTGATCTCGGTGGTTATTTTTATACTTAGCGGACTCTCATATTTTTCCCAACCGAGATGAGTCCAATGCTCGATCTCGGTGGTCGGGCCTGCTCAGTTTATTAATCAGAGATTTTTCTCCATTATTATCAGCACTTAGTGAAATTTTAACTGTCAAACTATGAAGTATAATTGATGCATAGAAACCTCTTAGAGTGGTGTGCACTACCCAACCAACGGTCTAATGCCTGTAACCACTTTAAACCTTTTTAGGCTTATAGGTTAGGCTCAATGCCAAAATTATAAAATATGATTTTGACATGGAAGCCTCTTGGAGTGGAGTCCACTATCCCAGGCTATGGTTGAATACGCTTAATCTCTATAAACTTTTAAATTTATGGGGGTAAGGTCAGACTCACTAGGGTACGGGTTAAAACCCTTAATTGCACTCGATGAACTCGAATACCAGTTAAGTGGATTCCCTTATTTGACCTTTATGTATGAATATTAGAATATCTAATACTCTTCGGACCTTGTATTCCTCAGACCTCGCCAAAATGTGATAACATTGGGGGTTACAATAGCTATAGATGAATGATATAACCAAGAGTGTTGAAGAAATAAGAATTGTTTTATTCATGTTGGAACTCATCATTTACATGATAAAAGCATTTAACTGTGGTATTTCCTTAGCTTATTAACATTCTAGAAATTTTTGATAGCTTTTCCAGAGAGGGTTTATAGAGTGTAGGCTCTAGTATTCATTTTGGACATAATCCTGTATGGTCCTTCCCAATTAGGGGCTAACTTTGCATTTCTCGTATTTTTCCTCCGATGTTTGCCCTAAATAGTATCAGGTCGCCAGGATTGAATCTTTGTGAAATTACTTTAGAATTATATCTCATAGCAATCCTCTGTCTAAGGGCAACTTCATGGACATGGGCTAGCGCAGGATTTTCTTTCCTGGCAGAAGAGCGTCTTCTCTAATATAGCAGTGATGGGCTTCTTCATGGGCTGTAGCTCCGCTTCCTGTAGTCTTGCCCTCCTCACTAATTATTGTTCTGAGACTGGGGCACATAACGACCCAGGCGGCTATCTCAGATTAGTGCTTCAATGGCGTCTTGAAGGTTGATGCAATCTTTTGTGTCGTGCCATGACCTTCAAGCCATGCACAATGCTTGGACTTATCCCTCTGCGCATGTTTTCTCAAGGAGGAGGTCTTTGCACATCTTTGAACTCTATGTTCATAATTTCTCGGTAGATTTGAGTTCAAGGTGTGTTGAAGGGAGTATAGCTCTCGTACTTTTCCTTGAAAGGTGGCTTCGAGTTCTGAGGTATGTTCAAGGTGCTTCCTAGCCCGGAGAACATCTTTAGCATTGATGTACTTGTCAACTCGAGCACAGAACTCGTCCATGGTCTTGGGCTCCTTCTTGGCAAGAGAGAAAGAAAACAACCTAAGGCGGAGTCCTTCCCTCAAGTAGTGCAGTTCGAGTCTTTCATCCTAGTCTTTAATATTCACTATTTCTTCATTAAACTAGGATATAAAGTCTCAGAGAGACTCCTCCTTTCCTTGTTTGACCTGGGAGAGGCGTTAGATGGATTTCAGCTACACCTTGCTAATGGTGAAGTGCAGCAAAAATCTCAAGTACAAGCTTTCCTTGTTGACAATGGATTTAGGAGTTAAGGTGGTGAATCATCTTAAGGCAGCTTTCTTTAGAGATAGGGGAAAAGTACGCACATGAGTGAGTCATCTCCTCTAGTAAATAGGAGAGCAGAAACATAAGCATCTAAGTACTCTTGATGGTTTGTGGTTCCATCATAGGCTTCAATATTTGTGGGATATTTGAAATGCTTAGCGATTTCGTATGCCATCAACTTATCAGAGAAAGGTTTTGTGAAACCAAGTTCCATACTCTATGATCCTGCTCCTTTTTTCTTTTAACAGGGACTTCATCTCTTTGACCGAGTTCTGCTTTAATCGTGGGCTTTATCCCTTCAGTTTTCTTGATTCCTAGTTGGAATATGATTTTCACCTTCTTTCTCTTAGTTGACAGCTTTTCCTAGGTTGTGAATCCATTCGTCCTAGAGTCTAACAAGAGAGATGAGTTGTTCCTTTGATAGTTCCAGGAAAACATATTCAATACGACAAAAGCGAACTTGTTCATTCTCCACCCGTTCACCTAGGCATTGCAGCGCTGATATCCACTATCTAACATCCCCAGAAGGTTCTCCTTGTGGACTGAGACGTTGCTTCACCGGACTTCATATAGACAGAGGATAGAGATTCTCATTGGTGTAAGAAGTCTCTACACTATCCTTCTCGCGTTCCAATTGGGCAGCGAATAGTTCCTGGATCGACTCGTGAGCAGGGGCAAACGCCGAACGACGGTTGAAAGATGGTTGGTTCTGTGCAACAGATGCGCGATTCTAATTAGCAGAGGCTTGATTTCTCCTCGTGATAGCCATGATGTTGGAATATGGGAATCAAATTTTATCCTTCCCACAGATGACACCAATGTTCTAGACTGAATTCAGAAGTGTACCTGAATTGGTGATTGAAGGTGGAATCCTCCGTAGCACGGCAACAATGAAGGTGGTGCAAGGGGGTGAGTACCTGCAAAAAGTATTTCGACGTTCAAATTAGACCATGCACAAGGTAGGTAGAGTGTTTGGAATTAGATGCATACCTTTGAGACTTTGTGTGGTATTTATAAGAGCGTCTTGGTTGATAAGATTTGTAGTTTAATTTGAATTAAATGTTATTATTTATGATCAAAATCCATGAGATTATTATATTTTATAACTGAATCCCTTATTTATTTAAGATATAATTAGTGTCCATATCTATAAGAGATTTTGAGAAAGATTTGCGTATCATAAATTAGTAGATTAATTTATCGAATAACACACATAAATATCTAAAATTCTATTCTAATAAGTCAAATTATTCCCAAACTGCTAGCCTGAAACTTGGTTTAGAATAGTAGATTTTGTCATTGACTATGTGTCTTATTGTAATATGCAGGATATCAGTGTGAGAGACGTTTACATGATAATAATAACCAATCCATTTTCATTTTTCACAATTCCCCAACCTAATTCTGGTTCAAGTATATAGAAGAAAAGAACAATGTACGTTAATATTCCGGAACGTTTAAAATGCATGGGTGGGTGCATGAGATACACCAACATTTAAAACTGTTGATATAGTAAAAATGTTGATTTGGTATTTCCAAATCAACGGTTGATATTGATAACATGTATAAGTCATATTTTGTTTATTTATTTTTTGTCATAAATAGTTGTATAGGTAAAAAAATTTTCAGATTTTAACTGATAATATTTATATACATTTAAGTTCACATATTAAAAACTTAGACTATTTCTATTTTTTTTTTTTTTTACGAAAGATAATTGTACATACAAATTTTTTTACATATTTTAACTAATAATATTTATATATTTTTTTGTCACAAATAATTAACTGTACATAAAATTTTTTTTACAAAATTTAATTGATAATATTATACACACCCAAACCAAAAGACAGGAATTTCAGATTTAAAAAATAATTATGACAGTTTAAAAAAAAAAGTCAACTAAATAACCGGTTATACCAAGTAAACTTGGTGTACCCGTGTGGGTATACAATAAACACGTCCTAATATTCCATCTATCCATAATCTATCTATCTATAATTTAATATAAAAGTTCTTCCACTTTTATAGTTAGATGTCATTCTCAAATGCTAGTTCATGCACTTAAATTGCCATGTCAGTACTTATTTAATTATCAATTTCTTTGAGTTTTGTTTCCTTTCCCATATCTTCTTAAACTTCCGATATTCTCCATCCTTTAGTTTTTTTCAATTTTAAATTTTAATTCTAACTTTTAAAATGAAAATAGTCTTTATGAATAAAAACCCAAAATAAGAAAAAATATATAATTTTTATGAATTAATTGTAAAACAAAAATTATAATTAGACCTATTTTATTCTTTAGGTTATGACCATTAGACTCTACACAAAAATGACAAAATAACTATAGAACACAATATTAAATATATAAATAATATACTTTTAATCCTTTTTAGAGGATCAATTAAAATTTATTAATTTATAACAAATTATAAAAAAACCACATATTTTGACATTTGTAATGAATAATTTTCATTTAGTTTTTAGTATATATTTAAATGATTTTAGAAATAAATAATTTTAGATTTCTTTGGTGAAATATAAAAAAAAATGTCCCGTAATAAAATATCTTTCAAATACTATCCTTTTACAATACTATATAATTTTTAAAATATTCTAATTTTGATTCTATAAGTTATAAAGATAGTGAAAAATAGTTTTAATTGATGTTGAATTATTTCTTTGAATGGAATAATAAACTTATTTATGAAAAAATTAAAAATAGTAATAAAACTAGAGTATTAGAATTTAATTGAACTAATAAAAATAGATGTCCAGACTCATTAACAAGTCTTTTTTTTTTTAATTTCCGCCTAGTAAATAATTAATTAAGATCATGCTTGATGGTTGATTTGAAGCCTAGTGGGAAAGCATCTCACTTATTTCCATTCAAACAATGAATTGTCGAAGAAATGAAGCGAGTCAATTCACGTGCAACCCATTTGACTTCAAACCTTCGTTGATAAATGATGCCGGAACAACATCAGATCTCTGTCACTGATATTGTCCCTAAGATTCCTAAACTATCTACATCCTAGAATCTTGGTATATATTCAATAATATATGTTCAACATTCAACCAACAAATGCCAAACCTTGAGCCTCTTTTACCCTACTTGCTAGTTCATGTACAAGCACAACAATATCAAAGAACTGGTCCCGGTTCTTTGAATTTCACCTAAAATGCGTTCATGTTGTGTCTTCTATATACGCCGACTAATTTAATAGAGTATCAATTTTTTCTTGTACATTCTCCAAAAGACCAACCAGCTAACTGATCAGTTTCAACGATGTGCCTATTTAGTCATGTACCTTGTATTTAACCTATTAAGGTTCACCCACTCCTTGTGGACTATGAAATCTGTAATGATATCTATTTTTCCTTTCCCCAGTATATTCATTTTCCATTGTGAACACCTAATTTTGACTGGGTCAAAAAAAAAGAAGAAGAAAGAAAAAAAGAAGAGAAAATTAAAAAATATATAAAAAAAAGAGAGAAGAAACATGATAATAAAAATAAAAAATAAATAAAAAATAAAAATTATAGAAAAAAAAAAAAAAAAGCAAAAAGATTTGCAGCTGGTTTGTTCTTCTTGTTTTGGTAAAAAATCGTTTTTTTCTTTTCTTGTCCATTGTCTTTTTCCTTTTTGGGCATGCATTTTCAGATACCACTCACGTAACTCAAGTAGCACACACTGTTGCAGAGGACAATGCAGCTTTACCCCTACTCACTCCCACTTCTACATTTTGGCACAGCACACTGCACCTGCAGGGGGCGAATTCACTCACTCACGTAGCTAAGGGTAGCTGGGGACGCCCATGGACTAGCAGATTATTTTTTGATCTTGCTGATATAAGCACAGGGGAAGGTTTTTGAAAAGGGGGCTGGATATTTTTTTTCTCACATTCGATCACCCTCATTCATCTTCACCAAACCAACCAAATCCTAATATCTACCCTCCATAATCACCATTACACCGGCAGTTGCTCTACCCATCATCAGGGGCATAAGGAGAGGAAAGCTTAACAAAAATCAGAGAAACGCAGAGAAGGTGAGAAGGGGGAAGAGAGTTTCTTCAGCAAAGGAAAGAAGATCAAGAGGATTTGAGAGAAGCCATCTCCCTAATGTCCAGTTGAAGGTAAACGCTCTTTTCTCATTGATTTGAACTCATAAACATGTAGATCTCGAACTTTCCTATACTTTTTTTTTCACCTCTTCATTCTTGTTCAAAAAAAAAAAACAAAAGGAATTCATCACCACCATTCCTCCCCAGTATCAGAAAACGAAACCCAAATACCAAAAACACAAAAACTATCATGCAACAAATCAGAGAATACTAAACTCCCAATTTCCTCTGTCAAAAATTATCACCATCTTCCTAGTGAGACCAACCTCCATAGCCTTCAACCAGTAGCTCACCTCACAAACACACCAACCCTCTCACTTATACCAAGATCATTCCACCATAACCTCCATTACCACCTCCCAACCGTGAGCCTCCTCCGCCACCTCCCGAACACTCACCACCTTCAATATCCACATCCAATGACCTTCCATCTCTCACCACGTCACCTACCTCCATAACCAACGTCCAACCTTCACACAAACCACTAAAGAACTCATCTCCAAGCTCACCTACGGCCTCACCACAACCAAGCGGTTCCACCACCGAAACTCCATCACATTCTCTCCACCGACCGTCGAATCCCCCTAAACCGTGAACCCAACCACCATAAACTCTCCATCATCATACCCACACCACCATCCTTCAACCAACCGTGACCCAAACTCCATCACATCCTTTCCACCGACCGTCGAACCCCAATCTCCCTAAACCGTGACCCAAACTCCATCACATCCCTTCCACTAACCGTCGAACCCCAACCGTGACCCAAACTCCATCACATCCTTTCCACCGATCGTCGAACCCCAATCGTGACCCAAACTCCATCACATCCTTTTCACCGACCGTCGAACCCCAATCGTGACTCACACTCCATCACATTCTGCACCGACTGTCGAACCTCAGAAAACAGGTCCCACCTTGCACCTTGAACCTCTGATCACCTCCATCATCATCATTTCCCATCTACCTTCAAGCAATCCATCTTCATCTCCACCACCATTGAATACTATCAACCTCCAAAACACTCACCATCTTCAAGCCTCCATAATCCACGTCAACCCCAACCTCACAAGCCGTAATCCCCTTCACACATCCCATCAACCTCTAAACCGTAGCAACCATCTTCAAATCCAAGCCACCCAACATCCTTTGACCACCCGTCACCCAAGCAACTTCCATAACCTCTCCAAAACACCACCCAACCCAACCAGAACCGACCGTCGAACCGTAGCCCGTCAAACCAAATCCCTCTCCGCACTCGACCGTCGAACTTCGGGGCTTCGACCTTCCTGCACTCGACCGTCGAACCTCAGAAGCCAGCCTCCCTGAACCGACCGTCGAACCGTAGCCCGTCAAACCAAATCCCTCTCTGCACTCGACCGTCGAACCTCAAACCAGATCCCTCCCTGCACCGACCGTCGAACCTCAAACCAGATCACTACCCTTTCACCTCCAAACCGTGAACTTCACTCCCCTCACCGACAAATGACCCAAAACAGAACCCAAACTCCTTCTTCATTCATTTATCCTAACCTTCACCTTCTCCCACAAACACCTTCCATCTTCACCACCTTCCCCCCAAAAAAACACACACTCTCCACCCATCATGCATTGAATCCAGCAATAAACACATATCCAGTTTGTGCTCTGTTTCTTCTTCTCGTTTCTTTGTTTCTTTGCATTTTTTTCTATTTTTTTGCATTTTTTTATTATTAAAAATCTAAAAAAATATAAAAGTAATAAAAATAAAATGATAAAAAAATAATTCAATATTTTGGAAAAAAATAAAAATGAAATTAGCTGAGTTGTGACAGCTTGCTAATTCTATAATTTTTATAATCATCTAAGTTGTGACAACTTGATGATTCAATGGGTGACGTTTCTAGCGTGACGCCGAGTTTCACTTATTCAAATATTGATTCGATTAACTGAGTCGCGACGACTTGTTACTTAAAATTTTTAAAATTAAGTTATTTATATAAAATTAACCAACCCGCAAGTATTTTTTAAAGAACTACGTGACTTTGAATTGCTCATTGCACCTGAGGATACGTAGGAGCGGGACTCATATTCCGTCAAGCCAAAAATTAAATTTTCATAAACTATTCATTTATTTTTAGTGTTGTTTTAATAAAAGGGGTAAAGTAAATATATTTGAAATTATCAAGAATTTGCAAAATTGACTTAAGGTACCGTCTTATGACGGGTGCGTTAGGGGTGCTGTGGAATTAAGTTTCCACCCTTCCCTAAGTATAACCGACTCCGGAATCCAATCTGGTTCTTAAAGACCATTTTCTAATAAGGGTTTTCTAATTTTTTCCAATAAAAACTAATAAAATTGGTGGCGACTCCATTCTCTATTTTTTTTAAATCTCATGAGTTGCTATGTTTCACCGCGATTAATAACGGTCGCGACAGATGGCGACTCCACTGGGGACACTTGAGAGTCAAGCTTATAAAAGTTAGTTGTGTGAAATGTTTGTGATCTTTATATGTTTATTTTACCCTTTTTTTTTTTTTTTTCTTCTCTCTTGTTCTTTTCTTTTTTATATATATATTTGATGGTTTTATTGTTATTATTCATTGTTTTATTATGCAAACCTTAGGTTAGAAAACTTTTGGAGGTTGTTTTGTGTTTGCTCTGTTTTATAGGATATGGGTAATCTTAAGGACTATGAAGGTTGGTGTGCTCCCTACACCCACAACACCTACACGTTTATCACACACATCTGAGTGGGACCCTATACCCGGGTCTGAGTGAAGCCTAAGTTAGGTAGAGGTTGCGTAGTGGTAGCCATTTTGGATGAACATCCTGTTTGGTTATTGTGAAAACCTCATCTAAAGTATGCCTTTTTCACGAATGTCCCACACCTAGTGGTTTACCCACTGTTTGTGGTAAACATTCTGAAATGAGACTTAGCTCTAGAGACCTTTAGAATAGAAGAGCCGCCCAATGAAAGTTCTCACGAATTAGAAGAACCCATAAATCCCTTAGCTTAAGGTAATCCTATTAGGACACAAGGGGAGCATACCTTTCATTACCTTTAAATTTATCCATATCTTGTGAGTTATTTAGTTCTTTAGTATGGCAAACCATACTTGTGTCCCTCCTAAAAAAAAGAAAAAAGAAAAAAAATTTCAAAAGAGGAGGTGAGCCACTATTAAAGGACCAACAACTCACTCATTCATTATCATCATCATTTTCCACATTATATTTCTCTGAAAACCATGCATTGATGCTTTCTTATGTGTTGAACCCAGGTTTATTGGAGAACTGTTGAAACTAAGTGCCTAAGGACTAGCAGTGAGTATCTTTGATTAATAATAGAAAGTGTCGTGGGATCATATCACAAGGGCGAAATTTTGAAAAGGACCCTGCAACTTAAGGCCAAGAAGGTTGACACAGAAAGCTTGGTGAGTTTGGGCCGAATGTTGAAGAAGACGCAACGCCTGACCTTTATAGCAAGATATGGGAGAATCTTGAATCTGTTAGAAGTAGATGTGTAAGCAGAAGCTATCACTGCACTAGCTCAATACTATGACCCACCGTTACGTTGTTTCACCTTTCAAGATTTTCAGCTAGCCCCCACCTTAGAGGAGTTTGAGCAGATCTTAGGCTTACCTTTGGAAAAGAAAAAGCCATACCAATATATGGGCCACTATGCATTTATGCCAACCATAGCAGATGTCTTGAAGATTCATGTAAAAGATCTACAGAAGGCAAAACAAATTAGGAAAGGAACAGAGGCATTCCCAAGGAAATATTTGGAAGAGCACATGCATCACCTAGCCGAGGCTGAAGACTGGAGCACCTTCATGGATGTGTTAGCCTTCACCATTTATGGCAGCATCCTCTTCCCAAGTAATGAAGACTTAGTAGATTTGGCAGCAATTGATGTGTTCATTACTCGAAGAAATGATATCGCAAATCCCGTTCCAGCCATTCTTGCTGATGTTTATTACACTCTGAATTTCTGTCATGAAAAAAAGGGTAAGTGGATCTTATGTTGTCTACTGATGCTATTTGTATGGCTCACTAGTCATATGTTCAAGAGGGGCTACGAAGGACCTTATCCCATTACAGATCTCAAGATGCTCTAGTTAAAGACCATGAGTGACTGTGAATGGGCCGAGGAATTGGCCAAGCTTGAGGAGAAAAGAATTATATGGTACCCATGGTGAAAAGAAGGGTAAATAGTGGTTTATCAGTGCGAGGGATTTCCTAATGTCCCTCTCATAGGTATTCGGGGATGCATTAACTATAACCTCGCTTTGACATTGCGTCAACTTGGCTATCCTATGATGGGACCATCCTCAAAATTGGAAACCACTCCCTTTATTTATGACATAAAGATGGAGTGTACTGAGACACTCAGGAAGACTCGAGACTCTTGGAAGAAAGTCATCAGAAAGGGTAGAGAGTTGGGAATTAGAAGCTGTGGAGTCAAAGAAAGCTATCAGCAATGGGTCAAGAATCGGGCTTAGGAAGTCAAAATGCCTTTCAAAAGTTTAGCAACCTTTACAGTCGTACATCTCTGCCTCTAGTCTTGATAGAAGATGAGGAAATAAGGGAAAAGTTAGCAAAGGCCAATGAAGAAAAAAGGAAATTAGAAGCAGAGCTGGAAAAGACTCGCCAAACATGTGCAGTTTTAAAGCGTGAAAATTCTGAGAAGGACCACGCACTTGAAAGGGCTAACAAGAGGCAAAAAATAGAACAAGATCATATGTCAAGAACCAGAAGGTGTTTGGAAGCTGCAAACAAGGAATTAAAACTCTGAGGGCAAGAAAAAGATAGAGCTCTGGATGAAAATCAACAACTTAAAGAGTCACTTGTAAATACTAAAGCGGCACAGAATAATACTCTTCAATAGGTGGATAGCATGAAGCAACAAATAAAAATGGTGTCAATAAGATATAAAGACACAATCAAAGTGGAGAGGTTGCACACAGATAGGGCAATTGCGGGATATGAGGCAGCATTACGACAAGGACGAGAAGACTTACAGAAGCTGATAAATCAAGTGAAACAACAGAATAAGGACATCAGTGAATGTAAAGGAAAGTCCACTTTTGGATGGACCGTTTCATGAGACTAGTATGTCTAGCCAACACAGCGATTGCAGATGTTTCGTATTATTTAAAGATGGCTGATAAGATGGTCAATCCTCTTAAGACACTAGTAGAGATTAATGACTTTATTGAATATTGCAAGAGTCTCATTGGACAAATGAAGCAGATGATCAAGGCTCATTCAGTTGAGAAGGAAGAATTAGACTAGACCATGATGTATTTCAAATAGGGTGAAAATAATGTACTCTTCTCAAATGATGTTTGTTTTAATGGAATGAAATATGTCTTCTTGTGTTTTTGATCCCATGTTTTACTTGAGACCCAATGCTTTTGAACAAGACGTTCTAAGAATCGGTCATAATCAAATATACTCACTCAAGTCCATTCGACACAAACAAATAATGGTTCTTTAATAAATCGATGATAAATATGTTTTTTTTCAAATTGTGCTTTGATTGTTCACAGGGATTCGGAACCATTGCGCGACCAAGGAAAGAAGAGACCAATCAAACCCGAGTTCACAATACCAGATCTCGGACCAGAATGGCTGCTAGTAATCTTGAGGCAGGGAGAAACTTGAGCAGGGAGGTTGATGAAATGGCAGGAAGAGTGAATGAAATATCTGAGACCCAAGTAAGGTTGGAAGCAATACTGCAAGATATGAGGGAGTCTCTCCATTTAATCAGCGGAAATAGAAGTGCAAATGGGGTTGAAGCGTATGTGCCATCGATAACTGCCCCGATATTCTCAACTGTAACCTCAGGCATCACTGTGGGGATCCATGAGCAGCCACATCAAACGACATTGATTGTCCTGCCTATTGGAGAGGGGTATCGCGCCTTGGAAGGTGCTCATAATGAAATTCCTGGTTAAGCTGACCCTACTTGGGAACAACCTCATGTGTCAATTACAGAGCAAGCAACAATGCCTAACTTTGGGAATAGTCATGTCATGACCGAGAAAGACAAGATGAAGGAAGAATGAATGGAAAAAATGGAGGAACAGATCAAGGCAATCAAAGGCCCCAGTGCTTATGGACCCCTGAGAATAGAAGAACTGTGTCCTACCACAGATGTCGTAATCCTTAAAGACTTCAAGATTCCTGATTTTGATAAGTATGATGGGAGTAGTAACCCTCGGTTTCATTTGATCAGTTATGGAACCAAGATGGCTATTTGGTCTAGGGATGATAAATTCCTCGTTAGCTTCTTCCACGAAAGTCTTACAGGCCCTGCGTTAGAGTGGTATCTTCAATTAAACCACTCTAAGATTTCTTGTTGGACGGAATTGGCTGACCTGTTCATGGACCAATACAAATTTAATATGGATGCGGCTCCAACCCAGGAACAATTGAGCTCAATATAGAAAGGAAATGAGGAACCTTTCAAACAATATGCACAGAGGTGGAGAGCCTTGGCAGCTCAAGTTTAGCCCCCATTAACACTATCTAAGATGTGTTCATATTTCTTGGGAACCTTGGGAAATCCTTTTATTGGAGCAATGGCCGGGGCAGCCTATAAGGATTTTACAGATCTGATAATGGCGGAAGAAAGGATTGAGATTTTGGCCAAAGCTGAGAAGTTACCGATGAACAATACAGAGAATACTACTTTTAAGAAGGGATTCTAGTCGAAAAAGAAAGAACCCGAGGTGAATTATGTCCAACGCCAACAGACCTTTAGACCTCGATATTCCCTACAAAACCCAAGTCATCAACCTGTATACAACCCTAACCTTCACTTTCCACACCAAACACTTACACCTCTTTATTACTCACCCCACCAAATTGTGCCAACCACAAACATCAACCCAACTCCACAATTCCAAATCAATAATGTTCCTGCACCACAACCATATGTGCCAACTCGCCCAACCTATACCCGATACCCATCTGTACCTCCACAAATTTACCCAAATCACCTGCAACCTCGGCCAAATACCCAAAATCAAGGTCGCTTTCATCCCCAAAACCTACCTCATTTCCTAAGGTTGTCCATTACAAATGCGAATTTATTCAAAAGGCTGTTTGATGCTCACCTCGTTTCAGGAAATCCTGTACGTCCCTTAGAACCACCATTCCTAGCGTGGTATAACCCGAATTTGACCTGCAAATACCATATGGATATCCCAAGGCATTCAATTGAAGATTGTGAGGCTTTCAAGACTGCGGTAAGGAAGCTTATTGCTTACGGGAAGCTTGACATTCAAGAAGAGGCTGGACCCAATATCGTCAACAATTCAATCCCTACTCATGGTGAAAGGAATGTGGTAAATGCTTTAGAGATGGAAGGACCTCCAATAAGGAATGCCATGAACCTGCGCACGCCGATGACTCAAATATTTGAAGGGTTGAAGAAAGCAGGTTATGTTATCATGGCACCAGCTTCATCAGTAAAAGAAGAGGAGAAGTATGATGAAGAATCAGGATGTGTTTACCATTATGGGGGAACAGGACACGATATTAAGAACTGTTGGGACTTTAAGGTTCAGGTCCAGAATTTACTCACTTTGGGAATAATACAAGCCAGACAAGGGGTAGCTTCCTCTGAAGAGGTCAGTGTAGTAGAATGCTTTGTGCTGAAGGTGTCACCTCTCAATCAAGCCCCGGCACCAGTAAAAGTAGTTGTTACGGTCAAGAAGCCAATGCCATTTGCTTATGATGATACTCATTCAGTACCATGGAATTATGAAGCTAAGGTAGAAACGAAGGGAGTCGGGGAAGAGACTTTAAAGCCTCAAGTTACTGAAATACTCCAGGATGAAGGGTATGTGACTAATATAGTTACAAGGAGTGGGCAATGTTATGACCCAGTAGAAGTAGAGAAGAAGAAGAATGTTAAAGAATAGGGTAATGAGGAAAATGCAAAAGAAGAGGAGAGAGAGAAAGAAGAGGAAGAAGAATTTTTGAAGATCGTGAAACAAAGTGAGTACGATGTGATGGAACAATTGAAGAAGACTCTAGCAAGGATATCCCTTCTGTCACTCGTTTTGACATCTGAGTTACATCGAAAAGCATTGCTAAGAGTACTAAGTGAGGCTTATGTCAAACCCGATGTTACTCCCAAGAATGTTATCAACATGGTGGACCCGGTAAAGCACATCAACATGATCACATTCATGGATGAAGAGATCACCTCTCACAGTCTGAGAAAAACCCACGGGCCTTACACATAACCCTTAAATGCAAATGGTATATAGTTGAAAAGGTTTTGATTGATGGGGGTTCTGCACTAAATATCCTACCGAAGTCGACTCTAACCTCATTATCAATATGTGAGGATGAACTGTTACCTCGAGAAATGGTGGTGCGAGCCTTTGATGGAAATAGGAGAGGCATTTTAAGAGAGGTGACGTTGCCATTAGAGATCGGTCCAAGTAATTTTTAGGTATTATTCCAAGTTATAAACATTGAGCCTGGTTACACTATGCTCCTGGGGTGACCATGGATCCATGCTGCTGGTGCTGTTCCTTCTACCCTACATCAGAGTGTTAAATACATTGAAAATGGGTTAGTCATTACCATACATAGAGAGGAAGAGATCATGTTGTCAAAACAGTGTCAGTGCCGTATGTGGAGAGTGCAGAGAAAAATGAAGAGAATTTGTGGCATAGTTTTGAAATAGTTGAGACTGGAGTTAGTAAGGATGAATCTCCAAGGCAAGGTGTGGATCAAGTGGTGGCCCGAATTATGGCAAGTAGTGGGTACGAAAAAGGAAAAGGCTTGGGCTCACAATTGCAAGGTACTCGGTCGCCAGTGTCCTTCCAAGAAAAGTGGGACAAGTTTGGGATAGGATATGAAGCATCCCTAGAAGAAAGAATAAGGAGCATGACTCTCGGGAAGAAAAATGACAAGGGCAAAATGAAGCATATTCCCCACCTGGGGGAAACATTCCCAGCACTAGCCGAGGTAATCATGTTTGGAGAAGTCATTCACTCCCAATGCCATCCCATTATTAATGCGTTGCATGAAGAAGGCCCAGAATAGAGCAAGGCAATCCATCCCTCTGCTAATGAGGAGCCACTAAAGAACTGGCAGTTCGAATCAATGGTTGATGTGATTGTTTCCAAGTAATTGTCTAGTCATATTATACTAAGCAGATATTTAAGACTAGCTATGTTTTGAGCTTATGATTTATGTTATTTGAGACATTAATTAAATAAATTTGCATGGATATTCAGTATTCCTTCTTGTTGCACATTTTTTTTTTGTTCTTTGCATTTGTCATTTTTCTTTTTACATTTCTGCATAATATCTTGTTCTTCTTTTGTCATTCCTGCTCTATTTTGCCTTTCTAACTCCACACCAATTACTTTCCAGGGATTTGAGTATTGTAGAAAGTTCGCCTCATGAAAAGGACTTTGAAAACTCATCGATTGATTCCCCTGTGATGTTTGATGAAGAAGACCCTGGATCTAATGAAGAGGGAGAAGTTGTTGAAAACTTTACAAAATTACTAGAGTATTCAGAGAAGGGATTCGACTTGAATGGCGAGGAAGCAGAGGTGATTAACATGGGGACAGAGGAAGAGAAAAAGGAGTTGAAAATGGTGAAAAATCTCGAGTGTGAAGAATGATTGCACTCTTCAAAGAGTATATGGATGTCTTTGCTTGGTCTTATTGGGATATGCCTGGATTAGATCCAGAGATAACATCTCATAAAATCCCACTGTATCCAGATGTTAAGGCAAAGAAGCAGAAGTTAAGGAGGATGCGTCCTGATATGTCCCTGAAGATTAAGGAAGAGGTGACTAAGCAGCTAGAAGCAGGATTCATAGAAGTATCAAGACACCCAAAGTGGGTAGCCAATATTGTGCTTGTGTCTAAGAAGGATGGAAAAGTCAGAATATGTGTGGATTACAGGGATTTGAATAAGGCCAGTCCGAAGGATGGTTTCCCACTCCCTCATATTGATGTTTTGGTTGATAACACTACTAAGAATTATAGGTTTTCATTCATGGATGGATACTCAGGGTACAATCAAATTCCCATAGATGTTAATGACAAAGAAAAAACCACTTTCATCACTCCTTGGGGGACGTTTTGCTACACAGTGATGCCATTTGGATTAAAGAATGTTGGGCTACTAACCAACGCGCTATGGTTGCACTTCTTCATGACATGATGCACAAGGAGATTGAGGTGTATGTCGATGACATAGTTGCCAAGTCTAGAGAAGGTGAAAGTCATGTGGTGGTTTTGCGTAAGTTGTTTGAAATACTCAGAAAATACAAACTGAGGTTGAATCCTGCTAAGTGTGTTTTTGGAGCATCCATTGGAAAGCTACTTGGGTTCATTGTTAGTAGAGAAGGAATAAAGGTGGATCCAGATAAGGTGAAAGTGATACAAGAGATGTCTGCTCCTAAGACTGAACGTGAAGTGAGAAGCTTTCTTGGGAGACTTAACTACATTGCTAGATTCATTGCTAACTTGACTAGCACCTGTGAACCTATATTCAAGTTGTTGAGGAAGCATCAACCTGGTGAATGGGATGAGGCATGTCAAGGAGCGTTTGACAAGATAAAGGCTTATTTAATGAATCCTCCTGTTTTAGTACCACCTACATCGGGTCGGCCTTTGATATTGTATCTAACCGTACTGCCAACCTCGATGGGAGCAATGCTAGGGCAGCATGATGAATCAGGAAAAAAAGAGCAAGCGATTTATTACTTGAGTAAGAAGTTTAATGATTGTGAAGCTCATTTCATGGCTGTTGAGAAGACTTGTTGTGCTCTAGTATGGACCTCAAAGTGGCTAAGGCAATACATGTTGTATTATACTACTTGGTTGATCTCCCGAATGGACCCCCTGAAGTATATATTTGAAAGCCCTCATGTCTCATTAAGAGTTTCAAAATGGCAAGTGATGTTATCAGAGTTTGACATCCAGTACATGACTCAGAAATCCATTAAAGGAAGTGCAATTGATGATCATTTAGCTAAAAACCCTTTGAAGGGTGGACAACTAATAACATCTAAATTCCCTGATGGAGAAATATTGACAGTGGAAGGAGAAGAAGGAGATGAGGAGGAGCCTGTTTGGAGAATGTATTTTGATGGAGCAGTCAACATGCATGGTAGTGGCATAGGAGCCGTGGTTGTCTCACCAACTGGAAGGCAATATCCAGTTGCTATCAAGCTAGATTTTGAATGCACTAATAATGTTGTAGAATATGAGGCCTATGCTAGTGGTTTACAAGTTGCAGTTGACTTGGGGATCAAACAACTAAAGGTATTTGGAGATTCAGCACTCATTATTTATCAGGTAAATGGTGAATGGTAAACTAAAGACCCAAAGTTGGTGCCTTATCAAAAGTATTTGACCTGGTTGATTGAGAAGTTTGAGGAGGTGACCTTTTCCCATTTGACTCGAGACAAGAATCAGTTTGCAGACGCCTTGGCCACTTTAGCTGTAATGACCAAATTGGATATGCACAATAATGTCCAACCCATCCAAGTGAAGATACACAGTAAGCCTGCGTATTGTGCCAATGTGGAGGGTGAGTCAGATGGTAAACCTTGGTACCATGATATCAAACAGTATATTCAGTATAAAGAATACCCAACTGGGACAAATGAGGTGAATAAGAAGACTATTCGTAGGTTGGCAATGGCCTTTTTCTTGAGCGAAGAGGTTTTGTATAAGAGAAGCCATAATGGCACTTTGCTTAGATGCGTGGATGCTCGTGAAGCCCGTATAGTCGTGACTGAAGTCCATGAAGGAATCTGTGGAACTCACGCTAATGGTCACATGATGGCATGAAAAATTCTAAGGAGTGGTTATTATTGGTCCACCATGGAAATAGACTGCATAGAATATGTACAAAAGTGTCAGAAATGCCAAATATATATAGATCGAGTTAATGCACCTCCATTTCCCTTGCACAATTTGGTATCTCCATGGCCTTTCTCAATGTAGGGAATAGATGTCATTAGACCCATTAATCCTAAGGCTTCCAATGGTCATCGCTTTATTTTGGTGGCGATTGACTATTTCACCAAGTGGGTAGAAGCTTCCTCGTATGCCAATATCACTCAAAAAGTGTTTTTGAGATTCCTCAAAAGGGATATTGTCTGCAGATATGGGATTCCAGAAAGGATAATAACAGATAATGCCATCAATCTCAACGGTGCTGAGATTCAAAAGTTTTGTGAGAGCTTCAAAGTCAAGCATCATAATTCAGCTCCTTACAAGCCCCAGATGAATGGTGCAGTTGAAGCAGCAAATAAGAATGTCAAGAAAATTATTGCCAAGGTGGTGGTGAATTACAAAGACTGGCATGAAATGTTACCCTATGCTTTGCATGCGTATCGTACCAATATACGATCAAGCACTGGGGCAACGCCTTTCTCTTTGGTATATGGGATGGAGGTCGTCTCTCCCATAGAAATTGAGATTCCTTCTCTAAGGGTTTTGATGGAGGCAGAGTTAGAAGAATCCGAATAGGTGAAGGCTCGGCATGAGCAGTTGAATATGATAGAAGAGAAAAAATTGACAGTTATTTGTCATGGGCAATTATATCAAAGCAGAATGGCCAGAGCCTTTAACAAGAAAGTTCGTCTCAGAGAATTTTGTTCAGGAGATTTGGTTTTGAAGAAGATTCTCCCTAATCAAGAGGATGCCAGAGGGAAATGGGCTCCGAACTATGAAGGCCCGTACATAGTCAAGCAGGCATTTTCAGGAGGAGCATTAATTTTACAAAATATGGATGGAGAAGAATTGCCAAGGCCCGTAAACACTGATGTTGTTAAGAGATTTTATGCCTAAAAAAAAGAAAGAAAAAAAAAAGAGCTCGTTAAGTGAAAACCCGAAAGGGCGGCCTAAGCAAAATTTAGAGCAATCAAAAAAGAAAAAGGAGAAAAAGAAGAAAAGGGGGCCCGTTAGGCTGAAAACCCAAAAGGGCAGTCTAAGCAAAAGTAAGGGCAAATAAATAGGCAAGATCTCAAAGAAAGTTAGTCTGAAACTCCTTGAAGGGTTCACCAAATTGGGGCAATTCTTATTGGCAATTAATTGGCTACACTGGGGCAAAATTTTTGTCTGCATCGATTGATTACACTGGGGCAATTTTTGTTTGATTTCAATTGGTCATACTGGGGCAAATTTCATGGAGGATTGAAGGAGAAGACATGTTGAATAAAGTAGAATTAGAGATAATAGCTGATTTATCAAGCCGTTGCAGGGAATCAATTGAATGAGGAACAAGGAACCAACACTGGGGCAAATTTCTCTTATCCTTTGTTTCTAGGCTTTCATCTTTCAAGTATGTATCTTGCCAAAAGTTCATGTATGATCATATCACCAAAGTAATAAAAGGAAGTTTGTTCATTCAACGAATTTCTGTCCATTCATGAATGCATGTTTACTCATTAAGTTATGTCTCAAATAAGATAAATTTAGAGTTAACAACTTGATTTGACAATTCTATAGCAATCCTTCAATGATTTGGACTAAAAGATCTCAGTAGCTCAAAGTGTAGATTGCAATGCAATTTTTACTTGGGTCGAATAAATAAAGAAAAAAAAAAAAAGAGAAGGAAAAAGAAAGATAGAGAAGTGAAAAGGGAAGTAAGCAAGTCAAGAGGACTTCAAGCCAAATAAAGAGTTTGATGAAGGAAGACGCGTAAACGAAGGGTTTGATTGGTCAGAGCTTTCCAGAGTCGTCATTGGTTCAATTAATTTTTAATAAATAAAAAAATAATAAATAAAAAAAAGAAGAAGAAAAAGGAAAATGAAAAAAATGAAAAAAAAATGAGAAAAATGAGAAAAAGAAGACAAATCTTTTTGGTTTGAGATGCCCATTGCCTTTATAAATTTCTGTTTTTCGGGAGCACAGTTGCCCATTGTCTTTTAAGTTTCCGGGATACAGTAGCCCGCTTGTCTTTTAAATTTTCAGGAGCACAGTTGCCTGTTGTTTTTTAAATTTTTGGGAGCACAATTGCCCGTTATCTTTTAAGTTTTCAGGACTCAGTTGCCCGTTGTCTTTCAAGTTTTCGGGACTCAATTGCCCGTTGTCTTTTAAGTTTTCGGGAGCACAATTGCCCTTTGTCTTTTAAATTCTCGGGAGCACAGTTGCCCATTGTCTTTTAAGTTTTTAGGAGCACAGTTGCCCATTATCTTTTAAATTCTAGGGAGCACAGTTGCCCGTTGTCTTTTAAATTCTCGAGAGCATAGTTGCCCGTTGTCTTTTAAATTTTGGGAGTACAGTTGCCCATTGTCTTTTAAATTCTGGGACTCAGTTGCCCATTGTCTTTTAAATTACGGGACTCAGTTGCCCATTGTCATTTAATTTTCTGGGACGCAGTTGCCCATTGTCATTTTACTTTCTGTTGAGCGCATCGGCTCCATGCATTTTATTTTCTGTTGAACGCATCGGCTCCATGCATTTTACTTTCTGTTGAGCGCATCGGCTCCACGCATTCCATGCATTTTAAATTCTGTTAAGCGCATCAGCTCCATGCATTTTAATTTCTGTTGAGCGCATCGGCTCGATGCATTTTAACTTCCTATCATTGTTCGTACTTTGTTTTGCATTTATCCTCTTATGCATTGCCGGACGAAATTGGAGTTCATGTCTTTACTCGTTTCCTACGACGATAAAATGAAAAACCACAGTTTTTCTTTTTATCTAATAAGAAACAAATAAAGAGGGGCAACTGTGAACAAATAATTTTTACCGGACTAAAAATAAAGAAAAAGAAAGAAAAAAGAAGAGAAAATTAAAAAATAAAAAAAATAAAAGAATTGTTGCCCATATTATTGGCCCTTTGTTCTAACCCAAATACATAAACCCACATAAAAAAAAAAAAAAGAAGAAACATGATAATAACAACAAAAAATAAATAAAAATAAAAAATAAAGAAAAAATAAAAAGAAAAAAGAAAAAAGATTTGCAGCTGGTTTGTTTTTCTTATTTTTGTTAAAAAATCATTTTTTCTTTTCTTGTCCATTGTCTTTTTCCTTTCTGGGGCATACATTTTCAGATACCACTCACGTAGCTCAAGCAGCACACACTGTTGTAGGGGACAATGCAGCTTTACCCTCACTCACTCCCACTTCTACATTTTCGCACAGCACACTGCACCTGCAGGGGGCGAATTCACTCACTCATATAGCTAGGGGTAGCTGGGGACGCCCATGGACTGGTAGATTATTTTTTGATCTTGCCGATATAAGCACAGGGGAAGGTTTTTCAAAAGGGGGCCGAACATTTTTTCTCTCTCATTCGATCACCCTCATTCATCTTCACCAAACCAACCAAATCCTAATATCTACCCTCCATAATCACCATTACACCGGAAGCTGCTCTACCCATCATCAGGGGCATAAGGAGAGGAAAGCTTAACAAAAATCAGAGAAACGCAGAGAACGTGAGAAGGGGGAAGAGAGTTTCTTCAGCAAAGGAAAGAAGATCGAGAGGATTTGAGAGAAGCCATCTCCCCAATCTCCAGTTGAAGGTAAACGCTCTTTTCTCATTGATTTGAACTCATAAACACGTGGATCTCGAACTTTCCTATACTTTTTTTTTAACCTCTTCATTCCTGTTCAAAAAAAAAAAAACAAAAGGAATTCACACCACCATTCCTCCCTAGTATCAGAAAACGAAACCCAGATACCAAAAACACAAAAACTATCATGCAACAAATCAGAGAACACTAAACTCCCAATTTCCTCTGTCAAAAATCATCACCATCTTCCTAGTGAGACTAACCTCCATAGCCTTCAACCAGTAGCACACCTCACGAACACACCAACCCTCTCACTTATACTAAGATCATTCCACCATAACCTCCAATACCACCTCCCAACCGTGAGCCTCCTCCGCCACCTCCGAACACTCACCACCTTCAATATCCACATCCAATGCCTTTCATCTCCCACCACGTCACCTACCTCCATAACCAACGTCCAACCTTCACACAAACCACCAAAGAACTCATCTCCAAGCTCACCTACGGCCTCACCGAACCCAAGCAGTTCCACCACCCAAACTCCATCACATTCTCTCCACCGACCGTCGAATCCCTCTAAACTATGAACCCAACCACCATAAGGTCTCCATCCTTACACCCACGCCACCATCCTTCAACCATCCATTACGTGAAATCACCTCTCAAACGCGACCTATACCCAACCATCGAATCCCCCTAAACTGTGAACCCAACCACCATAAGCTCTCCATCATCACACCCACACCACCATCCTTCAACCAACCATGACCCAAACTCCATCACATCCTTTCCACCGACCGTCGAACCCCAACCGTGACCCAAACTCTATCACATCCCTTCCACTGACCGTCAAACCCTAACCGTGACCTAAACTCCATTACATCCTTTTCACCGACTATCAAACCTCAGAAAATAGGTCCCACCTTGCACCTTAAACCTCTGATCACCTCCATCATCATCACTTCCCATCTACCTTCAAGCAATCCACCTTCATCTCCACCACCATTGAATACTATCAACCTCCAAAACACTCACCATCTTCAAGCCTCCATAATCCACGTCAACCCCAACCTCACAAGCTATAATCCCCTTCACACATCCCATCAACCTCTAAACCGTAGCAACCATCTTCAAATCCAAGCCACCCAACATCCTTTGACCACCCGTCACCCAAGCAACTTCCATAACCTCTCCAAAACACCACCAAACCCAACCAGAACCGACCGTCGGACCATAGCCCGTCAAACCAAATCCCTCTCCGCACTCGACCATCGAACCTCAAACTAGATCCCTCTCCACACTCGACCATCGAACTTCAGAAGCCAGCCTCTCCCGCACTAGACCGTCGAACCTCGAAGCCAGCCTCCTTGCACCGACCGTCGAACCTCAAACCAGATCACTGCCCTTTCACCTCTAAACCGTGAACTTCACTCCCCTCACCGTGACCTAAAACGGAACCCAAACTCCTTCTTCATTCATTTATCCTAACCTTTACCTTCTCCCACAAACACCTTCCATCTTCACCACCTTCCCCAAAAAAACACATATTATCCACCCATCATGCACCGAATCCATCAATAAACACATATCTAGTTTGTGCTCTATTTCTTCTTCTTGTTTCTTTGTTTCTTTGTGTTTTTTTTTTTTTTTTTTTTTGTATTTTTTCATTATTAAAAATATAAAAAAATATAAAAGTAATAAAAATAAAATGATAAAAAAAATTCAATATTTTGGAAAAAAAATAATAATGAAATTAGCTGAGTTGTGACAGCTTGCTAATTCTATAATTTTCATAATCATCTAAGTTGTGACAACTTGATGATTCAATGGGTGACGTCTCTAGCGTGATGCCAAGTCTCACCTATTCAAATCTTGATGTGATTAACTGAGTCACGACGACTTGTTAATTAAAATTTTTAAAATTAAGTTATTTATATAAAATCAACCAACCCGCAAGTATTTTTTAAAGAACTACGTGATTTTGAATTCATTATTGCACCTGAGGATACGTAGGAGCGAGACTCATATTCCATCAAGCCAAAAATTAAATTTGCACAAATTATTCATTTATTTTTAGTGTGGTTTTAGTAAAAGGGGTAAAGTAAATATATTTGAAATTATCAAGAATTTGCACAATTGACTTAAGGTACCGTCTTATGACGGGTGCGTTAGGGGTGCTGTGGGATTAAGTTTCCACCCTTCTCTAAGCATAACCGACTCCCGAATCTAATCTAGTTCTCAAAGACCATTTTCTAATAAGGGTTTTCCAATTTTTCCCAATAAAAAAATAATAAAATTGGTGGCGACTCTATTCTCTTTTTTTTTTTAAATCTCATGAGTTGCTATGTTTCACCGCGATTAATAACGGTCGCGACAGATGACGACTCCACTGGGGAGCACAGTTGCCCATTGTCTTTTAAGTTTTCGGGATACAGTAGTCCGCTTGTCTTTTAAGTTTTCGGAAAAACAGTTGCCCATTGTCTTTTAAATTTTTGGGAGCACAGTTGCCCGTTGTCTTTTAAGTTTCCAGGACCTAGTTGCCCATTGTCTTTTAAGTTTTCGGGACTCAGTTGCCCATTGTCATTTAAGTTTTCGGGACTCAGTTGCCCGTTGTCTTTTAAGTTTTTGGGAGCACAGTTGCCCTTTGTCTTTTAAATTCTTGGGAGCACAGTTGGTCGTTGTCTTTTAAGTTTTTGGGAGCACAGTTACCCATTGTCTTTTAAATTCTTGGGAGCACAGTTGCCTGTTGTCTTTTAAATTCTCAGGAGCATAGTCGCCTATTGTCTTTTAAATTGCGGGAGCACAGTTGCCCGTTGTCTTTTAAATTCTGAGACTCAGTTGCCCATTGTCTTTTAAATTACGGGACTCAGTTGCCCATTGTCATTTAATTTTTTGGGACGCAGTTGCCCATTATCATTTTACTTTCTGTTGAGCGCATCGGCTCCATGCATTTTACTTTCTGTTGAGCACATCGGCTTCACGCATTCCATGCATTTTAAATTCTGTTGAGCGCATCGGCTCCATACATTTTAATTTCTGTTGAGCGCATTGGCTCGATGCATTTTAACTTTCTATCATTGTTCTTACTTTATTTTGCATTTCTCCTCTTATGCATTGCCGGACAAAATTGGAGTTCATGTCTTTACTCGTTTCCTATGACGATAAAATGAAAAGCCACAGTTTTTTTTTATCTAATAAGAAACAAGTAAAGAGGGGCAACTGTGAATACTTAATTTTGACCGGGCTAAAAAAAAGAAGAAAAAAGAAAAAAAGAAGAGAAAATTAAAAAATATATAAAAAAAAGAGAGAAGAAACATGATAATAAAAATAAAAAATAAATAAAAAATAAAAAATATAGAAAAAAAAAAGATTTGCAGCTGGTTTTTTTTTTCTTGTTTTGGTAAAAAATCATTTTTTTCTTTTCTTGTCCATTGTCTTTTTCTTTTCTAGGGCATGCTTTTTCAGATACCACTCACGTAGCTCAAGCAATACACACTGTTGCAGGGGACAATGCAGCTTTACCCCCACTCACTCCCACTTCTACATTTTCGCACAGCACACTGCACCTGCAGGGGACGAATTCACTCACTCACGTAGCTAGGGGTAGCTGGGGACGCCCATGGACTGGCAGATTATTTTTTGATCTTGCTGATAAAAGCATAGGGGAAGGTTTTTGAAAAAGGGGCTAGACAATTTTTTTCTCTCATTTGATCACCCTTATTCATCTTCACCAAACCAACCAAATCCTAATATCTACCCTCCATAATCACCATTACACCGGAAGCTGCTCTACCCATCATCAGGGGCATAAGGAGAGGAAAGCTTAACAAAAATCAGAGAAACACAGAGAATGTGAGAAGGGGGAAGAGAGTTTCTTCAGCAAAGGAAAGAAGATCGAGAGGATTTGAGAGAAGCCATCTCCCCAATCTCCAGTTGAAGGTAAACGCTCTTTTCTCATTGATTTGAACTCATAAACATATAGATCTCGAACTTTCCTATACTTTTTTTTTCACCTCTTCATTCCTGTTAAAAAAAACGCAAAGAATTCATCACCACCATTCCTCCCCAGTATCAGAAAACGAAACCCAAATACCAAAAACACAAAAACTATCATGCAACAAATCAGAGAACACTCAACTCCCAATTTCCTCTGTCAAAAATCATTACCATCTTCCTAGTGAGACCAAACTCCCTAGCCTTCAACCGGTAGCTCACCTCACAAACACACCAACCCTCTCACTTATACCAAGATCATTCCACCATAACCTCTATTACCACCTCCCAACCGTGAGCCTCCTCTCGCCACCTCCGAACACTCACCACCTTCAATATCCCCATCTAATGACCTTCCATCTCTCACCACGTCACCTACCTCCATAACCAACGTCCAACCTTCACACACAAACCACCAAAGAACTCATCTCCAAGCTCACCTACGGCCTCACCACAACCCAAGCGGTTCCACCACCGAAACTCCATCACATTCTCTCCACCAACCGTCGAATCCCCTAAAGCGTGAACCCAACCACCATAAGCTCTCCATCATCACACCCACACCACCATCCTTCAACCAACCGTGACCCAAACTCCATCACATCCTTTCCACCGACCGTCGAACCCCAATCTCCCTAAATCGTGACCCAAACTCCATCACATCCCTTCCACCGACCGTCGAACCCCAACCGTGACCTAAACTTCATCACATCCTTTCCACCAACCGTCGAACCCCAATCGTGACCCAAACTCCATCACATCCTTTTCACCGACCGTCGAACCCCAATCGTGACTCACACTCCATCACATTCTGCACCGACTGTCGAACCTCATAAAACAGGTCCCACCTTGCACCTTGAACCTCTGATCGCCTCCATCATCATCACTTCCCATCTACCTTCAAGCAATCCACCTTCATCTCCACCACCATTGAATACTATCAACCTCCAAAACACTCACCATCTTCAAGCCTCCATAATCCACGTCAACCCCAACCTCACAAGCTGTAATCCCCTTCACACATCCCATCAACCTCTAAACCGTAGCAACCATCTTCAAATCCAAGCCACCCAACATCCTTTGACCACCCGTCACCCAAGCAACTTCCATAACCTCTCCAAAACGCCACCGAACCCAACCAGAACCTATCGTCGGACCGTAGCCTGTCAAACCAAATCCCTCTCCACACTCGACAGTCGGACCTCAAACCAGATCCTTCTCCGCACTCGACCATCGAACTTCAGAAGCCAGCCTTCCTACACTCGATCGTCGAACCTCAGAAGCCAACCTCCCTGAATTGACCGTCGGACCGTAGCCTGTCAAACCAAATCTCTCTCCGCACTCGACCGTCGAACCTCAAACCAGGTCACTACCCTTTCACGTCCAAACCGTGAACTCCACTCCCCTCACCGACAGCCCAAAACAGAACCCAAACTCCTTCTTCATTCATTTATCCTAACCTTCACCTTCTCCCACAAACACCTTCCATCTTCACCACCTTCCCCCAAAAAAACACACACTCTCCACCCATCATGCACTAAATCCAAAGAATAAACACATATCGGTTGTGCTCTGTTTCTTCTTCTTGTTTCTTTGTTTCTTTGCGTTTTTTCTATTTTTTTGCATTTTTTATTATTATTAAAAATCTAAAAAAAATATAAAAGTAATAAAAATAAAATGATAAAAAAATAATTCAATATTTTGGAAAAAAAAATAAAAATGAAATTAGGCGAGTTGTGATGACTTGCTAATTCTATAATTTTCATAATCATCTAAGTTGTGACAACTTGCTGATTCAATGGGTGACGTCTCTAGCGTGACACCGAGTTTCACCTATTCAAATCTTGATTCGATTAACTGAGTCGCGACGACTTATTAATTAAAATTTTTAAAATTCAGTTATTTATATAAAATCAACCAACCCGCAAGTATTTTTTAAAGAACTATGTGACTTTGAATTCCTCATTGCACCTGAGGATACGTAGGAGCGGGACTCATATTTCGTCAAGCCAAAAATTAAATTTTCACAAATTATTCATTTATTTTTAGTGTTGTTTTAATAAAAGGGGTAAAGTAAATATATTTGAAATTATCAAGAATTTGCACAATTGACTTAAGCTACCGTCTTATGACGGGTGTGTTAAGGGTGTTGTGGGATTAAGTTTCCACCCTTCCCTAAGCATAACCGACTCCCGAATCTAATCTGGTTCTCAAAGACCATTTTCTAATAAGGGTTTTTCAATTTTTCCCAATAAAAAATAATAAAATTGGTGGCGACTCCATTCTCTTTTTTTTTTAAATCTCATGAGTTGCTATGTTTCACCGTGATTAATAACAGTCGCGACATCCATAAATGTAGTTAATTAGATTTGACCTTATTACTTTACCATACAAGTCCATACTTGTACTCAAGTTCAACCGTTTGTGGTATGTGTATATGGTATACCATATGCACACGCCTATGTTCCCATTATAGAGCTTAGGAGTGCATAACTCGATCCGCCAACCCAACCAATCTGGCCTGACTCAATCACATATATTTGGGTCGGTTCGGGTAATCAAGTCTATTTCGGTCAAACTTGATAAACTCGTCTGAATATGAATTCGGATAAGGGGTTTAGTGAACCAACTCGATGACCCGATCTGACTCGATGACCCAATAAAACAACGTCATTTTGTCTATATTCAAGTCCTTATTTTATTTTTTCTTGCAACCCGATCCGGTGACCCAACGAAACTGATTGACCCAATTACCCAACCCGATTCTAATCGGGTTAGTTCGGTTCGAGTTATCCAAAAATTTTTCCCACAACCCGACATCACCTAATTGGTTTAGATTTTTTCCTCTTTGTGTGCGTAAAATACACTAAAAGCAAGTGCACTCTATCGCCAAGTAATATAGGACTTGAATCCCAGTTATCGATCCCACAAGGAATAAGTAGTAATTACTAGATTCGCAAAACTCTTTGTTATCCAGACAATCAAAAGTATATGAATAAATTCAAAATAAAATCAAAATGACAAACAAAAAAAAGCAATGAGCAATCAAACAAAGAATAGATAATTAATGAGAAAGAGACTAGGGCGCAAGGTTCACTTGAATCTAATTATTCAAAATTTCTTTCATTTATGATGTAAGCTATTTCTTTTGCTAATATTGTCTTACCTACTATTGAATCCCAATGGTCATGGATGAAACAATATTCTATTCCTAAACATTTTGAACTATAAATAATTAGCATTCACAAGAAGGGTCGTTTTACTGTGCTCCTAAAAAGTTAGTGAGTATCGATACTTACGAAGTAATTACCTGTAGTCACCGGTAATATACACTTTTCAGCCGGTACTTTTGCACAAATTCAAGCTTAGGCTCAAATTAAACTTGGCACACAGTACAAATGCACCTGTACAACTCTTGCTTTGATCCATCACAGCCCATTTGTCTTTATTTTGTTCCTTGATTCTCTGCCCATTTCTTTGTTTTTTTGTGCCATACTTACTGAACAGCTCATTTATATTTGTTATCCTTAGTTGCTTTTATTCGTAGGTACAATATTTAATTTGCATTTACTTACACCTACTTTTGATCTTTCACCACTAAAATTCCTCTCTATGTGCCAACTTTATATACTACATTTGCTTTTATTTGTCTATGTGTACCACTCATGTCATGAGATGATAAAACTAATTCTTTTCTTCATTCTATTTATATTATTTATAATTTTTTTAATATTTTGTCATTTTCAAACAATAAAAACTACTCAACTAAAAAATTACTTTTTCTTTTTAATTTTATGGATTTAGTTAACATGTGCCCTAATGTCATATGTTAATATTCTAGACTGTGATTTGGGACACTAGTCTCATAGGTCAACCTGACACATATCCAATCAGAGTTTGCTGCTAACACCCCAGTTAGAATTCACTTGTGGCACACTATTGAGATCTCGGCATAATGCATATCGGACCACGGTATAGGGTAGAAGCAACATTATCACGAGATTTATATTGTGGATGAATCTCACAATTATACATAATTGTCAATCACGATCTCACGTAATAATAACACTCACAACTGTCTTTAAATGCTCATAACTACAGTATCAATATTCTGATTTTATAAGGATCCTCTGTAACAATCAAGAGAACGTGTTTCCCTACTCACCCTCTATAAATATCAAATTCAATCACCTTCAACAGGTAAGTATTGCTCTTTTCCTTAAACCCTACTTGTGTACCGCTTAATATGAGCGTTGGAGTACTTTTGCAGGTATCAACCATTCCCGTTTCAACACGCTCCACTGCTGTCCAAGGACGAAAACAGCCATTTGTGTCGACTCAGGTATGTCTCAGTATCCACTACTGAACATTGGTGCCATCAGTGGAAAACTTTAAATTTCTATTCCCAATCCGACCATGATGAGCACAAGATAGAACTCAAAAAGAGGAGATGTTGCGTGCGCCCCCATAGGCCAAAGGTGATGTCCAGCGACGCACTATCTTCCTCACCCTGTTGCACCACCACACGATGACCGTGTGGCCCAGAATCAACCAGTTGCTGAAACCTCCGCCGCGAGGAACTAGGAGCCCAACACTAGGCGCCTACACGATGGGCAAGAAACCTCACTTTCTGATGAAAGTCCACACCCATCGTGCGGGACATCTGTGAGGGATCGACTTGGTCCCCGCGTGCATGGAGCCAATTCTGACTATCATAGGCCCAAAATCCCAGTGCATAAGTGCATGGGACACAAGAACAATGATGATGATGATCGCATGTCCCTCCCAGAGGGAACAATTCAATCTAACATATCCAGAACTCAATTACTGGACATAGTGCGATAATAAGCGGCAGTGTTGGAGGAGCAATATCACATAATAGAAAATCTGGAGAAATCTATGCATGACGACCAGTCCAAATCACACCAAGATGACGGAAGACAAAACATAGCCAATAACCAAGGAAGAATGTCGCACGCTGACGCCGGAATGTCCAATGTTGTTAATAACAACCCGGACCCCGATGATCAAGAGCAACCCTTCTCTACCCAATTGATGAAGTATAAAGTTCCTAGAAACTTCAAGTTTTCGACTAACGTGGAACTCTATGACGGGACTATGGACCCTCAAGAACACATAGATGTCTATGTTCAATCTATGCACTTCCATGGGAGATCCCCACAATTGCTATGTCGCGCCTTTCCGCTTTCCTTAAAAAAGACGGCCCTCAGATGGTTCGTAACCCTGCTACCGGGATCTATCACCGACTAGCAGGGCCTCAGACAATGGTTCCTATTGCACTACACCTCCAACAAGGAGCAACCCAAATCTATTGAATCTCTTTCTGAGATTCGCCAAGGGCACGACAAGCCCCTTCTCGAGTACTTAAGAGGTTCAATACGACTTGTATTAATGTGGAGAATCTCGATGAGAGCATTGCACTCCACTATCTTAGAAGTGGCCTCCGGATGGACTTTTGATTTTTCCAATCGTTGGCAAAAAGAAAGCCAAAGAGTATGGAAGAATTTCGGGAACGATCCCAGAAGTACATAAACTTAGAGGAGGTTACTAAGACTAAGAAGAGCTTGGAGAAAGCTGAGCCCTTTCACCAGAAAGGCAACCAAAATTTCTCTCAGCCTCTGAACTCCTCTAAGGACGATCCTCCCCAAACCAAATACTCAACCTTTACCCCTCTAAACACTCCATACACAATGATTCTAAAGAAAGTATTTCAGACTGAGTTCTGGGATATCAAGAGATCGCCTCCTTTGAAGAAATATGCACAAAAGGATCGTACAAAACATTATTTGTGGCACAAAGGTTATGTCCACGACACAAAAGATTGCATTCAACTTCGTGATGCCATTGAGTCCCTAATTAGGGCAGAACGACTGGATCGATACATTAGCCATGTCTAAAATAATGGACGTCGTGGAGGACGGAATGAAAGAAAACATAGCCCCAATCTTAGGTGGAGCCCGTCTCTACACCAAAGGAGGAGGTCCTGAACTCCACCTCTCTGTAATACTAACAATTGGTAGGATCGAAACTAGGACACTCCGTCAGATGACAATCATGGCTACTATGCCCAGGTCAATTGAACCATCAACACTATCGTTGGTTGTTTCGCGGGTGAGACTATGACAAAATCATCCTAGAGCATGATGATCCGCTAGTTGTCTTTGGGATAATCTCTAATGCCGAGATTCGGCGCATTTTTGTAAACCAAGGAAGTTTAGCTGATATTATGTTCATGGAGCTATATGAAAAGCTAGAGTTTCCAAAATCAGAGTTGATCCC
Organism: Ormosia semicastrata; assembly: GCA_029884595.1. NCBI lineage: Eukaryota > Viridiplantae > Streptophyta > Magnoliopsida > Fabales > Fabaceae > Ormosia > Ormosia semicastrata. The sequence goes on from JAQQTO010000063.1 coordinate 103,385,398, forward strand.
CTACAATGGTGAGCTCACCAGTTTTACTAGTGAAAAAATCACTCTAGCAGGGTATGTTGAGACTTACCTGACCCTGGGGAGCAACAAGCTCTTCTAGACTATCAAGGTCAAGTTTCTAGTCGTGAACTACCCCTCAGCATATAATATCATCTTAGGTTGTCCTACGTTGAATGCACTTGGCACCGTGGTGTCTACCACTCACTTGGCCATAAAATTCCTCAACAAAAATAATGATAATGTCATGGTCAAGGGGGACCAGATCTTGGCACACAAATGTTACAATGAGAGCCTCAAAATTAGCAGGATCCCCAGGAGAGAGGAAGCTGACATATCTAACCTAGCTATAGAAAAAAGACAACATTCTCATGACTAAGTTAGATGTGCATAAAGAAATTCAAGGTACCATACCCCAGCTGGAGCGTGAACTACAGCCGCTCCAACTTGGTGTCAAGTCAGATCAAGTCACTAAGATTGGAGTAAACTTGGAGGAAGAAGAAAGGTGCCAGTTGATTGAGCTTTTGGAGAAAAATAAAGACCTTTTCGCCTGGATATTCTCTGATATGCCTAGGCTTGACCTCGCCTTCATTTGCCATCACCTATTTATAAAGTAAGATGCGAGGCTAGTCTCCCAGAAGAAGAAAAAAGTTAGGCTAGAAAGATAACTGGTCATTGAAGAGCAAGTCAAAGAGTTGCTCAATGTCGGCTTCATTAGAGAGATAACTTACATAACATGGCTATCTAACATAATCAAGTGGGAAGTGGATAAAGTGTGTGGATTACACAAATTAAAACAAAGCTTGTCCTAAAGATCCATGCCCACTTCCAAACATGGATAAACTAGTTGACAGCTCTTTTGGCTTCTGTTGATTGTCTTTTATGAACGCATACTCTGGGTACAATCAGATCCCAATGTACCCCGAAGATGAAGACAAAACTACTTTCATCATTGAGAAGGCAAGTTACTGCTACAAGATTATGCCCTTTGGACTAAAGAATGTATGAGCCACCTATTAGAGAATGATGAATAAGGTTTTTGAGGACCAAGTAGAGAAAATGCTATAGGTATATATCGATGATATGATAGTAAAGACCCCACAAGCCGAGTCACACATCTCAAACCTCGAGGAGGTGTTCGCACAACTCTGAAAACATAACATGAGGCTCAACCTGAAGAAATACATATTCAGGGTCCAAGTCGACAAATTCTTGGGCTTTATGTTGACTCACTGCGGGATCGAAGCAAATCCATAAAAATTTTAAGCGGTGCTCAACATGCGTACCCACAGAACATCAAGGAAATGCAACAGCTGATAGCCCAGATTGTGGCCCTTACACGTTTCTTTGCCAAATTTGCTCAAAAATCTCTTTCCCTCTTCAAATTGCTCAAAAAAAGGAAATATTTTGAGTGAACTCAGGAGTGTGAGGATGTCTTTACATTTTTGAAGAATCTTCTATCCTCTTCTCCTATACTGACAAGACTGGAACCCGGTGAGATACTGTATGTGTAACTCTTAGTTCACAAAGAGGCTATAAGTTCCATGCTGATCTGGGGTGCGGCTGAGGAATAGAAGCCAGTCTACTTTATAAACAAGGTGCTGCAAGGCCCCGAGCTTCGCTACCAGAAAATAGAGAAAGTTGCTTAATCACTTATCACCACGGCCAGAAAACTATTTCAATGTCATCATGTGGTGTTAAGGACGGACCAATCCATTCGTCAGATATAGCATAACCCAGACCTAGCAGGAAGAATGATCGCATGGTCCATTGAACTATCTGAGTTCAAGATCACGTATGAGCCCCAACTAGCAATTAAGGTTAAAGCACTTTTAGATTTTCTGATAGAGCTCACATTAGACCCGACAAACTTGAGAGAATTTCATGGACTGTATTCGTCAATGGATCTTCGAACCCCAAAGGAGGTGGTGCGGGGTAATCTTGGAAAACTCTGAAGGAATGACAATAGAGAAATCCTTGAAGTTTGAGTCCCCACTTCAAATAATCAGACAGAGTATGAAGCATGCTTTACCGGATTGGTGATGACCAAGGATATGGGAGCGGCTGAGATCACACTTTGCAGTGAATCCTAACTTGTGACCTCTTAGATCTGAGGTAATTATCAAGCTAAAGAGCTCCTCCTTCAGAAATAATTAGCCAAAGTCCAAGGACTCCTAAAATTTTTTCAGGAAGCTAAGATAGAACACATACCCATGGAGCAGAATTCCAAGGTAGACTTCCTCTCCAAATTAGCTAGCACGAAGAGCCCGGGCAACAACTACTCCATAATCCAAAAGACCCTTTTCTCAGCTTTCCAACATGGACTCAATAATTTTTCAGGTGGAAAGAGAGGAGTGTACTTAGATCACCCCAATAATGGAGTACCTTCAGTCCGGAGCCCGTACCAATGATCCAAAGAAAGCTTTCAAGTCGGCCAAAATCACGGTCTGATATACTATCTACAATGGACAATTATACTGTTGTGGGTTCTCTTTACCTCTCCTTAAATGCCTCAAACCAAAAGGGGTAGAATATGTTTTGGTTGAGGTCTATGAGGGGAGTTGTGGACACTACTTGGGGGACAAAGCCTTAGCTTTTAAGGCACTTATGGTTGGATACTATTGGCTAACAATAGAAGCTGAATCCCTTACATATGTCTGAGTTTGTGATAAATGTCAATGACACTCAGACCATTATCAAGCTCCTCCTGAAGAACTATCCACGATGTTTATACCTTAGCCATTCTATCAAAGGGGTATGGATATGCTGGGACCATTCCCTCAACCACTTGGACAGCTGAAGTACTTGGTGGTGGCTGTAGATTATTTTCCTAAATGGATCTAACAGGGCCTTTAGCCACGATCACCTCCACCCAGATCCAGAAGTTCACTTGGCGATACATCATCACCAGGTTTGGGGTCCTGGAATCTATTGTGACGAAACAATGGAATCCAGTTTAAAGATAAAGGTTTCAAAGAACTGTTTGTCAGGTTCAAAATCAAACATCAATGTAGTTCCGTTGAGAATCCCAAAACCAGTGGACAAGTTAAAGCCACCAACCAGGTTATTATTCAAGGAATTCAAAGGAGATTGGACAAAGCAAAGGGAAACTGGGTCGAACAACTAGACCACATCCTCTAGGCCCACCGGACCACGCCACATATCACAACAAGGGAAACCCCCTTTACACTCACTTATGGATGTGAGACTATGATTCGGGTGGAGATAGGAGAACCCAGCTGGCGTCAAAATTCTCACTTGATAATAACATTGGACTGATTAGGGAGGACTTAGATCTTCTAGAAGAAAGGAGGCAAGTAGCTCATATACGCGATGTCGCAATCAAACAAAAGATGACGACCCTATACAACTTGAAAGTTATCCCAAGAAAGTTCGAGTTGGGTGATCTAGTACTTCGGAGAGTAGACATTGGTGGTAGGAATGCCTCCTAAGGGAAGTTAACCCCAAATTGGGAAGGTTCCTACCAGATCGTGATCAGTACCGACAAGGGAGATTACATCTTGAAGACTTTAACTGGCAAGCTAATAAAAAACTATTGAAATGTGGACAAACTTAGAAAAAACTATAGCTAAGTGCCTTTTAAGGCTTAATTTCTTAGTTTTCTTTACGTTTGATTTGCCCCAATTTTTGTGAGTATACATTATACAAATTCTGGTCCTTCATTCATTCAATAAAATGAGGAAATCGTTTGTGCACCTACTTATACTTTCATTTTAAAGACTCAAGACCCTCAAGCCAGACCTCGTCTTGAGAATGTCTACAGAGCTCATTCCTTATAGGATCTGGGGTTTCTTAGAATCTAGGTTAAGAGGAATGACCCACGAAACTGACTTCAACAGTTTTGTTATGAGTTATGGGTCATCACCCAAGCCCTCAACATTTGGCCATAACCATTTTATGGTTGTGTATAATTAATTGGCAACACGAGTTACGATATTCATGGTCCGCCATTCGGTACCTACCATTGATATTTTATGTTAAATTGGTCCTAAACTTGAAAGTTCCTAAGTGATAGGTACTTTTCTGAATTAGGTCGTTAACATTCAAGACCCTGGTGATTGTTCACTATTTATTTTGCCAATGTCCTCAAAGGTATTCTGGGTGCTCAAAAGTTGGGGTATTGGACCCTAGACCAAGTTTTCACGAGATTAAAATTTTTCTAAGTCTTTAAACGGCTACCAAATGCTCATTAAAAATGGGCGTTAGACCCAATATGAACCATGAAAAATACGAAATAATCATACAACACAAGTTATAAGAAAAGGCAATTAAAATCCCAAAAACTAGGAAAATTGTCCTTACAAATTTAAAGTACTCCACGCAAGGGGCAAAGAAAAGTAGTAAAAAGAAAAGATAAATTAAGCTCCAGCAGTTGCTCCGTTATCCCTATTAGTCAGATCAATGGCAACATTGGGAAGGACCCCATCATTAGCTCGATTGGCCTCTTGAGCTTCCCGCACTGGTACAAGGCGGCCATTGTGGAACACTAACTTAGAGTTCAACTCATCCAAGGCCAAGGCAACCCCCTGATTGAAGAACTGGACTTAGGCGACCATATTCTAGAACTACTCGCCACTGATGCCTATACAGATCTTCATCAGCTATGTACTATCCTCCTGTAGTTATGTCACCCTGGTGTAGAGATCCACATTTTTAGATTGGAGGTTGGTGACTACCTTCCCGACCTTCTCGAAGTAGGCCCTCTTTCTCCTAAGATTGGCCTCAGAGTCTTCCAGTTTCTTCTTTGGGTTATTAATCTTTGTTTTGGCATCCTCTAGGGCCTTCGTAGCCTCCGAGCTCCTTCTTCCTTATCCGCCCTCACCTTTTTGGCCATTTCCTCTTCAAGCTGGTCTAAGTTCCTTTGAAGGAAATAAGCTTCAACAACAAAGCGAAGTCTGTAGGTCTGGAACCTTGATAGGATCTTCAACGTATCCTTCTTGGAGATATGGGATAAGACCTTATTATCCATGAGTTAGAAGTCCACAAATGGTTCAGGCTTTGGATCCTTCCAATACAAGGAAATCACACCTCGATCAGCAGCTGCCTCCTTGACCGGCCTCTTTTCGCGGTCCTTCGCCCTACTACCTTCGAATGCCTTCCTCTTTCGTCTTTGAGGGGGCTGAGTAGGAGATCCTCATTGATCTAGAGCCACCTCGATTATCGGGTCTTAGATAGCAAGGGTTAGAGCAATGTATGCAGGAGATTTGGAAGGTCCGGCACCCCCTTTCCTCGCTTTCATAGCTTGAAGGGCGACAAAAGCTTGACTGGATGCCATGTTTTCTACACAAAAAAAAGTAGAGACAAAGTACAAGTTAGAAACAGAGCAGGAAGGTTATTCAAAGAAAATACAAAAAGTGAAAAGCATAGTACGGACGTACTGCAGCGTACACTCTACCTAGCATGACTCCAAGGGTAACGTCATCAGAGGCTTCCAGAACTTCTTTACAATAAATGAGATGGACTTCCTCTGCCCATATATTAATAAACCTAACATAGTCAGCATCCTCTTGACTAAGTTCGAACCATTCCACCTCTTCAAAGATCAAACACTAGAGTCCTATCAGTCTCTTCAAAGAATGGGCGGACTCCGGGTATTTTCGTCAGCTTAAAAAATTTGTTCTTAAAGTCCTTGAAGCTTTCCTAGAAGACTTTGAAGACTGTCCGTTCACCTCTAACCCAAAGTGTGAGCCAATTTTTCTTCATTACTTTCTCCCCTTGGGGAGACCACCGAGTGAAAAGGTAGAAAAATGCCTTCACTGAGTACCATAGTCCAACTACCCGACAAAACCTCTCGAAAGCAAGGATGAAGCCCCAGCTATTAGGATGAAGTTGGGATGGGGTCATATCCAAATGGCATAGGACTTAAATTTGAAAGTTGGTGAAAGGCAGCTAGAGCCCTAGTTGGCAGAAGAGGTCTTCGTACAAAAATATGAAATGTTCGCCCTCTGTTCAGGCTGAAAACACTCTCTCGTCCTCTTTTAGAGCTAGGAACTAATACTCATGGTCCTAATTGTGACCCTCTGTCAACTCCAAGTAGCTCATGAGATTTTTGACGTCTTCCATAGTCTGGATTATGGACATGCTACCTTAAACATCGCCTCTAACCCAAGGGTACGTGTTCCTCCTAGGGACAAATATCATGGGCCTCTCTGCAGCTGGTCTCCTAGACCTTGCCATTCGTCTCCTTGCTATGGAATCCTTGGAAACACCCACAGATGCCAGTAAGATGCTGTCAGAATCAGAGTAATATCTTACATCCCATACAGATTCAAACATGGGGGGGGCGACCGCGAAGGGAAAGCCTATTAAAGACTATCTGCATTTGCCTTCGCCCTCCATACCTAGTCAGCTACACCTATTACAGACACTGGCCTCCGCGCCTGATCTATTGATAACTTTAATAATTTGAATGCCTTTTGTTTGATCTAATTGGACTTCATATGTGCTCAATTGTTGACATTCAGCTAAGTTTCTACTTTAGAGCTTAATTGGAATGTTTATTGTGAAACTATGCTTAAATGTAGTTATAAACACTTATAAATGAATTATGCTTTTCAGGATATCTTTGAATGTTTGAGTCCATTAGCGTTGAACTGAGCTTGATGATCATTTAAGGAGAGAGATGAATGCTTAAGAAGATCAGTTTTACCTTTAGAAACAAAAGGAGAAGAGCAGTTATGAAGAATCAGGTTGTATTTGAGGAAAGTGATCAACACAGCCTGTGTCAAATGACACGGGGTAGGCCGTGTACTCCTCTGACTATGAAGACTGGAATTTTTGGACCAACACGACTCGTGTCAAATGACACGGGGTAGGCCGTGTATGTCTCTGACTTCACGAGAAAAATCAGTTTTCAGCCCTGACCGAAAACACGGCTCGTGTGCTGGGCCGTGTTCTTCTCTGACTTTGAAAATAGTTGAAATTGTGCTACCAGAATTAGAAACGGCTTGGGCCGTGTTATATGACACGGCCCGTGTCATTGGCTCAGGAATTTAAATTTGAATTTTATTGAGAAATTAGGTATCCAAACCTATAAATAGGGTTGCTTAGAGCCCCTAAAGGAGGTTTGGACAGAGAGAGTCGTCAAGGGAACTGAGGGAAACACAAAGACTAAGGGAAAGGGAGATTGGATCGAAGATTGGAGTCTTGGGTTCGAGCAATCGAAGATCGATCATCCCCAACTTTTTGGAAACTAGTTTGATCTTCAGTTTTCTTTTGCATTTTCATTCTGAACTATGTTTTTCTTCTGTTTTTCTTGTGATTTTGAATTTTCCATGTGTGGCTAAACTTATTGATTGGTTAAGGGGAGATGAAACTCTAGTTTTGATTATGTAAATCTTGCATATTTCTTTATATCAATACAGTTATGTTTTTATTCATATATTTCTATTCTTAAATCAATATAAAGGTCTTTATATTCTTGCCAAATTTTGAGAGTGGTAAAACTAAGATTGCTATGCGCGGTTGCGATGGTAAAACTAGTGAAACATATGATCTAAGTAATTTAATCCCGGTGTGTGATTAGATATTAGTGTGTTTGGTTTTTTAATTCTTAATGCAATCATTAGGGAGGTGTAAAAGCGGTTGCTTTACAAATAATTAATAGTTAGGGTTTGATTTGAGTGGTTGCTGAATTAAGCGAAACTTAAGGAAAATAGAGAATTTATCTCACAATCACATAAGAATATAATTGATCATGTTAGTATAAAGAGTATGTAAGTTAGCATACTCATATAAATCTAGTGGTGGATTCCATCTCTTAACCAATATCTTTAACTTGATAATTCAATTTGTGCTTATTGTTTTGGTTTAAGTTTAATTTCTCTTTTTAGTTTTAATTAACAAAACTCCCCTTTTACTTTTACTGTTTATTTTTCATCAGAGTTTAATTTAAGAATTGGATTGATAGTGTCAATTGAATTAGTTCACTGTGGATTGACCCTTGCTTACTACAACTGGTTGCAAGATTTTTATATTTTTAGTGGAACTTGACAACTTTTTTATATTAATTTTTAATCATGTTCCACACCACACCAAATTTTGGCGCCATTATCGGGAAACCAATTTTCCAATTACGCTATTGATTTATTTCCTATTTTTACTCTATTTTTATTTTTATTTTTAATTTTTGATTCTTTCTTTTTAAGTGTCTTGTAGGTCTTGATGTCCACTGATCATGATTGCTTGTGAGATTTGCTTATTCCCTGGATATCCCACTAATTTGTGTCCTACTTTCATAGTGGACACAAATAAGGATGTAGAAGTAGTATGGGGATGTTCTGAACCTTCTGACAACTACAATCCCTACTCCAATACATATTATCCAGAGTGGTGGGGTTATCCTAACTTGAGTTATAGACAGTAGTCTCAGAATCAACCTCCAGACTATGAACTTCTAGAATTTTAGCAAAGGCAAACACCTTTCCTTCCAGTGCAGCAACAAGCTCAAGCCTCTTGACAACCTGAACCTTCATTGGAGGAGCTAGTAAGACAAATGGCCACTTATAACATGCAGTTCCAATAAGAAACAAAGGCCATGTGTAATGACCTGCAAAACTCTTTTGATCAGTTTGCCACCGATCTCAGCAAGTTCCAGAGCCAAATTTCCGAAAGACTTCCCTCACAACCAGAAGAGAATGTGAAGGAAGATGCTAGTGCTGTCATACTACGAAGTGGGAAGACGTTAGATGAACCCACCTCTCCTTCACAAACCATTGAAAAGAAAGAAACAGAGCCTGAAGGGGTAAGTGAGGAGGGGGAAAACTCTAAAGCCCCCAAGGTAAGTATTCTTGAACCCCTTCCTAAGGTAGTGGAGAGACAGTATGATGAGTTGTGTGATGAATTTCCTGATTTTATTAGTTTCAATAATTATATTTATTACAACTTATGTACTGATTGTGATGGTGACATGATATGTGTTGCTTGTGCTGAAATTTTTGCATTCTTGGGAGCTAATGATTCTGTTTGTGCAGAAGCTAATGTTGTTGAAGGATCTATCAACAATGCTTTTGATGCAGTTATAGGATCTAAGATACAAAGGGAGGTGGAATTGCAGGCCACTGAAGAGTTTTCAAATATGGAAGACGAGAACCAGATGATGGTCACTACTAAAGTGGATTTTGTTTTTGGACCATGGTTCAATACAAATAATGCATATGAAGTGGATAAAGTACACATATTAGTTTCTAGTGGTGAAGCCAAGGAAACTAAGGAAGACCAATGGGACCCTGGTGGAAGCCCTCACGCTGCAAGCATAAATTAGTTATTATGCTTTCGCCAATGGGATCCTGGTGGAAATCCCTTCATCTACCTCTGTTACTTTAGTTAATAATGATGTTTCTTCCCTCTCTTTTATTTTACTTGTCCTAAATTTATTAATAATTATTTATTATTGAGGTTTACATTGAGGATAATGTAGAATTTAAGTGTGGGGGAGGAATTGACTTTTTTTTTCAATTTTATTTTTATTTTTATTATAATTTCTATTTTATGTTTTTGAAAAAAAAATTATGTTTTTATTTGATTTCTAGTGATGTTTTGAGATTTCTAAAGTCTATGAGTTTGAAGTAATTGAAATTCAAGGTTATGATTTATAAATTTCTTCTTTCATTTTGAATTTGACATGCTTGGTTTTGGATATTTGATTGATGAATTGAGTTTGATAGATGCATACCTGGTGAGATTTTGAGTCTTTTGATGGATGGATTTAACATTTATACCATTCTCTTCTTTCTTGTGTGATTTTCACTCATGTCATTTTGATCACTCTAGAACTTGCTTTGATTCTTTTTTAGGCTATATTTTCACTTACATACATGAACATGATTGAGACATTCTTTTGTGATTAACTACTTTGGCCAAATAGCTAACCTTACATTATTTCCCTTTGATTAACCCCTTGAGCCTATTTGTCTATTCTTTATCTTACCTCATTATATGCCTTTTGTGAAAAATCATGATTTTACCTTACCTTAGGGAATGGGAGAGTATTGGTTCATTTTCATTGGAGGAGCTCTTTTGCTTGCAAGTGTTTAATAGGACAAATGTGGGGGTTGTGCAAGTTGATGTGTAATATGCAAGGTATTGGTGAAAAAAATTGCGAAGAAAAAAAATTCAAGAAAAGTTGTAAAAGAAAAGAAATAAAAAGGAAAGGAATATGTAAAGAGAATGTGCATTATATAGATTTGAGGGGATAAAAATTTCATGTTTGTCAATTGAGTTTCTCCCCAATGTTCTTTTATTCTCTTGGGTGCTCATCTTATCATATCCATATTATTTATTTCCTTTACCTTAGCCCTATTACAACCTTGAATAAAGTCCTCTTGATTTGTGTGTGCATATATTTGAGTAGTGGAGAAGTAGAAGATAAGCAAGTTTATGGTAGTGCATTTTTCATAGGTTCAATTGAGTGAAATACTTACCTTGTAAACACTTGAGAGATTGAGAGTGAATCTTGTGAGGATCTATCACTCTTAATTCACGCTTTTCAAATTGAAGATACTTTGCTTGCTGGTTGAAAATATGAAGAATTGTTATCTCTTGAATGTTCTGATCCCTTGAATCTTTTCTTGCTCTTCTTGCTTACAGATTTTTGCCTTTCTTGAATATCATTGGAAACTGAGTCTTTCAAATTTTTAGGTTTTGAATTTGTTTTGTTTTCCCTGTTCCTTGGTTTGGTCTTATGTTTTACTCAGGAGTGCAAAAGGTTAAGTGTGGGGGCATTTGATCTGTTGATAATTTTAATAATTTGAATACCTTTTGTTTGATCTAATTGGACTTCATATGTGCTCAATTGTTGACATTTGGCTAAGTTTCTGCTTTAGAACTTAATTGGATGTTTATTGTGAAACTATGCCTAAATGTGGTTATAAACACTCATAAATGAATTATGCTTTTCAGGATATCTTTGAGTGTTTGAGTCTATTAGCGTTGAACTGAGCTTGATGATCATTTAAAGAGATAGATGAATGCTTAAGAAGATCAGTTTTACCTTTAGAAGCAAAGGGAGAAGAGCAGTTATGAAGAATCAATGTTGGATTTGAAGAAAGTGATCAACACGGCCCGTGTCAAATGACACGGGGTAGGCCGTGTACTCCTCTGACTATGAAGACAGGAATTTTTGGAGCAACATGGCCCATGTCAAATGACACGGGGTGGGCCGTGTTTGTCTCTGACTTCACAAGAAAAATTAGTTTTCAACCCTGACCGAGAACACGGCCCGTGTCACATGACACGGGCTGGGCCGTGTGACAACTGTCGAGATTACCAAATTTAAATCAATTTATAACCGATTTACCAAAACTACTTGTAGCATAAGGTAACACCGGGTCGAGCCCGTAGATCATTCTAATTATGAAGTCAGATTAAGAGGTTAATAAACAGGGGGAAAAAGTTTTGCAAAATTAAACAACAAAGAGCAATTAAAAAGAGTAAACAAGATTAGGAAAACAACCAATCCAAGAGAATTAACCAATCTTGATTTTAATCCATCCTTGATCTTTATAGATCCGTTCAACTATCAACCAAATCCTTGATTTTAGATCACATCAAGACGCCTCTCAATGATCCATGGATCTTCTATTAGAAATGCTTCTAGAATTTAATTAATTAAGGTTAGACAAATTAAGCATCCATCCAAAACCCAAATTAACTTAAAAACCAAGATCCAACCAAGCTAAACATTCATCAAACACCTTTGATGCATTATTTAACCTCTGAATTCATCTCTTGGCACATGATAATTACGCAATTAACATATGCAAATCCCAATCAAATTAAGCATTAAATCAGAATTTAAACAAGAGAAAAAGAAAAAGAGAAACTTGATTAATAGATGAATGTATAGCAATTAAAACAAGACCTCAAGATTAATCATCAAGATTGTCAATCTCTTGGATTGATTAAAGAAGTTTAGTTCTCCATAGCCATCACCATTGGAGAACCTTCAAGAACCATACAAAAATGAAAATAACAAAGAGAGAGGAGGAGAGGAAGAGAAGAAGAGAAGAAGAGAATTCTCCAAAATAAAAACACTAAAACTACAAGAACCAACTACAAATCACACCCTGCGTAGAAGCTCTCCCCTCCTTCTTTACAAATTTGATTGCTCTCCTCTTAATCATTCACAAAGAGTCAAAAGTAATTCACCCACTCTTGTTAATTATTCATATCAAAGTATGTCTCCCACCTTCCATTGAATTATTTTCTCATTATGAAAGTGTGTCTCCCACCTTCCAATGATTCCTCCACTTTTTCCATGTTACTATCTTTTCAATTTCTATCATAATCTCAAATTCAAATCAAGTCAATCAGATAGCCTTTGAAGTAAGCTTTCAAAGGAGTACTCATATACTTAATTTGGGCTTGAAATGAGTGAGATATGCCCAAAATAGTGAAGGTGTGTCCAGAATTTGTAACAATAGCGCTGGTACAACTTCAAGGCTGTATTTGACCATGTAAACATCTGAATATTCCAATTTGACATTTCACAAAACTTATAGATCTTTTTCTCATCCTTCCTAGCATATAAAGAACATCAAAATCAGAGATCTACAACTCAAGTTATGGTTAAAATACTGAACCACTGTCAATATGCATTAAAATCCAAAAATTTTGCTTTAAAGCCCAATTCAACCCAATGATCTAAATGAGTGCTAAGATCACTTAATTACAATCTGGACATCATTAATAAGGTAATTGTGTGGATAATTAATATGTTAAAAATCATAATTATCAAATACCCCCACACTTACTCTTTTGCACGTCCTCGGGCAAAACAGGAAAAAAAAAACTGACTCAAAAGTTAAACATTCTAAAAGACTCAATTTCTAATAATATTTAAGAATGAAGAGCAATTAATAATTCAAGTAATCAAAACATTCATGAGGTAACACATCTTCACATCTCAAATCAACAAGCAAGGATACTTCAATTGAAAAGCATGAGTAAAGAATGATAGATCTTCACAGAATTCACTCTCAATCTCTCAAGTATTTAAAAGGTAGGTATTTCACTCAATTCAACCATGAAAATTGCACTACCATAAGCTTGCTTATCTTCTACTTCTCCACTACTCAAAACACATGCATACACAAATCATGAGGACTTTATTCAAGGTTGTAGTGAGGTCAAGGTAATGTAAGAGGGTAAAATGGATATGAGAGGATAAATACCAAAGAGAATAAAAGCAAATGAGAGTGAGTTCAAATAACAAGCATAAAAGTTCATCCCAACTCTAATGTATAACCCTTTACATATTCATTTCTCAATCTTTTTTTTTTTCTTTTTTTTATATATATATGAACATAACTATATACATACATTTTTTTCTCTTTTTGTTTTTTTTTTAGGAACTCTTTCCTTTTTCAACAACCATTTTGTACACACCCCCCCACACTTGTTCAAAAACTCATCCATTAACCAAGCTAATGTTCTTTTATTCCCTAAGGTAAAGTAAGAACACGATTTTTCATTTAAGGCACATAATGAGCTAGAAACAAGGAATGGTCAAATAAGCTCAAAGGGGTTAAGTAAAGGAAAATATACAAGGTTGGCAAGAATCAGAAAATTTTCAAGAAGTCAAAAGAGTGCTTGATATCATATTGAAAACAAGGTTGGCTATTTGGTTAAACTAGCTAAGAAAGAGGGCCTCAATCATGTTCATGCATGCAAGTGAAATGTAGCCTCAAAAAGAATCAAAGCAAGTTCTAGAGTGATCATTAACATGAGTGAAAATCACACAAGAAAGAAGAGAATGGCATAAATGTTGAATCCATCCATTAGGCTCAAAATCTCACAAGGTATGCATCCATCAAACTCAATTCATCAATTCAATCATCCATAACCAAGCATATCAGTTCAAGAAGGGAGAAACGTTATTCAATCATGCAATGAACCCCTTTTTTGTTTTTTGTTTTTTTTTTATTTTTTTTAAACAACAAAACAAAACAAAAACAGAAAAAAATGCTAAAATCTCTCCCTCACACTTAATATAACATTGTCCTTAATGTAAAAGAGAGATAGAAAAGAGAAACACAACCGATAAGAAGTGAATCAACGCTAAGCAGAAAAGAAGCAAAATCGATTGCCACATCGACCCTAAAAAGAAATCAAATCATAAAACTTTAGTACTTCTACAATTTAATACTAATTAATTACTACCTAAAAACACTCCTTACTCTGCCACCAATTAAGATGCGTCTCAAGAGTAAATAATTTACTCTTTACTCTGCCATCCCTAACTACTAAATTGATGACAAATACAACAAACATATTAACAAACACAATTTTTTTTCTTTTTTTTTTCTTTTTTTTTTTACAACAACCATCCTTCCCCCCAACCAGATCACAACATTGTCCTCAATGTCAAAACATAGATAGGTAAAGGATAGAATATATTACCTGTTGCTGCAATTACTGAAAAGAAAAATCTCACACAAATTTAAACAGGAAAGAAAAAAATACGATAAATAAAACTAAAGATAAAGGAAAGTTATAGATGAAGTGATAAATCACACTCTTGCGCTAACCTTTACGCCTCCCTATTGTTGCCTCTCTCTTCTGTCACTTTACGACCAATCTATCTCGAGTCATTCTTGGATCAAGTTTATAAACGACAACTTCTAATTTATCAATCAACTCATTAACAGTGGAAGCAAAAATAAGGAGTTGTCTTGCCGAAAGTGTGATGAATTTCTGTTCCACAGCATAGTCAAGAAAATATAACAAAAGATCAAAGAAATTATTAACATTCAACAAACCTATGAGTTTATGGTGGATGTTCAGTTGAGCCCAAGAGACAATTTGAAAAATTTCTTCCAAAGTACCAAAACCACTTGGTAAGGCTATGAATGCATCAGAATTTACAAGCATTGTCTTCATTCATTCATCCATAGATGATACTTGAAGCTCTTCTCCAACTGTCTTGCCAGTGATGTTATTTTCAGCTAAAGGTTTAGGAATAACACCTAAAACCTGACTGCCTCCTATAAAAGCAGAAAGTGAAACAGCCCCCATTAACCCACGACAACCTCCCCCATATACAAGATGAATATTCCTCGCAGCAAGTGATCAACCAAGAGAACTAGCTGCGTTTACAAATTCTAATCCCTTCCCATAACTCGACCCACAAAAAAAACACAGACATTTTTTAGATTACGAATAGAAGGCCCCATTCTATACTCTTCCTCTCTTTGAGTGTTTCTGAGTTGAAGGTTAGTAGAGAAAATAGAGTGTTTAAATAAGAAAAAGAATGGGAAGGGAAATAATTGCACCTATAAGGGTAGGTTAGCTGTTGTCAGAAAAGGTTAAATTTTAGAAACATAAAATCTTTTTTTTTGTGTTTTTTTTTTGTTTTTTTTTTCAAAAGATGACATGAAGAAGAAGAAGAGGATGATACGTACAGATTGTTTGTGAATATGGCTCACATCTGCCTCTGGTTTAACGTCCAGTAACGACTTAAACGTCTTCTATGAGTTGATGATAAGCTTCCCATCCAATTTTCTTATAAATTGGCAAATGTGGTCTTTTAGAGTCGATTCCCAAGATCTGTAGCGTTTTTCTTCATCCTTGAAGAGATTCCATAATTTAAGAATTTCACGATGCACCAATCCACAAGAATGCGTCTCAAGAGTCAATAAGATATCATCTAATGACTCCTTACTCGATCCATTCTTAATGAAGAAAATTTTATCTTCTCTATTTGCAGAAACCATCCCCAAAGTACGACATCGCTTGTTACAGTTCCATCGTCCACATTTGTGACAAACTTGTAACCTTTTTACTCTTCTCCTTTTAGAATATGAACTTCTTCCAAAACCAGGCATATATGAGTTAAATGAAATTGAGGACTCACCGCTAATCGGACCTTTGCTTCAATTATCCAACAGACATCTTTCAAGGCATACCTTTGTGCATTACCAGTCTCAATCTTTCACATCGAACTTTGTAGATTGTTCTCAGAGCATTTTGAGGAAGAGAAGGAAAATATTTGCTCAGGTTTGAAAGAATGACATCCATTTTGAAGGAGAAGAAGGATTCAGTTATTTTGGAAAATTGAAAAATAAACCAACTTGAGAGTCACGGAGTACCGTATCCGCCACTTAACCAGTAACACAAAGAACTCAAGAACTTAGTTTTCCAGGAATGGTTGAGTCTTTGGCCATTAACTTTAAGCGCATTACCATTCCTAGGATCCTCAATATCTACGGCCCCACGTGTTTGACAACCAAAGAACCGCGCCAACTAGATCTCAATTTTTCAAGGAGTAGGTGCAGATGATAATCTCAAAGCAGAACTTTTGTTGACCAATTTTCGCAGCTTTTGCAAAAGGTGTAACAGACCTTGCATAAAGTAGGCCAATAAAATCCATACTGCAAGATTTTCGCAGTTGTTGTCGTTGAAGAAGAAAAATGACCTCCACATACGTTCGAGTAACAAAAGTCAATGACACTACTTACCTCATTGTCGGGTACAAATCTCTAAAAGATTTGATCAGGACAATAATTGAACAAATATGGGTCATCACAAATTTTTTTTTTTACCTCAATCAAAAACTTTGTTTTTGTTTTTTTTTGTTTTTTTTTTGTTTGTCTATTGAGGCGGCATCTTACTTATCAAGTGGGGTAAACGACTTCTTGCAAGTGGACCTCCTCCAAAATATCCTCTTGAGCTCCCTCATAAAAAGGTTTGAGGCGATGTCCATTGACTGTGAAAGCTTTTGTAGTAGTCTCACTTGTAATCTGACGACCATAAGAAAAAATCTTAGTAACAACAAATGGACCAAGCCACCTAGATCTGAGCTTTCCGGGCATGAGTTTGAGGCGGGAGTTATAGAGAAACTCCCAGGGGTCCCATTGCTTGAAGTATAATGTCCAAGACCAAGTTAAGCTTGAAACATGACTGAAACATGACTTGAAACAGGAGAGCTTCCACCGGGTCCCATTGGCCTTCCTTAATTCCTTTGGCTTCAGCACTAGAATGCAATATGTATACTTGATCAACTTGATTTTCCTTGTTTATGTTGGACCATGGCTCAAAAATAAAATCCACCACAGTAGTGACCGCCATCTGGTGCTCTTCTTCTCCCTTTTCTGAAAATTCTTCAATGGCTTTCAACTCAAGGATAGGTGGTTGCTGCACTGAATGTATCAAGCTAGTTGAAGAAATTAATTTGCTGATTTAATTGCAGCATCACCTGTAATATGTGTACAATCTTCCAAAACAACATGATCATAACTCTTAGAATAAGGAAATTTCGAACATGTAGCAATATCTCCCACAACAGTAAAAATTTCAGAACATATAACACACAACTTATCACCATCACAAGAAGCACACAAATCACCACACACAAAGTCATCAAAATCAGCAATCTCAGGAAACTCCTCACACAAGTCAACATATGAATTATCAACCAAATTATCAATTAAATCAACACGAAAAATAAAATTTTCTTCATGGAGCTCTTTATCCTTCTTAGCCTCATGTATCTTTTTGGTCTCAATGGCTCTCTGTGGAAAGGAAAGAGCCACCGCAGTTCGTTTCGCTTTCATGGGCAATAACCGATTTCTTCTTCGACCCTCGATTCTTGGGTCGGTTCATCAAAAAATGTTTCTTTCTCTTGGTTGATGCTTGCCGCTAGTTGAGGCTCGGATGATGCTTCTCTGCTGCATTTTTTAGACCTCGAATAATGGCACTCACATTCCCATTTGGTTTGGGAATTGTTTGGGAAGGGAGTTAGCTAGAACCTTGGGCACATTGTCGACTCAATGAGGAGGCCAATTGTCCAATCCGGGTTTCTAAATTGTGTGTGATTGCCTCTGTCCTCTGTTGGAATTGAATATTGTTAGTGGTCATCCGCTTTACCAAATCTTCCAATGATGGCTCAGTTTCATGGCTTTTGGACTTGGTTGTTGCATGAATTTGCCTGGTATGGTGGTTTACTAAGAAAGACACTGTTGTAGCAACAGATTGATATGGAAAAACAGTAACTACCATCTTGAAGTGTATGACATGCATATGTGGGATGAGATGAACAAGAACAAATGGCACACATTCTTGCAAAGCTATTTGCACATGGTAATTGTTGTCTCACTACTAACTGTCTCACCAAAGAAGTCAATTCCTTAAGTTTGTACTCCATTATGCAAAGTCATATCAATCTCAGAATCAATATCAAGTAATTGCCTAGCAAAAGACCTAGTCATGCATTATCCAAAGCACATAAAACACAAAAATAACAAACAAGCAGAATACACTAGACAACACTAAAAATCTATCAAAATAAATATAATTCACTTATCTAAACATTTTTAAAAATTATGGGACTTGTACAAAGATAAAAACTACACAAAAATGAAACTAAAAAATACAATAAAAAATATTAAAAAAATTGAAAAAGCTGTCTAAACGATGGATTTTGAAAAAACCAGGGGTGACCTCATAGTGTCTTGTGAGTCTTGTTTATTAGGTGTTTTCCTTCAATCGACCAAGTTTCACACATTCTGGGGCACATTTTTGTCAAGACGAAATTTCGCAAAATGACCCGTAATCACCCGTTTTCTCCTAAAAATCACCAAAACACAAAGAACACAAAGGTTAGTGAGGGATTAGTAGTTAAATATACTCTTAATAAGATTGAACAAAATTAGAATGATCCCGACAACGGCATAAAAATTTGACAACTGCCGAGATTACCAAATTTAAATCAATTTATAACCGATTTACCAAAACTACTTGTAGCATAAGGTAACAGGTCGAGCCCGTAGATCATTCTAATTATGAAGTCGATTAAGAGGTTAATAAACAGGGGGAAAAGTTTTGCAAAATTAAACAACAAAGAGCAATTAAAAAGAGTAAACAAGATTAGGAAAACAACCAATCCAAGAGAATTAACCAATCTTGATTTTAATCCATCCTTGATCTTTATAGATCCGTTCAACTATCAACCAAATCCTTGATATTAGATCACATCAAGACGCCTCTCAATGATCCATGGATCTTCTATTAGAAATGCTTCTAGAATTTAATTAATTAAGGTTAGACAAATTAAGCATCCATCCAAAACCCAAATTAACTTAAAAACCAAGATCCAACCAAGCTAAACATTCATCAAACACCTTTGATGCATTATTTAACCTCTCGAATCTCATCTCTTGGCACATGATAATTACACAATTAACATATGCAAATCCCAATCAAATTAAGCATTAAATCAGAATTTAAACAAGAGAAGAAGAGAAAGAGAAACTTGATTAATAGATGAATGTATAGCAATTAAAACAAGACCTCAAGATTAATCATCAAGATTGTCAATCTCTTGGATTGATTAAAGAAGTTTAGTTCTCTATAGCCATCACCATTGGAGAACCTTCAAGAACCATACAAAAATGAAAATAACAAAGAGAGAGGAGGAGAGGAAGAGAAGAAGAGAAGAAGAGAATTCTCCAAAATGAAAACACTAAAACTACAAGAACCAACTACAAATCACACCCTGCGTAGAAGCTCTCCCCTCCTTCTTTACAAATCTGATTGCTCTCCTCTTAATCATTCACAAAGAGTCAAAAGTAATTCACCCACTCTTGTTAATTATTCATATCAAAGTATGTCTCCCACCTTCCATTGAATTATTTTCTCATTATGAAAGTGTGTCTCCCACCTTCCAATGATTCCTCCACTTTTTCCATGTTACTATCTTTTCAATTTCTATCATAATCTCAAATTCAAATCAAGTCAATCAGATAGCCTTTGAAGTAAGCTTTCAAAGGAGTACTCATATACTTAATTTGGGCTTGAAATGAGTGAGATATGCCCAAAATAGTGAAGGTGTGTCCAGAATTTGTAACAGTAGCGCTGGTCCAACTTCAAGGCTGTATTTGACCATGTAAACATCTGAATATTCCAATTTGACATTTCACAAAACTTGTAGATCTTTTTCTCATCTTTCCTAGCATATAAAGAACATCAAAATCAGAGATCTACAACTCAAGTTATGGTTAAAATACTGAACCACTGTCAATATGCATTAAAATCCGAAAATTTTGCTTTAAAGCCCAATTCAACCCAATGATCTAAATGAGTGCTAAGATCACTTAATTACAATCTGGACATCATTAATAAGGTAATTGTGTGGATAATTAATATGTTAAAAATCATAATTATCACCATGTTCTTCTCTAACTTTGAAAATAGTTGAAATTGTGCTACCAGAATCAGACATGGGTTGGGCCGTGTTATATGACACGACCCGTGTCATCGGCTCAGGAATTTAAATTCAAAATTTATTGAGAAATTAGGTATCCAAATCTATAAATAGGATTGCTTAGAGCCCCTAAAGGAGGTCTGGACAGAGAGAGCCGTCAAGGGAACTGAGGGAAACACAAAGACTAAGGGAAAGGGAGATTAGATCGAAGATTAGAGTCTCGAGTTCGAGCAATCGAAGATCGATCATCCCCAACCTTTGGAAACTAGTTTGATCTTCAGTTTTCTTTTGTACTTTCGTTCTGAACTATGTTTTTCTTCTATTTTTCTTGTGATTTTGAATTTGCCATATATGGCTAAACTTATTGATTGGTTAAGGGAAGATGAAACTCTAGTTTTGATTATGTGAATCTTGCATATTTCTTTTTATCAATACGTTATGTTTTTATTCATATGTTTCTATTTTTAAATCAATATAAAGGTCTTTATATTCTTGTCAAATTTCGAGAGTGGTAAAATTAGGATTGTTATGCACGGTTGCGGTGGTAAAACTAGTGCAACATATGATCTAAGTAATTTAATCCCGGTGTGTGATTAGATCTTAGTGTGATTAATTTTTTAATTCTTAATGCAATTATTAGGGAGGTGTAAGAGCGATTGCTTTACAAATAACTAATGGTTAGGGTTTGATTTGAGCGGTTCCTGAATTAAGCGAAACTTAAGGAAAACAGGGGATTTATCTCATAATCACATAAGAACATAATTGATCATGTTAGTATAAATAGTATGTAAGTTAGCATAATCATATAAATCTAGTGGTAGATTCCATCTCTTAACCAGTATCTTTAACTTGATAATTCAATTTATGCTTACTGTTTTGGTTTAAGTTTAATTTCTCTTTTTAGTTTTAATTAACAAAACTCCCATTTTACTTTTACTGTTTATTTTTCATCAGAGTTTAATTTAGGAATTAGATTGATAGTGTCAATTGAATTGGTTCTCTGTGGATCAACCCTTGCTTACTACAACTAGTTACACGATTTTTATATTTTTGGTGGAACTTGGCAATTGTTTTTTATATTAACTTTTAATCATATTCCACACCACACCAGCGCCCTTCAAGGTTTATGAGCCCGAGTTAGGTGCCTTCGCTGCTCAAGCTTTTTATTCTGGAACTTTTTCAAATTTTGATTCTTCTGTTGCTTCTTTATCAGAAACAGTTATAACTTCTCTTTCTCCGTCTTTCTTTTCTTTTTGTTTCTTTTTCTTTTTCAAATTCTTCAATAGCTTCAATCTTTATTTCTTTTTCTTCTCTTTTTATCTCCTTTTCAAACACTGAGGGCTTTGGAGAAATTGTTTTCAGCTTCTCAATACAACAATATATTCTTTCTTCTTTCGAGTCTTTCAGTAGCAGACTCATGTGTTTCTTCTTATTTTCCTCTTTGAGCTTCTTCTTTCTTTGGCTTCTTCTAAGGGGCTAATTTGATTCCTATGACTGAAAGATTCTTTTAAGTAAATTCTAGACCAGCATCTGGAGTCGTTTCTCCTTCAAGTTTCACCCCAAAGTGTTGGAAGACTTTGGTGAAAAACATGACATAAGGTAGCAAGAATAGACGTCAATACATCTTAATAACTTGCTCCATAGTTTTCCCAGAATTTCTTTTGAAGGTAGATAGATTCACCACAGTTCTTTACCTTAGTGATCTTGGGTAAGGAGTCTTTATTTAGAATAATGTCAACTCTTTTGACATTATTTCTAATCTCTAGGGGATTATCATTGATTGTGGTAGCAGCAAAGAAGGCTCGAACAAGTCTTGCATAGACCAGTTATCTGATCTTCAAGAACTTTCTCCATTGTTGAAAGTTGACGATCTCTTTAACAATCATTCTTTCTTCAACCATTTTCTCGATATTCACTAATCTTCCAGTTGCCACAGGTCTTTCTTTGAATTTGGTGTCAAATTTGGCTTGAATAGATAGATCTAAGCAAAGTAGGGTAGAAGGTTCAACTAAAGAATCTTTAGATTCAACATCTCATTTGGTTTTCTTTGGAGGAGGAGTATAATTTGATCAAGTAGATTTTCTCATTTTTGGCATAGAATTGATTAGACAACCTAACTTCTTTATGGTTTTTATGTTTGGTGATTTCTGAGTTTGAGAGGACAAGAGGGATCATGAGTTTGAGAATTAAGAAGAGTGGTTTGGTTTAAGAGAAGGTGAAATAATGAATTTCGTATTCACTATTTGAGGGTTTTTATGGCGGGTAAAAAATATCCATTGGGAAGAGAGAGTGTGTGGTGCCTAAAGGGTCCCAACGAATTTACTAAATTGTAACGGCTATATTACTATTAGAGAAGCTACATCAACAACTGTAACTTTTTCCTTGAATTTCTCAACAAACTCGACACTTGATTTCTGATGGTTACATCTAACTAAACATTTGAGATAGCTTCTAAACATTTTTCTGATGGTAACTTCTAAACGTATCTTCTGATAGTTAGCACCTTGATTCTGATTCTCATCTTTTTGAGTGAGATTCTCTTGGACAGAAACTTATGCAATATGTTAAGATGCAAGCCATGTTAAGATGATTTTTAATTAAACAAAACCTATCTTCAGAAAATGGTTTAGTGTAGATATTATCCCATTGTTCTTTAGTACTTACAAATTTAAGTTCAAAGTTACATTTCTGACCATGATCTCTAATGAAATTATGTTTAATATCTATATGCTTTGACTTAGAATACTGAAAGGGATTTTTAGCCAAATTGATAGCAAAAGTATTATCACAATATATAGGAATTTTAGTGTACCATAGGTTATAATTGAAGTTGGCAGCAACATAAGAAGGGGGTTAAATTGTGTTCTCCTTTTTCCTAAAAGATTAACTTTCTCACACTTTTCTTAAGTGGGTTCACTTGAAGGTGAGAAGGTTACAGCTCAAAGCAAATGATCAGTGAGAAGTTTTAGAAAAGAAACTAATAGACCAAGGTGAGAAGGTTCGTGAGAAGCTCTACTGGTTGAGTGAAAGCAACCTTCTCACTACTTTACTCTTTTTTTTTTAAAAAAAAAAGTTTAAGTCTTTAACTCTTTAAAAGTTTTTTTTTTTGAATCAAATACTCTAGATTTAGTAGATAAAACAAAATCAACTTATGGTCTTGATGCGGATTAAAAGTTGCAAACCCAAGTGCAGGTTGTTTCAAGTAATAAATTCTCGGGAGTTCGAGGTCGATTCACAAGGAATTGATGAAGAAAAATTCTTTGATGTAAAGTAATATTTGTCACAACAATTAAAGTGATAAAACTTAATCATAAATAAAAAAAAACCTACTTGGGCTAGGAGATCCACTCTTGGTAAATAAATTAAGGATAAAATTAATTCTTTTGATAATTCAATTAGAATCCACACATAATGGAGGTTCCAATCAAAAAATACAACATTCAAAATTCATTAAAAATTATATATGTAATTATATTATGATTCCTTTAATCATCTATTAACACCGCCACTTATAAATGTGCTTAAGTATTCATTGTGCCAATATATTGTATACAATGAATCAAGATCTTCACTTTACAAGGAGGGTTTCTAAATTGATTGAAAACAAAATACAACACGTATAATGACCACTTGAAAATATATCATTTAAACACAAGAAAGAAATTAATCTAACCTTAACTTATTACCAAAAGCTTCACCCTTTCACCTATGTAAAATAAAAATTAGTTACTCATAGACAAGAAGAAAGAAAGAGATAAGAAGAAGAAGAAGAACATAACTTCAATTTAGAACAAAAGAAAACAACAAGATAATCAAACAACAAAATAGCATGATCTTGATATCTAACACCAAGACTCCCTAAATAATCAGTCAAAGCTCCCTTTTATAGAGGATTAGGTATACAAAATGACAAGGAGGCTGATTCATGAGTGAGTGGATGAGCAGAAAAAGAGTAGAAAATGTCAAATGACTTTTGATGAGTGAAAAATTATGGAGATTCTTTGTCTCTGAAATTATTCAGTTCTAAAGTCATTGAATGCGTTAGAATATTGAAATGTTATCTTCATGAAAGTTCTAGGCCTGGATCTTAGCTTTCAAATGCCATTAGAATCACCTCAAAAGGCCGCATACAGCCCGAGATATGGCCCAATTACTGTACAGTGTTCAGGTTCAGTTACAGCTCCTCTATTCTGACTTCCAAGCCCAATATGACCTCCAAGGAGTCTGAATTAAGTCTTGTGTTCTTCATGAAAGTTGTAGATATGGGTCTTAATTGTAGATACTAAAATTTTAGTTCAATCCAGATCTTATAGCCCGAGTTATGCTCTGATTACTGCGCACTGTTCAGGTTCCAATCACAAAACTCGTATTCTGACTTCCAAGCCTAATTAGTTCCACTAGATGTCTGACTTTAACCTAGAGCTCTTATGAAAGTTGTAGAGCTCTCTCTTATATTTCTAACAAGGTAAAATACATAATTGTTAGACATCTAGAACTCAAGATATGGCCAAAATATAGAAATAATGTAAGACGTAAATCATGCTGAAAAAATTAATTATGTCTAATTTAAGTCCAAACTTACAGAACATAACCAAACTTAATCAATTAAGTACATGGAGAGTGTAAATGACTAAAAATAAGGGTTTATTAATATATAAAATATGTGATTATCAAATTCTCACACACTTAGCTTTTTGCACTCCTAGGCTAAACACATAAAACCAAAACTTAGGAACAAGGAAAAATAACACACACTCAAAAGTTAGAAATTCTAAAAGACTCAATTTCTAATAATATTTAAGAATAAATAGCAACTAATCATTCAAGGGATCAAAACATTTATGAGGTAACGTTTCTTCACATCTCAAACCAACAAGTAAGAAAACTTCAATTGAAAAGCATGAGTCAAGAATGATAGATCTTTGCAAGATTCACTCTCAATCCTTCAAGTATTTAAAAGGTAGGTATTTCACTCAATTCAACCCATGAAAATTGCACTACCATAAGCTTACTTATCTTCTACTTCTCCACTACTCAGAACACATGCACACACAAATCATGAGGACTTTATTTAAGGTTGTAATGGGGTCATGGTAAATGATAAGGTAATATGGATATGACAAGTTAAATACCAAAGAGAATAAAAGAGCATGAAAGTTGAGTTCAATTAACAAACATGAAAGTTCAACACAACTCCACCTAATACAAATTCTCTTTACATATTATTTTCCTTTTCTTTATTGTCTTATTGGCCCTTATTTACACATTTTTTTTAATTTTATTTTTTTTTTTATTTTTTTTATTTTTTTTAAGAACATAAAATATACATTTTTTAAGTAAACATTTTTTTTAACCATTCTATACACACACTCCCACACTTGTTCAAGAACTCATCCAATGACAATTAATGTTCTCTTATTCCTTAAGGCTGTGTAAGAGCATGATTTTTCATTTAAGGCATATAATGATATCGAAACAAAGAATGATCAAATAAGCTCAAAGGGGTTAAGTAAGGAGAAATAGGTCATTTTTAATGCTTTACGTTGGCAGGAATTAAAGAATTTTCAAGAAGCCATAAGAGTACTTGATATCATATTGAGATAATATGCTGCTGAGCAAAGCTATCTATTTGTGTACCAGTCATTCTTGGCTATTTGATTAAAGTAGCTATTTTAAAAAAAATACCTCAATCATATTTATGTATGCGTATGAAAATGTAGTCTCAAAAAGAATCAAAGCAAGCTCTAGAGTAACAATTCCATAAGTGAAATTCACACAAGAAAGAAGAGAATGGTACAAATATTCAATCCATTCATCAATAGGCTCAAAATCTCACAAGGCATAATTCTATCATTCTCGGTCCACTAATTCAACATTCATAACCAAGCATGTGATTTTTAAGAAAGAAGACAATTTACCTAATCATGCAAATTTCCCTGAATTTGAATTGCTACTTCCACACAAACTGGTTGTCTACCCAATTACTCCTTACTCTGCCACCAACTTTGATGCGTCTCAAGAGTAAATAAATTACTCCTTACTCTGTCATCCCTAATTACTTTTGTTGTTAAGAAATTACTGACAAATATATAAACACAACAAACATATTAATAAACACACTTTTTAATTTTTTTAGGCTTTTTTTTTCACAATCATCCTTCCCCCCTAACCAGATCACAACATTGTCTTTAGTGTCAAAACATAGATAGGTAAATGATAGAAGATATTACCTATTACTACAATTACTGAAAAGAAAAATCTTACACAAATTAAAACAGAAACAAAGTATGATAAATAAAACTAAAGATAATGGAAAGTTATAGATAAAGTGTCAGATCATACTCTTGCTTCTTGCTGCCTCCGTTGTTGTTACCTTATGACCAATCTATCTGAGTTATTACTGGTTCAGGTTCATAAACAAAAGTTTGTAATTTATCAATTAATTCATTAGCAGTAAAAGCAGATATAAGGAGTCGTATTGCCGAAGGTGTGATATAGTTCTGGTCCACAGCATGATCAACAAAAGATAACAAATTATCAAATAAATTATTAACATTCAACAAACCTATGGGTTTACGGTTGATGTTCAGTTGAGCCCAAGAGATAATTTGAAAAAATTCCTTCAAAATACCAAAATCACCCGGTAAAGCAATGAATGCATCAGAGTTTTCAAGCATCATCCTCATTCGTCCATGTATAGATGATACTTGAAGTTCCACCCAATTGTCTTTCCAGTGCTATTCTTTCGAGTTAAAAGTTCAAGAATGACACCTAAAATTTGACCACCTCTTAGATGTGCAGAAAGTGATACAACCCCAATTAATCCAATGCTACCTCTCCCATATACTACACGAATGTTCCTCGCAGCAAGTGTTCTACCAACAATGCTTGCTGCGTTTACAAACTCTAAACCCTTCTCATAACTTGTCCCATAAAATACACAAATATTGATAAATCTACGAACTGAAGAAGAAGCTCCCTCTATTTCTACACTCACACTTTCTTTGAATGATTATGAGTTACAAGAAAGTGAAGAAAATTGAGTGTTTAAATAGGGAAGAGAATAGAAAAAGTAATAATAGCTCCTATATGGGTAGGTTGACTGTTGTCAGAAAAGTTTGAATTTAAAAAAAAATTATTATTTTTAATTTTTTTTATTTTTTTAGAATTCAAGAAAACCATCAGGGTAAAGAAGTCTAGAAACCCCTGAAGGACCCTGCTTAAAGGATCGTTTGTCCAAAATCAAAATACAACAAAATCATACAAAGATAAAATAATAATAACAAATGATGATATACATTTATGTACAGGTTTTATGGCGTATCTTTATATTGCTCATCATGAGTGCAGTAATATTAAGACGGCTCAGTCAATTTGGGAATTCTTCTCCCTCCCGCTTATGGGATATTTTGGATTGAGCTACGATGCAACTAATTAAAGTGTGTAAATCTGACAGCTACCACTAACTACCACAGCCAGTGAGAGGTCGCTGGAGAGCCCGTGGCATTAAATCATAGGATCCAGCTCAGAGGCATTGTCATGCGAGAATGCAAGCACGAGACGCTTCTATCTGTCCATCAGCAAGTAGAGCCTACGGTTGAAACCTGGAAATGCTTGCGCGGCTCTCTTCAGAGCCTTATTTACAGACCGGCATGCGAAAGTCCACCTGAGTCAATGACAGGTCTGCCACTGGCAGGGGCTCCTAATCTAATTAAAGACCAAGTATAACCGAAGTTTCGCTCTCTTTTTTTATTTCTTTTTTATTTTTTTTTTCTTCTTTTTTCTTTTTTTTCTTTTTTTTTTTCCTTTTTTTAGGAGATGTACAAGATAATATATACAAGTTGTTGCGAGTGTGGCTCACATTTTCCTCTAGTTTTACGTCCAGTAACGGCTTAAACGCCTTCTATGAGTCGAGGATAAGCTTCCCATCCAATTTTCTTATAAATTAGAAAATAGGGTCTTTTTGAGTCAGATTCCTAAGACTATAACGCTCTTACTCGTCCCTGAAGAGATTCCACAAACTAAGAAGTTCACGTTGCACATATCCACAAGAATGCATCTCAAGAGTCAATAAGATATTATCTAATGACTCTTTACTCAATCCATTCTTAATGAAGAAAATTTTATCTTCTCTGTTTACAGAAATCATTCCCAAGGAACGACATCGCGTATTACAATTCTATCGCACACATTTGTAACAAACTTTTATTCTTTTTGCTCTTCTCCTTTTTGAATACGAACTTTTTCCGAGACCCAGCATGTATAGGACAAATGAATCTAAAGATTCACTAGCTAAACGAACCTTTGCTTCGATTATCCAGCGTATATCTTCTGGGATGCCCTTGTACATTAACAGTCTCAGTCTTTCATGTGGAAATAGGTTTGCCCAAATGGTTTAATATGTTAAGTTTTGATGATGACAAATACAAAACAAAAAAGAATGATGTTTATGCTTTATAGTTGTACTTAATAAATGACAAATGCATCACAAAAGAATCTTGATCATGTTACATAGATGTACTTAATGAGATATATTAGATCATGCATGATTATGTACTATTTAGTTATACTTCACTTAATAATCATGCAATGAGATATATGCAATATTCTTTTATGCATGTTAGACTTACTAGAGTTATATATTTATGAATCATGCATATTAAGATATTAAGTTATGAATTTAGACTAACTATGCTTGATTTAAGTGAGTAACACTTTATAGGATAATCCAAGTACCAAGAGTGAGCATTGCAACTAGAAAGTAAAAGATCACAACTATGCTCAACTCAAGAAGGATAAGAATGAAAAGATGTTCCAAACTTTTGAAAGTTTTGAAGAGAATATTTTCTTTGGAAGCTTGGATTACATCAAGAATTGATGGTAGCAAAAGATCAAGTCCCAATGTTCTTCAAGAATAGCTTATAGGACTTAGATCTTGTGTAAAGGTAAAAAGGAATCACACAAAGCTTAAATAAGTTTTAAAAATATTTACAAGTGTTTCTAAAATGCTTAAATACCCAACAAAATGTTTTTGGAAAGCTAGTCTTGGTGGTATTTCAAATCTATGAAAAATAGTCAAGTTTGTGTTTTACAAAACTGACATATAATTACTCTTTTGATCATAACTTTCAAAATACTTTGAGTTTTACTTTAAAACTTATCTCATTTGAAAATATCTCAAAGATCTTTCTAATGACTGGTCATTTTCTTTAAACGGATAAGAAACGAAAAAGTTATGACCAATTAAAGTTTGAGTTTTGAAAATCTGACCTTTGGTTACTATTTTAATCATATCTTTCAAAATACTTTGAGTTTTGTTCTGAAACTTCTTTCATATGAAAATATACTCAAAGATCTTTCCAATGCGTGGTTATTTGCTTTAATTGGATAAGAAATGAAGAAGTTATGATCTTTTAAAGTCGGTTTTGAAAACCAGAAATGGTGTAATCGATTACACAAGTCATGTAATCGATTACAACATTGACAAAAGCCGTGTAATTGATTACATAAAGTGTGTAATCAATTACAAAGTGCCCAGAAAGCTTGTAATCGATTACATGAAGCTTGTAATTGATTACCAAGTGCCCAGGAATGTTTCTAACGGGTATAAACGGCTAGTTTTCATAGAAAATCATTATTAAACACTACCAACAACTATTTTATCATTTGGGCTCTCTATATAAGTGATATTTGAAGCATTTACACTTAGAAAAACTTAAGAACACTAGAATTGATCCTTGAAACATCAAAATTATATTTTGAGTTTTAAAGTGTGAATCCTTGATACCCATAGAGCTTCAATTTGTATTATCCACTCTTGAGAGAGTTTTCTATCGTCTATACTTTGTTCTTCAAGTTGTATATCCACTCTTGTGAGAGTTTATATTCTTTCTCTTCATCTTAATATTTATTTTGAGAGGGTGGGGTATCCCTCTTGAGTAAAGGGTGAGGTATCCCTTAGAGAGTGAGGTATCTCTCAAAGTTGATAAAGGGTGAGGTATCCCTTGAGGGTGAGGCATCCCTCAAAAGTTGTAAAGCGTGAGGTATCCCTATTTGAGGCTCAAGCACAAGGGTGAGGTATCCCAAGGAGTGTTGAGTGCTCTCAATTGTAAAGGTTGTCAAGCACCTATTGAAGCTTGAAGATATAGTGAAAAATCTTTAGCGGTTGCTTGAGGACTGGACGTAGGTTATAAGTAGATTGGTGGCTGAACCAAGATAAATCTTGTGTTTGCTTCTCTCAACTCTATCTTATTTACATTAGCGCTTTAATTATATATACTTGAGTTAAACTTGATATTTAGCTTATTTTCTTGATTTACTATATACTTCAAGTTGTAGTTGAGTAATCTATAATAGCTATACCTTTGTTATGCATATTCCGCTGCATTTATTAATTGAATGATTTAAAATGCTTAATTTCTCAAAGTTACATTAAAATTTGTAATCACCTAATTCACCCCCCCCCTCTTGGGTGATGGTTGTCGTGGCTAACATTTCATACCTAGCTTTGTATATTTTGGTTAGAGCATTTTTAGGAACAAAAGGGAAATGTTTTCTTAGATTTGAGAGAATGATATCCATTTTGAAGGAGAAGGAATCAGTTATTATGGAAAATTGAAAAAAAAAACTGAATCGAGAGCCACGGAGTACCATTATCCACCACTTAACCGGGAATACAAAGAACTGCAAAAAGAAAGAAACAAAATTAAAATAAATTCTACTTATAATAAGGATTAGAAAGGGAGATGGATTCTACCTCAACAACTTGATGTTCCAGAAATGGTTTGAGTCTTTATCCATTGACCTTAAATATATTACCATTCCTAGGGCTCTCAATGTCTATGGCCCCATGAGGATACACATGTTTGACAACAAAAAGACTAGTCCACTTAGATCTCAATTTTCCAGGGAATAGGTGAAGACGAGAATTATAAAGCAGAACTTTTTGACTAATTTCAAAAGATTTTCTCAAAATTGATTTCTCATGAAAAGCTTTTGTTCTAGCTTTATAAATCTTTGAGTTTTCATATGCATCATTTCTTAATTCCTCAAGTTCATTTAATTGTAATTTGTGTAATTTGGAAGCATTATCAAGATTTAAATTGAAAGCTTTAATGGCCCAAAATGCTTTATGCTCCAATTCTACGGGCAAGTGATAAGGTTTTTCATAAACTAACTGATAGGGTGACATGCCTAAAGATATTTTGAAAGCAATACGGTAAGTCCAAAATGCATCGTTTAATCTTAAAGACTAATCTTTACGATTTGGGTTAACCATTTTTTTCAAAATTTGTTTAATCTCCCTATTTGCTAATTCTATTTGTCTACTTGTCTGAGGGTGATAAGGGGTAGTAATTTTGTGTGTGATACCATATTTCTTCATTAAAGATTCAAATGATTTATTGCAAAAATATTTTCTCTCATCACTGATGATAGTTCGAGGGATTCCAAATCGACTCAAAACATTTTCTTTTAAAATTTCAAAATAGTTTTGTGATCATTGTGTCGACATGGAATCACCTCAATCTATTTTGAGACATAATCAACTGCAACCAAAATATACACAAATCCAAATGATAATGGAAATGGACCTATGAAATCAATTCCCCAACAATCAAAAAATTTCAATGACAATGATAGGGTTCAGAGGCATTATGTCTCTTTTAGAAATGGAACCTAATTTCTGACAACTTTCATAACTTTTGCAAAAAAAAATATAGCTGTTCTTAAATAATGTGGGCCTATAAAATTTATACTGCAAGATTTTTACAGCTATTTTCTTTGAAGAAAAATGACCTCCACATGCTTCTGAATGATAAAATTTAATGACACTACTTACCTCACTGTCGGGTACACATCTCCAAAATATTTGATCAGGACAATATTTGAACAAATATGGGTCATCCCAATAGAAATTTTTTACTCCAATCAATAACTTTTTTCTGTCTTGGTGCATCCATTGAGGCGGCATCTTACCTGTCACAAGAAAATTGACAATGTTAACATACCAGGGCATGAAATTGACAGAAAATAAAAATTCATCAAAAAAAGAATCATTAATGGGCGTGTTATCAAAAGATGAGTCTATTGTAAGTCTGAACAAATGATCTGCAACAATATTTTTGGCTCTTTTCTTATCTTTTATTGTGATGTTAAATTCTTAAAGCAACAAGATCCATCGTATCAACCTAGGTTTGGCATCCTGCTTAGATATTAAATATCTAATAGTAGCATGATCAGTGAAAACAACAGTAGAAGAACCAATTAAATAAGCTCAAAATTTGTTCAATGCAAAAATTACAGCAAGTAGTTCTTTTTCAGTAGTGGTGTAATTCATTTGTGCACTATTCAAAGTTTGAATTGCATAATAAATTACATGAGGTTTACCTTCCTTTCTCTGTCCTAAAATAGCGCCAACAACAAAATCACTAGCATCACACATCAACTCAAAAGGCGAAGATTAATCAAGGGATTGCATAATAGGAGCAGATATCAAAAGACCAATTAATTTTTCAAAAGATTTCTAACAATCTTGAGTCCAATCAAATGGTGTATCTTTTGTTAGACGATTACATAATGGTCTAGATATGACACTAAAGTCCTTAACGAATCTTCTGTAAAATCCTGCATGTCCTAAAAAGGAACTTCTCTGACTATTTTTGGGGAATGCAAATGAGCAATTAATTCAACTTTAATCTTATCAACTTCAATTCCCTTAGAAGATATCATATGACATAACACTATTCCTGAGGTAACCATGTAATGACATTTTTTCTTATTTAACACAATTTTTTTTTTTTTTTGCATCTTTTAAGAACTTTTTCTAAATTATTAAGACAATTTTCAAAAGAATTTCCAAAAATTGTCAGGTCATCCATGAAAACCTCTAAATAATGCTCAATCATGTAACTGAAAATACTTAGCATGCATCTTTGAAAAGTTGTCGGAGTATTACAAAGACAAAAAGGCATTCTTCTATATGCACAAGTGCCAAATGGGCAAGTAAAAATGGTATTTTCTTGATCCTCTAATACGATTGGTATTTGATTATACCCAGAATAACCATAAAGAAAATAATAGTAAGGATGTCCTGCTACTCTTTCCAAAATTTGATCAAGAAATGGCAAGAGGAAATGATCTTTCCTAGTGGCTGCATTCAATTTTCTAAAATCAATACACATACGCCAACTAGATGAGACTCTGGTAGGTATTAATTCATCTTTTTTTATTTTCAACCACTGTTATTCCAGATTTCATAGGTACAACTTGTGTAGGGCTTACCCACTGACTATCAGAGATAGGATAGATAATTCCAATATCAAGTAATTTAAGAACTTCAGCTCTAACTACCTATTTCATGTGTGTATTTAATCTTCTTTGAGGTTGTTGAGATGTTTTAGAATTATCCTCTAAATGTATTATATGTGTACAAATTAATGAAATAATGCTTTTTATGTCCTTTAATGTCCATCCAATTGCACTTTTATGCATTTTAAGTACTTTTATCAATATACCTTCTTGTTCTTTGGTCAGAGATGAGGAAATTACCACTGAAAAACTTTGTTATTCTCCCAAAAATGTGTACTTCAACCCAGCAGGTAATGACTTTAGTTCCAGTGTGGGTACTTCTTCATGGGTATTATCATTCATGGGTATTATCATTCATGGGTTTTAGCTCTTCGAATCTCGGCTTCCATCCTTTGTATTTCATCACCTGTGTACAGTTAAGCAAAGAGCATATTTTAAAAACATCATCATCTAATTGTGTAGCTGAATGAATTAATTAAACAAATTTCTAATGGGTTAGAAGAACTCCTGGTTCGAAGATGATTATTTATAATGGCCTCAATCCCTTTAATTTCTTCATTTCCATCATAAACTTCCTGTGGTTGCTTGCAAATATTGAAAATATTAAGCTCCAGTGTCATATTTTCAAATGTTAGCTCCACCACTCCATTTCTGTAATTAATTGAAGCATTAGATGTTGCTAAAAATGAGCGACCTAAAATAACAGGAATTGACTTGCTATTATTTTTCATAGGTTCAGTTTCTAAGACAATAAAATTCACAGGATATATGAATTTATCAACTTGTACTAATACATCTTCCACTATTCTTTTTGGAATTTTAATTGATCTATCTGGAAGTAGAAGAGTTACAAAAGTTAGTTTTAACTCACCTAGGTTGAGTTATTGATAAACTAAATATGGAAGTAAATTAACACTAGCACCAAGATCAAGTAAAGTTTGTTCAATTTTATGTTCTCCAATAATGCATGAAATTGTAGGACAACCAGGGTCTTTATATTTCAACGTATTATTGTTCTGAATAATGGAACTTACCTATTGGTCAAAAAGGCATTCTTTTTCACATTATGTTTCCTTTTAACAATGCACAAGTCTTTCAAAAATTTGGCATAACAGGGAATCTGTTTGATAGCATCTAACAAAAGAATATTGACCTTCACTTGTTTAAAGATTTCAAAAATGTCACTGTTATGGTTCACTTTACTTGAATTGTTTAATGCTTAAGGATATGGGGGTGAAGGCGAGGGTTTGGTCTCCTTTTGGCTAGGTGGCTTATAAACTTCTTCCTTATCTTTGGGACTTGATTCATCATCTTTCTCACAAGGTTCAGGAATTTATTTTTCAATAACCTTTCCACTCCTAAGAGTTATCACTGACTGGACTTGATATAATTGTTGGCTTTCTGAATTACCCTCATTTAGGTTGTACTGACCCTTAGGATTTGGTTGAGGTTGAGAGAGAAATTTTTCTTTCTCGTGAATGGTGAGTGCAGAAGAAAGTTTAGCAAGAGTGTCTTTTATGTCAATCATGACTTGAGTGTTTTGGTTATTAATGGTCTCTTGCTTTTCCATGAATGTATGCAATGTTCCCTCAATATTTTTCCTATATAGTGGGACATAAGGTGCATATTCTTGAGAATTTTGAGAGTCCTGTTGTGCTTGAGGAGGTGGTGGTTGAATAAATTGTGCCTGATTGTTAGTCCTCCAACTGAAGTTCGGTGATTTCTCCATCCCAGATTGTATGTATCTGAAAAAGAAGAAGTGAATGGCTTTTTAAAATTATTCATTACATTTACTTGCTCATACACAACTTCTTTAAAAATAGAAATTTTTGAACATTCATTTGTTGAGTGTCACAATTCATCACAAATGCTGCAAATTTCTTCATTTTGCACAGATTTGATTTCTTTTACTTTTCCTGATTCGCTGACTTCAATATTTCTAACCAAACTAGCAAACCTAGTATTTAAATCTTCTTCTTGACTAAGATGATATTTTCCTTTACTAGCATTTGCAAAGTTATATCTAATTAAATTTTCAGAAGGATTAGTATCATGTCAAGATTGAGAATTTTCATCCAAATGAATTATCTAAATAGTTAATATTCTTTTTCTAAAGGTTCTTAAACCAATTCCTACTCGTGTTCTTTATCAAAAAACTCACCATTGCATATTATTTTCACAAATAATTTAGTTTCGGGTGTTAACCCTTCATAAAAGAAGCTTATAGTGCGCTATTTTTTAAAATCATGATGTGGGAAGAATTCAATAAATCTTTAAAACATTCCCAACTTTGAAAATATGCTTCATTTGAATTTTGAAAAAAAAATTGGATTTGTCTTTTCAAAACATTGATTTTATATATTGGAAAAAATTTCTTTAAAAAATCACCTTGCATTTATTATCATGTGCCAATTGATCTTAGTTTCAAAGTGTTAAGCTAAGTTTTTGCTTTATCTTTCAAAGAAAAAGAAAATAATTTAAGCTTAACAATCTTTTCAATACAAGTTTGATCATTAAAAGTAGTACATACTTCCTTAAATTCTTTTAAATGTAAATATGTGCTTTCAGATTCTAAACTATGGAAATTAGGAAGTAAAGAAATCATACCTAGCTTGAATCTAAAATTGTTAGCATTTAGTGGAAAGATAAAACATGATGGACTAGAATTTCGAGATGGTTACAAATACTCACGCATAGTTCGCAATGGTTGATTTTCATATTCATTATGCACACTTTCATTTTCAACCATTGTATTTAATGTGTGTGATTGTGATTCAGACAAATCAATATGTAAAGTACTAGGATTAATTTTAACCAAACGACTAGAATTTAAATCACGATACTAATTAAGCATAAATAAGTAACTTAAAATATAAAAATCTTTAAAATGTACTTTGAAAAATACTTCATTTGAATTTTGAAAAAAATGGGTATAAACCATCCACTAAATATTAACAAAGATGTGGTATAAACCAGCCACAAAATAAATATTAACAATGGTGTGATATAAACCAACCACCAAATAAGTTAATAAGTAGATAAATTAAAAAGTTAATATGCAAGTAAATTAAAATGTTAGAATTGAGTGTAAAGTAAAAAGTTAGATTCGAGATGGTTGCGATAAAGTAAAAAGTTAGATAATTAGTAAGTTAGTAAGCAAGAAAATTAAAAGGTTAGTAGGTTAGTAAGTTAGAAAGTTAGAAATAAAATATACTAAAAGTAAAAAGTATAGAAAATAAAGTGTATAAAAAATAAATTTAAAATATAAAAACTAAAAAAAATGTGGTATAAACCAAGTCACCGGTTTATTTTGCTCCAACAACCAAATAAGTTAATAAGAAGAAAAAAAATTATTTCATTAATGATTAAATATTACTAAAAAGTTAGAGATAAAGTAAAAAGGAGAGTTTAAGCCCAACTAAGTTAGTACGTTAGTAAGTACAAAAAAAAAAATTAAAAAAAGTAAAAAATATATATATATACAAGATCTACGCAAGAAAGAAGAAAAATTAAAAATTATATATATATATATATATATATATATATATATATATATATATATATATATATATACAAAATATTTACACCATAAATTTGTTCTTCAAATCAAGTCCCTAGTAATGGTGTCAAAACTTGATGCTGATTAAAAATTGTAAACCCAAGTGCAAGTTGTTTCAAGTAATAAATTCTCGGGAGTCCGAGGTCGATCCACAGACAATTGATGAAGAAAAATTCTTTGACATAAAGTACATATTTTGTCACAATACAAAAGTGATAAAACTTAGTCACAAATAAAACAATTTACTTGTATTAGGAGATC
This sequence comes from Ormosia semicastrata, assembly GCA_029884595.1. Classification (NCBI taxonomy): domain Eukaryota; kingdom Viridiplantae; phylum Streptophyta; class Magnoliopsida; order Fabales; family Fabaceae; genus Ormosia; species Ormosia semicastrata. The sequence goes on from JAQQTO010000063.1 coordinate 103,422,741, forward strand.
CACTCTTGGTAAAAAAATTAATGACAAAATTAATTTTTTTGATAACTTAATTAAAATCCATACATAATGGAGGTTCTAATCGAAAAATACAACATTCAAAGTTCATTAAAAATTATATACGTAATTATATTATGATTCCTTTAATCATCTATTAACACCATCACTTATAAATGGGCTCAAGCATTCATTGTGCCAACCTCTTGTCTACAATGAATCAAGATCTCCACTTTACAAGGAGGATTTCTAAATTGATTGAAAATAAAATACAACACGTATAATAATCACTAGAAAATATATCATTTAAGCACAAGAAAGAAATTAATCTAACCTTAACTTATTACCAAAAGCTTCATCCTTTCACCTAAGTAAAATGAAAATTAGTTACTCGTAAACAAGAAGAAATAAAGAGAGAAGAAGAAGAAGAAGAACATAACTTTAATTTAAAACAAAAGAAAATTCTAACAAGATAATCAAACAACAAAATAGCATGATCTTGATATCTAACACCAAGACTCCCCAAATGATTAGCCAAGGCTCCCTTTCATAAAGGATTAGGGATACAAAATGACAAGGAGACTGATTCATGAGTGAGTGGATAAGTGAAAAATGAGTTAAAAATGCCAAATGACTTTTGATGAGCGAAAAATTATGGAGATTCTTTATTTCTGAAATCATTCAGTTCTAAAGTCATTGAATGCATTAGAATATTGAAATATGATATTCATGAAAGTTATAGGCTTGGATCTTATCTTTCAAATGCCACCAGAATCACCTCAAAAGGCCACCTATAGCTCGAGATATGACCTAATTACTGCACAGTATTCAGGCTCAGTTACAGCTCCTCTATTCTGACTTCCAAGCCTAATATGACCTCCAAAGAGTCTGAATTGAATCTTTTGTTCTTCATAAAAAGTTGTAGATATGGGTCTTAAATTATAGATACCAAAATTTCAGCCCAATCCAGATATTACAGCATGAGTTATGCTCTAATTACTGCACACTATTCAGGTTCTAATCACAAAACTCATATTCTGAATTCCAAGCCCAATTAGTTTTACTAGATGTTCGACTTTGACCTAGATCTCTCATAAAAGTTATAAAAATCTCTCTTATCTTTCCAACAAGGTAAAATGTATAATTGTTAGACATTTAGAACTCAAGATATAACCAAAATACAGAAATAGTGTAAGACGTAAATCATGCTGAAAAAATCAATTGTGTCTAATTTGAGTCCAAACTTACAGAACATAACCAAACTTAATCAATTAAGTACATGGAGAGTGTAAATGACTAAAAATGAGGGTTTATTAATGTATAAAATATGTGATTATCAAGTCATTGTTCAAAAGAAATTTAAAGAACCTTCTCAAGTTATCTTTTAAATTTTAAAGTGTTTGAGAATCCAAACATAAAAGAGAGATGAAGGAGATGAGGATCACACCAGAGATTTATACTAGTTCACTCCTAAACCATGTAGTGATACGTCTAATACCTAGAAAACCACTGGGATTTCCACTATGTGGGTATTCTTTAATCACCCAAGTCACTCCATGCTTAAATACAAGTATTCTTCAACAGCCTCTGTAGGCCTTACACTAAGTATTCTTTAACAGCCTCTTCAGGCCTTCACTAAATATTCTTCGATAGCCTCTTCAGGCCTTCACTAAGTATTCTTCAACAGTCTCATCAGGCCTTCACACTCAGAGTCAAGTGGCTTGGATAACCTTTCAATCTCACTCATTACAAGATAAAATTAGAGGTAGAGAAATGTGTTTGTTTAACTTGTCTAGCACACGAAATCACTCTAAGAGTGGATACAAACACTTATATAGATTAGTAACAACACCTATTAATGGATTTACACAGATCAGGATCACATAGGTATAGGTGAGAATGTTCAACTCTTGCTAGCTTGTCAGAAAATTTTTCAGCAAAAGTTCTCTCTTTGATCTTTAGGCTTGATATATTTTATAGGCTTTAAAATATGACTTTTAGGCACTACAAATGATGGTTGTTCTTGCTGGTGGCAAGTGATTATTATTTTGTCCTTTTCCTAGACACATTAACTTTCTGCTTTAAGGTGAGAAGGTTCTCAGAAACCTTTTCAAGGTCTACTTTCTCACTGAGTCTTTTGAACTTGAAACTTCTCAAATACTTTCTCACTAGCTTTCTCACCCAACCTTCTCATGCATAAAGACTTTAACCTTCTAAGCTTTCAACTTCATCATTTATGAAATAAACCTTCATTCTTCTTGATGATAAAGTTAGTTTGAGCTTCTCTTAATGGGGTAATCACTTGTGGGAGTTTTATTTTGTACAATCTTTGCATCTTCTCAAGACCTTCTTACAATGAACTTTCTCAAGTTCTTAAGGAAGCTTTTTAAGTCTTTCTTGAACTTTCTCAAGGCATAAATTCATCTTCTCAGTTTATTTTAGATGGCCAGAATACTTCCTTACACTTTGTTTAAGTCCTAAAAAACTTAATAACATATAAAATACTCCACACAAATTAAGTCTAAATAAATCAAATAGTGAGAAGATTCAAACTATATTTTAAACATAGTTGTTATCATCAAAACAAATTATGCATTGATAAGCACTAAAAGGGCTTTAGAGCTTACAGTAATCTTCTAATTGATGCTTTATCCATAGAAGTTGAGAACAAGAGTTTGAACCAAAAATATATTTAACTTCAGTAGTTAATAAGGTGACTGAGTGATGTTTTCTACTTGACCAGGTGATTAGAGCATTTCCAAGAAAGCTACAATATCCACTGGTGCTTTTTCTCTCAACATAATCACCAGCAAAGTCAGCATCACAATAGCCTATGAGATCAAGATTTGTGCATTTCTCATACCAAAAACCAAGATTAAATGTTCCAATTAAATATCTAAAGATTTTCTTAACAGCTTGTAAATGAGATTCTTTAGGATTTGCTCAGAATCTAGCACATATTCTAACACTTAACTAAATGTCTGATCTAATAGCAGTTAGGTATAGAAGAGATCTTATCATACCTCTATATAGTTTCTCACTAATAGGTTTACCTTTCTCATACGAATCCAAAACTTGAGAGGGATGTATAGGTGTGCTCATTTTCTTTGCTAAGTTCATTTTGAATCTTCTAAACAGTTCCTTAGTGTATTTTTCTTAAAGGATTAGGACTCTATTACTTTGTTGCTTGATTTGTAACCCAAAAAAGAATTTAAATTCACCCATCATGCTCTTTTCAAATTCTCCTTGCATAAGCTCAAAAAACTCCTTACACAGAAGTTCATTAGTAGATCCAAAAATAATATCACCTACATAAATCTAAACAAGTAGGATATCAACTTTCTTATGCCTTGTAAAGAGAGTTATGTCAATCTTTCCTTTTTCAAAACTACATTTTAGAAGAAAAGAACTAAGTCTCTCATACCAAGCCCAAGGACCTTGCTTCAAACCATATGAAGCTTTTGAGAGTTTAAAAACATAATTAGGATATTTTTCATGTTCAAAACCAAAGGATTGTTTTACATAAACTTCTTCAAAAATATAAACATTTAGAAAAGTAGATGTAACATCCATTTGACATAAGATGAAACATTTGTAAGCAGCATAGACAAGTAAGATTCTGATAGCTTCAAGTCTAGCAACAAGAGCAAAAATTTCATTGAACTCAATACCTTCCTACTTATTGTAACCCTGAGCTACCAAGGCTGCTTTATTTCTTATTACATTTCCTAATTCTTCTAGTTTGTTTATGAATGCCCAGTGAAATCTAATGATTGTATAATCTTATGGTTTAAGAACCAGCATCCAAACTTTGTTTCTTTTAAACTGATTTAGTTCGTCTTGCATAACATCTATCCAACTTTCATCTTGAAATGCCTTCTTTACTTCTTTTGGTTCAATTTGAGATATGAGGGCCATATTCATATTGTATCTTAATGAAGATCTAGTTCTCACACCTTTAGAAGGTTCTCTAATAATTTGATCTTTTGGATGAGATGTGAGATGTCTCCATTCTTTTGTCATCTGAGTCTGACTTTTGATGTTGTTTCCAGAGGGAGTCATCTGATAGTCATCAGAAGGTTCATTGGTGGAGTCAAAGGGTTCCTTCTTTAGAGTGTAGATTAGAAATCAACTTAGGAGTATCTTTCAGAGTGATATTTTCAAATTCTTTTTCTAGATCAGAAACCTTAACTTTAGAAAAATGATTAGCATCATCAAAAGAAACATGTATAGATTCTTCTACAATAAGAGTTCTAGTATTATAGATTCTATAGGATTTTGAAGAAGTTGAGTAACCAAGGAATATACGTTGTCTACCTTTGAGTCAAACTTACTAAGTTGATCTTTGTTGTTCAAGATGAAGCATTCAAATCCAAAAGTATGAAAGTAAGATATGTTGGGTTTTCTTCCCTACCACAATTCATATAGATTTTCCTTGATTATTGGTCTTATGAAAACCTAGTTTTGAATGTAACAAGAAGTGTTTATTATTTTTGCCTAAAAGTATTTTGGTAAGCCACTATCACAAAGGAGAGTCCTCGCATTTCTTGCAAGGATCTGTTCTTTATTTCTACAACACCATTTTGTTGAGGTGTTCTAAGAGAAGAGAAGTTATCAGAAATTCCATTTCATCACAGAATTCTCTAAAAGCTTGATTTTCAAACTTTCCTCCATGATCACTTTGATGGTAGGTATGCAAAAACCTTTCTCATTTTGTATTTTCTTGCAAAAGAACATAAATGCCTCACAAGATTCATCCTTGTGGCTTAGGTATATAACACATGTTAATCTAGAGAAGTCATCCCCAATGACAAAGCCATATCTTTTACCACCAAAGCTCATGGTTCTAATTAGTCTAAATAAATCAGCATATAAGATTTCAAGTGGTCTCATGGTTGAAACGGCATTTTTGCTTGAAAAGAAACTTTGGTTTATTTTCCTCTTTGGCATATTTCACAAACCAAATATTTTTCGAATTTGATCTTGGGCAAGCCCCTGACTAAAATATTTTTGGAAAATTTTGGAATATTTTTTATGTTGACATGACCAAGCCTCTAATGCCACAATCACTTTTCATCTTTAAAAGATGTTAAACACTTTACATTTTAATTTAAGTGATCATTTAGATACATAATAGAGGTGTTATCGTACTTCTTGGCAGAAAGAAGGGCTTTATCATATTTGGGATCTTTCACCATGCATTAAGAATGTTTAAACATAACTTTGTAGACTTTGTCACAAACTGACTAATGCTCAGAAGGTTATGTTTCAACCCTTCATCTAGAAGTACATCATTAATGATGAGAGAGGATTCCTTACAAATATTACTTATTCCAATGATTTTGGATTGGGATTTGTCTACAAAGATGACTAATCCTCCATCTTTTTCTTTAAGTGTTAGGGACATGGATTGGTCTCCTGTCATGTGCCTTGAACAACCACTGTCCAAATATCAATTCTATCTATGAACAATTCCCATATACACCCAGAGGAAAAGTTATCTTTTATTTAGATACCCAGATTTTCTTGGGTCCTCTAGGGTTAGTTTTCATTTTTTCTGTAGTTTTTCTTTCACTTTTGTATTTCAGAAAACAAATATCATAAGTATGACCAAGTTTGTTATAGAAAGAACACTTTTTCTTATTAGAATTGATAAACAAATTTTTGTATAGATTTTGTGATTTGAACTAATTGTAACCCAAACTAGCCTTGTCAAAAGCATGTCTCTTACTTCCTAGCATCATATCTAAGCTCTTTTTTCCATTTACAAACTTAACTAAATCATCAAAAATTTATTTCACTTCATCTTTCAAAGCATTAACCTCAGAAATTTATACGTGAGATTATTTTTCTGAAGTGTTCTCATTGTTGAGTTCCATACAAGTCATAATATGTCCATTTTCTTCTTTCAACTCATCATTCTTATGCCTAAATTTATCATTCTCAAGTTTTAAAAGATCAAAATCTTTTGATAATTTTAAAAATCTTTGCTTGAGAGATGAATACTTTGAAGAGTTAAGTTTAAAATCACACAAAAGTTCATCAAAACCATCTTGTAACACATCATAAGACATAAAGGGTTCAAATTCTGATACCTCTTCCTCAATGTCAGTATTTGCCATTATACAGGAGTTTGCAATTTCTCCTTCTTCTGATGAGTGTCATCTAGATCTTCACATGTAACCATCATAGTTTTCTTCTTTCTAAACTTTTTTGGTGCCTTCTTTAGCTATGGACACTCAATTCTGATGTGTCTAGGCTTCTTACACTCTTAACAGATAATTTGGTTTATATTTGGATTACTTGAGTCTCCTTTCTAATCCTTCTACAAAAAGAATCCTTTCTTATTTCTTGATCTTCTTTTCCACATCTGAGCTACTTTGTGAGAGAGCATAGCTCTTTCATTATCTTCATCTTCTAAGTCAGATTCCTTGTCTTCTTCATCTTCAGATTCTTCTAAAGCTTTAAGAGCTGAGTTATGAGGAGCATTCTTTTTACCAGCTTTAAGAGCAATTAATTTCCCTCTTCTTCCAATATTTTTATTAGCATCAGCTAATTCTTGTTCATGAGTTTTTAGGGAACCCATTACCTCATCAAGACTCAAGGTGTTTAAATCCTTGGCCTCTTGAATTGTTGTTACCTTAGGTCTCCAGACCTTGGGTAAACTTCTCAACACTTTCTAACCATCTCTTGATTTGAGTAAATTCTTCCAAGAGCTCAAATTTGGTTAATGATATGCATGTATCTTGTGAATAGTTTGTATTGATGCACAAGCATACTAATTTTAGTGTCTTTAACATGATTCATGCCTTCATACAACATTTCAAGTCTATCCCATATTTGCTTGGCAATGTCACATGAGATAATCTTATTATATTCACTTGTGTTGAGTGCACATGCAAGAAAATACTATGCCTTTGAGTTCATCTAAAGTCTATTTCCTTTAGCTTCTTTCCATTATTCTCCTAGTGTAGGAACAATTATTTCATCTTCTAGGGAACAAGCAAGAGTGAAAAGCCCATTTTCTATAACATCCCATAGATGAAAGCGAGTAGACTCTATGAAGAGGTTCATTCTGTCTCCTAGTAATGATAGCCTTCTTCAGTGAAGACAGGAGGACAGTTGATGCATTGTCCTTCAGCAATGTAGTGGTTCTGATTTGCTATCTTCCCTTTAGGACCTTTCCTCTTCGCTTATTATGGCATTTATCCTAGAGGCTGAGCATTGATATCAATTGAAAGTGGCAAGAGCACGAGAATGAGGGTTAAATCGTGCCTCGAATTTCTAAAATAATCCTTAAAACTTTTGTAACTTCTCAAATATCAACTGAATGTGGCAAGAGCAAGATAAGGGGGTTGATCATGCCTCTTATTTATGAAGGAATCTTGAAAACTTTTGTAACTTTTCAAGTTTTACAACTTGGATATATCAGAGTATGGGTCAAAAGTTTATATGAATAGAAGAGTAACTTAAATGAAAGGAATTTTATTTAAACTTAACTTAGAACTTAGTTCTTTTTGAAGGTAAGAAACAGTTAAGATATAAAAAGCAAAAGAAACAATTATAAACTAAGTGATAAAAAAGATAAGAATTAGAGTTAAGAAGATTCATACTCAGAAGTTTATACCGGTTCGGCCAAACTACTTGCCTACATCCAGTCCCCAATCAGAAACCAGGATTCCATATTGCCACGAGTATTCTTTGATCAACCCTATCTTCTCCAAGCTAGATTACAAGTAGTCTTTGTTCTATCCTAGCCTTTTCAAGCTAGATTCTCACTCAAATCACTAATGCTTCAGGGTACAAAGAGAAGTTTAGATTTGTGTATCTCTCAATAGTCAAAGAATGAATTCAATCAAGTAAGTACATAGATAATGATGAGATTCTAAACTCTCTAACACTCAAAGAGTGGTTTTATGCAAATACAAACTTGAGAGATTGAGTTTCTCTTTTCAAAAAATTGATCAGAAGGAGGTTTTAGTAAAGAAACTTAATCAAAAGTGAGGTTTGGTCATTCAAAAGTTTGATTAGAAGTTTGGTAGATTAACAGTTTGCTTTATGACTTCCAACTTATAGGCTTCTTCAATTTATAAGCTTTCAAAAACTAGTTATTTCAAACCCCAATGATTACTGTTATAAGCATAGTTACTATTTTTTTGTCCTGTAGTGACCAGTCAGCTTTTCTTTAATTATTTTTGTCTTTTTCTAGTGATAGACAAAAGTTTTGAACTTCTAAGACTTTCTGAAGTTGACTTTTCTATTTTTGTACAGGATACATCTTTTGAACTTAGATGCTTCTGAAAAGATTAATTCTTCTGATTCTTGATTTTTTTTTATAAAACTATCTTCTGATGATGTTGTTTTCTTATCATTGTCCTTTGATTGACTTTGCTTCTGAAGCTTGTATTATGATGAACATTGATTCTGAAGCTTATCTTCAGATGGACTTTATTTCTAAAACTTGTCTTCTAATAAACTTTGACTTCAAAAACTTATCTTATGATGGATTTTTCGTGACTTCCTCATAAAAAATAGTTATTGCTTTTATAATTATGTTCCATTTTCTTTTTTCAATGTCTTTAGAGGACATCCTTGACTATATTGAGATTCTCATTAGAAGAAACTTGGAAATTTTTTATATGTACAATAAGAGTCTGGGGGTATTCTCAATCTATTCTTATTAACACTTGATGTGAATCCTCATCCTTGGTTTCACTTTTACGGATCTATCTAGGGTGGATTTCACGAAAATTGATCTCACAAAGGACGTCTTGTTTAAAAACGCTTGTATCTCGCGCTACGCTCCTCAGAATTGAGCGATTCCCAACCGAGGTGAAAGAAGACATTTTGAATCACGAATTTGGCTCATGAATCACCAAAAAATGATTTGTAAAATGCGAGATATGAACCAGAGAATATCTAACTGTAACTCGCGCTATACTCCTCGAAATTGAGAGTTTCCAAAACGACGTGAAAAGGGACGTTCTAAATCATGAATTTGGCTTATGAATCACCAGAAAATGATTTGTAAAATGCGAGATATGAACCAGAGAAGATCTGACAGAATTGAGAAGTGGAAAACACAAAACAACTAAGAGAAAAAAGATTAGGCGCCATAATCCATGGATTGATAAGCCTGGGAACGCCACAATAGCACTTGATAATTAAGATCGAGAAGAACCTGGAATACTCTCACAATTGGACAAACCAAATTGAACATCAAATCCCAATTTTTTTTATTCATCCAATTAGGTACATTATATAGAGAATGGCTAATAGTAGCTAACCAAAGGTCACCACAAATCACCTAAGGTGATTCTCCTAACCCTAGCAAAGAATGCTTAATTAATGCCTCCACTAATTGGTATTGATGGCAATTAGTGCATGAAAGTTATTATGCTTAAGTGCTGTATTAATTCATTCTAGAAGTTACAAAGGCATGCAAGAACTCTTGTTGTCATGTTTTTAACAAAGCTAATAAAACAAAATAAACCAATAAGCCCCACTAAAAGCATTAAATTCTACTAAAGGCAAAGCTTAGTGGAACTTAACTTCACCTAAGTGCTTATTAACTTAGTTGGGCCTTCTTAGTTCTTGTTCTTGTCATGGGTCCAATTAGTAGGTACCCCCTTTAGGTCCTCATCAATACTAAAGACAACTTGTTAGTTAAAAAAGATTCTAATGTTAAGTTTGTTGACCATCAAAACTCAAAAGCTGCTAAAAGACTTCAGCAAACGAAAACTTCCAAAGGGCTTTGGAGCTTACAACCTTTACTTCAACAATACTTAATTAAGATAATGGAGCTCCTTAATGGCTTCACCTAGGCCAAGGGTAAGCACAGAGAGTAGAATTCAATAGTTAATATCCTCTTTAAGTTAGCTAGCACTAAAACACCCAGGAATGTGAGGTTTATGATCCAAGAAACCCTTACAAGCCCAAGCATCTCTGTGTCCGAGGTATAATACTAGTTGACGAGGAAAATGATTGGATCAAACCTATAGCCGCCTACCTTCGTGACAAGGTACTTTCATCCCTAAAGAAACAAAGAGGATGATCCGGTCTACAAGCTGGTACACAATATACAATGGCCAACTTTACCCTAAAAGATTCTCCGCCCTCTTCTCAAGTGTCTTAGGCCTAAGGAAGCATCCTACACCTTGGCTGAGATACATGAAAGGAGTAACGGGAACCACCTCAGCGGGAAGTCACTTGCCTAGAAAATTCTTAGGGTAAAGTACTTTTAGCCAGCTATGACCTTGGATGCCATGGAGTAGTTCAGAAATGTGATAAGTGTTAGAAGTTCACCGACATAAGCTTTGTGCCTCCTAAAAAGCTCACCACTATCACGGCTTCATGGTTGTTTTACAGGTGGGCGATTAATATTCTAGAACTATTCCCCCTAGCCCTAGGACAACTCAAATATCTTATAGTGGCCATCGACTACTTTACAAAGTGGATTAAAGCTGAGCTACTATCAACCATCACCTCGACCCGAGCACAGAAGTTCACCTACAAAAATATAATAAACTACTTTGGTATTTTAGAATTTTTCGTCATGAATAATGGAACCCAATTTGCAGACAAGAACTTCCAAAAGTTGCTATCTGATCTCTACATCAAGCAACACTTCACTTCAATGGAACACCTTCAGACTAATGGGCAAATAGAATTCACCAATAGGGTAACCTTCCAGGGTCTAAAGAAAAGACTCGATGATGCCAAGGGAGATTGAACAGAGAAACTTGACCACGTACTACTGGCATATAGGACCACGCCACACTTCATCATATGAGAAACTCCATTCAAACTTACTTATGGATACGAGGCCATGATCCCGATCGAAATCGATTAACCTAACTAGATAAAGTAATATTATTCTAAAAGCAGCAATAAAGAGCTCATTCGCCAGAACTTAGACTTGCTCAAAGAATAAAGAAAGTTAGCCCATGCCCATGAAATCTCCCTTAAACTTAAAACGACACACTAGTACAACTCCAAAGTTAAACCACAGAGTTTCAAACCCAGTGACTTAGTTCTAAGGAGGGCATATGTCAATGGGAATAGTGCCTCTCAAGGGAAGCTAGCCCCTAACTAGGAGATACCATATAAGATAATGGGTGCTACAAACACTAGAGCCTACAAACTCGAGACCCTAAAAGAGAAAGAAGTCCCAAAATATTAGAATGTAGCTAAGCTAAGAAGATACTATAGCTAGCTTTCACGCTTAGCACTATCTTCTAGTACTTTGTTTTATTTCAAATCTTTTCAGGCCTTTTTTTCATTCCTAATTCTTGTACAAACACCAGACAACAAGGTCATTTTCAAAGAAGTGATGATTCAGTTCAAATTTCACTTGCTTACATTTATCAAGTCTTTATGTAACATCCTCCTTAATTTATTAGTCTTGAATATGGTTATAGAGATACTATAACTCTTACTTGAATTACTTGTTAATTCTAGTGGCCATCTGGGATAGTTTAGACACTTTTCTATAATACTAAATGTGAAAAATATTAACTCAAAGAATAGCATAAACTGCTTAAAAAGACAGAGATAGATATGAGTTATTTAAGATTGGAACTAATTTGTAGTTAATTTTGGAAAATTAATTGAATTAGTTTGGTATCTTTAATTACACTGAGTGAGGGTTTAAGGACTAGATTGAATAGACATATATCTTGAAAAATTATGAATTTTTGTAAAGATATCAAGTAAAGAGTGAAGAATTTTCTTGAGACAAATACAAGTTAAGGCAGACACCTGTAAGCCTATTAGTTTATTTCCTTAGGTTTAGTTTAACTTGAGGAAGAGTAATAAGACTTAAGTGACAATTTTAGGTGTATAAAAAAATAAAGTAATGATGAGAATAAGATTGAAATGAATCCTAAGATTTTCTATAACAGCTATGAAAGTTAGGAAACTTGGATTTGTAAGATTAAAGTATTCCTAAGAGATAAAATGTTTCTAGCAAAATATCTAAAGTAATCCTTATCAATTCAAAAGGCTTCCACCATCCTTCTTATTCTATTTCTTTGACTTTTCATCTCATTTTTCTCTATTTTCATATTACCAGCAGAAGGAAAGAAAGGAAGAAAAAAGAAAGGAAAGAAAAGGAAGCAAAAGGAAGAGGAAGAAACAGAATAAGAAGAAGAAGAGGAAACCAAGGAAGAAGGAAAAGGGAATCAAGCCTAAACACCATCATCTTTGGGAAGTCAAGGTAGGGGAGTTTGTTCTTTAACTCTACCTATTTCTATTCCTTCTTGATGCTAGATGCATGCAAGTTTGGATAAAAATGAGTTTTTGAGAGATTTCTCAATGTTATGAGTTGTATGAACTTGAGTTATATTATTTTGAGTTGATTCATGCTTGGTTAAGGTTGTGAAACTTGTAAATGCCTTTATAACCTCATATCTTTAAGTTTAGTAAATATTGGTTTTTGGGTGATTTGCTTTTGATATGAGAGTTTCATTAGGTTAGATACTATGTATGAGGTTAGAAACCATATAGGACCTAAGTTTGAGGGTCCAAGTTTGGTTAGAAGTTTAATGGAACAGGAAGCGAAGTTTCTGGGTTAGGTGCCTAAGTGCCCAAATTTTGGCTGCTTAATTACTTATGGCTAGAGAGTACCAGTGTGCAAGGCGCCTAAGCGCCCTAGAAGTGAGCACCTAAGCGCCCAAGGCCAGGGAGGAAATGTGTTGAGCGCCTAAGTGCTCAGAAAGTGGGCACCAAAGCGCGCAAGTCCAAAGAGTTATGGAGCTGAGCGATTAAGCCCTCAGACTTTGAGCGTCTAAGCACCCAATGATAGATAAAACATGGGAGGTTTTCTGTCATGGAGCTCTTAAGCACCGGGAAAGTGGGTGCTCAAATGACTCCTAAGCTTTTTGTTTTGAGGAAATGAAGTTTCCTATTTATTGGGATTTGTTATACATGCTTTGTAGTGTAAGTTAAGATACTTATAAGGATATTTCAAAAGGAAAATAACCACCTACCATATATCTAGTAAGACAAGCCTTTGTATGAACAAAAGTTGAGTATTAACATAGATATGTTCTTCACTTTGTTGAGCATGGAAATTACACTTTATGTTTCAAAGTAGTGAGAAAAACACTTTGTAATAAGGTGGACTAAGAAACAATGTAGTGAGAAAAATAACTTGTCATAATAAAGGAGTGAGAAAAACCCTATATCAAGGACAAAGGAATGAGAGAAAAAACTTTGTCAAGTAATATGATATTACAATTGTATGAGCAGTTGATTATCATTGAATAATGTTTAATTAAAAGATAAATATAAATAATTGATTTGTCATGATGTCATATAGGTAATAATACTACTAAAAATTGTTAATTTTCACCTCGCTTATTGTTTTCATGATAAATCCAAGTCAAGATCCTTTCAAGGGAAAGTGTAACACCCTAATACGAATTCTAGTGAAATAAACAGAAATATTCCAAAATAAATTGCATTAGATATGTCACTTCTAGAAATGCAGAATAAAATTTCATTATAACTTACATAGTCATTATAGAGAGCCACGAATGATCAAAAAATTATATATACAACTATCACTGGCTAACACGCTATACAGTATATCTAAGCTTTTCTACAACCAGAAATATACACACATACAAACTGGTCTACAAAGAAACAAAACACTAATCTAAGTCTTTTGCTTCTCCTTTTACTTGCCCTGATCCTTTTTAGGGACTTTACCTAGATTTACATGAAACATACAGGGGTGAAAAATCACAATTTCTTAGTATAAGCATACCAATACCAATAGTTAATCATTCGATATAAATAATATAATTGAACATTAAAAACACATCCAATGTAAAAGAATAACTGTCAATCAATAATAACAAAGAATCGCCCATACAATTCTAAGTTACTATTGAACAAGCAACCAAACAATTAATCGGTTAAGCCTTGACAAATACCCATACAAGTGTCAACCATGCAATGTCTTATGTTATGAAGTATGGTTATACTCAAACAAAGTCCACATATTATGGATGTGCAATGCAAATGCAGATGCAAATTTTTATGTTAAAACACAAGCTATTTACTTATTTTCCTTCAGAAACCACGTTCCTTGAATCTACTAAGTAGGATAGGCATCTTGCCCTGACACTACTTGGTGTTGTGTGGACTAGTTTCCCTTATAAAAAAAAGAGTAAAGACACCAACTCCATACACCAGTAACCCTGACCATACAAGCAAACCCGCAAGGAGAATTTGGATCCGACACTTCATTCTCATGTCATATGGTTGTACACACCATCTAAGGTCACAAATATATAGGAAAATAATAAATATCAAGTTTGAAAACCAAAAGACAAGGCACATTTTTTAAACACTAGCACATTTGGATCTTAGTCTCACTTATCCAACAAAGTGGCAAGATCCATGACACTAGCACTTTCGTATCTAGAACCTCACACCATCACTTTCCAAGTGATTACTAAGTCAACCTCATGTTGGATAAGGTTCTAGGTACTTCCTATGGCATTTTATCTCTCAAAGAATACCTAAGGCTTCTCAAATTCTCATATATGGTAAGAGGTCATTCTTTTCAAGAAATACCTCCATTAGTGTCTTAACACACCTAAAAAGGTATATATGAGTGATCCCAACACTTAGGAAAATCCAAAAAAATAAATATCAAGATAAAAATCTTGAAAATACCCTGTCTAGGTGCCTAGTCGCTCACTTTTTGAGCGATTGAGCGCTCAACTCTTGAACTCCCTAGGCTTAGGCGATTAAGTGCTCACTTTTTGAGAGATTAAGTGCCCAGCACACTGATGTTCTCTGGGCATAGGCGATTAAGTGCTCACTTTTTGGTCGATTAATCACTCAACATCATAAACTTCTGCAGAAACTAGTTTTTTGCTCTAATTGATTCCCAATCAATTTCTAATCTCCAAAACATGAATTATAAGTGATTTCTAATCCTAAACATAGTCTCTAACATGATAGAATCATCAAATACTAATTAATCCATCTAACCTAGAATCATGATCAAAGATCAATCATCCAAAAACATTTTTTCCTATCTTTAACTCCATGAGTTTCATGGATGTTCTTTTTGTGAAAAACTGACACCCTTGAGTTGATTAAGTTTCATCCTAACCAATCTCAATCATTGGAAACAAGAACAAACTAAGAAAATCATCTTTACTCCAAATACGTATTTTCGCCAAACCATACATACATGCATAAAATAACAAGAGATGGAGAGGAAATGAGTATAAGGAAGAACACCCCTGCCTTGTGAAGCACAGCCGCTACAGATGATTATAAGTCCTTAAGTTTTCTTTTTCCTTTTGATCTCCTCTTCTTCCTTTCCTCATCGTCCTCTTGTTTTCTCTCTTTTTCTCTTTTCTTTTTTGCTGATGCTTGTCCTGTTTTCCAGCCGTGAAGAGAAGGAAATGAAATGAGAAAAAAGGAACTAAAAACCAAGTAAAAAGGCTGAAACCGTGGATAGCTAAGGACTAAACATTATAACATTGATATTTCTCGATCTGCTAAAAATACTTAACTTAGCTAAATCAAGTTTTTCAAGTTCTGACAACTTTAAAATAAATACTAAGATTCATTGAAAAAATCATTTCACCAGTATCATAATTTTTTATATTTGTCACTAGTCAATTTGGTATTAAAACACACAACCAGTATGCCTAAAAATACCAAACAGACTCTGATTATTCTCAAACGTTAACCACATCACAGAAAACACATTTGTGACTTAGAAATAAATTATTCACATTTATTTCCATTAGCTAAACCATTTAAGCTAATATAAGAGTTATTTTAAGCTACTTTTCACTTTTCAACTTGCAGCAAAGTGTCTAAACTAACTCAGATTATCAAAAATTAAACAGGTATGTTAAGCAAGTATTAAGCTACCTCTGTAACTATTTACAAGTATAACATGTTGAAGGTGATGTTATAGAAATCAATAAAAGATGAGCAGAAGCACTAGTTTTATTTTTATTCTATTTTTGTAATGTTTTCTTAAGACTTGTATAAATTTTCTTGTATTGTACTTATGCCCCTCATGGCTCAATTTGTATATACAATGTAAAGACTTATATTTTTATGAGTTCTCTTTTTCCCTCATGGCTCTTTATAATAACAAACATGATAATTATGAATCTAGTATTATATGTATAAGTTAGAAGTAACGCGTTTATCTCTATTTACTCTTGTAATTGTCTAATATAATATGGTAATTGGAGTTGGGATGTTACACTTTACGTGCTACCCACAAGGCTGCTTATGCCGCCTTGACACGGTCCGAGGGATATTCATCTCGACAACATGTTCATCATTCAATTGGCCAACTCGTAAGGCTGTATATGGTCACTTTGCCACGGTTAAATGGGGTTTTCACCTCACTAAAATGCCATCAAATCCTAACACACCCCTGAGGCTGCCTAAGGCCACCTCGCCGCGATGCAAGGATCATCATCCCCTTAAATGTTTTTATCACTAAAGGAAACCCGCACACAGTATCACTGAGGTCTCCTATCAAAAGACGGCCCATGGTATAGCAATCACCATTGCCTAGATCCAAGCACATACAATCCTCCCCAAGGCCCATTCAACTCACATGCGAAGTTGGAAAATTTTCTAAATGTTAAATGACACAAAAAAGGGATACTAGGTTCCCTCAAGATCCAAGATGAATGGGCCCATGATGGTTCAAATGCACAGTAACTCCAAAATTTCCTAAGTCCTTGAAACTTTTGTCACAAACATGAAAGTGGGAGTTAGGCCCAAAACGGCAAATAGAGAAGAAAAAAAGGACACAAGATATCAGAAATATAAACTACTTAAACATAAATAAAAAAGGCACCCATGACAAGGACTTATCTATACGATTCCGAAAAAGCCCCGTGTAGTGGGCAATAAAAAAATAATAGAGAAAAGATTTCTATTGTCTTCCTTTTCATCGTCCTTATGGCTAGTTTCCTCCTCGTCCCTAGGCTCCCCAGCTTGCGCTTTATTAACAGGAGCGGCAGGTGGCAGGCGTATGTCAACTATCACACCGTTCTCATTTCTCAACACACCAATGCAACCCTATCCCCTCCACAAAGATGCCAGAATGAAGGACATTGAGCAGTTCCAAGGAATTGGCAAATGACTCATCAACAGCTAGTGCCCATTTATCCTCGAGCTCCTGTTAGAATTTTGTTTGTGGACAAACATAAATCATATTATATAGAACCCAGATTAATTGGATGTCAAAATTATTAGAGCATTTTGTTTAGCCCAAATTGTGATCAGTATTGTTAATGGGCCTATTGTTATTAGAGCACTGCTCATATATGTGAGTTTTGTTTATGGGTCCTGTATATGAGTTTGCCATAGTGGGTAAGTTTAACCCATTTTAACTATTTTATATATACAGGGAGAGGCCCCTATTTCTAACCACCCTTGCGCTTCATCTTCCCATTGAAGACGCGTGAGCGACTAGATATTGGGATAGAATAGTATCTCTCCCTCATCGTGTTTTACTTTTCAGGATTGTTCGACAATGTCTTCTTCATTGATCCCAGGTAACCCTAAAATCTATTATATGAAATTGATATGTCATAAATCATTGGGATTAATAGATCCGATAAATATTTTCTTTCAATTGGTATCAGAGCCAATGTTTTAATCCTGATCATGACTATCAATATCTTGTTTTAATCCCGAAATCATAACGTATGTAAGGTTTAATTAATTTTATTTTATAATCGATTTCAAAGAATAAAGTTAGGGCTTTTATACATTGGGTTGTTCTAAATTCAGAAACATATTTATTGTATTTTGATATTGTGAATTTATAAATAATTTTATGCAAATCTGTTGAACCCTAAAGTTGTAATCCTTATATGATTCGTTTTCCTTTTGGAGTTTTTTCAACAAATTGACTTAGGGCTATTGTAGATCCCTGTCTCACGAGTCTAAGCACGTATGGATTTTTCTTTTGGTTGTGAAAAATGGGAAATTCTTTAACAAGAAGATGCACACGTTGATCTTCTTTTGGTTGAGAAAACCTTGAGGTTTTTTGTGTCCTTTTTTTTGGAAATTAAACTAGGGAAATTGTACCGTTTTTTGAATCTATAGGTACCAAGAAATTGATTTTTGGTGGAGAATCGAGGAGAAAATCAGCGCGACTCCGTTCATGGATGAATGGGTTAAATAGAGTTCTGAAAACAGGTGAAGAGGGAGACTGCTCCCAAATCGACGGTTGGGTGGCGTGGATTCACGTGCGACTTCCTGAAAATTGTTTTTGAACTTCTATTTTTTGGGTTGTGCTCCACGCGCCCTATAGTATTTTTGGGGAATTTTTATTTATTTTTTAATACCCATTTAATATTTATTTTAAAATTTTCAGAGGTTAAAATTATTAAAAATATATGGTGTCAACGTCTCTTTTGCTTGAAAATTTTTGTGTATTATTGTGATATTGTTGGGCATGATATATATTGCACACTCAATTGATGTTGTTTGATTACTCAAATATTTTGGTACTATTTTTGCATAAATTAATATATAATGTTTTGGAAATTATATGTTTTGTTGTTATTTATGCAATTAATTCGAGAATTGTTGTTTAAAGTATTATTGTATTATTGTAATCTCACCTTATTTGGACAAATTATGTTGAGGTGTTAATATTGTTAATATTTTGTTAATAATGTTGCATTGGGATTTATATTAATAATGCGCTTACCCTATCGGTTTGCCTTTATTAATGTAATTTCTAGTAATTTGTTGAGTGATGTTATTTTGGGCACTTTTCATAATTGTGAGCTCACCTTCGCTGGACCAATTATTGTAATGTGCTATTTTGTTGATAAAATATTGTTATATTGTGGCTTTGGGGATTATATTGATAATGCGTTTACCCTATCGGTTTGCCTTTATTAATGTGATTCCTAATGATTTGTTAATGTCATTGAGGTTGACCTTAGAGTTCTCTCAAGATCCTTTCAAACACTAGCTTTAAGGACATGATTTTGATGTCTGGTGGGAGTCTACTCATGTATTGTAATCCACGGATCCTTCGAGCGGGATTGCAATCGCATGGGGAAAACTCAATTATGGTTTTGCTCAAATGTTGTACATGTTGATATGCTTAACAAAATCTCCCTTTAATGTATCGTTCTTTCAGCTTCATCGATGCAAATGAGTGCTATAACGAAATTGCATGGGACTAATTTTGAGGATTGGGTGGATTCTATGAAATTGTTCCTGGCTGTCTCTAATGTTGATGCTGCTCTCACTGAGGATGAACCTCAAAGACCCACAAATGCATCTTCTGCTAAAGAAAAGAAGAAGTGTGAAAGGTGGGTTCAATCCAATAAAGTTTGTTTGATGGCCATGAAGTATAGCATGAAAAAGACTATTAAAGAGAGCATTCCTGAAACAAATAATGCTAAAGAGTTCCTCAAGTCTGTTGGTGAGAAATTCAAGAAGTTTGATAAAACTGAAAAGGCCTATTACCTCTCTTTGTTGACAAAGACTACATATGATGGTGTGAGTGGTGTTCGTGAACATGTTTTGAGGCTTGTGAATTGGTACAACAAGTTGAGGTCCATGAAAGTGGAGTTGGGAGAGGATTTCCTGGTCTGGCAAGTGTTTGAGTCTCTTCCGGCTAGTTTTGATGTCTTGAGAACCACTTACAATGCTCAAAAGGAGGAGTGGACTATTGATGAACTTATATCTGTTCTTACTCAAGAGGAGCATACCATGAAGAAAGGCAAGGCTCACAGTGTGTAGTTTGCTTCTCACAAGAATGGTGAAAAGAAGAAGAAATTTACTAAAGGGAAGAACAGTAAGCCTCAATTTAAGAAGAAGTGGAATGATAAGCCTGGATATTCTTCTAAGTCATCTTCTAGTCCTGATGAGACTTCTGGTGTTAAACCCAGATATCGTTTTAATGGAAATTGTAAGTTCTGTGATATATATGGACATAAGCAGTCTGATTATTTAAAGTTTAAGAGTTGGCTTGAGAAAAAGAAAGCTAACCCCTTGGCTCTAGTATGTTTTGAATCGAATCTAGTTGATGTTCCTTTAAATACCTGGTGGCTAGATACTGGTGCAACTATTCATGTTACAAATTCATTGCAGAATTGATACGGGAGGAAACCAAGTGAAGGGAGTTAATGATCACACAGTAGGAAATGGAGCCAAAGTCAAAGTAGAACATATAGGAGTGGTTTCATTAAAGTTGAAGCATCTTGGACATGATTTAGTTTTGAAAGATACAGTTTATGTACCTTCTATAAGGAGGAATTTGATTTCAATTTCTGTTTTGGATAGTTGTGGCTACTCTTTCTATTTTAGTAATGCAAAAGTTTCTTTATATTATGATTGTGTTCTTGTTGGTTCTGGAGTATTGTCTAATGGTTTATGCATGTTGAATGTTGATTCTCATGGTGATCAACGGGATTCAGATATCAATAATGTTGTTGGAAACAAGCGTGATAAAGTTGCTAAAAAATCTTCTATGTTGTGGCACAAACGTTTAGGACACATCTCAGGGAGAGAATGGAGAGGTTGATCAAGGAGAATATTCTTCATGACTGGACTTCTCGATTTTGATACTAGTGTTGATTGTATAAAAGGAAACTCACATTGGAGCCGAGAAAGAGTGGGGTTACCGGGAGCGAAGGAATACTACGGTTGATTCATACATGATATTTGTGGGCCTATTACTCCTATTGCTATGGGTGGTTTTAGGTACATTATTACGTTTATTGATGACTTCTCTAGATAATGGTGGATTGATTTATCTGCGTGAAAATCGATTCTTTAGATACTTTTAAAGCATTCAAAATTGTCTTGTATTAAAATTAAAATTTAGTAAGCAGATCAAATGTGTGAGGTCTGATAGAGGTGGTGAATACTATAGCAGGTATGATGAAACTGGTAGAAATCCTGGACCTTTTGCTAGGTTCTTATAGGACTGTGGTATTGAGGCACAGTACACCATGCCAGACACTCCACAACAAAATGGAGTTGCAGAGAGACGAAATCGTACTTTGATGGATATGGTGAGGTGTATGCTTAGTCATTCTACTCTTCCAGAATTCTTGTGGGGAGATGCTTTGAAGACTGCTGCTTATATTTTGAATCATGTGCCAAGTAAATCTGTGCTGAAGACTTCATATGAGCTTATGATAGGCAAACGGCCTACCTTGAGGCATTTCCGTGTTTGGGGATGTAGGACAGAGGTGAGACCTTATAACTCACATTTAAAGAAACTTGATCCCAAAACCATCAGTGGTTTCTTCATTGGCTATTGTATTGGCTCAAGGGGTGTTAGGTTCTATTGTCTTTCTCATACTACTAGAGTTATTGAATCCGATCGGGCTATCTATTTTGAAGGGGACTTAGGACATAGTGGAACTCAGGAGCCGCGTATTGTTGATTTTAGTGAGGAACATGTTGTTGTTCCTATTCTTGTTGATCCCTTTCCAGGGATAATGTCATCTCCTCTTATCTATAATGATAATGTTGTTGATCTTGTTGATGTTGTCGATATCCCTCAATAAGTTGAAAATAATGTTCAGATTCCAGATGTTGTTGTGACTCCATTAAGAAGATCTGAGCGGGTTCCTATATCCACCGAGTCTACTAGATTATAAAATGGACTATGTTGTGTACTTGCAGGAGCATGAGTTTAATTCAAATTGAGGATTCTCGATCCTATTTCTTTTCAAGAGGCCATGGTTTGTCCCGATAGGCACAATGGCTAGTGGCATGGAGGATGAATTGGCTTCATATGAGAAAGAATAATGTTTAGGAATTGGTAGAATTGCCTACCGGTTGTAAAAGTGTTGGTTGTAAATGGGTTAAGACTAAACATGATGCTAAAGGTGAAATTGAAAAGTATAAGGCCAGACTTGTTGCTAAGGGATATAACCAGAGGGAAGGCATTGATTATAAGGAGACTTTCTCACCGGTCTCCACTAAAGACTTTTTTCGTGTTGTGATGGCATTGGTTGCTCATTTTGATTTGGAGTTTCATCAAATGGATGTTAAGACCGCCTTCCTAAATGGTGATTTGTATGAGGATGTGTATATGGATCAACCTAATGGTTTTGTTGAAAATGGTAAAGATCATATGGTATGCAAATTGAGACGATCCATTTATGGATTGAAACAGGCTTCCAAGTAATGGTATTTGAAATTTGATTATATTGTTAGTTCTCTTGGTTTTAAAGAGAATACTGTTGACTAATGCATTTATCTGAAGTTTAGTAGGAGCAGATTCATCATTCTTGTTCTATATGTTGATGATGTATCGTTGGCGAGTAATGATTATGTTTTTCTGAATGAGACAAAGCAGATGTTGACAGCATATTTTGATATGAAAGATCTTGGTGATGCCTCTTTTGTGTTAGGCATTGAGATTCATCGTGACAGATCTCGTGGTATTCTTGGCTTGTCTCAGAAAGCTTATATTGAAAGGATTCTGAATAGATTTAATATGAAATCTTGTAATCCTTGTACTGCGCCTATTCAAAAGGGTGAAAGACTTTCTAATACCCAGTGTCCTCAAAGTGATAAAGATGTTACTGAAATGGAGAAAGTCCCATATGCTTCTTGAAATGGGCTTATGTATGCTCAAGTTTGTACACGTCCTGATATTGCTTTTGTTGTTAGTGTACTTAGGAGATACTTGAGCAAACCTGGTGTGGCTCATTGGGAGGCAGCAAAACGAGTTATGAGGTATCTACAGGGTACCAAAGACTGTATGCTCACCTATAGGAGGTCTGACCGCCTTGAGGTGATAGGCTATACTGATTCTGATTATGGTGGTTGTCCAGATGATTACAAGTCCACATCAGGGTATATCTTTATGTTAGCAGGAGGAGCTATTTCTTGGAAGAGTGTTAAACAAACACTTACAGCTACTTCTACTATGGAGGCAAAATATATAGCTTGTTATGAGGCTACGCGTCAAGTGATATGGTTGAAAAATTTGATTACTGAATTTCTTATTGTGGAGAGTATTTCCAGGCCTCTTACTATTTATTGTGATAATTCTGCTGTAGTGTGCTTCTCTCAAATTAATAAAAGCTCAAAGCGTTCAAAGCATTTTGATACAAAGTTCATGTTTGTTAGAGAGAAGATTCAGGAGTTTCAAACTCGTGTTGAGCATATCCCTACAGAACTTATGGTTGCAGATCCACTAACTAAAGGTTTAGTTAAAGTTTTTATTGATCATGTGAAAAGTATGGGTATAGTGAGGTCTTTTGATGTTTTGGGTTAGTGGGAGTTTAATTTTGTAATTTTGTTATGACCTCATTTTATTATGTCTCTAGACAATTATATTATTATTATCGTTGTCATATAATATTGTTATTGTTATTGATTCAATGATTTTTGTTTATTTATGATATGACATATTGTGGAGACATTTTGGACCCATCTCATTTTTTTTTGTCTTTGAGATGTTAAATCTTGGAAAGCATCTTGGGCGGATGCTTGGGCCATTTTGTTGGGAAATGCACTTTGATCACATATTGGCATGCAAATTTTGGATGTGCTTTCCCATTACCCATTTAAGCATTTTAATGGGTCACCGAGATATGAGTATGTTGCATGTATGATATCTACACTCTTGAGTATGATTTTTTGCATTGTTGGGATACTTGTAGTCTTTTTGGACCATTTGTTGAGAGTACTAGCTCGATTTTGACATCATGTTGTGGCCACATATTATTTGATTAATCTGGAGAATTATTTTCTTATTAAAGTGATATAATTTGACTTATGTTGTCCAAGTGGGAGAATGTTAGAATTTTGTTTGTGGACAAACATAAATCATATTATATAGAACCCAGATTAATTGGATGTCAAAATTATTAGAGCATTTTTTTGTTTAGCCCAAATTGTGATCAGTATTATTAATGGGCCTATTGTTGTTAGAGCACTGCCCATATATGTGGGTTTTGTTTATGGGTCCTGTATATGGGTTTGCCATAGTGGGTAAGTTTAACTCATTTTAACTATTTTATATATACAGGGAGAGGCCCCTATTCCTAACCACACTAGTACGTACAGTTGCCCCATTGATACTAACGCGTGAGCGACTATTGTGGGATAGAAATAGTATCTCTCCCTCATCGTATTTTACTTTTCAGGATTGTTCGACAATATTTTCTTCATTGATCTCAGATAACCCTAAAATCTTTTATATGAAATTGATATGTCATAAATCATTGGAATTAATAGATTCGATAAATATTTTCTTTCAGCTCCTCCACCTCGAACTCGAGATCCACGTTCCTTTGTTCCAACTTGGGCATTGTGGTCTGGAGTTCCCCGAAGCCACCTTGGCTAATGCCACCTTTGCGAAGGCGTTAGCAAGCTACTGTTGAAGCATTTTTGCATCATCCTCAGCAGACTTAGCTTTGGCCTCCGTGCTCTTTGCTCAAGTTGCTAAGGACTTTACATCCCCTTCCAACTTCTTGTCATCTCAAAGCGTCTCTATCTCATCCTCCAGCTTCTTCATCTTCTCAATTTGAAGAACCTGGCTACCTAGATATTGAAAGAAGGGTGCGTTTTGAAGACTCCATACTTTGGCCATGTGAAGCTAGCGGGCATGATCAACCTCCACCATTTTTTCAATGTTCGTCAAGGTTAGCTGAGCCTAATTAATAAAATCCTTAGTTGTGAAATCCTTTCCTCACACTGAGGACCTTAGGAAATAGATAAAGGCGTTTGGGGAGGTTTCCTTATCATGGCCAATGGTCAAGTTTGTTACAAGACTCGTGATTAACATCGCCTTCTTCAACCAACTCTAACCACCTCAGGAAGTCGACTTCCAATTTCGCCCTACAAACTGAAAGCCTATTTGGAGGACCTAGAGCTTAACTCCTGGAATTAAACCACGGGCTCTAACACAACTATGCCCTTGGTATTGGCTCCTACTGCTGTTGCCACCTTCCGAATGGCACGCTTTGGAAGCTATCTTTGAAAGTTACTGAGGTTGTTTACTGGTGCCATGCTATCTACAATACGCAAAAATACCTAAGTGTTAGTGACATTTATAAAGATAATGTAAATAAATAGAACAAAACTTGGATCCAACCCTTGTCTCAAACCTCATTTAATCTCCCTCCATGTGTCCATTAACTCAATTAAATAGAGTTGGAAGTAACAATTAGAGGGAGATTAAATGGGGTTGGAGGCAAGGGTTAGATTCAAAGGTTGGAGTCAAATTTTGTTCAAATAAATATACATCTTAGCAGAAGAATAGTGTATCCCATTACCCTGGAATGCACCTAGAATGGCTCAAATGTCATTATCCAACACATCTATAATGTTCAACGAAGGTATGTAACCCTTCTTATTGGCCTACCCAATGGGGAAAACAGTCACATCAACGTCGTCTTCCATAAGCTCCTTATCTTCCATCTCAATATCCTTGCCTTTGCGATCCCATGCTCTTTGTGTCCAATAAAGATAAATTGATGGCTCCTTTTCCGTTGTAAAAAAAAAAAAGATAGTTCTTGGGAGTCGCTTCAAGCCAGAAGTAGTCATTCTTAACTCATTTGTAATAATCCTAGTACGCCTCAAACACCTTGTGATCGATGTGTACCCATAGTGACAGCCATTGGTGTCTTTGTGGGTCTTGCCTCAAAAAGCCGCATCAAGGAGAGCGGCCAAAAGAAGGCTCGTACCATTAATGAAAGCTCAAGGTGCTGGCATAACAACCCGTATACCTGCACAATAGCCCAGCTATTTGGGTGTAATTATGTTGATGCCACCTTCAGATGCCTTAACACCTCAAACTAGAAATCAGTGAAGGGTGTCTACACTCCAAGATGCACAAACAACGTCTCATATAGGTACATAAAGTGGTTGAGGCCCAAGGTCCAAGTAGAACATACACGCTCTTGGTCTCGTAGCGAGTGCACCATAAACTTGTCATCTCGGGCACCATCCTTAGTCAGCTGAAGGTAGGATCTCAACTTTACTACTTTTGCCGAGGTGCTAATCTAAGATTGTGTCCCCAATACCTCTTTATCCACCCACCAATATAAGCATGCATCCTGCGGAGGCGGATATTGGTCTAATGAAGCATTTAAATCTTTTCTTCTCCTCATCATGGAACCCTAGATCTACAAAGGATTACCTACAAAGGCTAAACTCACAACATCAAAACTTGAACTACTTAAAGAGCCATATTATTATTCCAATCCACAATGATCTTAAAGATAGGATAGTCCATCCTAAACGTTTTCGCTCTCTGAGATGCTTCTATCTGCCTCGGGATCATATCCTATGCTTCTACCCCAGCTAGTGGCCTCTACACCCTTTAGGGTAGGCCACCCCTAGGGCCCCTCCTCCATTGCTCACGACACGACAGAGGAAGGGGGTCAAAGAGAACCTTAAGGAAAGAGCCTCTTCCCCGTCACTTCCTAATTCCCTCACCTTTGCCATTCCAGAAAATAGAGAAGAAAAAGCGCGAGAAATGGAGGAGAGAGATACTAGAAAATAGGCAAAGAAAAGCCAAAAACTAAAAATGCCTAAGCTTCTAAACAAGGAAATGGATTCTGCCACTCGTCATTGCCGTAGAAAGCGCCACGCATTGCCATTAAAAACTCGCCAAAAATCACCTAGGCTCACTAGAGATGAGGAAGGCATGGAAAGCAGAGAGTGAAAAAAAGTCATTGTCTCTGCTTTCCCATTTTATAGGCATTCTGTTTCCCCAATTGTCGCCATCAATAGGGGGCATGCTGGTCATTTCACATGCATTTGAAAATACGGCAACGTGAAAACAAAATGATGGTTACCATTCTATGCATTACACTTGGTGAAATGACGCTTCAAAGATAGATGAAACGACCTTGGCTCCCAGACGAAGCATCCCATGGAAGCCAAGAGTGAAATCAACTAAGGACACACCAAGCAATAACGAATCCCTGATCCTGGTAGCAATGATGAATCTCGAAACATACCCATGATAACAGATCTCGAGAATAACTCAACAACTAATCCAGATCACTTGGGGGCATCACAACACTACACTATGGATCACGACCAGCAACACAAAACCCCCCGCCACTAGAGGACAACCAAACAAAAATCCTCAATACAAAGTCACGGATCATTACCATGCAACCCTTTGCAAAGAAGATCATGGCAATATCTCGCACCATAATGAATTCTTGCAACTATGGGCATTGCATGCTCCTACTAGCCCAGGCATATCATGCCTTAACACTTCGCCATTACGTGAGAGCACCGAGCTGGGGGCAACTATTCTAGCCCGGTATCCTGAACCCATGTCCAATAGAAGCAACCCAACCAAGCCAACCCATACTACGGCCTTGGCCTGTTGTAGCTCCAATGACTTAGTCGCCCACTTTACAGATAATTATTATATCCTAACAAAATCCCTCATCTAAAGGGAATATTCAAGGATTAAATCCCCTCTCAATTGATTTTCCTAATTATAAGAAAATTGTATCTCCTCATATATATTACTTTCCTAGCAAGTAATCTTACGTTATAAATACAGGATTAAGCCACTCAAGTATGCATATACTCTTACACACTCTCTTCCTCCTGATGCATGACCCTAACTTAAGCGCTGGAATGCCTTGCAAGTACACCCAACCCCCTTTCTGTCGTTGTTGCACAAAGAGGAACCACCTTCTTCAAACAAACCATAACCATTTAGAGTGTAGTCAATACCCATTGTGATCCCAGTTCTTAGTAGTAGTAGTTGTTGTTGTTATTATTATTATTATTATTATTGTTATTATTATTATTATCATTATTATTATTGTTATAATAAGAAGGTTGACTTGCTAACCAGCAAACCTATTATAAAATGGAGTGGGTTGGCCTTCCCAACCCATATCAAAATAGATCAACCCACCCCACCCCTTTCATTGCTGACCCGCGATGGGGGTTGGAATAGGTCAACCTACTTTGTCATCTCTACTAAAAAACTATTCATATAAAAAAACCCAACAATGAATAAGAATAGGGATGGTTTCTCACTACAAAACAACAGTCTAAACCAACAATAAACAAAGGAAATTAAAGTAAAATAAAAGAAATGGTTAGGAATAGGGAAATCACATACCTTAAGCTAGCAATCTTGCCTACAACAACAGCTTCCTCATCCACATTTTCCTTCGACAAATTCATATGGTCAATCAAGTGATCTTGATTAGGAATATGAAATGTACAGAGAGACAAAATGGAGAATATTGTGAAGATGGAAAATGGGGTGGTGTAAGGGAAACCCTAAATGAATACAATGAGACAAACTTGTGTCAAGGAGTGAAAAAGTGATTTTAGTCTACAGTAGTAAGTACATGTTTTTTTTTAAATAAAGAATATTTAGTTTTAATTTTAATAATTCTTTACATTGAAATTAATTAGAAAATAAAAAACTTGAAATTTAAAATTTAATTGGAGATAATTAAGAAAAAAAATCTAGTTGATTGAGGAATTAATTACTAAGAAGATAATTAAAGAAATAAGAAAAAGTAATACCTTCTTGAAATAGAAGCACATATGAAAGAACAAATGAGAAGAAATGTTAAATAATGATACATGACTAATTTATAATATAGAGTTAGATTACTCACCTGCTGCACATAAGATTAAGCGTGTTCACTAAAAAAAAAGATTAAGTGACTTTATAGAGTGGCAAAATATGGTCTACGTAAGAAAATAATGTCAAGTCTGGAATGACACAATAACAAAAAGATTTAATTGGTAGGAAATAAAACTTATAATAATCATGTTAAAAAATTTGAAATTGTTGGGAACAAAACAAAAATAATAATTTTATAGGAATGATTGATTAATTTGAAGCCTTTGAAACCATTGGAGCGAAGAAACATATTTAAGTCAATATATTTTGATATACAAGAAATTTAAGGATGAATAATTTTTTTAAAATTCATTGAATCCAATAAAATGTGTATATCAAAACAAAAATGATTTTCCTACATCATTTTTTATCCAACATTACTTTTTACACCGTTTTTGAAGGGTTATGATTAAGTAAGAGAAAATAATAATAAAAAATAATATGATTAATAATATAAAAAATAGTGTAAAAAGTTATGTGAGAAAAAATATAATAAAAAAATTATAGTTGATATCAAAAAGGAGTCTAGCAGTTTGTAAGATATAAAAGAAATGGACATAAATTTGGTAATTTTTTTAATAATATTATTTGCACATCATTTCTATTATATTATTCTTATATATTTTTTAAAAAATAATAAAACAAATTAAACATATCTTTCAATACACATTCCATTTCTTTTATTTTTTTAAAATAAGTATAGATATAAAAAAGATGTAAAAATATGATGTGTAAATTTTTTTTTTCATACAAGATAAATTTGGTAAATTGTGCTTACACAAGTTGTTGATCTTGACCACCATACTTGGGGTCATGATCTTTGTCCGAATTTATGGTAGATTTTGTTTATACCAAAGTCTTTAAAAACACAGACTCGTATGTCCTTAAATGGTCTACACTATTGCAACATAATTATTTGAAGAATGTTACTAACACAATCTTTCTTAGGAGAATGTTGCTATGCACCTTCCCTTAGTAGGTTGCACGCATGCACCCATCCTTGACCTACAGTAACCGATTTCATCGGTTATTTAACCATGACTATGCAGATTCTAGTGAATGGCACGTGGTGGAGCGTTACAGTTCCAGTGGCAGCACAATTCCAGTGATTGATCGAGGGAAAGTTGGTGAACACAGTGGAGGAGTTAGCTAGATGAAAAGAAGACCTCAGATACGTAGATCTAAGATGATAGCCGCAGAAGGAGAGAGAAAAAGGGTGCGGCGATTCTCCCATGCCGAACATCCACTGTCAACGACCACAATTGCTAAACCAAACACCACAGAGCCTCCACCACACTACCAGCAACGCTAGCCACCACAGCGTCATCCTACGCCACCGCTAGAACCTGCGACCTAGAACTCACGAACCTCTAAAGTCCCATGTCATTAACCACTCTTCATCAAACCTAGCCACCACTCTGCACCACCACGCCTAAAGCCAACCTCCATCAAAAACCACCTATCCACAAACCCCAGCCACCAACTAAATCACCCGTAATCTTTTATTTGTATAGTTATTATTAGAATGCACGGATACGGTTTAAGCAGAGTATCTGATACGATCACAGAGTATGGTAGCTTGTGGAATACGACTTTGTTAAAAATTAAACTAATATTTATCAAGTATCATGATACTATTTCTTTAACCACCTAGCACGGCAAACATTATGAAGTATCCGTGCTTCACCAACTAAATCACCCCAGAACCTTCCTCACCGCGTTCGACCTTGCGCACCTCCATCCAAGTCGAACCACCACAACCCAAATACCACCTTTCGATCAAAATTGCACCACCCAGAACCATCACCCATCCTCACCACGATAACCCGACTACCTTGACCCCGAAACCACCATGACCACTGTGGGCCCCTACGAAAATTCAGACGCGAACCAGCACCACTGATTTGGTGGTAGCGAGGATGGGTCTAGTGTGACCTAGTTCAGAGGTTGGCAGCTGAGTTTGGTGGTAGAGCTCTAGTGATGGTGGCTGATCGATGCAGGAGAGCTCTGAGGAAGGTCGCTGCTAGTGCCGAGGTCTCTGCTGATGCAACTTTTACCTGTTTAATAGGTAGCCAATATAAAATCTTCACCCTTAATCCATTTCAACTATTTTTTCTAGTATATCAACGGCTAGGATTAAGTGTGCATACATGCACCTAGTAAATGAAGGGTGCATTTTAGATGTTCCTTATTTCTTACACTCTTTTTTTAACATTTTCTTTTTCATTTGGTCACGTCTCTACTTGTATTTAAAACTTAATTTATAACTAGTTCACTCTTTTCTTTAATTTTTTTTATTTTTGCCTTTTAGTAACTTTGAAATCCAACCAAAACCTGCTGAACTTAAAAAAACACTATTACTACTCCTGTGTAAGGTAAAAATAAAATTAACTTTGTTTGTTATTTTAATCTTTTTAACAACTTCTATTTTGGTAATTAATGGGTTAATATATATATATATATATATATATATATATATATATATATTAAAAAAGATTATTTGTCTTTAAAACTTCGTAAATTTTTTAAATATTTTTATTTACTTTTATTGTATTTATTTTTTCCTTTTAACAAATTTTTTAAATTCATTTTGTGATTTAAGAAGTTGCTAAAAGATAAAAAACTTTGTTAATATATATATATATATATATATATATATATATATATATATATATATATATTAATATTTTTATTAGTATATTTTTTTTATAAAAGACAAAGTTTTAATATTTTTATTTACTTTTATTGTATTTATTTTTTCCTTTTAACAAATTTTTTAAATTCATTTTGTGATTGATAGACTACTTTTTTTATTAAAACTTTATTTTATTTTGGTAACAAAATAAGAATATAGCGTAGAAATCAAGTTCTTTTTGGATCAATTTACATGATTTGTGTAAAATTCTCTTGAAACATCATTTAGTTCTTTGAATCCATGCTTTTTCCAATTACAAAGTTGTTAAATATTAAATTTCTCCTTTGACATACATTGAACAGCGACTTAGAAAGCAAAAACGCAATTATAATAAGAACAAAAGTACTATTAAAATTTTAAAAATTATGATGTGATACCTTAAATCACAAAATTCAACTTATGCAGCAATGAGCCATCAACGGTGTACAACTATAGAAAGTCAAAACAAAATAATAGAGAAAAAGTAATTTTAGTATATGCTCTAGACATATTGTTTATACTTTTTTTTTGTTACATATCGTTTATGTACTTAATTAATACCAAATTTTTTATGATCTGTCATGGGTCAGATCCAACCAGATTAATGAAATTCGGCCAGTATATAAGCATTGTCTTCCATAAGAGCATACTATATAAATCACATTACATGAACAGAGACAATAAAAGGTGTAGAAAATAATCCATGTTCATATTATTTTAGCTTCTATTTATCCCGGCCATTGCTGAGAAGCAATATAAAAATTGAAAATGCAGATTAATGTAAATGTTTTATCCCTCATCTGAAGCACCCGCAAGCTTAGAAGAGCCTCGAAGCAAAACATGCCAAATCCAACGAAATAAAATATATGCAAGAACAACAGACATTGATTGGATCCAAACATGTATGCACAAGCAAAAGATTATGGAACTTGATTTTTCCTGTAATATAAATTAGAAGTTCAAAATAACATAACGGTGGGGAAACTTTATTTTTCCAACTACTTCAACAAGTTGTAAAACTGATTTAGAAGAAAATGATTTTCAACTCGTATTCAAAATGAGCAAGTTTTGTTAATTTATAGTTTTCTTAAGAATCTTAATATGAAAAATTACCATTAAAATATAATAATTTTAGAATTTATGATTCCCACAAATAAAAATGTACAAAAACACTAATCTTGATCCATGAATGTATTTCAAGAGTGTTGGAGAGATTCTAAAAACTCATTTTTTATTCCTTTGTCTTTTTTTTTTTTTACTTTCTTTTTCTACTTTAGTGATAGTAAAAGAAGGAGAAACCCTTTTACAGCTAGGAACAAGACCTTTAGTTTTACACAAAATCTGTTTCTTAAATTCTACTAACTTCGATCAAGTTGGCAGTTACTATAATTGTAAAATTATAATTTTTCATTTACCCAATAAGAGTTTAGCTCATTAACTTAATTTAATTACTTATTAAACTAATAAAATAAGTCACATGTCCATCATATGAAACATTTAATTTAACATTCTCCTACTTGATTCATATAACATTACCTTCTTTATAGTTTGATAAGTCTGTCAATACATAATATGAATTCATATATATATGGTCAAGTAACATGAGTTATGGCAATCGTATATCAATTAATCAACATAGTCTATTCCATCTATTACAGAGTTAGTCTTCTCCTTGACATGACCTATAAATGGGAACCACATAATTAGTCCAAAAATAGTATCTCTATTAAAGACAAAACTTGCTATCATCATTCATATTCAATCATGTATACAAACCCAGAAAACAGGTAAGATAGAAGCTTATAGTGACAAAGTACATAAAACATAAACATTAACATAATTTACAATAATGCCTACTTGACAACAATGCACATACTTTCAACATGTCTACTAAATGTTTTGGGCAATAACCCTTTTGTCAAAGGGTCAACAATCATAAAGTCAATGCTAATGTGCTCTATTGACACTCTATGTTTCTAAACTTATTCTTTAATAACAAAGTATTTCAATTCTATATGTTTAGCACCGTTAGAATACTTGTCATTTTTAGAAAAGAAGATAGTTGTGGAATTATCATAATAAATTTTCAGCGGCATGGCAATACTGTCGACTACTCCAAATCCTGAAATAAAGCTCTGCAACCACTTAATCTAAACCACAGCCTCAAAGCATGCCACAAATTCAACTTTTATGGTGGATGCAACAATGACTGATTGGTTCACACTCTTCTATGATATCACTCCTCTAGCTAAAAGATACAAATAGCTAAATGTGAACTTTCTTGTATCTACACAGCCAGCAAAATCTGAATCTGAATATCTAACTACCTCAAGATGATCAGATCTTCTATAAGTAAGCATGTGATCATTCGTTCCTTACAAGTATCTTAAGACTTTCTTTGCAGCTTTCCAAATCTCTTTAAAACTTTATTGATATGTGCTTTCTGAGACAAACCTAACAATCCTTGTGATCTGTCACGGAATATTTCTATTCTAATTACATAGTTTTCCTCTCTCATATATTTCATTTCAAAGTTATTAGAGAGAAACTTCTTAGTCTCATTTAATAGACCAAGATCATTAGTTGCAAGTAAAATGTCATCAACATATAGAATTAAAAAGATAAATTTATTCTCATTGACCCTCAGATATATACACTGATTAATAGTATTTTTCTTAAATCCAAAGGATACAATAGTATCATCGAACTTGAGATACCATTGTCGAGAAGCTTGCTTAAGTCCGTATATTGATTTCTTAAGTTTACACAACATGTGTTCTTTCCCTTCAACTGAAAACCCCATTGATTGATCCATATAAACATCTTCCTCTAAATTCTCATTTAGAAAGGCAAATTTCACATTCATTTGATGCAGCTCTAGATCATAATGAGCTACTAATGTCATGATAATTCTAACAGAATCTTTCTTGGAAACTGACAAGAATGTTTCCTTATAGTCAATGTCATCCTTTTGAGTAAAACATTTGACAACAAGACAGGTTTCTTAAAGACCCATTTACACCCAACTCTCTTGCACTATTTAGGTAATTCCACAAGGTCCCACACATTATTATGTTCCATTGATTTAAGTTCATCTTTCATGACACCTAACCATTTATTAGTATTATCACTATTAATGACTTGTGAAAATGAAACTGGATCATTGTCATTAATTCTCAAGTCATTTTCTGACTCTTGTAGATGCACCACATAGTTATTTAGAATAGCATATCTCATTTCTCTTTGGGATCTTCTTAATGCTATTTCTTGTGGGTTGTTCTACTAAAGGTTCATTGTTAACCTCAAGATCATTAATTTGTTGTTTTTCTTGATTGTTATGCGATTCAACAACATAAGGAACAACAATTTCATAAGTAGGAGCACAAGTTAAAGGAACTTGTACTCTAACTTCCTTAATCTTCACATTTCGTGAAGCTTCATTCCCACTGGTCTCACCATTCTCAATGAGCCAAACATTTCTAGTTTCAACAATTCTTGTACTATGGGTAAGACAATAAAATATATACCCTTTAGACTTTTCTAGATATCTAATGAAATATCCATTTATTGTTCTTGCATCTAGTTTCTTTTCATGTGGATTATAGATTCTTATTTATGTCCTACATCTCTAAATACGCAAGTGCCTTAAACTGGGTTTCCTACTTATCCACAATTTAAAATGTGTCTTTAGAACTGCCTTACTAGGAACCCTGTTCAACAAATACACTCCAGTTTTTAAAGCATACATCCACAATGACAAGGGTAAAGACGTGTTACTTAACATGCTCCTAAGCATATCCATTAAAATTATGTTATGCCTTTCTGATACACTATTTTATTGTGATGTACCTGGTATTGTGTATTGAGCACGTATGTCATGCTTTTCTAGGAACTTAGCAAATGAACCTGGGTGTTGTCCAGTTTCATCGAATCTTTCATAATACTCACCACCTCTATTTGACCTTACGATTTTTACATTTCTGTCCAATTACCTTTCAACTTTATTTACATAAATTTCCAAGGCATTCACTGCTTGATATTTTTCATGTAGTAAATAGACATATCTGTAATGTGAATAATCGTCAATAAAGGTGATAAAATACTTTTTTAATGAAAGAATTGACATCAAAGAGTCCACATATATCGATGCATACAATTTCAAGAAGTTGAGTGCTTCTCATGGCACCTTTCTTTGTGTGTTTTGTTTGTTTTCCCTTAATGCAATCCACATAAATATTAAGGTCAGTGAAATCCAAATGTGGAAGGATGTCATTCTTTACCAACCTTTCCATTCTTTCTTTGGAAATGTAACCCAAACATTTATGCCACAAGTAAGCTAAACTTTTATTCATTAAATTATGTTTAGTGCCAACATTATGATGTAAGAGGTCATAAGAGTTTCAATATATAAATTATCAAGATTCAATTTATATAAATCATCACAAAGTATACTAGAACCAATCATATAGATATGCTTATACAAAGTAAAACATCCATTACCAAACTTAAAAGAGTATCCAGCAACATCAAGTTTAGACAAAGAAACTAAATTCCTAGAAATACTAGGTACATAAAAGGTTTCAAATAAATCTAAATGATGCTTAGTATCTAGGATTAAACGATAAGTCTCGAAACCTTCCACCGGAACCTTCACGCTATTCCCTATGAAGACGAACTTCTCATTTAGGCTTATAGTTTGGATTATAAGGAATCCTTGCATCGTATTAGAAACATGAGTTGTACATCTAGAATTAATCCACCAAGTATTATGAGGAACTTCAATTAAAATTGATTCAAAACATATATAAGCATTAAACTTATCTTTCTTTTTGAACCAAGCCTTACGTCTTGGGCAATCCCTCTAAAAGTGTCCAGATTTCCCAGAGAAATGACATTTATTATTGTTTGACTCTTTCTCTAGGAATATAGATATGCTCATATAGATATGCTCAACAATCTTTAATGATCTTTTTCCTTTCCCGTGTTTTTTTTTTCAACTTTCTTTCCAAGTTCTTGATGATTCACATAATGGATAGAGTGATTTCGTTGACTCTTAAGTCTGGCTTCCTCTTGAACTAACATATTATGTAATTCATGCACATTCCATTTATAGTTTATGGTATTATAGTTCATTTGGAATGGATCATAGTCAGACGGTAATGAGTTCAAAATAAACTGCACAAGGAAATTCTCATCCACTTTTATTCCCAAAGACTTTAGTCTTGCTGCAATGTTTGTCATTTCAATGATGTGCTCATGCATAATACAAGATCCATCAAATTTCATAGTGGTTAAAGTACTCATTAATGTCCCAGCAAGAGACTTGTCAGCAATTTGAGAGTGCTTTTCCACAAAACTTGTGAATTCTTTAGCACTTTCAGTTTTGAAAAAAGTCAACTTGATGTTGTTTGCTATGTTCATTCGCATAAACATCAGGCTTAATTTGTTTGACATTTTAGCAGTAATAACAACAAATTTCTCAACTTGGAGTGTCAAATTAAGATCCATTACACTAAGATGAAATTGGACTTGTTCACTCTAATGAGAGAAGTTTAACCCATTAAAGACTAGAACATATGAAACAAACAAATTTAAAGAAATGGGGACAAATACTGCAATGATAACATGTCTAACATTAATACTTTGAGTCATAAATTAATATATTATACAGATTCAAACAACAAATTATTTAAGCATTCAATGTATATCAATATTCTCCTTTAGGTGATACATTAACATATAACAACAAACATAATGATGCTAACAAATTTAACATTATTTGGCAATGATATATGCACTAATTAGAAATATTTATTATCTTTGGATATATAAATAAAACTAATAGTACACTTTCACTACCAATAATCATGTCCATTTATTATAAGGACAGTTAATCAGCCTTTGAGCGATCCATAAATATTATTTAACAATGAAGTTTAATTTATTCATACACAAATAATTATCATGTTATTCACAACATCTATTTTTTGGATAATTAAAAAAGTAACTTTAATACAATTTAGAATTAAATTAACTTAAAAATTGACCACTTTAATGATTAATGAATCTCATATAATATATATCCTAAATTAATAGTATTATGCATAAAAATTAAATACTTCAAATTCTTTAGAAAAATAAAACTTGAAGTTGTTGATTTACGAAAATAATATTGCAAATAATCATTCTTGGAACTTTTGATTATTTAAATATTTTCCGTGTTTCTAAATATTTAAACAATCAAAAATTATTTTCGTTTACGTACACCTTTATCCACAAATATTGCAAGCAAGCAATTACTGTAAACAATAAAAATATTGTAAACAATAATATAATACAAACATAATGTGGTCACTGTTTCGTTGTTTTTCGTAAATCAAAACGTACTTTTCGTTGTTTTTCGTCAATCAAGGAAAACAATCAGGACTAACAGATCACTTTAAAATATCAATAATATATCATAAAATTAATGTATATAGTGTAATAAAATAACATAATAAAACTTCTAATTCTCTTAATTAGGATACATATAAATTAAAAAAAATAATTATTATTAATGAATAATCATAAATTTCATAGCATTTCTTTAATATCATATGTTAATTTATAGTTTTTTCAAAAATTTTAATATAAAAAATTATCATTAAAATATAAAATTTTAAATTTATAATTCTCCAAACAAAAATATATAAAAATACTATCCTTGATCTATGAATATATTTTAAGAGTGTTAGAAAAATTCTAAAAATATATTTTCTATTCTTTATCTTTATTTACTTTTTTCTTATACTTTAGTTATGATAAGAGTATAAGAAACCCGTTATGATAAGAGTAGGACCTTTAACGTTAAGTAGGAATTATTTTTTAAATATTATTAATTTTTATTAATTTAGTAGTTATTATAATTATAAAATTATATTTTTTATCTAATAAAAATTTAATTTATTAATTTAATTTAATTATTTATTAAAATTAATAAGATAAGTCACATACTCGAGATATTTAATTTAACAAATTTTAGTATATATACATAGCTTGATAACAACTAGCTTCTACAATGAGCAAGTTTTAGAATATACCTTCGATAGAGCAGCCCTTGACACCAGTGACAAGAGCATACGGCTATATTGAAGTGGGGAGCAGACAACAACGCTGCCAAGTGTTAAGCAGGACAACACTGTGTCACAGTCTCTTGAACAAAGGTAGACTGAAGCGTCAACAACGGTCGGGTAGGAAATTTTTAGCATAGGAAACGGTGTCGCTTTATGCAGAAGAGTGTTTTTATTTTTTTTTAATAAATTAGTTTTGAGATAAACTTGTATAACCGATTAACAAGTGATTTTAAAGGGTATGACGTAATCCAACGAGAGAGAAAGTGCAAAAAAGAGCATAAAAAAGAGAAAAAAAAATTATATACAATAAGAATAATACTATAGTTTGATAATCATTTAAATTTAATTTAATAATATTTTATTTTTAATTTAATGAACTATATAGTTATGCATGCTTTCGTGTCATATTTTTATTAGTATAATATACTACTCTGAAAGTGTAAAAGAATTTCTCAAGAAAGAGAGTATTAACAGCATTTCTCTAGTTGTTTTGCTAATCCATATTGGGGAATCAATAATGTTACTGCTACCACACTGACACCCAATTGCTAGCTATATAACCAATTGTTTTAGTTTAGGTACAATGAATGGATTTCGTTTAATATGCTCCCTAAAATTTCTTGAGCATTGATGCTCCACTGGGTGACAGTCATTGATTCTATGAAAAAATAAATCAACGGTTTATCTCCATTATTGGTAACTTGTGTAATAAGTAAACATTCATCATTCATTCCCTTTCTCTATCTCTAACCTCACCATTGCTAATTTTTCTCTTTCTCTCTCTAAAATCCTTCTTCTTCACCTCCATTGCTATCCACCAAAGCCATCTTCCACCAATATAGACCCAAGTCGTGAGCCACTGTATATCAGCCACCGTCAGCTACCTGATGAACCAGCCACCACCCATCCCTATTGTCGTCGATCTATTGTCTGATGACAACTACCACCACAACTACCGCCACCCATACCGTTTGGCTCATATGATGGCAAAGGGAGGCGACAATGGCGTGTAGCTCGCTGGCAGTAGCAGAGGTTTGTGCAGAGAGGTTTTGGCAACTGAGTTTGTGACAATTGCCACTTGTTTGGGCATGGCGACAAGGCGGTTCATGCCGTGGGTGATGGTGGTTGTCGTAGATCTGAGAATGGCAATGAGTTGGTTTTGATGGTTGCAGAGATGATGGTGGTTATGGGTTTAGGGTTGAGTTTATGTTTTAGGTTCTGGGTTCAACGACGAGATCATGTTTTGAGTCCAAGTTCGTGTTCTGGGTTCTGATATTAGTGTGAGATAGTGGTGTTTAGGTGGTGATTTCATGGGTGCAGAACATTGAATCCAAATGTTTTTATGTTAAAGTTTTTTTGATTGAATTTAAAAATAAATCATAGTTTTAGATTTGATATGAATGAAATTTAAATTTTTAATTTTATTTTATTATAATATTGAGTCAACAAAATTTTAAATTTCGTAGAGTATGAATACTCAAGTATTTTGGGAGTGCCACCCAATGAGAGATGGTAGAAGATTGCTTAATAAGAGTAAACTATAAGTTCTCCAACTGTAACTATGAACTCTTGTTATGCTTATTTATTAACGTTACACAAATACGCTAATCCTAATCAATAAAGATCATATAAGAGTGAATCCTCATTTTTAATTCATGAAGTAATTAGTAGTGGTCATATTAATTTTTAACTAGTACTTCTATTGTAAATAGGAGGGTTCTCTGGTCTAAATTGGGGATTTTGCAGAATAATCACAAAGGTCCTTGGTTGTTTGTTGGAGACTTTAATGTTGTTTTGGGTGCTAATGAAGTAAGAGGTTGCAGGCTTCCTTCCAGCTCTTCTTGCATTGATTTTCAAAATTGGATTAACTATTTTCATTTGTATCATCTTCCTACCCATGGAGCTGACTTCACATGGTCTAATGGGAGGAAGGCAAGGTATCATATTGAAAAAAGGTTAGATAGGTCAATTTGCAATCAGGAATGGATGTCTTTTTGGAATTCGATCTCTTGCTGTACCCTCACTAGAAGCAAGTCAGATCACTATCCCATTTTGGTTTCTTTTCAAAAGAATGTTATCACAGCTCCTTCATCCTTCAAATTTTTTAATATGTGGACAAATCACCCAACATGTAGGAATCTAGTTGAAGAAGTGTGGAGGAGGCCTTTCCATGGTTGTCCAATGTTTGTTTTTTCTCAAAAATTAAAAGCCTTGAAGAAGGAGCTCAAAATATAGAATAAGGATGTTTTTGGAGATGTGAAGTTAAGTTTGCTCAAACTGAGGTAGACCAAATTCAGAATATCATCGATGTTTCAGGTTATACAAATGAATTACATGAGGATGAGCTAAAGGCTCAATCTAATCTTCAAGTGGCTTTGTCTTATCAAGAGGAATTTTGGAAGCAAAAGTAAAAAATGCATTGGTTTAGTCATGGGGACAAAAATACTTCTTTTTTTCATGCAGTCACAAATATTAGACAGGTTTCTAAGTCAATGGCTATGCTGAAAGATGGGGACAGAATCTTGGACAGCAAGGCAAATATGGAGAATCATGTTCTCTCATATTTTTCTACTCTTTATGCATCAAACAATGATTGTATTCAGTCAGATATTATCCAAAGAGTGATTCCAAATTCTGTTACAAGAGAGGACAATGCAATGTTAACTAATTTGCCATCCTTTGAGGAAGTTAAGTCTACTGCCTTTGCAATGAATGCAGCAGGTGCTCCTGGCGTGGATGGATATGGGGGAGGATTCTATCAGAAGTTTTGGGATATTTTGGGAATGGATGTGTATAGATCTGTGCTGCAATTCTTTCAACAGTCATGGATTCCTCCAAATCTCAATTCAAACTTAGTTGTGCTTGCTCCAAAATTTAAAGGTGCTGAGAAAATTGAGGATTATAGGCCAATTACTCTTTCTAATTTTCAGTTTAAGATCATTACAAAGGTGCTAGCAGAGAGGCTTGGTACAATTGCTCCAAACATTATTGCAGAACAGCAAAGAGGGTTCATAAAAGGTAAGCACATTTCTGATTGCATTTGTATAGCCTCTGAACAATTAATCTTTTAGACTCCAAAACTTTTGGGGGCAATATAGCTCTCATATTTGATGTTCGAAAGGCTTTTGATACTTTAGATTAGAACTTTCTTATCCAAGTTTTGCAAGCTTTTGGTTTCAATTCAACTTTCTGCAATTGGGTGCGAGTAATCCTACATTCTGCTAAGTTGTCTTTCTCTATTAATGGTCAGTCTGTTGGTTTCTTTGCTTGCAAAAAGGGGGGTTAGCCATGGTGATCCTCTATCCCCCCTTCTCTTCTGCCTAGTTGAAGAAGTTTTAAGTAGAGGTATCCAGCTTCTTGTTTTCTTTAAAATCAATGTCCAGCTCTAGGTCTTATGCTACTCCAAGTCATGTTCTTTATGTAGATGACATACTTATTTTTTGTAAAGGATCCAAATTGAATTTAAGCATTTTGATGAAGCTTTTTACTGAATATGGGAATGCTTCTCCTCAGCATCTTAGCCTTCCTAAATGTAGATTCTATACAGGTTCTATTCCTCATAAAAGAGTTGCTGAAATTTCAAGGCTTCTTGGGTTCAGTGTTGGTTAACTTTCTTTCAATTATCTGGGAGTTCCTTTGTTCAAAGGTAAGTCAAAAATAATTTATTTACAGCCTATAGCTGACAGGATCAAGCAGAAACTTGCTTTTTGGAAGGGTCAAATATTGTCTATAGTGGGTAGAGTCCAATTAGTGAACTCAGTAATAAATGGTATGCTATTATATAGCTTTCATGTTTATGCTTGGCCTTTTTCATTGCTTAAAACTGTGGACAAATGGATAAGAAATTTTATATGGTTTGGAGATGTAAACATTAGGAATGTGGTAACTATGAGCTGGAAAAAGATGTGTGCTCCAATCCAAGAAGGTGGGCTTGGTATTAGATTAATTAGAGCAACTAATGAAGCTGCTATGCTTAAACTCGATTGGGATTTAATGACCTCAGACAGTCAATGGGCTTTGTTTTTAAGAGCCAAGTTCCTTAGACTGAAAGCTCCTGTCACAATATATATAAAGTCATCAATCTGGCCTGCTTTAAAGTAGAATTGGAATCTTTTGATAGTGAATAGCAAATGGATAAATGGAGATAGTTCGAATTTAAACTTCTGGAGGGATTACTAGTTAGATGAACCTATAGTTGCTAAGCTGAACATTCCTATTGATATTCAAATTGGTCTAAAGGCAAAAGTGAAGGACTTTATTGCTGGTAAGTCCTCGATCCTCCCCAAGTTTTTTGATGATCTCTGCCCCTTAATTGTTGCACAGATTAGGGATTATTGCATTCCTATTGACTCTTGCCCTGACTGTATGATTTGGAGAAGCACTGTTAATGGCTCTCTTTCTTTCAAAGATTCCTTTAACCACATTAGAGTTCCTAATCAGCAAAAAAATTGGGGCAACCTGATTTGGAAACAATGTATCCCCCCATCCAGATCTTTTCTTCTTTGGAGGTTACTGCATTCTAGAATGCCTACTGATGAGAACCTATCTGCCAGTGGTTGTGTAGTTGTCTCAATATGCAGTTTGTGTGGTAATGATGCTGAGTCTTCAGCTCATCTTTTCCTGCATTGTAGTTTTTCTTCTACAATCTGGACCTGGTTAGCTTCCAAGCTTAAAATCAGAATTGACACGAGTTCATTCCTTAGTCTGTTAGACAGTTGTTCTGGTTGGAGCAAGTAGGTTGGCGATGTTGTTCTATCTGGGATAATTCACTCAATCTAGTGTATTTGGCTATGTAGAAATAATTTGAGGTTCTCAAACTCATTTATTTCTCTTGAGAAAACTTTTGTTCTTATCTCTTCTGTTGTCAAGCAGTCTGGCTGCATTTCTGCTGGAACTATGAACTCGTCAATTGATGAATTTTAGATGTTAAAAGCATTTGGCACTGAGATCCATGCTCCTAAAGCTCCTCAGATTATCCAAGTAGACTGGTTCCCTCCTTGCTGTGGGTGGATTAAAGCCAACACAGATGGCTCGGCTAGGGGCAATCCAGGTCAAGCTTCAAGTGGTGGTATACTTAGGGACAGCAGAGCAGCTATCTTGGGATGTTATTCGAATTTATATAGGTTCTACTTCTTCTCTGCAGGCAGAAATTGTTGCAGCTGCAATGGCTATTGAGATTGCTCATTCTAAAGGTTGGCACAAGTTATGGCTTGAGTGTGACTCGTAATTGGTGGTTGAGGCCTTTAATAATGATTCCATTGTTCCTTGGAATCTTAAAAATAGATGGAAGAACTGTATTTTCCTTTCTAGGCAAATGAACTTTATAGTTTCTCATGTTTATAGAGAAGCAAATACTTGTGCAGATAAGCTAGCTGCATATGGTATTAGTAGTCAATGCTTCACTTGGTGGAATTATATTCCTTCTTTTATTTTGAAGGAGTTTAGTCATAATAAGTTTTGGCTTTCAAATTATAGGTTTAAATAATCATCATAGGTTTTGGTTTGGTCCTCCCATGGTTTGATATATTCTTTCTTTTTCTCTTTTTTTTAAAATAAATTTGGGTATGTTGCAGATGATTGTTAGG
Source organism: Ormosia semicastrata (assembly GCA_029884595.1). NCBI lineage: Eukaryota > Viridiplantae > Streptophyta > Magnoliopsida > Fabales > Fabaceae > Ormosia > Ormosia semicastrata. The sequence goes on from JAQQTO010000063.1 coordinate 103,466,739, forward strand.
GTTTGATGTACCAACCTAGTTAGAGATATCTCTTCCTTTTATGATGCTTCTGCATACTATTTTTTTGCTTAAAAAAAATTTTTAACTTGAAAAAATTAACATATTAATTTTTAAATATAAAATAATTAATTATATTAATCTTTCACATTAACTATTTTTTAGTTAAATTAATCTTTATTAAAGACTAAATTAACTATAAAAGTTATAATTTTAGAAATTAATATTTTAATTTATTCAAATTAAAACTAATTTTCAAATTAAAAACTAATATGATATATTATAATAATTTCATAAACTAAAATAAAAGTTAACTCGACCATTAAAGTAACTCTGAACCTATTGGATGGAGGTATGGCATGAATCAATATTGTTGACAAAAGAAAGCAGCTGTGAGTTTTGAGCATGACAACTCGCAAGAGAAAAAGAGCAAAATCTATCACATCTCACAGCAAGAAAACATCGGGCATTACGCGTTAATTATACCTTTGACCTGCTCTTTTATTTCCTTGTTTGTATCTGTGCTAACTAATGAGGAGACGAAGCAGTTGTGGAAATCCAAAAGGAAAAAGATTATGATATTTTTTTAAGAGTATATGTATTGTTAATATTATATATAAGAATATTAAATTTAATGAAAAAAATCATATAAAAAAGTGTGATAAATAATATTAAAAAATATAAAAAGAAATATATACAAAATGAATGATATTAATGATGAGAATATTGAATCCAAAAACCGACATTTGAAAGTGAAATAAAAGCGTAAATGATTGATATGCGGAGATGTAATGCTGCACAAACACGGTGTAATTTCCTAAAAACAATTGTGCAGATTTTATTTATATAAATTAAGTGAATTAAATTAATTAATAAATAATATATTGTTATTTTTTATATAAAATAATTATTTCGTAGAAAAATTTATAAAATTATAAGTTTTTTTGTACTTTTATTCTTTTAAGGGTATCAGTATTTTTTTAATCAAAATTTATTATTTGTATTCATTTATTAGATAAAATTTTTTCTTGATTGGTTTTTATTTTAAGTTTTTTTTTTTTTAATTTTAAGCTTGACTTCAAATTTTTAATATTACAAATTCTAACTTTTTAAATTTTAACTTTTTATTCTACTTTTCTTATTTTTAAAACTCTAATTTATTGTTTTATTTAACTTAAGAGGAGAAATAAAAATAAATCACATAATTACAAGTTATGAAGCACAAATACGAACATGTATTACATGGACACTTGACACGGACATGATATGAAATACATTAAATTTAAAAATTATAGGATACAAACACGACATATATATATATATATATATATATATATATATATATATATATATATATATATAATATTAACTAGAGGAAATTTTGATGTGAGGTAAGTTTCGATGATGATGAAATAGACGACTTAGTATGAGTAAAGGTAGAAGAAGCAAATAAAAATAATGGTGTGTGAAAAGATAAAACTTAAAAGTCTAATAGTGACTTGTGAAAAGATAAATGTTAAAATATTAGTATGTGAAAATAGTGGCTTTGAACGTCAGTCATGTGATTAAGCTTGAGTGAGTTATGAGCTTATTAATTGAACGTTAGTCATAGAAACTAATTTAAAAAAAAATATATATATATTAATATGTCATGTCCAAGTCATGTCTAAAGGTGTCTGAGATGTGTCCAAATTGAAAAAATAATAATTTTTTTAATCGAACACATTTAGATATGCAGAATACATGTGTCGTACGAGTGTCATCATGTCTCTGACACGAATACGTGTCCAATACGCGAATACTGTTCAAAAACAATGTGTCTATGTTTCATAGATTACAAGTACATGCATGTATGACCTGACTTATCAAGTTTTAGGTTATTATTAATAAAGTATCTTAAAAAATCAACCAATAATATTATGTCAAGTTAGCAAGGTAACGGTACTTTTGAAAAAATAAGAGTACCGAAAGAATTTCTTAAAATTATTAAGTGTTGATTGATTTAGTTTATACAATTAGATAAATAAGATCTACTTAAATATTTCTTATAATTTACAGTATCTTTTGCAAATGATTAAATTTTTTTAGGATTTATTTAACAAGTCTTCTAATAATACTTATCAAAGATTTAAAAAGTATAAAATATTATAATAAAATATTTAATAAATTACGTGAGCAATTACATTTATATATAAATAATAGTTTTAAAAAAAGGAGGTAGCCCAATTTTAAGAGAAAACATGTCTCGAAACTTAACAAAAACTTATAATATTAATTACAAATGTCTTATTAATAAACGTCTATATTTATATAGAAATTAAATTAAACCTAACACCATTTTTTTTATCAATGTATTTTAGTCTTATCCTCTTAAGTCAATCTCAATGGCCATCCAAGATGATCTAAATTCTATCATTCCGAAAGAAGGTTTTGAGGAAGGTTTTAATTTTCAATAATTGATTTTGTCTGGTAAACATTTTCACTGTGAATTAAACTTGAATGTTTAATCCCTTATTCAATTGCTTAGTAATATTCAACCTGATTCATTTAATTGAACTGTTGAATCGTCATCCACTAAAAGAATAGGTTTACTTTAACTCTTGAATAAGAAAAATTTGATTGATTTGCACTCTAAATACTCATTGAGGTTTGTGATTTTCCTTTGTTTTAGACTAGAGTCTAGGTTAGAGTTCAACATAGAGCAACCCAATCCGCTTAGGCCGGATCCTAGCTCCGACCCCACACGATTTGATCTCCAACGAATGCACATATTTGGAGTCAATCCATTAAGTAAATCCCCCTTTTATAGGATCGGTTATCATGACCATAATTATCCATTAATACTCAATTCAAATAGGATTCCCTCTTATCTAACTTAACCACTAAACAAACTTTCTCTATAAATAATAAGTTAAGTCATTCAGGTAACTCTCTAGACTCTAATCACTCCTCTCCTAGTGCATAGCCTAACTTTAACATCAGAGTACCTTTGCAAGTACATCACCTCCTCGCTCAACCACTACAACCACCACACTAAGGAAGACAACACCTCCCTCAACCTTCTAGAGATATTTTCAAGTGACCCACTTGTACTTGTTCTGAACATTGGCATCTTTTGTGAAAAAATATAATTTTTTACTCCCTCCACCATGGTTAACACCATACAGCAACGTGCCTCAACTGCCCAAAATTAATCAGCCACCTATCAATGTTGTGCATCCACCGCTCGCAACCAGCCTATTGCCAATTTTGGATCTAGGGGGTGGGGAGGAAGCCTCCTTTTCCAATGAGAATCCTCCTTCTCTCCCGTCACGAATCTTGGCCAAGCAACGACTCAGTTCTCGTGGAGCCATATTAGAAATCCTGAACCCCGAATCTTGATGTTACAACATCTGGGCCCTCGAGATTAAGACAACCACTCTTCCAAGTAGGAGGAATCCATTCCTCGTGATCTGTCAAGTTGCAAGTTGCTAGACTTGATCCGCTGTCAAGATGAAAGACTGTAGGAGTAGGGCAGACATTTGGTGGAACTAGAAAAATCAGTTAATTTGGAGCGAAAGGATACGAATCGTGCTCTACGAAGAGACCATCATCCAAGAAGGGAACCATAACCCTTAAAGTTCTAAGATAGCAGAACCTAGAAATAGGCTCAGAACCCTCATTCAGCACGGTCAACCCTTCTCTAATGAACTTATGGCCTTCAAAATTCCACAATGATTCAAGTACTTGACTAATATCGAGGTGTATGATGACACATCAGACCCCCAAGAGCACTTGGATGCCTACATCTCGACTATGTTGTTTGCAAGAGGTAATGACCCACTCATGTATTGCGCTTTCCCTCTTTCACTCAAGAAAACAACCTTGAGATGGTTCACTACCCTTCCACTGATATCCATGATTGATTGGAATGACTTGTCCTTAAGATTTTTGCTACATTTTACTACAAGTAAGGTACAACCAAAATCTATTTCATGCTTTGCCCAAGTCAAGCAAGGGAAAGATGAGTCCCTCCGTGATTACATACCAAGATTCAATAAAGAATCCTTGAATATCAAAGAGTGGGACCAAAGGTTGGCTCTGCATTACATCAAGGACGGACTCCGCTAGGGCCCATTCTTCCATTCCCTTACAAAAGGGAAGCCATGATGATGGATGAATTCAGAGAATGGGCCTTGAAGTATATAATGTGAAGGACGTCATCAAGGCAAGAAAGAACTGGGAGAAAAGTGAGGATACACGAACAAAGCTAGCCCAGGCCCCATCACAACCATGGAATTCCTCCAAGCCAGCATCCAAAGGGAGTTATCAAGACTATACACATCTCAACATTCCTCGAACTTAGATCCTACAAGAGGTAATGAATACTAAGTTCCTGAATGTACCTAGACCTCCACCACTGAAGAAACATGCTAAGAAAGATAAGTCCAAATGTTGTAAATTTCATAGCGACTATGGGCATAACACAGAGGACTATGTTTGTCTCCAATATACCATTAAATTTCTCATGTAGGATGGTCGTCTAGGATCATATGTCACCCAAACCAGGAATGATAACCTACGCGGATCCTGGAACTTCAAGAAGAAAAGTTAAAGCCCAAAAAGGAGCCCTTCCTTTATCAAAGAAGAAGATCCCCAACAAGTAATGAAAACTAGAGAGAATGATATCCTCGGGATAATAGACAAGCCTGGGATAGATGATCTCTCGAGATCCACCCCCTATAACAATAACCATTGTCATGCTGAAGTCACCAAATAATAAACATCATCTCAAGTGGATTTCCAGGTGGCAGAGAGTCAAGCAGTGCAAGAAAAAGGTCCTTCATGCAGTCTTAAGTGTGGCTCCTCATCCGATCTCTAAAGCGGGATCCAGAACGTAAAAGGCACAACCAATTTCCTTTTTCTGATAAGGATTATGGGTATCTGGTGCTAGAGCATGATGATCCTTTAGTGATATTCGAATTTATCACTAATGCCGAAGTCTGCTGCATATTTGTTGATTAAGGAAGCTTAGCAGACCTCATGACCATAGACTTGTACAAGAAGTTTGGACTTTCCAGCAAAGACTTGATCTTGTATATCGGCGGATTAATTCAATTCACTGTAGATAAAATCACCTTGTTAGGGTATGTTGGAACCTATTTTACTCTTGGTAAGAAACCTCTCTTTAAAACAATCAAGGTCAAATTATTGGTAATTAATTGCCTCTCTTCCTACAATATCATACTGGGCTATCCTTTGCTGAACGCCTTTGGTGCTATAATCTCGAATACTCATTTGGCCATGAATTTTTTGAATAAAGATAATGAAATTGTCACAATCCAGGGAGACCAGGTCATGACTCGAAGATGCCCCAAAGAAAACAGAGTAGTATAAGCTTAGCTTAGCCACTACGAACCTCCCTAACATCCTCTTGACAGAGATAAACATGTGCGAAGAGATATGGGATACTCATCTCCCTCTAACTTGGAAACAAGCCAGATCGAGTTACCAAGATTGGAGGATAATTGAACCTAACTAATTGTGTTCCTTGAGAAAACAAAGATATTTTTTCCTGGACATCAGTCGACATACCGGGATTAGACCCTGATTTCATTTCTCATTGGCTCTCCATTAAATCGCACGCCAAGTCTCACAAAGAAAAATGAAAATTGGATAAGAGAGATAAGAAATAATTGAAAAACAAGTGAAAGAGCGTTTGGATGCCATCTTCATCAAGAAAGTCTCTTATACCACCTGACTATCCAACATGGTCTTGGGGAAAAAGGCTAATGGGAAATGGCATATGTACGCTGACTATACAAATTTGAACAAAGCATGTCCTAAATACCCTTACCCACTTCCCAATAATATCAGACTTGTGGAAATTTCATCTAGCTTCCAACTTCTTTCGTTCATGGATGCTTACTCCCACTACAACTAGATCTCTATGTACCTTGATGATGAAGATAAAATAGCATTCATAATAGACAAGGGGAGTTACTGCTACCGAGTTGTGCTTTTTAGCTCAAGAACGCCAACCCTACCTATTAGCATATGATTAATAAAGTTTTTAACGAATAGATTTGTAAGATACTAGAGGTATACATTGATGACATAACCGTCAAAACCACGGATGACAGAAACCACATCCAAGACCTAGAAGAAATGTTCCAATAGCTCAAAAAACATAACAAGAGACTAAATCTTGAGAAGTGCATGTTTGGAGTGCAAGATGGAAAATTTGTGGGCTTTCTGTTGATGAACTACGGTATTAAAGCCAACCCGGATAAATGCTATATGATTCTTAATATGCGTGGCCTGTAGTCTATGAAAGAAGTCCAATAGCTCAATGGGCGAATAACGACCTTGACCTAATTCTTGGCTAAGAATGCTTACAAGTCTCTCCCTCTTTTTAAACTCCTTAAAAGGGATAAGACTTTGAGTGGTCACCGGAGTATGAGGTCGCATTCCTTGATCTGAAGAACAGACTAGCCTCACCCCTCATCTTGACCATACTGGACCTTGGCAGAACACTATATGTTTATGTATCTATTAATGAAGTAGTCATATACTTTGTCCTGATCAAAGAAACTACAAAAAGGTATAAGCTAGATTACAACATAAGCAAGGTCTTAAAGGGGCCCGAGATCTGCTATAAAAAAATTGAAAATATAGCCCTAGCACTCCTCACAACAACTAAGAGACTAAGACAATATTTTCAATGCCACTTAATTGTTGTAAGGACGGATCAACCTATTCGACAAGTGTTGCATAAATCGAACCTTGCTGGAAGAATGATTACCTGATCTGTGGAACTTTCTGAGTTCGGGGTTGTTTACAAACCATGACAGCTATCCAGGCCCAGGGCTAATCAAACTTCATAATAGGGTTGGCACAGGAACCCAGCCATCCCAAAGGAAACTCTTGGACCATTTATGTTAATGGATCCTTGAACCTTAAAGGAAGCAGTGTCGGGGTCATTTTGAAAAATGGTGAAGGAGTCACCATTGAGCATTCTCTCATATTCAAGTTTCCAACCTTGAACAACCAGGTAGAATAGGAGGCCTATATTGCTAGCATCACAATGGAAAAAGACATGAGGGCATCTGACATCACCTTGTATTGTGACTTTTAGCTGGCAACATCCCAGATCTGAGGTGATTATCAGGCCAATAAACCCTTCCTAAAGAAATATTTAGTCAAGGTGAAAATTCTCTTGGATAATTTTACAAGTGCTAAAGTTGAACATATTCCAAGAGAACAAAACTCTTATGTTGACATCCTCTCCAAACTTGCAAGTACTAAAAGCCTTGACAATAATCACTCTATCATTCAGGAGACCCTTTTAGCCTCTAGCATTAGGGATGGCAAGATCCTCATGCTAGTTGACGAGCAAGGAGACTGGATCAGCCTAATTGCCACCTATCTTCGAGATGGGATCCTTCTTGAGAATCCTCAATAAGCACATAAGTTGATACGGACTATGGCCTGGTACACACTATACGATAACCAGCTTTACCATCGTAGGTTCTCGTCCCCTCTTCTCAAGTGCCTTGAACTCAAGGAAGCGGATTATGCCCTGGCTAAGATCCGCAAGGAAGTTGTGGGCATCATCTCGACTAAAAAGCCTTAGCTTGGAAGGCCCTGCGAATCGATTATTTCTGGCCTAAAATGGATGTTGATTATGTGGAGCATATGCAGAAGTGCGATAAGTGTCAACGGTTCTTGGACCTCTACTCCACCCACCTGTAGAACTTATAACAATGTCAATCCCTCAGTTGATCTACTAATGGGGGATAGGATATCTTGTGTTCATTTTCGCAAGCTCCAATATAGTTGAAGAACTTGGTGCTAACTATTGGTTACTTCACCAAGTGAATTGAAGCAAAGCCACTGGCCACAATCACCTCGATCCGAGTCCAAAAGTTCACTTATAAGAATATTATCAACTTTTTTGGGATCCTGGAGTCCATTGTAACAGACAACGGTACCTAACTCACTGATAAGAATTTTGAAGAACTCCTTTCTGGACTCCATATTAAGCATCATTTCTCCTTAGTAAAGCACCTTTAGATAAATGGTCAAGAAGAATCCTCTAACTGAGTCATCATCCGAGGTCTTAAGAAAAGACTCGATGAAGCAAATGAAAAGTGGGTTACGCAGCTTGACCATATGCTCTGGGCATATTAGACCATGTTAGCCATGACAACCATTACCCAAGAGGGGGGTGAATTGGGTGATGTCTAGTTTTAATGCAACTTTGACAAATTATGCATTTTGAATAACTCAATTAATAAATGCAGCGGAATAAGTCTAATAAATGTACAACTATTGAGGATTACTCAAATACAACTTGGGATATATGATGAACTAAGTGAATAAGCTAGATATCAAGTTGTAACAATCAAAACATCAAGATATGCAATAGATAAATATATTCTACCAAATACTGAATTTAAAGAGTGTAGGGAAGAGAGAATCAAACTCAAGAATTTATCCTGATTCAGCCACCAACCACTTGTGGCCTACATCCGATCCTCAAGCTTAACTTGAGATTTTCTTCACTATCTCCTAGACTTTACGGGTGCTAGAAAAACCTTTGTACATACAAGAGCACTCCTCACACCTTGGGATACCTCACCCTTGTGCTAGAGCCTCCAATTCTTCAAGCTTCACAGGTGCTTGATGACCTTTACAATCAAGAGCACTCACAACACCTTTGGGATACCTCACCCTTTGTGTTTGAGTCTCACTATAAGGGATACCTCACTCTTTTCTCTCTTGAGGATACCTCACCCTCTTACAATGATTTCTAGATGAAGAGAAAGAATAGAAACTCTCACAAGAGTAGATATACAACTTGAAGAACAAAGTATGGATGATAGAAAACTCTCTCAAGAGTGGATAATACAAGTTGAAGCTCAATGGGTATAAAGGATTTACACACTTAGCTCAAAACAAAGAATTTGGAGAAAAAGATGATGAATTTCGTTTTCAATGTTCAAGGGTAATTTTCAGAATGTTCTCCAACTTGTTTTTGATGCCCAAACACTTTTATTTATAGCCCAATGAGTTTTAGAGCCGTTGGAGGTGTTTAGAAATGATTTTCTATGAAAACTAGCCGTTTATAGCCGTTAGAAACGTTCCTAGCACTTTGTAATCGATTACAAGCTTCATGTAATCGATTACAAGCTTTCAGCACTTTGTAATCGATTACATACTTTGTGTAATCGATTACATGCTTTGACACTTTGTAATCGATTACATACTCTGTAATCGATTACGACTGTCAACGTTGTAATCGATTACATGACTTGTGTAATCGATTACACCATTTCTGGTTTTCAAAACCGACTTTAAAAGGTCGTAACTTCTTCATTTCTTATCCAATTAAAGCAAATGACCATTCATTAGAAAGCTCTTTGAGTCTACTTTCATATGAAAGAAGTTTCAGAACAAAATTCAAAGTATTTTAAAAGATATGATCAAAATAGTAACCAAAGGTCAGATTTTCAAAACTCAAACTTTAATTGGTCATAACTTTTTCGTTTCTTATCCGTTTAAAGCAAATGACCAGTCATTGGAAAAATCTTTGAGTCTATTTTCAAATGAGATAAGTTTCAAAGTAAAACTCAAAGTATTTTAAAAGTTATGATCAAAAGAGTAAGTATATGTCAGTTTTACAAAACACAAACTTGACTATTTTTCATAGATTTGAAATACCACCAAGACTAGCTTTCCAAAAATAGTTTGTTGGGCATTTAAACATTTTAGAAACACTTAAAAATATGTTTAAAACTTGTTTGAGCTTAGTGTGATTCCTTTTTACCTTTACACAAGATCTAAGTCCTATAAGCTAAGCTTGAAGATGTTGGACTAGATCTTTTACCACCATCACTTCTTGATGTAATCCAAGCTTCCAAAGAAAATTTTCTCTTCAAAACTTGCAAATGCCTGGAACATCTTTTCATTTTCATTCTCCTTGAGTTGAGCATAGTTGTGATCTTTTGCTTTCTTGTTGCAATGCTTACTCTTGGTACTTGGACTATCCTACAAGGTATTGCTCACTTAACCAAACATAGTTAGTCCAAATTCATAACTCAATATCTTCATATGCATGATTCATAAATGTATAACTCTAGTTAGTCTAACATGCATACAAGACTTTCATAGACATATCCAATATTAATTCATTTATAACTCATATAAAATATTATTGGATATATTATATGATGAATGTTACATATATCTCATTAAACACATTTATGTAACATGGTCAACATTCTTTTGTGATGCATTTGTCATTTATTAAGCACAACTATAGAGCATAAGCATCATTCTTTTTGTCTTGTATTTGTCATCATCAAAACTTAACAGATTAAATCATTGGGGCAAACCTATTTCCACAGACCACGCCTCATTCCATCATAAGAGAGACTTTGTTCAAGCTAACTTATGAGTATGAAGCAATGATACCCATAGAAGTTGAGGAACCTAGTTGGTAGAAGTAGCGTTTCTTGGAAGATATTAACCTGGAACTTATCCACTAGAATCTAGATCTATTGGAAAAAAATGTTGTATTCCACATATTCGCAATGTCGCCATCAAACAAAGAATGGCATCCCAATATAACACCAAAGTGATTCCATAGAAGTTTGTACCTGGTGATCTCATTTTGTGTTGAGCAGACATTGGAGGCAAAAAAGCATATCAAGAAATGTTAACACCTAACTGGGAAGGTGTATACCAGATCACGAATAAGGTAGGTATCGAAACATATACTTTGGAAATCCTCATCGTAAATGGATCAAGAACTATTGGAATGCAGACATATTATAGTTAGACTTAGCTTCAAAATCAAGCCACATTAAATTTCTATTTTTTCCATAACAATGCATGTGCATTGGTTACCAAGCTTTGATTATTAAAAGCTCTAGAATTATCCACCTATTTGCTCTGATTCATTTATAGTTATTATGCAACCAACAAGGCTGGATGCCGCCTTGACAAGGTCTGAGGGATACATGCACCTATAAGGTTCAACTATCCCAACTATGTTTACCCGAGGTTAAAAGTGGGAAACCTTCAAGTTCGCCTCCCGCCACCTTGTTGCAAGTAGTGAGTTTTCACCTATGCCTCAACAAAGCAAACCCTAAGCGTCTTAGTTAAGTGTAACTAAAACGATAGCCTAAAGTACAACAAGTACCCTTGCCGGGATCACCCCTACGGGATCCCCTTCCGAAGCCCACCTAGAAACCACAATTGAACATATGATTAAAGTTATACTAAAAGTTAGGAAAATTTTCTAAGTGTTAGATAATTTCTAAAGTATGGCAAGCACTTATCATTTCATGATCTGCAATATACTGAGATTTGGATCATTAAGGGAAAACGGCGAATCACCCAAAATATTTCTAAGTACTTTTTCATCGATCACTTGCAAATAAGCTTTAGGCATTAGACCCAAAGCGGACACGGGGAAATGACAGTAAATGGCACTAGTTGAAAATGACAGAGTCATTAAAATATAAAATGCTTGAAATATGGGACTTGTCCATACAGATATTAAAAGCCCCATGCAAAGGGTAAAGGCAAAAACAACAAAAATAGAAAATTAGGGCTTAGCATCTTCTAGGCTGGCTTTCGTGTTCCCCTCTTCATCCTTAACTTCGGCTTCTTCATCCTCACCTTCCTCTTCATCATCTTCAACAACCTCAGCCTAACCCATAGGGGCAGGGGGTACCACATCAACGATCACGCTATCCCTCATTACCCAACGAGATTCAGCACCCGCAACATTTAGGATGGGATTGAGAACTTGGAGTTAGGCCAGGGAACTGTCAAAATTTTCATCCACAGTAGCAGCCCAACTGTCCTTAAGCTCATGGATCTCATTCTTTAGGTTAGTTCCCGTCTTCTCCATTCCTAGTTGCACAAAGTCGCCAGTGGGGAGTCGAAGGCCATTAAATTCTCTTTTAGCTTAACTTCTTAAGCCAAATTTTTATCACTTTGGAGGGTGTGTTCAACTCATTCTCCATCTCATTGACCTGTTTCAAAGAGTTAAAGGCGATTTCTAAAAACTGTGCGGTATTTTAAGGAGCCCAGATTTGCATATCCTAAATGATCTTAAGGAGATCCCTCTCCATCAACACATCGAAGTTAGCTGGGGTGAGGAGGTTGTTGTCAATCAGTTTCCCTGGCTCAACCCCTAAAGACTAAAACAAAGATGGAAGGAAATAGACAGGGGCACTTTTTGGAAGGTCCATGTCCCCGATCCCTAGTAAGATCCACGTGGTCGTCCATTGTGATGGGCTTCTTCCCCTTACTATGCCTTCTCTAACCATATGCTTTTGTTTTTGCGTTGCTATAATGCTTGAACTGGAGACCCTGGACCTTATTCCTAAGTGGGGTTAGTGGGTCGAGCTGGAGCCGAATTCCAAGTTGCCAAGTGGCAAGTCCCCCCAACCCTCCTCACCACCGACCGGTGTTCTAATTTCTCAATCAACTTCCCTGGCTCGATCCCTAGAGACTAGATCGAAGATGGAGGGAAACAAATAGGTTCACCTTTTGAAAGGTCCATAGCCTCGATCCCTGATGAGATCCACATGGTCGTCTACTGTGATAGGCTTTTTCCCCTTACCATGTCCTTTCTAGCCATCTACTTTTCTTTTTGCATTGTCAGGATGCTTGAACTGGAGAACCTGGACCCTGTTCCTAAGTAGGGTTAGTGGGTTGAACTGCAGCCAGATTCTAAGGTGCCAAGCTAGAAGTCCCCCAACCCTCCTCGCCATCGGCCGACGTTCCAATGTCTTAATATTGCTAGGCACCATGCTCTTGCAAAACCCAAAAATATACAAGTGTTACTACACTTAGAAATATTTTACATAAAATAAAGAAGGCAAAGCATATAGAGACATCAAGAAAAGGAAAATGCAAAGTTTAATCATATCCATCACGACCCTCAAAGAGGTCTTAGGCTCATTTATCACACCTTTACAGTGGATGTACTTTTTCTTGTTTGCCCATTTTACAAGAAATTCTAAAATGTCTATATTGTCTGTTGTCAAGTCGAAAGTAAGAGTTTCAATCAAATTCCCAGGGTTTTTCCTAGGCCGCTTAGGTCTAGTATAGGAAAATGCCAGGGCGCCATCTGATGTAAGAAAGAAAGGGGTGGTCTCGGGAGCCCCCTCCAGCTTAAAAAAATCATTCTTAAAGTTCTTGAAGGACTCTTAGTATGGCTTGAACACTTTGCGACCCCCCTTAGCATGTAGAGTTATCAAACCCTTCGCCAACCTACTTTCGGATGGCGTAAACCGAGTAAACAGATAGAAGAAGGCCACTATGATGCATGGCCAATCAAAGGCCCAACATACTAACTCAAATGCTCGTATGAACCCCTAGGCATTTGAATGAAGTTGTGTTGGGTGCCACTTGAAGATGGTTGAGCACACCCATTTGGAAGGCGATGATAGGGAGTCAAATTTTGAGATGCATAAACATCGCCTCATAAAAGGTACATAAAGTGTGAACCCTTGTTTCGGGTTGTGCACATTATCTCTTGATCACATGGAGCGTGGATGACGAATTCATGATCTTGGAGACTGCCCTCTGTAAGGAGAAGATAGTACTTTTTTCTGAGCTACTTGCTCCGCACTCTCAATTTTCAAAGGAGTCCCTAATACCTCTCGATCTACCCATTGGTACAAACTAATATTCCAGGGTAATATGAGCTCATTTTGACCAGTTCTAGCCGCCTTTTATCGTCCCATATCCTATATCCTGAAAACACCTACAGAGATCGTACTCAGGTCAGAATCAGAAAAGAATACTCTCCTAGTTGTTCCAACTCTTTGATAAGTTCAGAAGACGGATGGGCTAGCCAAAGCCTTGCTGCTCGCATGGTGTAAGACGCCTTCCTTATCATTTCCCTGATAAACACCCCAGATAGAGGCGTCTGCCCTCCAATAAAATTGTCACTTTGATAGGAGCGCCTCCACCATGCATTGCATAGCGGAGACGATGGTGTTGACAGTATTTCCAGGGAATAACCCTTCCTTCCATCATTGTTAATCTCCCTCGTCCTTACCATGGTGTAGTACCTGGTGTCTGAAAAAGGAAGAAGGAACTTGGAAAATGAAGAAAATGGTGAAAACTACCAAGAACCCCTGCACACGTTGTCGTCAACCACCATCAAAGCTCGCCGAAAATTGTCTATTCATTGGAAGTTTCAGAAAGAAAAGGGCATCAAAAAGGAAAGTGGGAGAAGCCACCCCACAATCCTATTTATAGGAGTATGGTAACGTCCCAACTACCACCACTAAGAAGGGTATTTAGGACTTTTCTTCAGGATTTGAAATGATGGCAGCACGAAAACCAAACAGCAGCCACCATTTAGTGCATGCCATGTGTCCACATAAAGTTGTTACAGCAGTTGAAAGGACTCCATCCTAAGACAAAGGGTCAGTCACAAACAAAGCAAAAACTCACTAGATCACAATTGTTTTGTGCCCTCAACATGACAGCAACACAAAGGATCACGACCTCATCTATCAAACCAAAACAAATATCGAATTACGACTGTTAAATGGTCCCAATGCCACTTTACACTAGATAACAACTCTACATGACTTGGGGGTATTACGCCATCCCGTCACGAGTCCCTCATGACGACCCTTAACTATTTCTAAGATTTTGAAATGGGAAGAGCCTCTCTTCACCCAAAATTTATACATTAAAAAAAATAACAATCCCAAACTGAGTTTCAATAAAGTGCAAGGCTGTCAAAATTAAGAGAAAACTTTAATTATAATTTTATAATTTTAATATTTTTTTTTACATATTTATTTGACAAAAATATATATTATAATCCAAGTAGCCGAAATCTCACTAACTTTTACCCTTGCTCAAGTAGCGTAAGGCACATGGAATCTCGTGCAAATTAGCAAAGACAACCTTACAAGGCTAACTGTGAGGGAAGCTAAAAGATTAAATAGCCAAAATTTGAATTAAAAAAATTTGAACTAAATTGAATTAATTTAACTAAAATAAAAAAATTAAATCAAAAAATTGAAAACCATATATAACGAGAAACCAAAAAATCGAAAAGATAAATAATTGAAAAATAAATTAAATCAAATTAGCTTTCAATTTCAATTTTGAAAATCAATCTAATTCAGTATAAACCCAAGACTTATATTATATTTTTAAAAAATAATGTTTTACATTAAAAATACTAAGCTACTCATACTTACTTAGTAACTTTATCGTTACACTCTAAGCCAAACTTAATTTCATCTCTAGTTTCATAATTTGGACATTGGATTTAAATATTTATCATGGGATTAAAAATTAATTTAAACTTATATTTTAAATTTAAATTTTTATTTTAATAATTTAACTTATACTTGTATTTGTTGTATTTTAATAAATTTAAATTTATGTATTCTAATAAATTTTTGTATTTAAAAATAAAATACTAATAAAAAATTAAAAAAATCGATCTATTCTAAATCAATTTATATTATTGAATTTATTAGTTTCACATTTTAAAACAAATCAATCAAATGATAATATGGTAAAATAATCGATTTGATTAGCTCGATTCACTTTTTTTCCCCTAAAAAATGATTGCATTCAATGTAGGAATACCCCTAATTAATTTGCTTGTGTAATGCTGCGCTGATTATTAGTCCCAAATCAAAAAAACATCTTTTATACGGATAGCTTGTCTTGAGTTCAATGAACATAAGTTCGTTGAATTCCAAACGCGGTGGCTCGCAAGTCAATGTTTCGGAAATGACTTTTGGTAAGAATATACATATGCGGGATGAATTATAAAAGAGGTTGCATGTTAATTAAGAAATTCTTAGGTGATTTTGTGATACGAAAAAATGAAAAATCGGTCTCTTATTTTTGTTTTATTTTTAATATGTATTACCTAAATTTTAATATTAAAAATGTAGTTTTAAGAAGAAATAATGCTAACTCAGATAATTCAGATGGTACAAATTAATGATAAATAGCAAGAGATTTATTTTTATCCAAGAACACTAAAAATTTCTATAGAAGAGGTTATATGTTAATTGAGAAATTCTTAGGTGATTTTGTGATACGAAAAGTCTCTTTTTTGTTTTATTTTTAATATATATTACCTAAAGTTTAGAATTAAAATTGTAGTTTTAACAAGAGATAATATTAATTAATATAATTGAGATGATACAAATTAAATGATAAATAATAAGAGATTTATTTTTATTCAAGAATACTAAAAATTTCTTTAATTTGTAAATAAAAATAATTGCTTGTATAATTTTGTGTGAGAGATGTTGTACACTTATATTTAAAATTCTAAATGAGGTGAGGTGTACGTCCTTATATGGACATAATTTTTTAAATCAAAGATAGTACGCGTCCCTCAGCTATTGAATCCAGCATTCTAGCATTGGGTCCATTGGATCTCTGTTTGGATCCAACATTTGAGAGGCGTGCAGCATTACCTTTTCTCAATTGCATTTTTTGTTTTCTTTTTAAATATTAAATTAGAAAATAATTACCATGTACATGATCTCTATAACTAATGTTTAATCTAACCAACCATACAAGCTAATTTAGTTGACATCATTGCATTTCTCTGTCATCAGTTGATTCAAATAGATACTAAACCATTTTGTCCAAAAGAACTGAAATGAATTCATTCAGAGAAATGAAGCCACAAAGATGGTGTTTTATTATATATGACAGAAAAACGAATGTACACCTAAACAAACCATTAACCAAGAAAGCATATGACAAAAACAAAGTTTAAATGAAGATCAGAAACAAAGCTTTATGAAATTGACCCTTCCAACTTCAGGTACAGATGTTTCATATTAAATCAGGCATTTCATACTAATTCAACTGTGGTGTGTTAGGTATTGGGCATGTGTACGGTCTTGATCTATGTTGAAGATGGAGCTCTGAGAATCGGATTCATTTTGGGACCTCTCGGATTTTGTTTCCTTTGCATGAAAACAGAGTAGCAATAAAATCGACCAAGGTGTTGAAAATCATTCGCTTCACCGTTTTCCTCCGAGCAGGGATTACAGTGGCATTGGTCTTGAGCCTTCTCTCTGACTTGGCCTTCTCTGCCAGAGCTTGCTCCATCCATGCAACCTTCTGCTGCTCTGTCTTAGCCCACAACTCCATGTTCACGGCCTCACTCGACTCCCACCTTGGTATAGATTCTTTTGTCACCGCACCTTCTCCACCTGTGACTCAATCAATCTGTTAGTGGTTCATTCTCTGAATATGTGTGTTTATGTGGGTGTGTCTCTCTGAAGTATGAATCGTAAAGCCTGAAGTTATTGCATTTATCTACGGAACAGACTGCAGTCAATGGAGTAGCGAAAGATATACGGATCCCAAATTCTCATAGGCCAACTCTCAAACTTTTAGATAATATGTGAAGGTTTATAAATAATTTTAATATTTAACACAGTTTCTTTCAAAAGTCATTTACTTATAAAATAGAAATGGTGAAAATAGACAAAAAAAAATAAAAAAATAAAAAATAATTAGTATTTTTTTATTTAGAAATTTTATTAATAAAATATAATAGAATTTTATTACTCACAAGTGTTTCTTTCATTCCATCTCAATTTTAAAAGAATAAAAATTAAACATTTGAAAAGAAAAAAATAATTTTTCATAATCTTCTGTTCATTTTTATGTATTTTAAAATTATTAAATAAAAAATTTATTTTTTTTCTCTTTTTTTTTTTCCTTCCTTTTATTACTTATCATTTAAATCTTTTTATTGCTTATTATTCAAATATAGTGTTAGACATAAAAACATGTTTAAAACTTTAAATTTTTTGAAGTTTTCATTACTATACGAAGATTTACAAATAATTTTAATATTTAACACACAGTTTTATTCAAAAGTCTTTTAGGCTTAAAAGCATGTTTAAAACTTTAAATTTTTTGAAGTTTTCATTACTATATCAAGTTAAACTCTGTTAAGACTCATGAATTACTTTATATATAATTTTATATTACACAGTTTCATTCAAGAGTCTTTTAGGTTTAATAGCATGTTTAAATTCTTTGCAATTTTTCATAGTATGTCAAGGTTAAATTATGTTAAGACTCATGAATTACTTTATATGTAATTTTATATCTTTCTAATAAATATCTTCAATTATTCTCTTAATTACTTGAAAAAACATATTAAATACATATTAAATTTTTAGATATTTAATACTTCTAGTTTTTTATTTAATATTTTCTAATTCCAAATATTTAAAATAATGTATCAGGATAACGTAGGATGATGTAGCATTACTTATTTATATATATATATATATATATATAACGAGAGGTGGGGAAAAAGAGACAAGAAGAGTGTCGAAAGCCGCGACCTTTTGGCACAGCGTCACGACCTTGACGGATTCTATGTGGCCAAATGGTCCATGAATAGTAATGGCATTATGCATTATCTTACTCAAATACACTTACATATATCATTTCATATTTTTATAACTTTTAACATTTAATTAAAACTAAGTTTATATTATTTTTTATATTATTACACTTTGATTATAATATATAAGAGATATATGTGTGAGAGATGCATGACTGATATTTTTTTTTACTATTCTAGTCGAAGGATTCTATACCTTTAAAGTTAGTACTCGGAAGAAAAAATAAGAGATCTCATCAACTGATGAGAAAATCAACATTTGCTATTGCATGTACATGCATACAAAATCGCGGATTTATTAATCAATTCTTTTTGAAAAGAAAAGTAAAAGATCTCAATCATTGGTGAGAAAATCAATGGAGTTGATTTTAATAACTCATAAATTGTTATGTATGTGCATGTAATAATAATTGTTAATTTTCTCATCATTAATTGAAATTTCTCACTTTTCTCTTTAAAATAACCTACTCACTTTAGAAATTCAAATTCCTAACTAAATGCTCCATGAATGCACTTAGTGCAAACATTCAAATATACAAGTTTTAAGCGAATTATTTAGGAGAATTTAACTTTCTCTTTTCATTTTCCTTTTATATATTTTCATAACATGACATTGAATCCCTAAATAATAAACTACGATTTATTTTTTCAAATGCTCTAGGTTCATATGGAGTGTGCTCTTAAATTGCTAAGAGAAAAATTTAATTTCATATAACCCAAAAGTTGATAAAAATAATAATAATTAAGATAGAGTAAAAAATCCATGGTGGTATCAGCACTATTCATCTTGCAATTAAAAGTTAATATACTTCAATTAATTAAAAATAAATAGCATACATAATAATCTTAAACAAATTGAAAATAATTATGTATTAATTAGAGTATCTTATTTTTATTTTATACTAATAACATATTATATTAAAAGGTAAAAATGTACACAAATTTAATTATTTATAAATAACTTTTTTTAGAAAAAAAAATAGAAGTTGATCATATATAAATCTTTCTTTAACAATTGCATATCTTATAACCCGTTATAAGTAATTGCTTTGGAATCTGTCTGGAATGCTTTCAATAGCCCGATTTCGGTCCTCAATTGATCCCAAGATAAAGGAGCTGCAGTCATATTTGCAGAACAGCTTTCTCTGTCTCTTCACTTTGCGTTTCCTTTATGGTAGGATAGGACTGCAAAAAATTAAGTTGTACTATATAACGTCATGGCTTCCTCAACTTCATCATATTGGTGCTCCAAATCACATGTCCTTAACACTTTCACAGGATATAGTAAGAAAGAAAATGAAGGATTTTGGGGAAGGCCAAGGCCTTCGGTGTCTTTAGAAAAGAAAGAAGACGATGATGTCACTCAATATCTCCCGTTCATTCAATTGATTGGGTAAAAATGAATTGAAATTGATATATCTTTTTCAGCCAGTTGATGCCAGCCTGATACTTCAAATCAGTTTCTGTACATATGTTATTGTTACCTTTATTTCTGTACAACCATGAGGCCCTGAGATCGACAAACTGAACAGGCAAGATTTTCAGTTGTTTTTATTTATAAAAAAATTAAAATGGAATTAAGTTACTCATACAATTTAGTTTCTAGATGGCTGATGCGGAAATTTCTGCAACCAAAAACACATAGATAAGTTAAAACATTCTGCCATAGGCTGCATGAAATAAAATACTAGTCCCAGAAGTCAACACTAAAACCATGAATTAATAATGTGAATTGTGGATTGAACAAAGCATTAGCACATAATATTTATTACGATGAGAGTGAGTGCGCCCTCACAACATTGGTGTCAACTTAGTACCGTAATGTTTAGGGCAATTATATGGTTTTTTTTTTGTTTTTTTTTTCAGAATATAGTATCTATCAAACATTTTATTGATTATTAGTTATTTATAAGGTAAGGTAAGGTAAAACATTCTGTCATAGGCTGCATGAATTAAAATACTAGTCCCAGAAGTCAACACTAAAACCATGAATTAATAATGTGGATTGTGGATTGAACAAAGCATTAGCACATAATATTTATTAGGATGAGAGTGAGTGCGCCCTCGGAACATTGGTGTCCGATTGGTACCATAATTGTTAGGGCAATTATAAGGTTTTTTTTTCAGAATATAGTATTTATCAAATATTTTATTGGTTATTAGTTATTTATAATAAGATTTTTAATATTTATTATGAAATTAATATTTAATGAATGTTTAACAACTCACTTTAGACACTCATTTTTATCGAGATACTATAGAAATTTTCTAATGTTTTAAAGAAGTATGTTGATATGAAATAAGATTGAGATCCTCTAAAATAAAGAGTGTATTTTAGAGAGTAAAATAGAGTATTCAATCTGTCGATGAAAAAATTAAAGTTGTAAAATATCATATAGCAGTATGATTTTAAAGATGTGAATTATCATATAGCAGTATGATTAGGGATATACAATAGTTTGTCTAATAAGTTCCTTAAAAACACTTATTAAAGAAAAATAAATAAAAATAAAACATTAAATACATTAAAAACTTAAAATGATTTACCTTTTATCTAATACTTTTATTTTTATTCTTTAACAAGTGTCCTAATAAAATCCTAAAATAAAAAAATAAATAAATTTGAATAAACATTATTATGTATATAAAGTTTGTGCACTGAATTAACAAGGGGCCGTTAGTTTAATAAAATTCATTTAGTATGACATAAATTTATAAATATGAAAATTTTTATTTTATTAATTTACTGTACAAAAATATTTTAAAAAATTATTTATGCAGAAAATTTATAGCTAGATAGCTCAAACAGATGGCTTTGGTGGCACTTTGTATCCTCATTTTCTAAATATATTTAACTATTTGCCAGCTTTGCCAGCGATACAGTTTGGTGTGGGTCTCTAGTCTTCAATTTGATGGCAATTTTGTCAAAGATGCTCTCTTAACCAGATAGATTTGCCTCTCAAATGTGGTAAACGTTGCTCAGAAGAAGTCAGGATAGAAAAGAAAGATAAAAAGAAATAGATTTTGTGTCTACATGCACACGGGTCAATGAACGAATCAAAGTCTCCCATGTAATAACCACTCTTGGCCGCAATGGCTTCCATTATCTAGCTTCGACCTTGTTCTTGGCCTCTATCATCTTCCACGATCATGTCTCCTCAAATGCTGTCAGTATTATAAGGTTAATAGCAATTGATTGGACATGGTACATGTAATCGTCGTATATTAGGCTAAATCCTGCTATATGTTTTCGATTTCTTTCTCACGAAGATGTCAAATGTTTGAATTTCAAGAAAGGATCAATATAACAAGGGATCTTATCTGCGGAGCAGGCGTCCCAATCCCATCCTATAAGCCTATAAATACCTTGATGTCATTTTCAATCACCCACCTACCTCATTATCTGAACCATCCAATAATTTTTTTAACAAAAAAAGTTGTTGTATATTAAGCTAACGTGTTCAGTAACTATGAAAGAAAAAAAGTAATAGTTTAAATGAGAAGAAAAAATTATTAAACATCAAGCAAAAATTTGAATTGTTTTAAAATAATTTGTTAGAATTATTTTTAATAGTGAAATATAAATATTATTTTATTTTTAATTAAATAATTTATTTAATTAATCAAATAATTTTTTTAATTATTATATATTTATTTTGATAATTTAATATATAAAAATAATTATTTTTATACTATTTAAACAAAAAAGATTAACTTAAAATTACTTTTCAATTAACATATCTAAGGATGTGTTTATTTTAGATTGTGATTAGCTTTTTTTTTAAAAAAATCTTTGTAATAGTATTTAATTATGTTTGATAAAATTAACTTCAACTTTTGTATTTAAATTCAATGTAAAATAAAAATTTTTTAAAGTTAATTTTTATAATGTTAAAAATTAAAGCTTATGATTCTAACTTATAGATTATTCCTTACACTTTGATATGTAAATACTATTTTGTCTTTAATTAAATAATTTTTTAATCATTTTATACTTATTTTAATAATTTAATACATAAAAGTAATTCTTTTTTTATATCATCTAAACGAATCGATTAACTTAAAATCACTTTACAATGCATCCAAACATAAAAATAAATTAATTATAATTAATTATAACAAAAAACTTTTATATAATAATCGATTACCAAGTGTAATCAAATTTTTACAACTTTTTCAAACATACATTACTATCCCAAACATGTGTTAAGTACATCTTTTACATGATTCCTATTATTTTTCTATTTTCTCTTTTTTTTCTTTAGTTTTACCAACGCGTAATAACTTCAAATCTCTAACAATTAATAAATGAAAGGTAGTATTTAAGATTTAACATAGTGTAAACACTAAAATGAAAAAAGAATATCATATATTTTTTCAGGGGTATATGTATTATTTAATAGTGTTAAATTTAATAAAAAAAATAATAAAATAAATAATATTTAAAAAATATAAAAATATATATACATTATTAATGATAACAATATCAAAATTCCACTAGAATGTGTGACATGTCCTTAGCCTGAAATTTCTGTCTACTATTTACTAAAGAATAAAAAATAAAAAATCTATCTAGCTTTTTTTTTTTTTTGATAAGCAAAAGTATATTAAAGAGGAGTACAAGGGGTATTGTCGCGACCGTAAAATTAATCGCGGCGAAATAGCAACTTAAATTAAATTATTTTAATTTTAAGAGTCGCCACCAATTTTATTTGAATTTGAAAAAATTGAAAAACCTTTTATTTGGAAATGGTCTTTGGAACCAGATTGGATTGAGTCGGTTATGCTTAGGGAAGGGTGGAAACTTAATCCCATCGCACTCTAACGCACCCGCCCTAAGACGGTACCTTAGATTAATTGTGCAAATTATTAACAATCCTTGAAAATATTTATTTTACCCCTTTTGCAAACATTGTAACTAAAAAGCAAAACCACAAAATTGTGAAAATTTAAATTTGGCTTGACGGAATATGATTCCCGCTCCTACGTATCCTCAAGTGCAATGAGGAATTCAAAGTCACGTAGTTCTTTTTATAAAATAAGTGTGGGTTGGTTGATTTTATTTAAAATGATTTTTTGGAATTTGAATTAACAAGCCGTCGCGGCTCAGTTATTCAAATTAAGGATTAAATAGGTGAAGCACGCGTCACGCTAGAGACGTCACCCATTGATTATCGAGTTTGTTACGAAATTTTTATTTAAGATTGTAAATCATCAAGCTGTCGCAACTCAGATGTTTACAAAATATAAGGGTTAGCAAGTCATTTAACTCAGGTAACCCATTTTTATTCCTTTTTAAAAAATTTTAATTATTTCTTTATTTTATTAGTATTATTATTTTTTTTTAACCTTTTTACCCTTCTCCCTTCTTATCAAAATGCATCATTATGGACAAAGCGGTCCACGTGATTCAACCTCACACACCCAAAAGACAATCACAATTCGATTTAAAGAGATAAAAATTTGGAGAATTTGACAACACTAACAAAGACGCACCTGGGGACGTTTGGGGAGGGTTTGGACCCCGAGATTCGACGGTCGGGAGGCGACTTCGATGTTCGACGGTCGGGAATTGCCTCCGAAGGTCGAGAACTAGTTCCCGTGGTCCGACGGTAGAGAGCGGCCTCCGAGGTTCGACGGTCGGGAATTGCCTCGACGGCCGAGAACTGGTTCCTGTGGTCCGACGGTCGAGAGCTGGCCTCCGAGGTTCGACGGTCGGGAATTGCCTCTGACGGTCGAGAACTGGTTCCTGCGGTCCGACGGTCGAGAACTGGCCTCTGAGGTTCGACGGTCGGTGGAAAAATGGATTTATTTGGGTTTGGAAGGTTGAAGGTCGATGAGGGGAGTGTAGCTGGTGTGTTTCGACGGTCGAGTGAAGGGATGGATTCGACAGAATTTGGATGGGTTGTCAGTGAGGAGTTCGACGGTCGATGAAGGGCGACCTAGCTGAGGTTCGACGGTCGGGAATGATGGAATTTGGGATTCGACGGTTCTGGGGTTCGTCTGTCGGTTAAGGGGATCTAGTTAGGCTCGAGAGGCTGAAGGTAGGCGAAGGTCACAGTGGAAGGATTTGGGATTCGACGGTTCTGGGTAGGGACCTGAGGTTCGGTGAGGTTGGTCGAGGGTCACAATGGTATGGTTCGAGGATAGTGGTGGGGATTCGACAGTCGGTGAGTCGCAATGGTATGGTTCGACGGTCGAATGAGGAGAGGATTCGGGAGTTCGACGGTCGGTTGGTTGAAGGGAAGGGTCTTACCTGCGGGGTTTCGACGGTCGGTGAGGGTGTCGGAGAGATGGTCGGTGAGATGATGGTAACCGTACGGTCCGACGGTCGGATGAGAGAATGGATTCGACGCGTCTGGTTTCTGTTCTTGGGTGGTTCTGTGTAGTCTGACGGTCGGATGAGAGGACGGATTCGACGGTCGGTTTTGGTTCTTGGGTGGTTTGACAGTCGAATAGGATAGAGTTTGGGGGGTCCGACGGTCGGTTGGTGGTTTTGAGTTCGACGGTCGGTTTAGGGATATGGTATTCGATGGTCGGATGTGATGGAAGTAGGTGATGTGGTGAGAGATGGAAGAGGTTCGACGGTCGAGAGGAGGAAGGATGTGGTTTAAAGGATTATGACCGACGGTCGGTTGTGATGTGGTCTTCGGTTGGGCAAGCACAAGTGATTCGGGTTTTTAGGTGGCTATAGTGGAAAATGGTTGATGAAGAGGGAGGTTGGTGGTTTTATTTGGTTGGAGAAGATGAAGATGGAGTTTAGGTGGTTGTGGGTGATGGGAGGTTTCTTTGCATGGTGGTCACGTTGGATGGTGAGAGCTTGGTGAAGGGTGGTTCTTTGTTACATGGTGAAGGTTGGACGTGGAAATGGAGGTGATGTGGTGGCTGGTTTGGATGGTTACAGGAGCTTACGGTGAAGGAGTGGATGAGTGGGGTGATGGAAGGTGAGGATGAGATGAAGGATGATGGGGTTGAAAGTTGAATCTCAGCTCCTGATGGAGAGATCCCCCCCCTAAGGTTTTGAAGTTGGTCATCTCTTATTAGTTGCCAGCAGCCAGGTGATAATGGAGTGGAGTGGTTATGCATAATGGAGTGAGTGATCACAAACCGACAATGGAGTGGGTGATCATGCCAGGGGACTCAGTGAATTAGTGAGGAGTGGTTAGAAAATAATAAAAAGAAAAGTGAGTGTTCTTTGTGTGTGATTTTTTTTGTTTTGTTTATTGTTTATTTTTTTTTTAATTTATACTTTTTTATTATTATTTTTTAGCCTGGTCAAAATTGGGTGTTCACAGTTGCCCCTCTTTACTTGTTTCTTATTAGATAAAAGGGAAAATTGTGTTTTTTCATTTTATCGTCATAAGAAACGAGTAAAGAAATGAACTCCAATTTTGTCCGGCAATGCATGAAAGGATAAATGCAGAACAATGAAAAGAAATTAGAATGCATGGAGCCGATGCGCTCAACAGAAAGTAAAAAAAAATGGGCGACCGAGTCCCGGAATTTAAAAGACAATGGGCAACTGCGTCCCGAAATTTAAAAGACAAGGGGCTTGACCAGAATTTAAAAAACAGCGGGCTTGACCCAGAATTTGAAAGACAGTGGGCTTGGCCCAGAATTTAAAAGACAGTGGGCTTGGCCCAGAATTTAAGAGACAATGGCTTGGCCCAGCCCAACTTAAGACAGTGGGCTTGGCCTTAATTTAAAAGACAGTGGGCTTGGCCCGAAATTTAAGAGACAAAGATGGGCTTGGCCCGAATTTAAGAGACAGTGGGCTTGGCCAGAAATTTGAAAGACAAGTGGGCTTGACCCAATTTAAGAGGCAGTGGGCTTGGCCTAGAATTTGAAAGACGATGGGCTTGGCCTGTAATTTGAAAGACAGTGGGCTTGGCCAATTTAAGAGGCGAGTGGGCTTGGCCGAAATTTGAAAGACAAGTGGGCTTGGCCCAATTTAAAAACAATGGGCTTGGCCAGAATTTAGAGACAGTGGGCTTGGCCCGGAATTTAAAAGACAGTGGGCTTGGCCCAGAATTTAAAAGACAGTGGGTATCTGGTGTCCCGAATTTAAAATGAAATGGGTATCTGGTGTCCCGAATTTAAAAAGCAATGGGTATCTGGTGTCCCAAATTTAAAATGAAGGAATAAGCATTTTGATCAAAAAGATTTTTTTTCTTTTTTTTTTTTTTTTTTATATTTTTTTTATTTTTATTTCTTTGTTTTTTCTTTTGCTTTTCTCTCCTTTTCTCCTTTTTTTTTGGTTTCTTTTTCTCTTTCTATTTTCTTTCTCTTTCTTTTTTTTTTTTTTCTTTTCTAATTTTTAAAAACAATGGGCAACTGCATCCCGAATTTTAAAAGATAATGGGCAACTGAGTCCCGAAATTTAAATGACAATGGGCAACTGAGTCCCGAAATTTAAATGACAATGGGCCACTGAGTCCCAGAATTTTAAAAGACAATGGGCAACTGAGTCCCGAAATTTAAAAGACAATGGGCAACTGAATCCCGAAAACAGGATTTTTCTTCTCTTTTTTTTCTTATTTTCTAAATTTTATTTGAAAACATTTGAACCAAGGACGACTTTGGAAAGCTTTGACCACTCAAACTTTATTCACATGCTTTTCTTCCTTAGACCCTTCGGTTCTTTCCTTCTTCTTCTCCTTTCCTTCTTTTTTCTTTGTTTTTTGTTTTTTGTTTTTTTTCACTTTCAACTCTTCTTTCAAGAAATGGGATGAACCATTGCTTGGTGATTCCTTGAGAGAAAATTTTGCCCCAAAGTTGTTTAACCTTGTCTCTCATTTAGTTGATTCCCTGCAACTGCTTGATAACTCAGTCCTTGTCTGCGTTGCTACTTCCTTCAACACAGCTTCTCCTCAATCCCTCAAAAATGTTTACCCCAGTATGACCAACTGAATGTAAGCAAAATTGCTCCCTGTGTGGCTGATCAAACGCAATTCAAAATTGCCCCAGTTTGGGTGCACCCTTCAAGGTGTTTCAGGCTAACTTCCTCTGAGATTTTTCCCATTCATTTGCCCTAACTTTTGTTTAGATCGACCTTTCAGTTTTCAAACCTAACTGCTCATTTTCATTTTTTTTTTTGCTTTTTTTTTGCTTTTTTTTTTTTTTTTTAACTTTTGTTTAGGCCGCCTCTTTCGGGTTTTCGAGCTTTTTTTTTTTTTTTTTTCTTTTCTTTTCTTTTCTTTTTTTTTTTGTTTTTTGTTGTTTTTTTTTTTTTTGCTCGGGTACCTCCTCTTCCATCAATTGGGATTTCCAAGATCTCTTCGATCTGAATTGGTCAATAAGAAATTACCATTAGATGGTCAAATCATGGTGTTGCACTCATGGTCACTTTACCTGAAGCATTATGTCACAGACACTCATGAATTCAAAAAGTACAACAGGAAAGAAACGAACAAATTTCAGATTGTTCTTAGAAGTTTGACTAAAGGATATTATTTACAACGGTTAAAGACACAAGAAAATCAAAAGATTTTTTTTTTCGCTTGAGTCAAGATTCGACAACTGGACATCATTAATTATCAAACACCCCCACACTTATTCTTTTGCACGTCCTCGGGCAAAACAGAAAAAAAAACCTGACTCAAAAGTTAAACATTCTAAAAGACTCAATTTCTAATAATATTTAAGAATGAAGATCAATTAATAATTCAAGTAATCAAACATTCATGAGGCAACACATCTTCACATCTCAAATCAACAAGCAAGGATACTTCAATTGAAAAACATGAGTAAAGAATGATAGATCCTCACAGAATTTACTCTCAATCTCTCAAGTGTTTAAAAGGTAGGTGTTTCACTCAATTCAACCCATGAAAATTGCACTACCATAAGCTTGCTTATCTTCTACTTCTCCACTACTCAAAACACATGCACACGCAAATCATGAGGACTTTATTCATGGTTGTAGTGAGGTCAGGGTAAAGGTAGAAGTAATATGGATATGTCAAGTTAAATACCAAAGAGAATAGAAGAGCATTATGATACAGTTAGAGTGGAGAAGATGTTTGAGAACATTCAGTCTAACTTTCCTAAGATTTTCTTAGTTTTTTCTCATACAGGACAATGACCAATATCTAACTAATGTTTTGTTAAAGATCAATTGGTAAATTGAATTCCTTTAGGCTTGAACATTCTCCTTCTATTCCTGTTATTTCCAATCATCCATCCTCATTCTAGGTATGAATATATCACATGGTGCATTCTTTTGATTGTAGCAATAATCAGCTCTCTCTCTCTCTCTCTCTTTTTTTTTTCTTTTTTTTTATAGAAACATATTTTCTTTTTCTTTTTTTTTTATATAACCAATCTGCACATGCACCCCCGCACTTGTTCAAGAACTCATCAAATAACAAAGTCAATGCTCTCTTATTCCCTAAGGTTGGGTTAGAACATGATTTTTCATTTAAGGCACGTAATGAGTTAGAAACAAAGAATGGTCAAATAAGCTCAAAGGGGTTAAGCAAAGGAAAATATGCAAGGTTGGCTTTTTGGCTAAACTGGCTAAGAAAGAGGGCCTCAATCATGTTCATGCATGCAAGTGAAACGTAGCCTCAAAAAGAATCAAAGCAAGTTCTAGAGTGATCATTATCATGTGTGAAAATCACACAAGAAAGAAGAGAATGGCATAAATGTTGAATCCATCCATTAGGCTCAAGATCTCACAAGATATAGTTCTATCATTCTCAGTCCACCAATTCAACATCCATAACCAAACATATGATTTTTAAGAAAGAAGACAATTTACTCAATCATGCAAATTTTCTTGAATTTCAATTGCTACTTCCACACAAACTAGTTATCTACCCCAACTAAAATGCGTCTCAAGAGTAAAATTTACTCCCTACTACTCGCCATCCTTAACTGGTTTAGAAAATTCGACAAACATATAAACATATTAATACATGCACACCTTATTTTTATTTTTTTTTTATTTTTTTTTGTTTGTTTTTTTTTGTTTTTTTCATATTTAGGCACACAACGATCCTTCCCCCCAACCAGATCATAACATTGTCCTTAATGTGAGAGAGAGATATAGAAAGGAGCAAAACAACCTGATAAGAAGTGAAATCAACGCCCAGTAGAAAAGAAGCACACAGTCAGTGCTGCATCGGACCCTGATAAGAAGTGAATAGAACTTTAGTACTTCCACAATTTAATACTAATTACTACCCTACTACTCCTTACTCTGCCACCAATTGAGATGCGTCTCAAGATAAAAAAATACTCCTTACTCGCCATCCCTATTTACTTTTGTTGTTAATTGATGACAAACACAACAAACATATTAACAAACACACTTTTTGAATTTTTTTGGTTTTTTTTTTATTATTTTTTTTTTTTTTTTTTTGTTTTTTTGTTTTTGTTTTTGTTTTTTTTTTTTTTTTTGCACAACCATCTTTTCCCCAACCGGATCATAACATTGTCCTTAATGTTAAAATATAGATGAGTAAAGGATAGAATTACTGTTTGGAGAAAGCGGACACAAATTTAAACGAAACAAAGTACAATAAAATCAAACCGATTAAAGAGAAAGTGTCGATCTAGATCTAGCTTGCTTTTCTTGTTACTTCTTTCTTTATTTGCTTCCTATTGACCAATCTATCGAGCCAATACCTTATCGTGTACATACTCAAAAGCTTCCAATTTATCAATGAGCTCATCAATAGTGGAGGCGAGAGATAAGAAGTTGTCTTCTTCGAAGGAGTGATAAATTTGTTCACTGACTTTGTCAAGAAAAAATAACAAAAGGTCAAAGAAATTATTAACATTCAATAGACCAATGGGTTTATGGTGGATGTTCAGATTCAAATTTCAAGAGACAATTTGAAAAATTTCTTCCAAAGTACCAAAACCACTGGTAAGACAAGAAATGCATCGTAATTGTCAATCATTATTTTCATGCGTCCATGCATGGATGTTACCCGAATTTCTTCTCCAGCTGTCTTGCCGGTGATGTTACTTTCAAACTAAAGGTTTAGGAATAACACCTAAAACTTTGCCTCCTATAAGAGTAGCAAGTGAAAAAACGGCCCCATTAACCCACGACAACCTCCCCCATATACAAGATGAATGTTCCTCGCGACAAGTGATCGACCAAGAGTGCTAGCTGCGTTTACAAACTCTAATCCCTTCCCATAACTCAACCCACAAAAACACAGACATTTTTTAGGTTTACGAATAGCAGGCCCCATTCTATACCCTTCTTCTCTTTGAGTGTTTCTGAGTTGAAGATGAAGGAGAAAATGGAGTGTTTAAATAAGAAAAAGAATGGAAAGGGAAATAATTGCACCTAGAAAGGTAGGTCGGCTGTTGTCAGAAAAGGTTGAATTTAAGAAACATAAAATCTTTTTTTTTGTGCTTTTTTTTAACTTTTTTTTTAAAGAAAATCATCAGGGTAAAGAAGTCTAGAAACCCCGAAGGATCCCATCCAAAAGATCGTCTGTCCAAAACCAAAATTCAACAAAATCATACAAAGATAAAAAATGATTACATACCTTTATGTACAGGTTTCATGGCAGATCTTTATATTGTGTCATGGGTGCAGTAATACCAAGACGGCTCACCAATGGGCATTCTTCTCCCTCCCCCGCTTGTGGGATATTTTGGATTGAGCTACGACGCCACTAATTAAAGTGCGTAAATCGACGGCCTACCACCAACGACCACGGCAAACGGTGAGAGGTCGTGAAGAGCCCATGGCATTAAATCACAGGATTCACTCGGAGGCATTGTCACGCGAGAATGCAAACACGGACGCTTCTTTTCGTCCATCAACAAGCGAGCCTTTGGTTAAAACACAGGAATGCTTGCGCGGCTCTCTGCAGAGCATGGCACACGAACCTTATTTACCGACCGGGCGTGTGAAGGTCCACCCGAGTCAATGACTCAGTGCGCCACTCCACCGCGGGGGCTCTAATCTAATTAAAGACCAAGTACAACCGAAGTTTCGCCACTTTTTTTCATTTTTTCAGTTTTTAGTTTTTTTTTTTCTTTCTTTCTTTCTTTCTTTTTTTTTTTTGAAAGATAATATATACATGTTGTTGTGATTGTGGCTCACATCTTCCTCTGGTTTCACGTCCGTAAACGGCTTAAACGCCTTCTATGAGTCGATGATAAGCTTCCCATCCAATTTTCTTATAAATTGGCAAACAGTCTTTTTGAGTCGATTCCCAAGACATGTAACGCTCCCGCTCGTCCTTGAAGAGATTCCACAAACTAAGAAGTTCACATTTGTACAACTCCACAAGAATGCGTCTCAAGAGTCAATAAGATATTATCTAATGACTCCTTACTCGATCCATTCTTAATGAAGAATATTTTATCTTCTCTATTTACGAAACCATCCCCAAAGAGTGACATCGCGTGTTGCAATTCCATCGTGCACACTTGTAACAAACTTTCATTCTTTTGCTCTTCTCCTTTTTGAAAATGAACTTTTACCGAGACCAGGCATGTATGGGACAAATGAATCGAAGATTCACCACTAAACAAACCTTTGCTTCGATTATCCAACAGTATATCTTCGGGATGCCCTTATACATTAACAATCTCAGTCTTTCACGCCTAGCTTCATAGACTTTTGTTAGAGCATTTAGAGGGAGAGAAGGAAAATATTTTCTTAGGTTTGAAAGAATGGCATCCATTTTGAAAGGAGAAGAACTCAGTTATTATGGGAAACTGAAAAACAAACCGACTTGAGAGTCACGGAGTACCGTTATCCGCCACTTAACCGGCAACACAGAGAACTCAACAACTTGATGTTCCAGAAATGGTTGAGTCTTGGTCCATTAACTTTAAGCGTATTACCATTCTTAGGATTCTCAATGTCTATGGCCCCATAAGATACACGTGTTTGACAACAAAAGAACCGCGCCTCCTATATCTCAATTTTCTAAGGAGTAGGTGCGGATGAGAGTCTTAAAGCAAAACTTTATTGACCAATTTCCACAACTTTTACAAAAGGTGTAACAGACCTTGAATAAAGAAGGCCAATAAAATCCATACTGCAAGATTCTCGCAGTTGTTGTCTCCACATGCTTCCGATAAGATTTAATGGCACTACCTACCTGTTGTGGTAAATTTTTGTTTTTTTTTATTCATTTTTTTTTTTAGAAAACATGATGAGAAGAATGATGACAAGTGATGCAATAATGAGTGAGTGAGTTGTTGGTCCTTTAATGATGACTCATCTCCTCTTTTTGAAAAAGAAATTTTTAAGAGGGACGCAAGTATGGTTTGTCACATTAAAAGACTGAACAACTCATAAGATATGGCAAGATAATTTTTTTTTTTTTTTTTTTTTTTTTAAGAATGGATGGCATGAGGAAAGAAGAAGTACGCTCCCTTTGTATCCTAATGAGGTTGCCTTAAACTTGGGAATTCCATCCTAAGGATCTAAGAGTCTTTCTGGTTCGTGATAACTTCCATAGGGTGGCTTTTCTATTTTAAAGGTCTCTAGAGCCAAGTCCTATTTCAGAATGTTGACCACGAAATAGTGGGTAAACCAACTAGGTGTGGGACATTCATGAAAAAGGCGCACTCTAGATGAGGTTTTCGCGATAACCAAATAGGAAGTACATCCAAAATGGCTACCACTACGCAACCTCTACTTATCTTAGGCTTCACTCAGACCCGGGTATAGGGCCCCACTCGGATGTGTGTGCTTTACGTGTAGGTGCAAGAGGTCTTTGGGAGCGTACAAACTGTACAAAAATTTAAAAGAAACTACCCCCCCAACCTGCAAAAACATATATACAATAACCAGACAGCAATCATCTATCCTAAGGTTTCAATAATTATGTACAAATATATACAAATATATACAAGTATATCAGGTCAAAACAAACACAGGGATAAAAAGGGTAAAATAAATAATGAAAATTATTAACAATTTGCACAACTAACAACGACAGGCTTGACTCTCCAAAACTCCCGGTGGAGTCGCCATCTGTCGCGACCGTAAAATTAATCGCGGCGAAATAGCAACTTAAATTAAATTATTTTAATTTTAAGAGTCGCCACCAATTTTATTTGAATTTGGAAAAATTAGAAAACCTTTTATTTGGAAATGGTCTTTGGAACCAGATTGGATTCGGGAGTCGGTTATGCTTAGGGAAGGGTGGAAACTTAATCCCACTGCACCCCTAACGCACCCGTCCTAAGACGGTACCTTAGATTAATTGTGCAAATTATTAACAATCCTTGAAAATATTTATTTTACCCTTTTGCAAACATTGTAACTAAAAAGCAAAACCACAAAATTGTGAAAATTTAAATTTGGCTTGACGGAATATGATTCCGCTCCTACGTATCCTCAAGTGCAATGAGGAATTCAAAGTCACGTAGTTCTTTTATAAAATAAGTGTGGGTTGGTTGATTTTATTTAAAATGATTTTTTGGAATTTGAATTAACAAGCGTCATGGCTCGTTATTCAAATTAAGGATTAAATAGGTGAAGCACGCGTCACGCTAGAGACGTCACCCATTGATTATCGAGTTTGTTACGAAATTTTTATTTAAGATTGTAAATCATCAAGTCAGCCGCAACTCGAGATGTTTACAAAATATAAGGGTTAGCAATTTGTCACAACTCGGGTAACCAATTTTTATTCCTTTTAAAAAATTTTAATTATTTCTTTATTTTATTAGTATTATTATTTTTTTTAACCTTTTTTACCCTTCTCCCTTCTTATCAAAATGCATCATTATGGACAGCAGTCCACGTGATTCAACCTCACACACCCAAAAGACAATCATAATTCGATTTAAAGAGATAAAAAATTTGGAGAATTTGACAACACTAACAAAGACGCACTGGGGACGTTTGGGGGGGTTTGGACCCTGAGATTCGACGGTCGGGAGGCTGACTTCTGATGTTCGACGGTCGGGAATTGCCTCTGAAGGTCGAGAACTAGTTCCTGTGGTCCGACGGTCGAGAGCTGGCCTCTGAGGTTCGACGGTCGGGAATTGCCTCTGACGGTCGAGAACTGGTTCCTGTGGTCCGACGGTCGAGAGCTGGCCTCTGAGGTTCGACGGTCGGGAATTGCCTCTGACGGTCGAGAACTGGTTCCTGCGGTCCGACGGTCGAGAACTGGCCTCTGAGGTTCGACGGTCGGTGGAAAAATGGATTTATTTGGGTTCGGAAGGTTGAAGGTCGATGAGGGAGTGTGCTGGTGTGTTTCGACGGTCGAGTGAAGGGATGGATTCGGCTGAATTTGGATGGGTTGTCGGTGAGGAGTTCGACGGTCGATGAAGCGGCGACCTAGCTGAGGTTCGACGGTCGGGAATGATGGAATTTGGGATTCGACGGTTCTGGGGTTCGTCGTCGGTTAAGGGGATCTAGTTAGGCTCGAGAGGCTGAAGGTAGGCGAAGGTCACAGTGGAAGGATTTGGGATTCGACGGTTCTGGGTAGGGACCTGAGGTTCGGTGAGGTTGGTCGAGGGTCACAATGGTATGGTTCGAGGATAGTGGTGGGGATTCGACAGTCGGTGAGTCGCAATGGTATGGTTCGACGGTCGAATGAGGAGAGGATTCGGGAGTTCGACGGTCGGTTGGTTGAAGGGAAGGGTCTTACCTCCGGGGTTTCGACAATCGGTGAGGGTGTCGGAGAGATGGTCGGTGAGATGATGGTAATCAGCACGGTCCGACGGTCGGATGAGAGAATGGATTCGACGCGCCTGGTTTTCGTTCTTGGGTGGTTCTGTGTAGTCTGACGGTCGGATGAGAGGACGGATTCGACGGTCGGTTTTGGTTCTTGGGTGGTTTGACAGTCGAATAGGATAGAGTTTGGGGGGTCCGACGGTCGGTTGGTGGTTTTGAGTTCGACGGTCGGTTTAGGGATATGGTATTCGACGGTCGGATGTGATGGAAGTAGGTGATGTGGTGAGAGATGGAAGAGGTTCGACGGTCGAGAGGAGGAAGGATGTGGTTTAAAGGATTATGACCGACGGTCGGTTGTGATGTGGTCTTCGGTTCGGGCAAAGCACAAGTGATTCGGGTTTTTAGGTGGCTATAGTGGAAAATGGTTGATGAAGAGGGAGGTTGGTGGTTTTATTTGGTTGGAGAAGATGAAGATGGAGTTTAGGTGGTTGTGGGTGATGGGAGGTTTGCTGCATGGTGGTCACGTTGGATGGTGAGAGCTTGGTGAAGGGTGGTTGCTGTTACATGGTGAAGGTTGGACGTGGAAATGGAGGTGATGTGGTGGCTGGTTTGGATGGTTACAGGAGCTTACGGTGAAGGAGTGGATGAGTGGGGTGATGGAAGGTGAGGATGAGATGAATGATGATGGGGGTTGAAAGTTGAATCTCAGCTCCTGATGGAGAGATCCCCCCCCTAAGGTTTTGAAGTTGGTCATCTCTTATTAGTTGCCAGCAGCCAGGTGATAATGGAGTGGAGTGGTTATGCATAATGGAGTGAGTGATCACAAACCGACAATGGAGTGGGTGATCATGCCAGGGGACTCAGTGAATTAGTGAGGGAGTAGTTAGAAAATAATAAAAAAGAAAAGTGAGTGTTCTTTGTGTGTGATTTTTTTTGTTTTGTTTATTGTTTATTTTATTTTTTCTTTTATTTTTAATTTATACTTTTTTTATTATTTTGTTTTAGCCTGGTCAAAATTGGGTGTTCACAGGTACTCCAACCCATTACATCAGATTACACCATTAAAAATTCTGGAGACATACTAAAGGATTGATACACTAATCTGAAAAGAGAAGTCTTGAATTTCTAGCCTCTTTACAAATAAACCACCCCCAGGATACAATCTTTATCTGAGCTATTACAGAAGAGAAGTCAACACTTGCCCCTTGGAAAATAATCTTATTCCTCAATAACCACAGAGACCAAACAACAGCAGACCATATAATATGTCTTACTCTATTAAGCTTCTTCCCTTTCAGAAAAGCCAAATGTTGCAGGAAATGATTAACGACCTCATTATGATAAACTCCCTCAAACCCCAACCAAGCATCAATAGCAAACCACACCTTATAAGAAAAAAGACATGCGAAAAATAGATGATTGCAATTCTCTTCATGTGAAAAACAGAAAACACAGGAAATATCATAATCAGGATAAACTATTCCCCTAAAAGCCAAAGCCTCCCTAGTTGGCAATCGATCTTGAATCAACCTCCAAACAAAAATAACAATTTTGGATGGTACCACTATCTTCCATAAAAATTGGTAAACCTTTGCCAAGGTTGGATGGAGAATAGTAGACCTTTGAAACTTCAAAAGATGTACATACCCAGATTTCACCGAAAAGCCATTTAAATTGTCTGGAATCCAAATCCAAGAGTCATTCGCCATCTTCTCAGGGGAAACAGATTCAAGTAACTTTTCAAGTTCTTTCAGCAGCTCCTCCTCCCACACAAATAAAGAACGTCTCCACCTCCACTTCCACATCCACCTATCACTACTCCAATGACCCATTTCGGCAATGGTCAAAGAATTATTCGCAGCCACCTGGAAAAGTCTAGGAAAGCATACTTCAAAAGGTACTATACCAAACCACTTATCTCTCCAAAAGCTAATGTTCGCACCAGTCCCAAATTTACACCGAATCGCCTCCGAAAACCAACTAGAATAACCGCCCTGGGCAAAATCCAAAAGCATTAAGTCCCTCCACCAAATAGAAGAACCAAGATTAATAGAAGAACCCGGATCCTGCAAAACGCACTTAGCCAGAGAACCATATTTATAGGACAATAACTTGAACCAAATAGCATTTCGATCGGTTAAGCAACGCCATTTCCATTTGGATAACAAAGCAATATTAAATAGCTCAAGATTTTTCACTCCTAAGCCCCCACTCTTCTTTGGCAAACAAACATTTTCCCACCGAACCCAAGCTATTTTTTTGTGCTCTAAAACTCCTCCCCATAAAAAGTTCCTTTGAATCTTTATGAACATTTTAACAATCTTTTTAGGAACTTTATAGAAAGAAAAAAAGTATAGAGGCAAGCTTGTTAAAACAGAATTTATGAGTGTAACTCTACCACCCAGAGATAAGAAACGTCCCTTCCACAAAGAAAGCTTCTTCTTCATAGACTCCACCACCGGTAACCAAGTAGAACACTTCCTTGGATTAGCTCCCACCGGAATTCCTAGGAACTTGAACGGAAAAGATCCAATACTACAAGATAAAAAAGAAGACGCTGCTGCCATAAAATGATCATCAACATTAATACCGAACAAGTTACTTTTGGAAAAATTCACTCTCAAGCCTGATGATAATTCAAAACTCCTCAGAATCGTTTTAATACACCACAAATTATCCCAAGAGCTCTCACACAACAAAATGGTATCATCTGCAAACTGAAGAATAGGAAAGGAAATTTCTTGGTTAACCAAATAACCCTTCAACCAACCTATATCCACAGCTTTATTCACCAAACCAGTCAAACCTTCAGCTGCTATTAAAAATAAAAAAGGAGCCAACGGATCCCCTTGTCTTAACCCCTTTTTGACTTCAAAATCTTCTGTAGGACTCCCATTAACCAAAACCGAAGTCGAGCCAGAAAAGATACAAGCCTTCATCCACTTTCTCCAAATGGAATTAAAGCCTAATCTTATCAACATATATTCAATATAACTCCAACTTACAGAATCATAAGCCTTTTCAAAATCCACCTTCATTAACAAACACTTTTCCTTTCTCCTTTTTGCCAAATCAATAGTCTCATTAACAACTAAGACACCATCAAGAATCTGCCTGTTGGGAAGAAAAGCTGATTGACAAGCAGAAATTACCTTACCCAAAACTCGTTTTAACCTCAAGGCAAGCAATTTAGCAATTATTTTATAGAGGCTACCAATTAAAGAAATTGGTCTATAATCTGAAAGTGATTGCGGATGATCCTTCTTCGGAATCAATGCCAGAAAAGAAGCTGTTATGGCCTTTGGCAAGCGAGCATTAACATGAAATTCTTGAATAAATTCACAAATCTCAGATTTGATTAAATCCCAGCAAGATTTAAAAAAATTGAAATTGTAACCATCAGGCCCAGGACTCTTATTTCCATCACAACACCAAACAGCCTCCTTAACTTCATCAACAGTGAAAAGAACAGTAAGATCCACATTATCTTCCTCAGATAGCTGCTGAAATCTAATTCCATCCAAAACTGGCCTTCTAAAATCTTCTTCCGTGAAACTTTGTTCAAAATATCTTTTAACTTCAGACTTAATCTCATCCACTCCATCAACCCAAGACTCGCCCACTTTTAAAGCAACCAGTTGATTTTTTCTTCTCTTCGATTTTAAGCAAGTATGAAAGTACCTAGAATTGGCATCCCCTTGAAGAATCCATCTAGCTCTAGATTTTTGCCAAATCAAACTCTCCTTAGCATGCAATTGTTGCCAAAACTGTGTTGTTAATAATTTCCTTCTTTCAATATCTAATATATTACCCCCGTCAGCCACATGATCCAAAGCATTAAGTTCTTCAATTGTCTTGTCTATCTTCAAATCCATATACCCAAAAACTTCCTTATTCCACCATTTCAAACTCACTTTTAACATTTTCATTTTCTCCTTCAAGACATAGGACTTCCAACCCTCCACCTTAAAAGATTTCCAACACTCTTCCACAAAGAGCATAAACCCCTTATGATCCAACCAACAATTATTAAATCGAAAGGTTTAGGCCCCCAATTACTATTTGAACACAACAACCATATAGGACAATGATCAGATATATCCCTGTCGCCCACCCACTGAGCTGATACATTCCATTCAAGCAATTAGTCCTTCAGATAACAAAAATCTATCAATTCTGCTCATGGAATTGCCATTAACACTAAACCAAGTAAAATCTTTCCCCAAGAGAGGGACATCTACTAATTCCATTTTAGCAATAAACTCCCTGAACTCAAATATCTCCTTCAAATTATCTTGATTAGACAAACCCTTTCTTTCACATTTAGACGTAATTGCATTAAAATCTCCGGCTACACACCATTCCCTCTTTTCAAAACCCCTTTTTGACATAAGTAAGTCTTCCCACATCTTATGTTTTTCACCAAATTACACGGAGAATACACATTGACAAAATAATACAAGGAATCATACTTTACACAACCAACACATACTCCTAAAAATCCAACTCCTGAAAAGGTAAATTTAACAGACAACAACCCTGAATTCCAAACAGAAATAGAACCACCAGACAACCCTTGTGAAGGCTTAGCTACCCAATCAAATTCATAATCTCCCCAAAAACTTGCTATTAACTTTTCATCTATACTAACACGTTTAGATTCTTGTAACATACAAAAATCAAACTGACCTGAGACGACAAGAGATCGCAATCTCCTTCTTTTTGCTCGATCTCCCAACCCCCGCATATTCAATGAAAGAATCTTCATAAACTCTGACAATTTTTCCCCCTCAGTGCTTTGGCCTGATGATCACGAACCTCTATTTGATGGATCTTTTCAACATAGACAGAATCCTCTTCCTTACCGGATACCCCCAAGTTCTTGGCAAATTTCCACACTTTAGCTTCAATAGAACCCTCCTGCTTTGCCCAGAATTTCTCATTACATTTGTTAATGTCTGAATCAGAAATGGATTCACAACATAGGATAGACCCCCCCGAAAAGATAGAATTTTCCTCACAGCTGGGTTCTTGAACGTTACCAAAATCCTGCTCAGACCGGCATTGACGAACCAGAGAAGAACGACGTCCCTTTCTTTCGTAAACGGTGATTTCAGGGTCTATTTCAGAAAGTAATTCGTGGGTTGTTAAATTCAAGTCACAGGCATCTTTTTTAGCCTGATATAATTCAACTTGTCCACAGTTAAATGATGGGCCGTCGTATCCCAGCACGTTGTCGCGACTCCCCATTTGGCTTTCATCATCCGAATTTATACTGGGCTCGGTATTACCACTCTGGCCCTCGTTTCTTTTAACCACATCCATGTTTTTGAAAGGCCCATCATTGACTTCTCCTAAACATGCTAACGGCCCACACTTATCCCCTTCCATCACGCCGACATTTCTACTTTCAGATTCTTCCCTAACCGCACCAATATTCACGTTCTGTGAATGTGAATCAGAGAATTGCAATAAATTGCAATTATTGACCGTCTCACCATTCCCTCCCGCACGGCCTTGTAAGTTTTCTAGATTCGAGAATTCTTCTCCCCTGCTCATGTTATTATTCTCAAAAAACAATGAGCTCATTAAATTGACATTATTGTTCATATTTCCATTATCATCTTCTTCGAAGCATACCACCGCTCCGTCTTCCACCGGAATTTCCAATTCATCGCAGGAGGAATCACTATCAGTACTGGACGTCTGATGTTCTTTCTCATGATTCGTAACCCATTGTAATGGACCATACCAATCTTCAACTAATTTAATAACAAAAACATCACCATTTATGTTCACTTTAACCATCCTGTTCACCAAATCCTGCACTTTTGTTCTGAACAGAATTCTAGCAATGTCCATCTTTACTTTCTTCCCCGTATTAGCATCTACACTGACATATTCACCCAAAGCAGAAACCAGAAAGGAAAAAAACCTCTCAGACCATGCGTGAGCAGGGACGCCGTAACAACGAACCCACACCAGCCTTTCATTGTCAATTTCTCTGGGTTGCCAGCTACGAACTTCATCAAACCACATTAACAACCAATCTTTGGCTTCATTAATAATAGCGTGAATTTCGCCTTCATCTACCGCTTCCATAAGAACAAGGTTAGATCCCAATGGAGTAACCCTGACTGAGAAAAAACCTTGTCTATGAAATTCTTCTTGTATATTATAAGCCATCCCCGGTTTAGACACTTGCCCAATAACAGCCTTTTTTAATTTTTGAATTTCATCTTCATCGACAGTAAAATGAAGATGTGCAAAATCCTCCTTTGTCTTCCTTGTTACCATCTTTACCAAGAGAAGTTCTTGTTTGAGATCCTGTCTTCACCACCTAAGCATAGGAAATTCCATCCCGTCTCTGTAAATGACTCCTACTCTCCGCAAAAAATTTCTCCTTATACTGCCTAGAACTTCCCTGAACCTTGCTCCCCCCCCCATTTACCTCGTTGATACCTTGGTAAGTTGACGAAAATCTTCTGGTTCCCAATAATAATTTTGTCAAGAATGACAGCAAAATTATGCGGATCACCTATATCAAAAAAACGAGCAAAACCGAATCGGCGACCTCTTACATTTCTCTTGGCTGGAATGACAACTTCATCTATATACCCGTATTTTTGAAACACCCCCCACATTTCTCTAGCTCCATAGTTATCAGGTATTTCTGAGAAAAAGAAAGATACAGCTTCAACACCAGCAAACTTTCCATCCTTTACACCTCTGGCTATGTCCAACGAGTCCTGCTTCCTTCCGATCGAGTTCGTGACGTTCCGTCTTCTTTGTCTGCTTACCTCCGTCCACTCCATCTCTCTTCTATTCATTCCTTCAATTTTTTGTATCTTCTATCTAGCTTGTTTCGTTCAAAACAGTCTACTTTGTACCCAGAAACACCAGATATTGTCATTGGTATAAGTGGATAATTATAGTGGCGTATAATGGTTGGTAATTACTTCGAATTTACAATAATTCAAAAAATGAGAATGAAATTGTATCAATCAAATCAATCAATTGTTACACTCATCTCTCACAAACCTAATCAATTAATCAAGCAATACATGCAGGGGTATATATAGGGATTTGGAAAAGCAGGGTTACCATGTTATTCTAAGAAATTGGTTTAGCTTTCTATATCACAATATCATTCAAGACATTTGATCTTGATGAACCGTAATCGTGGCTGCATCTTCTCTTTGATTACTCCCTCTCAAGTCTCAAGATATTCATTGTCCAACACAAACATTTGAGTGGCTGTGTCATATCATGTCGAATATGAATACAAAATCAGGATTCAGCCAATGAAAGAGAAGAGAAAACCTCCAATTCTCCATGTTCAAGAACTGCCTTCTCTACCAAAATAATTTGTAACAGGGCAATAGTCATATCTCATTTTCATCCTTTTACCCCAACATTGAATCTTAATTTAGTTTTTTTTTGGAGTCATCTAAAGAAAGATAGGAAAAATCCGCGATGCAAAGAGTCGTGCTGATGGACACTGAGGGAACATGAAAACATGATGATGACGAAAGTGATAATATTATAATTTTGTGGGTTCTTTATTTTGCGTTAATAAATCTGACGCATTGACGATAGCTTTGGAGGAATGGCTGAATGAGACAAATTCAAGAACAATTTATTTAATATTTCATCCTATAGTCATTCTTACACAT
This sequence comes from Ormosia semicastrata, assembly GCA_029884595.1. Taxonomy (NCBI): domain Eukaryota; kingdom Viridiplantae; phylum Streptophyta; class Magnoliopsida; order Fabales; family Fabaceae; genus Ormosia; species Ormosia semicastrata. The sequence goes on from JAQQTO010000063.1 coordinate 103,509,472, forward strand.
TATAATTTTTTTTTTGATAAATTGAATGTTTTTTGTTTATTAAAGTTGTGTCCAGTCAGGAGGCTCGAACCTTGATAAGGTGTTAAATATACTTATCTTTTGAGTTTATTTATTAGAATTTTTAAATAATTTTTATTTAATTTTTATTTAATTTTTATTTTATTTTTAAATAATTATTTTTTTACACAGTTATATTTTAATTTTTAAGATAAATCATTAAATTTTATATAAAAATAAGAAATTCTTTAAGATAAATATATGAAAGATTCTTATCTTATTCTTATATGCTAATTAAAGTTTTAATTGAATACAAAATCTTATAATAGAGATTGTATAAGGATTCTCAAAGAGGTTTGATTTGGAGCAAAATTCGGATTCTCGTATTATTCTAACCATTCCTCATTAATTGAGACATATCTGAGGCTATAGAGATCAGATTGATGCACCGTTTGTGGCATTGAAAATATAACAGAAAATCCTAAAACTTCTCTGTTGAGATCGAGGGCAAATTTGGCCATCTGAAGGGTGAGAAAAATCGTACAAGTTAGATACGAAAAACTGTCAGCTTTTCTATAAAAGGGTGAAAAAGAGTTTAGCAAGAAAAACTCTCTTTAATTCAGCACATCACATAGAAAATTCCTAATCTTGAGAGAGTAGTTTCACAGTAGTAGACTTTAGAGGACGACTTCGAATGGAGAATTCGATTCTTGAAGGCTTGAAGATCATAATCTCCATTAAAGGAGTTTTGATTTCTCTTTCCCTATACTTTTCCCCTTTCTTTGAGTTTTCTTTCCATGAGTTTGTATTTTTATATGAGTTTGTTTGTACTGAACATGAGTAGCTAAACCCATAGCTACAACTATGTGGGATCTTATTTTTCTAATTATTTGGATTTGATTTCTAATTTAATTAAGGTAATTTCTTTTGGGGTCTATCATTTTGTTTGTATTCTTGTCATAACTTGCTCATTTTTAGCATGTTTTAATTAATTGTTTGATCGGTGACCATCCGCATTCAATGAGTGGATCTATATGGTAAGCTTAGGATTAGATTGCATCAAGCACCGATTGAAGAAATGACGTTAAATGTGATTATCAATGGTAAAGTGAGCACGGGGACTTCCTAAGAAACAATCGTGTGCAGGTATGTTGTTGACTCTCATCGCCGTTACGGGAGTCGCATTAGATGAAGAAGGTCGGGACTCTAATAAATAACCAAACATCAATTTTTTTCTACTAATAGAATTGACATGTATGTTAGTTCATCTCTTGAATTGAAGTTTAATGTATTCCTAATTAATTCAACTAAATGACCAAGTAGGTGATTTAATTTAGGAATAGAATATTGTTTCATCCATGACCATTGGGATTCAATAGTAGGTAAGAGAATATTGACAAAAGAATTACATTACATCATAAATGACAGAAAATTTGAATAATTAGATTTAAGTGAACCTTGCGCCCTAGTCTCTCTCTCATTGATTATCTATTCTTTGTTTGATTGTTCATATTTCTTCTTTATTTATTTTTTAATTTTATTTTGAATTTCTTCATACACTTTTGATTGTCTGGATAACCAAGAGTTTAGCGAATCTAGTAATTATCACTTATTTATCGTGGGATCAATAATTGAGACTCAAGTCTTATATTACTTGGCAATAGAGTGCACTTGCTCCTAGTGTATTTTACTCGTATCAAGTTTTTGGTGCCTTTGCCGATGAGTAAGTTTGGTAATATTAGAAACAAAATGCTCTAGTTAATTTAGACGCCCTTTTATTTTATTCTTTATTTTATTTTTATTTTTATTTTTATTTCTTATTTTATTATTATTATTATTATTTTTAATTAATTTGTCACTTCATATTTTTTTGTTTATGCTTACTCGATCTCAGTTTTCTAATTTGATATTTGATCCAGAAATTAAGAGAATAGCTCGCAGGTTAATGAAACAATCTTATATTGAAGTTGTAACAGAAGAAATAAATAGGATGAAGAGACAACTAATAATTGAGGTGAATCGTGAAGTAAGAGCTACTCCATCAGAGCGAACCATGCTTGAGTACCCCATGTCCACTGCTAAAAGGTATGGAGGGAGTATTATAAGACCAACTATGGCGGCTAATAACTTCGAGATCAAACCAATATTGATCTCCATGATTCAAAATTCTATTCAGTTTGGTGGATTGCCTTTGGATGATCCAAATATGCATTTGGCCAGGTTCTTGCAGTTGTGTGATACTATCAAGTACAATGGGGTGACAGATGATGCAATCCGATTGTGACTCTTTCCTTTCTCTCTTAGGGACAAAGCGAGTCAATGGATAACGTCACTACCAATGGGTTCCATCACTACATGGGATTAGTTGACACAACAATTTCTAATTAAGTATTTTCCTCCTTCTAAATTTGCTAAGTTAAGGAATGTCATATCTTTTTTTGTGCAGTTTGACATGGACACTCTCTACGAAGCTTGGGAACATTTTCAAGAGTTGTTAAGGAGATGTCCACATCATGAATTTCCTGTATGGCAGTAGGTTCAAATTTTTTACAATAGTTTATCGCCTGCAAATTGTTCACTTATTGATGCTACTGTGGGAGGTACAATATGGAGGAAAACACCTGTTGAGAGTCAAGCATTGATTGAAGAAATGGTGCTAAACAGTTATCAATGGCAAAATAAGCGTCAAGTTCTTAAGAAACAAGTCGGTGTGCATGTTGTTGACTTCTCTACTGCCATTCTAAGTTAATTGAAGGCATTAACGAAGAAGGTCGAGACTCTAATGGTGGCAAATAATGCAACCCCGCTAGTCATTTGTGAAGCATGTGGTGGACAAGGTCATACTAGTTCAAACTATCAAGTTGGTAGTCTTTTTGCCCCCAAGCCAGAAGTAACAAATTTTGTTAGTAATTCCAATTGGCAACAATATAATCCATATACAAATACGTACAATCCCGGTTGGAGGGACCATATCAATTTCAAATGGGAAAATCAACAGGGCAATCAGTCGAATCAACAGAGATTTAGCAACCACCCCTAGGTTTTCAAGCAACTGAAGAGAGGCAAAATTTTGAAAACTTTGTAACAAAGTACATACAGAATTCAGAGGCCTAAATGAAGAGTATGGAAACTCAGATCAGCCTACATTGATGATAGCAAGGACACTAGGGACATTGCCTAGTAATATTGAGACAAATTTGAAGGAATAGGTCCATGCAATTACCCTGAGAAGTGGTAAGGAACTTGGAGAGCCCTCCTAGAAGAAGGAAATGTCAGAGTACAAAGATACTTTTGATGAGTCAACTAATGTGAAAGATGAGAAGGCAACTGAAGCACTTAGCTTGTCAAGAATGATGTTCTTACAAAAGATGTCTTGTTAAATACACTCATCTTTTGAGTTTATTTATCAGGATTTTTAATTAATTTTTATTTATTTATTTATTTATTTATTTATATTTTATTTTTAAATAATTATCTCTTCACCTAGTCATATTTGAATTTTCAAGATAAATCATCAGATTTTGTGCAAAAATAAGAAATTCCTGAAGATAAATATTTGAAGGACTCTTATCCTATTCTTAGATGCTAATTAGAGTTCTAATTGGATACAAAATATTAGATTGGATATTGGATAAAGATTCTCAAAGAGATTTGATTTGGAGCAAAATTCAGATTCTCACATTATTCTGACAATTCCTCATTAATTGAGACATATCTTAGGCTATAGAGATCAGATTGATGTACCGTTTGTGGCATTGAAAAGATAACAGAAAATTCTAAAACTTCTCTGTTGAGATCAAGGGAAAATTTGGCCATCTGAAGGGTGAGAAAAATAGTACAAGTTAGATACGAAAAACTGTCAGCTTTTCTATAAAAGGGTGAAAAAGAGTTTAGCAAGAAAAACTCTCTTTAATTCAGCACATCACGTAGAAAATTCCTAATCCTGAGAGAGTAGTTTCACAGTATTAGACTTTGGAGGACGACTTCAAATGGAGAATTCGATTCTTGAAGGCTTGAAGATCATAATCTCCATTAAAGGAGTTTTGATTTCTCTTTCCCTCTACTTTCCCCCTTTCTTTGGGTTTTCTTTCTATAGACTTATATTTTGATATGAGTTTGTTTGTATTGAACATGAGTAACTAAACCCATAGCTAGGGTTATGAGAGATCTTATTTTCTTAATTATTTGGGTTTGATTTCTAATTTGATTAAAGTAATTTCTTTTAGGGTCTACTATATTATTTGCATTCTTGACATAACTTGATCACTTTTGACATATTTTAATTCATTATTTGACCAGTGACCATCCGCATTCAATGAGTGGATCTATATGGTAAGCCTAGGATTAGATTTGTAAATGACCAAATATCAATTTTTCCTACAAATGGAATTGATAGGTATGTTAGTTCATCTCTTGAATTGAAGCTTAATGCATTCTTAATTAATTCAACTAAATGACCAAATAGGAGATTTAATTTAAGAATATAATATTGTTTCATCTATGACCATTGAGATTCAATAACAGATAAGAGAATATTGGCAAAAGAATTACCGTACATCATAAATGAAAGAAAAGCTGAATAATTAGATTCAGGTAAATCTTGCCCCCTAGTCTCTCTCTCATTGATTATCTTTTCTTTGTTTGATTATTCATCTTTCTTCTTTATTTATTTATTTATTTTATTTTGAATTTCTTCATACACTTCTGTTTGTTTGGAAAACTAAGAGTTTAGCGAATTTAGTAATTATCACTTATTCCTCGTGTAATTGATAACTGTGACTCAAGTCTTATATTACTTGATAATAAAGTACACTTGCTGTTAGTGTATTTTATGCATATCAAATCTCTCAATCTTAGGTCTCCTATTCCAAGTTTCTAGTCATCTAGTGCTTAGGTGTACTTGAAAGGAATAAATGAGTGGGAAACTCCCTAGCCCCACTCCATTGCCTAATTATGTTAGTGCCAATTAAAAGGTAAAATGTTCTGGAAAAGAGGAGACAAAGTGCGTACCTTTGTGGTGAGGGGATACCTAATATTTAAAGATGTTGAGGGTTTGACAGGAAGAAGTGAAAATCTTGTGTGTTGATTGTGGATAGCCAATTACAGGGCTTTCCATTATTTGGGCCATGGGCCCTTCGATGATGGGCTGCTAGCCTGCACACTACACAAGCCCCAATTTTAACAAGTTTGATAGGGGTAGGTCTATGAAATCAAATAACCATTTCGCTTGGGAATGGTCTTGGGTTGTTTATGCTGCTGTTCGGGGCAATCGGTACTTTGCACTTTTTTTTTTCTATTTTCGGTAACATTCAACCTCTTCATGAGATCATATTTTCCTGATCGTCTTTCTATCTTTTCCAACGATTTGGGGATTTGAAGATCTGATCTCCTGCATATTATGTATTCTAAGGTGTTCGCTCTTATTGCCCATTAATTTTCTTTATTAAATATTTATCTATGGAAACTTGTGCATTGCCGCCTGAGTAGCTTGTCATTTCGACTTCATGTTAGGCAAGGTCATCGATTATTTTGACAAACCAGGATCCTCTCCTATTCCAACAAGAATAGGATGAGATCATGTTCCATACCTCACCATTCATTTAGATGGTAAATGGTGAGATAAAGAAAATTAAAAAAAAATGAATAGTGAGATATGAAACAGAATCTTATCCTGTTAGGAGAAGATTATAGCCCTGTTTTGACTTTGTTGGTGGGTGAGGTGACACCTTATCTTCTAAGGGTTGCTAATCGATTCTTATGGGGTGATGCTTCCACCTATAGACCTACTAATCATGGTTGTTGTCTTGCACTTCTCCTCTTGCTCTATATGCTCTACTAGCAATCTTTTTTTTGCACTTTGAGGTTTTACTTTGCTTCTTGTTTTCTTTCTTCTTTTATTCTTGAGATAGTCTGTTGTTATACTTGTGCCTTTCTTTTTTTGGTGAGGGATGAGTCTTACCCAAGAAGTCTTGCCCATTGGTGGTGTCAGGCAACATCTAAAACATTTGAAAAAAAAAGGGATCTCTATCCTTTCTGGGACTATGATGAGGAATTCATGGGGTTCTAGACCATCATTATGAGGATTTCATAGTTATCTTCTTGTATAATCTCTTCACGGTTTGGCTGGGTACATGGCTTGAGCTATTCCTAGTGGGTGTAGATAGTGTTTTTGGAAGTTTTGCATTGTCACCAAAATTGGTGGTATTACTTGCAACGTTTCCCTAGTGTGGTATTTGCTTTAAGTATAATGGTTTAGCCTTATTTTTGGCATATTATAATCGAGAGATTCTTGCTTACACCTAATTGTATCACGTTATTCTTCCATACACTCACAAAAAAATTAGAGAGAGAGAGAAAAAAAATAGGTCACTCTAAACCTACTCATCATAAAAAATCATTTTCTCTCTATAATTTTTTGTGTGTGTGCGTAAGGATGACGTGGTACAATTGTGTATAACCAAGAATTTCTCATTATAACCTCGCACCTTAATTTTTTACTTTCCATAATCACGAGGGGATTCACCTTTTGGTCTTAGTGGGCTTCCTTAAAAGATGTAATGCATGTTTAATTGAAATTATTTTTTAAAATAAAAGCTGTTTTAGGGTTTAAAAGTTTTTTTTCTTACTGTTATACATGTTTGGCTATTTTACTTCAACTTTTATATTTTGTATGAAATTCAATGCATTCTAACAACTGTTTTTAATAAGTTTGAAACTTAAAGCTTATGATTCTAGATTATAAATTATTCTAAAATCTTTGAAATATAAATATTATTTTGTTCTCAATTAAATAATGTTTTTAATTATTCTATACCTCTTTTTATAATTTAATATATAAAAATAATTCTTTTTATATCATCCAAATGAAATATATTATTTTAAAATTATTTTCTAGTTAATATATCCAAATATAAAATTAATTCTATTATAATCAATTATACAATAATCGATTATTGAAATAATCAAAATTTTCACAATTAAACCAAACACTACTCCTATTAAGGATTTGGAGAAAGCTATTATTTCTCGGTCTCTTGTGAGTTATTGTGCTTATGGTGAGACTACGAATCCTATTAGAAGCTTCCAACTGGTTTTGTGCTTCATGTGCGGAAGGAGATCAAGTTTTGTGCTTGATGCTTCTATATGTACTTGTATGCATTTTATTAATCATATTCCATTCGCACGGGCCAAAACTTGCCGCAAATTGTGGAATTTCGTTCATTTCCTTATACAGTATGTTAAGATTTTTTCATATCTAAAGATTTGTTGTTGACTGTAACGATCCTTGTAATAAAGTATTTAATGGAAAATCCTTGCAAAAGATACTCTTAATTTTTCTCTCTTTTTTGTCTCTCTATTTCTTTTTTTTTTTGTTTTTTTGTTTCTTTTTGTTTTGTTTTGTTTTTTTTTTTTTTGCAAAGGTTACTAGTAATTCTTTGTCATGGTTGCTTTCAAAAGCTTAGTTTTGAAACATAAGGCCAAGGGCATGCACTAGTTATACTAGTAGCCAAAGGGCTTGACTCAATTTAGGGACGCAAGAGCCGAGGCCACACTAGTCATACAAAAAGCTAAACTGCTAGCCTCATTTTAGGGATTTAAGGGTGGTGGCCACTTTAGTCGTATGAGGACCCAAAAAGCTCAACTTAATTTTGAAACATAGGGGTGCAAGCCAAACTGGTCATATAAAGAGCTAAAGGGCTCGACTCCATTTCGGCACACAAGGACTGAGGTCATGCTGGTCATATAAGCATTTAAATGGTTCAACTTAGTTTCAGGAAGCAAGGGCTAAGGCCATGCTAGTTCTATGAGGAGATAAAATGCTCAACTTAGTTTTGGGACACATGGCATAATGCCACGCTGGTTATGTGAAGAGTTAAAGGGATTGACAGAGCTTCAGGATGCAAGGGCTGAGGATTTATTGGTCACATGTGGAGTCAAAGGGCTCAACTTAGTTTAGGGATGCAATGCTTGAGGTCGCACAGGTTGTACAAGGAGCCAAAGGGCTCAACTCAGTTTTAGGATACAAGGGCCAAAGCCACACTTATCACACGATGAGCCAAAGAGCTTGACTCGATTTTGGGACATAGAGATTGAGGCCATGCTGGTCGTACAAGTAGCAAAAGGGGTCGACTCATTTTTTGTATGCAAAAACTAACCACGTTGGTCATACAAGGAGCAAAAGGACTCAACTCTATTTCGAGATGCAAAGTCTAAGGTCATGCTAGTTATACAAGGAACCAAATGGCTTAACTTGCTTTAGGGATGCATGGGCTAAGGAGAAACTACTCGTATAAGGAGCCAAAGGGCTCGACATGGTTTTGTTTTGACAAACCTTTTGTGATTCAAGCATAAGGTCTGTTGCACTTTCTTTTTAAGGTAAATGTATGATCCTTTGTTTTTTTTCTTGTGGTACATGTATGAGGCCAATATAATCTTAGGTTTCTACTTGATTATTACTAAGCTCTCCATATAATAATGTCTGACTGCCATCTGATCCACCCAAATTATCACTACTAAGTTGTCAATAGTTAGGAATTTCAAAGTGATGTGGACATATAGAAACTATAGCCCTAGGTTGTTTATATATGATTTACCTAAGATAACGTTGTACATTGAGTTCCCTTCTACAATTAGATGCTTCACCACTATTAAGTTGTTAGTGGTTGAGAATCTTAAGGCGAGGTGAACTGTAGAAACCATAGCCCCAAGTAATTTATATCTGATTTGCGCAAGATAATTTTGTATGCTGAGTTCCCTTCTATGGCTAAATACTTCATGTTTACAATTCAAGTCTTGGCACCTCTTCGAGTGTTGTCAAGAGTTTAATGGTTCTTTTTACTTCTACCTTCCCACTGATAATGAGAGAACTTACGAAGGATTTAAGTTTCTTCTAATAGACTCCTAACTTAGTAAAAAAATAGAGGTATAGGATACCTGCTGAAATCCCTTAGTCGTTGAGGATTTTTCTAACAACCAAATTTCCAATCATGGCTGAGGTCACTAATAGGTTATCTTGTGCTCCTTGTAGGTAGGCTAGGTATTTGTCAGAAAAGGTTATTAGCAGCCATGGAGGAATTGATTTTCTAGGGTATATACACCTAACCATCATTACTATTTATAAGTTCCTTTTCCTATCATTTTTTCATGCACCTCCTTCAACGAACCCTCTAGTGGTGGTATCGTCGACTTCTCTAATGTCGTCCTTCGTTTTGGTGTTTTTGGTGCATTAATTGTTTTCTCTTCATGGGGTGACAAACCATCATCTATGTAGCTTGTAGGTGTTCACTCCATAGTTGTGTGATTCACATTCCCTTAAATCCATGAATTCTCTTAGTTGTCCCTTTTTTACTAGATCTTCCACCTCATCTTTGAGATGCTTACCCCAAGGCTCATTTAGTAAACTTCTTGGAATTGTGTGACACCTTCAAGCACAACAGGGTATTTGAGGATGCTATTCGCTTGTGACTTTTCCCCTTCTCTTTGAGGAATCGGACGAAGACCTAGCTTCAACCCTTACCCCCTGATTCTATCTCTACTTGGGATAGGTTGACAAGCAATTTTCTAGATATATTCTTCCCACCTATAAAGGCAATGAAGTTAAGGAATGATATTACTTCTTTTAGACAAATAGAGCACTAGACCTTGTTTGAAGCTTGGGAAAGATTCAAAGAATTGCTGCAAAGATTCTGATAGAGAATTTTCATGTAATAAAATTATCTTTTACTTGCAAGTGCATAAAATCTATGTAATATTTGATAAATATAAGGGTGTCGTACCCACGAGGAGTGATAGAATTAACTAAAATCTAATCTCTATGTAAATTAATTTAAAGAAAAAAAGAGTTTTATTTTATTTAATTGATCTAATAATTTAAATTACGTGATAAACTAAAACTAAAATTAAATAATAAATCTAAATAAAATAACTCATTAAAAATGCAAGTTTAATCAAAGAATAACTCTAGGACCTTGAATTCACCACTAATCATATAAAGACGAATTTAACTTGAATGTTAATTAATCTTGTTCTATGGATTTAACCTCTTGGGTTCTCTATGGGATGACTTGGAAGCTTACTCTCTTCTCCATTTCCTATATAATAACTAGTTGTCCAATTTGAGTCACTAATTTTTCTATAAATTGAGTGTGAGAGTCTAAAAGCGGCATGTTAGATTCCATGAATTGCATCTTAGAGTCCAAGTTTACCACACAAGATAATATCTTATCTATTTTGTCCTCCAAGTTGGAACTACTGCTTGATGCTTGAGATGTGTTAGATGCATACCCTTGTGGTTGATAGCCAGGAGGTGTCATACCAATTTGACCTGCTTGATTAGGTCGCTACCCTTGTTGTACTTCAAAACCTTGTTGCTTACAAGAAAAGTTAGGATGATTCCTCCAACCAAGGTTGTAAGTGTTAGAATATAAGTTGTTCTGTGGAGGAAATTCTTGGGCTGCATTAGTCTGCTGATGATCACATATTTGATACATTAATAAGCTTTCATTCTTAGTCATTTACACTCTCCATGTACTTAATTGATTGAGTTTTATTATGTTTTATAAGTTTGGACTCAAATTGAACTTAATTAAATTTTTCAGCATGATTCACGTCTTATACTATTTCTGTATTTGGCCCATATCTTGGGCTATAGGTGGCCAAATGAGGTGATTCTAGTGTCCATTTTGAATCCAAGATCAAGCCCTGCAACTTTGATGAAGATCACATTTGCTCATTCTGATGCATTCAATGACTTTAGAGCTAAATGATTTCGGAGACAAAGAATCTCCATAATTTTTCACTCACCAAAAGTCATTTGGTATTTTTCACTCATTTTTCACTCATCCACTCACTAATGACTCAGCCCCCTTGTCATTTTGTATTTCTAATCCTCTATAAAAGGGGGCCTTAGCAGATCATTGGAGGTGTTAGGTGTTAGTTACCAAAATGATGCCATTTTGTTACTAAGTTTTCTTGTAGTAATTTTCCTTTGTTCTAAATTAAAGTCATTCTTCTTCTTCTTCTTCTTCTTCTTCTTTCTTTCTTTCTTTCTTTTCTTCTTCTTCTTCTTCTTCTTTTTCTTTCTTTCTTTCTTTCTTCTTGTCTATGAGTAACTAAGTTTCATTTTACTTGAGTGAAAGAGTGAAGTTCTTGATAATAAAATAAAGTTAGATTTATTCTTCTCTTGTGCTTAAATGATTTATATTTTCTAGTAACCATTATACATGTTATAATTTATTTTTTATAATTTAGAAATCATCTTTGTAAAGAGGAGTTCTTGATTTGTTGTAGATAAAATATTGGCACAATGAATGCTTTAATCCATTTATAAGCGGTGGTAATATTTTTTCGAAAACATAATATAATTACGTATATTATTTTAAATGAACTTTTAATGTTGTATTTTCCAATTGGAACATCCATGTTGCGAGGATTCTAATTGAGTTATAAAAGGAATTAATCTTACCTTTACTTTATTTATCAAGAGTGAATCTTTTAACCCAAGTAAATACTTTTTATCGTAATAACAAAATATTTACTTCACCTTAATTAATCTTCAACAATTCCCTGTGGATTGACCTCGAACTCCTGAGAAATTTATTACTTGAGACAACCTGCACTTGGGTTCGCAATGTAACAATTAATCCCGCATTAAGTTTGTAAACTTGGTCAAGAAAAGTGTGCATCACCTGCTCTAATGAAAATTTAAAAAATTGTGAGGTGATGAACCTACAAAAATTTATATTTTTATAGTTCAAAATCTTGGGTTTTCATATTCTTTTAATCTTTTTTATTTAGTTTTATTCTCAAATCTTTTTATATTTTTAATATTTTAATTGTGTTATTATTACGTGTTTTTATTGTGTTTTATTAGGTAATTACACATGGAGAAGATTGGATGCTTGAACAAGGAAGAAAAGAGAGAATTGCATCCAGACACCAGCACTTGAGTGTTGGGCCACCACCGCTTTAGTGCGCGTTGCGTGTTGGAGTTTTCCCTTTAAGTGAACTAGCACCTGAGCGTTGGATAGTCAGCGCTTGAGCGCTAGTTATGAATACCACACTGTGATTTAAGTGACTCAGCGCCTGAGCGCTAGAAACCGAGCGCTTGAGCGCTGAACACGTAATAGAAACACTGAATTCTTTTTAAATAGAAAAGTTATGCCAAATTGAACACACGTTGAGACACTTGGATAGAACGCAGCAGTCGTGAAGAGGCACAAACCCTAATGTGGTGTGGGCGCAATTAGGTTTGAAGATTAGGGATTTTCTTCAATCTTTCCACCTTTCTACAATGGAGTTTGCCATATTCTTCCCTTTGTGTTCTTTTTTTTTTCATGTGTAACTAATTTTCCTTTGTTAGGGCGATGATGGATCTTGAATTTTGATGATGTAACTTCTTTTATGGATTTAATCTATGTTTCTATTTCATTATTTACGTGTTTATCTATATTCTTAATGTTTTTCTAAACCTGATCAATTTGAGAATGATCTTTCGGGTTAATATATGATTTGAAAAAATTTGTATGAACATAGAACATGTGATAAAGATCATAATTTCTGTAATTGCTAGAAATAGACGTTGTGGGTTATGTGGTCTTTCATTTAATTCCTTTGTTCTTGATAATATTTTTCTATTTGGGGTTAGACTAAGGAATTAGTTAATTCTAAATAGTGTAAGAGGATTAATATACCAATGGATTGAATATTAATTAATTTTGAGAATTAACCATAAATCATTGAAATAGAACATAATTACACCAATATTTAATTTTACATTTAAAGAATTCAAGTAAAGTTTGAACCCTAACGCTTTAATATCATTGTCTTTCACCCCTTTAATTTATTATTTTGTTTACTTATATTTCTTTTTAATTAAATTTGCAATAATTCTCTCTTTTATTGATAGCTTGAATAGTGTTGATTTGATGAATTTAGTAATTGATAACATAATCATCGTGGGATGATTCTCTTACTCACTTTTTATTACTTTTGCGATTCGATACACTTGCCGATATCACAACAAGTTTTTGGCACCATTGTCGAGGATTATTGTTATTAATATTAAGTAGTAGTTGAAAAAAATACTAATTTAAGTGTTTATTATTCTTTGTTTAATTTTATTTTTTTGTTTAATTTTAATTTTAATTTTCGTTAAATTTTTTAATTTGTTTCTTTGTTTTCTTTTATTAGTCATTTATTTTTTTATTTTTAAATTTTAATTTCTTTTCTTTACTTCACTATATTTTGCTTGTTTGTTTGTTTATGCAAGGTTCTTTAGGGTCAGAAGAATTACTCTTTGATCCAAAGATAACAAGAATAGAAATAGCAATTAGAAAAGCAATCAGCGAAAAAAAAAGAATTGAAGAAGCGAATATGGCTAAAGCTAATGCACCGAGAAGACGCACTATGACTGACTATGCAACTCCATCAGCTGAGAATGTTTCAACCAGTATTGTGCGCCCTACTATTCATGCTAATAATTTTGAAATTAAACCAGCTCTTTTATAGCTAGTGCAGCAGAATTAGTTTGGGGGGAGGTCAAGCAGAAGATCTCAATTTGCACATTGCCAATTTTTTACAGCTTTGTGATACTATCAAGTATATTAGAGCTAGTGATGATGTCATACGATTAAGACTTTTTTCATTCTCTTTGAAAGATAAAGCCAAAAGCTGGCTATAATCCTAGCCTTAGAGAAGCATTTCTACTTGGGATGATCTGGTTAGTAAGTTCCTCACTCGGTATTTTCCTCCTTCAATGTTTGTGAAGATAAGGAGTGAGATCGCTTTCTTCACTCAAAATCAAGGAGAATCTCTTTATGGAGCATGGGAAAGATTCAAGGAGCTATTAAGGAAATATCCTCACCATGCTTTTGAGGTTTGGCAGCAGGTACAAATCTTTTACAATAGGTTGAGTCATCCTACTAGAGCAATGGTTGATGCATCTGCAGGTGGGTCTATAAACCCAAAAACTCCAGAGGAGGCCCAAGCATTATTTGAGACAATGACCACTAATGAGTATCAGGTTCCTAGTGGAAGAGCTACAATCATACAGGGAATGTTAGAGCTTGGTGTTGTTGATACTATACTTACACAGAATCAGACTATGATGCAACATATTGTCAACCTTACTAAGCAAGTTGGTAATTTATAGGTAAATGCAGTTAATCATCAAGGTCTGACTTGCGACTTTTGTGGAGGCAACCATGTCAATGGTCAATGTGAGGCAGGGAATTCAGGTGTCAACATTCCAGAGCAGGTGAACTATATAAGAAACCCTTCAAGGCCACAAGGTAATCCTTATTCTAGTACTTACAATCCAGGCTAGAGGAATCATCCCAATTTTTCGTGGAAGAATCAAGCTGTACCATTGAATGCCCAGCCTGAACAGAAATCTCATCTTGAGATTGCAATGCAGAAACTTTCTTTGCAGACCTCTATTTTTGTGCAACAGACTTAAGTTTTTATGGAAGAATCGAGAACCAATTTCAAGAATCATGAGGCCGCTATTAGAAGTATTGAGAATCAAATGAGGCAAATGGCAAAGCAGCTTCAAAAAAGACTTCCAAACAGTTTACCAAGTGATACTGTGGTAAATCCATAAGAGCAATCTCATGTAATCACTTTGAGAAGTGGTAAGACTTTGGAAGAACAAGTTAAAGAAGCACCTGATTCATCAGAAGCTAAAAAAATTGATGTTCCTGTTGTGGATGTCTCAACTCCAGAATGTTGTAATGAAAAAGTTAAAGAGGAGCAACCAAAGTGGTAGAGGAAGAAAAAGGAACGTGAGCAGAAGATGGCAATTGACCATTCATTGTATGTTAGACTCCCGTTTCCTCAAAGGTTAAAGAAGGAGAAGCAAGAGAGACAATTCTCCAAGTTCTTAGATGTCTGTAAAAAGCTACAGATTAATATTCCTTTTGCTAAAGCACGTGAACAGATGTCTTCCTATGCAAAGTTTATGAAAGATTTGCTCTTAAAGAGGAGGAAGTTAGAAGAAGATAAGACTGTAGCACTTACTGAGGAGTGCAGTGCCATTATCCAGAGGAAGCTTCCACCGAAGTTAAGGGATCCTAGAAGTTTTAATATCCTTGTACAATTGGGAAGTTGAGCATTGATAGTGCCTTATGTGATTTAGGCGCTAGCATTAATTTGATGCCATTGATAAAGTTAAGCCTACAATGGTTTCTCTTCAATAAGCAGATCGATCAATCAGACACCCGTATGATATTGTGAAAGATTTGTTAGTAAATGTTGACAAATTTATTTTCCCAGTTGACTTTGTGGTTTTGGATATAGATGAGGATGCTGATGTCCCGCTCATTCTTAGAAGACCATTCCTAGAAACATCAGGAGCTTTAATTGATGTGCCTAGAGGAGAGCTTATTTTGAGCCTAGAGGAGAGCTTATTTTGAGAGTGGATAGAGATCAAGTGACTATAAATGTTTTTAACAAGTCTGCCCCAATATCAGATCTTCATGCCCTTGTTAATTGCATTCAAGGTAAATTTCAAAAGGGGTTGGATAGTAAGATTTCTTCTTCGTATGTTGATGAGAATGAGAAAGGTCCTCCTCTGTCTGAGGTTTCTGGTATAGAAAAAAGTCTTATCATCTCTCATAATTTGTTGTATAATGATTTAAAATTTTTTGACAACTTGAAACTTGATCAGTCATTTATTGAAAAATTGAGACCTCCATAGCCTAATGAGATTTCACATGTTAAGGTGTGTTTAGCACAATCAGGTTTAAGTCAAGTTCCAAATGCCTGTGAGAATTCCAAAGACAGTGACCAAGTATGGAGGCAAAGAACTGGCAAAAGAAAGGTGTCATCGTGCTTCTCTTGCTTCAGGCCACCTAGATGAGTTTAAAAGGCAACGTCAAGTTAATGACGTTAAACAAGCACTTTTTGGGAGGCAACCCAAATTTTATCTCTTTTTCTCATTTATTTTTATTTTTATTTTTATTTTGTTATTTCTTATTTTTTTTGTTTTTGTTTTGAAGGTAATGTTGAGTCGGCTTATGTGCCTCCATGAATTCGAAACCTTTGTAGGGGGATGTATATAGTGTTGACCATCAAAAAAGATTTTTCTTCTCTTTCCTTTAGCTTTTAATTTCTGCATTTATTTATTTGTTCTTTTGATTTTATTTTATTTTCACCACCCTATTGTATTTTGAGTCATTAATTGTGCATGCCAGTGTGTTGAATTGAATATTCAATGATTGTTTGAATTGTGGATTGATCTAATTTCTTGGGATAGTACATGAGAATTCATGAGTTGCATTTATCTCTATTGTTTCAATTGTGTATGGATGTTTTCCCCATCTTTATGTTTGATAGACCTTAGAATTTAATTGCATGTCAATCTTAGAGAAAGTTTATGGGAATGCATGTGTGTAGATGATTTGCATCTAGAAGTTATTTGATTCTCTCTTGAGGCGAAATCCTAAGAAATGCATGATTAAGGAAATGATAAGGGTCTTCTTTGGACTGTTTGAGCCTTTCAAGCCAACTTGTGACACAGTATATCATTAGGTCCCTTTTGTAGCATTGTTATTGTTTGACCTTTATTTCTTTTCATTTTCTCACATTTTCCTTTCCCCATACCCTCATTAAAAAAAATTCATCTCTTACATAATCTTTGTTGAGTGCATATCTTGTATTATTTTATTATTGTGAACATTCAATTTTGACCAAGCTAAAAAAAATAATTTTGAATTTAATTAATTAAAGATCTATATTCTTGTTTTTTTTTTGTTAGCCCAAATATGAGTCCGCTTTAACAAAAAAAAAAAAGAGAACACTAATCTCGTTTAATACAGAAAAAAAGGGGAGGGGGTCATGGTTACGTTTTGCAGCTGGTTGATTTTTTTGGTTGCAGTCTCACCAGAGGTTGAAATGCAACTAAATCATATCAACCTTTCTTACCTTGCTGCAAGCCTGCAAGCTCAAGGCTCAAGGCAGCACAAAAATGGGGATTTTTCAAAGGATTTACAAGAAAGCAGACAAAGAGAAAAAGAGGGGATTTTTCAATTTTTACAGAGAGGATACACACACACACTACGCAACTAAAAAGGGGCAGAGATCATCCTTCATCTTCCAAGCCTCCCAACCGTAAGCCTCCTCTACCACCACCTTCAACCTTACCATTCCATCACCTTCAATTGAGTCAACTCACCACCCTTCACTATTCATCTTCTTCAACCTCCAAAGCCACCACAATCACCAAACCACCACCATCCTCACCACATGAAACCACCATAACCACCAAACATGACTTCATCTTCCTTTGCCAAAGACCCATTCCCCTCAACCACCACCGTGACCCAACCTCAAACAACCAACAACTTCTCCTTCACCACTATTCCACAATTACCAATGACCCATCCATTATCAGAACCGAGCCACCTTCATCCGGATT
The DNA here is from genome assembly GCA_029884595.1 of Ormosia semicastrata. Classification (NCBI taxonomy): domain Eukaryota; kingdom Viridiplantae; phylum Streptophyta; class Magnoliopsida; order Fabales; family Fabaceae; genus Ormosia; species Ormosia semicastrata. Next base: position 103,526,885 of record JAQQTO010000063.1, read on the forward strand.
GCAGATCCGTGTGGTCCGTCGACCCCTCCTCGCACCGTGAGACCCGAGCTCCACCGCCGTAGCCAAGCCCCACACCAGATCCGGCCACACCGCAACCCGAGCTCGCCAAACCCAAGTACCGAACCGCGCGATAGCCACCCAACCATCGAAGTCGCTCCTCCATCGTCGCCGAACCGTCAGCTCTGCCCAACAACTGGACCAGATCTGCGACACCCATAGTCGCAACAGCCTCATCGTCGAACCAGCACCCACTGGAACAGTGACTCGCACCTCTGCCCACACCGGATCATAACCCTTTGAACCAGATCCGGAGCTCCATTATCCGTTGAACCCGGAACAGCTGCCCCACTAAACCAGAAAGCCACTCCGAACCGCCGCGCGACCCACGACCCATTTCTGCCACCAGCCGCCATCGCGCCTCCATCTTTACCGTCATGTACGAGCCGTAGCTGCAGATCGATGATGCACCGCTTTGAGCTTCGATCTTCACCTAGTATGTCTCTTTTGCTTCAGAAAAGATAGGCTCTCCTGCTGTTGATTTTCAAAAAAAGGTGAAAGGGTGAGCTCCCTTTTTTATTTTGCTGCTTTGATATTTTTTTTTTAAAATAACAATGATGGAAACGTAAATTGGAGGGTTCTGGAAGTGTTTCTTTCTTTTTTATTTATGAGTTCTCTAGTTTTTTTTTCTTCTCTTAGAAGCAGAAATATGACTAGAAAAAAATAAAATAAAAAATAAGAAAAATACAAAAAAATGAAAAAAATAGTAAATAATAATAATAAAAAATCGAGAATTGTTAAAAAAATAAAGAAATAAAATTTGTTTTAAAGTTGTTTGATTTGTGATGTTTATATTTAATCTTGCTTTTATTATTATTTATCTAACTTGTGAAAAATTGTGTTTATTTGTTTGTTCTTGTGCTCTTCTTTAAATAAAAAATAAAAAAATAAAAAAATGATGATGAGTGAATAAATAAAAAATATTTTAATCAATGCAATGATCACTGATGTTGATTGAATAATGGATGCTATCTTCAATGTCAGTTGGATCATAAGGATTTATTGAGTAGCCTAGTGCTGCCTTGAATCCCGTGTGATGATATTTTTTTAATTAAAAAAAATCTTTTTTCTAATTAAAATCAACCAACTCAATCATTTTCTAAAGAACTACGTGACTTTGAGTTCCTCATTGCACCCGAGAATACATAGGGGCAGAATTTCATTTCTGTCAAGCCAAAATTAAATTTTCATAATTTAGTTGTTTCTTTTTTATTCTTTCTTTTAAAAAAAATTTAAAAAATAAAAAAGTTACAATGTTTTGCAAAAAGGGATAAAATAAATATTTCTAAGGATTGTTAAGAATTTACACAATTAACTTAAGGTACCGTTTTAGAACGAGTGTGTTAGGGGTGCTGTGAGATTAAGTTTCCGCCCTTCCCTATCCATAACCGACTCCCGAATCCAATATGGCTCCAAAGACCATTTTCAAAGAAAGGTTTTCCAATTTTTTCTTACGTTAAAATAAAATTGGTGGCGACTCCATTTTTTATTTTTTTCATTTTCTAAAATCTCATGAGTTGCTATTTTTTGCCGCGATCCCGGTCGCGACAGATGGCGACTCCACTGGGGATATTTAGAGAGTCAAGTCTGTTGTTGTTAGTTGTGCAAGTTGTTAATATCTTAAATTTATTTATTTTACCCCTTTTGATCCTTGTTTTTGTTTTCTTTTTGTTTGTAAATGGATTTTATTTATTATTTCTATGTAAATATCGATAGCATTATTTTTGTGTTTATTTTGACGTGATTTACTGTATATATTTTGTGCATAATTGTTGAAATCCTAGGATAAATGATTGCTGGCTGGCTGTTGTATATATGTTTTTTTTTTGCATGTTGGGGGTAGTTTTATCTTTTTAAATTTTTGTACAAGTTTGTATGTTCCTTCACGCACATCAATATCACTTACCTCATACACTTTTTGGGCTCTATACCCGAGTCTGTGCGAAGCCAAGAAATAGGAGAAGTCTCGACTTTTGTTATTGAGGGGCTTTATACTTACTTGACATTTGTTGAGACACCACTCAGATTGTTACTAATATCATGGACTAGTCATATTGAGAGGGTTTATCCCTACTTGTGATTAATTCATGAATTGGGACATTGTCTTTATAGATAAGGGCAATCTGAGGATCATAACTTCTAGAAGTTTAGATTTGTCCCAAAAATATTGCACTGATAGATTGAACGTAATGACTGCTAAAATTAGAGTCGTGACCTTAAGGAAATCGAACCTTTAAGTTCTACCTAACTAGGGCACAAAGGGGCGTACTTCTTCTTTATCTATATCTTCTTTATGTGATTCATTCTTGCATTTCCTTTTCTTTTTAAAAAAAATCATAAAAAATACATCATCTTACATTTTCATTCTTAGCAAAAAAAAAATCTTTATTTATCGTTTTCGCAAATCATTCATTCATGCATTTTTCTTTTTTTTTGTAAAAAAAAATAATAATTAAAATCAGCAAAAAAAATATACACTTCATCTTGCATTACTCATGGCTTACAATTTTCATAACATTAAAAAAAAATATCTTGCATTCTCATGTCATTCACTGCAAAAAAAGGGATATCTCATCTTGCATTGTCATAACCTTTTTAGCAAAAAAAAAATGTATTTGCATATCATGCATCATCCTTTGAGTTTACAACCCTATAAGGGTTTCTCCATGTAGGTTGTTAGGATACATTCTCTAGAGTTACCTTGATAAGAGGTACCCTTAGGATGCACCCTTCCTTTTTCTGGCATGCTTACACTTTTTTTAATTCTGTAGGGTGAGTTTACTTAGTAAAGTGGAAAGATTGATACTCATCAATAGCAAAGAATGGAAGGAATGTGTCATGGGCAAAACACAAGCAATGCAGTTGACCTCAAGAAGAATATGAAGATTACAGTTAATGGCAGTGATCTGAGGCGTGTGAAAGACATTACTCAACAGATGACTCCTAAAGCTCGATCAGAATTCTCAAGTAGTTATGGGCAGATCCTAGACTTATTGCGCATCACAGTTGAAGAGTCTGTCTTGAATGGCCTAGCTCAATTTTGGAACCATTCTTTGAAATGTTTTGAGTTGCCTGACCTAGATATTGCACCGACCATTGAAGAGTACGCTATCATGTTAAGACTCCCAATGAGCAAGCACCTAAATGTTTATCTTTATGGAGGGTATTATGTATCAGTAGGGAAGATAGCAGAACTAATAGGGGCTCAAACAAATCAATTGGGCATGGAAAAAAGGGGAGGAACAGAAGGCTTGAAGAAAAGTTACCTCGAAGCACATTTTCAATATTTAGCACAACAAGGAAAGTGAGATTTCTTCAACAAAACACTAGCCTTAACCATCTTTGGGTTAGTGTTATTCCCATTTACCTCAGATATGATAGATCAAGCAGCAATGGATGTATTCTTCAAGTTTGAGAAGTATAAAGCAAATCCAGTCCCTGATATTCTTGCTAATACTTTCTTGACAATGGAAATCCGTCATGAAAAGAGTGGTGGAAAGATTCGATGCTATACACATATATTGTATGTTTGGATTATGACGCATATGGATGTACAGAATCGCCTGGGACTCCTACCTGACCTGTTAAGGAATTTTGGTCGCATGCTAGTGAAGCAACAAAAAGCTTATGAATGAAAAAATGAGTTCATGAGGATGGGGCCAAATTCTTTTAAATGGGTATGCCCATGCTATCATGGAGAAGAGATAGTTTTCAGCTATGGTGACTTTCCTAATGTTCCTTTGATGAGCCCTAGAGGTGGTGTATCATACGCGCCAATCCTTGTGCTTAGACAACTCCGATGGACTCAATATGTGCCCAACGAAAAGCAACTTGAAGGGTTCAGCTTCTTATACCAGTAAGATAGAAACACTGCTAAGCGAGAAAAAGAGATTAGAGATGCTTGGAAGAATATTCATATGGTAGGAACAAAGGAATTAGGGAAGCATGTGGTGGTCTGTACCCTTGAATACTTGCAATGGAGAGAGGTAAGAAAGGTACAAAATAGTATCCCTCAGACAGGTTCAGATGATAAAGGTTATCCTCAAATCATACCTCAAATGGCCATCGAGATGGAAAGACTGAAAGCACAAATGAAAGTCTTAAAACAAGGAAAGGAAGCCACTGAGTTAAAAGTAGTCATCCACCAGAGTCGATGTCAGAAGCTAGCTGATGAAGTTGAATATTTAAAAGATACGTGTACAGATATGGCTGAGACCCCAAGCCGACTAAAAAGAGCAAGGAAAGGAAAGGAGATAGAATTTGAAAAGACCACAACAGAAGTTTGTGAATTGCGAGCAAAGATAAGCGCTCAGGAAGAGACAATGACATTGGTTTTGCAAGAGAAAGGAAAGTTGGAGGCGAATGCTAGGGTACAAGATCATAGAATGCAAGCCTTACAAGAAGCTCTGACTGAAGCAAAGTGCCGCTCTGACCAAGGACGAGCATTAGTTACCAAATATCACGATGCACCCGTGGAAGCAAACCAAAAGAATGAGCATTTGATGCTGAAAATTCAAGAGTTGGGGTGAGACCATGAGCAGTGGAGACTCGAAGCCCAAAGTCTAGTGAGGCAAAAAGAAGAATGGGTAGAAGTGTGGCAATCAGTAGCACAAGATCAAAGGGCCGAAAAAGAAGAACGGAAGAAGAAATATGAGAACATGTCTGACAGCGTGCAATATCATGCTGTGCAACTAGTTGATCATTTTGAAGAGGCAGACCTTTAGATTCAACTGAATCCATTGTTACGGCTACCACAAAAATAGTCGAGTTCATGAAGTATTATCGAGGTCTTGCTAAAGGTCTTAGGAAGAAACAAACAAAGTTGTTAATGTAATGTTGTTTATGTTACCTTTTGAGGAGTCTGAGACCTTATACTAATTGAAATTTGAAATGAATATGAATGACCAATTGCAGTGTTTTGTTCCAAACATTGATTTTACTATTTTTCACCTGGACATTATTCATTAAGGGGTGAATGCCCTCTTGAATAGGTTGCCAATCGTGCTCTCGACCTGAGACAATTCGTCCTTCAGCGAAATTACAGAAAGCCTAGTATTCAGTGAAAGAATAACTGCATTGCCTGTGAATATCCAAGAAGATAGCACCTATTGAGGAGAGAATACTCCCTTGGGATCGTTGTCAACCATATTCTTGCCTAAGGGATGATGAACCCGAAGTGCAGAATTTGGGATCCTGCATTTCTATTGAATGTCGGTGCAAATCTTTCGATAATCACCAAGCATCCTCATAGTAGTGCTAACTTTTTATTTCTTTTTTCTTTGTTTAATGTTATTTTGTTTTAATAAATTAATTTGATTCAGGAATCATTGCGCGGCCTAGGAAAGAAGATGCCAATCAAACTCGAGTTCACAATACCAAATCTCGGACTAGAATGGCTGCTAATAATCCTGAGGCAGGGAGAAACTTGAGCAGAGAAGTCGATGAAATGACGGGGAGGATAAATGAGATGTCAGAGGCCCAAGTAATATTGGAAGCAATACTGCAAGATGTGAGGGAGTCTCTTCACTTAATCAGCAGAAATAGATGTACAAATGGGGTTGAAGCATATGTAAATGTGCCATCAATGACTGTCCTGACATTCCTGACTATAACCTCAGGCATCATTGTGGGGATCCATGAACAACCACCTCAAATGACATCGATTGTCATGCCTATTGGGGAGGGGTATCGCACTTTGGAAGGTGCTCATAATGAAGTTCCTGGTTATGTTGGCCCTACCTGAGAACAACCTCATGTGTCCATTACAGGGCAAGCAACAATACCTCACTCTGGGAATAGCCACATCATGACCGAGATGGACAAGATGAAGGAAGAGTGGATGGATAAAATGGAGGAACAGATCAAGGTAATCAAGGGCCCCAGTGCTTATGGACCTCTGAGAATAAAAGAACTGTGTCCTACCACAGATGTCGTAATCCCTGAATACTTTAAGATTCCTGATTTTTCCAAGTACGATGGAAGTGGCAACCCCCAGTTTCATTTGATCAGTTATGGAACCAAGATGACTGTTTGGTACAGGGATGATAAGTTCCTCATTAGCTTTTTTCACGAGAGTCTTACAGGTCCTGCTTTAGCGTGGTATCTTCAATTAAACCACTCTAAGATTTCTCGTTGGACGGAATTGGCTGACCTATTCATGGACCAATACAAATTTAATCTGGACGCAACTCTGATCCGGGAACAATTGAGCTCGATGTAGAAAGGAAATGATGAACCTTTCAGACAATATGCACAGAGGTGGAGAGCCTTGGCAGCTCAAGTTCAGCCCTCATTAACATTATCTGAGATGTGTTCATATTTCCTGGGAACCTTGGGAAATCCTTTTATCGGGGCAATGGTCGGGGCAGCCTATAAGGATTTTACAGATCTGATAATGGCAGGAGAAAGGATAGAGATTTTGGCCAAAGCTGGGAAGTTGTCGGTGAGCAATACAGAGAATACTGCCTTTAAGAAGGGATTCCAGCCGAAAAAGAAGGAACCCGAGGTGAATTATGTCCAACGCCAATAGACATTTAGACCTCGATATTCCCCACAAAACTCAAGCTGCCAACTAGCATATAACCTTAACCCTCACCTTCCATACCAAACACCTACACTTCCTTATTACCAGCCCCACCAAGTTATGCCTACCACAAACATTACCCCAACTCTGCAATTCCAAATCAATAATGTTCCCACACCACAACGATATATGCCAACTCGCCCAACCTATACCCGATACCCACCTACACCTCCACAAACCTACCCAAATCACCCACAACCTCGGCCAAACTTCCAGAATCGAGGTCACTTTCGTCCTCAAAACCTACCCCATTTCCCAAGACTGTCCATTTCAAATGCGGACCTATTCCAAATGTTGTTCGATACCCACCTCATTTCAGAAAATCCTGTACGTCCCTTAGAACCACTGTTCCCAGCGTGGTATAACTCGAATTTGACTTGCAAATACCACATGGATATCTCAGGACATTCAATTGAAGATTGTGAGGCTTTCAAGACTGCAGTAAGGAAGCTTATTGCTTATGGGAAGCTTGACATTCAAGAAGAGGCTGGACCCAGTATCGTCAATAACCCAATCCCTAATCATGGTGGAAGGAATGAGGCAAATGTCGTGAAGATGGAAGGACCTCTAATAAAAGAAGTCATGAGCCTACATACGCCGATGATTCAAATATTTGAGGGATTGAAGATAACAGGTTATGTTATCACTGCGCCAGCTTCATCGGTGAAAGAAGAGGAGAGGCATGATGAATAGTCCAGATGTGTTTACCATTGTGGGGAAACAGGACACGATATTGAGGACTGTTAGGACTTTAAGGTTCGAGTCCAGAGGTTGCTCACATTGGGAGTAATACAAGCAAGACTAGGGGTAACTTCCTCTGAAGAGGTCAATGTGATTGAACGATTTGTGCTTAAGGTGCCACCTCTCAACTAAGCTTCGGCGCTAGGGAAAGTAGTATTGACAGTTAAGAAGCCAACATCATTTGCTTGTAATGACACCCACGCAGTGCCCTGGAGCTATGAAACAAGGGTAGAGATAAAGGGAGTCGGGGAAGGGACTTCGAATGCCCGAGTTACAAAAGTACAGCAGGAGGGAGACCCAGTGACTAACATAGTCAGGGTAGGAGGAATTACAAGGAGTGAGCGATGTTATAGCCCAGCAGAAATAGAAAAGGGGAAAATTGTCAAAGAAGTGAGTAGGGAAGAAACATCAAAAGAAGAGAAGAAGAGGAAGGAAGAGGAAGAAGAGTTCTTAAAGATAATGAAGCAAAACGAGTATGATGTGGTGGAACAGTTGAAGAAGACTCCAGCCCGAATATCTTTTTTATCACTCATCTTGACATCTAAAATACACCGGAAGGCATTACTGAGAATTTTGAACGAAGGTTATGTTAAGCCTGATGTTACGCCCGAAAGTGTCATCAATATGGTGGACCCAGTGAAACGTGTCAACACGATCACTTTTACTGAGGAAGAGATCATTTCTTGATTTGAGAGAAATCCACGGGCTTTGCATATAACCCTCAAATGCAAAGGGTATATAGTTGCAAAGGTGTTAATAGACGATGGGTCTACACTGAACATCCTACCTATGTCGACTCTGACTTCATTATCAATAAGTAAGGATGAACTGTCACCCCGAGAAATGGTGGTACGGGCCTTTGACAGAAATAAGAGAGGCATCTTGGGAGAGATGATGTTACCGCTGGAGATTGGTCCAAGTAACTTTCATGTGTTGTTCCAAGTTATGAATATTGAGCCTGGTTACACAATGCTCTTGGGGAGACCATGGATCTATGCTACTGGTGTTGTTCCCTCTACCCTGCATCAGACTGTTAAATACATTGAAAATGGGTCAATCATTACTATACATGGAGAGGAAGAGATTATGTTGTCAAAACCAGTTTCAGTGCCATATGTGGAGAGTGCAGAGAAAGATGAAGAGAATTTATGACATAGTTTTGAAATAGTTGAGACTGGAGTTAGTAAGGATAAATCTCCGACGCAAAGTGTGGATCAGGTGGTGGCCCGGATTATGGCAAGTAGTGGATACGAAGAATGAAAAGGTGTGGGCTCACAATTGCAAGGTACTCGGTCGCCGGTGTCCTTCCAGGAAAAATGGGACAAGTTTGGGTTAGGGTATGAAGCATCCCTGGAAGAGAGAACAAGGAGCATGACCCTCGGAAAGAAAAATGATAAGGGTAAGATGAAGCATATTCCCCACTTGAGGGAAACATTCCCAGCACCAGCCGAGGTAATCATGTCTGGAGAAGTCATTCGCTCCCAATGCCATCCCACTGTTAATGCATTGTATGAAAAAGGCCCAGAAGAGAGCAAGACAATCCGTCCCTCTGCTAATAAGGAGCCGCTATAGAACTAGAAGTCCGAACCAATGATTGATATAATTGTTTCCAAGTAATTATCTGGTCATACTGTACTAAGCTGATATTCAAGATTGGCTGTGTTTTGAGCTTATGTTTGTAATGTTTGAGACATTAACTTAATGAATTTACATGATTATTCAACATTCCTCCTCATGGCACTTTGACTTGTCTATTTGCATTTATTAATTTTCTTTTTTTATAATATTTTTTTTCTTCCTTTATCATTCCCACTCTATTTTGCTTTTCCAACTCCACACAAATTACTTTCCAAGGATCTGAGTCTCGTAGAAAGTTCACCTCATAAAAGGGACCTTACAAACTCATCAATTGATTCCCATGCGATGTTTGAGAAAGAAGACCCTGGATCTGATGAAGAGGGAGAAGTTGTTGAAAGTTTTGAAAAATTACTGTAGTATGCCGAGAAGGAATTTGACTTGAATGGCGAGGAAACCGAGGTGATTAACATGGGGACAGAGGAAGAGAAAAAGGAGTTGAAAATAGTGAAAAATCCCGAATATAAAGAAATGATTGCACTCTTCAAAGAGTATATGGATGTCTTTGCTTGGTCTTATCGGGATATGCCTGAATTAGATCCGGAGATTGCATCTCATAAAATCCCATTACATCCAGATGTTGAGGCAAAGAACCAGAAGCTAAGGAGGATGCATCCTGATATGTCCTTGAAGATTAAGGAAGAGGTAACTAAGCAGCTAGAAGCAGGATTTGTAGAAGTGTCAAGACACCCAGAGTGGGTAGCCAATATTGTGCCTGTGCCTAAGAAGGATGGGAAAGTCCGAATGTGTATGGACTACAAGGATCTGAATAAGGCCAGTCCAAAGGATAATTTCCCACTCCCTCATATCGATGTTTTGGTTGATAACACTGCCAGGAATCACAAGTTTTCATTCATGGATGGATACTCGGGGTACAATCAAATCCACATGGATGTCAAAGACAAAGAAAAAACCACTTTCATCACTCCTTGGGAGACATTTTGCTACACAGTGATGCTGTTTGGATTAAAGAATGCTGGGGCTACTTACCAACGCGCTATGGTTGCGTTGTTCCATGACATGATGCACAAGGAGATTGAGGTGTACGTGGATGATATAGTTGCCAAGTCTAGAGAAGGAGAAAGTTATGTGACAGTTTTACGTAAGCTATTTGAAAGACTCAGAAAGTACAAGCTGAGGTTGAACCCTGATAAATGTGTCTTTGGAGCATCCACTGGAAAGCTACTCGGATTCATTGTTAGTAGAGAAGGAATAAAGGTTGATCCGGATAAAGTGAAAGCAATACAGGAGATGCCTGCTCCTAAGACAGAGCGTGAAGTGAGAAGTTTCCTCGGGAGACTTAACTACATTGCTAGATTTATCACCAACTTGACCAGTACTTGTGAGCCTATATTCAAACTGTTGAAGAAACACCAGCCAGGAAAATGGGATGAGGAATGTCAAGGAGCTTTTGACAAGATAAAAGCTTATCTAGTGAATCCTTTTGTTTTGGTACCACCTATATCTGGTCGGCCTCTAATATTGTACTTAACCGTACTGCCGACCTCAATGGGAGCAATGTTGGGGCAGCATGATGAATCAGAGAAAATGGAGCAGGAAATTTACTATTTGAGTAAGAAGTTCAATGACTGTGAGGCCCGTAACATGGCTATTGAAAAGACTTGTTGTGCTCTAGTATGGACCTCAAAACGATTAAGGCAATACATGCTGTATCACACCACTTGTTTGATCTCCCGAATGGACCCCCTGAAGTATATATTTGAAAGCCCTCATGTTTCATTAAGGGTTTCAAAATGGCAGGTGATACTATCAAAATTTGACATTAAGTACATAACTCAAAAATCCGTCAAAGGAAGTGCAATTGCTGATCATTTAGCTAAAAACACTCTTGAGGGTGGACAACTAGTAACATCCGAGTTCCGTGATGAAGAAATTTTGACAGTAGAATGAGAAGAAGAAGGTAAGGATGAGCCCATTTGGAAGATGTATTTCAATGGAGCAGTCAACATGCATGGTAGTGGCATAGGGGCTGTGGTTGTTTCACTAACTGGACAGTAATATCCAGTCGCTATCAAGCTTGATTTTGAATGCACCAATAATGTTACAGAGTATGAGGCCTGTGCTAATGGTTTACAGGTTGCAATTGACTTAGGGATCAAGCAGCTAAAGGTATTTGGAGATTCAACACTCATTATTTATCAGGTGAATGGCAAACCAAAGGCCCGAAATTGGTGCCTTATCAAAAGTATTTGACCCAACTGATTGAGAAGTTTGAGGAGGTGACCTTCTCCCATTTGACTCGAGACAAGAATCAGTTTGTAGATGACTTGGCCACTTTGGCTGTAATGACCAAATTGGATGTTCATAATAATGTTCAACCTATCCAAGTAAAGACGCACAGTGAGCCTGCATATTGTGCTAATATGGAAGATGAGCCAGATGGTAAGCCATGGTACCATGATATCAAGCAGTATATTCAACATAGAGAATACCCAACTGGGGCAAATGAAGTAAACAAGAAGACTATTCGTCGTCTAGCAATGACCTTTTTCTTGAATAGAGAGGTTTTATACAAGAGAAATCATGATGACACTTTTCTTAGATGCGTGGATGCTCGTGAAGCTCGTATAATCATGTCTGAAGTCCATGAAGGGATTTGTGGAACTCATGCTAATGGTCATATGATAGCATGAAAAATTCTCAGAAGTGGCTATTATTGGTCTTCCATGGAAACAGACTGCATAGAATATGTACGAAAGTGTCAAAAATGCCAGATATATGCAAATCGAGTAAATGCACCTCCATTTCCCTTGCAGAATTTGGTATCTCCATGGCCTTTCTCAATGTAGGGAATAGATGTCATTGGACCCATTAATCCTAAAGCTTCTAATGGTCATCGTTTCATTTTGGTGGCGATTGACTATTTCACCAAGTGGGTAGAAGCTTCCTCGTATGCCAATATCATGCAAAAGGTGTTTTTGAGATTCCTCAAAAGGGATATCGTCTGCAGATATGGAATTCCAGAAAGGATAATAACAGATAATGCTACTAATCTTAACGGTGCTGAGATTCGAAAGTTTTGTGAGAGTTTCAAAGTCAAGCATCATAATTCCGCTCCTTACAGGCCCCAGATGAATGGTGTAGTTGAAGCAGTAAATAAGAATGTCAAGAAAATTATTGCCAAGATGGTGGTGAATTACAAAGACTGGCATGAAATGTTGCCTTATACTTTGCACGCGTATCATACCAATATACGATCAAGCACTAGGGCAACGCCTTTCTCTTTGGTATATGGGATGGAGGCCGTCTCTCCTATAGAAATTGAGATTCCTTCTCTAAGGATTTTGATGGAGACAGAGTTAGAAGAATCCGAATGGGTGAAGACTCGACATGAGCAGTTGAATATGATAGAAGAGAAGAGACTGACAGCTATTTGCCATGGGCAATTATATCAAAGTAGAATGGCCAGAGCCTTTAACAAGAAAATTCATCCCATAGATTTTTGTTCAGGAGATTTGGTTTTGAAGAAGATTCTCCCTAATCAAGAGGATGGTAGAGGAAAATGGGCTCCGAATTATGAAAGCCCATATATAGTCAAGCAGGCATTTTCAGGAGGAGCATTAATCTTACAGAATATGGATGGAGAATAATTACCAAGGCATGTAAACACTGATGTTGTTAAGAGATTCTATGCCTAAAAAAAAAGGGCCCGTTAGGCTGAAAACCCGAAAGGGCGGTCTAAGCAAAAGTTAGGGCAAATAAATAGGCAAGATCTCAAAGAAAGTTGGCATGAAACTCCTTGAAGGGCTCACCAAACTGGGGCAATTCATATCGGCATTTGATTGACTACACTGGGGTAATTTTGTTCGCTTTCAATTGGCTACACTGAGGCAAATTTTTTTTGAAGGACTGAGGAGAAGATGTGTTGAAGGAAGTAACAACACAGAGGCAATAGTTGAGTTATCAGGCCATTGCAGGGAATCAATTGAATAAGGAACAAGGAACCAATATTGGGACAAATTTTTCTTATCCTTTGTAACTTCCTTTAGTTTCTAAGATTTCATCTTTCAAGCATGTGTCTTACTAAAAGTTCATGTATGATCAGATCACCAAAGCAATAAAAAGAAGTTTGTTCATTCAACGAATTTCTATCCATTCATGAATGCATGCTTACTTATTAAGTTATGTCTCAAATAGGATAAATTTATGGTTAACAATTTGATTTGACAATTCTACAACAATCCTTCAATGATTGACTTGGACTAAAAGATCTCAGTAGCTCAAAGTACGGATTGCAATGTAGTATTCGATTTCGCTGCCAAGGAGAAAAGAGGAATCAAGAAAAATATAAGAAAAAAAAGGGAGACAGAAGAAGAAGAGGGAGTGGAAAGATCAAAGTTATCAAGTCCAACGAGCAAAAGCATGTGAACAAGGGTTTTGATTTGTTAAAGTTTTCCAAAAGTCATCGTTGGTTCAAAGGACTTTTAATAAAATAAAAGGAAAGAAAGGAACAAAAAAAAAAGAAGAAAAAGAAAAAAAGAAAAAAGAGAAGAAAAATCCTTATGGATCAAGATGCCTTGCCTTTTTAAATATCTGTTTTCGGGAGCACAGTAGCTCGCCTATCTTTTAAATTCTGGGACTCAGTTGCCCATTTGTCTTTTTAATTTTTGTCTATTCTTTTGAGCGCATCAGCTTCATGTATTTTAATTTCTGTTGAGCGCATCGGCTCCATGCATTTTAGTTTTTTTCATTTCTTTTGAGCACATCGGCTCCATGCATTCCATGCATTTTAAATTCTTTTGAGCACATCGGCTCCATGCATTTTAATTTCTGTAAATTCTTTTGAGCGCATCGGCTCCATGCATTTTAATTTCTGTCAATTCTGTTGAGCGCATCGGCTCCATGCATTTTAATTTCTGTCTATTCTTTTGAGCGCATCGGCTTCATGCATTTTTGTCAATTCTTTTGAGCGCATCGGTTCCATGCATTTTAATTTCTTTTGAGCACATCGGCTCCATGCATTTTAATTTCTGTCTATTCTTTTGAGCGCATCGACTCCATACATTTTACTTTCTGTCAATTCTTTTGAGCACATTGGCTCCATACATTTTAATTTCTGTCAATTCTTTTGAGCGCATCGGCTCCATGCATTTTAATTTCTGTTAATTCTGTTAATTCTTTTGAGCGCATCAGCTCCATGTATTTTAAATTCTTGTCATTCTTTTGAGCGTATTACGCTTTGCATGTTATTTCTCGCATTTGTTTTACATCTTATGCATCATCGGACAAAATTGAAATTCATATCTTTACTCGTTTCTTGCGACGATAATATGAAGATCACAGTTTTCTTATTATTTAGTAAGAAACAAGTAAAGAGGGGCAACTGTGAATACTCAATTTTGACCAACCTCAAAAAATTAATTTTGAATTTAATTAATTAAAGGTCTATATTCTTATTTTTTTTGTTAGCCCAAATATGAGCCCGCTTTAACAAAAAAGAAAAAGAAAAAGAGAGAACACCGATCTCGTTTAATACAAAAAAAAGAGGGGATGGGGTCATGGTTACGTTTTGCAGTTGGTTGATTTTTTTGGTTGCAGTCTCACCAGAGGTTGAAATGCAACTAAATAATGTTAACCTTTCTTACCTTGATGCAAGCTTTCAAGCTCAAGGCTCAAGGCAGCACAAAAATGGGCATTTTTCAGAGGATTTACAAGAAAGCAGACAAAGAGAAAAAGAGAGGGATTTTTCCATTTTTACAGAGAGGATACACACACACTAAGCAACTAAAAAGGGGCAGAGATCATCCTTCATCTTCTAAGCCTCCCAACCGTGAGCCTCCTCTGCCATCACCTTCAACCTCACCATTCCATCACCTTTAACTGAGTCAACTCACCACCCTTCACTATTCATCTTCTTCAACCTCCAACACCACAATCACCAAACCACCACCATCCTCACCACATGAAACCACCATAACCACCAAACGGCTTCATCTTCCTTCGCCAAGGACCCATTCCCCCCTCAACCACCACCGTGACCCAACCTCAAACAACCAACAACTTCTCTTTCACCACCATTGCACAATTACCAACGACCTATCCATCATCAGAACCGAGCCACCTTCATCCGGATTGCAGATCCGTGTGGTCCATCCCTGATCCACACCGAGCCGTCGAACCAGAGACTCGAGCTCCACCGCGTCACATGACCTCCATCCCGTCGACCCCTCCTAGCATCGTGAGACCCGAGCTCCACCGCTGTAGCCAAGCCCCACACCAGATCCGGCCACACCGCAACCTGAGCTCGCCAAACCCAAGTACCAAATCGCGCGATAGCCACCCAACCATCAAAGCCGCTCCTCCACCGTCGCCGAACCGTCAGCTCTGCCTAACAACTGGACCGGATCTGCGACACCCATAGTCGCAACAGCCTCGCCGTCGAACCAGCACCTGCTGGAACTGTGACTTGCACCTCTGCCTGCACCGGATCATAACCCGTTGAACCAAATCCGAAGCTCCATTCTCCGTCGAACCCGGAACAGCTGCCCCACTGAACCAGAAAGTCGCTCTGAATCGTCGTGCGACCCACGACCCATTTTTTGCCACCAGCCGCCATCGCGCCTCCACCTTTACCGTCACGTGCGAGCCGTAGCTGCAGATCGACGGTGCACCGCTTTGAGCTTTGATCTTCACCTAGTGTGTCTCTTTTGCTTCAAAAAAGATAAGCTTTCCTGCTGTTGATTTTCAAAAAAAGGTGAAAAGGTGAGCTCCTTTTTTTATTTTGCTACTTTGATATATTTTTTTAAATAACAATGATGGAAACGTAAATTGGAGGGTTCTCGAAGTGTTTCTTTTTTTTTATGAGTTCTCTAGTTTTTTTTTCTTCTTTTAGAAGCAAAAATATGACTAGAAAAAAATAAAATAAAAAACAAGAAAAATACAAAAAAATGAAAAAAAAGTAAATAATAATAATAAAAAAATATATGAATTGTTAAAAAAATAAAGAAATAAAATTTGTTTTAAAGTTGTTTGATTTGTGATGTTTATATTTAATCTTGCTTTTATTATTATTTATCTAACTTGTGAAAAATTGTGTTTATTTGTTTGTTCTTGTGCTCTTCTTTAAAAAAATAAAAATAAAAAAAATAAAAAAATAAAACTAAAAAAATGATGATGAGTGAATAAATAAAAAATATTTTAATCAATGCAATGATCACTGATGTTGATTGAATAACGGATGCTATCTTCAATGTCAGTTGGATCATAAGGATTTATTGAGTAGCCTAATGCTGCCTTGAATCCCGTGCGATGATTATTATTTTTTAATTAAAAAAATCCTTTTTCTAATTAAAATCAACCAACTCAATCATTTTCTAAAGAACTACGTGACTATGAGTTCCTCATTGCACCCGAGAATACGTAGGAGCAGAATTCCATTTCTGTCAAGCTAAAATTAAATTTTCATAATTTAGTTGTTTCTTTTTTATTCTTTCTTTTAAAAAAAATTAAAAAATAAGAAAGTTACAATGTTTTGCAAAAAGGGGTAAAATAAATATTTCCAAGGATTGTTAAGAATTTGCACAATTAACTTAAGGTACCGTTTTAGAACGGGTGTGTAAGGGGTGCTGTGGGATTAAGTTTCCGCCCTTCCCTATCCATAACCGACTCCCGAATCCAATCTAGTTCCAAAGACCATTTTCTAAGAAAGGTTTTTCAATTTTTTCCTAAGTTAAAATAAAATTGGTGGCGACTCCATTTTTCATTTTTTTCATTTTCTAAAATCTCGTGAGTTGCTATTTTTCGCTGCGATCCCGGTCGCGACAATTATTCAAGTCTTTGTTATTTTTGTGCATAAAGTTTTACAGAGCTGGAAAAAAAATTCATGAAAAAAAAGAGAAAGTTCAACCAAAGTATTACAAAGAATTAAGTTTGGGGGTCGAGAGTGTTTAAAAAAAAGAAAAAAATAGTGAATAAAGTGTTGATTCGTATGCTCTGTTTTGCACTTGTTCTATATTTTGTGACTTGAATTGTGAAATTTGCTTGATTTTGTATCTTAATTTTTATTTTCATTATCTTACCATTTCTTTCTTAACCCATACACTTGGCCTTACATTACAAGCTTTGTAAAGTCTATTTTGATCCTTAGTTATGTGTTAGTTACATTAGTAGAGAGAGAGATGAAAAACAACCTATGGATGTGGGTTTGATATGCATTTGCAGTTTTATAAACCTATCTGAGCTTTTACTTTATGAGGAGATTGCGTCTTTCATTCATGTTTTTGGGAAGTCATTTATGTATAAGAGTTGCATGTGAGAGACAATGGGGCAATTGGATTGCTCATGTGTGACACTTTGAAATTAGATTATGAAGTAGTTTTTGAGGATATGAATGATTTTTAATACTTGGTATTACCATGTTTGAGTCTGTTTTGAGTTTTTTTTTTTAAACTTGAAGACAAGTAAAAGCTTAAGTTTGAGAGAGTGATGAACCTGCAAAAATTCATATTTTTATAGTTCAAAATCTTGGGTTTTTATCCTCTTTCAATCTTTTTGATTTAATTTTTTTCTCAAATCTTTTTATATTTTTAATAGTTTAATTATATTCTTATTACGTATTTTTGTTGTGTTTTGTTAAGTAATTACACATGGAAAAGATTGGATGCTTGAACAGGGAAGAAAAGAGAGAATTGCATCCAGACACCAGCGCCTGAGCGTTGGGCCACCACCGCTTGAGTTCAAATTGGAGTTTTCCCTTTAAGTGAACTAGCACCTGAGCGTTGGACAGTCAGCGCTTGAGCGCTGGTTGCGAATACCACACTGTGATTTAAGTGACTCAGCGCCTGAGCGCTGGAAACCGAGCGCTTGAGCGCTGAATGCGTAATAGAGCACGCTGAATTCTTTTTAAATAGAAAAGTTACGCCAAATTGAACACACATGGAGACACTTGGATAGAACGCAACAGTCGTGAAGAGGCACAAACCCTAATGTGGTGTGGGTGCAATTAGGCTTGAAGATTAGAGATTTTCTTCAATCTTTCCACCTTTCTACAATGGAGTTTGCCATATTCTTCCCTTTGTATTTTTTTTTATGTGTAACTAATTTTCCTTTGTTAAGTTGATGATGGATATTGAATTTTGATAATGTAACTTCTTTTATGGGTTTAATTTATGTTTCTATTTCATGATTTACGTGTTTATCTTTATTCTTAATGCTTTTCTAAACCTAATCAATTTAGGAATGATCTTTTGGGTTAATGTATGATTTGAAAAAATTTGCATGAACCTAGAATATATGATAAACACCATAATTTCTATAATCGCTAGGAATAGACGTTGTGGGTTATGTGGTCTTTCTTTTAATTCCTTTATTCTTGATAATGCCTTTCTATTTGGGGTTAGACTAATGAATTAGTTAATTCCAAACAGTGTAAAATGATTAATATACCAAGGGATTTGATATTAATTAATTTTAAAAATTGACCATAAATCATTGAAATAGAACATAATTAAACCAATATTTGATTTTGCATTTAAAGAGTTCAAGTGAAGTCTGAACCCTAACGCTTTAATATCATTGTCTTTCACTCCTTTAATTTATTGTTTGGTTTACTTATATTTTTTTAATTGAATTTGCAATAATTCTCTCTCTTATTGATAGCTTGAATAGTGTCGATTTGACGAATTTAGTAATTGATAACATAATCCTCATGGGACGATACTCTTACTCACTTTTTATTACTTTTGTTATTCGGTACACTTGCCGATATCACAACATGAGGCAGCAGGACAATCATATGAAGTATGAGAAATGTTAGAACAAATGATACACACATTATGCACATTAGAAGAATTAGCATGTTTTTGACTCAAAGATAACAATTAATCTATCTGCTTAGATAATGCTTCCACATGGTCCATTTTCTTAGATAGAGATTCCACCTTAATTGTCAAATTAGATGTGTGTGAAATCTCATTAATTTCTCCTTTATTCCCTAATTGCCTTGATATACCTAGCTGTGAGGACGAGGCATGCAATTGTGAATTCTTACTTAAGTACTCAAATAACTCCCATGCCTCATATGGGGTTTTATGCAAGAAAGTACCCTCACATGACACGTCAACCATCTGTTAGTTGTGTTCATTCAATCTAGAATAAAAACTTTACACTTGTTGCTATTTAGGAACTTCATGGTGTCGATAACGCCACAAAAGATCCTTAAATCTTTCCCAACTCTCATGGAATTGTTCATTATTAACTTGAGAAAAAGTGGTTACGGCACATCTCATTGCAGTAAGTTTACCTATTGAAAAATATTTCTTTAAAAATTCTCCTGATAATCTATCTCAAGTGGCAATGTTATCACATGTAGAAAACTAACTTTAGTCTTATCCTTTAAAGAAAAGGGGAAAATATGGTGATGAATTACATCATCAATAACATTAGGGATTTTAAATATGGAACATACATCTAAGAATGCATGTAAGTGCTTATAAGGATTTTCAGACTCATGCCCATAAAATGTTGGTAACATTTGAATTACACTAGACTTAATTTCAAAGTGGTTAGCTCCAATTACAGGCAAACAAGTACAAGTAGGAGAATTATATGCATTTGAAGTAAAATATTCCCTTAGTGCTCGATTATTATTTGTCATATTTAAATTAGTATCAATGAGTGCAATTTGGTTTTGTGCTCTAAGTGCTCTAACTATACGTTCTATCTCAGGATTGTACTATTTTAAATCTGATGATAAGGAGCATCTCCCAAACATAAATTAAGCAAAATATCAAACTAAAAGAGATTAAGAGTTGGAACAAAAGCACTTGGAGAGTCACAAACTTGAGTAAAATTGACCTTCTCCAACCTTTTCAACAAAAACTAAAAAAAATAAAAAAATAAAATTCTAGACAAAATTAAAATAAGCAAAAATTAAATTAAAGCAATCACAAAATTAACTCATCGACAATGATGCCAAAAATTTGGTACAAAATTTTCAAGTAATAAAATTATTTTTTACTTGTAAGTACACAAGATCTATGTAATATTTAAAAAATATAAGGGTGTCGTACCCACAAGAAGTGATTAGATTAACCAAAATATAATATTTATCTAAAATAATTTAAAGTAAAAAAAAGAAATTTTGATTTAATATAATTAATCTAAATATTTAAATTATGCACTAAATTAAACACTCAAATTAAATAATTAATTTAAATAAAATAACTCAAATTAAAATGTAAAATCAATCAAAGAACAATTCTAGGACCTCAAATTTACCACTAACTATGTAAAAGATGAATTTAACTTGAATGAAAATTAATCTTACTCTATGGAGTGTCTATGATTACAAATTTTGATCGCTACTAAAGATTATTAGAATTTAATTATTGACATAATTCATCTAAATAACATGGTCTATTCAAATTATGACATAAACCATTTAACATAACATGAACTATTTAATCCTTAGATCTCAAAGGCAATGAATACTATTACATAACTCACACGTAAGACTACAAGAATTAAGTATGTGATTAAAATATATCAATTGAAATTTATTAACTGACTATAAGACAATCAATAAAAATTAAATTGAATAACAATTAAAGATCAATAATCATCAACATTATGCAATTATAGAAAAAATAAAAATATTTCAAACAAAGTTAAATCATCTAAAACAAATATTAGGGCTTCATCTTAATCCTAAAAAATAAAATTAACTACTCATGACAAGAGGATCGAATATAAAGAGAGAAGAAAAATCCATAAAAGATTAAACAATTGCTACGCATCATTCTCCTTCTTCCTTTGCTTCGTGCAGTGCTATACGTCTTTCTCTGGTCTACCACTCGCTTTTATCCTTATTTATTAATAAGAGATTTTATCTAATAGAAGTGTATCTTGCACAAAATCTCCTTAATTGGTTCTCAAATAATAAAAAGATATTGATTGGATTTAGAAAATTAAATTTAGGAAACTCAATCTCCTTAATTAGTCTCCAAATAATAAAAAAGATATTTATTAAATTTAGGAAACTAATTTTAGGAAACTTAATCTCCTTTTATTGAAGGCTGTCAGATTTTCATCTTTTTCTCTCTTTAATTTTCTCATTATTCAGATGAAAAAATTAACCTTCAAGTCAACAAAAAGAGTTATTGCATTTTCTGTTAACTTTCCAACGCCACAAGAATCGTATCGATCTAATATCTATAATCTAATATATGATCCAAATATAGTAGTAAGGTCAGAAAATAGTTGAATCTGAATTTTTAAAAATTTCCTTCAATTATCATAATAATTAATTAATTATATTTTCTCAAATAAAAAAATGATACTTCTGTAAACTAAATAAAATTAAATATATTGAGATATAATAATACTTACTTTTATTAGAAAAATATACAAAAATTAGGTTATTATTAGATTCCCACATCATAACATTGCAAAATGAATGCTTGTCCATACCTTTAATAGTGGTTTGACTAGCCCCATCTGATCCACCATAAATGCAAAAGCTAGCAAAGCCCTTATGAGCAAGTTTGTTGATGCACCCTATAATTTGTTGGAGGAAATGGCCACCAATAACTATTAGTGGCCTACGGAGAAAGTCATCCCTAGGAAGGTGACATGTGTGAATGGGGTTGATGCTATAACCTCCCTTTTAGCTCAAGAGGCTGAACTTTCCAAGAAATTGGACTTTATAGCTATTAACTCAGTGACAACTGGAGTTCAAAGCCCATTTGAGACCTGTGACCATTGTGGTGAACCCTATTCTACGGAGAAATACACTGCAAGCTTGGAGAGTGTGTAATATGCAAGCCAATTGCCAACCTAGCCATAATAATGCTTTTGGTAAAACCTATAACCCAAGTAGGCGAAATCATCCTAACTTCTCATGGGGTGGGAATGCTCAAGGTTCGTTATCTTCTTAACACAAAGAAGCAACTTTTGTCCTTCTAGGTTTTCAACACATGATCTCCCCTCAAGACAAGACACCCAACTTGGAGAAGATGCTTGCCTAATTCATGAGTGGCCACAAAGCTTTCATGGCTAATACCAAATCTGAATTTGCCTCTCATAATGCTATGCTCCAAAGTCAAGTGGCTTTGTTAAGAAATTTAGCAGCTCAACTTAGTCAATTATCCTATGCCTTGGATAACTGGCCTTAAGGAAGTTTTCCTATTGACACTATTACTAACCCCAAGGATGACAACACGGCGCAATGGATAGCTATAAACCTCTGAAGTGGCAAGGAGCTTGTGAAAATTCGGCTACAAAAGAGCATGAGAACACAAAAGAGAATGTCGGTGACAAAGAAGAGATACATGAGAGAAAGCGTGTTGAGAATAAAGAAAAGAGGTTGGAAAGAAGAATGAAGTTGACATAGAGCGAGGACAAGCTCAAAGACAAACCTTACACTCTTCCCCTACCTTTCCTTAATTGGATAGCTAAACAAAAGTTGGATGCACAATTCTAGAAGTTTCTAGAGGTGTTCGAAAAGTTTCATGTTAACATCCTATTTGCCAAAGCTTTAGCCCAAATACCCCAATACTGCAAGTTCATGAAAAAGGCCTTATCCAACAAGCAAGAGTTTGAGTAACAAATGTCGTGTCCCAAGGGATTTGGTTTAGAGTTTGTATTAGCAATTAATTAATTATGTTGTTCAAGCTCAAGCAACACAAGTTAAAGACAAAGAGGGAAAATGCAAGAAAATAAGAAAATCCACATAAACCGAGATTAGAGAAATAACATTGGGTTAAGGCATAGGGGTCTTCCTCCACCCGCTACGTCACTTGGGTGTTAAAAACTGTGAGGATATTTGTTAATGAGTTCAAGTTGTTAGCCAAAACTTTAATTATCCAAAATGACTACATCTAGGTCACTTGACTTTAGCATTAATCACCTAAATCACTAAGTTTCCATGTTAGATAAAATAATTTCATACTCGTTAAGTACTTGTTTCAAACATGTGCTAAGCATGGCCAATTGGTATGTGTCTATCCCATCGACAAATCAATACACCTAACTCTAGCAAGTGAAATTGAACATGCGTTACCTAAAAACTTGATCCTAATTTCTTATCCTTATGTATAGATCAAAGAAAAGCCCCAAATCGATCAATTAGTGATTAAGCAATTGAATGAATTAAACATAGAATTAGGCAAATAACCAAACATTCATTAACAAATATTTATAAGAAATTTACAAACACCCAAGATCCATAATGAGATCCAAAAGATCCACAAGTTAGAGAATTAGAAATCCATACAAAGAACAGAACCAATATCTAAAAAGATCTCCATACAAAAATCAAAGATAAAAGAGAAGGGAAGAGAAGAAAAAAAGGAGAATGAGCTTGAGAGTTGATGGTCTCCCTCTTCCTTAAGCTTGGATCCTTGATTTTGATGGAAGTCCCTTTCTAGAATTTGGTCTCCAAAAACCCAAAGTTTCTATCTCTAAAATGGGCTTAGTGTATAATCCCCACTCTACTCACACAAATAGGTCTTAAAACATAAAAAGAAAATATGGATCCAGGCGTGGTTGGATAATGCCTAGGCATGGAATTTTTGTACAAGCCTTTAGTTGCTCCATGCCTAGGTCAGGAATGGCCATGCTGAGGTGTGGAGTATGGTCCATGATGCCATTCTTCAGCTTCTTACACCAAGCATAGGCCAGGAAATTTCTAGCCTAGGCTTAGTGTTCTCTGGCTCTAAATTTGCTAGCAGCTGAGGCCACCACACCTCGACATGGAATTCCTATGCTAAGGCATGGTTCCTTGGCCCACCAAAGTGCTTGATTTTCTTCCTTTAATATCATATTTAGCTCCTAATCTCTTGCTTGGCCCTTCTTTGACTCTTATGACTCAATTAAACCTACAAAGCTTCACTACAAAAATACATGAGTTTCTAAGAATATCTAAGCCAATTAAATTTTAATCAATAAGGGACCAAAACTTGTCCAAGTAAACCTAAAAGGATTTGTAAGCTCACATTATCCAAATTGAACATAAAACCCATAAAAATCATGGAAACTAGGACTAACGACTTGAATTAATCAACCAACTAGAGGCATATGGGGTTATTAGCTTAATGCAACCCAGGGCCTTAAAATGAGCTTCCTTGTCAACTCTTCAAGCCTTTAGGCTCCTTTTCCAAACTTAGCTAATACCCAGAATGGGCCATCCCAATTTAGGGAAAGTTTTCCTTCTACAATGACCCATGTCATGTATCAAACTATTCTTAAAACGAGATCATTGACCTAAAACTTCCTTTGCATGATCTTTTCTGTTATACTTCATTGATGCTTGTTGATTAATGGGTATTTCCCTCAGGTGGGTAGACTCCCTATTTTCCTCGAGGAGGTCAAGGTCAGTCCTCCAAATTTGATGTAGGTTTTTCACAAGCGCACAGATCACTCAAGTAGTAAATAAGATCGTTCCCATTATGATAATATGGTTATTAACATTCACGAAAATACCGATTATTTAAGTGATAAAAAATAAGAATAAAATGCAATTTAAAAAGCAATAAAATAACTAACTAAATTAGCAAGTCTAAAGAGAATAGAGTTTAACCTAGCATCAAAGACCTAGCATTAGGAATCCACTACAATTACCCATAATGATCAACATCGATTCTCCTTTATTAATGATTAATTATGAATTTGAAGAAAGTCAATCCTAAATTATTTAAAGCCTAGTCTCTTGGTACCAAAAATATGTTAAAATTAAATCAACCTCATTCTCATGACAGTCAAGTTAGTTAAAACTCATTAAGTTCCATGATATCATGTTAACCCTCAAATGGTTAAGCCTTTCTCTAGATCTTAATTCCCAAGTTCAATTTCTAGATTATCAAGTATTAGACTTCATCTCTAGATCCTTCTTCTAATACCTAAGATCATGCAAGTATAGATGGCAACATACCCCAAGCATTAAGAATACTAAGAATGAATAAAAGATTAATAATTAATTCATTAATAAAGAGATAAATAAAATATTTAACATAATAGAGTAGAGATATTTATCCTAACCTAGAGAAAATGGATTTAGCCATTCATGGAAATTGTAACACCCTCCTTAGGGCATTGCATTTCCGACTCCCGTTCATAATCTGAAAATAAGTTCGCACAAAGTTTGAGTTATAAAAGATGGGTTTCAAAATTTCTTCTTTACTGAAACGTAAATTTACAGAAAATATTAGGTAATATTGAAAAATCATGTTTCAACTATTCATTATGCAATATTGACACCAATTAATATCACAATTTAAAGAGACATATAAAATTAACAGACTTATTTTTTTTAACAGTAGCAAACCCCATGATGGGTCCTACTTAATAGCACGGTATAACACTAACATTAAATCTTAACATACTCGTTCCTTCTCTTGTATCAACTTGATGCATCAGAACTTTACTCCTTGTTTACCCGGCACATCTTCGAACTTGAGATAACCACTTTTCAATATTTCCATCAATCTCTGAGTATCTACCACTCGTTTTGTCTAAGACAACTCATTCCTTCTACTATATAATTTTAACAATATAGACAAAGCAAAATAGTATAACAAAGAGGTGAGATCACCTATACCAATACCAACATGGCAGCATAGAGATAACACAAACAGCAATATCATACAGATAGATCATACCATAATCATGCTATCAACATTAATCAACTATCATCATCTAATCATTTATCAGTTCAATCATCATCCAAGTACTCGAAACAATTGTCATAACCAATATTTCTCAATTAATATATCACATAGATATAAATACTCAGATTTATGCATATGCACAAAGACTCAGTTTATCAAAAACAACTCCATGGAGGTTTTTACAATTTCGAGAAGAATGCTCTGGTTAATTGTCAGCCTTAGCCCAAAGACAATCTCCCAGTCGTTGAAAAGAATTGTGTTCTTGTCGGGTATTGTCAATGCGTTAACGGATTGCATCGCCAAGTGGCACAGTGGTACTCGCTAACTGTCCACTAGTCGACCGCCGCTACTCGACGCCCCAAGATCCATCATAGACCTCACTATCAATTCTCATTCCCTCTTCAACCACAAGAGCCATAATAGCTATTAGCTATATTTTATACAATGCACGAATATATCAGTGCAAGTCCAACCCCAAAGGGCCAAATCTTTTCAATTTCATTTGTTCAATGTAATCATATGCTTCTACGCATATTTTTCCAATGCACGTATAATGCACCAAATCCAATCACAGACATATCTTTCCAATGCATGTATAATGCACCAAGTGCCAATCATAGGCAAAACATGTCATTTTCTCACTCAGCATCCATATACTGGTTCTATAGTATTTATACTGTATTTTCAACAAAAAAAATCATATTATCACATTTTCATAGTTATAAAACTCTTTGTCGTGTTTTCACAAAATTGCTCAATATTTCCATTTCATTTTCACAATTTCAAAACGTTTCTGTTACGTTTTCACAATACTGCAACTCTTCTGTTGCACCTTTAAATCACGTATTAAATTTTTTTAACATTTTTCTCAATCCCATAAAAATATACGTTTCTCAAATTACGTAACAATTTTTCACCATTTTCAAAATCGTGTAACTTGAAAATCATTCTTTTAAGTTGCGTAAATCATTTTCCATCATTCTCAAAATATTTAAAACACTTTCCAAATCACATAATGATTTTCCGTCATTTTCACAATCACGTGAAAATATTCTATCACTTTCAAATCATATAGTGATTTTTCAATAGTAGTTCAAATTACGTAAAATATTTAAACGTAATTCAAATCACTTAAAATATTTCAACGCATCTCAAATCACGTAGTAATATTTTATCATATTTCAAATCGCGTAAAAATATTTTACTGTATTTTCAAACACTTAGAAATATTTTACTGTATTTCAAACCACGTACTTTAAAAATTATGTTTTTAAGATACGTAAATAATTTTTTTCACCACAATTCCATTACAGAAAATATTTCTCATTCTTCAAAAATTTCATTTCTACTTTTCTCAAACTAATATGACTTTATACGTTATTTAACACATTTTATTTACTCAAGAAATCCTTTTCTAAAATATAATTCACAAAATCATTTTTCCATTGATGTAAATCAACGTTTCAAAACTTAACATTTTCTAACGCTCTTCAAAACTCGAAAATAAGTTATACGTTAGTAAATTTTTAAAATACCATTATATTCTCCATTTTTCTCAAATCATTTCCAAATCAACATTCCTCAAAATAATATAATTTTCTACTTCATTTAATATATCTTCTTACTCAAAAAAATCTTTTTTCACAGTATATTCCACAAATTCACAATTCCATTAAATTAAATCAATGTTTCTAACTTTAAAAATTACTAACGCTTTCCAAAATCCAACGGATGAGTTACACGTTAGAAAATACCAAATTACTATTGTATCCTTTATTATTATTTTTTTCTTAAATCAATTTTTAACAAAAATAAATTCTTTTTAAAACAAATTGAGACTCACTTGCAACCTCTCTTTTTTATTTACATAAAAATTCATTTCTCAAGTGCTAAAATACTCTGATTCCCTTTTCAAATTTCTTGTATTAAATTAATTATATTTTCACTTAGAAAAATCACTTTGTTTCATCAAAATCAATGCATTACAAGCCTTTGAAAATGTGGACATAACTATTGAAAATTATCAAAATATTTTTTCTTCTAAATTGATATGATTTTACACAAACAAAACCATTAAAATTTTATTTTCAAAACCGAAATACCGATGGTTATAAAAACAAAACCCATTTGTTCAAATCCTTTTTCACTTTCTTTACAAATCCTTTTTCACTTTCTTTGCAAATCCTTGTTCACTTTCTTTGCAAATCCTTAAAATTAATGTTTGCCCGTTTCATTCAAAACTCATATTGAGAAAAACACTTGGGATCTTTTTACACAAAATAAATCAATAAAAATTCCTCAAAGACCATATTCTTGTTCTCTTGAAAAACAAACCCTTTGTTTATTTTTCATACTCTTCAAATCATCCATTTTCATTTTTCATGAAAATATTAATTTGTGAACACCTATTTTGAGGTGTCTTGGCCGAAATTCACTAAGTTTTAGGGCCCAAAAATTAATTTTCTTATTCTTGAAAATTTTCAACATGAACTCTAATTTTTGGGAGCTCAAAACTGTAGCCTTCTCTATGGCCTTTGGAGCCAAATTTTCTTGTTTTATCATACTTTCATCATAATATATTCAATATATGTTCATCATGCATATCATAAGCATACCATATAAGGAAATAAAAATCATACTAAGCATGCATACACAAGTCACTACAAAAAAAATGATTAATAGCGGCGGTTAAAAAATATATTTAGTGGCGGCTCAAACTATCGCAAAAACAATTAACGGCAATTGCAAAACCGCCGCGGATACAGGCGTCCTTAAACCTTGTCGCGGCGGTTTCAGGAAACCGCTGGAATAACTGCCACAATTATTTTTTTGCGACTGTTTTCGCAGCGGTTATGATTGCGGCGATTTTATTACATTTAGCGGCGGTCCTTAACCGCTGCAAAAATATTCGTATTTCATTATTATTTATTTAAAGAGGCAGTTTCCAAACCGCCGCTAAAATTGCATAAAATAATGCTTTTTTTATAAACCGCCGCTATTATTTTTATTTTAAATTAATTTAATTTTTCAACTTTGTTGACATGCCAATTTTAATACATTTCAACCTGTTTTATCTTACAATCAGTTAGCATATTCAAATGAAATTATAAAACAATTAAACTTTAAACAAATATATTAATTTGTCAACACAATTTTAAATAAATATTTGAAGTGATGATTCAACACACAAATAAACAAACTAAAATCTAGTACAGACAAAATAAACAAACTAAAATCCATTACAAACAAAATAATATCTGAAGAATAAAATAGTAGCAAATCATTTTTCTATCATGAATCATTCACTTTTCACTCCGATTAGAATTATGTTCAATTTGAGCATCATGACTTGCTGAGGAAGACGGTCTAGCTCCTGGTGAAATTGGCCCACTTCCTTCATCCGAAGCCTGAAAATATAAACAAATTATGAGTTGTATGCATTCGATAAAAGCATCATGGATTTTAAAACAAACACACCATGAGCATCCTAATAAAGCACAAAGGAGAATAACCTAGTTACATGATCTATACGTATGGTCTAAAGAAGAAGATACTGACAGATTAGGTCTTAAGATATCATTATCTTTCATTTATTGTAATTAATGAAAAATCAAAATCAAAATACTAATCTCACTCTCTAAGAGCTATTTATCACATTCAATTTGAAATACCATTAACAAATCCTATTCAATTAAAACAAGTATTATAAAGCAATTACTAAAATATAAACTCTCAAAATAAATAAATTCATCTCATGTGACACAACAGATAGAAAATGATAATCAACATTATGCTGAGTACAAGTTAAATCAAAACTTATCAGGGAAGAAAATCAGATCAAGAACTTTAAGCATATTGAAGTGAATTGCATAAAAAGAATTTGGTAACGAGCACTAATCGCAATAGAAGGAAACACAGTGATAATGTTGGAATTTAAACACAATGAGTAGTACTATAGCATCCAAATCCAAACAAAGAACTAAAAAAGAATCAAAGGACAGAAAAAGGAATTGGAAGCCAACTTCACGTTTTACAATGATATCATGAAATTTGAAATATATACCATTATATCAACTATAGCAACCAACTCAGCGTGCAAATCCCTTCCTTGTTGGAGCAAAAATCTTGTTATAGCACCTTCAAATGCTTGTCGTCTCAATCTCTCAGTTTCCACCACTGATTCAAGCTTCTGCACCTTCAATTTCTCAAGTTCTAACTCCAACTTCATCTCATCCACCTTTGTTTGAATTGGTGGAGTTAAAGATATTCCACTAAGCGATGAGTTTGTGTGGCCAAATATTTGAGTAACAGATGGCCCAAAACCCACACCCCGAACTCGGCCAGAGTGCTCCTTCCCTAGAACCCGAGCAAGTGAATCATCTTGAGAAATTTGTTGTGATGAGCCATCTTGACGCTCAATATCCATAATTTTCTCCTGCAAACATGTAAGATTTCAGCTATTAAAGTTTAAATTTATACATTTGGTAAGATATTAATAAAAAACTAAGCAACATCAATTTCTTAAATTACTTACACCAATAATTTTGGCCTCATCATTGACATAAGAGCCGTCTTTTCGCTTGTGTACTATAGTCCACATCTCTCCTCTACCAATGCGACTCCCACGTTGTCGTTCCTATATCATTATTACCACAATCATATACTAAAAATTAAATAAGATAAAACATCAAATATAAAGAATCAAAGAGTTTCAATATTAATCACCTCTTCAGCTTTTCTCCTAGGTATGCTTTTTGAACCACCAGTGTGTGTATAAAATTACTTCTTCCGATTTTCAGCATTCTTTTTGCATATCTCCTGTGTTTGTATTAACAACAATACAATCATGAACTAATCTGATCATTTTATATTAAATGACCATGTTTATTTTGGATATGTTACCTGTGTTTTCCTATCTTTACGATATTCAATAAACCATGTCCAATGGTCAGGATCAATTCCACTTGGGCGTCTTGCAACATTTTCCTCCAAAGTCAATGTTTGATCATAAAATTGATGAAACAGATTATGTCTGGTATCTTTCCACTTCTTTCCAATATTTTTCATGATATATCCCTTCAACCGACTGTCCTCTATATGAAATTTTTTCTGCAAAAGAAAAGATATTAGTAACTAAGTCATATAGATCATAAAATACAAATATATAATTTATGTGTACCTTTATAATATCATCATACACTTTCTCCTTATATGTACCCGGAACCTTACGCCAAGAGACATAACACATGGGAAACTTAGAATAATCAGATCCTAAATCTCCCAAGAAGCCACCCAAAAGCCCACCTACATCATCTATGGGTTGACCAAGCTCATTGCATGTGATTATAACCTTTTTACCTGTAGGGAGTGATCAAATATCTTGCACCTTCAATCGTCCTTCTTTGATGGTGCCATCTTCATCTAAAATAAGAATTGTAATATTTAAAATATATATAGTCATTAAGCAAATAAAAATACAAGAGCTATGATTCTTACTAATAACATTGACGATCCAATAGCTGTTATTCTTACGACTACTAGTAACTGTCTCACCAGATGTAGGAATAAGATCATCCTCAGACTCATCAAACGAGCCAGTATACTCATGCTCAAGCTCAGGCTCATATGAATGAGTGGATGGCATAAAACAGGCATCTGAGGATGGCCCAGAATGAGCACTACCATCTGAGTGTGGCCTAGAGCGAGCTCCAACATGAGTCGGTGGTACAGATTGAGCTCCACTATGATTCGGTGGCAAAAAATGGGCACTGCCATCTGATGGTGGCACAAAACTAGCTCCACTACGAGTTGGGGCAATAGAATGGGCCCTGCTATGAGTCGGTGGCATAGAACGTGCCTCATCTAAATTATCACTTGAGTTCTCTGTAATAGGTGGTGTAGCCTTGAAGCGTTTAGTCCTAGGCATTGCTACAACTTTGTAACCAAGTTAGACTTTGAAAGAAATAAAATATTATCAAAACAATAGTCAATAAGCATATTCAAAGAAATATTGTTAACCAATAGTCAATAAACAATATAAATATAAAATTGATATCTATTATAAAACATATGCAATTCAATGTTATGAAATTAAAAATAACCAAGTACATAAACACCTAACTATAATAAATAAAAATTAAACAAAATCCTCAGTCGCATCGATATTGTCAACATTAGCATTTATTGGAGGTTCATCTTCTATATCATCCCTTATCAATTGTAAATCTTGATTGCCATCTTGAAACCACCTATCCAAATCTTGTTGCGGAGAAGGAACAATATCATAAAGTAACTCTTCATCTTTGTCTTCTCCCATGTCATACAAGTCTCTTGGTTTTAGATGGACAACAACACTCCAGTCTTTTTCCATTTCATCATCAACATAATATACAAGTTGGGCCTCTGATGCCAATATATACGGCTCATGATCTTCTCGATCACCAAGATGTATCAAACGAGAAAAATTAATACAAGTAAAGCCCAACTCATCTTTTTTTATGCCTCTATCAGTAGTGGTATTAGCCCATTGACATTTGAACAAGGTAACTGTGAATTGACCATTGTAGTTCAACTCAATTATATCCACCAATTTTCCATAATACAAAACACCTCCAATCGTCATATTGTTGTCACGGTTGCTTGCATAACTTCTAGTATCAAATGTACCAAACACTTCACTATTTTGAGTTTTCAACCCATGCTCTCGTCTTAGAGTTCTGAATTTAAATCCATTCACATTGTATGCACTAAATCATTTGGCTTGGTCAAGTGGTCCAAGTGCAAGCCATATAATTTCATTTGAATGTTCGTTGACTTCATTCATAATCTAACATCAAGAATGAACCATATTAGTTACATGCTTGATTAAACCTCTAAATAGGAAAAAAGATGATAACATAACTTCCACTTACTCGCTTTTGAAACCAACAAGCAAATTCTTTGTGTACAACTTTATCTATTTCAGATTGTAACCGTGTACTACTCCTTAACCTTCTTTTTGTCTCTGTCCTAAATTCCCTATATGTAGAAAATAATTTAACACAATATAGAGTATAATTTTTGAATTGTAATAAGATTTGTGTAAATTTTTATGATTTACTTACTGGAGGAATGGGTCTACTGCTGCGCAATTAACTAACACATGACGATGTGCTTGTAGCTTCTCCATTGATGTCAATTTAAAATATGAAAAGCCCCCTACTGGTCTACCAACTTTTGGGAACATAGTGTCCCTTTCATGATATTCCACATCATCAGGTTGATCATCAACACGCACCAGCCGATTGATTCTTGTCTCAACATCTTCTAAATATCTTGAACAAAAGGTCAAAATTTCATCGGCCAAATAACCTTCAGCAATAGAGCCTTCTGGTTGTGCCTTATTACGCACATAATACTTCAAACGCCCTAAGTACCTTTATGATCAAAAGATTATTGATTCAGGTAATGCAGTTTATTTAGCTAAAGAAAGTGAATAAAGAATTTAGTATATTAAGTTTACCTTTCTATAGGATACATCCATCGATAATGCACTAGGCCACCACGTTTCACTTCATCAATTAAATGAACAACTAAGTGAACCATTACTGTGAAAAAAGATGGAGGGAATATCATTTCCAAATGACACAAAGTGATAATGATTTGATTTTGGAGGTTATCAAGATCCTCAAGATTCAACACTTTACCACATAATTGTCGAAATAACGAACAAAAATCAATTAAAACTGCAGACACTAAGCTAGGCATTGTATTCCTCAATGATATTAGTAGTAGTTGTTCCATGAGAATATGAGAATCATGACTTTTCAACCCAAACAACTTATGTTACTTCAAATCAACACATCTAGAAATGTTACTTGAGTAACCATCTGGAACAACTACATTCTTCAAAGTCCTAAGAAATATATCCTTTTGTGCATTTGACATAGTAAAAATAGCAGGAGGTTCCATTCTCATATGGCCAAAGATCATATCTTATGCCCATTGATTGTAGGTCTTTTCGGGCATTAAGGTGATCTTTTGACTTCCCACTTTCATTAAGCAAAGTGTATATTACATTGTCACACACATTTTTTTCAATATGCATTACATCAAGATTGTGACGCAATGAGTTAAACTCCCAATATGGAAGTTCAAAGAATATACTCTTCTTTCTCCAATGTGAATCACCTCCTTGGGTATTTTGTTGCCCACGTCCTCTTTTCCCTCTAACTTCAACCTCTGGTTTCTTTCCAAATAAAACTCTAATATTCTCAACTTGTCTTAAAATGTCTGAGCTTGATAACTGTACAGGTGGATTTCTTTTGTCAACCTTACCATCAAATCGGACCTTGTCCAATCTAAACCTGTGACCAGCATTTAGAAAACGACGATGGCCCATAAAGCACCACTTTCTACTATGATGAAGTCGACAAGGTTCAACATCGGTGTTGCATATGGGACAAGCAAGCTTACTATATGTGTTCCACCCAGATAAGGTCCCATATCCTGGAAAATCACTAATTGTCCACATCAATGCTGCTCGCATTTTAAAAGTTTCATTTGATGAAGCATCAAATGTTTTGACACCATCCCACAACTTCTTCAGCTCATCGATCAAAGGTTGTAAGTAAACATCAATGTCATTCCCTGGCATTCGCTTACCTGGAATGATCATTGAGAGAATGAAGGAAGTTTGTTTCATGCATTTCCAAGGAGGTGTTGTATAGAATGAGAACCATAGGCCAAATGCTATAATTAGTGCTCATGTTTCCGAAAGGATTGAACCCATCACTAGCTAAGGCAAGGCGAACATTACTTGCATCCAAAGAAAAGTCAGGAAATGTGGAGTCAAATATTTTCCATGCCTCAGCGTCTCTTGGATGCCTTAAGAAGCCATCTTTATTATGATCAACATCATGCCATCTCATATCAGTAGATGTCTTACAAGACATGAATAATCTTTGCAATCGTGGTATCAGAGGGAAATAACGAAGCACCTTTGCAGGTTATGATTTTTTGTTTTTATCAACTTTAGGCTCATTAGAAGAATTTTTCTTAGTCTTTGGCTTCCATCTAGATGTGCCGCATCACTTGCATTCTTGTCTCATTTTATCTGATCCCCTATATAACATGCAATCATTTGGACATGCGTGTATCTTCTTATAACTAAGACCAAGTTTTTTTATGGTTTTCTTGGCCTCATATAATGATTCGGGGATCTTTGCATGCTCAAAAGCATCATGCAATAACTCTATTATCATCGACATTGCCTTGTCACTCATCCCACAAATGCATTTAATGTGATACAATTTCACTAAAAAAGACAATTTAGAGTACTTTGAGCATCCTTCATAAAGTTCTTGTTCCCCGTCTCTAACCAACTCATAAAACTCTTTAGTTTTATCACTTAGACCATCATGTAAATGTGGTATCCTTCCTTCACCTTCATTCAGTGGTCCATGCGGTGTGGAATGTTCTTCGTCAGCATGTTGTCTAGAGAAGTTGAAAGCATCATGAATTATGTCTTGCATTGGATCTTCACGAGCTTCAATATGTTGCATTTCATGTCTATAATAAGAAGTTTCTCCTACATCTCTCTCACCATGTAATAACCAAACAGTGTAACCTACTGGAAAAGGTCTTAAAAGCAAGTGATCGTACACCTCTTCTCTAGTTTGAAATAGCCTAAACCCACAGTGAGAACAAGGACACTTTATCCTATTATCAGATGACGCATTAGCAAATGCAAAGTCTAAAAATTTCAGTAGCCCTTCCATATATTCGGGTGTAGTTCGTGGCTTTAAAATCCAACTTTTATCCATCTCTAAAAATAAGATGAGATATTAAAAATAATTAAAGGCATGCCAGATTGGGGACTTCAAAATGAAAACTAAAGAACTCTAAAGAAGATTTTTCTTACCTTATCCTTCAATTCACGACAACAAAAAAGAGACTAAAAATGAGATAGTCGTTGCTGAGAGAGGGAAGCAACCTGCAAGATAAAAGCCACATATAAATGATGGATAAAGATATTGATAATTTAATCTCATAATGCACACTCAAAACTATCAAACAAGATTTGATGAATTTAGTA
Source organism: Ormosia semicastrata (assembly GCA_029884595.1). NCBI lineage: Eukaryota > Viridiplantae > Streptophyta > Magnoliopsida > Fabales > Fabaceae > Ormosia > Ormosia semicastrata. The sequence continues at coordinate 103,562,601 of JAQQTO010000063.1, forward strand.
AAAAATAAAATAAATTCATTTTTAATATATAATAAATTAAAATATTATGTAGAATCATAATCATAATTATATTAATTTTAATTATATATAAATATATAGATAATTAAGATATTAATATACATTTAAGTACATCCAATTAAAAAGTAAAAACTAATAAGTCTGGCCTCCACTATATATATATATATATATATATATATATATATATATATAGCACTTGTACTGTGAGTGAGGAGAGAATCTTGTATATGTATAGTTATATATGTAACACGTAAGATTTAAGTACATCCAATTAAAAAGTAAAAACTTAATAAGTCTGGCCTCCACCAAAAGATTCTGACCCACTCTCTCACTCTCAGATGTAACCTTCTATTAGGAGACATTACTAGCTTAGACGTTACTAGCTTGGCTTCAACAGCATAGGTTAGCCAATAGTGCGTTAGTCACTTCATTTATTTGGCTTGAACCTCCATATTAAACCTTCATTTGTTTATTTGACTGAACCTTCTTTCAATTTTTTAATGTTGAGTATATTTTGTCTTTAACCCATTACAAAAAGCACTCAATCAAGCTTAACTGAATAAAAACACCATCAATTCATTAAAATTGGGAAGAAAAATACAAAACTGGTATCTACCATAGTGTTGAATTAGTAGTGCACACAGAATTAGATCTTCTTTATTTAGATGCACTCTTTCTTATTTGTCCAGTAAGGTGAGATAAGTTTCAAAGAAAGGGTAAATTCATTAACTAAAGAAAAAAATTGATACTTGGAAAACTTAGAGCAAGACTAGTGCAAACATCCAGCTACCCCAATGACTGCAGATGTAAAAGTAATCACATTATTAGTACGTAGAAGAACAGTGAAAAACACAAGTATCATTTTATAGTTACATATTTTATACTATCATCCTTTCCTCGAAGTCTTTTCAAGATGCAAACAACAAGCTATGAACTCCAGACAAAACTACAAATGTCTAATTAGGCAAAGAAAAATGATTATTCATGGGCTAAATTGAAAAACAAGAAACACATGATACAAATATGAATTAAGTAGATAATGTAAAAAGCCAGGGAAAAAGCCAGAGATCTCCAAGTACATTAGTGCACCGAGAATAAAAAGTTATGACAAGTGGAATGAAACCAAACAATACTTGGACCCTGATCTAGAGTGTTTGATTTTTAACACCTCTGCAGGACAAACTGGTCTTGGCTCACATAATCTATTTATGGTGCAGTTATGTTGGGCAACTAGCAAAATTGATGGGCTGTTTTGAATCCCAGTTAATTGTTCTATTTTCATGTAAATAAGGCTGAAATTTTGAAGAGTAAGTTGATGGGGCTTTTAATTACAAGGAAGAACAAGACCTGGATGCAACTTTGAAGAGGTGAGTACATAATTGGCATTTAGCATATCCAAAACTTTAAGTTATCTAATAGAAAAAAAATCAACTTTATTTATCCTAATAAACAGTCATTGATCTTCCAGAAGATCATGAAATAAACTTTGCTCAACAAAACATATACACTCTGTTTCTAAACCAGAGGGCTATTTTTCCAACTTTGTTTCTGAATGCTAAATATGTACACTCTTATATTGTGCTATAAATTGTTAATAGGTACTTCCCTGAAGGCATTGACATTGACTTTGACAATGTTGGGGGAGATTATATATGCTACACTAGTGATTGGTGGCTTCAATACCATGGCCACGATAGCATGCCACAATAAAAAAATTTCCTATTTTACCTTTTGCTTTCCCACTATAGCCTATTCACATCTATAATAAAAGATGAGACAATAGAATCAATACACATCCTCTACCTTTTGGCAAAATCATTATGGAACTACAACAGCTTGAGGCACCAACAGAAGTGCATGCATCCCACCTTTCCAATCTGGGAAATATTGGGCTAATTTATGTATTTTGGAAAAAGTAAACAAATTATGAGAATACATTGTATGCACTATTTAAGTTTCTATATTTTCCTAATTTTAGGAGATAAGGTTGTCTGATGCTATAATGTCTGTGGTGTTATGGTTATAATATAGTAGCATAATATGGTAGAAATGAGCTGAGCTAAGCTCGATCACACTTTCCTCAGATTACGGCTCAACTCAAGTTTGATGAAAGTCATTTTTTTAGGCTCAAGCTCTGGTAAGCTGCTTATCTCAAGTCTCAACTCAATAAGCACAAGTTAATGAACCAAAGAGACAAAACAGAAAAGTGAAGGGGCAGACAGAGATCACAAGATGACAAAACCAACATCTACTCTCATAATTTAACAAAATCTACAAAGCAACTATGACTTCCATCACATACACTGACACACTTGTAGAAGACCATCTGTAAACCCCTTTTTATTAATCTCAGCTGCAACCAAGCAATAAAGTAAGATCACCATAAACATGAATACAGTTACGGACTTACCACATTTTTATCGACCAAAATCCTCTCATATTCACTTTACACTTAATATCTTGAAAATCATTTTACACTTAATATAAAACAGATCCTAAAGCATCACAAAATACTAAGGAAAAAAAATGGCTTGTCATTAATAGATAACGTGCAACAACTATAGTAATACAACATTTGAACCCTTGTTTTTATGCTCTAATACTATTTTTTTCATCAAAAGATTTTTTGTGATCAAATAGAAATATCAAGTATATACCGAAAACAATAAAAAAGGTGAAATATTTTGAACAAGAAGGCGAAATATCAAAAGAACAATAAAAAAGGAAAAAAATAAAAAACTGAAATATCAAGTATATACCGGTAAGGAAAGTGAGAGTTGGGTGTTCCAATTTGAAGGTATCAAGTACAGCCAGAATATTGACTTTAAGAATCAGAGAGCATTGCGCAACTTGGTCCTTTAAATCCCATTTCTGCCTTCAAATCCCATTTCTGCCTCACCAAAATTCCCTTTAAAATTTCCTAATTCTGATTAATCAACAATACACGATTCAGAGACAGAAAATAATAGTAAGAGAAATAAAGGCAAGAAAAGCAAGCTTATAAATAGTAGGACCTTGTGTGGTGGCGCTGCTGCACCGTATTGAGAGGGAAAGGAAGATGTTAGGGTAGAGACATTGTTGCTGCTACTGGTATGTTGTGGAGTTGGTGTTTTGAGATCACCGTATTGAGAGGGAAAAGGAGATGTTTGGGTAGAGAATGAGAGGGAATGGTGAGAGGTTAGGGCAGATCAGAATGAGAGGTAAAGAGAAAAAGAAGAGGGAAAGAAATTTCAAGAAAAAGAAAACGATGGGCAAAATTTTTTTAAGTATAAACCGCCTCTAAACACTGTAAAACCGCCACAAATTTTATTTTTTATTTTTTTGAGTATTAAACCGCCCCTAAACAATATTAAACCGCCACAAAATTTATAATTTTGTGGCAGTTAATAAAACCGTAGTGTAAATCACCAGGAATTGTGGCAGTTTAAAAAATCGCCACAAATAAACCGCCGCTATTTGTTAATTTTTTAGTAGTGAGTAAATCATGCAAAGCATATCAAGCATAGACAAAAATAATCAAAGCACATAACACACACAAATTATTACATGACCATAGATATGAATCCTCACATGGATTCACCATCCATCAAATATAAAACCATCTCTCACTACCATGCTTGGTTGGTGAGATGGATCTCCCTCTTACCTCTTGAAGATCATCAAAAGCTTCTTGATTTGCTTTTTTTTCCACCATCTCTCACCACCAAAGTATACTAAGCTTGATTAAGAGGAACCATGGATCAAACATGGTCTTAGGATTCTAAGAATTAAATAAAAAGTCAAGTTTCAAGATTTTTACCTTGAAACCTTAAAACTTAAATCCAAGATTCAAGCATAAAGATGATGGAATTAGGCTTAGATCTCAACTACAAAATATCTTAGGATTGTGTATAGGTTCTAGATCTAAGATTATATAAAATTATTGAAGCTTGGAAGTGGGATTTATGAGTATGGATTGAATTCTTCAATAAGAAAAGATATGAACTTTTGTGTTCTTGGCTTGGTAGAGTGATGAAGATGAGTGAATTTTGAGAAGTTCTCAACATGAAAGTGTTTTGGATTGATGAGAGGATTCAAGATATGTAGCTAGATAAAATTATGAAAGATTGGAAGTGGTTCTATGGTTGGTGACCGAATAGCTCAAAGAAGAGAGAAGATGTTGTTCTTTGTATTTGTTCTTGGTGTTCTTGAACAATTGGAAGAGAGAGAAGAGAGAGAATGGTCTTTGTGTTACTAAGTGTGATAAAAAATAAAAATAGAGGGTTGAATTGAAGTGGGCAGCCGTAGGAGTGAAAGAATGGAGAGATAGAAATTTATTTAGTACAATTGAAGGCTATCACATGCATGTACATGGTCTTCACATGGTCTAAGTCACTAAATGCCATCCATTGGTCACAAAAGTCCATTCAAGAACCTTGGAGAAGCTCTCCAAGCTGCATGACCGTGTGGCTCTTCATAGGATTAGGGACTTAATTGTTTTCAATTAAAACCTAATTGTATGCTAATTAATTAGTTAATTAATTAGGTCTAGTTTCCTAATTTCACTTAAATAACATTCTAACTATATAACTAATTAATTAAACATATTATGGCATATATCATAGTCTTTAAATAAAATTAGGACATTTAATTAGTAATTAGATTATCACTAATTAATAATTAGATTAGTTCACTTAGCTTGTTAATTAGGCCATTAGATTAACCAAATTAGGATTAAATTAGTTACTAATCAAATTCAAGCTACTATTATTGACTTCATCTTTTTCTTTGGTCTAAAAGGCCTATTCAAAGTTGTCTCCCCTCTAAACACTCTCCTAAGGATGCAAACAAATCAATAATGGTCAAGAATGATGTAATATTGACTATGACAAGTAATAATAGTCATCAAATCACCTTTAGCTCCAAAATACTACAAAAACTGTCCCCTCCTTGCATTATGCATGCAATAATATTGTCATCTTTTTCAAGTCATTATTTGAAGCATTCCTAACCATTGATTAATTCAATGGTTAGGATTTAGGTAGACTTTTGATTTTTAGAAGACTAAATCTAGGCCATTGAATCTTTCTCCTTTAAATCCTAGCCATTAGATGTGTCTCCAAAATAAAGGGTCAAGATTACTCCTTCTTACTTTTAATCCAAGGGTTATAATTAGTCATAACCTTTTTAGACGACCAAATCTCCACCATTGATTAAATCCAAATTCAATGATTATAAATGGTCTCTATCACTTTTCAAGACCAATTCTACACCGTTGATTAAATCGACGGTTGATATCAAAGTCTTCCTAACTAAGTTTATTCTCACACCATTGATTAAATCAATGGTGATTATCCAATGCTTCTTTATTAAGTTTGTTTCTTAACCGTTGATTAAATCAATGGTTAATATTCCAACTAAGTATTCTCATCCAAGGGTACAAATCAAGTCAAGCCCTCTTTGTTGACTACGCAGTATAATTTTTATTATTTTTATCTGCTATAACCCTACAAATAATATTTTTATTGTATTTTTATCACCTGATAAATAAATACAGTACAAAACACAGTAAAGGAAAATTATAAAAACTATTTCCAGATTCAGGTTTAGTAAGATCCCCTGTCTCCGTCTAAACAGTACAAATTTTTCTATCCGTAGAAATTTTTTTCACTTTGCGGGACCCACCTAGGCCCACGTATGGCCACCTAGGCCCACATAGGACCACCTGGGCCCACATACAGTAAAAAAATTCATAATCATCCACAAAAAATCACAAAAATTAGAAAACTCACAAATATCAAATCAGATCACGTAAAATAATTAAAGCCTAATGGTAAAAATTAAATTACGTAAAGTTTTTCTCTGTCCGAAAATTTTTATTTTCCTGACACGGAGTAAATCACTCAAAACGATCAAATACGCTGACGGAATAATCAAAATAATTTTACGGTATCCAGAAATTACTAAACAATAAAATTCTGTTAACTGTCAAAATTACTGTTTAAGAGATAGAAAATTTTGGGATGTTACAGAAATCAAATCACAAACAAACATCAAGGATGAAGAATCAACCATGGATTAATCCTAAGATAAGAGAAAATAAAAGAGGATGAGAGATAGAAGAAGAAAAACTCAAGATGTCTTTAATTGTTGCAACTCTTGCCCTTGAACTTGTCTTCAAGCCATTGCCTCTAATCCTTTGTCTCCAATCTGCCTTTATCCTTCAATTCACTCTCCTTTTATAGGGGGTTTACCCTATTGAAGTTGTATCTTGACTTAACTTCTCCAATTTGTCTTTAATTAAATAAGGCCTGTTGATTTGGCTTAAAAAGATTAGATATCATTAACCTAAAACTTCCTTTGTATGATCTTTTCTGTTATACTTCATTGATGCTTGTTGATTGATGGCTACTTCCCTTAGGTGGGCAGCCTCCCTATCTTCCTCGAAGAGGTCAAGGTCAAGGTCAACCCTCCAATTTTGTTGTGGGTTTTTTGCAAGTGCACGAATCACTCAAGTAGTAAATAAGATCGTTCCCATGATGATCATATGATTATTAACTCTAATGACAATATTGATTATTTAAGCGATCAAAAATAGGAATAAAATGCAATTTAAAAAGCAATAAAACAACTAACTAAATTAGAAAGTCTAAAGAGAATAGAGTTTAACCAAGCATCAAAGACCTGGTATTAGTGATTAATTATGAATTTGAAGGCAGTCTATCCTAAATTATTTAAAGTCTAATCTCTAGGCACAAAAAAATGTTAAAACTAAATCAACCCCATTCTCATGGCAATCAAGTTAGTTAAAACCCTTTAAGTTCGATGATATCCCATTAACCCTCAAAGGGTTAAGCCTTTCTCTAGATCCTAATTCCCAAATTTAATTCCTAAATTATTAAGCATTAGACTTTACCTCTCGATCATATATCTAATACCTTAGATCATGTAAGTATAGCCGACAACATACCCCAAGCATTAAGAGCACTAGGAATGAATAAAAAAATAATCAATTCATTAATAAAGAGAGAAATCAAATATTCAACATAATAGAGTAAAGATCTTCATCCTAACCCTAGAGAAAAGGGATTTGGTCATTCATGAAAATCAAATCATAGACAAACATCAAGGATGAAGAATCAACCATGAATTAATCCTAAGATAATAGAAAATAGAAGAGGAAGAGAGATAGAAGAAGAAAAGCTCAAGATGTCTTTAATGGTTGTAACTCTTGCCCTTGAACTTGTCTTCAAGCCATTGCCTTTAATCCTTCGTCTCCAATATGCCTTTATCCTTCAATTCCCTCTCCTTTTAAAGGGGGTTTACCCCCAACGAAGTTGTATCTTGACTCAACTTCACCAATTTGTCCTTATATAAAGAAGGCCTGTTGATTTGGCTTAAAAAGGTTAGATTTGTGAATTGCGCATGCCCCCTACCCATGTAACCTAAGAATTAACATAGGTGGTGGGGCATGTAATCCTCTATTTGCATTCTTGACAGATTACACGGACCATGAGATTTCATATAGGGGGCGTATAAGGCTATATTGTTGGTTTTTTGGCAAGGGATTACACATTGGGGAGGTTGTGTAAGTCTCTATACTAGGAATTGGCCTTTTATGATCAGCATGAAAGTTGTAACTCTTCTTCTTAACTTTCCAACGCCGTTGGAATCACTTGATTTAGACCTTCGTAGCTCAAGTTATGTCCATTTTACTCTACAAAGCTCAAGTTACTATCTTGGTTCTAAGTTCAGCTTCTTTGCAATGAACTCAATCAAATTTTCACAAAACTATACCAAAATTCATTTTGAACCTAGAAACATAAAGAAAGGTCAAACATAAATTACTAAGGAGAATATAATCAACAATGACATAAATTCTCATAAAATGCATCTAAATCCTTATCAAACCAAGTAGAAGATGTGTGTTAAAACATTACACATCAAATTTTCATCATTTTCTTGTTCTAGAAAACTAACCCTTCTCAAGCTTGGCTCTCCTAAATCTACTGGGATCATTACATCCGAGCCATATGTTAATTAAAAGGGCGTCTCTCTAGTAAGGACTGGATCATGGTATGATACGCCATATGACTTAAATTGCTTGATTTAAATTGCTTTATCGCTAACACTTATCATACTTCTTGCATACATTATAGGTAGTCTCTTTAGTTGGCTAATAATACCATACTCTCAAGATCTTGACTACTAATGACCATCTGTTCAAATGGTGTCCGTATACTCCCTTGTGAACTTCCTCCATCATATGCCTACCTTATCTGAGCTTAAACACATCAACAAAGGTATTGATAATCCCCTCTTGTACATTTGTCCCCCGATAAAGGTATAAACCCAAGTTTGGAGTCCGGGAAGGAAAATTCTTGGAATTCATGTTAAAAAATCAAGAAAGATTAATTTTTCATGTCATACAAGCACTCATATAACATGACAAAATAAACTAAAAAGATAATTATTTTTAATTTTTTACTCTATTTATGTCACTTACAAGTAAATATTTAACTATGTGTGTAAATAAAAAAGATTGCAACAAACAAACAAAATATAATTGACTCATATAATTATTAAATTTTAAATAAACCACTACATCACACTTTATAACATTATAAATATGTTTAGGCTAATTTGTTTTGCAGTTAAAGATTTTTCCAATTTAAAAAGCTCTTTTTGAAATATTCTCACTATATATTTTTTTTAAAATTAAATAAACTAATTCAAACACGTATTAAATAAATTGTCTATCAAGTTAAAAAAATTATATGAAATTGAAAACAATCTGCGTTACACGAGATAAAATAACTTGTTTATAATTTTATATTTTACGTTGGAATAACATTTATAACTTTAATGAATAATTGTATATTTCACGAATTATAACTTACTTAATATTTTTTTCAATTATATAACAATCATTTAAATATACTTTTGACATTGAATGGCATATTTTGAGCTCAATAAATAATTGATCTCATAACTTGCAAATTATTCAATCATTTTATCAATCAAATATTATTATGGTTTGTTTCACCTTTATTTCTTATTTGTCTAATGATATTGGCAAACATATAATATGTGATTACGTACGTGCGTTTAAGTAAGGATGAAGGACCGTGAGTATGTGTGAATGAGGGGTTACGTAAGCGAGTGATTAAAGGTAAGGGGTAATAATTTAAGTAGAGTTTAATTACTTTAGAGTACGTTATCATGACATGTAAATACCCAAAATTACATTAGGGTTTATTGAAAACTCCCTGTGATATGTATAATTCTTATGTACTAACTATAATTATTAAAATTGTATCAATAATTCTAAGTTCTCTTTATTACATGTAATTTAATAAGTTCAATGTCAAATCATTTTAAAACTTCATAATTACTCTAAAAATTCCCAAATCACTAGAAATAGAGTTTAGTGCCTTTTTACCTTGCATGAAATGCTATTGATTAACTTATAATCATTACTTTATTATAATAATAATAATATATCTAATTAATTCTTAATTGATCTAATTACATCAATGATCCGTATTTACTATAATAGGATATTCTAATTACTTAAACTATTTATTTAGTTAATTAATTTAATCACTAATTGATCTATAATTATCTTAACTATCATTTTTACTTAACTCTTTATTATTTATAAAAGCTAATTTATATCATATTAATTATAATTAATTTATTTATAATTATTTTAGCTGATTTTAGCTTACGCCCTATATTAACCCTATAAACTGAAATGGTGGATACTACAATGTACACTACTCAAAATTTAAATAATAACTTTTCTATGTTAATACTCGCCAAATCTCGTTTTAAAATATCATGTACTGAGAAGATGATTAACGGAGATCCATATGAGTTTGCTCAAACATCACCATAATAACAAGAAAAGATGTTTTATTTTTATTTGACTTAAATACAAATAAAAGAAACTTGTTTTCACTTTCTTTTTCTCCCTCTTATACACTAAATAAGTAGAAATGATTTAGGGGGGAAATTAAAAAATGTTTTATCTATTTTTTTTTCTCTTTTTTTTTTCTTTCACTTCCTTCCTACTTTTTCTTTTCTTTTCTCTTTAAAATATAAAACAAAGCATAAGGAAAACCTACCAGATATAGAAATCTAGAAACTTTACGTACATATTGTCAGCAGTTAATTTTACCTAGGCATTTAAAACTTAAAATAAAATAAAAATAAAAATAATAAAAAGGGGAATATACAGTCTATATAATATAATGCATTGTTGACCTTAATGCTTAAATATCACAATTAATGCTTCATTGATCTTGATTTGATGTACAAAAGATAGATTGATCCTGTTTAAACAAATTGACCTTAATTCTGATTGAGTATTTAACGGGATTGATTCTGCATTCAAAATTAAATATTTGAGTAATATGCCATTGATTTGTGTCAATTTAGGGAAAATAAGGTGCTTATTAATGATGAAGATTTAAAAAACGAAATAAATGACTTATTTGTAATTTAATTTTGGTGATTAGGGACAAATTTAATATAAATTAATTAGAAAGAAATCAATTTATTATTTGATTTTGGGAGTAATGATATTCATATGTTTAGGGCTATAAATTCTGTAGATTGAGCACAAAGAGATGGTCGGCAGCAAACAGGAAACGGAGAAAGAAAAAGGTTAGTAAGAAGAAGGAGAAGAAGCATTTGACGTTTCTGCCTTTCCTTGCCGTTTTCTATGGGTTATATACAGACTTTAGATGTGTTGTCTTCTTATTACAGTATTTTGATAAGCATAATAAATATATATAAAATACAAAGTAAAAAAAAAAACATACAATTAAGAAAACATTTTGGTTTGTTTTCTTGTGCTTGATTGGTTGTGCTTATTTTTTCTTGTTTATTGGTTTGGTGCTTTGTTTAATTAATCCGTTGTTAAACAGTTTCTTTGAATGCTTTATTTATTTTCTTTGTTTAATTTAATTAAATCTAATGAAACCATATGTGACTTTGATTTTTTGTTGCACTTGAAAGATATATAAGAGCACAAATCAAGTTAAATTATATATTTTTTGTAATTTTGTCTTTGAGTTTTATCTTCTTTTTTTGTTGTAAATATTTTAGTTCATATGTTATCTTTATTTTTCTACTCTGCTTCTAAATAAATTTATTGTCTTTGATTTTTTATTTATTTCAAACTTGTAAATTTTTGTAATTTAGTCTTTGGTTTACTTTTAATTTTTTTCTTTAATTTGTAAATATTTTGAACTTTACTTGTAATTATCATTTTCTTTGTTTTTTCAATAGTTAAATTAAAGTTTTGATCTCTATATCTTACACTCATTTTTAATTTAATCCTTACAATTTTTTTTCTTTTAAATCAGTTTTTTACACTTACAAATGTTTTAAAATAATTTTTGTTATTAATTTTATTTTAACACTATTAATTAATCTCTACTAAACATCTTACAAAGGAAAATTATTTACAAGAACACTTATTGACAAAAAATATTTATTGAAAAAAATAAACATTAACTAAAATGAATAAACACTTTATTTGACGTTTCATAACTAAAATGAGGATGTAAATGAGCTCCTATTTAATAAAGAAATGTTTACTTTGTTATTTAATTGATAGTATATATAATGTTGTTATAATAAAAATTAATGGTGAATACAATTTTAAAAGTTTTTGTAAGTGTGGAGACTTATTTAAAAGAGAAAAATTATATAAACTTAATTGAAAATAAATGTAAAATATAAGGATCAAAACTTTAATTTAACTTTTTTAATTATAAAATTTTTAATTTTTTGTGATTCAGTCTTTGATATTTATTTTAATTTTTTATTCGTTCTTTGATCTGTGAATATTTTAATTTTAATTTTATTTTACTTTTATTGTAAATATTTTAACTGCCATTAACTTTTCTTTATTTTCGTAATTAAGTATTTGGTGTTTGTTTTACTTTTTATTTTCTTTATTTTTTCTTTAACCTATGAATTTTTTATTCTCGTTTTATTTTATTTTACTTGTAAGTATTTTAATTGTCTTTTTTATTTATTCCATGTTGTCAAATATTGAAAATTGTCTTTAATGTAATTATTATTTGTTTATTTTATGGTAAAAATTGAATATCTTTAAGTTATTTAATTGGCATACTTTATAGTAACCATTAAGTACTGATGTACGGTGGTGTAGTGAGATTCAAATCCCAATTTTCAGTTTCGGCTCTTTTCCTCAAATCTGACTATTTTCACATACTAATTTTTAAAATTTTTTAAAGATTTTTCAACTTTTTTCTCTAACTAAATATAGTTAGTGATGACTCCTCTAAATTTATTTTGTTTATAAAATGTGATTGTCAGCAACATGATCGTCACATTTATAATAGGATTTGATTTTCTAATTGAACAACCACTGTATTGTTTGATTACCATGAAAATAGTTTGAAGAGTTGTTTTTTTTTTTTAACGTGAGCTTACCGAAAGAGTTTAACCCCATTTCTAATTGTAAAATCTAAACTTAATTATACTAATTTAATTTTTCAACATTTGGGGGTAGTTTTGTTCTGGTCCCCTTTCTTAGCAAGATAATAGCTCTCTTTAAATAAGCTCATCAAAATAGTTTTTGAAGTTAAAAAAAAAAAAGTTTGTGAAACTCGCATAACCTGAAGGGGTTTAACTTTTATAAGTTAAAAATTGAAGTTTATAAAAATAAGCAATTGCTAAAGCCAAAAGCATCTTAGGTTGTATAGTTGTTTCGAATAAAGTGCACTTGCTAGCTACATGGCATTATGAACTAGCTTGACCACCTTGGACTGGATTCATTCTTTTGGTTTATGCCCAAATCTCTTCAAATTTCAGAGGATTATTTTGTCTCCCAAAACGTGAAGCTTAAGGTAACCTTCTTACTAAACAGCTAGCCATTTCCTTTCTGGAATTAGAAAGGATAAAATGGATCGTCTGATGATCTGATTGGGACCACTGTCCTGTTTCGCTTTTCGTTAGTGAGTAACAGCACACCAGTCAAAAGAAAATCTCAATCTTGTACATGTCCAGCAAGCATTCGGATCTGGCACCCTGCATTTGGATTTGACAAAGGATAAAATGGATCATCTGATGATCTGATTGGGACCACTGTCCTGTTTCGCTTTTCGTTAGTGAGTAATAACGACAAACCAGTCAAAAAAAAATCTCAATCTTGTACAAGTCCAGCAAGCATTTGGATCTGGCACCCTGCATTTGGATTTGATATCCGTTCTTTTTCCAACTCTTTGAAAGTTTTTTTTTTTTAAATGGTAAATTACACTCCATACTTTAGCGTTTGTGAAATTAACATTTAGTGGCAAGTTTTAAACTAAGTCATTAATTACACACCAATCTATTTATTTTGTCTCTGATTAATTGTTGATTTAACACAATTAAGTATTTAAAAGAAGAAGAAAAGATAAAATCACTTTTTTTTTGGTATTAGATAAAATCACTTATTATTAATTATTAATGAGCTCTATACTACAACAACAACAATAAAAAAAATATTCACTAGATGAGGTCGATTATATAGATCAAATAACATCACTTATAGTTTTTCATGATCTCTCTCTATCTCTATATGTTGAACAATTCACTCAATCTACTCTTCTTATTAGGAACTTTTAATGATCTTCTCCTTACATGATCAAACTATCTAAATTGAGATTCTATTATCTTTTCCTCAATAGGTTTTAGCCTTAGTTTCTTTTTAATGCATTCATTTATAATTCTATCTTGTCTTATATGCCCACTCATCTAACGCAACATCCTCATTTTTGCAACACTGAACTTATGCTTTTGCTGACTTTTTATGACCCAACATTCAGTACTATAAAGCATCGTGAGTCTTATAGCTGTGTGGTAAAATTTTCCTTTATGCTTGAGAGACAATTTTCTATTACAAATAGTACACAAAGCACTTCTCCATTTCATCTACCCAACTTGAATTCTATGATTTACTCCTCTCTCTATTTTGTATAATAGATCTAAGATACTTAAATCGTGTGATTTGTAGTATAGTATGATCTCTAATTTTCACTTCTAAGTTAGTACTATCATGCTTCTTACTAAACTTATATTTTATATACTTCATTTTACTTATACTAAAATGGAATCCATGTGCTTCCATAACTTCTCTTCACAGCTCTATATTAATTATAAAATAAATTTTGAAGCTTTATTTTATAATTTATTCTTTACAATACTAAGTTTTTGTTTTAATATAAGAGTGAAAAATATAATTTAAGTAATGTTATGTAAAAGAGTATAATTTATATTTGTATTTACTTTACTCTAATAAACTATAACTATATATATATATATATTGTACCTCTATTGCATATATGTTATCAAGTGGCTTCTAGTACTCAAGAGGGGAGGTGAATTAAGTAGAAAAACTTTTCACAAACACTTTTAAAATAAAAACAAATATAGAAGCTATTAAATAAAAAGAGAAATTGCGAGATGAAGAAAAAGAAAATTAAGAAACGCAAATAAATAAATAAGCAATAAAATTAATTTTGCGTTAAATAAAGAGATAAAGAGAAGAAGAGCAGGCATGATATTTATCCTGGTTCGACCACCAACCACTTGTGGTCTACGTCCAGTCTCCAAAACACAATTCAAGATTTTTCACTATGTATATAAGTTTCAATAGGTACTTGCTACCGTTACAAAATAGAGCACTTTTCACACATAGGGAAACTCTACCTTGTGCTAAAGCCTTAGCCTGTAGGGATACCTCATTCTTATACAAACCTTGAGGGATACCTCACCCTCGATACAAAAGAGCAGAAATGAATGAAGAGAAACTCCCACTCAGAGCAAATAATACAAATTGAAGTGCTAAAAGAGCTTACACAGAATATCTCACAATTTTTGATCGAAAAATGAGCGTAGAAAATATAGTTCACGAGTTAGAACAAGTAGAAAATTATTCAGAAGGTTAGGTAAATTTAGAAGTGATCCAAAGCCTCTATTTGTAGAACAAATCAAGAAAATGGTCGTTGGGTGTAATTGAAACTCGTAAATTCAAACAAATATGGCCGTTTGTTTCCATATCAGTATTCATAAACATCCGTGTTTATTCGAATAGATGAAGTGTTATTCAAATAATACTGTTTATAAGCTTCGTAAAAAATAAATTGATATGGGTTATTTGAATAACTTATATGTTATTCGAATAACTTTGTTAAAAATAAAGTTCTGAAAGACCAGGATTATTCAAATAACTACTGAGTTATTTGAATAACTCATTTGAGAAAACAATTCTAGAGGCCCTTTTTATTCGAATAGCTAATGTGCTATTCGAATAGCAAATTAGAAAACAAAAGCTCTCAGCAAGTTTTGAAAGGCATGATTCGAATAACTTAAGTGTTATTCGAATAGCAGTTTAGGAGACAGAAAAAGTTGAAAGGTTTTATTCGAATAGAAGAAACATTATTCGAATAAAACAATTAAAAACAATTTGAAGATAGTTTTAAATTCCTTTCAAAAACATTTTAGTTCCTTTTTAAAACAATATATTTTCTCTTTCAAAATAGTGAGATATTAAAGTGAGTTCCATACAGAAAGACTCTAAGTCCTAAAGCTATCCTTAGAAGATCATGGACTCGGTCTTCATCTTCACTTTTGTCTTCATATTTGTTATCATCAAAACAATTCTTCAAAGACATAGGTTTAATCACATTCTCCCCCTTTTTAATGATGACAAACTATCAATAAGAAAAGAGTTAGTGCATATAATTGGAATTCACAAAGAGGTATTAAAAGCTTACTCCCTCTCTTTAATTATAAGAGGTAACGTATTCAGAGATATCAGAGATGTGCGCGCAGCTCCCCCTTTCATTTGGAAGCCAATCTCTTTTTAATTTTTACCTGTCTTTTCTCAAAGATAAATTTTTCTCCCCCTTTTGTCATGAGCAAAAAGGAGGGGTAAGTCCCATAAACAAATTTTCAAGTGTAAGAGCACGAAAAGAATCAAATAAATAACTGGAATTTATACTCAGAACAAGCAAGATAATAGGTCACAAAAACAATATTTATTCATTAATTAAAAAAGATGCAATTACAAGAGCCAGAAATAAATAAAACATAGGCAAAACAAAGATCCTAAGAACTAAAGCTCCTAGAAATAGGCATCTAGTAGCGGAGGTGAAGAAGCAGGTGCAGGTGCAGGTGATGCAGCTCGTAAGGCAGTAACCTCACATTCAACACCTTCTATTCTATAAAAAAGAATAGAGAATGTGTGTTTCATATAAGCACGGTTATCGTGTAAAGTAGTCATGATTTGCTCCAAAGTGACTGGAGCAGGGGCAGCAATAGGATCCGCTGGGTCAAACTCATCATCAACCTCATCTGGGTACACCCAGCCTTCATCAGTCTCGATCATCTTCATTTTGCGCAAGGTGCGGGAGTCGAAGACATTGTGATGAGTCAAGGCGATAGCGCGCTCAGTTTCCAATACCTGAAGATACTTGCTGAGCAAGGTAGTGATGAGAATGTCATAGGGCAATTCAGGTTTTTCCTTGCCCTTGGCCTTCATCATATGCTTCATGATGAACGCAGGCCAGTTGATTTTATGACCGCTCTTTAGGATCCAGAGCATGAAGATGTCATCTTCACCAATATAGGCATAATTCCCGCCCCGTGGAGCCAGGATATATGCATAAGCATAATGCAAGAGCCTATCTTGGCTTTTCAGCATTCCTCCCTTAAGGCCCTTGTCTGGCAAGGCAAGACCAGGCTTCAGCAAATCTTCAATTGTCCGATTTCTGTCGAACTCAAGAAGGAGAGGGTTGTCATCTTCTTCAATGGGTGTGCCAGCAAACTGCAACCCAAGCATTGTCTGCCAGTCATGCGGAGTGATGATGATATTCTGATCGCAGACCTCAGATAAGAGGTTTTGGCTAGCAATCGCCAGATTGCAGTAAAACATCTTGAGCAGAGCAAGGTAGGGAACAGCCCGGTGAGAACAAAACTACAAAACTCCCTGATTTTGCAATAGGGTCAAAAAGTCAAAACCCCTGTTCTGCTGAAAGAATGAGAGGTCAAGGTATTTGGGTTGGACAAGATTACGCTCCCAGAAGTAGGTAAGGAAGCGGCCACAGTGTTCTTCATTGGTGGAGAGCCTTCACAAGTCAAGTGGATTGTTACAAAGGGCAGTCTTTGTGCGAGGATGCTTTCCAGAAGAAGAGGCCATGGTGTTTGGAAGGTTGGTAAGATAGAGAGAGAGAGAAAGAGAAAGAGAAAGAGAAAAGGAAATGGTGGAGGTGTTGGTAGGGGAGGAGAAGAACAGAAAAGGAAACAGAGAGAAGAGGAGTGAGACATTTGAGCGCGTAGGGGGCCTTTTAAATAAGAGGCCCGAGTTTATTCGAATAACCAAGGGGGTTATTCAAATAACCCTTCGTAGAAACTCAAGGGTCAAAGGGTGCCTGCTAGGGTATATTCGAATGGATGAATATCTATTCGAATAGAGGATCAGGGAAAGCCAAGCGTTGTGGCCTTTTAACAGATTTTATTCAAATAACCTATGGGTTATTCAAATAGTCCGAGAGCAATATAGAAGACTGATAACACAAGTCTCAAGTTATTCAAATAAGCTAAACTTTATTCGAATAGAGCTGAGGCTACAGCAAAAGGAGAACTGACATAGAAGTCAGTTTATTCGAATAAGCTTAGATGTTATTTGAATAGGCAGAGATTAAAACAAGAAACTGTAGTTGCTAAGGGTCAGTTTATTCGAATAAATGTAGTGTTATTCGAATAACACTGATACGCAACACATTTTTGAGCAGCTGGTTTATTTTCATTCGAATAAACTTATATTTATTAGAATAAAACTATCAGAAACACAGTGAACACACGTCCAGAATTGAAATTTAAGAGAGAAAAATTTACCTGAATATAATATACCTACAAAAACAAGATTTGGGATATCTCCAATACTCAAGTTAGTAATAATTCGAGAGAGATAAAACCATAAATAAGCACAAAAAAATTACAAACATTTATATATTAGATTGATCAATTATGCACAATTCTCATCTAATATAAAAGAATGTTTCTTTTACTAGCGATTTAGTGAAAATATCTGCAAGTTTCTTAGATGTTTCAATAAATTCAAGAATGCAATCCCCTTTTTGGACATGATATCTGATAAAGTGATGTCTTATCTCTATATGCTTTGTTCTAGAATGCAGAATGGAATTCTTAGAGAGATTTATTGCACTAGTGTTATCATATTTTATTGGAATGTGATCAAGCTGAAGACCATAGTCTAGAAGTTGTTGCTTCATCCGTAGGATTTGAGCACAACAACTCCCAGCTGCAACGTATTCAGCCTCAGCGGTAGACAAAACCACACTATTTTGTTTCTTGCTATGCCAAGAAACTAAAGAACTGTCAAACAAGTGGCATGTCCCACTAGTACTCTTCCTATCCAATTTGCATCCTGTAAAATCAGAGTCAGAATAACTTATTAGATTACATGGGGCACCCTTAGGGTACCACAAGCTCATTTGTGAAGTGCCTACTAGGTACTTCATTATTCGTTTAACAGCACTTAGATGAGATTCCTTAGGGTTTGCCTGATATCTGGCACACATACATACACTAAACATAATATCTGGCCTACTAGCAGTGAGATAGAGGAGAGATCTAATCATACCTCTATATTTCATTATTTTTATTGATTTACCTCATTCATCTTTGTCCAAATAGCAAGAGGTGCCTATTGGAGTGGCAATGTGTTTAGCGTTATCCATTTTGAACATCTTGAGCAATTCCTTGCAGTATTTAGTTTGACTTATGAAGGTCCCTTCTTTTGTTTGTTTAATTTGAAGTCTGAGGAAGAAATTAAGCTCTCCCATCATAGACATTTTAAATTCATTCTGCATTATCTTAGTAAATTCTTTACAAAGGGATTCATTAGTAGCACAAAAAATAATGTCATCCACATATACTTGTACAAGAAAAATATCATGCTTTTTATTTTTAATGGAAAAGGTTGTATAGACTTTTCCTCTTGAAAAATCATTTTCAAAAGGAAACTTACTCAACCTTTTATACTAAGCTCTAGGAGCTTGTTTTAAGCCATACAAGGCCTTTTTGAGTTTAAAAACATAGTTCGGTAGTTCATGATTTTCAAAACCTAGAGGTTGTTCAATGTATACCTCCTCTTGAATAAAACCATTTAGAAAAGCACTTTTAACATCTATCTGATATAATTTAAAATCCATGATACAAGCATATGCAAGTAACATTCTAATAGCTTCTAATCTAGCTACAGGTGCATAGGTTTCTTCATAATCTATTCCTTCTTCTTGATTATAACCTTTAGCAACCAACCTAGCTTAGTTTCTAGTTATTAAATCATTTTCATCAAGTTTGTTTCTAAAAACCCATTTAGTGCCAATTATAGGATGATTGATAAGCCTAGGAACTAATTCCCAAACTTAATTTCTTTCAAATTGATTTAATTCTTCTTGCATAGCTAAAAACCAATGTTCATCATCAAAGGCTTCAATTATATCTTTAGGTTCAATTTGAGAAATAAAGGCTAAGTAATTACATACATTTCTAAGGGAATTGCGAGTACTTACACATTTAGACACATCACCTATAATTTGATCAAGAGAGTGATATTTTGAAGTCCGCCATTCTTTGGGAAGGTCCAAGACTTGTGATTCCTCTTGTCTTTGCTTATCTTCTTGAGTTTCTTCTTGCTCCTTGACTTCTCTTTCTTTTCTATTCAAATGTGTTTCCACTAAGATTTCTGCAACATTATCAACAAAGTTCTTTCTCGGCTCATTTGGATTAGATTCGTCAAAGGCAACATGAATAGACTCTTCAATAGTCATAATTCTTTTATTATAAATACGAAAAGCCTTACTATAATTGGAATAATCAAGAAATATACCTTCATCAGACTTAACATCAAACTTGCTTAAGTTATCCTTTCCATTATTTAAAACAAAACATTTACATCTAAAAACATGAAAGTGTGAGACATTTGGCTTTCTTCCCTTGTATAATTCATATGAGGTTTTCTTTAAAATTGGCCTTATTAGGGCCCTATTCATTACATAACACGCGGTATTAACCGCATCAGTCCAAAAATACTTAGGAAGATAAGCTTCATTGAGCATAGTTCTCGCCATTTCTTCTAAAGATTGATTTTTCCTTTCTACAACTCCATTTTGTTGTGGAGTTCTAGGGGCAGAAAAATTATACTCAATGCCATGTTCATTACAAAAATTTTAAAAAACATGATTTTCAAACTCACCACCGTGGTCACTTCTTATGGATGTAATTGAAAAACCTTTTTCATTTTGGATAACCTTGGCAAGTTTCTTAAAGGCTAGAGATGCTTTACTTTTATGAGAAAGAAATAAAGTCCATGTGAACCAAGAAAAATCGTCCACAATCATCAAAGCATAGTAATTCCCACCAAAGCTTATAGTTTTAGAGGGTCCAAAAAGATCCATGTGCAAACGTTGTAAGGATCTAGAAGTTGAAATAACATTTTTAGCTTTAAAAGAGACCTTTACTTGTTTTTCCTTTTGACATGCATCAAATAATTTATCTTTTATAAAATTAAGCTTGAGTAGTCCAATTACTAGCTCTTTAGAGACTAACTTTTTTAAGTGATCCATGTGAATGTGTGCAATTCTCCTATGCTATAACCATGAATCATTATTCTTACTTAAAAGACATTTCGCATCATTTGAAGATATATGATGATCACATATTTGATACATTAATAACCTTTCATTCTTAGTCATTTACACTCTCTATATACTTAATTAATTGAGTTTTATTATGGTTTGTAAGTTTGGACTCAAATTGGACTTAATTGAATTTTTCAGCATGATTCATGTCTTACACTGTTTCTGTATTTGGGCCATATCTTAGGCTGTAGGTGGTCTTTAGAGGTGATTCTAGTAGCATTTAAAAGATAAGAGAAATTTATACAACTTTCAAGAATACCTCAAAGGCCCAATCACACGAGTAGATAACTCAAATTGGGGTTGAAGCAAAAACTAGAGTACTGTTCCTGACAGCTTGACCTATGTGCACTGTTCATTTCATATTTCAGGCTAGAGGTTGTCAAATGGGCTAAATTTTGATGTTGAATACTGGAGACCTATATCTACAACTTTCATATTGAACACTTTTCAAGAATCGGAGGTCTAGTAGGTGATATTGGGCTTGAAAGTCAGAACAGAGGTGCTGGAATTGGGCTTGAATACTCTGCAGTAATTAGCCCATATCTTAGGCTATAGGTATCCAAATGAGGTGATTCTAGTGTCCATTTTGAAGCCAAGATCAAGTCCTACAACTTTGATGAAGATCACATTTGTTAATTCTAATGCATTCAATGACTTCAGAGCTAAATGATTTCGGAGATAAGGAATCTTCATAATTTTCCACTCACCAAAAGTCATTTGGCATTTTTCACTCATTTTTCACTCATCTACTCACTAATGACTCAGTCCCCTTATCATTTTGTATTTATAATCCTCTATAAAAGGGGGCCTTAGCAGATCATTGTGGGTGTTAGGTGTTAGTTACCAAAATGATGCCATTTTGTTACTAGGTTTTCTTGTAGTAATTTTCCTTTGTTCTAAGTTAAAGTCATGTTCTTCTTCTTCTTCTTCTTCTTCTTTTTCTTTTTTTTCTCTCTTTCTTTCTTCTTATCTATGAGTAACTAAGTTTCATTTTACTTGGGTGAAAGGGTGAAGCTCTTGGTAATAAAATAAAGGTTAGATTTATTCTTCTCTTGTGCTTAAATAATTTATATTTTCTAGTAACCATTATACGTATTATAATTTGTTTCTTATAATTTAGAAATCATCTTTGTAAAGAGGAATTCTTGATTTGTTGTAGACAAAATATTGGCACAATGAATGCTTTAACCCATTTATAAATGGTGGTAATATTTTTAGGAAACATAATATAATTACGTATATTATTTTAAATGGACTTTTAATGTTGTATTTTTTGATTGGAACCTCCATGTTGCGAGGATTCTAATTGAGTTATAAAATGAATTAATCTTATCTTTACTTTATTTATCAATAGTGAATCTTTTTACCTAAGTAAATAATTTTAATCATAGTAACAAAATATTTACTTCACCTTAATCTTCAACAATTTCATGTGGATCGACCTCGGACTCACCGAGAAATTTATTACTTGAGACAACCTACACTTAGGTTTGCAAATGTGACAATTAAAAAGTGTGCATCAAGTTTTTGGTGTCGTTGCCAGGGACTTGATTTGAAGACTGAATTTCTGGTGTAAAAATTTTGTATATATACTAACATACTAACTAGTAGGGGAACCTCTCCATTTTTAATTTCTGTGCATACTAACTTGTGGGGAAAACTTTTCCTAATTTCTTTGTAATCTTTAATCATTAATGAAATAATCTTTCTTCTTCTTTTCTCTCTCGCTGGAGTAAAAAATCGACTTGCCGATTCTCCAGTTTTCATATTTTAAATTTACTTTTCGTACTTTATTTTCTCGTATTTATTTTTTGTCATTTTTTTGTTATTTATTTTCTATCATTTATTTTTTGTTTACTAAACTCTCTTTTACTAACTATCTAACTTTTTACTTTATCACTATCTAACTTTTTACTTTTTCTCGCTTCTAACATTTTAATTTATCTGTATACTAACTTTTTAATTTTTATGCTTATTAACTTATTTGGTGGTTGGTTTATACCACACCTTTGTTAATATTTATTTACTAAGTGTTAATATATATTTGGTGATTAGTTTATACCACACCTTTATTAATATTTAATGGACTGTTTATACTACTAGCTTGTACATTTTATTTTATACTGTAAGTTACTTGTTTATGCTTAATTGGTATCGTGATTTAAATTTTGGTCGTTTGGTTAGAGTTAATCCAGGTAATTTACATATTGATTTGTTTGAATCACAATCACACACATTAAGCACAATGGCTGAAAATGAAAGTGTGCATGATGAACATGAAAATCAACCGTTGCGAACTATGTGTGAGTATTTGCAACCATCTCGAAATTCTAGTCCATCATGTTTTATCTTTCCACTCAATGCCAACAATTTTAGATTCAAGTCAGGTATGATTTCTTTACTTTCTAATTTTCATGGTTTAGAATCTGAAAGCCCATATTTACATTTAAAAAAATTTAAGGAAGTATGTACTGCTTTTCATGATCAAACTTGTACTGAAGAGGTTGTTAAGCTTAAATTGTTTCCTTTTTCTTTGAAAGATAAAGCAAAAACTTGGCCTAACACTTTGAAACCAAGATCAATTGGCACATGGCAAGAAATGCAATGTGAGTTTTTGAAGAAATTTTTTCCAACACATAAAACCAATGCTTTGAAAAGATAAATCCAAAATTTTTCTCAAAATTCCAATGAAGCATATTTTCAAAGTTGGAAATGTTTTAAAGATTTGTTGAATTCTTGCTTACATCATGGTTTTGAAAAATGACGCACTATAAGCTTCTTTTATGAAGGGTTAACTCCTGAAACCAAGCAATTTGTGGAAATAATGTGCAATGGTGAATTTCTTGATAAAGAACCCGAAGAAGCTTTAAACTATTTAAACCATTAGGCTGAAAATTCTTCATCTTGGCATAGTACTAATCCTTCTGAAAATTCAATTAGATATAACCTTGCAAATACTAGTAAAGTGTTACCAAGTGGCTTCCAGTACTCAAGAGGGGGGGTGAATTGAGTATAAAAACTTTTTCGCAAAACTCTTTTTAAAATAAAATACAAATATAAACTTGATAAATAAAAGCACAGAAGGAATAAGAAAAAGAGAATAAACAGTAAAGAGCAGCGTAAAATAAATGTGCAGTAAATTAAATTGCTTAAATTAAAGAGATTAAGGAAAAGAGAAGCAGGCACAGTATTTATCCTGGTTCGACCACTAACCCACTTGTGGTCTACGTCCAGTCCTCGAAAGTCAAGATTTTTCACTAAGTATACAAGTTTCAATAGGTGCTTGCTATTGTTACAAAATAGAGCACTTTTCACACACAGGGACACTATACCCTTGTGCTAAAGTCTCAGCCTGCAGGGATACCTCACCCTTATACAAACCTTTGAGGGATACCTCACCCTCGATACAAATAATCAGAAAATAGAGATGAAGAGAAACTCTCAAACAGAGTGTGTAATACAAGTTGAAGTGCTAATGGAGCTCTCATAGTAATATCTCAAAGTTTTTAAGCAAGAAGAGTGTAGGGAAAAGTTTTCACACAGACAGAGTAATCAGAAAAACATTCAGAATAATGGGTAATGGAAAACGTGACCCAGGCTTGCTATTTATAGAGAGAATTAGGTTAAGCAGCCGTTGGGTGTAATAAAAGACATTAAACGCGATTGAAAACAAATTTAAATTCATCTGTTTCCATTTTCGTAATCGAAGGTTCGTGTTTATTCGAATAGGCGGCGAACTTATTCGAATAAAGCTCAACGTAAAAAGCTCATTTGAAAGGGTTATTCGAATAGCAACTTGGTTATTCGAATAACGTATTTAAAATGAAGTTCGAGATAGAAACTTTTATTCGATTCGACTAAATGGATGAGTTATCCGAATAATTCATTTAAAACGAAGTTTCTGAAAAGCTTAGTTATTCGAATAAACGAATGTTTATTCGAATAGCCACTTTGAAAACAGGTTTCTCATGAAGACATTTATTCGAATAGGCAATGTTTTATTCGAATAATTCAAGTTAAAAAACTGTTTTGAAATGGATTTTCAAAGATGCTGAGTTCAAAAACAAGTTTTAACTTTTCTTTCAAAAGACAAAGAGATATTAAATGTGAGCTCCGTACAATAGATCCTAAGTCCTAAAACTAATCAAACATAAACTTGGACTTGGTCTATTACTCATCTTCATTTAATCTTCTCGTTTGTTATCATCAAAACAAGTCTTCAATGGTAAGCATCCAAACACATTCTCCCCCTTTTTGATGATGACAAACTATTAAAGAGACTATCAAAGAGAAAAGCGTTAGTGCATATAATTGAAATTCACAAAAGGTATAAAAGCTTACTCCCCCTCTTTAATTATAAGAGGTAATGTATATCAGATATATGCTGAGCTCCCCTTTCAATTTGAATCCAATCTTATTTCAATTTTACTGTCTTTTCTCAATTAAAGTCAAATGATCAAATAAATATTTCTCCCCTTTTGTCATGAGCAAAAAGGAGGGTAAAAACATAATAAGTCTCATAAACATACTCATGTCATTTAGAACAACAGGAAACTTTATTTATGCATTAATAACAGGAGACAGATTACAAGCCGAGAAAACAAATTACACAAAGTCAAAAACATAAAAAGTCTAAGAATTATAGTTCCTAAAAGTAAGCATCCGGAGGTGGTGGTGAAGACGCGGTGCGAGAGGCGGTGAAGCAGATCGGAGGGCAAAGAACCTCACGTTCAACACCTTCTATTCTATCAAACAGAATAGAGAAGGTATGTTCCATGTAAGCTCTGTTATCCCTGTAAGGTGGCCATGATCTGTTCTAGAGTGACGAGTTGGAGCGGCGGCGGGTACATCGGCCGGGAGCACGGGGGGCGGCGAGCAGGGTCAAGCTCGTCCTCGGCAACCTCATCCGGGTACACCCGGCCTTCATCGGTTTGGATCATCTTCATCTTTCTTAAGGTGTGAGCTCCAAACACGTTGTGGTGCGTCGGGCGATAGCTCGCTCGTCTCTAGGACACGAGGGTACTTACCCAACGGGGTAGTGACGAGGAAGCCATAAGGTAGGTCTCGATTTGTCCTTGCCCTTGGCCCTCATCATGTGCCTCATGATGAACACGAGCGCCGATTGACTCCGATGGCCATTCTTCGAAACCACAAAGCATGAAGACGTCTTCCTCGCCGAGATAGGCGTAGTTTCCACCGCGAGGGGCCGGAATGTGAGCATAGGCGTAATGCGAAGCCTATCTTGGCTTTTGACATTCCACCCTTGAGACCTTTATCGAGGGGCCGGGCCGGGCTTCAAAGCAGGTCTTCAACCGCTTGAAGTTTGTTGAAGTCTTCAAGGAAAGGCGTGTCATCATGTTCAACAAGGGCGCCGAGAAGCCCGACCGGCGTCGGCCCGGTCTTGCGGTGTGATCACAACCTCGCCGATCACGGACCTCGAAAGAAGATTCGGCCGTCAAACACCAGTTGCGGAAGAACATCTTCACCGAGTGGATAGATGTTGGCCGGTGAGAGCAAAGTCGAAGAACTCCTTGGTTTTGCGGTAGAGTCGTAGGAAGTCGGCCGCGGTCGCTGGAAGAAGGAAAGATCCGGATACTTGGGTTGAACCAAGTTGCGTTCCCGAAATGAGAGATAAAGCGTGCACGGTACTCATCATTTGAGGAGAGCCTTCGAAGATCAAGCGGGTTGGTGCCTGGAGCATTTTTCGTGCGAGGACGTTTGCTAGAGGATGAAGCCATGAAGGAAGGTGGAGAAGAGGTGAAAAGACGCAGATGGTGAGACGGTTTGAGAGGAAGAAGTGAGAAGTTAGAAAAGAATAGAGAAGATGTAGGGTGAAAGACTTGGGCGCGTAGGGGTTATTTAAAGAACCCGTGTTTATTCGAATAAAGCGAGGTTTATTCGAATAAACCTTGGCCGGACAGTGAAACAGACAGTAGTGCAGAAACCGGAGGGTTTAAAATGACTAAGGTTTATTCGAATAGAAGAGGATCCATTCGAATAAAATAACTTGGAAAGCCAAACGTGTTGGTGGTGGAAAGGTTTTATTCGAATAACTATGGAGTTATTCGAATAGAGAGACCCATCAGTCAAAACCGATAAATGAGAGTTGAGGTTATTCGAATAACACGGGGTCTATTCGAATAAGCGAGAGATCAAGACCAGAGCACGATAAAGAGGACGCCTGGTTATTCGAATAAGAAGGGCTTATTCGAATAAGCAGAGGGCAGAAGGAGGCACTGATAAACACAAGTTTTCGGTTATTCGAATAAAGAGAAGAGCTATTCGAATAAACAGAGACGAGAAGCACACAGTGTAAAGCAAAGGAGTCAGTTTATTCGAATAAACTAAGTTTTATTCGAATAAAGCTGATGTTAAACATATATATTAACGAGCAGCAAAGAATTTTATTCGAGTGAAGGCATGCTTATTCGAATAAAACTAACACAGATGCATACGTTTATAACATTTAAAGCATATAATCATGTGAAAACAACCAGCAATCAATCATACAATTTAAACATTAGATTGATTAATTATGCCCAATTCTCCTCGAATATAAAAGAATGCTTCTTTTGCTAAGGGTTTAGTGAAGATATCTGCAAGTTGCTTAGATGTTTCAACAAACTCAAGAATGTAATCCCCTTTTTGTACGTGATCTCTGATAAAGTGATGTCTTATCTCTATATGCTTTGTTCTTGAATGTAGTATGGGATTCTTAGAGATATTTATTGCACTAGTGTTATCACATTTTATTGGGATGCAATCAAGCTGAAGACCGTAGTCTAAAAGTTGTTGCTTCATCCATAGGATTTGAGCACAACAACTCCCAGCTGCAACATATTCAGCCTCAGCAGTAGACAAAGCCACACTATTTTGTTTCTTACTATGTCAAGAAACTAAAGAGTTACCAAGCAAGTGGCATGTCCCACTAGTACTTTTTTCGTCCAATTTGCACCCAAAGCAAAATCGTAGTCGAATAACCTATTAGGCTACAAGAGGCACCCTTAGGGTACCACAAGCCCATTTGTGAAGTGCCTACTAGGTATTTCATTATACGTTTAACAGCACTTAAGTGAGATTCCTTAGGATTTGCCTGATATCTTGCACACATGCATACACTAAACATAATATCGAGCCTACTAGCAGTAAGATAAAGGAGAGATCCAATCATACCTCTATATTTCGTTATTTCTACTGATTTACCTCCTTCATCTTTATCCAAGTAGCAAGACATGCCCATCGGAGTGGCCATGTGTTTAGCGTTTTCCATATCGAATCTTTTGATCAACTCCTTGCAGTATTTGGTTTGACTTATGAAAGTCCCTTCGTCCGTTTGTTTGATTTGAAGTCCGAGGAAGAAGTTCAATTCTCCCATCATTGACATTTCAAATTCATTCTGCATTGACTTAGCAAAATCCTTGCAAAGGGATTCATTAGTAGCACCAAATATAATATCATCCACATAAACTTGCACAAGAAGAATATCATGCTTTTTATTTTTAATAAAAAGGGTAGTATCGACTTTTCCTCTTGAAAAACCATTTTCCAAAAGAAACTTACTTAACCTTTTATACCAAGCTCTAGGAGCTTGCTTTAAGCCATATAAAGCCTTTTTAAGTTTGAAAACATGGTTGGGCAGTTTATGATTTTCAAAACCTGGAGGTTGTTCAACGTATACCTCCTCTTGAATAAAACCATTTAAAAAAGCACTCTTGACATCCATTTGATATAATTTGAAATCCATGATGCAAGCATAAGCAAGTAACATCCTAATAGCTTCTAATCTAGCTACGGGTGCATAGGTTTCTTCATAATCTATCCCTTCGCTTGATTATATCCTTTAGCAACCAATCTAGCTTTGTTCCTAGTTATTAACCCATTTTCATCAAGTTTGTTTCTAAAAACCCATTTAGTTCCAATTATGGGGTGATTATTAGGTCTAGCAACTAATTCCCAAACTTGATTTCTTTCAAACTGATTTAATTCCTCATGCATAGCCAAGATCCAATGTTCATCATCAAAAGCTTCATTTAAATCCTTAGGTTCAGTTTGAGAGACAAAAGCTAAGTGATTACAAGTATTTCTAAGGGAGTTACGAGTACTAACACCTTTAGATACATCACCGATGATCTGATCAAGAGAGTGATATTTTGAAGTCCGCCATTCTTTGGGAAGTTCTAAAGCTTGCGAATCTTCGTGTCTTTGTTTATCCTCTTGCTCCTTGATTTCTTTTTCTTTGTTATCCAAGTGAGTTTCCGCTAAGACTTCTGCAACATCATCAATAGCAAGATCCTTTCTCGATCTACTTGGGTCAGTTTCATCAAAAGCAACATGAATAGATTCTTCAACGGTCATAGTTCTTTTATTATATATACGAAAAGCTTTACTATGATTTGAATAGCCAAGAAAAATACCTTCATCAGACTTAGCATCAAACTTGCCTAAATTATCTTTTCCATTGTTTAAAACAAAACATTTGCAACCAAAAACATGAAAGTGTGAGACATTAGGCTTTCTTCCCTTATACAATTCATATGGGGTTTTCTTTAAAATAGGCCTTATAAGGGCCCGGTTCATTACATAACAAGCTGTATTTACAGCATCTGCCCAAAAGTATTTAGGAAGAGCAGCCTCATTAAGCATAGTTCTCGCCATTTCTTCTAAAGAACGATTTTTCCTTTCTACAACTCTGTTTTGTTGCATGAGTTCTAGGGCGAGAGAAATTATGATTAATGCCATGTTCATCACAAGAATTTTCAAAAACATTGTTTTCAAATTCGCCACCATGATCGCTTCTTATAGAAGAAATTTGAAAACCTTTTTCATTTTGAATAATTTTGGCAAGTCTTTTAAAAGCTAGAAATGCATCATTTTTATTTGCAAGAAATAAAGTCCATGTAAACCTAGAAAAATCATCCACAATCACTAAAGCATAGTAATTCCCACCAAAGCTCATAGTTCTAGAAGGTCCAAACAGATCCATGTGCAAAAGTTGTAAAGGTCTAGTGGTAGAAACTATATTTTTCGCTTTAAAAGAGACCTTTATTTGTTTACCCTTTTGACATGCATCACATAATTTATCTTTTATAAAATTAAGCTTGGGTAGTCCAATTACTAGCTCTTTAGAGACCAATTTTTTTAAGTGATCCATGTGAATGCGTGCAATTCTCCGTGCCATAACCATGAATCATCATTTTTGCTTAAAAGGCATTTCGCATCATTTGAAGATATATCATCCAGGCTAATCATATAGATGTTATTAACTTTTCGACCAATGAATTTAACATGCTTATCATTTTTATCTTCAATTATGCAACAGTTTGAATCAAATATTACCCTATTTCCTTTATCACATAATTGGCTGATACTAAGCAAGTTATGTTTCAAACCTTCAACAAGTAGCACATTTTCAATAGAGGAGTTAGGGTTCTTACCGACTTTGCCGATTCCAAGAATTTTACCCTTGTTGTTATCGCCATAAGTGACGTGTCCATGATTCTTGGGAATAAGCATTGTGAACTTTGAGTCGTCCCCAGTCATGTGCTTGGAGCAAAGGCCCATTGTCGAGATACCAATTTGAACTCCTGGCTTTCAAGCACACCTACAACACAAGTTTAGGTTTTAACTTTTGGTACCCAAATTTTCTTGGGTCCTTGTGTGTCAGTATTGGGTATGGTACCCTTGGGAACCCAAACCATTTTTGTTCCAACTTTAGTATTTATGTTTTTCCTTGCATTACATGTTGAAGCACTATGTCCTCTTCTTCCACAATAAAAATATTTAATAAAAGGACTACTTGAAACACTAGAATGCACAAAGAAATTTTTATAGAGTTTTTGTTGATTTTTCGGGTTATAACCTATCCCGGCCTTTTGAAAAACCACTCTTTGTCTTCCTAATAAAATATTTAGGTTATCCCTTCCAAAAGTGAATTTAGAAAGAGTGTTTTTTAAATCCTCTATTTCTTTTTCAAGTATATGACATGAAGAACAAGATGAAGAAGTAGAAGCATGTGAGGAATGATTTGTGCAAGCATCAATGATCCCTAAAGTTTCGTTTTCAATTTTTAATTCTTCTATTTCTTTATTTAAAACAAGAATTTTATTTTCTAAAGAAGAAATTATTTTCTTAGAAGAAGAAATAATTTTTGTGAGTTTTAGAGATTCTACATGTAGTTCTTCAAAAGCATTTTGTAACTCATCATACGAGGGTAATAAAGAAGTAGTATTAGAACTTACCTCGTTTTCACTTTCTTCTTCATCTCCTTTTGCCATTAGACACAACTGAGCTTCTTCGCTATCTGAGCTGTCGAGTTGAGTCTATGTCGTTTTCATCCCACGCTATATAGGCTTTTCTTCCTTTTCTATCCTTGAAGGGCTTCTTTTCGAATTTCTCCTTCTTCTTTTGATAAATCACTCCATTTTCATGTGTCCAGGTTTCCCACATTCATAGCAAGTTGGAGTAGATGAAGCTCCTTCGCCTTTAAAGTGTGTCTTTTTCGGAGGGAAGGGAGGTCTCCTTTATGCGTTCCCTTTTTCGAGAAATTTACCAAATTTTTTAACTAATAAACTAAAATTTTCTTCACTTACCTCAATGTTCTCTCGAGCCTTCTTCATTTTCTTCATCATCGTTGTCGAATGTTGATGAAGTGGCTTTAAGAGCTATCCCCTTTTTCTTTTTATCATTCTCTTCACTTTGATTCGATCTCTTTCGGTTCAAGTTCGTGCTCATGAAGTTTTCCAAAGAGAGTAGCCAAAGTCATTGTAGACAAATCCCTTGATTCGATATGGTTGTTACCTTGGGTTGCCAAATCGCTAAGACATCTCAACACTTTGTTAATCAAATCTTCATTAGAAAAACTTACCTAAAGATGCAAGATGATTAACTATGTGGGTGAACCTCTTTTGCATTTCTTGAATGCTTTCTCCTGGTTCATTCTAAAAGTTCATATTCGCGAGTTAGAGAATTTATTCTCGACCTCTTAACTTCACTAGTACCCTCATGGGTAACTTGTAAAGTATCCCACATTTCTTTAGCAGCTTTACAATTTGAAATTCTAAAAACTCATCATAACCCAAAGCAAAAGTAGTAATAATATTTTTGGCTTTTAAATTAAATTGAACTTTTCGTTTGTCTTCATCAGACCATTTATTTCGAGGTGTTTCGGTCCTTACACCATCGATCTCATGTGTGGGTATAAAAGCGCCGTTTTCAACAAAGATCCCAAACATCTAGATCAATAGCTTCGATGAAGATTTTCATTCTTTCCTTCCAATATGCGTAACCATCCCCATTGAAAAGGGTGGTCGGTTTATGGAGGATCCTTTCGAAAAATCATTTGAAGAAGCCATATACTCTTGAGTCGCTAAGCTCTTTATACAAGAGTCTAGCTCGATACCACTTGTTACCAAGTGGCTTCCAAGACTCAGAGGGGGTGAATTGAGTATAAAAACTTTTTCGTAAAACTTTTTTTAAAATAAAATACAAATATAAACTTGATAAATAAAAGCACGAAGGAATAAGAAAAAGAGAATAAACAAGAAAGAAAGCGGCGTAAAATAAATGTGCAAGATAAATTAAATTGCTTAAATTAAAGAGATTAAGGAAAAGAGAAAGGCACAGTATTTATCCTGGTTCGACCACTAACCCACTTGTGGTTACGTCCAGTCCTCGAAAGTCGAGATTTTTCACTAAGTATACAAGCTTCAATAGGTGCTTGCTACCGTTACAAAATAGAGCACTTTTCACACACAGGGACACTATACCCTTGTGCTAAAGTCTCAGCCTGCAGGGATACCTCACCCTCGATACAAATAATCAGAAAATAGAGATGAAGAAAAACTCTCAAACAGAGTGTGTAATACAAGTTGAAGTGCTAATGGAGCTCTCACAGTAATATCTCAAAGTTTTTAAGCAAGAAGAGCGTAGGGAAAAGTTTTCACACGACTGAGAGTAATCGAAAAACATTGAGAATAATGGGTAATGGAAAATGTGACCCAGGCTTGCTATTTATAGAGAGAATTAGGTTAAGCGGCCGTTGGGTGTAATAAAAGACATTAAACGCCGATTGAAAACAAATTTAAATGCAATACTGTTTCCATTTTTGTAAAGCGAAGGTTCGTGTTTATTCGAATAGAAGCAGTGACTTATTCGAATAAAGCTCAACGTGAAAAAGCTCATTTGAAAGGGTTATTCGAATAGCAACTTGGTTATTCGAATAACGTATTTAAAACGAAGTTCAGATAGAAACTTTTATTCGAATAACAGATGAGTTATCCGAATAATTCATTTAAAACGAAGTTTCTGAAAAGCTTAGTTATTCGAATAAACGAATGTTTATTTGAATAGCCACTTTGAAAATAGGTTTCTCATGAAGACATTTATTCGAATAGGCAATGTTTTATTCGAATAATTCAAGTTAAAAAACTGTTTTGAAATGGATTTTCAAAGATGCTGAGTTCAAAAACAAGTTTTAACTTTTCTTTCAAAAGACAAAGAGATATTAAATGTGAGCTCCGTACAATAGATCCTAAGTCCTAAAACTAATCAAACATAAACTTGGACTTGGTCTATTACTCATCTTCATTTAATCTTCTCGTTTGTTATCATCAAAACAAGTCTTCAATGGTAAGCATCCAAACACATAAAGGAAAATATCATCTTAGTCAAGAAGAAGATCTAAATGCTAGGTTTGCTAGTCTGGCTAGAAAGGTTGAAGCCATGGAATCCGGGAAAGTAAAAGAAATCAAATCTGTGCAAAATGAAGAAATTTGTGGCATTTGTGATGAATTAGGACACTCAATAAATGAATGTCCAAAAATTTCTATTTTTAAAGAAGTTGTGCATGAGCAAGTAAATGCAATGAATAATTTTAAAAAGCCATTCACTTCTTCTTTTTCAGATACATACAATCCGAGATAAAGAAATCACCCGAACTTCAGTTGGAGGAATAGCAACCAGGCACAATTCATGTAACCACCACCTCCTCAGGCACAGCAAGATTCTCAAAATCCTCAACGTTATGCACCATATGTCCCACCATATAGGAAAAACCTTGAAGGAACATTGCATGCATTCATGGAAAAACAAGAGGCCATCAATAACCAAAACACTCAAGCCATGATTGACATAAAAGACACTCTTACTAAACTTTCTTCTGCACTTGCCATTCACGAGAAAGGAAAATTTCCCTCTCAACCTCAACCAAATCCTAAGGGTCAGTTTAGCCTAAATGAGGGTAGTTCAGAAAGTCAAAAAATAAATCAAGTCAAGTCAGTGATAACTCTTAGGAGTGGAAAGGTCGTTGAAAAATAAATTCCTGAACTTTTTGAGAAAGATGATAAGTCAATTCTCAAAGATGAGGAAGGGGTTGATAAGCCACCTAGTCAAAAGGAGACTAAACCTTCTCTTTCACCCCCATTTTCTCAAGCATTAAACAATTCAAGTAAAGTGAATCATAACAGTGATGTTTTTGAAATTTTTAAACAAGTGAAGGTTAATATTCCTCTGTTAGATGCTATCAAACAGATTCCTTGTTATGCCAAATTTTTGAAAGACTTGTGCACTGTTAAAAGGAAACATAATGTGAAAAAGAATGTCTTTTTGACTGAACAGGTAAGCTCCATTATTCAAAACAATAATGAATTGAAATATAAAGACCTTGTTGTCCTATAGTTTCATGCATTATTGGAGAACATAAAATTGAACGAGCTTTACTTAATCTTGGTGCTAGTGTTAATTTGCTTCCATATTCAGTTTATCAACAACTCAACCTTGGTGAGTTAAAACCAACTTCTGTAACTCTTCTACTTGCTGATAGATCAATTAAAATTTCAAAAGGAATAGTAGAAGATGTGTTGGTACAAGTTGATAAATTCATATATCCTGTGAATTTTATTGTCTTGGAAACTAAACCTATGATTGATAGTTCTAAGTCAGTTCCTGTTATTTTGGGTCGCCCATTTTTAGCAACATCTAATACTTTGATAAATTGTAGAAATAGAGTGGTGAAGCTAACATTTGGCAATATGACACTAGAGTTTAATGTTTTCAACATATGTAAGCAACCACATGAAGTTTATGATGACAAGGAAGAGATTGAAGGGATTGAAGCCATTATAGATGATCATCTTCAAATCAGGAGTTCTTCTGACCTATTAGAAATTTGTTTAATTAATTCCTTTGATTCAGGTATACAATTAGATGATGATATTTCTGAAGTATGTTCTTTACTTAATTGTTCACAGGTAATGGAATATAAGGGATTGAAGCAGAAATTCGAAGAGATAAAACCCATGAATAATGATACCCATGAAGAAGTACCCACACTGGAACTAAAGCCATTACCTGATGGGTTGAAGTACACATTTTTGGGAGAAGAACAAAGCTCTCCTGTGGTAATTTTCTCATCCCTGACCAAAGAACAAGAAGGTAGGTTGATAGAAGTACTTAAAAGGCATAAAAGTACAATTGGATGGACATAAAAGGATATAAAAGATATTAATCTATTAATTTATACACATAGAATACATTTAGAGGATAATGCTAAAATATCTCAACAACCTCAAAGAAGATTAAATCCACACATGAAAGAGGTAGTTAGAGCTGAAGTTCTTAAATTACTTGATGTTAGAATTATCTATCCTATCTCTGATAGCCAGTGGGTAAGCCTTACACAAGTTGTGCCTAAGAAATCTGGAATAACAGTGGTTGAAAATGAAAAAAGAGAATTAATACTTGCCCGAGTCTCATCTAGTTAGTGTATGTGTATTGATTTCAGAAAATTGAATGCAGCCACTAGGAAAGATCATTTTCCATTGTCATTTCTTGATTAGATTTTGGAAAGAGTAGCAGG
This sequence comes from Ormosia semicastrata, assembly GCA_029884595.1. Taxonomy (NCBI): domain Eukaryota; kingdom Viridiplantae; phylum Streptophyta; class Magnoliopsida; order Fabales; family Fabaceae; genus Ormosia; species Ormosia semicastrata. The sequence goes on from JAQQTO010000063.1 coordinate 103,598,205, forward strand.
ATATCCCTATTATTGTTTTCTTGATGGTTATTCAGAGTATAATCAAATACCAATTGCATTGGAGGGTCAAGAAAAGACCACTTTTACTTGCCCATTTGGCACTTTTGCATATAGAAGAATGCCTTTTGATCTTTGTAATGCTCTGACAACTTTTCAAAGATGATGTTAAGTATTTTTAGTGACATGATTGAGCATTATTTAGAGGTTTTCATGGATGATCTGACAGTTTTTGAAAATTCTTTTGAAAATTGTCTTGATAATTTGGAAAAAGTTCTTAAAAGATACGAAGAAAAAGGATTTGTGTTAAATTGGGGAAAATGTCATTACATGGTTACCTCATGGATAGTGTTAGGTCATGTGATATCTTCTAAGGAAATTAAAGTTGATAAGGCCAAAGTTGAATTAATTGCTCATTTGCCTTCCCCAAAAACATCAGAGAAGTTCGTTCCTTTTTAGGACATGTAGAATTTTACAGAAGATTTGTAAAGGACTTTAGTGTCATATCTAGACCTTTATGTAATCTTCTAACAAAAGATACACCATTTGATTGGACTCAAGATTGTCAGAAATCTTTTGAAAAATTAATTAGTCTTTTGACTTCTGCTCCTATCATGCAATCTCCTGATTGGTCTTTGCCTTTTGAGTTGATGTGTGATGCTAGTGATTTTGCTGTTGGCGCTATTTTAGGCCAAAGAAAGGAAGGTAAGCCTCATGTAATTTATTATGCTAGTCAAACTTTGAATAGTGCACAAATAAATTACACCACTACTGAAAAAGAACTACTTGCTGTAATTTTTGCATTGGACAAATTTCGAGCTTATTTAATTGGTTCTTTCACTATTGTTTTCACTGATCATGCTGTTGTTAGATATTTAATGTCTAAGCAGGATGCCAAACCTAGGTTGATACGGTAGATCTTGTTGCTTCAAGAATTCAACATCATAATAAAAGACAAGAAAGGAGCCAAAAATGTTGTTGCAGATCATTTGTCAAGGCTGACAACAGACTCATCTTTTGATAGCACACCTATCAATGATTCTTTTCCTGATGAATTTTTATCATTTGTTAACATTGTCAATTTTCTTGTAACAGGTAAGATGCCGTCTCAATGGACACACCAAAACAGAAAAAATAATTTGATTGAGGTGAAAATTTTCTTTTGGGATGACCCATATTTGTTCAAATATTGTCCTGATCAAAATTTTCGGAGATGTGTACCCGACAATGAGGTAAGTAGTGTCATTAAATTTTTTCATTCAGAAGCATGTGGAGGTCATTTTTCTTTAAAGAAAACAGCTGCGAAAATCTTACAGTGTGGATTTTATTGGCTCACTTTATTCAAGGACAGTTATACTTTTTGCAAAAGTTGTGAAAGTTATCAAAAATTGGGGTCTATTTCTAAAAGAAATATGATGCCTTTGAACCCTATCCTTGTCATTGAAATTTTTGATTGTTGGGGAATTGATTTCATAGGTCCATTTCCATTATTTTTTGGATTTGTGTACATTTTGGTTGCAGTTGATTATGTCTCAAAATGGATTGAGGCGGTTCCATGTCGGCACAATGATCATAAAACTGTTCTAAAAATTTTAAAAGAAAATGTTTTGAGTCGATTTGGAATTCCTCGAGTTATCATCAGTGATGGGGGAACATATTTTTGCAATAAATCATTTGAATCCTTAATGAAGAAATATTGCATTACCCACAAAATTGCAATCCCTTATCATCCTCAGACAAGTGGACAAGTTGAATTAGCAAATAGGGAGATTAAACAAATTTTGGAAAAAATAGTTAACCCAAATCGTAAAGACTGGTCTTTAAGACTAAACGATGCACTTTGGACTTATCGTACTGCTTTTAAAACATCTTTAGGCATGTCTCCCTATCGGTTAGTTTATGGAAAACTTTGTCATTTACCTGTAGAATTGGAGCATAAAGCATTTTGAGTCATTAAAGCTTTCAACTTAAGTCTTGATGATGCTTCCAAGTTACACAAATTGCAATTGAATGAACTTGAAGAATTAAAAAATGATGCATATGAAAACTCAAAGATTTATAAAGCTAGAACAAAAGCTTTTCATGACAAATCAATTTTGAGAAAAACTTTTGAAATTGGTCAAAAAGTTCTGCTTTATAATTCTCGTCTTCACTTATTCTCTGAAAAATTAAGATCTAGGTGGATTGGTCCTTATATTGTCAAACATGTGTATTCTTATGGGGCCATAGACATTGAAAATCCTAAGAATAGTATTGTATTTAAGGTCAATGGACAAAGACTCACACCATTTCTGGAACATCAAGTTGTTGAGGTAGAATCCATTTCTCTTTCTAATCTTTGTTATGAGTAAAATTTATTTTAATATTGTTTCTTTCTTTTTGCAGTTCTTTGTGTTCTCGGTTAAATGACGAATAACGGTACTCCGTGACTCTCAAGTTGGTTTGTTTTTCAGTTTCCCATAATAACTGATTTCTTCTCCTTTTAAAATGGATGTTATTCTCTCAAATCTAAGAAAACATTTTCTTTCTCTCCCTCTAAATGCTCTAACAAAAGTCTATGAAGCTAGGTGTGAAAGACTGAGACTGTTAATGTATAAGGGCATCCCAAAAGATATACGCTGGATAATCGAAGCAAAGGTTCGTTTAGCTGGTGAATCTTCAAATTCATTTGTCCCATACATGCCTGGTCTCAGTAAAAGTTCATTTTCAAAAAGGAGAAGAGCAAAAAGAATGAAAGTTTGTTACAAGTGTGCATGATGGAATTGCAACACGCGATGTCGCTCTTTGGGGATGGTTTCTGTAAACAGAGAAGATAAAATATTCTTTATTAAGAATGGACTGAGTAAAGAGTCATTAGATAATATCTTATTGACTCTTGAGATGCAATCTTGTGGAGTTGTGTGGCGTGAACTTCTTAGTTTGTGGAATCTCTTCAGGGACGAGTAAGAGCGTTTTAATCTTGAGAATCTGACTCAAAAAGACCCTGTTTGCCAATTTATAAGAAAATTGGATGGGAAGCTTATCCTCGACTCATAGAAGGCGTTTAAGTCGTTTTTGGATGTGAAACCAGAGGAAGATGCGAGTCACAATAACAATAACATGTATATATTATCTTGTACATCTTCAAAAAAAAAGAAAAAAAAAAAAAAAAAAAAAAAAAGAAATAAAAAATAAATGAAATAAAATAAAAAGAGGGCGAAACTTCAGTTGTACTTGGTCTTTAATTAGATTAGGAGCCCCTGCCAGTGGCAAACCCGTCATTGACTAGGGTGGACCTTCGCATGCCAGTCGGTAAATAAGGTTCATGTGCCATGCTCTGTAGAGAGCTGCGTAAGCATTCCCAAGTTTTAACCAAAGGCTCTGCTTGCTGATGGACAGAAAGAAGCGTCCCGTATTTGCATTCTCGCGTGACAATGCCTCTGAGTTGGATCCTATGATTTAATGCCATGAGCTCTTCAGCGACCTCTCATTGGCTGTGGTCGTTGGTGGTAGCTGTCAGATTTACGCACTTTAATTAGTGGCATCGTAGCTCAATCCAAAATATCCCACAAGCGGGAGGGAGAAGAATGCCCAGATTAGCTGAGCCGTCTTGATATTACTGCACTCATGACGATATGTAGTATAAAGATCTGCCAGGAAACTTGTACATAAAGGTATGTAATCATTTGTTATTATTATTTTATCTTTGTATGATTTTGTTGAATTTTAGTTTTGGACAAACGATCCTTTGGATGGGATCCTTCGGGGGTTTCTAGACTTTTTTACCCTGATGGTTTTCTTGAAATCTAAAAAAAAATAATAAAAAATTAAAAAAATTTAAAAAAAATTTAAAAAAAATTCTTAAATTCAAACTTTTCTGACAACAGCCAACCTACCCATATAGGAGCTATTATTACTTTTTCTATTCTCTTCCCTATTTAAACACTCTATTTTCTTTACTTTTCTGCAACTCTTAATCATTCAAAGAGAGTGAGTGTAGAAATGGAGGGAGCTTCTTCTTCAGTTCATAGATTTCTCAGTATCTGTGTATTTTGTGGGACAAGTTATGGGAAGGGTTTAGAGTTTGTAAACACAGCAAGCACTGTTGGTAGAACACTTACTGCGAGGAACATTCATGTTGTATATAGGGGAGGTATCATTGGGTTAATGGGGGCTGTATCACTTTCTGCACATATAAGAGGTGGTCAAGTTTTAGGTATCATTCCTGAACCTTTAACTCGAAGGAACATCATTGGACAGACAATTAGGCTAGAAATTCAAGTATCATCTATGCATGGACGAATGAGGACAATGCTTGAAAACTCTAATGCATTCATTGTTTTACCAGATGGTTTTGGTACTTTGGAAGAAGTTTTTCAAATTATTTCTTGGGCCCAACTGAACATTCACCATAAACCCATAAGTTTGTTGAATGTTAATAATTTCTTTGATAATTTGTTATCTTTTGTTGACCATGCTGTGGAACAGAGCTTTATCACACCTTCGACAAGACAACTCCTTATATCTGCTTCTACTGTTGATGAATTGATTGATAAATTACAAGTTTTTGTTTATGAACCTAAACCAGTAATAGCTCAAATAGATTGGTCAGAAGGCAACAACAAGGGAGGCAACAAGGAACAAGAGTGTGATCTGGCACTTCATCTTTAACTTTCCTTTATCTTTGGTTTTATTTATCGTCCTTTGTTTTTGTTTTAATTTGTATAAGGTTTCTCTTTTCAGTAATTGTAACAACAGGTACTATCTTCTACCTTTTACCTATCTATATTTTGACTTTGAGGACAATGTTATGATCTGGTTGGGGGGAAGGATAGTTGGATAAAAAAAATTTAAAATGTATATAATATGTTCATCTTTAAAAAAAAACAAAAAAAACCAAAAAAAAATTGAAAGTGTGTTTGTTAATATGTTTGTTGTGTTTACATGTTTGTCAGTAATTTATTAACAGCAAAAGTAATTAGGGATGGCAGAGTAAGGAGTAAATTATTTACTCTTGAGACGCATCAAAAATTGGTGGCAGAGTAAGGAGTAAATGGGTAGACAACTAGTTTGTGAGGAAGTAGCAATTCAAATTCAGAAAAATTTGCATGATTGAGTAAATTGTCTTCTTTCTTAAAATTCACATGCTTGGTTATGGATGTTGAATTGGTGGACTGAGAATGATAGAATTATACCTTGTGAGATTTTGAGCCTATTGATGAATGGATTGAACATTTGTATCATTCTCTTCTTTCTTGTGTGAATTTCACTCATGGAATTGTTACTCTAGAACTTGCTTTGATTCTTTTTGAGACTACATTTTCATATGCATACATAAATATGATTGAGGCATTTTTCTTGAAATAGTTACTTTAATCAAATAGTCAACCTTGCTTAGCAGCATATTGTCTCAATATGATATCAAGCACTCTTATGACTTCTTAAAAATTCTCTGATTCCTGCCAACGTAAAGCATTAAAAATGACCTATTTCCCCTTGCTTAACCCCTTTGAGCTTATTTTACTATTCTTTGTTTTGAACTCATTATGTGCCTTAAATGAAAAACCATGCTCTTACTTGACCTTAGGGAATAAGAGAACATTAGTTTTATCATTCGATGAGTTCTTGAACAATTGTGGGGGTGTGTGTGTAGAATGGTTAAAAAAAATGTATATATGATGTTCCTTTTGTAAATAAAAAAAAAAAATAAAAATCAAAATCAAAAATAAAAAAAAATGTAAAAAGAAGAGGGTCAACAAGGTAATAAAGGAAAGGAAAAGAATATGTAAAGGGAATTTGTATTAGGTGGAGTTGGGATGAACTTTCATGCTTGTTAATTGAACTTAGCTCTCATGCTCTTTTATTCTCTGGTATTTAACTTGTCATATCCATATTACCTCCTCCTTTACCTTGACCCCATTACAACCTTGAATAAAGTTCTCATGATTTGTGTGTGCATGTATTCTGAGTAGTGGAGAAGTAGAAGATAAGCAAGCTTATGGTAGTGCAATTTTCATGGGTTGAATTGAGTGAAATACCTACCTTTTAAACACTTGAGGGATTGAGAGTGAATCTTGTGAAAATCTATCATTCTTGACTCATGTTTTTCAATTGAAATATCCTTGCTTGTTGATTTTAGAAGTGAAGATATATTACCTCATGAATGTTTTGATTACTTGAATGATTGATTGCTCTTTATTTTTAAATATTATTAGAAATTGAGTCTTTTAGAGTGTTTAGCTTTTGAGTCTGTTTCATTTTTTTTTGTGAGTGGTCTTATGTGTTTTGCTCATGAGTGCAAAAAGCTAAGTGTGAGAGAATTTGATGATCACGTATTTGATACATTAATAAACTTTCATTCTTAGTCATTTACACTCTCTATGTACTTAATTGATTGAGTTTTATTATGTTTTGTAAGTTTGGACTCAAATTGGACTTAATTGAATTTTTCAGCATGATTCATGTCTTACACTGTTTCTGTATTTGAGCCATATCTTGGGCTGTAGGTGGTCTTTGGAGGTGATTCTAGTGGCATTTGAAAGATAAGAGAAATTTATACAACTTTCAAGAATACCTCAAAGGCCCAATCATATGAGTAGATAACTCAAATTGGGGTTGAAGCAAGAACTAGAGTACTGTTCCTCATAGCTTGACCTACGTGCACTATTCATTCCATATTTCGGGTTAGAGGTTGTCAAATGGGCTGAAATTTTGATGCTAAATACTTGAGACCTATATCTACTTAAGACCTATATCTACAACTTTTATGTTGAACACGTTTCAAGAATCAGAGGTCTAGTAGGTGATATTGGGCTTGAAAGTCAGAATAGAGGTGTTGGAACTAGGCTTGAACACTCTGCAGTAATTAGCCCACATCTTGGGCTATAGGTGTCCAAATGAGGTGATTCTAGTGTCCATTTTGAAACCAAGATCAAGCCTTACAACTTTGATGAAGATCACATTTGCTCATTCTGATGCATTCAATGACTTCAGAGCTAAATGATTTCGGAGACAAGGAATCTCCATAATTTTCCACTCACCAAAGGTCATTTGGCATTTTCCACTCATTTCCCACTCATCCACTCACTAATGACTCAGCCTCCTTGCCATTTTGTATTTCTAATCCTCTATAAAAGGGGACCTTAGCAGATCATTGTGGGTGTTAGGTGTTAGTTATCAAAATGATGCCATTTTGTTACTAGGTTTTCTTGTAGTAATTTTCCTTTGTTCTAAATTAAAGTCATGTTCTTCTTCTTCTTCTTCTTCTTCTTCTTCTTCTTCTTCTTCTTCTTCTTCTTCTTCTTCTTCTCTCTTTCTTTCTTCTTATCTATGAGTAACTAAGTTTCATTTTACTTGGGTAAAAGGGTGAAGCTCTTGGTAATAAAATAATGTTAGATTTATTCTTCTCTTATGCTTTAATGATTTATATTTTCTAGTAACCATTATACGTATTATAATTTGTTTCCTATAATTTAGAAACTATCTTTGTAAAGAGGAGTTCTTAATTTATTGTAGACAAAATATTAGCACAATGAATGCTTTAACCCATTTATAAGTGGTGGTAATATTTTTAGGAAACATAATGTAATTACGTATGTTATTTTAAATGGACTTTTAATGTTGTATTTTTCGATTGGAACCTCTATGTTGCGAGGATTCTAATTGAGTTATAAAATGAAGTAATTTTACCTTTACTTTATTTACTAAGAGTGAATCTTTTTACTCAAGTAAATAATTTTAATAGTAGTAACAAAATATTTACTTCACCTTATTTTTCAACAATTCCCTGTGGATCGACCTCGGACTCACCGAGAAATTTATTACTTGAGACAACCTGCACTTGGGTTTGCAAATGTGACAATTAAAAAGTGTACATCAATATATCATCAAGACTAATCATATAAATATTGTTTACTCTATGACCAATGAACTTAACATGCTTATCATTTTTAACTTCAATTATGCAATAGTTTGAATAAAAAATTATTCTATTTCCTTTATCACATAATTGACTAATGCTAAGCAAGTTATGTTTTAAGCCTTCAACAAGCAACACATTTTCAACAGAGGAATTTGGATTCTTACCGACTTTACCGATTCCAAGAATTTTTCCTTTGTTGTTATCACCGTATGTAACGTGTCCATGATTCTTGGGAATAAACAAAGTCAATTTTGAGTCATCCCCGGTCATGTACTTGGAGCAGCCGCTATCGCGATACCAATTTGAGCTCCTGACTTTCAAGCACACCTACAACACAAGTTCAATTTTTAACTTTTAGTACCCAAATTTTCTTGGGTCATTGTGTGTCAGTTTTGGGTATAGTACCATTGGGAACCCAAACCATCTTTGTTTCACTTTTTGTATTAATGTTTTTCCTTGCATTGCATGTTGATGTACTATGTCCTTTCTTTGCACAATAAAAATATTTAGTAAAAGGACTACTTGAAGTACTTGAATGCACAAAGAAATTTTTATATAATTTTTGTTGATTTTTTGGGTTATAACCTGTCCCGACCTTTTGAAAAACTAATCTTTGTTTTCCTAATAAAATATTTAAGTTGTCCCTTCCACAAATGAATTTAGAAAGAGTATTCTTTAGATCTTCAATTTCTTTTTCAAGTAAATGACATGAAGAGCAAGATGAAGATGTAGAAGCATGTGAAGAATGATTTATGCATGCATCAATAATTCCTAAAGTTTCATTCTCAAATTTCAATTCTTCTATTTCTTTGTTTAGAACAAGAATTTGATTTTCTAGAGAAGAGGTTATTTTCTTAAAAGAAGAAATTAATTTCATGAGTTTTAAAGATTCGTCATGTAATTCTTCAAATGCATCTTGTAACTCATCGTAAGAAGGCAATAAAGTAGTATCAGAACTTACCTCATTTTCGCTTTCTTCTTCTTTTCCTTTGGCCATAAGAAATAGATGGGCTTCCTCGCTATCTGAGCTGTCAGTTGAATCCATGTCATTTTCATCTCATGCGATGTAGGCTTTTCTTCTTTTTCTTTCTTTGAAGGGTTTTTTTTCAAATTTCTTCTTCTTTTTTTGATAGACTGGACACTCCATTTTTATATGATCCGGTTTGCCGCATTCATAGAAAATTGGAGTTGATGATGTTCCTTCCCCTTTGTGATGGGTTTTCTTTGGAGGAAAAGGAGGTTTTCTTTGTGTTCCTTTCTTCTTGAGAAAATTTTTAAATTTTTTAACTAAAAGACTGAGATTCTCTTCATTTACCTTGATGTTTTTTGAGCCTTCTTCATCTTCTTCATCATCATCGTCAATTGTTGAGGAAGTGGCTTTGAGTGTTATCCCCTTTTTCTTTTTGTTGTTTTCTTCACTTTGACTTGATCTACTTAGTTCCAGTTTGTGCTCATGAAGTTTTTCAAAGAGGGTAGCTAGTGTCATTGTCGAAAAATCTCCTGATTCTGATAAGGCTATTACCTTGGGTTGTCAAATCCTGCTAAGACATCTCAACACTTTGTTAATCAAATCTTCATTAGAAAAATTCTTACCTAATGATGCAAGATGATTTATGATGTGGGTGAACCTCTTTTGCATTTCCTGAATGCTTTCTCCTTAGTTCATTATGAATAATTCATATTCATGAGTTAGAGAATTAATTCTCGACCTCTTCACTTCACTAGTACCATCATGGGTAACTTGTAAAGTGTTCCACATCTCTTTAGTAGTTTTACAATTTGAAATTCTAAAAAACTCATCATATCCCAAAGCAGTGGTAAAAATATTTTTGGCTTTTAAATTATATTAAACTTTTCTTTTGTCCTCATTAGACCATTTATTCCTTGGTGTTTCAGTCATTACACCATCGACCTCATGCATAGGTATAGATGCGTCGTTTTCGACAGTATCCCACACATCTGAATCAATAGTTTCGATGAAGATTTTCATTCTTTCCTTCCAATATGCATAACCATCCCCATTGAAAAATAGCGGTCGGTTTATGGAAGATCCTTTTGAAAAACTATTTGAAGAAGCCATGTTCTCTTGAAGCTGCTAAGCTCTTTATACAATAGTCTAACTTTGATATCACTTGTTACCAAATGGCTTCCAATACTCAAGAAGGAGGGTGAATTGAGTAGAAAAACTTTTCACAAACACTTTTAAAATAAAAATAAATATAGAAGCTATCAAATAAAAAGAGAAATTGCGATATGAAGAAAAAGAAAATTAAGAAACGCAAATAAATGAATAAGCAATAAAATTAAATTTGCATTAAATAAAAGATAAAGAGAAGAAGAGCAGACACGATATTTATCCTGGTTCGGCCACCAACCACTTGTAGTCTATGTTTAGTCCCCGAAACACAATTCAAGATTTTTCACTATGTATATAAGCTTCAATAGGTGCTTGCTATCGTTAAAAAATAGAGCACTTTTCACACACAAGGAAACTCTACCCTTGTGCTAAAACCTCAGCCTGTAGGAATACCTCACCCTTATACAAACCTTGAGGGATACCTCACATTCGATACAGAAGAGCAGAAATAGATGAAGAGAAACTCTCAATCAGAGTAAATAATACAAATTGAAGTGCTAAAAGAGCTCACACAGAATATCTCACATTTTTTAATCGAAAAAGGAGCGTAGAAAATATAATTCACGAGTTAGAGCAAGTAAAAAATTATTCAGAAGGTTAGGCAAATTTAGAAATGACCTAAAGCCTCTATTTATAGAGCAAATCAAGAAAATGGTCATTAGGTGTAATTGAAACTCATAAATTCAAACAAATATGGCTGTTTGTTTCCATATCAGTATTCATAAACATCCGTGTTTATTCGAATAGATGAAGTGTTACTCGAATAACACTGTTTATAAAAGCTTCGTAAAAAATAGACTGATATGGGTTATTCAAATAACCTATATGTTATTCGAATAACTCTGTTAAAAATAAAGTTCTGAAAGACCAGGATTATTCGAATAACTATTGAGTTATTTGAATAACTCGTTTGAGAAAATAGTTCTAGAGGCCCTTTTTATTCGAATAGCTAATGTGCTATTCGAATAGCAAATTAGAAAACAAAAGCTCTTAGCAAGTTTTGAAAGGCATGATTCGAATAACTTAAGTGTTATTGAAATAGCAATTTAGGAGACAGAAAAAGCTGAAAGGTTTTATTCGAATAGAAGAAACATTATTCGAATTAAACAATTAAAAATAGTTTGAAGATAGTTTTAAATTCCTTTCAAAAACATTTTAGTTCCTTTTTAAAACAATATATTTTCTCTTTCAAAATAGTGAGATATTAAAGTGAGCTCCGTACAAAAAGACTCTAAGTCCTAAAGCTATCCTTAGAAGATCGTGGACTCGGTCTTCATCTTCACTTTTGTCTTCATGTTTGTTATCATCAAAACAATTCTTCAAAGACATAGGTTCAATCACAATATATAAAAAAACAAATATGTTGTATTCTATGTTTACTTTGGCAAGTGAACCAATTACTCAAGTAGTAAAAAGTGAGTGTGAGTATCGTTCCACAGGGATATTGGTTATCAAACACCAAATTCACAAATTGGATACAATCTAAATGATCAATATTAAGAGATAAAGAGAATTGAAACAAGTGAAAATAGAGAGATTAAGAAACACAAGCTTTTAAGAGTTTTAAGAGCGAAGTTGATGATGAGACGAGAATGAGAAAGGCGTTACAATTTAATTTCACTTAACTCTTCAATTGATTTGATTGAATTCTCACTTAGCCCAGTTCAAATACACTAATTGATGATAGGAATTCCTCTTCTAGTTAAAATCCAATCCTTGGTGAATTAACCCTCTTTTAATTACATAGATTAAGCTAATTCCTTAGTCAACCTAAGCATAAAAAGGATGAACAAGATCAAGATCCCTAATTAAACTACACCATCTACACCACCTATTCCTAGATATTGCTAGGTCATGGTATTCATCACAATAAACATATAGTATAAAAGGATTTTCCAATCCTCAAAATACCCATCAAATCAATTTGTGGTTGATCAAGTCATAGAAACATTAAGAAAGGAGATGAATCCTCAATTAGATGAAAAAGAAAGGCTAAAATGCAAATAACTTTCTCCAACTTTGGGGCCATTTCAAAAACCCCCTATTCTTTCAGAGTCTCCAACCTAACACATTAGACTCTCCGAACAGTGTAACTTAAACCTGTTGGTAGTGTCTTGTTAGTTTCACTAACAAAAACAATATCACGTGCAATCACGTGATTTATTTTTCACTAAACTAACCTTATCCAAGCTCACCCAACATGATTAAGAGAATTACAGGATCCTTCATCCCCAAATCCCATACCCAACTATGCCTACCTTTACCAGAATGAAGGACATTTCCCCAAATCCCTTACCCAATACCTTTGTCTCATTCATTTGGTCAATTTGTGGGGGAATGAAGGGAGTTTGTTAATGGTAGGAATGAAGGGAGTTCGATTCACGGGGAGATCATGCTAATTTGTGATTGGGTGTTAAATTTCCATGAGGAACTGTTCCAAGTGATTATTATTATTATTATTATTATTATTATTATTATTATTATTATTATTTGGGGGGGGGGGGGAGATTGATCTCTTATTCGAAAAGGGTTCTGTGTTGTGTTGCGTTTGAGATTGTGGGGGTATTGGATATAAAATTTTTAGCTTCGTAGCATGGTTAGCGGAAATCTCTTTCATTGTACAAAGAATTCATGGCCTCCTAAGGAGTATATCAGTAAATCCACTTTTCACTTGGTAAGCTTCCTCTATTGTTTCTTTTTCTATTTTGAATTTTTAGGATAGAAAATATTGTAATTTTTTTATACACTACAAGAAATTCGGGTATTATAGGCAGATATTTATCTGCCGATAATTATTATATTTTTAGTGAGGGAAAATATTTTTGACAGATTAATCTTTCGAGAAAATGAAATTAATTAATTTATGATGGCAAATCCGCTAAAAACTTTTTGGAATAATAAAAGAAAACAAATAGAAACAAATTTTAAATAATTAAAAAGATATTAATGGCACTTGTTGATTAGTCCCCCAGAATTTTAAATTTCTAGTAGAAAAATCCATCGAAAATATTTAAGTAAAAATATATAAGAAAAAATGTGATTCTAAAAAATATTACATTAATTTTGTTATCAAGTGGCTTGAAAGTTAAGATGGGGTGAATTGAGTTTATAAAATAATTTCGCAAACTTTTCTAAAAAAACTTGTATATCAATTTTCATTAAAGTTATTGATTAATTAAAGTGAATAGAAAGATGAGATTGAATACATTACTCACAAATAAATAAGCCAAGTTGAAGAGTATTCAAACAAGCATATAAAATTAAAGCACAAATGTAAAGGAGTTTGAGTTGAGAAGAACAAACACAAGATTTATCCTGATTCATTCACCATTTGTGATCTACGTCCAGCCCTCAAGTAAACCACCCAAGATTTTTCACTAAACCTTCAAGCTTGAATAGGTGCTTAAAACCTTTACAGCCAAGAGCACTCAACACAGCTCTAGGATGCCTCTCCCTTTGTGCTTGAGCCTCAAAACAGGAATACCTCACCCTTACAACTTTTGAGGGATGCCTCACCCTCTTTACAATCAAGGGATACCTCACTCTCTTTTACAGGAAATTAAAGAAAGATTGAATGATAAACTCTTAAAAGAGTATATTACACATGGTGAAGCTCTATGGGTAGAAGGATAAACATACTTTTTAGCTCATAAAACAGAGTATAATTTTCAAGGCTGTTTAACTCATATTGAATGCTCAACAAAATGTTTCAGATTGATTTCCAACTACTTTTTAATGTCTAATGACTTGTATTTATAGCTCAATGCATTGAAAATCCGTTGGGAGTAGTTGGAGCATTAAATGAAATCAAACTAGTTAATTTCTGCTTCTGAAAACCAGTCTATTCGAATAAGCCAAGCATCTATTCGAATAGATGCGTTTTAGCACAACAAAGAATGGTTTCTAGAAAAGCCTATTCGAATAGGCCTAAGCTCTATTCGAATATAGCCTTTTAAAAAATAAAGACGCACAACCATTTTAAAACCTTTATTCGAATAGATGCCCTATTCTATTCGAATGGAGCTTGATGGAATAGAAATCTTGTCATTCTGACTTTTGCTATTCGAATAGGGAGACCCTCTATTCAAATGGACCTATTGAAAGACACTTTGTTCAACTTTGTAAACTTTTGCCAAATGTTTTCAAAAGATCCAACAAGGTTTTAAACACTTAAAAACTATTTTTTGAGAAACCAAAAACCATTTTAAAACCTTGAAACCATGTGTGTTATTTGGGTTCTTGAAAAACTTGGAGCTTAAGTG